>CM065641.1:44191096-45581097 GCA_033220585.1 Dipteronia sinensis | reverse complement strand
TCACTGGTAACATGGAGTCAGGTGTGCAAAGTCTTTTCAACAAGTATTTTCCGTCGTAAAAAGCAAAGGACCTAAGGTTGAAAATAGCATCCTTGTTGAGGAGGACGGTGAACCCTTCTATGAGGCATGGGAGAGGTTTAACTTGTTGTTAGCACAAATGCCGCCGCATATACCACCTAGAGTTGAAGGTTAATTCCTTCTATAGTGTACTTTCACCGATCACACAAATGCTAGTAGACTATGCATGCAGAGGTACAATAGGAGACAAGAGAGCAGTTGAGGCGTATGACATCTTGGAGAAGATTGCCCAGAACTCACAGCAGAGGACATCACATGTGATAAGGGGCGGGAGGATAGAAGTGGGTCAGGATACCCACGTTCAAATTCAGATGTCCAGAATGAACAAAGAGCTCCAATCGATCAAGGAGCTTATAACTGGAAAACCAGGGTCCTCCCAAGGAGTGAGTCAAGTGATGGGGGAGATAGAAGGAGGAGAAGGGCAGTTTGGTCAGGAAGAGCAAGCCAGGCCCTTGGGGAATTTCCAAGGCCAAGGAATGACCCGTATTTCAACACCGTACAACCCATGGTTGAGAAACCACCCAAACTTGTCTTGGTCCAACAACCACCACCTAGGGGCAACAAATTACCAAGGTGGCAACAAACAATTTCCAAGGTGGAAACAACAATCAGGGGTACCAAAACCGTGGGTACAATAGGTACAACCAAGGAGGGCCTAACAACAACAACCAATGGGGAAGTTCAAGTAGTAACCCACAACCCAACTTTAATTCCCAAGCATCTGCTAGCCAACAAAAGGACAAGTCCCTAGAGGAGATAGTGAGCACAGTAATGAAAACGGTTGGTATCGGGTTAGAAGCCTCAAGAACACCTTGCACGCCTCTGAGCAACGAATGACCGCTTACATGCAGTCCAATGATCAGAGGGCAAATAGTCATAGAACGTCACTGAAGAAGATGGAAACTCAGTTGCATAAATTTTTGATGCATTGGTCAAGAACAAGGGGAAGGCATCAAACACCGATGAGAATGTTAACGTGTTGAAGGTCGTCAAGTTGGGAGTTGAAGAGACCGAGAAAAGTGTGGTAGAAGTCACAATTAATGAAGATAGGGGAAGTGGCATAGACTCCCCCATTAAACTTTCGGACCCCGGAAGTTTCGTCATAGAGGTACAAATTGAGAATTCACCAAGGATGGGAGCAGTACTTGATATGGGGGCTAGCATCAATGTGATGCCATTAGAGGTATATGAACAGTTGAAGATTCAGTCAATCAAGTCTACTTCCCAGACTCTCATCATGGCGGACAATTCTTCCATCACCCCAGTTGGTATGGTGGAGGAAGTTTACATGAATGTGCATGGTTTGATAATGCCAGTAGAATTTGTGGTGTCAGATTGCAAGCGAGGAGAATCCAGTGGTAGAGACTGGAAATTGCTTTGGGGAGGTCATTCATGGCCACAGTAGGTATGGTAGTCGATATTTGTTCTAGGGAAATTTCCTTCAGCTCTGGAGGCAAAAGTGTTAACTTCAAGGTAACATCCCCCGGAGCAAGCCAAGTCGAAGATTGTTTGGTCTTGGAAGCACCAAATTCGAGAAAGAAAAGAAGTCGGGTGCTCACCCTTGTGCAAGCTTTTGAGGGTGTGAAGGAGATGGAATTGGGAAACCAAGACTGCATTAAGGAAAGGCAAGAATCTGAATTGAAGAGGATGAATCAAGTACTGAAATTTTTAAACAGTTAGGTGAGCTTGAGCAAGACAACACGAAGCTCAAACTAGAGGTTTATTTGCTCAAGGCTGAGAATGGACTGTTGAAGAAGAAATTGCATGGCCTCTCAACATTGAGCAATGATTTAAAGGAGCAAGTAGTGGAGCTTGCTACAAAAGAGAAGTTAGTCTCCCAGAACCTAGAAGAGTTGGCAAGGCTCTCAGAAGAATTTGAGGAAGATAATGGGAGAAGGTCAAGAAAACTTCAGCTAGGTGTTGAGGAGTCCGCAAAAGCGGTAAGGGAATTGCAAAGAACGGTTGAGCACAAAAGAAGATGAGTTGAAGCGGGACAAGGTCAAGGAGTGTGATTTGAGTGAGCAACTCGATGTGATAGAATACGAGGTCAAATCCCTGAGATAAGGACAACAAAAAGGGGCCCACACCAACAACCGAACAGGGAGTTTCCCTAACCGTCCTGCTACTTGTTACTTTTGTGCCAAAAGAGGGCACACTAAGGCTTATTGCTTTTGTTTCCAAAGGTTCAAGGCAAGTAGAGTTTGGTCTAGGATGAACCAACCAATGGTCAAACAAATATGGGTTAGAAAGGACCTAGTTAGACAAGCGAGGAAAGTGGGGAGAGATGCAGTACATAGGCATTTGGCACCGGTTTGGGTAGCCAAGTTGAATATGCTCCCCATTCTTGTCAAACCACATTTGGTTGACCGGGTCCCACTTTAAGTGCATTGCACTCACTTTTGAATTAGTTTTAGTATTTTTACTTTTCGGATGGTTAGTTTTTGTCTTTGTAAATTTTTGGTACATAGTGCTTGTTAATGTGTTATGTGTAGTTTTGGTGCAGATACAGTTGCAGGGCAGAGTCCAGGAATCATTTCAGGGAAACAGTACGGTTATAGTGCGGGTCAGTCACCCGCAATCGTCCCGCACTCCGAAGGCATCAGGTAATAAAGTGCGGGTAAAGTGCGGGTCAGTCACCCGTACTCCACCCATACTCCACCTGCACTTTGGTCGCGCAGTATATATACTGCCTGTCGTTCTCTAGGGCTCCACTTGGTCACAAAAACAAAACAATACAGAAACTTTGAAATTTTTCCCCCTTCTCAACTGAAAGGTATTTCGTGTAAGCCACGTTTTTTATTTTCGGCAACCAAGGTATGAATTCTTCCCCTAATTTCATTACATATCTCTCTAATCTCAAACCCTAAACCCTTTTATCAAAATTTTCTTCCTCTTTTGCATGAACTTCATGATTCAAGGTTTTGTACTTTTGCCTTTGCTATTGTCGAACTGTCTATTGAATATCTATGAGGATGGAATGATGGGTTGTTGTCTAATTATGCATGTAAAGTGTTCAGTGTTACATTAATTATCTATTGCAATTGGATATTCAAAATCTGAATTTAGGGTTTATATGGTTGAATGGAATCCTATACATGAGTTAGAGTCATATTAGTGTGAATTCGATCGATGATGTGTTAGATTATGAAGTGTATACATTAATGGCGATTCTGCATGTGCTGGTATCTGGGAACATGTTAAAGTGCGGGTACAGTGCTGGTCAGTCACCCGCACTTCACCCGCACCTTATCATCCTAGCAGAATATGTGTTTTTTCAAAGTCTTTCATCATAACCTCATGGTTCTTTGATATGAGTATTCCCTTAAAACTATTGTTTATTGTGCAGATTGTTATGATTATGCTCAATGGCAAGAGTGTAATATTGTAATTGACAATCTTCTCATATTAATAAAGTGAGTTCTGATTCTTACAATTACTTATAGCATTTATTATTATAATTGTCAAGGTAAATAATCATAAGGTCAAAAGACTATGAGACATGAAGAATTGTTCATACATCCGGATATGTATGAGGTAGACACAATTCTTTAGTTAGTCTTGAATAACGTTCACAACTTAAGTTAAAGGTTGGGCACCTCTATCTTGTTAAAGTGGTAGAATTCTTTTACTAGCATTTGAGTGGGATCAAATGAATATGATGAGTCTAAAATCATCGAAAGGTTTTTCGAGTAAAAGAATCTAGTGCACTAGGTGCATTGAACTGGATCACAATGAAATACTTTATCTAGAACCGTCACTAGATATAAGTCTTTTCATTAAAAAGGACAATCAGAGAGTCTATCTTAATCCTAAGATAAATGATGGACTTATGGTTGCAAGTGTTATCATTTGAGCTATCAATGAGTACGATTATATAGCATAGTCTATCCTCGATAGTTTGGTGGTATACATTTGTTAATCGATAGAGGACTTCATTTATAGATATGGACATCGTGGCTCCATTTATTAAATGAGAGTATAATATCATCATATGGATGTTTTGAGGTATTGGATATTAAATCTCAACGTTGAGTTTTCAATAATCATTATTGAAAACATGGCTTCTGGACAAGTCAAAGTATCCAAGTTCGAAATGTGGTCATATGAGGAAATATGGTAACTTGGAGAGCTATAGGCGGTCTATGAGCTCTTGGCGATTACTGATATTATTCACGAGGATACACCATCTCCTATAAGATTGTCTAGGGTATGAATGAGAAACATCTCCTTATTCTATCTTTATTTAAAAGTTCAATTTTAGCTCTTTAGTGGAATGAGTTAAAATTAATAGATTGGACCTAAGTGAATCATTTGTTGATTGTGATTAAGTTGTGTCTATTGAAGCTTAAATTTAGATAGCCCACCAAGATCCCCAATCCACACGTATTTGCATGGATCACTTGATATATTCTACCGGGCCGATTTAAGGGTCCATCTAGAATTGTTTTTAATATATCAAGAATATAATATGTCTATTATTTAATTAATGGGCTGCACTATTATATTAATATATTAAAAGGAGACATGTGGGCTTGTTTCTTTTAGTAAGAATGAGTCTGGTTCACATGTGGGCTTTTATTTAAAGTCCAATGGATTAAATGAAATAAGAAAATAATATATGGCCCATTTATATAAGTGGGGCGGCAAGGTGTATATATTAACCTAATATATTATTTTGTTTCATTGTTTTAATTAAATAAGAATTAGTTAATTTATTAATTAATTGTTTAATTAAGAAACAAATCTGTTTCTGATCAGGAAATATATTTCCTAAAGTTATACTATTGGTAGTAGTATATTAAAAGTAAAAGACTTGTTTGATAAGAAAATAATTAATTAATTTTATTTATTTAATCAAATAAGAAGTCTTTTTATTTAGTCAATAAAAGAATAAAAATATCTATGAGTTGGATTAGGTTTTGAAGTCTAAAGGTTGATGGAAATTAGGGTGTAACACAAACTCTTTTTGGTATGTGATTTGCGGGAACCCTAGTCCATTTTAGAGGAAGATTTCGGCAATCCTAAATAGAAGAGGAAGCAAAATTTCGGCCACCTATATAATACCACATATAGAATTCGGCCATCATAGTTGATTGAATGATTCAATTTTTCTTCTTCTTCTCAATTCATAGAAAAGGATAATTTTTATTCTGCTAAACATAAAAGTGAGAAGAGATTATTCTTTGATAGTACACTGATTGCTTGTTCATCAATAAGCTTGTGTGTACAACATCGAATTAGGTTCACGCGAGTTTCGATCATTAGATTGAAAACTCAAAAGTGACCGGAATAATTTTTGTCTTCTTTTGATTGTTTGTGACTAACAAAAGAAAAAGAAAACTTTGTTCATCCATTCTCAGGTTTGCAATTCAAAGAAAAAGGGAGACCACGCTCCTAGGTGATTCACGTACGTGTTCGGATTGGAAGATCTCGCGGTACTGTTCACGGCGGGGGTACTGTTCACGATCACTGTTTACACGGGTACTGTTCACGGGCATCGGAAAAGATTTTGCGGATTACCAATCAACGTAAGTCAATCGGATCACGCGTCAAGAGGTATTTAACTCTAACCGTATATATTTGAGTTTAATTAATTAAAAGGTTAAGGTTCAACTTTGAGAAAAATTTTAAAACCATACGAAATCTATTTTTCGTTTCTTCCGCTGCATTTTATATCGATTTTTCCCTACACAGATGTTAGGAAGAACCAGGCAATCAACTAGGCAAGGCAATCATGGTTCCTTACGAAGACCAGGGAGGGGAACTTAAGTTCCACCACCATGTGTCAGGCACCCAGAGTTCGAGGACCGTTTAGAATATTTCAGGGAACGAGACGTCGTGGTGGAAAGGGGGATAGCAGTTGAAGAGCTGGAGGGCACCTCAATCCCTCTAATGGTAGAAACGAGGGGATGGGAAACCATTGTTAGCCTCTGTCCCCCCCGATGTATTGCAGAAGTGTGGTTGAGGAATTCTTTGCTGGAATGGTACCTGAAACTTTTCAGCGCACTTCTTCTGTTCTGGTCTGAAGGTAGAAGTCCGAATGACTATAGCGGACATTAACAAGTACTATAGGACAGAGCTTCAGTTGATCCCGAAGCGGTCGGACGAATAAGGCAGGGGGTGACTTGGAATGAATTCTTTATGACACAAAATGTGGATTTTGCCAATCAGTTAGTGATCCGTCGAATGGACTTTTGGGTGGCACCAAATCACCTCATGAAGCACACCAACTTGAAGAGTAAGTTAGGTTTTTGGCATGTGTTCATCTCCCATTAATTGATCCCCAGGAAGCACAGAACTTCAGTGAACTTCAATGCAACAATGATCCTGTACTGTATACTGCAGAATCAGTTAGTCGACATAGGCTTTTTGGTCAAAAGAGAGATATTTGAACTGGGAGGTGTCAGAGTAGACAAGCAGCCACTCATCTTCCCTAGCCTAATCACCGCATCTTGCAGAAATGCAGGGGTGGATTTTGGATCCGATCCCTTTAAATGTGGTTTGGGGCCTGTTGGGCGGTTCACATGGAATGACCAAGTGAAAGAGAGAGACCCCTCTAGTGTCAGAGTCAAAACAGGGAAAAAGAAATCTGCTCGAGAGGGAAGCACAAGCAGACAGGCTGAAGACATTCCAAAACAACCAGATTTGGAGCCGGTTTATCTAGAATACGGTGATTACAGGCACACTGCTTCCCCACCCCCGCAGGAGACTTTTGGAGAGGTCCCTTGGCAGACCTTGCTTACAGGATTGGAGAACCTCAAAACCGAGGTCGTCAAAAATAGGAAACAAATTACTGAAAGCAGATCGGAAGCCAATGAGTATTTTACTGACATTTAGGGCAACCTCACTGACATGAGGGAGGCACTCAGTCTCCCAAGTTATCCACCGAAGAAGAAGAGGCCCACTGCTTTCTCACCTCCTTCAGGGGGCCCAGATAATGACCCATATGGGGCAGAGCTCCGAGCTGTAATGGAGAGATCCAGGAGGGAACATGAAGATCGGATCAGATCAGAGCTCGACCCCAAGGGGAAAGGGATCTCCAGTGAACCGGAGAAAGAGTTTTCAAACGACGATTAACCATCCGTTCCTTTTTGTTTATTGCTGTTATTCTAGGACTATTTACTCTTATTTCTTGTATTTGCAATTTCCTTTAACAGCTTGGACTTATTTTTCATTTCTTTTCGCATTTGATTTTCGTTTGGTAGAGTTGTTGTGTGGTTTAAGCTAGGTTGTGCATCTTTTGGGAAGCACACAACAACACGCATGGACAACGAACTAGCTTCCTTCTAAAGGGAGTTTTCTACCTTCGAGTTTGTACTTAAGCTTTCAATGAATGCGATTTAGATTTTGTTATTATGAATGAGCATGGTGGAGTGTATGTCTAGATTCGGTTTGGGGGTGTTGAACCCTCATTTCGCCAATTATTGAGATTATGCGTGTTGTTGGTTGCGCTTTATACATGTTCTTTATTTTTGGGTCGTCAATGGTGTTTCTTCCCCTTTAGGACATACCTTGTGGTTTCAAACAATGGGTACATTGTTGAGTTTTGGTTTGGGGTGTGTTACGCCTTGTTCAGTCGTTATTATGGCTTTATAGTGTCCAATTTTTCAATTTTGTCGCTTGTCCAATTTTCAAACTGGAACCAGTATGGGTATGATGCCTCTTGAGTGTGCTTTTGGCGAGTTCTTTGTATGTGATCTGACCTTGTGATATAGTTTGGTGCTACTTGAGGGTTCGCTTGCACCACCATAGGGTCGTCCCACCCGTTGGTGTTAAGTATTGGGGACTCAATGTTCCCATGTCTTGTTCTAATAGTGGAGATACCCGTGAGATCACAAACACAAGCATTAAAGTGCGTTTTCTGAGTTTATTATTGATTATTCTTAAACACGCCTCTCGTCATTTATGTCATGTGCCATAGGACTTGCATATCATTTTGTGAATTGCATGATGGATGCTTTCATTCCCTTTTTAGATGGTTGTGGAAGTGATACCAGGGAATGTATGTGTATTGAATTACCTCTATTGTCTAAACACCACATACCATATTGTGTGCTCCAAAGCCATGTTTGAGGCCAAACACTTACTCTTTCATTTGGTACCACATTCAACCATATACCCAATAGCCTAAACACATGCCTTCCCTTGTGCTAATCATGTTAGGATGGGAAATGGTGGTGATGAAAGGAGTTAAGTTCTAAATGGTCCAACAGCGGGTAAAACGAAATAATTGTTGAAAATATGCAAGGAAATGGGGTAAGAACTGTAGTTGTGTGCCATAAATGTCCAAGAAAGGGAAATTGTAACAACTCAAAATGGAGTACAACATTGTGATTGGGAAACTGTAAAAAGAAAATTAAAAGAGAAATTGTACTTGAAGTGCCATAATGGGGATTGTATTATGCTAAATACGCTCAAACGGAATGCAACATTGAAGGCACAAAGGTGGGTTAAATGATTTCCTAGAGGTTTGCGTTTATGTGATAAAAGAACATGGTGTGGGAGTAGGGATATATTCTAGCATGATTGGGGAGATTGAATTCCAAATGTCCATATTCTTTGGTTAAACTCATTCAACCCCACATCCACACAATAACCTGTTGAAAGGCCCTATTTGATCCATATAAGTCTAGTTTAGGAATGTCGGTTGAAGCACGATCTTTCACATCCATGGCATAGTGACTCGTTCCTAGGATAGTTCATTGCTTAAATTTTGTGCAGAATCTTCTTTGCATACTTGTTTGTGTGGAACTTAGTACTATGTGAGGAAAGAAAAGAGAGAATCCATTTGAGTTTTAGAATTGAAGTGAATTATGCTCAAGGTATGGGAGTAAGTTATCCCTAATTCATGAATGCCTTTAGGTGTGGGATTCGTGTTCGTACGAGCCTCCCTTAGGTGTCTCCAAATTGCTCTTGATCTTGTGCATGTGTTTTTCTCCTCTCTATCACACCTATTTGTATCATATCACACATGGACTTGCGGCATTATTGAATTATTGTTTAAGTGTCTAGAAATTACATTCAATTGGCATCTTACTGTTTTGACTATGTTTGCTCGAGGACGAGCAAAGGTTTGGTTTGGGGGTGTTTGATCAGGCCAAATATGTAGTATATTTAGGCCCTCAAATCCTTACCTTGTGTTCTGTTTTTGTGCAATTTTGTATCTCTGATGGGTTGTTTTGTGCGTAATTGTAGAAAATGGTGCAAGGATGGGTTTGGAAGTAAGTTGCGGTGATTCTGGCAGAAAAGAGGCAAAAGGAAAGACAAATGAGCATAAGCAGCTCTACAGTACGGGTCAAGTGCAGGTCAAGTATGAGTCGCAACCGCACTCCAGCCGCACTCATGCTCATAGCCGGAACAGGATGCAAGTGAAGAGATAAAGTGCGGGTATAGTGCGGGTCATCCAACCGCACTCCACCCGCACTGTTGCCAAACCAGAGAAGTTGAAGTTGCACCTGACGTTAAAGTACGGGTACTATACAAGTCATCCAACCGCACTCTACCCGTACTAATGCCAAACCAGAGAAGTTGCAAGATGCACCTGACATTAGAGTGCGGGTACTGTGTGGGTCATCCAACCGCACTCTGCCTGCACCGTTACCAAGACCAGAATAGCATAATTGCACCTGACATTAGAGTGCGGATACTGTGCGGGTCATCCAACCACACTCTACCCGCATTGTTGCTCAAGACAGAAGGTAGATTTTGCACCTAACAGGGAAGTGTGACTCAAGTGCGATTCCAAGTGCGGGTCAAGTGCGGGTAATTCAACCGCACTCCACCCGCACTATTGCCTAGATCCGAGAACCGAATATGAAGACAACCCATACGGTGGGGGTACAGTGCGGGTAATTCACCCATACTCCACCCGCACTCCACGCGCGCCAGTTTAATTTTTGAAGTTTAAGTGACCTATTTTTGTTGGTTGTATAAATAGAAAATGATGAAAATGTTTTGAGGAGCCTTTGACTCCGTTTTTCAGAGGTTTTACACACTTAGATCTAGAATCTCTCTCTCTCTCTCTCATCCTTACATTCTCTACTCAACTTCAAGGAAGTTAGGAGATTGAAGCCACTTCAAGGAAGGAGATGTTCTCCAAGGGTTCTTTCTCTTTCCTTTCTCTTAGTTTCCTAGTTGTAATGTGTAGCTAAATCCCCTCTAAGGGGTTGATGGAGTAGTTAGTTGAATGTTGGGCTTGTACATAATTTTGATATTATATTGATATTCATGTCTATCTTTCATTGATCTATTATTGTTATGAATGTTTACCATTTATTTCTTGTGTAGATACATCCTCTTTACAAGATTTCACGTATGAGTATTGCATCTAGATATACATCCTATTTAGTTGTTTAATGCTCTAATGAATGGACGGAACGTCATGAATTCCGACTCTTAAACCGCGGTCTTAATCTAACCTCGATCGAGTTTTCGGCACTATACATTCTAGGTCGGAGCTCGTGAGAGAGTTAGAAGTCATCACTATACATCCTAGGGTGACTACATTTAATCAATTAAGTCATTGTTAGGTAGACGAGCTTCATTTCCAGAATCTGATAAACAACCAACACTATACATCCTAGGTTGGTGGTTTAGGACGGATTAATCCCTAATAGGTGGTCCGCACTATACATCCTAGGTTGGCCACCTTCTGGGGATAAATAACCGACTCTATACATCCTAGGTCGGTTGCCTTGAATAGCCGTGCTATTGACAAGTTTGTTGCATTGCCCAGTATTTACTTTCGTATCCATTAACTCCTTAGTTTCCATCATCTATATATATCTTTCATCCCATTTCCCCCTTTATTTAGTTTGCATAGTTAATTTAGTACTATTAATAGGATAATTCACCATCTACATCTTCATCATTTATGTTTCGTTTATTATATATATACATTAACATTACTTTAGCAATAACAAATTTTAGCTAACTCCGCTCCCTGTGGACGATCCCCCACTTGCCACCATATTTGTGTTTTCAAGCTAATTTAGGCTTCGTGAGGTTTTAACAAATATTGTTGACGGATTGATCTTTTAAAACGACACTAGAAATACGTCCTGTCATAGTGCATAAGTGTTACGCGGTATCTACCAACCCAGCTGCACTTGCCAAGCAATGTGTGCCGGTAACTATCGTACAAAACCAGGAATTATCATGGGAGAACCTTGAGAACCTTGATGTTGAAGATAAGATGGAGGCAATAGATACGGAGCCCGAGGTAGAGGTTCCAGCTACTAAAGACATGGAAGAGGAAGACAGAGGGTGGGCCAGCGGCCACCCTACAGATGATTTAGAAGAAATACCAATCATGGATGGTGACCCTTCCAAGGTAATCAAGGTAGGAGCAGCGCTGGAAATAAGAGTAAAGGAGGGTCTGGTAAAGCTCATGCGGGAATACATCGACATATTTGCTTGGAGCCACGAGGAGATGCTGGGAATTCCTGTCACCTTAGCTGCTCACAGATTAGCATTAGACCCTACCTTGAAGCCAATCAAACAAAAGAGGAGGCATTTTATTCAAGAAACGAATAGCCGCGGTGCAAGAGGAGGTGGACAAGCTACTGAAGGCCAAGTTTATCAGGGAGTCTCGGTACCCAGAATGGATTGCCAATGTGGTCATGGTACACAAAGCAAACCGGAAATGGCACATGTGCGTGATTACACAGACCTCAACCGTGCCTACCCAAAGGATAGCTTCCCGCTAGCAAAGATCGATCAGCTAGTAGATTTGATCGCTGGTAATAAGCTCCTAACTTTTATGGACTCATTCTTAGGGTACAATCAGATCATGATGCACCCCGCCGATCAGGATAAGACCAATTTCATCACTAGGCAGAGCTTATATTGCTACAAAGTAATGCCCTTCAGTCTTAAGAATGCAGAGGCTACCTACCAACGTTTGGTCAACCGACTTTTCAAAGAGTAGATAAGGAAGACGATGGAGGTGTACATTGACGACATGATCACCAAGTCCCAGGTAGCTTAGCAGAACCAGGACTACCTCCGCCAGACTTTCCATATAGATAAAGAGAACCAGATGCGGCTGAACCATGCTAAATGTGCCTTAGAAGTAGCTGCCAGAAAATTTCTTGGATTCATGGTCCATGAAAGGGGAAAAGAGGCCAACCCGGAAAAGATTAAGGCTATCCTGGATCTGTAATCTCCAACCTCTCTGAAATAGGTTCAAGGCTTAACCTGTCGGATAGCAACCCTCAACCGTTTCATATCTCGGTCCATTGACAAATGCATTCCCTTCTTCAAAGCTATCAAGCGAGGAAAGAATATGAAATGGGATCAAAACAACAAGCTAGCATTCTAATCACTGAAGGAGTGCCTAGTCAGCCCACCCTTGCTGGTCAAGTCGGTACTAGGAGACGAGCTACATTTGTACCTAGCATTATCTAAGATAGCTGTCAGCGGGGCCCTGGTCAAAGCATGTGGTGATGAAGTCCAGCGACTTGTCTACTATGTAAGCCACGCCCTGACCTAATCAGAGAAAAATTATACCCTCTGAGAGAAGCTCGCATTTGCACTGGTGACCATTGCCAGGAAACTCTGCCCTTACTTCCAAGCCTTTTCAACCACGGTGGTCACCGACCAGCCTCTGCGCTAATTTCTCCAAAGACCAGACATATCTGGGAGACTAGTATTATGGGCCCTTGAGGTCACCTAGTATGATATCAGGTACAAAGCCAGAACTACAATTAAGGCCCAGGCTCTAGTAGATTTAGTGGCTGAATTCAGCACGCTACCTGACCTCAGTACCTGCCCAAGTCATGGTTTAATCCCTTAGAAAGAGCAAGACCCTGCAAATTGTCTCACCGATCGAGAAACCTAGACCTTATATACAGATAAGGCATCCAGTCAAGCAGGAAGTGGAGGAGGAATTATCCTAACCAATCCAGAAAAGGTTAAATGCTGTCACTGTTTCAGGTTTGAGTTCAGCACCACGAATAACGAGGCTGAATATGAGGCTTTGTTAGTAGGAATGAAGGTGGCGGCAGATCTTAGAGAAAATTACCTCCTCATTAAGTGTGATTTACAGCTGGTAGTCAACCAGGTAAGAGGTTTATACTAGGTCAAGGGAGATAACATGGCCTCATACCTCGAAAAGGTCCTGGAACTTGTGACCTGGTACAAAGGATTCAAGATCGAGTAGGTACATAGGTAGCAGAATCATCGGGGTGATATCGTTGCTAAGATAGCTGCAAACTGAGGATAGGCACTACCAAAAGGGGTACCTCTCTAGGTAACTTCCAAGTCAAGTATAGCAAAAGGGAATGAAGTTAGCCAAGTCGAGCGCTTTCCATGCTGAATGGATCCGATAGTAGACTACCTCCAAGAAGAGAAGCTCCTCGTTAATCCTGATCAAGCTCGCAAGATTAAGAGAACCTCAGTTCGATACTGCCTAGTGGTGGGACACCTCTACCGAAGGGGAAGATCCCTCCCCTTACTCAGATGTCTACACCATGATGATGAGGGATGGGCACTTAAAGAGGTACATTCGGGAGACTGTGGGAACCATACTGGAGAAGAAGCGTTAGCTTACCAGGTACTTCGCATAGGATATTAATGGCCTACGTTGTACCACGATGTGAGGCAGTTCGTACAATCTTATGAACCATGCCAGAAGACAGCCAACCAAAATCACCTTCCAACGGAATGCCTGTCCTCTATCAGCTCACCATATCCATTTGCCTTTTGGGGAGTGGATTTAATCGGACCACTCCCAACTGTGCCTGGTTAGCAGAAACACGCTATAGTGGCCATTGACTATTTTACCAGATGAGTGGAAGCAGAACCCCTTTCCAAGATCACGGAGGCAAACACAACCAAATTCATCAAGAAGAATGTGGTCTGTCGGTTCGGTACCCCAATGGTCATCATCACAGATCTGGGTAAACAGTTTGATAATGCTAGATTCTGGGATTTCTGTGAGAACTTAGGAATCGAGCTTCGCTTCGCATCAGTAGCACATCCTCAAACCAACAGCCTAATAGAGACCACCAACAAGACCATCAAGGGACTCCTAAAAAAGAAACTCCAGTAGAAGAAGGGTAGAAGGGTAGAAGAGCTCCCCGAGGTATTATGGGCATATCGCACTACTAAAAGGACTGCTATTGGAGAAATCCCCTACTCATTGGCTTTCGGGGTAGAAGCTGTCCTTCCTATCGAGCATAAACTTACCTCATTTCTGGTTCAACATTTTGAGCCAGAAGGTAACAAAGACAAGCTGGGGGCCAACTTAGACCTCCTGGAGGAAAAACAGGATATGATTGCAGAAATGGTAGCAGTTTACCAGAGCCGAATTGCCCGATACTTTAATAGGAAAGTCAGGGACCGAAGCTTCAAAGAAGAGGACCTGGTCCTTAGGAAAGTAACCAGAACACCTGAAAAAGGTCGGACGGGGTACTAGCACCAAACTGGGAAGGTACTTACCTGGTCAGGATGGTGATCAGAAATGGAGCTTACAAATTGAAAGATATGAAGGGATGTCCTATCGACCATACCTGGAATGCAGATCACTTGAAGAGGTTCTACCCATAGAAGAACAGAAATTTTAAGGAAGGATGTACCAGTATCACCTCGTATAAATACTACCGGATGATGGTACCCCAAAAATAATTGTATCGCCATTTAGTCTGTCAATAAAAAAGATTTTTTCTCCAATCTACATTTGTCTATATTCTATCCCCATTATTCACCATGAAAAGTTTGCCATGATCTCCTCAAGACCAGGAAAGGCCACATGGCATTCCTGCTGCCCTTGCCTGGCACCACCTCTTACTAGGAAGGATTTGGATCAGAAGAGCATAGTTGCCTGACAGATCAAAACCTGGTAGGCGACTAAGGCCATGTTACAACCAGGTCTTTCTTAGCGGGGGTAGTACCCGGCCAAGGCCTTTATCTGGCAGACGACTACGTCCTTGCTAACTTGACTCCTTCTAGCGGGGGGTGGCACCCATCCAAGGCAGCAGGAAGGCCATATGGTCCTTTCTGGTCTTGAGGCGATTATTGGCAAAAATAAGGCGGTCATACTGGCAACAAGATCCTGGTAGGCAACTAAGGCAACTTTAGCACCAAGTCTTTCTTAGCGGGGGGCCGTACCCGGCTAAGGCCTTGATTTGGCGGGCAACTATGCACTTGCTATCCAGACCCTTCTCAGCGGGGGGTGGTGCCCGGTCGAGGTTTGTTCCGTAGGGCAACTATGCTCTTACATACTGGATCTTTCCTATCGGGGGGTGGTGCCCGGCAAGAGCATCAGGAATGCCATTCTACTTATCCTGGTCTCGAGGAGATCCTTCTAGAGGGATTTATCCTATCCAGGGCATTTGGAGGGCCATCTGGCTTCCCAAGTCTTTAAGGTGACCATGACAGATACAATTGGCGTCACATAGTAGATAGGTGTAGATAATCGTAGAAAAAGTAGATGGAGAAAGAAAACCTTCTTTATTGATGATCAAAAAAGATAATACAAGTACTCACGATTACTAACATCTTCTAGTGTTTGTCATGGGACAGTCTTGGCTTACTCTTACTGCATGGCTTAAGGGTAGAACCTCTTGAGATGATCGGCATTCCAAGTGTGGTCTACAGGATACCCATTCATATCGTCCAACTTGTATGCCCCACCTTGGATCACCATTCTAATTAAGTAGGGACCTTCCCAATTAGGTGACAGTACCCTGTCTGACCTCTTCTGGGTATTCTGAGTAACCTTCCTAAGAACCAAGTCCCCTTCTTTGAAGCTCCGGGCTCTTACTCTCCTATTCAAGTAACGAGCGATCTGGCTCTGGTAAACTGCTACCCTTTCCGCAACCTTGTCTTGTTTTTCCTCTACAAGGTCCAGGCTGGTTCTCAGCTTGTCTTCATTTTCATCGGGGTCAAAATGTTGAACCCGGAAAGAAGTGAGCTTATGCTCTATCGGAAGGACAGCTTCTACCTCGAAAGATAGCGAGTAGGGGGTTTCTCCAGTAGCGGTTCTTTTGGTGGTGCGGTAAGCCCATAGCACGCTCGGGAGTTCACCAGCCCATCTTCCTTTCTTCTATTGAAGTTTCTTCTTCAGAATCCTCTTGATAGTCTTTGTTAACAATCATTTTTGGCAGGGCTCCAAAGAAGAATTTTCCATCTGGCAGGTACCTGGTAGGACCTAGATCAGGGACCGGTACCTAGATACTAGGGATGCTGTATGTAGGGAAAAATTGCTTAAAACCGCAGCGGAAGGCGAAAAAATAATTTTCGTATAGTTTAAAATTTTTCTAAAGATTTGAACCTTAACTCTTTAATTAATTAAACTCAAATATACAGTTAGAGTTAAATACCTCTTGTCGCGTTATCCGATTGACTTACGTCGATGGTAATCCGCAAGATCTTCAATCCTAGCACGTACGTGAATCACCTAGGAGCGTGGTCTCCCTTTTTCTTTGAATTGCTTACCTTAGAATGGATGTATGGAATTTCTGATCTTGATCTTCAATAGTAAAACACCAAGAGACTAAAAAAATAGTTCCGGTCACTTTTGAATTCACAATCAATATGATTGAAACTCGCGTAACCCTAAATCGAAAGTGTGCACAAAACCTTTTGATGTTAAAGGCTTGTAAGTGCACTAAATGAGAACTTATTTTCTTTTTCTCTCTTGGCCGAAAATCTATGTGTATAGAGTAGGATTTTTTATTTTCAAAACAAATAAAAATCTCTCTCTATTTTTCTTCTTGGTGGCCGAAAATTCATATCCTTATATTTATAGGTTGGCCGAATTTTCTCCTTCACCAAGTAGGGTTGGCTGAATTCATTGAATAGGAAATCTAGGGTTGGTTAATTTCCTTACTTAAAAAGGAATTGTCCTTTTCCCTAATTCCTATCAATTCAAGAATCCTAACCCTTGTAGGACTAGTGGTGGCCGAATTCTTTGTATAATAAGGAGTGTATGTGAACTTAATTCTTACCACATTAGGACTCCTGTCACTAAAAAGAATTCCAACCCTAATCCAACACATAGTATTTAATTTACTGACCAGGAAAAGATTTTGATTTAAATTATTAATTAATTAAATAATTAATTAATTCCCATTTAATCAAAAAAATAAAATAAAATAATATCTTGGGCTATTTAATTTAGCCTTGCCGCCCACACCATGTATATATGGGCCCAATATTATTTTTCTTATTTTATTTAATCTATTAGACTTTAAATAAAAGCCCACATGTGAACCAGACTTATTCTTACTAAAAGAAACAAGCCTACATGTCTCCTTTTAATATATTAATATAATAGTGCAGCCCATTAAATAAATAATAGACATATTATATTCTTAATATATTAAATGCAATTCTAGATGGACCCATAAATTGGTCCGGTAGAATATATCAAGTGATCCGTGCAAGTACGTGTGGATTGTGGATCTTGGCGGGCTATCTAAATTTAACCTTCAATAGACATAACCTAATCACAATCAACAAATGATTCACTTAGGTCCGATCTATTAATTTTAACTCATTCCACTAAAGAGCTAAAATTGAACTCTTAAATAAAGATAGAATAAGGAGATGTTTCTCATTCATACCCTAGACAATCTTATAGGAGATGGTGTATCCTCGTGAATAATATCAGTAATCGCCAAGAGCTTATAGACCGCCTATAGCTCTCCAAGTTACCATATTTTCTCATATGACCACATTTTGAACTTGGATATTTTGACTTGTCCAGAAGCCATGTCTTCAATAATCATTATTGAAAACTCAACGTTGAGATTTAATATCCAATACCTCAAAACATCCATATGATGATATTATACTCTCATTTAATAAATGGAGCCACGATGTCCATATCTACAAATGAAGTCCTCTATCGATTAACAAATGAATACCACCAAACTATTGAGGATAGACTATGCTATATAATCGTACTCATTGATAGCTCAAATGATAACACTTGCAACCATAAGTCCATCATTTATCTCAGGATTTAGATACTCTCCGATTGTCCTGATAATGAAAAGACTTATATATAGTGACAGTTCTAGATAAAGTATTTCATTGTGATCCAGTTCAATGCACCCAGTGCACTAGATTCTTTTACTCGAAAACTTTTCGATGATTTTAGACTCATCATAACTCATTTGATCCCACTCAAATACTAGTAAAAGAATTCTACAACTTTATCAAGATAGAGATGCCCAACCTTTAACTTAAGTTGTGAACATTATTCAAGACTAACTAAAGAATTGTGTCTACCTCATACATATCCGGATGTACAAACAATTCTTCATATCTCATAGTCTTTTGACCTTATGATTATTTACCTTGACAATTATAATTATAAATGCTAAGAGATTTTGCAGAATCAGAAATCACTTTATTTATATGAAAAGATTGTCAATTACAATATTACACTCTTGCTATTGAGCATAATCCTAACAATCTCCCACTTGCGCTATAGCAGATGTGTCATATCTCTCATTCCCATGTTCTCTAGGTGCCCATCAAAACTCTTCTGAGGTAGAGCCTTTGTGAAGGGATCTGCTAGATTTTCTGCCGATGCGATTTTGGTAATCGTCACGTCTCCCCTATGAACAATCTCCCTTAAAAGATGATACTTTCTTTCAATGTGTTTTCCTCTCTTATGACTTCTTGGTTCTTTCTAATTAGCCACTGCTCCACTGTTGTCACAGTAGATAGTGATCTGCTTATTCGCACTAGGAACTACTTCTAAGTCAATCAAGAATTGGCAAAGCCAAACGACCTCCTTGGCAGCTTCGCATGCAGCTACATACTCTGCTTCCATGGTGGAGTCAGCAATACAAGATTGCTTGATACTCCTCCAAATGACTGCTCATCCTCCAAGAGTAAACACAGATCCTGATGTGGATTTTCTAGAGTCAGAATCTGATTGGAAATCAGAATCTGTATACCCAACGGGGATTAAATCCCCTCCAGAGTATACAAGCATATTATCTTTCGTTCTCCTAGGATACTTGAAAATATGCTTGACTGCCGTCTAGTGATTAGGACCAGGTTTCGATTGAAACCTGCTAACTATGCCAACAGCAAAACAAATATCTGGTCTAGTACAGAGCATTGCATACATGAGACTTCCAACTGCCGAGGCATATGGAATTCTACTCATGAATTGCTCTTCATGCTCATTCTTAGGAACTTGTTCCTTAGAAAGTTTGACTCCATGCCTAAAAGGTAACATGCCTTTCTTGGAATCTTGCATGGAAAACCTAGACAAGATTTTGTCTATGTATGAAGCTTGGGATAGTGCAATCGTTTTATTCTTTCTATCCCTTATTACTTGGATACCTAGAATAAAACTTGCTTCTCCTAAGTCTTTCATATCAAATTGTTTTGCTAACCATTCTTTTACTGATGTCATTACTCCCACATCGTTTCCAATGAGTAATATATCATCTACGTAAAGAATAAGGAAAACCAACTTGTCACCTTTGATCCTTTTGTATACACAAGGTTCTGTAAAAATCAAAACCTTTTACAGCTTGGTCGAACCTTATGTTTCAGGATCTGGATGCTTGCTTTAATCCATAAATTGATTTCTGCAACTTGCATACCTTTTCCATTTTGCCCTTTTCAATGAATCCTTCTGGTTGCATCATATAGATGCTTTCGTCAAGACTTCCATTAAGGAAAGATGTCTTGACGTCCATTTGCCAAATCTCTAAATCTAGAGATGCTGCAATGGATAAGAGTATCCTAATGGATTTAAGCATGGCCACAGGAGAGAAGGTTTCCTCGTAATCGATACCTTCTTTCTGTGTGTAACCTTTAGCTACTAATCTAGCTTTAAAAGTTTCCACCTTTCCATCCATACCTCTTTTCCTCTTGTATACCCACTTGCACCCAATGGGTTTGATCCCTTTAGGCAAGTCTACAAGGGACAAGACTTTGTTATCGAACATGGATTCAATTTCAGATTGCATTGCCTTTTGCCAATGGTGACAATCAATATCCTCCATTGCTTCCTTATATGTGTAGGGATCATCGTCGTCAAGGAGATTCTCAACAGATTCTCCTAGACCGATGTATCTTTCAGGTTGGGTTCTAACCCTCCCACTACGACGAGGAATGGTAGGTTGTTGATTTTGTGTGGGAGTGGAAATTACAATTGGGTTAGGTTGTGAAACCTTTTGTGGAATTGTATCTCCTGACATATCATTCAGGACAATTCTACTTTTGGGAACAAAATCATTCATATAGTCCTTTTCCAGAAATGTAGCATTTGTTGAAACAAACACTTTTAGATCTGAAGGACTATAGAAATAATATCCTTTGGTTCCTTTTGGATACCCCACAAATATACAAACGGGACTCCATCTTTTCTGTCTTTCCTTTTAACACATGTGCATGACAACCAAATATCCTTATGTGTTGTAAACTAGGCTTTCGCCCAGTCCACAACTCATATGGTGTTCCAGGAACCGACTTCGATGGTACCACGTTTAGAATATATATTGTAGTTTGTAGAGCATATCCCTAAAAAGAAATAGGAAGTGTTGAATAACTCAACATAGACCTAACCATGTTCAAAAGAGTTCTATTTCTCTTTTCTGCTACCCCATTTTGTTGAGGTGTACCTGGTGCAGAAAACTGAGAAACTATCCCATTATCAATAAGATATTGCTGAAACTCACCAGATAGATATTCTCCACCACGATCAGATCTCAAGATTTTTATACGTTTCTCAAGCTGATTTTCTACTTCAGCTTTGAATGCTTTGAACATGTCAAAAGCATCCGACTTATGTCTCATGAGATACACATAACCAAATCTTGAGTAATCATCTGTGAAGGTGATGAAGTACTCATATCCACCTTTAGCTTGAATGCTCATAGGACCACATACATCAGTGTGTATTAGTCCTAAACATTCAGTGGCTCTTGCACCTTTGGTATTGAATGGCCTTTTGGTCATTTTACCTTCCAAACAAGATTCACAAGTTGGTAGATCATCAACCTTTAAGTCACTTAAAGGTCCGTCACATACCAATCTTTTAATCCTATTAAGGTTAATGTGACCTAGGCGTAAATGCCAAAGGTAGGTTTCATCTTTTGATAATTTTACTCTTTTATGATTAGGTTCCGTAAATTCTGTGTCTAACGAGTGAGAGATATTTCTATGCAAAAAGAATAGACCATTTTCCAATGTACCTTTGCAAACAAAATTTTCATTCTTACTAATAATAAAAGCTTAATTAAAAGTAATCTAATATCCAAATTTATTTAAACAAGAAACTGAAATTAAATTCCTCTTGAATTGAGGTACATAATAAACGTCTATTAAATCTAAATGCCTACTAGAATCTATAATAACTCTAATATCTCCCACTGCACTTGCAGACACTAACGATCCGTTGCCCAAGCGCAAATTGATTTCGTTCTTATTCAGCCTTCTCCTTTCTTGGAACCCCTTCTTCCTTCTTGTTCTGGGACTTTGGGCAATTTCTTTTCCAATGTCCCTTTTCACCACAAAGGAAGCATTTCCCTTTGATCTTGGTTACTTTCTTGGTCTCCTTCTTGGTAGGCCCAAATTGCTTTTTCTTCTGTTGTTTCTTGACCTTTTGACGGGTCTTAACAGTACCAACTTTACCAACCATATGAATCTCTTGACCTTTGCTTTTCACAAGGATCTTTTCAACGCTTTGAAAATCTTGCATCAGGCCCTGCAAGGTGTATTCCTTTTTGTTCAAGGTGTAGTCCAACTTGAATTGATCAAAGGAATCTGATAGTGAGTTGACAACCATGTCAATTTTGGTCTCACCATCTATCTCAGCGCCATTTAATTCTGCAATATTTAGATGTGCTATGACTTTCATCATGTGATCTTTCACAGCTTGTCCAGGTTTCATCCTAAGATTCATAAAAGCAGTCACTACCTCTCTCTTAGTCGTCCTAGACCTCATAGCAAACATCTCTTCCAGAGACATCATAATATCAGCAGCAGACCCCATTCCTTCATGCTGCTGTTGCAACACGTCGGAGATAGTAGCCATAATGTAACATTTGGCCATATCATCTGAGGTCTTGCTCATACTCATCTCTTTGCAAAATACTTGATTCATTATTAGGAGCAGGTGGTTTAGGAGTAGTTAGAACAAACTTATGTTTTTCACTTTGCAGCAACAACCCAATTTTCCTTTTCCATGTGACATAATTATCTCCAGTTAAAGTGTTATCTTTCAGGATGTTCATAAGTGATGGGGTCATGATTTCTCAATAAAACAAAAAGCATATATAAGTAAATAATCATGATAAAGCACTTTCGAATATTTATCTTGAATTAATGAAATAACTCAATCGTGAAAAATTCAACGGTGATCCAACACCCATAAATGTTACGCCTCCTTCGGGAGTTCGCACCATTTACTAGTTTGACTAGGTCCCACCTAATTGTTAACATAACAACCAGCGTTTTCAATTTTAGCCTTGCAATTTTATTAACAAGAACTCTCGGGAGGATATTAATAAAATTACATTGAGTGTGTTACCAAGATATCGACCCTTAATTTTCTTTCACGAAAATCCCTCCTCTGGGAGTAGATCTCGTTTGAGTCAATTGTCTAGTCTATCCTTGTAAGGAAGTATTTTGCTAAATTCCATTTATGGACGCCCCTCGGGGGGATTACCAATAAATAATAAAGCTCAACTAACATTGGAGGCCATAGGTGTTCTAACACACCTTCTCCCACTCAATTATTTAAGGCGTGTGATTAATTCCAAAGAATGATTTTACCAAGTTATCTAGATGCCAATTAGATACCTAAATCATTCAATGCATGTTCATACCAAAAGAGATATATGAGTGGCACTCCTATTCTATATGACATGTTATCATACAATAACAAATATTGTAATATTTATACATAAAAATAAATAGCCACAATTTTGGTCCATCCCAGAAAAGCATGTAAATTACAATTGTACGGAATACAAAAAACTCCTTTCTTGGCGAACAAGACTTCAAGCGACCATCTCGCGCACGTAACTCGCACGCCCGAAGATCACCAAGCAGCCCATGTGCACGCCTAGCCCATGCAAGGGCATTAGCTACCGCATGGCCAGCCCATGCATGGGTTGCGCGCGCTGCTGCACCGCAACAAGCGCAGCTGCACGCTTGGTTGCGTGCGCGCTTATTGTCTTGGTGCGTGCGGGTGCCAAGCTCGGTTCCGGATGCTCCAATTTCTTCAAATCTTCGAGTCTTTGAATCTTGAATATAATACAACTTATTTTATACAATAAAATACTGCAGAAATATTTTTTTTTATTTTTTTTATTTACAAATAAAAAACTGCACAAAAAAAAACTGCAGTATTTTTAATACATTAAAAAAAAACTGCACTATTTTATATAACAAAAAAAAATTAAGCAACTATCAAGAAGGAACTTGTGACGATAATAGGCCACCCTTCTTGTTACAATTCCGAAACAAAAATTACATGGAAAATCTAGGACCAAAATTGAGCAATAACAATTCACTTTATAACAACATATAAATCCATACATTCGACATGTAATTATATATGCGAATACCTAGAGTGCAATCTCTTTCTAAAACATGCATAATCACAATAAAAGGAAACAGATTCACGTATATATATGTTAATTAATTAAAGGGTACAACCAAGGCTCTGATACCAATTGTAGGGAAAAATTGCTTAAAACCGCAGCGGAAGGCGAAAATATAATTTTCGTATAGTTTAAAATTTTTCTAAAGATTTGAACCTTAACCCTTTAATTAATTAAACTCAAATATACGGTAAGAGTTAAATACCTCTTGTCGCGTGATCTGATTGACTTACGTCGATGGTAATCCGCAAGATCTTCAATCCTAGCACGTACGTGAATCACCTAGGAGCGTGGTCTCCCTTTTTCTTTGAATTGCTTACCTTAGAATGGATGTATGGAATTTCTGATCTTGATCTTCAATAGTAAAACACCAAGAGCCTAAAAAAAATAGTTCGGTCACTTTTGAATTCACAATCAATATGATTGAAACTCGCGTAACCCTAAATCGAAAGTGCGCACAAAACCTTTTGATGTTAAAGGCTTGTAAGTGCACTATCGAATGAGAACTTATTTTCTTTTTCTCTCTTGGCCGAAAATCTATGTGTATAGAGTAGGATTTTTTATTTTCAAAACAAACAAAAATCTCTCTCTATTTTTCTTCTTGGTGGCCGAAAATTCATAACCTTAAATTTATAGGTTGGCCGAATTTTCTCTTTCACCAAGTAGGGTTGGCCGAATTCATTGAATAGGAAATCTAGGGTTGGTTAATTTCCTTACTTGAAAAGGAATTGTCCTTTTCCCTAATTCCTATCAATTCAAGAATCCTAACCCTTGTAGGACTAGTGGTGGCCGAATTCTTTGTATAATAAGTAGTGTATGTGGACTTAATCCTTACCACATTAGGACTCCTATCACTTAAAAGAATTCCAACCCTAATCCAACACATAGTATTTAATTTACTGATCAGAAAAAGATTTTGATTTAAATTATTAATTAATTAAATAATTAATTAATTCCCATTTAATCAAAACAATAAAATAAAATAATATCTTGGGCTATTTAATTTAGCCTTGCCGCCCACACCATGTATATATGGGCCCAATATTATTTTTCTTATTTTATTTAATCCATTAGACTTTAAATAAAAGCCCACATGTGAACCAGACTTATTCTTACTAAAAGAAACAAGCCTACATGTCTCCTTTTAATATATTAATATAATAGTGCAGCCCATTAAATAAATAATAGACATATTATATTCTTAATATTTTAAATGCAATTCTAGATGGACCCATAAATTGGTCCGGTAGAATATATCAAGTGATCCATGCAAGTACGTGTGGATTGTGGATCTTGGCGGGCTATCTAAATTTAAGCTTCAATAGACATAACCTAATCACAATCACCAAATGATTCACTTAGGTCCGATCTATTAATTTTAACTCATTCAACTAAAGATCTAAAATTGAACTCTTAAATAAAGTACCCGCACAGTACCCGCACTCTAATGTCAGGTGCAGCTTCAGCTTCTCTGGTTTGGCAACAATGCGGGTGCAGTGCGGTTGGATGACCCACACTATACCCGAACTTTAACTCTTCACTTTGCATCAAGTCCCGGCTATGAGCATGAGTGCGGCTGGAGTGAGGTTGCGACCCGTACTTGATCCGCACTTTGAGCTGCTTGTGGTCCTTTGTCTTTGCTTTTGCCCTTTTTCTATCGGAACCACTGTAACATGCTTCCAAACCCCTCATTGCACCATTTTCTACAATTACGCACAAAACAACCCATTAGAGATACAAAAACGCACGAAAATATAACACAAGGTAAGGATTTGAGGGCTTAAATATACTACATATTTGGCCCAATCAGAAGGTAAACGGATATGGCAAGCTGATGGTATATAATCGTTCTGGAGGTAGGTGATGCAGATTGGCCATTTTCTGACATGGTTCACAAGACCGTACGAATTGCCTCGCATCATGGTGCAAGGTTAGCGAAATAAATCCCATGCGTAGCACCTAGTAAGCCAGTGCTTCTCCCCCGGCATGACTTCCACAATCTCTTGAATGTACTTCTCTCAATGCCCAATCTGCATCGTCGGGATGTAGACATCTAAGTAAGGGGAGTGACCTTCCTCTTCGGTAAGGGTGCCCCTCTACCAAGCTATATCAGACCGAGGTTCTCTTGATTTTTTGAGCTTGAGCAGGGGTTTCAGAGAGCTTCCCTGACTGAAGATAATCCGCGATTGGATCATTCCAGCATGGGAGTCGTTCCCCAGGGTTGACTTCCCTACCTTCAGCTATGCTCGAAGTAGTGATTATCTGGAGCGGTATTCCTTTCGGCAATGCTTGTCCTCCATTGGCAGCTATCTTAGCTAGGATGTCAGCTCGATAATTCTGCTGCCTAGGTATCTGCTCGATCCTGAAACCTTTGAAACGGGGCAACAGTTCCTGGACTTTTCCGAGGTAGGTTGTCATGCTATCTTCTCTAGCCTGGTATAAACCGGTTATTTGATTAACTACTAGTTGCGAGTCACATTTGGCAAGGAGGTAATCAGCCCCTAACTCAGCTGCTATTCTCATTCCTGCTAACAAGGATTCATATTCAGCTTCGTTGTTGGTGGTACTTAACTCGAATCTGAAATAGTGACAGCACTCGACCTTTTTCAAGGTCGGTTAGAATGATCCCACCTCCGCTTCTTGCTTGATTGGATGCCCCATCAGTATATAAGATCTAGACTTGATTGATAGGCCAATCTACAGGCTCTTGCTCCTTCTGAAGAGCTTGATTCATGGTCGGGGTAGCATCTTGATCGGGAGTTGCACTGAATTCTACCACAAAATCCACCAAAGCTTGAGCTTTGATGGTTGTACTGGCTTTCTACTTGATGTCGAACTGGGTGAGCTTAAGGGCCCACGACACAAGTCTTTCTGATACGTCCGGCCTTTAGAGAAATTGACGCAGAGGTTGATCTGTGACTACCATGACTGTGTGGGCAAGGAAATAAGGACGGAGCTTTCTGGAAGCAACCACCAAGTTGAAGGTGAGCTTTTCCAGGAGGATGTAGTTCCTTTCTGATTTGGTTAGGGCACGACTCACATAGTAGATAGGGCGTTGGACCCCATCTCAGCCTTCTTTTACTAATGCTCCGCTGACAGTTGTTTCAGATATTACCAAGTATAATTGCAGTTCTTCTCCTGGTACCGGGCTAGCTAGCAGGGGTGGACTAGCGAGGTACTTCTTCAGCGATTGGTAAACTAGCTCGCTATCCTGGTCCCACTTCATGTTCTTCCCTTGTTTGATTGCCTTGAAGAAAGGGATACACTTATCAGTAGATCGTGATATGAAGCGGTTCAGGGCTACAATTCTCCTGGTCAAACCTTGCACTTTTTTGAGTGAGGTAAGGGACTCAAGATCTGGGATGGCTTTGATCTTATCAGGATTAGCTTCGATCCCCCTCTCATGGACCATGAATCCGATAAATTTCCCGGCTGCAACTCCGAAGGAGCACTTATCAGGATTTAATAGCATATGATTTTCTCTGATTATCTGGAACGTCTGATGGAGATGGTCCTGGTAATGTTAAGCTACCTGGGACTTCGTGATCATATCATCGATGTATACCTCCATCGACTTTCCTATCAGTCCCTTGAACAATCAGTTAGAGCCCGAAGGGCATGACCCTATAACAGTACAGGCCCTACCCGGTTATGAAACTGGTTTTATCCTGGTCAGCTGGGTGCATCATTATCTGGTTGTATCCTGAGAAGGCATCCATAAAACTCAAGAGCTTGTTACCCGCGGTTGAATCTACCAGTTGGTCGATTTTTGGTAGAGAGAAGCTATCTTTTGGGTAGGCGTGGTTGAGATCTGTATAATCAACGCACATGCACCACTTCCCATTTGCTTTGATCACCATAACTACGTTAGCGATCCACTCGGGGCACTAAGACTCCCTGATGAATTCTGCCTTTAGTAGTTTGTTTACCTCCTCTTGCACTGCAACATTTCTTGCCTAGTTGAAATGTCTTCTCTTTTGTTTGACTGGCTTAAAGGTAGGATCTACCGCTAACCTGTGAGCTGCTAAAGCAACAGGTATCCCCGACATCTCCTCATGGCTCCATGCAAATATGTCATTATATTCTCGTAGAAGCTTTATCAGATCTTCCTTTACCTTCTCCTTCAATGTTGAACCTATCCTGACTACCTTGGAAGGATCGTCCTTCCTGATAGGTATCTCTTCTAATTCCTCTGTAGGATGGACACTTGCCCATCCCTTCTCTTTCTCCTCCCTGATCTCTGTATCAGGGAGCTCTGACGTGGATCTCTCCTTGACTGAGTTTGTTTCTGTAAACAGAAAATTTGCTCAGGGTGAGAAATCTCAATTAACACCCTCAAGACCACTACCACGTAAGTGGTGGCCAAGGTTGAATGTATGTTTGACAGTGCCTAGTAAAATGATAAGGAATATTGGTACTATTATCCACCAAAGAGAAAAAATGCTTTCTTTATTAATAGTGTGTGATATACAGATCTCTCTCAAATTGCTCTCAATTTCTCTAGGGTGTAGTCGGGTTCTTGTCGTATGCCTGACGAAAAGTCCTCTCTTTCTCAGAAGGCCGAAGTCCTTCTTTTATACATTGTCTTCATAGGTTAAACTAACTGATTCTCCCCTTGATTTTCTTAATCTCTTTCCTCCTTATCGGACGGGATTTCTTATTTAAATGTCATTGACTTTGCATTAATTGCTGAGTTGAGAATATCTTGGTGGAGATTAATTTGTTTCCTGTTTGGACTCTATTACTTGTTCTGTACGTATGTAACATCTTAAGATATGATCTAGTGTATCTTCATGTCTTGTTAGCATGATCCCCAATAAGGGTCGTTGAATATGGTGTATATTATGGTGAGGTACATTAGATAGTGAGGTCGATCAGTGTCTTAGCCTTGATATTCAGGAGCTTAGTCTAGCCAGGAGCTAGGTCTGACCTCCATTGATCTTTTGGAGCTACATGCGGCCTCCAACGAACACCCCTCTATGTCAGGGGGGTATAGGCGAGCTTCTGGAGAGGTTGTGAGGTAATCCCGACTTCGGGGGGATTTCTTGGTTTCAGGTTCGGTGATGCGGACTCGATCTGACTGAGCCGGGCTCTACTCCGGGTGTTTCTAAAGTCCGTCCTTATTTCTGTGGGGTGGTATAGTAGCTCGGCTTCAGGTAACGTGGTCTCTTGGAGGATAACCTTGGGCACGGAGCCAAACTAATAGGTGGAAAATTTCCCTTTGGTCCCTAGCCAAATTTGGCTATTAACAGTTTCATCTTCAAAATCTTCCTCTGAGGAATGGTGATCTTGATTAATTGTTATTTGCACACATTTCTTGGCCAGCACCGCTGGGTTGGTTGACACTGCAAAGCACTTGCGAGCAGCCTGCTGATCCCCCCGTACTTCGCCCACCTTGTCTTCTACTGGGAATTTCAGAACGTTATGGTATATTGACAGGACCCCTTTGAGAGCAGACAAGTAGGTCCTTCCCAGTATAGCATTGTAGGTGGATGGGGTGTCTACCACAACGAAGTCTGTCATTAGGTTCTGCTGGAGTGGCACTATTCTGACTATTACTGGTAGGATCATTGACCCGGTGGCAATCAATGAATCTCCTGTGAACCTGTACAATGGGGTGGTGCAGCTGTTGTAACAAGGTCTCTTTAGGTTAAATTGTTCCAAAGCACTCTTGAAGAGAATATCAACGCTGCTACCTGTGTCAATCAAAATACGGTGGACCAAGTTGTTGGCTATTTAAATAGTGATGACCATGGGATCATCATGAGGCTGGACGGTGTTGAATACGTCCTCCTCTGTGAAGATGATCTGTGCAGCAGGAGGAGACCAATGTGATCCTCTAGTAACCTTGAAAACATTCTAGCCCGCTTCTACTCTGGGAGCTTTCCTGGCATTGTTCTTTCAAGCATTGTTGGAGGTTCCTGCCAAGGTGGGACCTCCTACTATGGTATTGACAATGTGGATCTGCTCCATCAGATCCTTCCATTTTGCTTTCCTTCCTTCTTCATATGCTTTAATATCGGCCTGCACCTCCTTCCTAGTAAATATGTTGTCGTGTACTTGTTGGAGGAATTCCTCCAAGCAACCTCCCCTAACCAGGGCTTCAATCTGGTTTCGCAAGCTATAGCATTCCGAGGTATTATGACCTATATCCTCCTGGAAGTCACAATACTTGCATCGGTTCCGTTGATTGACTGGTGCTTTTATTGGACCCGGCTTCCTTAGTAGTCTTTTGTCACGGATGGCGAGGTAAATAGTCTCGCGAGACGCGTTCAAGGGGGTGTAGTAGGAGTACCCCTTTTCCTCTCTATCTACATGCGCTACCTCCTTGGGTGAAGGTGTGGCTCTCGGTGGAGTCTGCCTCACCGGGTACTAGTTTCGTGGAGGCTGATAGGGTGGCGACCGATATGTAGATTTGTTGGGAGGCCTGTTCTGATTTTTCTGAATTGGTGCAGGTTTAGGCGCCTCTTTCTTTTGGCGCTTGGCGATTCTCATATCATCATGCTCTATCTTAACTCAGAGTTGTTCATCTATCTCAACGTGCTCTAGAGCTCTATCGTAGGCCTCCTGGTAGGTCTTCGGGGGATGCTTAGCAAAAGATCTGAACAGTCTGCCTGCCAAAAGATTCCTTCTGAAATTGGCCATGGTTTCCTTCTCCGTGAAGACTCCAATCTGGATCACTTCTTAGTGGAATCTCTCCATGTAGTCTCTGAGTGATTCACCCCGCTCATGGATCACGTATTAAAGGTGAATAGGATCTTTGGGGCGAGGTTTGAAGCCCTGAAACTAGGCAAAGAAGTCGGTCGTCAATTTGGTGAATGAATCAATGCTTCCCGCCGGTAGCTTCCTAAACCATGTCTTGGCATAGTCAGTTAGCGTGGTTGGGAACATTCTGCACATAGCGGCTCTAGTAGCATTCAGGACCTCCATTTGGTGAACAAAGCTTTCTAGGTGGCTCAGGGGGTCTTCAGTCCCAGAGTATTTGTCGATTGGCATCTTGAATTTGGGAGGTAGTTCTCCCTCCCTGATCCTCCTAGAGAAGGGAGCATTCATCTCTCCCAAGGGGTCTTTCTGGTTTTCCCGATGCTTGCACTTCTTCAACTCCTGGATTTCTTTCACCATCCTAGCAACCTAGGTCCCACAGACGTTTATTGCCATCATTCCCAGATTCCACCTCAGAATCTCTGTCATCAGGCCCATACGATGTCACAGAAGCTTCATCCTGATTTTCTCCTTGGGGAGGGTCTTCTCTGGCGCCCCTGTTGCTACTTGCCGCCACTGAGTGAGGGCATCCCCTGGTTGTTTCCTGGTGAGGCTATCTAGAATAGGATACTGGTTCGGCCAGGTGGTGGCGCTTTTAGGGCGGGAGATTGATGGCGAATCTCGCACACCGGGGTTGATAACCTATAGGAAGCCCTAGAATCGGGGGTATGGGCCCGAGCCTGTCATGGACTGATGGTGCTCGGGATATGGGCCCAAGTCTATCATGGGCTGGTACTGGGGGTGGCGGTCCTAACCTGTCGAAGGGAGGTACCCTGGTACCTTGTCGATTGGCATCTCCCTTGGGATCTAGTACCACGGGCTGACTGGTACTACCTTTGGCGACCATTCAGAGGTGAATGCTCTCTATAAAGGTCGGGACCTGTTGGTCTAGATTGGTAGGTCCAGCTGCTAGAGTAGTAGGTACCTGTGGGGTAATCCGCACCGTAGCTGACGGCTTCGAGGCAGGTTTGTGACCCTTTCCCCTCCTCTTCGGCTTCTGCCCCTATCGGGTTGAAACGTTTAATTGATGTCCTGACCGGTCAGGATGATCCTGAGAGGATCGGAGCTTCATTTTAATGGTAAGATAAGTGTTAACGGAAATTTAGCTCGGGGCAATAAATCTCAGTTAGCACCCTCGAGATCTCAGTTAGCACCCTCGAGACCAAGGTAGAACATATGTATATATATAACAATGCCTAATGAAATGACAAGGAAACAACGATATTATTAGCTACTCAAAAGAATCAAAAAAGGCTTCCTCTATTGATAATATGTGATATACATGTCTCTCTCTCTCAAATTGCTCTCACTTCTCTCTAAGGGTGTAGTTGGGTACTTGTGGTGTGCCTGTCGAATAGTAGTCATACCCTTTCTTAAGGAGGAAGTCCTCCCTCTATACAATGTCTTCATAGGTTTAAACTCATTAATTCCCCCTTGATTTTGTCATCCCTCCCCTCCTTATCGGACGGGATTTTTATCTTTAAATGTCATTGACTTTGAGTTAATTGCTCAATTGAGGATATCTTGATGGAAATCAATTTGTTTCCTACTCAGACTCTATTACTTGTTCTGTACGTATGTAACGTCTTTAGGGGCGATCATGTGTATCTTCAGGTCTAGCATGTTTTCTTGTAGGGATCGTCGAATATGGCATGTAATGTGGCGGGATACATCAGGTAGTGAGGTTGATCAGTGTTCTAGTCCTAATATAAAGGAATTTCGTCTAGTTAGAAGCTAGGTATATCCTCCCTTGACCTTTTGAAGCTAGGTGCGGCCTCTTGCGGACACCTTACTATGTCAGCGAGGTACTGGCGAGCTTCTGGAGAAATTACGAGGTAATCCCGACTTCAGGGGGATTTCCTGTCATTAGGTTCGGTGACACGGGCTTGATCTGATCATTCATGGCTCTAATTCCGGATGTTTCTAGAGCCCATCCTTCTTTCTGCGGGGCGGCGCCGTAGCTCGGCTTCGGGTAACATGGTCTCCTGGTTGATGATCTCGGGCATGGAAAGGCATGGAGGGTGGAAAATTTCCCTTTGGTCCTTAGCCAATTTTGGCTATTAATAATAAGAAAACGAGGCACGCTGGCTTTCTTTTGAGGGTGTGGTGATCCTCCCAGGCAGCGGCGCCAAAAAGTGTTAACGGAAAAATCACTCAGGGAACGAAATCACGGTTAGCACCCTCACCCACTACCGATAGCCAGTAGCGGGATAGGTACCTTCGGTACCGCGATCCTTCCTCGTAATATAGATGGATGTAAATAAGGAGCAAGATAAGAAGGATCGATGAGATATGAAATAACACTGTTTTATTCAAAAAAAGGTATCAGTAGTATCATTACAATTCAGACTCTTCTCACACTAAACTCTCTATTTCCTCTTACACAGGATGAAGGCTGAGCCTTCGTTTATGTCGATAAGTGGATATTTCCTTCCAATGATTGTCAATGGACCCTCACTGGCTTCAGAGAATTCAAAGAGTATTCCTCTGGAAATTAAACTCTCTTTTCTGGTGATAAAAAATGATGTTCGGATCCCCATCTTTACCCTTCAAAGCTGTATATATAGTTCTCCCAAGATCCCATCAATATCTGATCTCCTTCATGAGGATTATTGAGAGTCTGATTTTAAGCGTTGAAAAGCCTTGAGTGGGGCTGAAGGCGCGGGATTTGATCCCGTTAATTCCTGTCGAATTCAAATTTTGATTATGTTGACTATTTGGTCTCATTAATGGCGCTTTATTTTGGCGATGGAGTCAACTTTCATTCTTCGTAGAGCTTTAGAGAGAAATTCTGGTCTCTGGCAGATTGAGGTGCTAGTATTGGAGCTTGTTTCGTGTCTTGCTGGAATGGTGCTTGTGTCTTTATGTTCATTCTCATACTCATTGGCAGGTGTGATGCTTGTCTTGGAGGGGCTTTGAGTAGGCGTGTTAGGTATCAGGTGGGAGTTGGGACAACGCCCTGGCTGGTATCGAGGTACCCGGTACTTTGATTGATGTCGAGAAACTTCGCGGGGTACTAGGCGTACAAGCTACCATTGTACTTATCTAGGGTTGACATTAGGAGCTTCAGTTGAAGTGAGGTACATGCCTTCGTTATCTCGCGGAGTTGATATCCTATCCAGATAGATAGGTAGTCGAGGTTTCGACCTTGTCAAATATTGGCGCCTTCTAGGTTGTGGTACCGATCTTGCCGGTTTATTGAAGTATCTGGATGAATCTTCCTAGGAAGGTCCCTATTGGAAAATTCTCCTTTGGTCCCTTATCAGAAAACCCTGTTAACATTTCCTAACCATGAGAGTTATTTCTTCATTTTCATCATCACTCTCCTCTTCAATAGCTTTGAGAGCGATTCCCTTACTCTTGGCATTTGGCTTCAAGCACATTTCATAAGTTTGGAGTAACCCAAGCAATTCATAAATGCTTAAGCAATCTACATCCTTGCTTTCTTCTATGGTCGTGACCTTGGCCTTGAATCTCTTAGGGAGAGATCTTAGAATCTTCGAATTAAGACGCTCTCTAGAGATTGGTACTCCAAGTGCTTGACATTAGTTAGCAATATTTAGAAGTCGAAATTGGAAATCTTTAAACTTGTCTTCATCACACATTTGCAAGTTTTCAAATTCTGATGTCAACATTTGAAGCCTAGACTTTCTCACCGCCAAAGTGCCTTCAATTGTGACTTGAAGTGTATCCCATGCTTCTTTGGCCGATTCAAGATTTTTTATATAGGAGAATTGATGTCCATCAACTCATCCAAAAATAACGTTCATAGCACGATGGTGCCACTTAGCAACTTCAAAGTCATTAGGCGTCCATTCACTCATAGGTTTGGAGACTTCGGTTCCATCCTCTAGAACCTTACTAGGAGGAGAACAGCCTTCTTCAACCACCATCCAAGCTCTTTCATCTATACAGCGAATGTAGGCCTTCAAATTTCCAAAACCCATAGTTGTTATCACGAAGTAATTGTGGCCTTGTATTTGAAGCTCATTCCGCCATCACATCATCTTGAAGTCCCATTGCTTCAATAGCTCTACAAATCACCGTGAAAGTATACTGGGATCTCAGTAAGTGCAATCTAGTGAGCAGCACTGATACCAAATAAAAAAAATACAAACACGGTTAATTTGCCTTAAGCTAACCTATATGGGAGGTGAATAGGTTACTACGCCTTTTTCATTCCCTTGAAACAAGTACAAGTTTGTCCCTCAAAGTAACTTGCATCACACTTCAAATACAAGTACAAGTAATATCAATTCAATTAAAGATACGCTTGTTCTAACAAAGGCAATATAAGCTGTTAACAGGTTTTTCCGGCAAGGAACCAAAGGAGAATTTTCCAAACAGAGACCTATCCAGGAAGATTAATCCTGATACTCCAAGAGACCTACGAGATCGGTACCATCACCTAGATGGAGTCGATATCCGACGAGGTTGGAGCCTCGACTATCCATCTATCTAGATAGGATATCAGCTCCGAAAGCAGGTATCTCACCCTACTGAAGCTCCTGATACCAGTTCAAGACCAGTACCATGATAGCTTGCACGCCCAACACCCCGTAAACATCTCGACATTGATCAAAGTACCAGGTACCTCGATACCTACCTCGGTACCACCTCGATATCTGCCTTGGTACCACCCTGACTCCTGCCTGGTACTTAATATATTTATCCAGAGCTCCTTCAAGGCAAGTATCCTACCCACCAGGCAACACGATAGGGTACACGAAGATACAAGCACCATTCCAGTAGGAGGCAGAACAAGCTTATCAAAATGAGGTACCAGCACTGCCCTTAGTCAGAACTCAAAGTCGGAATTCCATCACCATCAAGCTCCACGAAGAAGGAAAGTTGACTCCATCGCCAAAATAAAACGCCATTAATGACCCAATAGTCGACCGAATCAGAATTTGAATTCGCCATTGATTAACGGGATCTAATCCCGCGCCTTCGGCTCCACGTAAATGCCTTTCAACGCTTAAAATAGGACTCTCTATAATCTTCATTAAAGACAACCGGATTTTGAGGATATTCGAGGAGTACTATATATACAGCATTGAAGGGTAAAGCAATGGGAAGATTTTTTGGAGTATTCTTGATCGCCAGAACCAGAGAGATCCCGGGAGATTCCAGGAAGCCAATAAGAGTCCATTGACAATCACTAGAGCAAAAAATATCCACTTATCGACACGAACGTTTTCTCCATCTCCATTCTGTGTGAAAGAGTGAAAATAGAGAGAAATAGGCATGTATACATATTGTAATCCTACCGTAGTGATTAACTGAATAAAATCATGTTCATTTTACATCTCCCGGTCCCTTTGTTTTCTTTCTCCATTCTTTGATCTATCGATCTAGATCATACAAAAAAGAGGGACCCCGGTACCGAAAGTACCTACCCCGCTGCTGCTACCGGTAGTGGGTGAGGGTGTTAACTGAGATTTTCATCCCGAGTGAATTTTTCAGTTAACACTTTTTGGCGCCGTCTGTGGGAAACACCACACCTTTAAAAGATAAGCATGTGTGTCTCGTTCTTCTTACTAAATTATCAGAATGAAGCTCCGATCCTCTCAGGATCATCCTGACCCGTCAGGACATCAGTCAAACGCTTCAACCCGAAAGGGTTAGAAGTCGAAAAAGGGGGGAAAGGGTTGCAAACCCGCCTCAAAGCCGTCAGTTGTCGCGCGGGCTACCCCCCAGGTACCTACTACCCCAGTAGCTGGACCTGCCTACCTAGACCAACAGGTCGCAGCCTTTATAGAGAGCATTCGCCTCCGAATGGTCGCCGAAGGCAGTACCAGTCTGCCAGCGGTACCAGATCCTAGGGGCGATGCCAATCAGAAGGGTACCATGATACCTCCCTTCGACAGGTTGGGACCACCACCTCCTGCACTTGTTCGTGATAGACTCGGGCCCGTGCCCCCAATACCATCGGTCCATGATAGACTCGGACCAGCGCCCCTGGTTCCAGGAAATCCTACAGGTTATCAACCCCAAGGCGCTAGATCCACCATTGATCTCCTGCCTAGGGAGCGTCACCATCTGGTCCAACCAGAAGCTTCTTCTAGACAACCTCAACAGGAAATGCCCAGGAGGCAGCAACAGGGGCGTCGGAGAAGACCCTCCCCATGGAGAGAAGTAGGATGAAACCTCTGCTGACATCGGAGGGATCTGATGACCAAGATTCTGAGGTGGAATCAGAAAATGATGGCAACAAACGTATCCGAGACCAGGTCGCCAGAATGGCAAAGGAGATCCATGAGCCGAAGAAGGGTAAACACCGGGAAAACCGGAAAGATCCTTTGGGAGAGACGAATGCTTCTTTCTCTAGAAGGATCAAGGAGGCAGAACTACCTCCCAAATTCCAGATGCCAACCGACAAATTTTTGGAACCGAAGATCCCCTGAGCCATCTAGAAAGTTTTGTTCACTAGATGGAGGTCCAGAATGCTACACGGGCAGCCATGTGCAGAATGTTCCCTACCACGCTGACTGACTGTGCCAAGACATGGTTCAGGAAACTACCGGCGGGGAGCGTTGATTCATTCACCAGGTTGACTACCGACTTCTGTGCTCAATTTCATGGCATCAGACCTTGCTCCAAGGATCCCATTCATCTCCAATATATGATCCAGGAGCGGGGTGAAACGCTTAGAGCCTACGTAGAGAGGTTCCACAAGGAAGTGATCCAGATGGGGGTCTTCGCGGAAAAGGAGACTTTGGCCAATTTTAGAAGGAACATATGGGCAGGCAGGCTGTTCAGATCCTTTGCCAAACATCCCCCGGAGACCTACCAAGAGGCCTACAACAGAGCTCTAGAGCAGGTTGAAATAGACGAGCAGCTCTGAGTCAAAATGGAGCATGATGATATGAGAATTTCCAAGCGCCAGAAGAGGGAGGTGCTCAAACCGGTACCAGTTCAGAAAAGTCAGAACAGACCTCCTACCAAATCTACATATCGGTCACCACACTACCAGCCCCCGCGGAAACCGATTGACTGTCATGCGGACTCCGCCTAGAGCTACACCTCCACCTAAGGAAGTAGCCCGGGTCGATAGAGATGAAATTAGATACTCCCATTACACCCTCTTGAACGCATCTCGCGAAACTATTTACCTCACCATCCGCGACAAGGGACTACTCAGAAAGTCAGGTCCAATAAAGGTACCAGCTGATCAGCGGAACAGCTACAAGTATTGTGACTTCCATGAGGATGTAGGTTATAATACCTCAGAGTGCTATAGTCTGCGGAACCAGATTGAAGCCTTGGTTAGGGGAGGTTGCTTGGAGGAATTCCTCTAACAGGTACGCGACAACATACGCACTGGAAATGAGGTGCAGGCCGATATCAAAGCGTATGAAGAAGGAAGGAAAGAAAAAGGGAAGGATCTGATGGAGCAAATCCACATTGTCAATACCATCAGCGGAGGTCCCACCCAGGCCGGAATCTCCAACAATGCTCGAAAGAACCATGCCAGGAAAGCTCCCAGATTGGAAGCAAGCCAGAGTGTCTTCAAAGTTACTAGGGGGTCACCTCAGTCTCCTCTTACTGCATAGATCGTCTTCACAGAAGAGGATGTGTATAACACCGTGCAGCCCCACGATGACCCTATGTTCATCACTGTGTAGATAGCCAACAACTTGGTCAATCGTGTCTTGATTGACATAGGTAGCAGTGTTGACTTCCTCTTCAAAAATGCTTTGGAACAATTCAACCTGAAGAGACCTTGCTATAATAGCTGTACTACCCCATTATACGGGTTCACAGGAGACTCAGTTACACCTGGCAGTGTCAGAAACCGCCGCTAGAGGAGTATTAGTGAAAGAGTGCGGGGATGGAGCCCAGTGCCTTGTCTATTATGTGAGCCACGCCCTAACCAAATCAGAAAAGAACTACGTTCTCCTGGAGAAGCTCGCCTTTGCACTGGTAGTAGCAGCCAGGAAGCTCTGCCCTTATTTCCTTGCTCATATCATCGTGGTAGTCACTGATCAACCTTTATGACAGTTTCTTCAAAGGCAGGATGTATCGGGAAGACTCGTGCTGTGGTCCCTTGAGCTTGCCCAATTCAACATCAAATACAAAGATAGGACTACCATCAAGGCCCACGCTTTGGCAGATTTCATGGTAGAATTCAGTGCGATCCCCGATCAAGATGCTGCCCCGAGCCTGATTCGACCTCCTCCGAAGGAACAAGAGCCTGCAGATTGGCCTATCGATCGAAACATTAGATCCTGTATACTGATGGAGCATCAAATCATGTAGGAAGTGGGGGTGGGGTCATTCTTACTGACCCGGAGAAAGTCGAATGCTGCCACTGTTTCAAATTCGGGTTTAACACCACCAATAACTGAGGATGAGCATGCTGTCTTGTTAGTAGGGATGAGAACAGCAGTAGAGCTGGGAGCTGATTACCTATTTGCCAAATGTGATTCGCAATTGGTAGTCAACCAAATAACTGGTTTATACCAGGCCAAGGGGGATAACTTGGTAGCCTACCTTGAAAAAGTGCAAGAACTGTTGCCTCGCTTCAAGGGTTTCAGGATCGAGTAGGTACCTAGGCAGCAGAATCATCGAGCTGACGTCCTAGCCAAGATAGCTGCCAATGGAGGACAAGCGCTGCCGAAAGGAGTTTCGCTCTAGATAATCAGTATATCAAGCTTCTCTGAAGGCAAGGAAGTCAACCCCGTGGAGCGATTTCCATGCTGGATGGATCCTATCGTGGAGTACCTTCAATCAGAAAAGCTCCTTGAAAACCTCGATCAAGCTCGTAAGATCAAGAGAACCTCGGTCCGATACTGCTTGATAGAGGGTCACCTTTACTGCAGAGGTAGGTCACTCCCCTTGCTCAGATGCCTACATCTTGAGGATGCGAATTGGGCATTGAGGGAAGTGCACTCCAGAGACTATGGAAATCATATCGGAGGAGAAGCATTGGCTTACCAGGTGCTACGCATGGGATATTTATGGCCGACCTTGCACCATGATGCAAGGCAGTTCATACAGTCTTGTGAACCGTGTCGAAAAATGGCCAACTTGCATCACCTGCCTCCAGAACCGTTATCAACCATCAGCTCGCCGTATCCGTTTCCATTATGGGGAGTGGACCTAATTGGACCTCTCCCAACCGCGCCAGGTCAACAGAAACATGCAATTGTGGCTATTGATTACTTCACCAGGTGGGTGGAAGTAGAACCCCTCTCTAGAATTACTGAAGCAAATACAACAGAGTTCATCAAGAAAAATGTGGTTTGCCGATTCAGGACTCTGATGGTCATCATCACGGATCTGGGTAAGTAGTTCGACAACGCCAGATTCTGGGAATTCGGTGGAAGTTTGGGGATTGAACTCCGTTTTGCGTTCGTGGCACACCCGCAAACTAATGGCCTAGTAGAGGCCACAAACAAAACTATTAAGAGGCTCCTTAAGAAAAAACTTCACCATAAGAAATGAAGATGGGCTGATGAACTCCCGGACGTACTATGGGCATATCGCACCACCAAAAGGACCGCTACCGGAGAAACCCCCTACTCACTAGCTTTCGGGGTAGAACCCTGTCCTTCCTATAGAGCATAAGCTCGTCTCCTTCCGGGTGCAGGATTTGGACCCCGATGGAAATGAGGACAAGTTGAGGGCCAGCCTGGACCTCCTAGAGGAGAAGCATGACAGGATAGCCGAAAGAGTAGCAGTTTACCAGAACCGGATTGCTCGTTACGTTAACAAGAAAGTGAGAATCCGAAGCTTCAAATAAGGGGATCTGGTGCTCAGAAAGGTTACCCAGAATACCCGGAAAAGGTCGGACGGAGTACTATCACCTAATTGGGAGGGTCCTTACAAAATCAAAATGGTGATCCAGGGTGGGGCCTATAAGTTAAATGATATGGATGGATATCCAGTAGACCACACTTGGAATGCTGATCACCTCAAGAGGTTCTACCCATAAGTCCTAAAATGCAAATCGGCCAGGATTACTCCTAAACGACTGTTAGAAGATGTTAGTAGTCGTGAGTGATTGTATTCCTTTTTCTTTGATCATCAATAAAGAAGGTTTCTTTCTTCATTTATTCCTGCCTACATTTGTCTACATCTACCTGCTTTATGTCGCCAATTGAATCCCCCACGATTGTCGCTTTAAGACCAGGAGAGCTACATAGCACTCCTGATGCCTCGGGCCGGGTAGATCCCTCCAGGAGGATCGCTATAAATCCGGGAGAGCTACATAGCACTTCAGATGCCCTAGATCAGATTAGTCCATCTAGGAGGATAGCCTTGAGACCAGAAAGGACCATATGGCCTTCCTGCTGCCCTGGCCAGGTACCACCCCCGCTAGGAAGGATCCAGTACGTAAGAGCATAGTTTCCCGATGGATCAGACCTTGGCCGGGCACTACCCCCCGCTAAGAAGGATCTGGATAGTAAGAGCATAGTTGCCAGCCAGATCAAGGCCTTGGCCAGGTACCACCCCCCGCTAAGAATGACCAGGTGCTAAAGTGGCCTTAGTTGCCTACCCGACTCTCTATAATCTTCAATAAAGACAACCGGATTTTGAGGAGATTCGAGGAGTACTATATATACAGCATTGAAGGGTAAAGCAAGGGGAGGATTTTTTCGAGTATTCTTGCTCGCCAGAACTAGAGAGATCCCGGGAGATTCCCGGAAGCCAGTGAGAGTCCATTGACAATCACTGGAGGAAAAATATCCACTTATCGACACGAACGTTTTCTCCATCTCCATCCTGTGTGAAAGAGTGAAAATAGAGAGAAATATGCATGTATACATATTGTAATCCTACCGTAGTGATTAACTGAATAAAACCGTGTTCATTTTACATCTCCCGGTCACTTTGTGTTCTTTCTCAATTCTTTGATCTATCGATCTCGATCATTCAAAAAAGAGGGACCCCGGTACCGAAGGTCCCTACCTAGCTGCTGCTACCGGTAGTGGGTGAGGGTGTTAACTTAGATTTTCATCCAGAGTAAATTTTTCCGTTAACATAAGCTATAACATGTATGTGATACAAAATCAAGTTGTAACACGGCTTTCATACAAAAAGCTCCAACATATACAAAGTTGATATAATATGATTATTAATTACAAAGATATCAATGACGAGAGCGTTTTTGTCGTTAGACAATGCTCGTCAAAAATATTTAGAAAAACCTTAACTGCCTCAAAATGTTTACAAAACTAGTACAAGGAAAGGGAAATCAAATGGCTAAAACTAGTTAAATACTATTAAACTAAAACTAAGCATAAATAAGGTAAAGATTGATGGTTGAGTTGAAAGGCTAATAACTATGATGCAACTACAATTAGACTAACTAATCAAACATGCAATAATCTATCATGCAATTAGTGTTAAGGTATGATAGTGGGAACTAAGGTATTGATGGATCCAACAAGTGAATATGGGCAACGTAGGAACTCACATGAATGCACTTTAATCTTATGTAACCAATCAAATCATGTATAGGATTGGTTGTATACCATTTATGAGTGTCCAACCCATCACGTATAATATTGGCCACCCACAAATGGTTGTGCAATGAATGAATATCTATCAAATAAGGGACTAATCTCTTTGTTTAAATTCACCAACCCATCATGTATGGTGTTGATGCTTAATCTCTCACAAACAACCAATCAAATCATGTATAGGATTAGTTACCCATTTGAGATTAGACAGAGTTGAGATTAATGTGTCCGAATTTCACTCAAGTCATGTACAATTGTTCAATCCTTCCATTCAAATGAGCATAAGAAAACCTAGCATCATGTATACCAAATTATCTACTCAAATAAATCCTCAAACAATTTGCAAAGAGAGTCATGTACAATCAAATACAAATCATCCTTGAATTCAATTAAAACAATGAATGAAACATATATGATAGATTGATAGAAAATATAAGGTTCATTACAAGCCCAACATCCATAAGTGCTTCACATCAATCCCTTAGTGGGATATCTATCTACTCATGACAAATATAATAATATTAATAGGAAAAGAGAGATAGAGAAGATCCATGTTGAGAAACTCCTCCTTTCTTGAAGCTTGATTCCAATCTCCAATGTCCTTGAGTAGATGAGGATGATGGTTAGATTTTGTGAGGTTAGTGTTCTTGGGAGAGAATTGTATGAGAGAAGGGAAGAGAGTGTATGAGAGAGAAGAGGAGAGAGGAAGAAGAGCTTTAAATCATAAAACTGGTGTATTTATATGCTTGGGAGGTTAGGGCATGATCTGGGCTGGAAAAGACATCATTGCCCCTCTAAAAATTGCTTAAAACCCATCATTTTTGGTGCAGGAAAGTGGAGTGAATGAGTAACTGCATGGGTAGGTGATCTGTGCAGTACCCGTGCAGTTTGCTCGTGCCCGAGAGATCAAATTTCGGGTTTTGGTGAGTTGCACGGGTAGTGCACGGGTAGGTTACCCGTACAGTACCTGTGGACAGTCGCGCAACAGTTACTAAAATGGCCATAACTTCCTCTAGAAAATTTGGATTCGCAATCCGTAAAAATTGCTAGAAACTAGACTCCTGGGGCTTTCCGAATATAAGCAATTCAAAAATGGTTCAATCTAAGGAGGAAGATATAACTCTTTGAAGTTTGATGATCTGCACATACTGTTTTTACAATACTTTGCCCTTTTGTCACCAAATCTCATTTTTGATCCCGTTTCTTTATGACATTTTCGGCTCGATCAATCAACTAAGATATATATCAACACATGCACAAATATAAAGAGATAGGGATAGAGAAATTCAACACATGATTTTTACGTGATAAAACCCCATAAAAGGAAATATCCACGGGTTGATACAACAACCACCGACAAACACCTTTCATTAGTAAGATAAAAGGAAACAATCTCTCAAGTGACCACTTCACCTAGAAATATACCCTTCAACCCTATATAATGAAAGAGATGCCTCCTAGCTCAACTACCCGGATCACCCCAATCCTAGTCGAGACTTCGATGCACAAGTTGGAGATCCTCTCTCCAAACATGCTACATCCAATGCTTAGCTATATTTATCACCCTGATCCTAGCCAAGACTTCCAATGCTCAACTATATGGATCACCGCAATCCTAGTCGAGACTTCCGATTGCACCAGTTGAAGATCCTCTCTGCAAACATATGACTTCCAATGCTTATTTCAAAGAGCAACTCCAAGAAATGAGACTTCCAACCTTTTGCAAGGTAAATTATCTAAGTGAATGCAAATGATGCAAACACACACAACATAGTATATATGATCAATATATCCTATGGAAACTAGAATTGAATCAATATGCACTTATCATATGTATTCTAGTTTATAATCCTAAAAACAATGCAATCATACTCAATTATGCATGTACGTATGAAATGTGTGGATTAGACACAAAACATGAGGAACTAGATATTTATCATCAAAAACACAAATCAATTATATCTAGATCTTGTAACATGAACAAACAACCTAGAGCATGTAAAACACCTAACACACACAAAAGACTAGATTATGTTCAATCACATAAAAAATGCTAGAATCAATTTGATAAATCAATATACATCTCTAGCAAAATAATAGAGCTTAGATTCTCAAGATACTCAATTAAATCCAATCAAGCCCTAAATCATCAATCATATATGCTATTTCAATTAATCATCAATTAAAAAGACCAAGCATATGAGAAGACTATCAATCAACAAAATCAAGTCAATAAACACACAAGATAGTCCTATATTTGAAGCTAGCACAATACAACATCTCAAACATGTGAGAACATAGATTTAGAAAAATCTAACTCAATATGTTAATCAATTGAAGCTCAAAATAGCTTTATTATAGATCATTTCTCTAATCAATGATTACACATCAAACATACATATATATGAGAAGAAAACCCAAGGTAATTGAAGACTTGAAGATCAAGAACAAAATAGAAATCAACACTACAAGAAAATTGGGCTATAGGGACGAAATTTATTCGTCCCAATAGAACATCTATTGGGACTCAATAACATATCCGTCCCTAAAAATTTCATACCTAAAGAAACCTTTAGGCACGAAAAAATTCATCCCAGTAGAACGTCTATTGGGACAAAACAAATTATCCATCCCTAAAAAGGAAAACCCGATGAGACTTTTAGGGACAAAAAATATTTATCCCAATAGAATGTCAATTAGGACGAAGAAAAATATCCGTCCCTAAAAAGTGAAAAAATAATGAGACTTTCAGGGACGAAAACAATTTGTCCCAATATGATGTGTATTGGGATAAAATAAATTATTTGTCCCAATAGGATGTCTATTTGGATGTTTGATATTTTTGTCCCTAAAATGATTGACATTTTTTTTGGAAAAAAAAAAATTATAGAGGTTATTTTATTATGAAAAAAATAATATTTATTACTGATAATGATTTATCGGGATTATCTTTTTCAATTTTTAATTTTATTTTTTTAAGTTTTTCCTAAGACAAAGATCATAATTAAATTTTTCACTTTTTATATTAATTACTATAGATTAATTAAAAAAATCATGAAATTTTTTATATATATATTAAATAAGAATCTAAATTGCAAAATCACTTTTTAGAAAAGTTGTTGTACATTTATCCTTCCCTTTTGTAATAGGAATTCAAATATTACTGTTAACAGGGTTTTTTGGCAGGGATTCAAAGAAATATTTTCCACCAAGTAACCACTTGGTAGAGACCATTCCCAGCTCCCAGGTACCCAGCACGATCGATACCGCGACCTTAGAAGAATCGATACCTAGTAGGGCTGGAACCTCAACTACCTGTCTACCAAGATGAGGCACCAGAAATACAAACCAGGAAGAGCAGGTACATCTACCCCGACACCTGGTGAAGCTGGTACCACGATACCATACACCCAGTACCTCGCATATACCCGGTGCCTCCTACCTGGCACCTAGGTACCACGACATGTATCATGTACCCCAGGGTACCTCAATATCTACCTGTGCCCGAATACCTCGATATCTGCTAGGTACCCAGTACCTTGACATCAACCCAGAATCCACCATAGACAGGTATCCTACTCGCCGAGCATGAAGAATGTTACCACGAAGTCACTAGCAAGCTAGAACAAGCTCCACGCTAGCGAGAAGGGACTGGTACACCAGAGTACCTCGTCTGAAGGCAAGAAGCATGCAACACAATCTGATCTCATTAATGGACATTCACTACTCCATTAATGAGAGAATCCGTAAACTCCATTAATGGCCATTCACAACGCCATTAATGAAGGAAGCAGTCAACTCTATTAATAGAGATAATCAGCCCCATTAATGAGAAGATTGATCGGGCAAAATATGTTGCATATTTAGGCCCTCAGATCCTTACCTTATGTTCTGTTTTCATGCGTTTTTAGTATCTCTTATAGGTTGTTTTGTGCTTATTTGTAGGAAATGATGTAGAGACAGGCTTGGAAGCATATTGTGGTGATTCCAGCAGAAAAGGGGCGAAAGCAAAGGTAAAGGAGTACAAATAGCTCTACAGTGCGGGTCAAGTGCGGGTCCAGTGTGGGTCGCAGCCGCACTCCAGCCGCACTCCAGCCGCACTCATGTGCATAGCCGGGGCAGAATGCAAGTACATAGATAAAGTGCGGGTACAGTACGGGTCATCCAACCACACTCCACCCGCACCGTTGCCAAACCAGAGAAGCTGATGTTGCACCTGACGATAATGTGCGGGTACTGTACGGGTCATCCAACCGCACTCTACCCGTACTAATGCCAAACCAGAGAAGTTGAAGAGGCACCTGATATTAAATGCGGGTACTGTGCGGGTCATCAAACCGCACTCCACCCGCACTTGTACCAAGAACAGAAGAGCAGAATTACACCTGACGTTAGAGTGCGGGTACTATACGGGTCAACAAACCGCACTCCACCCGCACTTGCACCAAAGACAGAAGAGCAGAATTGTACCTGACATTAGAGTGTGGGTACTGTGCGGGTCATCAAACCGCACTTCACCCGCACTTGCACCAAGAACAGAAAGTAGATTTTGCACCTGACAGGGAAGTGCGATCAAAGTGCGATCAAAGTGTGATTCCAAGTGCGGGTCAAGTGCAGGTGATTCAATCGTACTCCACCCGCACTAATGCCCTGATCCGAGAACTGAAGTTGCAGACAACCCATACAGTGCGGGTACAGTAGCGGGTAATTCACCCGCACTCTACCCGCACTCCGAGTGCGCCAGTCTAATTTTCAAAGCTTAAGTGACCTATTTTTGTATCTAGTATAAATAGAAAAGTATAGAAACGTTTTAAGGAGCTTTGGACTCCGTTTAGCAGAGATTAAGCATTCTTAGATCTAGTTTCTCTCTCTCTCTCTCTCATCCTTACATTCTCTACTCAACTTCAAGGAAGTTAGGAGATTGGAGCCACTTCAAGGAAGGAGATGTTCTCCAAGGGTTATTTCTTTCTCCTTTCTCTTGGTTTCCTAGTTGTAATGAGTAGCTAAATCCCCTCTAAGGGGTTGATGGAGTAGTTAGTTAAATATTGGGCTTGTACATAAACTTGATATTATATCGATATTCATGTCTATCTTCCATTGATCTATTCTTGCTGAGAATGTTTATCATTGATTTCTTGTGTAGATACATCCTCTTTGCAAGATATCTTTGTTTTATGTATTAGTATTGCATCTAGATATACATCCTATTTAGTTGTTTAATGCTCTAAAGAATAGACAGAAAGTCATGAATTCCGACTCCGGAACCGCGGTTGTAATCTAACCTCGATCGTGTTTTCCAGCACTATACATCCTAGGTCAGAATCCGTGAGAGAGTTAGAAGTCATCACTATACATCCTAGGGTGACTATTTGTAATCGGTTGAGTCATTGTTAGGTAGACGAGCTTCATTTCTAGAATCCGATAAACAACCAACTCTATACATCCTAGGTTGGTAGTTTACACGGATTAATCCCTAATAGGTGGTCCGTACTATACATCATAGGTTGGCCACCTTCTAGGGATAAATAACAGACTCTATACATCCTAGGTCGGTTACCTTGAATAGCCGTGCTATTGACAAGTTTGTTGCATTGCCCAGTATTTACTTTCGTATCCATTAACTCCTTAGTTTCCATCATCTCTATATATCCCTCATTCCATTTCCCCTTTCATTAATTTGCATAATTAATTTAGTGTTATTTTTAGTATAATTCACCACCACCATTTTCACCAACTCATGTTTAGCTATTATGTATATACATATCATTACTTTAGCAATAACTAATTTGGCTAACTCCGCTCCCTGTGGATGACACCCTACTTGCCACTATATCTATGTTTTCAAACTAAATTAGGCTTGTGAGGTTTTATCAAATATTGTTGACGGACTGATCTTTTTAAAATGACTATAAGAGAAAAATGTACTTGTCAAATGGCGCCGCTGCCCGGGAGCCGGCATGTTAGTTGAATTAGTTTTGCATAAGTAAGGTTAGTCTAGTAATATTCCTGCTCTGCCCTATCTGTTTCTCGTTTACATTGTGCGTTGTTTGTTGTGAAATTTCAGGATTTTAGATATATGCACGGACGAAGATCGTTAAGAGGAACAGTGTTGCCAGTTATCGATAACATCAATCGGTTGGGTAGAAGAACCGGGCAATTAGAGGGAAATATGGACGATCATAGAGAGAATGAGCAGCAGGCTCGAGAGAATGAGGGAAGTGTACATGGGGATGAAGAGCTAGGCCTCACCATGGGCAAGTACACTCTCCCGTTTGTAGGTAATGTGCCCACTGCCATAATACTGGATGATGTAACAAGGCAGTATGAGTTGAAAACTATGCACATTAGCCTCCTGCCATCGTTTAGCGGGCGAATTCACCGAGGATTGCCTCCAATTCACTGAAACAGTATGGGGCCACATTAGAAACCTTCCCGGTCATGGCTCGCCAAGCAGTACTGACAAGGGAGCAGCTTCATCTCAGGTGTTTCCTGTATTTTCTAAAAGATGCCGCAATGACTTGGTACATGAACTTGAGGCCAGGATCACTGGTGACATGGAGCCAAGTCTGTAAGGTTTTCTTCAACAAGTATTTTTCGTCGCAGAAGGCTAAAGACCTAAGGTTGAAGCTAGCATTCCTTTGTCGAAGAGGACGGTGAACCATTCCATGAGGCATGGGAGAGGTTCAACTTGTTGTTAGCTCAAATGCCACCGTATACATACCATCCAGAACTGAAGGTTAATTCCTTCTATAGTGGACTTTTCACCGATAACCCAAATGATGGTGGATAATGCATGCGGAGGAACTATAGCAAACAAAAGGGCAGTTGAAGCTTATGACATTCTGGAGAAGATTGCCCAGAACTCACAACAGAGGACATCACATGTGAGAAGGGGTAGAAGAATAGAAGTGGGTCAGGATACCCAAGTTCAGATTCAGATGTCTAGAATGAACAAGGAGCTTCAATCAATGAAAGAGCTTATAACCAGAAAACCAGGGTCCTCCCAAGGAGTTGGTCAAGTCATGGGGGAGATTGAAAGGGGAGAAGGGCATTTCAGTCAAGAAGAGCAAGCCCAAGCCCTTGGAGAATTTCCAAGGCCGCCTAGGAATGACCCATATTCAAATACATATAATCCAGGGTTGAGAAACCATCCAAACTTATCTTGGTCCAACAACAACCACCTAGGAGCAACAACTTACCAAGGTGGCAACAACAATTACCAAGGTGGCAACAACAACTTCCAAGGTGGAAACAATAGCCAAGGGTACCAAAACCGGGGGTACAATAGATACAATCAAGGAGGGGCAAACAACAACAATCAATGGGGAAGTTCAAGTGGTAACCCACCATCCAACTTCAATTCCCACTCTTCCGCTAGCCAACCAAAGGACAAGTCTCTAGAGGAGATAGTGAGCACAATGATCAAAACGGTTGGTATCGGGTCAGAAGCTCTCAAGAACACCTTGCATGCCTCTAAGCAACGAATGTCAGCTTACATGCAATCCAATGATCAGAGGGCAAACAGTCATGGAGCGTCACTGAAGAAGATGGAAACTCAGTTGGCACAAATTTTCGATGCATTGGTCAAGAACAAGGAGAAGGCATCAAACTCCGATGAACATGTTAACGTGTTAGATATCGTCCATTTGGGAGTTGATGAGACCGAGGAAAGTATGGTAGAGGTCACAGATAAGGAAGATAGGGGAAGTGACATAGACTCCCCCATTAAACTTGAGGACCCCGGGAGTTTCGTCATAGAGGTGCAAATTGAGGATTCACCAAAGATGGGAGCGGTCCTTGATATGGGGGCTAGCATCAATATGATGCCTTTAGAGGTATATGAACAGCTGAAGATGCAGTCAATCAAGCCCACCTCCCAGACTCTCATCATGGCGGATAATTCTCCCATCACCCCAGTTGGTATCGTGGAGGGAGTTAATGTGAATGTGCACGGTTTGATGGTGCCGGTAGAATTTGTTGTGTTGGATTGCAAACGAGGAGAATCCAGTGGTAGGAACTGGAAACTAATGTTGGGGAGGTCATTCATGGCCACAGCGAGTATGGTAGTTGATATTTGTTCTAAGGACATTTCCTTCAGCTGTGGAGGTAAGAGTGTGAACTTTAAGGTAACATCCCCCGGAACAAGCCAAGTCAGTGATTGTTTGGTATTGGAGGCCCCAAATTCCAGAAAGAAAAGAAGCCGGGTGCTCACCCATGTGCAAGCCTTTGAGGGTTTTAAGGAGATGGAATTGGGAAACCAAGACTGCATTAAGGAAAGGCAAGAATCAGAATTCGAAGAGGAGGAAGCAAATACTGAACTCTTCGAACAATTAAGTAAGCTTGAGCAAGACAACACAAAGCTCAAACTGGAGGTTTATTTGCTTAAGGCTGAGAATGGACAGTTGAAGACGAAATTGCATGATCTCTCAGCAGTGAACAACGGGCTACAAGAGCAAGTAGGGGAGCTAGCCACCAAAAAGGAGTTAGTCTCCAAGAACTTAGATGAATTGGCAAAGCTCTCAGAAGAGTTTGAAGAAGACTATGGGAGAAGGACAAGGAAACTTCAACTAGGTGTGGAGGAGTCCGCAAAAGCAGTAAGGGAATTGCAAGAACAGTTGATCACAAAAGATAATGAGTTGAAGCGGGCCAAGGTCAAGGAGTGTGATTTGATTGAGCAACTCGCTGTGTTAGAAAACAATGTCAAATACCTCAGAATCGGACAACAAAAAGTGGCCAACGCCAACTATCGAACAGGGAGTTTCCCTAACCGTCCTATTACTTGTTACTTTTGTGCCAAAAAAGGGCACACTAAAGCTTATTGCTTTAGATTCCAACAGTTCAAAACAAGTAGAGTTGGATTTAGGATGAACCCACCCAAGGTTAAACAAATATGGGTTCGAAAGGACCTAGTCGGACAAATGAGGAAAGTGGGGAGAGATGCAGTGCATAGGCATTTGGCACCGATTTGGGTGGCCAAGTTGAATGTCCTCCCCATTCCGGTCAAACCTCCTTTGGTTGACCGGGTCCCACTTTGAGTGCATTGCACTCACTTTTGAATTAATTTTTGTGTTTTTATTTTTATTTGTATTTTTCAGATGGTTAGTTTTTGTCATTGTAAACTTTTGAGAATGCTTGAGAATGTTTAAAGGGTTTAGTGTTGGTGCAGATACAGTTGTAGGGCAGAGTTCAGGAGTCTGTCTAGGGGAACAGTGAGGTTATAGTGCGAGTCAGTCACCCGCACTCGTCCCGCACTCCGAAGGCATCAGGTTATAAAGTGTGGGTAAAGTGCGGGTCTGTCACCCGCACTCCACCCGCACTTTGGTCGCGCAGTATATATACTACCTGTCGTTCTCTAGGGCTCCACTTGCCACAAAAAACAAAACAACACAGCAAACTTCAAATTTTTCCCTCTTCTCAACTGAAAGGTATTCCGTATGTGCCACGTTTTCGATTTTTCGGCAATCAAGGTATGGATTCTTACTCTAATTTCATTACATATCTCTCTAATCCAAACCCTAACCCTCTTTATCAAAATTCTTTTTCCTCTTATGCATGAACTTCATTAGTTAGGGTTTTGAACTCTTGTTTTTGCCTTTGCTAATATCTATGAGGATAGAATGATGGGTGTTATCTAATTATGCATGTGATGTGTTCATTGTTACATTGATTTTCTATTGCGTTTGGATGTTCAAACTATGAATTTGGGTTTAGATGATTGAATGGAAGCCTATACATGAGTTAGAATCATATTGGTGTTAATTCAGTCGATGATATGCTGAGATTATGAAATGTTTACATGAATTGAAACTCTGCATGTGCTGGTATCTGATAACGAGTTAGAGTGCGGGTCATTAACCCGCACTCCACCCGCACTTTATCCTCCTGACAGAATATGTGTCCTTTCAAATTCCTTCCTCATAACCTCTTGGTTCTTTGATCTGAATGTTGCCTTAAAACTGCTGTTTATTGTGCAGATGTCAGGAAGAACCAGGAGAGCAACTAGGTAAAGTAGTCAGGGTTCCGAACAAAGACCGCGGAGGGGACCCTAAGTTCCACCGCCATGCATGATGCACCCAGTTTTTGAGGACCGTTTAGAATATTTCAGGGAGTGTGACATAGTGGTGGAGAGGGGGATAGCAGTTGAAGAGCTGGAGGGCACCCCGATTCCTCTAATGGTTGAAGCAATGGGATGGGAAACCTTTGTTAGCCCCCCCCCCCCCCCCGATGTATTGTCGACGTGTGGTCGAAGAATTCTTTGCTGGAATGGTACCTGAAACTTTTCAGCGCACTTCTTCGGTTCTGGTCCGCGGGGTAAATTTCGGATGACTATAGAGGACATTAACAGGTACTATAGGACTGAGCTTCCAGTTGATCCCGAAGCAGTCGGACGTCTTAAGCAGGGGGTGACTTTGAGGGAATTTTTTGTGACCTAAAATGTTGATTTTGCAAATCAGTTAGTGATCCGTCCAATGGACTTTTGGGTGGCACCTGATCACCGCATGAAGCACACCAAGTTAAGAAGTGAGTTGGGATTTTGGCATGTGTTCATCTCCCACTCGTTGATCCCTAGAAAGCACAAGACTTCTGTGAACTTCAATGCAGCCATGATCCTATACTGTATACTGCAGAATCAGTTAGTCGACATAGGCTTTCTGGTCAAGAGAGAGATTCTGGAGTTCGGAGGGGTTAGGATGGACAAGCAGCCACTCATCTTCCCTAGCCTCATTATCGCATTCTGCAGAACTGCCGGAGTAGATTTTGGATCTGACCCTTTCGAATGCGGTTTGGGGCCAGTTAGGCGATTCACATGGAACGACCAGGTCATATAGCGGGACCTCTCTGGTGTCAGGATCCGAATAGGGAGGAGAAAACCCGTTCGAGGGGGCAGCACGAGCAGACAGGCTGAAGACATCCCGGAACAACCAGATGTGGAGCCGGTTTACATCGAATATGGTTATTATAGGCCCGCTGCTTCGCCACCCCCGCAGGAGACGTTTGGAGAGGTCCCTTGGCAGACCTTGCTTACAGGATTGGAGAACCTCAGGACCGAGGTCACCGAAAATAAGAGGCAGATTACTGAAAGCAGGGTGGAAGCCAATGAGTATTTTACAGACATTTGGGGCAACCTCACTGACATGCGGGAGGCACTCAGCCTTCCAAGTTATCCGTAGAAGAAGAAGAGGCCAGCAGCTTTCTCACCTCCTTCAGGGGGTCCAGACATTGACCCATATGGGGAAGAGCTCAAAGCTGCTATGGAGAGATCCAGGAGGGAGCATGAAGAGCGGATCAGATCAGAGATTGACCCCAAGGGAAAAGGGATCGCCAGTGAACCGGAAAGGGAGTTTTCCGACGAAGATTGACCATCCATTCATTTTTATATGTTATTATTCTGGGACTTTTATTGCTTGTATTTGTATTTGTATTTTCTTTTAAACGGTTTAGACTTATTTTTCTTTTATTTTCGCATTTAATATTCGTTTGGTAGAGTTGTTGTGTGGTTTTAAGCTAGGTTGTGCATCTTTTGGGAAGCACACAACAACATGCATGGACATCGAACGATCTTCCTTCTAAAGGGAGTTTTCTACCTTCGGTTTTGTACTTAAGTTTTAATGAATGCTATTTAGTTTTTGTTATTATGAATGAGCATGGTTTAATGTGTGTCTAGATTCGATTTGGGGGTGTTGATCCCTCATTCCGCCATTTGTTGAGATTATGCCTGTTATTTCCAACAATGAGGACATTGTTGAGTTTTGGTTTGGGGGTGCATTACGCCTCCGCCTTGTACTGTTTAGTGTCCAATCTTTCAATTTTGTCGCTTGTCCATTTTTCAAACTGTAATCCAGTGGGTATGATGCCTCTAGAGTGTGCGTTTGACGAGTTCCTTATATGTGCTCTGACCTTGTGATATAGTTTGGTGCCACTTGAGGGTTAGCTTGCACCATCATGGGTTCGTCCCACCCGTTGGTGTTAAGTATTGGGGACTCATTGTTCCCATGTCTTGTTCTAATAGTGGAGATACCCGTGAGATCACAAACACAAGTATGAAAGTGCGTTTTCTGAGTGCATTATTGATTATTCTTAAACACACCTCTCGTCATTTATGTCATGTGCCATAGGACTTGCATCATTTTGTGAATTGCGTGATGAATGCTTTCATTCCCTTTTTAGATGGTTGTGGAAGTGATATTAGGGAATGTATGTGTATTGAATTACCTCTATAGCCTAAACACCACATACCATATTGTGTGCTCCAAAGCCAATTTGAGGCCAAACACTTACCCTTTCATTTGGTACCACATTCAACCATATACCCAATAGCCTAAACACATGCCTACCCTTGTACTAATCATGTTAGGATGGGAAATGGTAGTGATGAAAAAGGGTTAAAAGGGTCCTACAGCAGGTAAAATGCAATAGTTGTTGAAAATATGCAAGGAAAGGGGTAATTTATGCACCCTAAATGCCTAAGAAAGGGAAATTGTAACAACTCAAATGGAGTACAACATTGTGATTGAGAAATTGTTAAAAGAAAAATTTTAAGAAAGATTGTACTTGAAGTGCCATAATGAAAGTGTTTTGTGCTAAAAACGCCCAAACGGAATGCAACATTGAAGGTACAAATGTGGGTTAAATGGTTTCCTAGAGGGGTGCATTTAAACAAGAAAAGAACATGGTGTGGTAGTAGGGATATATTCTAGCATGATTGGTGAGTTTGAACTCCTAATTTCCATATTTTTGTGTAAACTCATTCAAACCCATAGCCACACTATAACCGGTTGAAAAGCCCTATTTGATCCATATAAGTCTAGTTTGGGAATGTTTGTTGAAGCACGATCTTTCACATCCATGGCATGGTCACTCGTTCCTAGGATAGTTCATTGCTTAAATTTTATGCAGAATTTTCTTTGCATACTTGTTGTGTGGAACTTAGGACTCTTGAGGAAAGAAAAGAGAGGATCCATGTGAGCTTTAGAATTGAAGCGAATTATGCTCAAGGTATGGGAGTAAGTGGTCCTAAGTTCATGAATGCCTTTAGGTGTGGGATTCGTGTTCGTACTAGCCTCCCTTAGGTGTCTCCAAATTGTTCTTGATCTTGTGCATATGTTTTTCTCCTCTCTATCGCACCTATTTGTATCATATCACACATGGGACTTGCGGCATTGTTGAGATATTGTTTAGGTATATAGAAATTAAATTCAGTTGGCGTCTTACTGTTTCGATTAGATTTGCTCGAGGACGAGCAAAAGGTTGGTTTGAGGGTAATTGATCGGGCCAAATATGTTGTATATTTAGGCCCTCAGATCCTTACCTTATGTTCTATTTTCGTGCGTTTTTGTATCTCTTATGGGTTATTTTGTGCTTATTTGTAGGAAATGATGTAGAGACAGGCTTGGAAGCATATTGTGGTGATTCCAGCAGAAAAGGGGTGAAAGCAAAGGCAAAGGAGCACAAACAGCTCTACAGTGCGGGTCTAGTGCGGGTCCAGTGCGGGTCGTAACCGCACTCCAGCCACACTCCAGCTGCACTCATGTGCATAGCCGGGGCAGAATGCAAGTACAGAGATAAAGTGCGGGTACAGTGCGGGTCATCAAACCGCACTCCACCCGCACCGTTGCCAAACCAGAGAAGCTGATGTTGCACCTGACGATAAAGTGCGGGTACTGTGCGGGTCATCCAACCGCACTCTACCCGCACTAATGCCAAACCAGAGAAGTTGAAGAGGCACCTGATATTAGAGTGCGGGTACTATGCGGGTCATCAAACCGCACTCCACCCTCACTTGCACCAAGAACAGAAGAGCAGAATTGCACCTGATGTTAGAGTGCGGGTACTGTGCGGGTCAACAAACCGCACTCCACCCGCACTTGCACCAAAGACAGAAGAGCAGAATTGTACCTGACATTAGAGTGCGGGTACTGTAGCGGGTCATCAAACCGCACTTCACCTGCACTTGCACCAAGAACAGAAGGTAGATTTTGCACCTGACAGGGAAGTGCGATCAAAGTGCGATTCCAAGTGCGGGTCAAGTGCGGGTGATTCAACCGCACTCCACCCGCACTAATGCCCTGATCCGAGAACTGAAGTTACAGACAACCCATACAGTACGGGTACAGTGCGGGTAATTCACCCGCACTCCACCCGCACTCCGAGCGCGCTAGTCTGATTTTCAAAGCTTAAGTGACCTATTTTTGTATCTAGTATAATTAGAAAAGTATAGAAACGTTTTAAGGAGCTTTAGGACTCCGTTTAGCAGAGATTAAGCATTCTTAGATCTAGTTTCTCTCTCTCTCTCTCTCTCATCCTTACATTCTCTACTCAACTTCAAGGAAGTTAGGAGATTGGAGCCACTTCAAGGAAGGATATGTTCTCCAAGGGTTATTTCTTTCTCCTTTCTCTTTGTTTCCTAGTTGTAATGAGTAGCTAAATCCCCTCTAAGGGGTTGATGGAGTAGTTAGTTAAATATTTGGCTTGTACATAAACTTGATATTATATTGATATTCATGTCTATCTTCCATTGATCTATTCTTGTTGTGAATGTTTTGTTAACGGAAATTTTGCTCGGGATGAGAAATCCCAGTTAACGCCCTCAAGACCACTACCACGTAGGTGGTGGCCAAAATTCTTTATATATGTAACAGTGGTTTATAAAATGACAAGTAGGCAAGAATGTTTTTATTTAGCATGCATGGTACACGAATACAAAGATTCTTCTCTCTTTTCTCTCAAATCTCTCTGGGAAATGGTCGATTGTTAGTCGTATGCCTATCGAATAGTAGTCTCTTCTTTTCATTTCTTTTCTTTTCTATTTATACATGGTTTGTAGGTCAACAGACTGATTCTCCCTTGATTGTCTCAGTGATTGTCTCAGTCTCTTCCTTATCGGGCGGGATTTCTTGCATTAATATCATTTGACTTTTAGATTGATGCCCGAATTGAGAGTATCGTGGTGGAGATCAGTTTGTTTCCTTTTTTGATTTCATTACTTGTTCTGCATGTAGATAACGCTTCCAGGTACGATTTAATGCATTCATCGTATCCTTTCAGTATGATCCTTATAGAAGTCGCGGGACATGACAATATGGTGTGATGCATCAACCAGGGAGGTTGTTTAGTATTTCGACCTTGATGTCTGAGAAGTTTCATCCAGCTTGGAGCCAGATCTGGCTTCTCTTGACTTTTTCGAAGCTAGATATGGCCTCGACTGACCTTTTTGAAGCTAGGTGTGGCTTCGACTGACCTCGCGGCCTTCTAGGGACATTCTTCTATGTCAATCAAGGTACAGACGAGTTTCTTGAGCATTTGCGAGATGACCTTGACTTCGGGGAGCTTCTAGTTTTGATGATGTGGGCTAAGTCTGATCATTTCGGGCTTTATCCCGGATGTTTCCGGAGACCACCCTTGTTCCTGGGGTGGTATCGCAGGTTCGGCCCTAGATAGAGAGGTCTCCTGGTGTAAGCTCTCGGGTCCGGGCTTTATCCTAGATGTTTCTAGAGCCCGCCCTTGTGCCTGGGGTGGTATCGTAGCTTGGCTCTGGATATAGAGGTCTTCAGGTGAAACTTTCGGCTATGGAACCAGGTCTAGGAAGTGGAAAATTTCCCTTTGGTCCTTAGCCAATTTTGGCTATTAACAGAAGTCCCCTCTGACTTGAACACCAAACGTCGAGCTCGGGGTTGAGCTCAGATTCTCACTTTATTTGGTAAATCTTCCTCTTTTTACCGTTACCAAAATTTTGGGAAATTTCTTCATTTGAGTGACGTGTTATGAACCGACTATTTTATCTTCGAATTAATCTGATCACGTTACGGCAGTCCCCGAGATTTTTTACCATTACCAGGATCTTGGGGAGATCTTCCTCTTAACTGTGTAAATGATGTGGCATGAGATGATTAGCCCGCTTTCGAGTTTAATCCGGTTACGTTACCGAGTCGATTTTTTACCTTTACCAAACGAGTATCCTGGTAACTTGAGCTGTTGCCCTCTTGCCTATATATATGTCTGTTTTCCTCCTCATCTTCCTCACATCTTCTCGAGCTAAACGAACCTTTGGTTGAGAAATATTTCCACAGTATTTCCACCAAGCTTGCTTCTTTCTTCATTCTTCGTTTTCTATAATGTCGAAAAACAGTCGTGATTCAAATGATTCCATATTCGACGGCGAGGAGGTCGTCAGTCTTAGTCTGGGGAAGCAGGCTAGGAGGAGTTCTGACGGTGATGATTCCCCGCCAACCTCACAACGTCGGCTGATCCAATAGGAATGTATCTATCGGGACTGGGTTCTCCAATCATCCCGACCACCCTTTAGATATCGTCGATGATGATTCCGACAAAGAAACGGCCGGTGGCGCTGCTGGGGGAGCGTCGGGTCTCGGCTCCTGGTCCCCTTGGGGAGAGGCTCCCTCCCTACGATTTCTGGGTTATCCCAGATTCCACCGTTGACCCGGCGTCGATCGAACGCTTGAGGTCAAAAGTTTGGCATCCCCGACAGTGTATCCATCTCGGTGCCTCCCAAGAACTTCGAGTTTTTCAACCCCCTAAAGGCGTGCTTCCGATCCATGTGGCCGCTCTTGAGAACGGGGTGAGGCTTCCTCTCTATCCGACCCTTCGGCGGGCTCTAAACGCCATCCAGCTCGCTCCCCTTCAGTTAACGCCAGGCTTCTGGAGGCATTTGATCGGTTTCCTTGTGTTATGGAGGGAACAATGCCAGATGAGTAAAGTGAGGAGGGAGCCAAGTGCAGAGGAGCTGGCTTATCTTTTTCAGATTGGGAGCTTGTCTGGGGCTCCTCGGGGTCAGTTCTATGCTAAGGCCAAGAATAAGCTCAATTTCATCGTTCTTGGTGCTTCGAAGAAGGATCCCGCGTGGAAAGAAGAATGGATCCTGGCGGGGGATGACCGGGGGAGCTCGATTTTCATTGGAGGGCATGAATTCGAGGTTCCTACGGCTTTCAGTGACAAGCCCTCCTGGGACTGGGATTCCGTGCCTGCCGAGTCCGAAGCCGTCTTAAAGGCCATTCTAGCCCGGAATTACCTGAATTCGAAGTTCCCTACCGCTGAAGCTTTTGACCCTCGTAGGGTGAACAAATATCTACGGATTTCAGACGCTATTCCTCGTAAGTATCATTGTGTTGCTTCGTCTTATTACTTAGCTTAGTTCTAACATTTTCTTCTTTAATCTGCTTATTCACAATTTTTATCGTGGAGCCAGCCACCTGACACGTCTCACGCTCTCCTCAAGGTGGAGCTTCTCTTCCCTCCTCTGGGGTCGAACCTGCCCTGGCTTCTTCTGTCTCTCCGGCTGGGTCCAAGATGGCCACTCTGGCCTCACGGGCCTTTCGGGCTTTGGGCAAAGCTCCCCAGGAGGTTGGCCCGGCTGTTTCTGCCCCCTCGGCCATGGCCGCTAAAGTCGCTACCCCTTTGACTCAAACACCTGATTCCGCGGTGCTTCCAACAACCAAAGCCTCAGAGGTTTCTGAGAAAGATGTCGCGAGGGCTCCTTCCAGCCGCTCCCGGCCTCAGTCGAGCTCGACAGGGTGGGACGAGGTCTTGGAGCAGTTCATAGCGTCCTGTCCAGGTGGCGGGATCTCCAAGATGGCTTCTATGCATGTGGATGTCCTTATAACCAAGGGGTCTGCTATCTTAGCTGAGGTAATTGTATTTCCTTCACGCTATTTTTGTTAACTCGTTCAGTTTCTAACTCGGGTTTTATATTTGTAGGCCTTTAAGGTCAATGTCGCGATGGGCCAACAGGTAGCCCTTCTCTGTGATCGGGCTGCGAAAGCCGAAGATGAAGCCGAGAAGGCCGGGGAATTGCTCAAGCAGGCTCGGTCTCTAGTGGAAGAGGTGACTTCCAGCCAAGGCAAAATTGAGCTCGAGATGGCTGAGCTTCGCTGCGATCATGAGAGAATGTAGCAATCTTTCGATCAGGAGCGTCTTCAATCTCTCCGGCGGGCTAGGCATCAAGACTCCTGGAAATCTGAGGCTAAGAAGCTGGACCTTGAGAACCGGTCTCTGATTACTCAGGTGGCCAAGCTGCAAGCTGATGCGGAGACCTCCTTCAGCGATGGGTATTTTTATGCTTCCTTTCAGGCCGCGGAAGCTCTTCATCCTCCTTTTGATTTGTCGTCTATTGCGGGCTGGAACAGACAGGAAATAATGCTCAAAGCTGCCGAGTTATCTCGTCCTGAAGGCGACAAGGTGGTCGCTTCTAGCCCGGCAGAAACTGGGAAGCAGCCCACTCAGTTAGATCCCTCCTTCCATCTTCCTTCCTTTATCCCCTCAGGTCCTAGGGAATCTTCCAGCAAAGTGATGTCCTCTCGATCCGAGGAGGACCAATCGGGAGCTGGTGAAGAGGTTAGGAGCCCATCTGATGATCCAGCTTTAACAGAGATGGAGGTCGACAGGAGGCAGATGGGGCCCTTGGCTGCTCTTCTCGACGCGGCTATTCCTCCTGAAGTTATAGATGTAATCAATGAAGTTTTGGAGGAAGATCCAGCTAATCATCTGATAGAGCCTCTAAATGGAGGAGCGGTCGGCGAGGATAACCCAGATGGACAGCTACCTGTTGAGCGGGTTGATGCTGAGGATCAGTAGGAAGGAGGAGGGCCAGCGGAGGGGAGCCATGATAGCCCCAAAGCTTGAAGCGGATGACTTGTTTTTGATTGCCCGAAAAAGGGGGTGGGCAACCTGCTTTGCCATTCTCAGTTTTTTATTTTTCCTTCTTCTTTTTGTAGCCCGAATTCGGGGGTTGGGCTCCCCATTTGGATGTAGCCTTATCGGGGGATAGGCTCCCCTTGCCCTTAATGATAAATTGACGCGCCTTTTTGAGAACTTTATTCTGTTTCTGGTCTTCAATGGTATCCAGAGTAACATCTGTAGCATCAATTAAGATTCGTGTAGGCAATTATGATGATTTTGATCCTGCACACGAAAGTAAACATTATATATATGGGGCGATAACCCAACCAAGACATCAGGAATGCTACTTAGCTATTTCCTAGTCTTTGAGATCTGGCGGGCAACTATGCCTTTACACTCAGATCCTTCTTGGGGGTGGTAGCCCGACGAAGGCATCAGGAGGGCTATCTAGCTATTTCCTGGTCTGGAAATCTGGAGGGCAACTATGCTCTTACACTCAGATCCTTCTTGGAGGTGGTAGCCCGGCCAAGGCATCAGGAGGGCTATCGAGCTATTTCCTGGTCACGAGATCTGGAAGGCAACTATGCTCTTACACTCAGATCCTTCTTGGGGGTGGTAGCCCGACCAAGGCATCAGGAGGGCTATCAAGCTATTTCTTGGTCTCGAGATCTGAAAGGCAACTATGCTCTTACACTCAAATCCTTCTTGGGGGTGGTAGCCCGACCAAGGCATCAGGAGGGCTATGAAGCTATTTCCTGGTCTCGAGATCTGGAAGGCAACTATGCTCTTACACTCAGATCCTTCTTAGGGGTAGTAGCCCGACCAAGGCATCAGGAGGGCTATCGAGCTATTTCCTGGTCTCGAGATCTGGAAGGCAACTATGCTCTTACACTCAGATCCTTCTTGGGGGTGGTAGCCCGACCAAGGCATCAGGAGGGCTATCGAGCTATCTCCTTGTTTCGAGAGGTTTATGTCAAATTCCCATACAAGGGTATAGTCTCTAACGTTGAACATAGTTGGAGACAAAGATGGAAGAGAAAAGGAAAATGACTTTATTGATGATGGAGATGTAGTACATTTTTATTAGGACCTGTAATGAAAACTAAGTGGGGATAGTCTGCTTGAGAACTCTTTTCAAGGGTAGAATTTCTTCAAATGATCTGCATTCCAAGTGTGGTTGATGGGTCGTCCATCCATGTCTTTGAGTTTATAAGCTCCATTGCGAACAACTAGCTTTATCAACTATGGCCCTTCCCAATTTGGACTTAAGACTCCATCCCACCTTTTCCGAGTATTCAGTGTTACTTTCCTAAGTACCAGATCCCCTTTCTTGAATTTCAGGGCTCTAACCTTTTGGTTGAAGTATCTAGCGATCCTGCTCTGGTAGATCGCTACTTTCTCTGCTACCCGGTCTTGTTTTTCTTCTAAGAGGTCTAGACTAGCCCGGAGCTTGACTTGGTTACTTTCGGGCTCAAAGTGCTGTACCCTGAAAGAGGTCAATCTATGCTCGATGGGGAGGACTGCTTCAACCCCGAAGGCCAGGGAGTAAAGGTGTTTCTCCAGTAGCTGTTCTTTTTGTAGTTCGGTATGCCCAAAAGACTTTTGGTAGCTCTTCGGCCCATTTACCTTTCCTCTGCTGAAGCTTCTTTTTCAGAAGTTTCTTGATTGTCTTGTTGGTGGATTCTACCAGCCCGTTAGTCTGGGGATGAGCCACTGAAGCGAGCCTGAGTTCGGTCCTCAATCCCTTGCAGAAGTCTTTGAATCGGGCGTTGTCGAATTGCTTTCCTAGGTCGGCTACAATGATGAGAGGGGTCCCGAACCTGCATATTACGTTAGTCTTGATGAACTTGGTTGTATTCTTTCTGATATTCGAGCAAGAGGTCCTGCCTCAACCCATCTTGTGAAGTAGTCGATAGCCACGATAGCATGTTTCATCTGTCCAGGAGCGGTAGGAAGTGGCCCAATTAGGTCGATTCCCCACATGGCAAAGGGGTAAGGTGAGCTGAGGGACGACAGTCACTCGGGTGGCTGGTGGCTCAAGTTTGAGGTTTTTTGACAAGGTTCACAGGATTACACAAAACTCTTTGCATCTTGATAGATGGTCGGCCAGTAGTACCCCATACGAAGCACCTGATAGGCTAGAGCTTCCCCACCTATGTGGTTCCCACAGTCCCCTGAGTGGACCTCTCTCAATGCCCACTTAGCATCAGCGGGATGCAAGCACCTAAGTAAGGGGAGGGATATGCCCCTCCTGTAGAGGTATCCGTCCACCATACAATATCAAAATGAGAGTCTCTTAACTCTTCGGGCTTGGTCGGGCTCTTTAGGAAGCTCTCCTTCAAGGAGGTAGGCAACAATTGGGTCCATCCAGCAAGGTAGGCGATCCAGGGAACAAATTTCTCCATTTGTGGCTATGCTTGGCTGGGTTATCACTTGGAGGGGAATTCCCCTTGGCAGGGATTGGCCTCCGTTCGCCGCTATTTTAGCCAGAACATCTGCGCGATGGTTTTGGTGTCGAGGCACCTGATCTATCTTGAGTCCCTTAAATTTGCTTTTCAGCAGCCGAGCTAGATTTAAGTAGGCAACCATATTATCTCCCTTTGCCTGGTAGACCCCAGTCACCTGGTTTACAACAAGCAACGAATCGCTCTTGATATGCAGGTAGTCGGCCTTTAGTTCGATGGCTACCTTCATCCCAGCTAGGAGGGCTTCATATTCCGCTTCGTTGTTGGTAGCTTTAAATTCGAACCTGAAAGAGTGAAAGAATTCAGTCCCCTCTGGATCTATCAAAACTATGCCAGCTCCTCCCCCAGCTCGTCCGAATGCTCCGTCTGAAAAGAGGATCCATGGCTTGCAGCCCTCCGGCCAATTTTCGACCTCGGATATCTTCTCAGGGACCTCGTTTGATACTGAGGGATCAACTGGGTCTGGGATCGCTGAGAATTCTGCCACGAAGTCGGCTAAAGCCTGTGCCTTAATTGTAGTCCGGGGCTTATACTTTAAGTCGAACTGAGTGAGCTCTAGTGCCCATAAAACTAGCCTTCCTGACACATCTGGTCTTTGCAAGAATTGACGGAGGGGTTGGTCTGTCACCACTGCTATTGTCTGAGCTTGAAAATAGGGACGGAGTTTCCTTGCTGAGATTATCAGAGCATAGGCGAGCTTCTCCAGGAGAACGTAGTTCCTTTCTGATTTGGTCAAGGCATGACTCACATAGTATATGGGTCTTTGAAAACCGTCACTACAATCCTTGGCCAAAGCCCCGCTTACTGCAGTTTCTGATACAGCCAGGTAAATCTGCAGCTCATCTCCGAGAACCGGCTTGACTAACAAAGGGGGGCTTGTTAGGTACTCCTTCAAAGCTTGAAACGCCTGCTCGCTTTTATGTCTCCATTTCATGTTCTTTCCTTGTTTGATGGCCTTGAAGAAAGGGAGACATTTATCTGTGGAGCGAGAGATAAACCTGTTGAGTGTTGCCACCCGTCCAGTCAGAATCTGTACTTGCTTGAGCGAGGTCGGGGATTCCAAGTCCAGGATAGCTTTGATTTTTTCTGGGTTGGCTTCTATACCTCTCTCATGAACCATGAAGCCCAGAAACTTTCCTGCCGTTACCCCAAAAGCACATTTGGAGGGGTTCAAACGCATCTGGTTTTCCCTCAGTATGAGGAAGGTTTTGCGAAGGTCTTCTTGATGTCCCTTTATGGTTGGGGATTTCATGATCATGTTGTCGATATATACTTCCATAGTGCTTCCTATCTCGGGCTTGAACAGTTTGTTAACCAGCCGTTGGTATGTGGCCCCTGCATTCTTCAAACCAAACGGCATCACCTTGTAGCAGTATAAGCCCTGCCCAGTAATGAAACTGGTTTTATCTTGGTCAGCGGGGTGCATTTTAATTTGCTTGTATCCTGAGAATGCGTCCATAAAACTCAAAAGTTTATTTCCGGATGTGGAGTCAACCAGCTGGTCGATCTTTGGCAAAGGAAAACTGTCTTCCGAACAAGCCCGGTTGAGGTCGGTGTAGTCGACACACATACGCCATTTCACATTCGCCTTCGTGACCATGACCACGTTGGCAATCCATTCGGGGTAACGTACTTCTTTGACGAACCCCGCTTTGATCAATTTATCAACTTCTTCCTACACCGCCGTGTTCCTATCAGTGTTGAAATGACGTCTCTTCTGCTTGACGGGCTTGACTGTTGGATCTACTGCTAGCCGGTGGGTGGCCAACGATGCCGGGATTCCAGGAATTTCATTATGGTTCGAGGCGAAGATGTCACATGAATTCCCTGAGAAGATCAACCAGTCCTCTTTTTACTTCTGGATCAAGGGTGGCTCCGACCTTGACGACCTTGGAGGGATTGTCATTCCTGACGGATATCTCTTCTAGTTTGTCCACGGGCTGCCCGCTGGCCCATTCCTTACTCTGTTCTTCCTCGTAGGGCATGATAGGTTCATCCTCCAGATGCCTAGGATGTTCTGCGGGCTCCTTCTCCTCCTAGATTATCCGGGATGTATCCATGTCTTCCTGGATTACTGTCACCTGTACACACTGCTTCGTTAAGGCTGTAGGATTGGCAGATACTGCGTAGCATTTCTTGGCTGCCTGCTGGTCTCCGCATACCTCTCCTACCTTGGTTCCAACCGGAAATTTCAAGACGTTGTGGTATATGGACAAGACTCCCTTCAAGGAGGACACGAAAGGTCTCCCTAAGATGGCGTTGTAGGCCGATGGGGTGTCCACCACAACAAAGTCAGTCATTACATTCTGTAGGAGCGGAGTGACCCGGATGATTACTGGGAGGATCATTGACCCCACTGGTATGATCGAGTCCCCTAGTGAAACCATAAAGTGGAGTGGTACAGCTGTTGTAAGCAATGTTGCTTTAGGTTCAGTTTTTCCAGGGTATCCTTGAATAGGATATCTACACTGCTACCCGTATCCACGAGCACGCGATGGACCAGACAGTTGGCAATCTGTATCGTGATGACCATTGGATCATCATGAGGTTGCACAGTGTTGAAGACATCTGCTTCGGTGAATACGATCTGAGCTAACTGTGAGGGCTCTGTCGGGCTTTGGCTGACTTCGAAGATCCCCCGGCTCTCTCCAAGGTGGGGAACCTTTCTAGCGTGGTTTTTCCAGGAGTTATTGGACACACCGGCCAATGTAGGACCTCCGCTGATAGTGTGTATCACCTGGATCTGTTGCATTAAGTCAGCCTGCTCCCCTTTCCTCTTTTCTGCGTCCTCACGGATTTCAGGTTGCACCTCCCTTCCAGTTCAGATATTATCTCTGACCTGTTGTAGGAATTCAATCAGGCATCCTTCCCTTATTAAGGCCTTAATCTGGTTGCGCAAGTTATAGCACTCCGAAGTGTTGTGGCCCACGTCTTCGTGAAAGTCACAGTACTTATACCGGTTTCTCCTATCAGCTGGGCTCTTCATGGGAGCGGGCTTTTGGAGCAATCCTTTATTACATATGGCAAGATAGACTTTTTCCCTGTAAGCATTCAAAGGAGTACAGTGGTCATACCCTTTTTCCCCTTGCATTACTGGAGCCACGGTCCTGGGAAGCGGCGAAGCCCGGGGAGGGGTTCGTTTTGCTGGATATCTTTCTTGCATATGCGGAGGTGCATGGGGGCGATAGGTCGACCTATTGGGAGGTTTATTCTGAGCTCTCTGCACCGGCTCAAATTTTGGGGCTTCTTTCTTCAAACGCTTTGCCGTTCTCATATCGTCATGTTCTATCTTAACCTTAAGTTGTTCGTCGATCTCGACCTGCTCAAGAGCCCGGTCATAGGCCTCCTGGTATGTCTCGGGAGGTCTCTTCGCGAAAGAATGGAAAAGCTTTCCTGCCCAGAAGTTTCGTCTGAAGTTAGCGAGGGTTTCTTTTTCAGTGAAAACTCCCATTCGTATGACCTCCTTGTGAAATTGCTCTACATACGATCGAAGAGTTTCACTCCGCTCCTGGATCACATATTGGAGGTGTATGGGATCTTTCGGACGAGGTTTAACTCCTTGGAATTGTGAGCAAAAATCGGTTGACAGCTTTGTGAAAGAATCCATGCTACCCACGGGTAGTTTCCTGAACCAGGTTTTCGCATAGTCGGTCAAGATTGTTGGAAACATTCTGCACATAGCTGCTCTAGTAGTGTTCTGGACTTCCATCTGTTGAACGAAGCTCTCTAGATGGCTTAGAGCATCCTCCGTTCCAGAGAACTTATCCGCTGGCATTTTGAATTTTGGGGGGAGCTCTGCTTCCCGGATCCTCCTAGTGAAGGGAGCGTTCATCTCGCTCAGGGGATTCTTTTTGTCCTCCTTGCTTTTTCCCTTCCTTATCTGCTGGACCTCTTTTGTAGCTTGGCCAGCTGATCCCTTAGTCGCTTATTCTCGGGTCTCTTCAAGTTAACCTCAGATTCCTCACTGTCGAATCTTTCTGATGAACTGGTAATTTCTATCCGGTCCTCCTCCTGGACATGATCCACTCGGGGAGTTTTTCTACTTTCCTCCTCTAAAGCCCGGGTTGTTCTCTTAGATGTAGTTGGATGAGATAGCCCTCACGGCCTCCGGGTAAAAACATCTGCGGCAGACTTAACTAGCCGGGGTTGATATTGTGAAAGTCTTTTAGGAGCTAGAGGCATGGGTCCCAGCCTATCCTGGATCGAACGTTGGGGCCATGATCTATCTCGAGCCGGCTCGGGAGAAGGAGGGCCTAGGCGATCGAAAGCAGGTGGTCTAGCTCTGAGCCTGCTCGGCTCTCCTTGATCATTCAAGTTGGTTGGCTGGATTGTGATGCCTTCAACGAGGAGGCGGACGCGGATGGATTCTATGAAGGCCGCCGCTTGTTGGTCGAGCGCTGCCTGGCTCACTATGGGGTGGCCAGTAGCCCGCGTATTGGTTGTCTGGATCGGAGCTTGACTACTATATCCAGACATTCTCCCCCTTCCTGGGGCTTTTTGGGTTGGCCTCGCCGGAGACTACTCCGGGACTCTGTGTTGGCCTTGGGAGGAGCGGAGCCTCATAGTTCCTGTAAAACAATGAAAATATAAATGCAAACGATAGGTTAATCGGGTGTAGGAAAAGTTCCCACAGACGGCGCCAGAAAGTGTTAACGAAAATTTTGCTCGGGATGAGAAATCCCAGTTAACGCCCTCAAGACCACTACCACGTAGGTGGTGGCCAAAATTCTTTATATATGTAACAATGGTTTATAAAATGACAAGTAGGCAAGAATGTTTTTATTTAGCATGCATGGTACACGAATACAAAGATTCTTCTCTCTTTTCTCTCAAATCTCTCTGGGAAATGGTCGATTGTTAGTCGTATGCCTATCGAATAGTAGTCTCTTCTTTTCATTTCTTTTTTTTCTATTTATACATGGTTTGTAGGTCAACAGACTGATTCTCATTTGATTGTCTCAGTGATTGTCTCAGTCTCTTCCTTATCGGGCGGGATTTCTTGCGTTAATATCATTTGACTTATAGATTGACGCCCGAACTGAGAGTATCGTGGTGGAGATCACTTTGTTTCCTTTTTGGATTTCATTACTTGTTTTGCATGTAGATAATGCTTCCAGGTATGATTTAATGCATTCCTCGTATCCTTTCAGTATGATCCTTATAGAAGTCGCGGGACATGACGATATGGTGTGATGCATCAACTAGGGAGGTTGTTAAGTATTTCGACCTTGATGTCTGAGAAGTTTCATCCAGCTTGGAGCCAGATCTAGCTTCTCTTGACTTTTTCGAAGCTAGATGTGGCCTCGACTGACCTTTTTGAAGCTAGGTGTGGCTTCGACTGACCTCGCGGCCTTCTAGGGACATTCTTCTGTGTCAATCTAGGTACAGACGAGTTTCTTGAGCATTTGCGAGATGACCTTGACTTCGGGGAGCTTCTAGTTTTGATGATGCGGGCTAAGTCCGATCATTCCGGGCTCTATCCCGGATGTTTCCGGAGCCCGACATTGTTCCTGGGGTGGTATCGCAGTTCAGCCCTGGATAGAGAGGTCTCCTGGTGGAAGCTCTCGGGTCCGGGCTTTATCCCAGATGTTTCTGGAGCCCGCCCTTGTGCCTGGGGTGGTATCGTAGCTTGGCTCTGGATATAGAGGTCTTCAGGTGAAACTTTCGGGTATGGAACCAGGTCTAGGAAGTGGAAAATTTCCCTTTGGTCCGTAGCCAATTTTGGCTATTAACATGTTTATCATTGATTTCTTGTGTAGATACATCCTCTTTGCAAGATATCTTTGTTTTATGTATGAGTATTGCATCTAGATATACATCCTATTTAGTTGTTTAATGCTCTAAAGAATAGACGGAAAGTCATGAATTCCGACTCCGGAACCGCGGTTGTAATCTAACCTCGATCGTGTTTTCCGGCACTATACATCCTAGGTCGGAATCCGTGAGAGAGTTAGAAGTCATCACTATACATCCTAGGGTGACTATTTGTAATCGGTTGAGTCATTGTTAGGTAGACGAGCTTCATTTCTAGAATCTGATAAACAACCAACTCTATACATCCTAGGTTGGTAGTTTACACGGATTAATCCCTAATAGGTGGTCTGCACTATACATCCTAGGTTGGCCACCTTCTAGGGATAAATAACGGACTCTATACATCCTAGGGTCGGTTACCTTGAATAGCCGTGCTATTGACAAGTTTGTTGCATTGCCCAGTATTTACTTTCGTATCCATTAACTCCTTAGTTTCCATCATCTCTATATATCCCTCATTCCATTTCCCCCTTCATTAATTTGCATAATTAATTTAGTGTTATTTTTAGTATAATTCACCACAACTATTTTCACCAACTCATGTTTAGCTATTATATATATACATATCATTACTTTAGCAATAACTAATTTGGCTAACTCCGCTCCCTGTGGACGACACCCTACTTGCCACTATATCTATGTTTTCAAACTAAATTAGGCTTGTGAGGTTTTATCAAATATTGTTGACAGACTGATCTTTTTAAAACGACTATAAGAGAAAAACGTACTTGTCAAAGATCAGTCAACTCTTTAATGGCCATTCACAACACCATTAATGAGGGAATCAGTCAACTCTTTTAATGGAGATAATCAGCCCCATTAATGAGAAGATCAGTCAACTCTTTATTGGCCATTCCCAACGCCACTAGTGAGAGAATATTCAAATCCATTAATGTCGTGTCAACGTTCGTTTGATTGCAAATTAATTGGTGGAGTGGGCAACAAGAATCAGAACATATAAATATGACCAAGTTCTCTCCAAGAAGGGGTTTCGAACAAAAAACACAGTTCACCAGCTCTGGTTCTTACTTGGCCACCAGCTCTCTCGTATATCTCCATCTCAGGGGTTCCAACATTTTCTCTGGCTTGACATTCTCTCCAATATTCTCCAACAGCCCTCCATTATCTCCATGTCTACAAGTTGTATCGACTATTATGCACATTAATTTTCTCAAAATATGTATCAGTACCAAGTGGTACCCCAAAAACTATGACCTATCAAGTCTCAGTTTGTATTGATGTAAGCTCTCCGGAGCACCTCTCGAGATATATAAATATAAAGAAGGGTCTTTATCTCTTCCTATGGATACTGCCTGTGGGTTTTTCAGAATGTGGTCAATCGTGATGCTTTTTCCCCCTAGGACAGTCCACCACTACTAAAAGAGTTGTCATTCTCCTATCTATCTCCTTGTTAAGAATGCATGTATGCTTGCTAGGCACCGACCATGCATTTCGTATGGTTTTAAAATTTTTCTCAAAGTTGAACCGTAACCTTTTACTGTAAGATCGTATAAGCAGCACGACCGGTAGAGGCCGAATGGCTCATCACTTCTTGTACCAGGCCGGTCAACGCCCAAGTGAGCCACTGCGGTTCGGATACATTCCAGGAGGGTCCAGAGCCACTATTTCAGTTGCTGGGGACTTTTAGGATCCCAAGCATGCCTTTGGACCAGTACCACACCGGTGGCTCCCTACCTCCTGTATCGGGCCAGTCAACGCCTCAGAGAGCCACCGATGTCCCAACCTATTCGGGGAGATCCAGAGGCTTCCCACATTGTTGAGGCCTCATTTAAGACTAAGCAAGCCTTTGGAGTAGAAGCCTAGCTGTATGGCCTAGTGGCTCCTCACTTCTTCTATCGGGATGGACAACGCCCAAGTGAGCCACTATGTCCCTATTCATTCCCAGATGGTCCAGAGTCACGTTTCAGCTGCTAGGGACTTGTACGATCCTAAGCATGCCTCTGGACCAGTATCACTCCGGTGACTTCCTACCTCCTATACTGGGCCAGTCAACGCCCTAAAGAGCCACCGATGTCCCGATCCGTTTGGGGAGATCCCAGAGGCTTCCTACATTTTCTAAGGCCTCCTACATGCCAAAGCAAGCCTCTGGAGCACCAGCCTCGCTGCAAGACCCAGTGGCTCCTCACTTCTTATACCGGGCCAGTCAACGCCCAAGTGAGCCACTGTATCTCGCTTCACACAAGGATGGTCTAGAGCCACATCTCAATTGCTGGAGACTTCTAGGATCCCAAGCATGCCTCTGGACCAATATCACTCTGGTAGCTCCCTACTTCCTGTACCGGGCCACTTAACGCCATAGAGAGCCACCGATGTCCAGACTTGTTCAAGGAGATCCCAGAGGCTTCCCACATTACTGAGGCCTCCTTCAAGACTAAGCAATCCTTTAGAGTAGCAGCCTAGTTGTATGGCCTAGTGGCTCCTCACTTCTTCTATCGGGCTGGACAACGCCCAAGTGAGCCACTGTGTCCCTATTCATTCTAGGATGGTCCAGAGTCACATTTCAGCAGCTAGGGACTTGCAGGATCCTAAGCATGCCTCTGGACCAGTATCACTCTGGTGGGTTCCTACCTCCTATACCGGGCCACTCAACGCCCTAGTGAGCCACTGATTTCCCGATCCGTTCTGGGAGATCCCAAATGTTTCCTACATTTTCTAAGGCCTCCTACATGCCAAAGCAAGCCTCTGGAGTAGCAGCCCAGCTGCATGGCCCAGTGGCTCCTCACTTATTGTACAGGGCCGGTCAACGCCCATGTGAAGCTCTATGCCCCAATCCATTCGAGCATGGTCTAGAGCTTTATTTTAGTTGCTGGGGACTTCTACGATCCCAAGCATGCCTCTGGACCAGTATCACTCCAGTGGTTTCCTACCTCCTGTGCCGGGCCACTCAACGCCCCTAGAGAGCCACCGATGCCCGATCCGTTTGGGGAGATCCCAGAGGCTTCCCACATTGCTAAGGCCTCCTACATGCCAAAGCAAGGCTCTGGAGTAGCATCTCAGCTGCATAGCCAGTGGCTCATCACTTATTGTACCGGGCCTCTCAACTCCCAAGTGAGCCACTGTGCCCCGATCGATTCTAGGATGGTCCAGAGCCACATTTCGGTTGCTGGGGACTTCTAGGATCCCAATCATGCCTCTGAACTAGTATTATGTAGGTGGCTCCTTACCTCTTGTACTGGGACGTTCCACGCCCTAGTGAGCCACCTATGTCTCGATCCGTTCGGGGGCTTCCCACATTGCTGAGGCCTCCTTACATGCCTAAGCAAGCCTCTAGAAAAGTAGCCTAGATACATGGCCTAGTGGCTCCTCACTTCTTTTACCGGTCTAATCAATGTCCAAGTGAGCCACTATGTCCCGATTCATTCCAGGATGGTCCGGAGCCACATTTCAGTTGCTAGGGACTTCTAGGATCCCAAGCATGCCTCTAGGCCAGTATTATGCAGGTGGCTCCCTACCTCCTGTACCGGGCCCTTCAACGCCCTAGTGAGCCACCTATGTCCCGATCCATTCGGGTAGAGCTCAGAGGCTTCGTGCATTACTGAGGCCTCATATATGCCTAAGTAAGCCTCTGGAGCAGCAGCACTACTGCAAGATCAGTGTTTCCTTACTTATTGTATTAGGCCTCTCACAGCTCCCATGTGAACTATCTAGATCACAGCTGCAAGATAATCGGTTTCTGATCTTTTATACCAGGCTACCCAACGCGCTAGCGAGCTGCCAAGGTCCAGGTTTGTTCAAGCAGAGTCTCGAGTCCTATTACGATTTCTGAAGACTCCTAATTACTCCATGCTGGCTACTAAACTGGTTACATAACTTGGGAACTAGAAGCCCACCATTCTCCTTAGTACCTATGTGGGAGTGTTAGTGACCTCAACATGAGGAGAGTTCTCCTAGTGACCGGTCCACAGTAAAAGCTCATTTGCAGAAGGTCGTTCTATTACTTATACCCAGAATTTGGGTCACCTCAGAAGATTCTGCCAATGAAGCCTGCGGGGTAAGCATTGACCAGTATCCCTTAGAATTATATCGCCTTGGTAGTTCTCCTACGATAGCCTTGGTAGTTCTCATATGATTGCCTTTCGCCTATGATCAAAACCAGGAAAGCCACATGACATTCCTGATGCCTTGGCAGGGCACCACCCCCAGCCAAGAAAGAACCGGTTCTGAAGTGGCCTTAGTTGCCTACCAGGACCATCGCTTGAAGACTGGGAATCCTTGCACAAGAATGCCTGTTGCCCTGGACCAGATTAATCCATTTAGGAGGATCAATATAAATCTAGGAGAGCTACACATCACTCTTGATGCCCTGGACCGGATTAATCCCTCTAGGAGGATCGCCATAAAACCAGGAGACCTATACATCACTCCTGATGCCCTATACCGGATTAATCCCTCTAGGAGGATTGCCATAAATCTAAGAGAGCTACACAGCACTCATGATGCCCTAGATGGGATTAATCCCTTCAGGAGGATCGCCTCAAGACCAGGAAAGGCCACATGGCATTCCTGCTGCCCTGGCCGGGCACCACCCCCTGCTAGGGAGGATCTAGATCGTAAGAGCATAGTTTCCTAACAGATCAAAACCTTGGCCGGGCACCACCCCCCACTAAGAAGGGTCTGTACGAAAGAGAATAGTTGCCAGCCAGATCAAGGCCTTGGCCGGACACCACCCCCTACCGAGAAAGACCTGGTGCTCAAGTGGCCTTAGTTGCCTACCATGATCTTGTTGCCAATGTGTTCGCATTGTTTTCGCCAGAGTACCAAAATTCCTAGAAAGGAATGCGAGGTACCTAGATCCGTGAATGTGTTCGCCTTGTTTTCACCAGAGTACCAAGATTCCTAGAAAAGGAATGTTAGGTACCCATTTTTGCCAATGTGTTCGCCTTCATGTTTTTACCTCAATACCAGGACAACTAAATGGCCCTCATACTGCCTCGGCCGGGTACCACCCCCCGCCAAGAAGGATCTGGATGGCATAGTTGCCTACCAGGATTGTTTTCGCCTCTGTACCCAAATTCCTGAAAAATGGAAGGCTAGGTACCATGATTCGCCAGTATTTTTGCCTAAGTTTAATTCTCCAGCATTTTTCGCCTACGTACCGAGGTTCCTTGAAATAGGAAGGCTAGGTACCGTAATCATTCATAACTTTCACCTATGTATCAGGATTCCTGGAACAGGAATGCCAGATATCCAGATCTGAATGCATCATTTCACCTAAGTACTAGTATCCCTTGAACAAGAATGCCAGGTACCCTGATTTGCCTAAGCCAGGAATGCTGAGAGCGTTTTCTCATTTCAAGTAGTGGTTACTATAAAGAAATGATGAGTAAAATTCTTCAAGCGTTACAGATCCTGACTCCAACCCCAAGTTAATACCGGTGTTCAAGTCAGGGGGGACTTCTGTTAACAGGGTTTTTTGGTAGGGGTCGAAAGAAGAATTTTCCACCAAGTAACCACCTGTTAGGGACCAATCCAAGCTCCTAGGTACCCAGCAGGATCGATACCGCGACCTTAGAAGAATCGATACCTGGTAGGGGCCGGAACCTCGACTGCCTGTCTACCAAGATGAGGCACCAGAAATATAAACTAGGAAGAGCGGGTACATCTACCCCGACACCTGATGAAGCTGGTACCACGATACCATACACCCAGTACCTCGCATATACCTGGTGCCTCCTACCTGGCACCTAGGTACCGCTACATGTATCCAGTACCCCAGGGTACCTCAACATCTACATGGTGCCCGAATACCTCGATATCTGCCTGGTACCCAGCACCTTGACATCAACCCAGAATCCACCATACATAGGTATCCTACTCCCCGAGTAGGAAGAATGTCGCCACGAAGCCACTAGCATGCTAGAACAAGTGCCACGCCAGCAAGAAGGGACTGGTACACCAGGGTACCTCGTCTGAAGGGAAGAAGCATGCAACACCATCTGACCTCATTAATGGTCATTCATAACTCCATTAATGAGGGAATCAGTCAACTACATTAATGGCCAATCACAACGCCTTTAATGAAGGAAGCAGTCAACTCTATTAATAGAGATAATCAGCCCCATTAATGAAAAGATCTGTCAACTCTTTAATGGCAATTCACAACGCCATTAATGAGGGAATCAGTCAACTCTATTAATTGAGATAATCAGCCCCATTAATGAGAAGATCAGTCAACTCTTTAATGGCCATTCCTAATGCCATTAATGAGAGAATATTCAACTCCATTAATGCCGGTTCAACGTTCCTTTGATTGTAAATTAATTGGTGGAGTGGGCAACCAGAATCAGAAAATATAAATATGACCAAGTTCTCTCCAAGAAGGGGTTTCGAACAAAAAACATAGTTCACCAGCTCTTGTTCTGACTTGGCCACCAGCTCTCTCGAATATCTCCATCTCAGGGGTTCCAACATTTTCTAAGGCTTCACATTCTCTCCAATATTCTCCAACAGCCTCCAACATCTCTGTGTATACAAGTTGTATTGACTATTACGCACATTAATTTTCTCCAAATATGTATCAGTACCAAGTGGTACCCCTCCAACTATGACCTATCAGGTCTCAGTTTGTACTGATGTAAGCTCTCCGGAGCACCTCTCGAGATATACAAATATAAAGAAGGGTCTTTCTCCCTTTCTATGGATACTGCCTGGGGGTTTTTCAAGCATGTGATCAATCGTGATGCTTTTTCCCCCTAGGTCAGTCCACCACTACTAAAAGAGTTGTCATTCTCATATATATCTCCTTGTTATAAATGCATATATGTGTGCTAGGCACCGACCATGTTGGTCCTAGCTCTCATGTACTTCTCTTGGCTCATTATCTAGGTCGGGGGAATATTGAAGGCACCTATAGAGGTGACTAGGTACGAGGATCGGATACCAAGACCAGGTACCAGCCTACTGCACCAGATGGAAGGGATGATTGTTCTCCTAACATGGCATCTATCTCGCTTTCACCTTACCAGAACCACTGTACGAAGTACCTACCCCCCACTGTGACCTTGATCGTGCCTAAATTGTTGTATATTTCGGCCCTCATTCCTGTTCTTTTGTCTCGTTCTCGTGTGTATTTTCTATATATTTTATGTCTTTCATATCTAATAGGCTCGTTTGTGCTAATTGCAGGCAATAGATGTAATTCGGGTGTTATAAGCGGGTTGCGGTGGTTCTGGCAGAAAAGGGGCAAAAGGAGAGGCAAAGGATCATAAGCGGCACAACAGTGCGGGTCAAGTGTGGGTGGCAATCGCACTCCAGCCTGCACTCCTTCCCACAGCCGGGACCTGAATCATGAAGGAAAGATAAAGTGCGGGTAAAGTGCGGGTCATCCAACCGCACTCCACCCGCACTGTTGCCAAAGCCAGAGAAGCTGAGTTGCACCTGACGTTAAAGTGCGGGTACAGTGCGGGTCATCCAACCGCACTCCACCCGCACTGTTGCCAAACCAGAGAAGCTGAAGTCGCACCTGACATTAGAGTGCGGTTACAGTGCGGGTCATCCACCAGCACTCCACCCGCACTATTGCTCAAAACAGAGGAGGGATTTTGCACCTGACAGTACAAGGCGACTCAAGTGCGAATACAGTGCGGGTCAAGTGCCGGTAATCCAACCGCACTCCACCCGCACTATTGCCCAGATCAGAGACCTGAAGATGAAGAAAACCCTTACAGTGTGGGTACAGTGCGGGTAATTCAACCGCACTCCACCCGCACTCCGAGCGCGACAGCTTATGGTTTCAAGCTTAAGTGACCTATTTTCCCATCCTCTATAAATAGAAAAGGATGGGAACGAACCAAAAGAGCACCATACCTCCCAACACTTGTATTCTAAGCTAGTAACACATCTCCCTCTCATCCAAACCATCTCTACTCAATCAAAGGCAACTAAGAGACTTGGATTCAAGCTTCAAGGAAGGAGATCAATCTTCAAGGGTTATCTTTACTCTCTCTCTTAGTTATTAGTTTGTAATAGAACATGAGTAGCTAAAATACCCCACTATGGGGTTGATGTTATTTGTTTGATGGATATTTTGGGCTTTGTAAATAAACTCTATGTGTTATATTTATTCTATCTCTATATTTCATTCCATTACTTGTATTGATTGCCATTATTGACTTGCTTGGATACACCCTCTTTGCATGTTGATTTGGATTACTTAAGTAGGCAATTAGGTTGTCTAATGCTCCATTGAATGGAAGGATTTCCAGAAATCCAGCTCTATAACCTCGCTCTTAATCTAATCTCGAATTAGTGGCTTTCACTATAGATCCTAGGTTAGCCACTTGTGAGAGAATTAGAAGCCTCCACTATACACCCTAGGTTGGCTACTTTAGTGATTTTACGAGAACTAACCTTCGAGTAGAATTCGGTTGATAACCTCGAGCCTCATCCAATCCCAACCGGGTGGCCTTCACTATACATCCTAGGTCGGCCACTTGTGAGGGAATTGGAAGCCATCACTATACATCCTAGGATGGCTACATTAGTAATAGGTTGAGCCATAGCTAGATAGATGAGCATTCATGGAACAAGTCCCAATTGAGTAACTAGCCACTGTTGGTTGCTTAAGAAGGATTAATCGCTAGTAGGAGGTCTTCGCTATACATCCTAGGTTGACCTCTTGCTAGAGATATATACCAACACTATACACCCTAGGTTGGTTACATTTGTCAAAACGTGCTTAATTGAGAGTCTGTTGCAATTGCCCCAATATTCACTTACGAGTACATCAACTCCGTAGTTCCATCATCATTCATTCATCACTTCATTATCATCCTATTTCATTTGCTTTCATAGTTTATTTTATATTGTATTTCCATTCACCATCATTTACTTTTATGCATACTAGTTATATTAATCCTAATCTTATCACCGCTACCCCGATCTCAGTGGACGACACCCGTGCTTACCGCTTTACTTGTATTTCTACTTGTGAACGCATCGCATAGGTTTTATAAATTGTTTTGACGGACAGTTTTCTGACGGCAAAAACCTTCTCATCAAACTTCCGGGGTAGCGGGTTGAGGGTGTTAACTGAAATTTTGCTCCCCAAGTGGATTTTTCCGTCGACGATTTCATTTGTCTAGTTAAATTGAAAAATGCAAAGACAGTCTCTCTATTCGGTGTACAATTAACGATAGACACTTTCATCAAACATTATATGATTTTAAACAAATTGTTTAATGAAATGTTACAGTTGTTAACGAAATGTTGCTCAAGGTGAGAAATCTCAGTTAACACCCTCAAGACCACTACCAAGTAGGTGGTGGCCAAGATTGATCGTATATGTCAACAATGTGTTTCGAAATGATCAAGAACAATGAAAGAAAAATGATACAGTTTAACATCCAAAAGAGAATAATAATATTTTCTTTATTGAACGTGTATGATATACAAATTTCTCTCTAGGATATAGTTAAATGTTTGTCGTATGCCTGTCGAATAGTAGTCTCCTGCTTTTTCATTTTCTTTCTTTTTCTATTTATACATAGTTTGTAGGTCAAACAGACTGATTCTCCCCTTGATTTTCTCAGTCTCTCCCCCCTTATCGGGAGGGATTTCTCGTTTTAATGTCATTGACTTTGCCGAATTGAGAGTATCGTGGTGGAGATCAGCTTATTTCCTTTTTGGATTCTATTACTTGTTCTTCACATAGGTAACGTTTCTAGAAATTATTCAGTGTATCCCTCGTATCCTTTCAGCATGATCCTTTATAGAGGTCGTTGAATATTGCATGGTGTGGTGCACCAACCAGTGAGGTTGATTAGTGTTCTGACCTTGATATCTGAGAAGTTTTATCCAGCTTGGAGCCAGATCTGGCTTCCCTTGACCCGTTCGAAGCTAGGTGTGGCTTTCCTTGACCTTTCGAAGCTAGGTGCAGCCTTCTTTCATCTAGCTTGGAGCCAGGTCTGGCTTCCCTTGACCCTTTCGAAGCTAGGTGTGGCTTCCTCTGATCTTTGGAAGCTAGGTGCGGCCTTCTAGGGAAATTCTTCAGTGTTAATCGAGGTACAGGCTAGTCTCTGGAGCGTTTGCGAGGTGACCTCGACTTCGGGGAGCTTCTAGCTTTGGTGATGCGGGCTAGATCTGATCGTTCCGGGCTCTATCCCGGATGTTTCCGGAGCCCGTCCTTGTTCCTGGAGTGGTATCGTAGTTTGGCTCTGGATAGAGAGGTCTCCTGGTGGAAACTCTCGGGTATGGAACCAGGTCTGGGAGGTGGAAAATTTTCCTTTGGTCCTTAGCCAATTTTGGCTATTAACAAAAGTCCCCTCTGACTTGAACACCAGACGTCGAGCTCGAGGTTGGGGTCAGATTTTTACTTTATTTGGGAAATCTTCCTCTTTTTACCGTTACCGAAATATTGGGGAAATTGCTTCATTTGAGTGACGTGATGCGAACCGACTAATTTATCTTCGCATTAATCTGATTGCGTTACGGCAGTCCCCGAGATTTTTTACCGTTACCAGAATCTTGGGGAGATCTTCCTCTTAACTGCGTAAGTGATGTGGCGTGAGATGATTAGCCCTGCTGTTGAGTTTAATCTGGTTACGTTACTATAGTCGATTTTTTACCGTTACCAGACGAGTATCTCGATATCTCGTGTTGTTGCCCTCCTGCCTATATATATGTCTATTTTCCTCCTCATCTTCCTCACATCTCTTCGAGCTAAAAATTTTTTGCTGAGAAATATTTCCATAGACTTTCCTCTAAGCTTGCTTATTTCTTCATTCTTCGTCCTTTTTGGCTTTTACCATGTCGAAAAACAGTCGCGACTCAGCTGATTCCATTATCGACGGCGAGGAGGTTGTCAGTTTTACTCTGGGGAAACGGGCTAGGAGGAGTTCTGACGGCGACGACTCCCCGCCTACCTCGCAACGTCGGCGGTCGAGTATGAATGTATCCATCGGGACTGGGTTCTCCAACCATCCCGACCACCCTTTGGATATCGTCGACGAAGATTCTGACAAAGAAGCGGACGGTGGTGTCGCGGGGGAGCGTCGGGTCTCGGCTCCTGGTCCCCTTGTGGAGAGGCTCCCTCCTTACGATTTTTGGGTTGTCCCAGATTCCATTGTTGACCCAGTGTCGATTGACCGCTTAAGGTCAAAGTTTGGCATCCCCGACAGCATATCCATCTCGGTGCCTCCCAAAAATTATGAGTTCTTCAATCCCCCTAAAGGCGTGCTTCCGATTCATGTGGCCGCTCTTGAGATCGGGGTCAGGCTTCCCCTCCATCCGACTCTTCGGCGGGCTCTCAACGCCATCCAGCTTGCTCCCCTCTAGTTGACACCTGGCTTCTGGAGGCATCTGATTGGTTTCCTTGTATTATGGAGGGAACAATGCCAGATGAGTAAGGTGACGAGGGAGCCGGGTGCAGAGGAGCTGGTCTATCTCTTCTAGATTGGGAGCCTATCTGGGGCTCCTCGAGGCCAGTTCTATGCCAAGGCCAAGAACAAGCTCAACTTCATCGTTCCTGGAGCCTCGAAGAAGGATCCCGAGTGGAAAGAAGAATGGATCCTGGCAGGGGATGACTGGGGGAGCTCGATTTTCATCGGAGGGCGTGAATTCGAGGTTCCCACGACTTTTAGTGATAAGCCCTCATGGGATCGGGACTCCCTGCCTTCTGAGTCCGAAGCTGTTTTAAAGGCTATTCTAGCCCGGAATTATTTGAATCTGAAGTTCCCTACTGCTGAAGCTTTTGATCCTCGTAGGGTGAACAAATATTTGCGGATTTCAGACGCTATTCCTCGTAAGTGTCATTGAGTTGTTTCGCCTTATTGCTCAGCTTGGTTCTAACATTCTCTTTCTTAATCTGCTTATTCACAGTTTTTGTCATGGAACCGGCCACCCGTCATGTCTCACGCTCTCCTCAAGGTGGAGTTTCTCTTCCCTCCTCTGGGGTCGAACCTGCTCTGGCTTCGTCTATCTCTCTGGCTGGGTCTAAGATGGCCACTCTTGCCTCACGGGATTTCCGAGCTTTGGGTAAAGCTCCCCAGGTGGTTGGCCCGGCTGCTTCTGTCCCTTCGGCCGTGGCCGCTAGAGTTGCTACCCCTTCGACTCAAACACCTGATTCCGCTGTGCTTCCAACAACCAAAGCTTCGGAGGTTTCTGGGAAAGGCGTCGCTTCTGGGAAAGGTGTCGCGAAGGTTCCTTCCAGCCGCTCCCGGCCTTAGTCGAGCTCGACAGGGTGGGATGAGGTCCTGGAGCAATTCATAGCTTCCTGTCCGGGTGGCGGGATCTCTAAGATGGCTTCCATGCCTGTGGACGTCCTTATAACCAAGGGGTCTGCTATTTTAGCTGAGGTAATTGTACTTCCTTCGTGCTACTCTTGTTAATTCGTTCAGTTTCTAACTTGGGTTCTGTATTTTGTAGGCCTTCAAGTTTAACGTTGCGATGGGCCAGCAGGAAGCCCTCCTCCGCGACCGGGCTGCAAAAGCTAAAGCTGAAGCCGAGAAAGCCGGGGAACTGCTCTGATGGAACCTAGGGTTACAGATTGCGCAGCGAAAGGTTTTAAAATTTTTATGCAATCATAAAACTAACCCATTTGTACAGTAATAATCAAATGCAATAATAAAGTGATGAACATTTTCATACCTACATAGGAGGCTCCTTCACTTTAATATGAACTGCTCCTGATTTGAACCACGTGATCTTCCTCGCTATCTCCCGGAACTGGTAACAGCGTGTGGGCGCGTCACGATATTCAGGACCTGTATGGAGGAAGAAGAGAAGAACACACACACACCAAAAAACAAACTCTAGGAGTGCAACATTTGAGCTCGCCACACCCTATTTTTTTCTTTCTTTTTGTTTGCTTTTCGTTGCTGTGCACGATGACTTTTTTCTCTTCACTATTTTAAAGTAATCTTATTACTTTTATGTATGTCAATCGGTTATGCTCATTTTTGTTTAATTAAATATATATCTCATATATATTCGAAAACCAACAAACCAAAATCTATTTGATTTTTAAAAAACAATTTCAAAGATATCTCATATCTTTTTTTTAAAAAATTAAATATTTATTTTTTGAATTCAAACATTTTAAATTCAAATTCAAATATTTAATTTAATAAAATAAAATAATCATATTATCTTATTTTATTCAAAATCAAATATCAACTAACACCCTCCATTTAGTGATTAACAACATAATTAAATAATCTTATTATTTAATTTATTTAATCACCATTATTCATTAATTAAATAATCCCATTATTCAATTAACTCCCGAATAAATACGTATCACTTTCGTAACACAATTAATTCGACAATCCAATTAATTAATCGTGACCCTTGTTACCTAAATTGATCGGGCTAGCAAGGAGACCTAATGGACCCACAGTATTTTGAGCTCCAATAATCCTTAGAAATTATTAATTAAACTCTTTAATTAATATTTCATGATTATTAACTTCGGTGTTATTCCACTAAAAACTCGAAGCTGCACTCTCTCAACTGTAGACATTTTTACACAAACCAATAACTCTCGGTGTCCATCGATATAGCTATTACATATGGTATAATCCTCCACAAGTAGTTCATAATTAGAGCTGGGTCATAATGTCCGTTATACCCCTCTAATCATATATTTCCATTAAGTACCATTGATTCTCTAATGAACAATAAATCCTACATTCCTTCCGGAATTAGGAGATCGCTCATATTGTTCAAGCCCCGAATCAACCCTTAAGGGAACTACCATCTACTTCTCACAAGAAGGAGTGGATTCCACTATTGTGTACAAACCTTCCCAGCCACAAGCCAAACCGCGATCCCAACATACGGAGTATATTGATCGGGAATGCAACTCCGACCTCACCCATGGTATATCAAAGACCACGATCTAACCTGAAGGAGTCGATAAGACACTCAGGATTAAGATCACCCACATATAGCCATCATTAGTTGACATATATGAATCTCATCGTTAAACATATCTTAGTGAGAGATTCATATAGATCATGGCCCAGTCCTATATGATCACATCATACAAGGTGCCTCCATTCTCATATCTACATATGAATGATCCAGGATAAGATCACCGTACACTACGAAATGGACCGCAGCTGTAGATCAACCACAAATAAAGTACCCAGCTTTATTTGCTATCTACGGACTCTTTAAATTGCTCGTTTTAAATTGAATCCATCTATATATGACACTCATATACTCAGTTCGAAATTACATCCGGAAATTTTGGATGTTAAGTGCACATGTTATATAAAGTATGACACAAAATGAATGAATATACTACTTCTTTTATTTATGTTCAAATTACATTTACATATTACAAGCTTTAGGGCAAAAACCCCAACAATCTCCCACTTGCACTAAAACATGTGAGTCATGTCTCGTAACCCTAGACCTTCTAGGTGACCTTCAAACACTTTAGCCGGTAAGGTCTTCGTAAATGGATCAGCATGATTGTCTTGTAAGGCTATCTTGGTGACGATCACATCTCCTCTCTACACTATCTCTCTAATGAGATAATACTTTCTCTATATATGATTCCCTCTTGTGGCTTCTTGGTTCTTTGGAATTAGCCACAGCACCACTGTTATCACAATAAAGTGTGATGGGCTTATCCAGATCTGGAACAACTTCCAGATCACTCAAGAACTTACGGAGCCAAACAGCCTCTTTAGCAGCTTTACAAGCGGCTACATATTCGGCTTCCATGGTGGAGTCAGCAATGCAAGATTGCTTTATACTTCTCCACACAATGGCTCCACCACCTAGGGTGAATACTGATCAAGACGTGGATTTTCTAGAATCCCCGTCTGACTGAAAATCAGAATCTGTGTATCCTAACGGGATCAAATCCTGTCCGGAATGCACTAGCATATAGTTTCTGGTTCTCCGAAGATACTTGAGAATAGTCTTGACAGCAACCCAATGATCTAATCCTGGGTTTGACTGGTACCTGCTGACTACTCCCACTGCATAGCAGATGTCCGGTCTCGTGCATAACATAGCATACATGAGACTACCTACTGCTGATGCATATGACACACGTCTCATATCCTCAACTTCTTGAGGTGTCTTAGGACACTGTTCCTTAGACAAGTGAACCCCATGTCTAGAAGGTAAATTACCTTTCTTGGAGTACTGCATCAAAAATCGCATAAGAATCTTGTCGATATATGATGCCAGAGACAATGCTATGAGTTTGTTCTTACGATCCCTTATAAGTTGGATCCTTAGAACATAACTCCCCTCTCCCAAATCTTTCATTTGGAATTGGCAAGCCAGCCAGCCCTTTACATCAGACAACACTCCTATATCATTCCCAATGAGTAGGATGTCATCTATGTATAGGACAAAGAAAACTACTTTCTTGTCAATGATGCGCTTGTAGACACAAGGCTCATCAACGTTTTGCTCGAAGCCATAGGTTTTGTTCACATCATCAAACCTTATGTTCCAAGATCTAAATGCTTTCTTAAGTCTATAAATGGACCTTTGCAACTTGCAAACCTTTTGCTCTTGATCTGGAGACACAAATCCCTCTGGTTGCATCATGTATATGCTTTCATCAAGATTGCCATTCAAGAATGCAGTCTTGACGTCCATTTGCCAAATTTCATAATCTAAATAGGCAGCAATGGATAAGAGAATCTGAATAGACTTAAACATGGCTACTGGTGAGAAGGTCTCTTCATAATCGACCCCCTCTTTCTGGGTATAACCATTGGCCACTAGCCTTGCCTTGAAGGTCTCTACCTTCCCGTCTACCCCTCTCTTCCTCTTGTAGATCCACTTACATCCTATGGGTTTTACCCCATTCGGTAAGTCTACAAGTTCCCAGACTGAGTTAGAGTACATAGACTCCATCTCGAGATTCATGGCTTTAAGCCATTCCTCTTTATCAGGATCTTCCATTGCATTCTTAAATGTTAATGGATCATCCACACTATCAGTAGAGACAAGATCTTGTCCCTCACTTACACCCAAATAGCGTTCAGGCTGTCTCACAACCCTCGCACTACGTCTAGGTGGTAGTGTATCCTGACTAGGAATTATCTGACTTTCAGATGTTAATGGATTAACAATTCTACTTGACTGAGTACTGGTCTCACAAGGCTCCAACTCATTTAATACAATTTTAGAACAAGGTTTATGATCACTTATATAGTTATCCTCAAGAAATGTTGCATTTGTCGATACAAATACTTTGTTATCTTCAGGACTATAGAAGTATCCACCTCTGGTCTCCTTGGAGTATCCTACAAATAAGCAGACCACAGACTTGGGATCTAGCTTTCCATTTCTGTTCTTCAGCACGTGTGCTGGACACCCCCATACGCGAAAATGTCATAAACTAGCTTTACGACCATTCCACAACTCTAGGGGAGTTTCAGGAACAGATTTGGATGGCACTACATTCAAAATGTATGCCGTTGTTTGTAACGCATATCCCCAAAAAGAATTTGGTAATGATGAGAAACTAATCATAGATCTCACAATTTCCATTAGGGTTCTATTTCTCCTCTCCGCTACACCATTCTGCTGAGGTGTACTAGGAGCTGTGAGTTGGGACACTATCCCATACTCGACCATAAAGTCTTCAAACTCTTGGTCAAGGTACTCACCTCCACGATCTGATCATAGAGACTTGATAGTCTTTCCTAACTGGTTCTCAACTTCAGCTCGGAATTATTTGAACTTTTCAAATGTTTCCGACTTCCGTTGCATTAGGTAGACATATCCGTATCTCGAGTAGTTATCTATAAAGGTGACATAATACTCATAACCACCCCTTGCTTTAACATTCATTGGTCCACAGACGTCTAAATGTATAAGCTCTAGTGGTTGTTTAGCTCTAAGCCCTTTTCCAGTAAAAGGTCTCTTAGTCATCTTACCTTCCAGACAAGATTCACAGACAGGTAAGGTGCCAACCTTTAACTCATTTAAAGATCCGCTTTTTACTAGTCTGTTTATTCGGTCAAGGTTAATATGTCCAAGCCTTAGATGCCAGAGATACGTTTCGTTTTCTAGAGAAATCTTATGTCGTTTAGTTTTTGGTTTTTCAACCTTAAACATTTCGGTGTTAAGCAGTGTAGTATGTATTAACGGTCTTAACACATACAAATTGTTTTCATTAATTCCTGAACAAATATTTAGACCATTCTTTCCAATAATAACAAACTTATTATTTAAAGAAACAGAATACAATTGTTCTAACAACTTAGAAACGGAAATCAAATTCCGTGTAAATCCAGGAATATAAAAAACATTGTTCAATAATAAAAAACTATTATTATTACAAAATTGCAATCTTATTGCTCCCACTGCTTTGGCCGACACGACATCCCCTGACCCCACACGTATGGAGAAGGCTCCCTCCTCTAGCTGTGTCCAAGAATCAGTCCACTGCAAAGAAGAACAAACATGGTTAGTGGCCCCCGAATCAACAATCCAAGGTGAAGAATCATCTTCCACTAAACAAGATTCAAGAACAAGTAAATCATATTTACCTTTCTTCTTCTTCTTCTTGGCTACCTCCTCCAGGTACTGAGGACAGTTCCTCTTCCACTGCCCGACCTTGTTACAATGGAAACATTTTCCTTTGTCTTGGTCGGTGGAGGTGCCCTTCTTTTTGCTTTGGGCCTTCTTGGGTTTGGGCTTACCCTTCGCCTTTCCAGCAGACCTCTTCCTCTTCTTATTATTGGATGAAGATGGTTCGGCAACATTTGCCTCACCGGTCTTACTTTTGCTGTCCTTGGTCATGGACTCAAAAGTAGCGAGCTCATTGAGCAACTGTGTGAGACTAAACCTTAACTTGTTCATCCCGTAGTTGTTCTTAAACTGATCGAAACTCTTCGGAAGAGTCGTCAGTATGATGCTCACTTGACTGGGTTTGTCAATGGCCCCGCCATTGACTTCTGCCGTGTTGAAGTAGGACATCATGCTCAGGAAATGTTCTCGAACTGATGTACCGTCCTTCATGCGAGCGAGCATAGCGGAACGAACAGCTTCGTGTCGCTTTTGCTCGGAGGGCTGCCCGAACATAGCTTGCAATGACTCCATAATTTCTAATGCTGTAGTCATTGCTTCGTGCTTTGTGACAAGCACGTCTGTCATAGAAGCTAACAGATATGTTTGGGCCTTCTCATCAGATGAGACCCATCGCTGGTATGCCTCACGAACAGTTCGAGTGGCATTGGCAGTAGGCACCGGAGGACATTCCTCCGTAAGCACAAACTTGAGGTCTTTGGTGACCAGTATTGCATTAATGTTAAGTTTCCATTTTGTGTAGTTATCACTAGTTAATTTATCGTTTGCAAGTATTTGTAATAGTGCAGATGACATGGCTGAAAAAACATAAATTAAAGATTCATTCAGTCATACATTCTAAACATGTGCTAATGTTCGGCATAAAATTAAACATGATGCATAAAAATGTTTAATGAACAAGAACAACCCTAAAAACAATGTTTCCATGCCACGACAGTCCAACATACCACAAGCAAGTGCCGCCTTAGGGTCGGTCAAATTCTTGCATGTTGGATCGAGACATTCTCAGTCAAAGGATATACCAGAATAACTCTTATGCCAATATCATTCAACCATCGTTTATTAGGTCAGGTTTTTAATTAACCAATTTAATTAAAACCTTGTGAGTGTAACCCATCATTTCAGATCTCAAGAGCTTAACTTGAGAATTGCCGCCTTAGGGTCGGTCAATCCCGAAATCCCCTCCGAAATCCTATATGTTAGGAAGTCAACCTTGGTATTGATTCTTATGGAAACCCTCCTTAGGGAGGACGAAAACAAAGCCGTCACGGGGCCCCACTCGAATCTCACGGTGTTGAACTAATGATGGAGACCGCGGGATATAATGTCATATATCCCTCTCCCACTCACTATTTTATATTAAGGTTTTTCAATTAATATTAATGCACCTAGATTAAACTAGATTAAACGGCTAATTTTAATCTAAGCGTCAAGTGCATTAATCACAAATTATTAGAATCCTATTCCAATAACTAATAAACTAAATTGATTTTTAACACTTAAAAAATTTAGTTCATTAGTGATAATTCAAATCTATGTAAACTGTTTACTAAGACTATAATTATTATTAAATGTGTATTTACCAAGTTTTAACTATTAAAACTAAACACATTATTAGGTCCAATTATTATTAGGAGCTTAATCAAATTAATCCTAATATATATTTTAAGGACCCTACTAATCTAAGTATTTAAACTCTTTAAAAAGATTAGTAATTAATGAGATTTACCAAGTTTTTACTCCTAAAAACTAATCCCATTAAAATAGCCAATTATGTGAATAACCCATTTTAATCAAATTTAAAAAAAAAATTTAAACACATAATATAGATGGCTATAATGCATGTATGATATATCAACATATATATGTGTAGGCACATCTAATTTAAATGACATGTATATGCATGGCAATGCTTAATCATCAAATAATTAAAACATACATGAGTTGACCGAGTGTTGTGGATTATTTAACCTAAAAATTGGAATCTAATTACAAAAAATATTCCCAAGGCATCCCTTGGTCTTCTTGTAATTTCCAAGATTTCCAATCTCTTCAGGTCATGTGTGGGATGTGCCTGTGCGCGCTGGATTGCGCGCTGTTGGGCTTGCGCGCTGGACAGTGCTGGTGGCAGTGCGCTGGAGCGCGCTGGTAGGCCGCGCGAGAAGGCATGTTAAGCGCTGGTCATGCACGCTGGTGACTCTGGTGGGCGCTAGTAGCCTGCTTTGCGCGCTGGTAGGCTCGCTAGAGTGCATGCGAGCAGGTGGGCGCTGGTGGGCATGCTGGTCTGCGATGCGCATACCAGGTCTTACTCTGCATGCTGCTTCGCTGGTAGGCATGCTGGTCAGCATGCGCACAGTACGTGAACCACCGGGTCTTGCTTGTGCGATTACATATATATATATATATATATATTTTTAATAATACAATAGTAAAATAAAAAAATATATATAATAACATTATACAACCCAGAAACACTATAAATCCACAACACAATAAAAAATTACGATCAACCATGTTTTTTTAAATTAAACAATTTAATTAAAAAACATCATACACTCATCAAAAAAAATATGTGCCTACACATTCATACATATCAGGAGTAATCGAATTCAATTATACTGTACAAAAATTGGCTTTGATACCAATTGATGGAACCTAGGGTTACAGATTGCGCAGCGGAAGGTTTTAAAATTTTTATGCAATCATTAAACTAACCTATTTGTACAGTAATAATCAAATGCAATAATAAAGTGATGAACATTTTCATATCTAGGTAGGAGGCTCCTTCACTTTAATACGAACTGCTCCTGATTTGAACCACGTGATCTTCCTCGCTATCTCCCGGAACTGGTAACAACGTGTGGGCGCGTCACGATATTCAGGACCTGTATGGAAGAAGAAGAGAAGAACACACACACACAAAAAAACAAACTCTAGGAGTGTAGCATTTGAGCTCACCACACCCTATTTTTTTCTTTCTTTTTGTTTGCTTTTCGTTTCTGTGCACGATGACTTTTTTCTCTTCACTATTTAAAGTAATCTTATTACTTTTATATATGTCATTCGGTTATGCTCATTTTTGTTTAATTAAATATATATCTCATATATATTCAAAAACCAACAAACCAAAATCTATTTGATTTTAAAAAAAAAATTCAAAGATATCTCATATCTTTTTTTTAAAAAATTAAATATTTATTTTTTGAATTCAAACATTTTAAATTTAAATTCAAATATTTAATTTAATAAAATAAAATAATCATATTATCTTATTTTATTCAAAATCAAATATCAACTAACACCCTCCATTTAGTGATTAACAACATAATTAAATAATCTTATTATTTAATTTATTTAATCACCATTATTCATTAATTAAATAATCCCATTATTCAATTAACTCCCGAATAAATACGTGTCACTTTCGTAACACAATTAATTCGACAATCCAATTAATTAATCGTGACCCTTGTTACCTAAATCGATCCGGCTAGCAAGGGGACCTAATGGACCTACAGTATTTTAAGCTCCAATAATCCTTAGAAATTATTAATTAAACTCTTTAATTAATATGTCATGATTATTAACTTCGGTGTTATTCCACTAAAAACCTGAAGCTGCACTCTCTCAACTGTAGACGTTTTTACACAAACCAATAACTCTCGGTGTCCATCGATATAGCTATTACATATGGTATAATCCTCCACAAGTAGTTCATAATTAGAGCTGGGTCATAATGTTCGTTATACCCCTCTAATCATATCTTTCCATTAAGTACCATTGATTCTCTAATGAACAATAAATCCTACATTCCTTACGGAATTAGGAGATCGCTCATATTGTTCAAGCCCCGAATCAACCCTTAAGGGAACTACCATCTACTTCTCACAAGAAGGAGTGGATTTCACTATTGTGTACAAACCTTCCCAGCCACAAGCCAAACCGCGATCCCAACATACGGAGTATATTGATCGGGAATGCAACTCCGACCTCACCCATGGTATATCAAAGACCACGATCTAACCTAAAGGAGTCGATAAGACACTCAGGATTAAGATCACCCACATATAGCCATCATTAGTTGATATATATGAATCTCATCGGTAAACGGATCTTGGTGAGAGATTCATATAGATCATGGCCCAGTCCTATATGATCACATCATACAAGGTGCCTCCATTCTCATATCTACATATGAATGATCCAGGATAGGATCACCGTACACTACGAAATGGACCGCAGCTGTAGATCAACCAAAAATAAAGTACCCAGCTTTATTTGCTATCTACGGACTCTTTAAATTGCTCGTTTCAAACTGAATCCATCTATATATGACACTCATATACTCAGTTTGAAATTACATCCGGGAATTTTGGATGTTAAGTGCACATGTTATATAAAGTATGACACAAAATGAATGAATATACTACTTCTTTTATTTATGTTCAAATTACATTTACATATTACAAGCTTTAGGGCAAAAACCCCAACATGCTCAAGCAGGCTAGGTCTTTAGTGGAAGAGGTGACTTCCAGCCAGGAAAAAGTCGAGGCCGAGATGGCTGAGCTTCGCTGCGATCATAAGAGGATGAAGCAATCTTACGATTAGGAGCGTCTTCAATCTCTCCGGTGGGCTAGGCAGCGGGATTCCTGGAGATCTGAGGCTAAGAAGTTGGACCTCGAGAACCAGTCTCTGATTACTCAGGTGACCAAGCTGCTAGCTGATGCGGAGACCTCCTTCAGCGACGGGTATTTCTATGCTTCCTTTCAGGCCGCTGAAGCTCTTCCTCCTCCCTTTGATTTGTCGTCCATTGCTGGCTGGGGTAGACATGAAATAATGCTCAAGGCGGCCGAGCTATCTCGCCCTGAAGGCGACAAGGTGGTCCCTTCGAGCCAAGCCGAAGCTGGGAAGCAGCCCGCTCAGACAGATCCTCAATTCTCTCTTCCTACCTTTACCACCTCAGGTCATGGGGAGTCTTCCAGTAAGGTGATGTCCTCTCGATCTGAGGAGGACCATTCGGGAGCTGGTGAAGAGGTTAGGAGCCCGTCTGAGGATCCCCCTTTAACAGAGATAGAGGTCGATAGTAGCCAGACAGGGTCCATGGCTGCCCTTCTTGATGCGGCTATCCCGCCTGAGGTTATGGACGTGATAAATGAGGTTTTGGAGGAAGATCCTGCTGATCAACCCATGGAGCCTCTAAATTGAGGAGCGGTCGGTGAGGATAACCCTGATGGACAGCTATCTGTAGAGGGGGTTGATGGCGGAGGTCAGCAAGAAGGAGGAGGGCTAGGGGAAGGCAGCCAAGAGAATCCCAAGGCTTGAAGCAGTTCATCATGACTTGTTTTTGATCACCTGAAAACGGGGGTGGGAGCCCCGTTTTGCCCATATCAGTTTTTTTTTTTTTTTTTTTTTTGGTAGCCTGAGTTCGGGGGTTGGGCTCCCTATTTGGTGGATGTAGCCTTATCGGGGGATAGGCTCCCCTTTTTCCTTAATGAGAAATCAAATCGCTTTTGAGAACTCTTATTTTATTTCTTGTCTAACCTTGCTTTGTTTGCAATCCATGTCACATTTATGTTCAAACATGCATTTTTGGACTAGGAGATTTGATTGGGATAGTACACTTGAATGACCTATAATTTATCTCCATGACATGTGAACTTGATTATGACATGCTCAAAATGATATGGATGAAATATGGTTTGATTGCTTTAATGCAAATGTGTGTGATTGCAAATGAGAAGACTAATCAATAAGGATCTTGTATCCATGTAATCAATAAGGATTTTATATTCAAATTAGTCTTCTCTCTCTTCTTAATTGTTAATCAAGGCTACTATCATACGGATAATTATCTGGAAAAATCTAAAAGGATCTCTTGATCCAATGTCTTGATTTGCTTTTAAGGATTGATATAGTTTTCTGTGCGTTGAAATTTCTTTTCAAAAAACTATATCATGTTTGCTTATGACAAAAGGGTGCAAATTGGTTTGAATTCCTCTGGAAACCCTTTTGATGTCTGCTTTGCCAAATACCATTGTTTTTGAACTTTGATGTTATATGTTTTGCATGCAAAGCAACATCGTCACACATTCTCGTTATAATAAAACTCCTTGAATCTCTCTTACTTAATTGAGTTGCATAATGTTTATGTACATGATTATGCAATCATCTTTTGTGCAAATATCTCTCTTTGCTAGAGCAACCCGATAGGGGGAGCTCCTTTGCCTATCTCATGACAAAAAGGGGGAGAAGTCTTGAGAAATATAGGGGGAGCATGAGGGAGCATGTTTATGCTTTGGGGGAAAAGCCTTATGAGAGAGAGTAACCTTTTAGGGGGAGCATTGCACATGCATTTCTTTGTATTACTTTATTGAGTGCAATTGCCTTTTGTATTTATTCACCTCACATGCACTTGTTCTTGGAAAGTGCTTTCTTGCTATTGTGTGTAGGTATGATGTTCTACGAAGAGATTGATGACCTTAAAGACTTAGATCTTAGGTTTCTCTTTTTGTAACGTAGAATATATTTTGTTGACCAATAGCTTTATTTTTGTTTTGTGAGGATTATTTTGTGAGTGTGATTTTGTCATGAAATAGCCAAAGGGGGAGATTGTAAGAACCTCAGTTTTATGATTGGCTTATTTCATGACAAATCACATTGGGGATGTTTGTAATGGGTAGCATAGGTTCTCCATGTGCGGTGTTCTCAAAGACATGCTTCCGGTCATCCTAAAGATCTTCAAGAGAGGTAGTTCACTTGTTCTTAACTCTTGAAGAGATTTAGTTGCACACACTCACTTATCATGCATTTGTATTGACATGCATTGATTGTTGCACACTCACACACTTACGTGCATTTGTATTGTTATGCATTTGTTTCATGATTGCTCATGTGTGCATTCTTTCACACTCCACACTTGCATATATTGCACATTAATTAGTGTGTTGAGTCTGCCTGGAAAAGAGAGTTTCTTCTCTTACCGCGGCCTAGACCGCTTGGCAGGCGCTGCTTGCACCGAGGCATATAGAGCGGTATACATCAGTTGGCACATGCTGCCTTGACTGCGTCCTGCACACATGTACGCCCAGCGGTCCCTAAAGCGGTAGACTTCAGTAGGCCCACGCTGCCTAGACCGCGACCTGTGCACTTGCACGCACAGCAGGTCCCAACCGCGGTGTTGTCCAGACGGTGCACTGCTGTGTGTACCGCGGTCTGGACACTTACCCTGAGCCACGGTCCAGCAAGCGGTATTGACAGGATTTTTGTTTCTCAAACCCAAAACGACGCAGTTTTGTCTAGGGTTTCTATATATATGTTCTCTTCTTCCCCAACTCGTTTGAGAGCTTCATGAACCCATTTTTATGAGAGAGAACAACCATTAGAGAGAGAAAGCTTCAAGCTTTGTTCCTTGACTCTCCAAACCCAAAACCCATCACCTTCATGCATTTCTAAGCATCTTTAAGGCATGGGTCTTCATCATTAGTTGACTTGGTAAGTTGAACAAAAACCCCATATTTATCATTTGTTCATACTTTCCAAGATTGTGTTTTTATTGCATTTATTAGTTGATTAAATGCTAGGACTCTATTTAATGCATATATTTATGAGTTCCTTTGTATGATTGGGTTTGTATTGTGATAGCTTGCATTTAGGACATATTTGCCCTCTAGCTAATTAGGACTCATTGGTTGCATTTGTTAATTGTATTTATTGTCCTTGCCATGATTAATGACAACATATGTTGATATGGCTTTGTTTGATGACTAGAGTTTAGACTTGCACATCTATATCTAGTTAGGTCTTTATGAGCATTCATATAGACATTGATATCTAGGATTTGTACTTAGTGTCATCTTAAATCCCTAGATAAGCATTTAGTGTTGCCTAGCATTATTTGTATTTTGAGTATTCATATATTCACTTAGGTTGTTAATCTCTTCTTGAGAGTTAAGTCTTGTGACTACAAGGTGTAGTGCACAAGCAAGTGAAGTCTTGCAACCAAGGTGTGGTTGGCAAGCAAAGTGATCAAGGATTCACTATAAAGGCCCGTTGGGTAGTAGTGGTGGGTTAGTAACCGAGAATGGTGTGACTAGAGGTCAACCTAGGTTGTAAACATCATTACAATAGTGGATTTGAGGATCGTGTGTGGCTAGAAGGATAGCCCGTGGTTTTTCCCTTGTTGAAGGGTTTCCACGTAAAAATCAAGTGTTATTTATATTCCGCACTTTTACTTGATTTTGTATGTTTGTTTATGTTGGGTTATATTATTAATATTGACTAATCGAAAAATTGGTAATAATCGATTAACAACCCATTCACCCCCCCCTCTAGGTTGTTAGACACACGCTTAGAGTGTATTTTCAGTATGCTTTACTTAACAAATTTGAAGTAGTAGCAATTTGGATAAGCCTTGCTTCAGTTTCAGGTGGAGAACGAAACATTAAATGAGGCTTCTAATGGGAGGATTGTGATGAGAGGGAGCTGGTAACGGGTGGGTAGTTGGACGATAGGGTTCCAAACTAACCATATTTTGTTTTTTCTAAATTTTGTCCCTGTAGATATTGTATAGGGACGAAATATTTTGTCCCTACATGTTGTCAAAGGGGATGAAATTTAAAATTCGTCCCTATAGACTACCTGTAGGGATGATTTTGTTTCGTCCCAATAAGTCTATAGGGACAATTATTTGGCTATTGGGACGAAAAAAATTCTCAGTCACCTTTAGCAAAGTATATGGACAATTTTCCTTCTGTTTTATGATAAAGATTTGAGTCTAATTTTACTCATTAAATCGTAAATGCGGGGAAAAATCTCTACTGAAGTGAGAGTTGCATTCCTGATTTGTTCTTGTAACCATTTATCTAATAATTTAATAAAATAATAACTTATAATCGTTTTTTTATTAGCCATTTGTATATCATACAAAATTATTATAAGGATTACTAGAATCAATTTATATTATCTAGTAACAATTTGTTAAAATTTGTCCAATACAATTGTTAACAATCATTTTTGGCAGGGGTCCAAAGAAGAATTTTCCATCCGACAGGTACCTGGTAGGATCTAGATCGGGACCGGTACCTAGATACTAGGGATGCTCTACACCATGAACAGGAAAGAAGTCAGTACCACGTCTCACAGTCTACCAGGTACCAAGCAAGGCTATACCATGATACCTCCTACCTGGTTCCCAGGTACCACGATACCTCCTACCTGGTACCTAGGTACCGCGACATCTACCTGGTACCCAAGTACCGCGATATCAGTCCAGGATCTAACCAGAATGTATATACTACCAGCCAAGTAAGAAGAATGGAACCAGGAAGAGGTACCAGGATGCTAGAACAAGCGCCATGCCAGCGAGCACTCCGGTACACCAGTGTACCATACCACCGGGATATAGTGTCAGAATTCTCCTTCAAGCAACGCAAAAGAGAAAGTTGACCTCTGTGGTAATTAATGGAGATAATCAACACCATTAATGAGGGAATCAGTCAACTCCATTAATGGCCATTCACAACTCTATTAATGAGGGAATCAGTCAACTCCATTAATAGCCATTCACAACGCAATTAATGAGGGAGTCAACTTCATTAATGAGAAGATATTCAACTCCATCAATGAGAAGATATTCAACTCCATTAATGAGAAGATATTCAACTCATTAATGTCGATAAACCAATGGAGTGGGCAACAAGGATGAACAGATATAAATATAACAAGTCACTCTCCAAGAAAAAGGTCGATTCCTCAATATTTCTCCAGTCCGATATTCTCTCCAATAGCTCTCCGACATCTCCATATCTCCAAGATGTCTCCGATCCCAGATTTCGCTTACTTCTCCACTAGGAATATAAGTTCACCATCGCCTGGAGTGTAAAACGACCCTGCCCAAATTCACTCTACACCACCATTGTATCGACTGCTATGTATGTAAGTTTTCGCCATGAATGTACCTGTACCAAATGGTACCCCTCTAACTGTGACCTACCAGGTCTCAGTTTGTATTAATGTAAGCTCTCCAGAGCACCTCTCGAGATATATATATATATAAAGAAGGGTCTTTCTCCCTTCCAATGGATACTGCCTGGGGGTTTTCAGTATGTGATCAATCGTGATGCTTTTTCCCCCTAGGTCAGTCCACCACTACTAAAAGAATTGTCATATCTCCCATAGATTTCCTTTATTATGGATGTATGTGAGCTAGGCACTGATCCCGCTGGTCCTAGCTCTCCAGTACCCCTCCATGCACGTAGTCTAGGTCGGGGAATTATGAAGGGTACCTAGAGAGGTGACCTAGGTACCAGGACCAGATACCAAGTCCGGGTACCAGACTACTACACCAGATGGCGGGATGATATTTCTCCTACCTACTACAGTACCTTACCGTTTCACCTTACCAGAATCACGGTACGAAGTACCTACCCACCCGTTGTGACCTCCGGGGTAGCGGGTCGAGGGTGTTAATTGAAATTTTGCTCCTTGAGTGGATTTTTCCGTTAACAACAATATTAACTTCAATAAAAAAGTAAATTTAATAACATATTTACATTATATATAAATAGTGTTGCATTATTTATCAAAGTTGAAGTTGTGTAGTGTAATGGTTTGAGCTCTACAACATCGAATGTAAAAGGACAAAAAATAATAGTACCAATATAAATTAAAATTTTATAATATATGTCTACCAAATTTTTTTTTTGAAATACAACTACTGCCAGGACCTGGGCAGATTAATTAGACTCTACAAGCACGGCCCAGAATACTACTCCCAATATAGAGGGGAGGTTATATATGGACTACAACTCTCAAAACCGGCTAGAGTACTGCTCCCACAAACCGGGAGAAAACTCCCCACACATGCTTGTACAATGCGTATGGTGAGACTCAAACCCCTTACCATTAAATGTGGAAGGGAGGTGCACAACCATCACTGAAATTGTTAATAGCCAAAATTGGCTAAGGACCAAGGGAAAATTTTCCACCCTCCAGACCTGGCTCAATGCCGGAGATTTTCCACCAGGAAACCATGTTACCCAAAGCCGAGCTACGATACCGCCTTAGGAACAAGGGCAGGCCCAAGAAACATCTGGAATTGAGTCCGGAATGGTCAGATCAAGCCAGCGTCATCGAAACCGAAAATAGGAAATCCCCCCAAAGTCGAGGTTACCTCGTAATTTCTCCAGAAGCTCGCCTATACCTCGCTGATGCATGGGGGTGTCCATAGGGGGCCGCACCTAGCTTCGAAAGGTCAAGGGAGGCCAAACCGAGGTTACCTCGTAATTTCTCCAGAAGCTCTATTATACCTCACTGATACAGTGGGGGTGTCCATAGGGGGCCGCACCTAGCTTCGAAAGGTTAAGGGAGGCCAAACCGAGCTCCTAGCTGGACGAAACTTCTCAATATCCGGGCCAGGACACTGATCGACCTCACTAAACTAATGTACCACACCGTGATATATTCAACGATCCCTACGAAAGAACCTGCTAAACCTGAAGATACACAGGATCACATCTAAAGACGTTACATACGTACAGAACAAGTAAATAGAGTCTAAGTAGGAAACAAATTGACTACCACCGAGACATCCTCAACTGAGCAATTAAACTCAAAGTCAATGACACTTAAAGATAAAAATCCCGTCCGATAAGGAGGGGAGGGATGAGAAAATCAAGGGGGAATCAATGAGTTTAAACCAATGAAGACATTGTATAAAGGGAGGACTTCCTCCCTCTGAAAAGGGGGACTACTATTCGACAGGCAAACAGCAAATACCCAACTATCCCTCAGGAATAAGTGAGAGTAATTTGAGAGAGAGAGGTGTATACCATATGTTATCAATAAAGATTTTATATTTCTTTCGAGTAGCTAACAATATCATTGTCTCCGTGTCATTCCATTAGGCACTGTCATATACTCAAATACATATACATTCTACCTTGGTCATCACCTACGTGGTAATGATCTCGAGGGTGCTAACTGAGATTTATTGCCCCGAGCAAAATTTCTGTTAATACTTTCTAGCGCCGTCTATGGGAAAAAGCCTACACCCAGTTAATCAGATCAACTATTTGCATTTACATTTTTGTTGTTTTACAGGAACTATGAGACTCCGCTCTTCCCTAGGCCAACATGGAGATTCGGAACAACCCCCAGCGAGGCCTACGTGAAAAGCCCCAAGAAAGGGGAAGAGAAAGTCTGAATATGGCAGTCAAGCTCCGATCCCAGCAACTAATGCATGGGTTTCTAGCCACCCTATAGTGAGCCAGGCCGCGCTCGACCAACAAGCGGCATCCTTCGTGGAAACCGTCTGCATCCGCCTGCTCGCTGAAGGCATCATGGTCCAGCCAACCAACCTGAATGATCAGGGAGAGCCGAGCAGGTTCCGAGCTAGGCAGCCTACTTTCGATCGCCTGTGACCTCCTCTTCCAGAGCCAGCTCGAGACAAGTCAGGGCCCAGCTTTCGATCCGGGATAGGCTGGGACCCATGCCCCCAGTTTCGAAAAGACCTTCACAATATACCCATGCGAGTTAAATCTGCCGCAGATGCTTTTACCCAGAAACAACGAGAGCTATCCCATCCAACCGCATCAAGGGGGAACGCCCAGGTCCCAAGAGGAGCAGAGTAGACAAACTTCCCAAATGGATCCTATCCATGAGGGGGACCGGATAGAGGTTGCTAGTTCATCAGAGAGATTCGATAGTGAAGAATCTGAGGTCAATTCAAAGAAACCTAGGAACAAGCGACTGAGGGATCAGCTGGCAAAGCTACAGAAAGAGGTCCAGCAGATAAGAAAAGGAAAGAATAAGGAGGATAAAAAGGATCCCCTGAGCGAGATGAACGCTCCCTTCACTAGGAGGATCCGGGAAGCGGAGCTCCCACCAAAATTCAAAATACCAGCAGATAAGTTCTCTGGAACGGAGGATCCTCTAAGCCACCTGGAGAGTTTCATTCAACAGATGGAGGTCCAGAACACTACCAGAGCAGCTATGTGTAGGATGTTTCCAAGAACCCTAACCGACTACGTAAAAACTTGGTTCAGAAAGCTGCCTGCTGGCGGCGTGGATTGTTTCACGAAGTTATCAACAGATTTTTGCTCACAATTCCAAGGGGTCAAACCTCGTCCAAAAGATCCCATACACCTCCAATATGTGATTCAGGAATGGAGTGAGACACTTCGGTCGTACGTGGAACGTTTTCACAAGGAGGTCATACAAATGAGAGTTTTCACCGAGAAAAAAACTCTCGCCAACTTCAGGCAGAACCTATGGGTGGGAAAGCTTTTCCATTCCTTCGCCAAGAGACCTCCCGAGACTTACCAGGAGGCCTACGATCGGGCTCTTGAGCAGGTCGAGATCGACGAGCAACTCAAAGTCAAGATGGAACACGATGACATGAGAACGGCGAAGTGTCTGAAAAAAGAAACCCCAAAATTTGAGCCAGTTCAGAAAACTCAGAATAAACCTCCCAGTAGGTCAACCTATCGCATCCCCGCTCCTCAGCACAGGCAAGAAAAACATCCACCAAGATGAACCCCTCCCTGGGCTTCGCCACCTCCCAGGACCGTGGCCCCCGTAATGCAAGAGGAGAAGGGGTATGACAACTACACTCCTTTGAACGCTTCTAGGGAGACAGTCTACCTTGCTATACGAGATAAAAGGGCTGCTCTAAAAGCCCACTCCCATGAAAGCCCTAGCTAACAGGAGGAACCGGTACAAGTACTGCGACTTTCACGAAGACGTGGGCCACAACACTTCAGAGTGCTATATATTACGCAACCAGATTGAAACCTTGATAAGGGGGATGCTTGATTGAATTCTTACAACAGATCAGAGATAACATTCGAACTGGAAGGGAGGTACAAGCCGAGATCCTTGAGGACGCAGAGAAGAGGAAGGGGGAACATACTGACTTAATGCAACAGATCCAAGTGATACATACCATCAGCGGAGGTCCCACATTGGCTGGCATTTCCAATAATTCCTTAGAAAACAACGCGAGGAAGATTCCCCGCATCGAAGAAAGCCGGGGGATCTTCAAAGTCTGCTAGAACCCGATAGAGCCCTCTCAGTTAGTACAGATCATTTTCACTGAAGCAGATGTCTTCAACACCATGCAACCTCATGATGATCCCATGGTAATCACCATATAGATTGCCAACTGTCTGGTCCATCGTGTGCTTATAGACACATGTAGCAGTGTAGATATCCTCTTCAAGGATACTTTGGAAAAATTAAACCTGAAGCAACATTGTTACAATAGATGTACCACTCCACTCTATGGGTTCACTGGAGATTCGATCATACCGGTGGGGTCGATGATCCTCCCAGTAATCATTGGAATCACCCCTCTCCAACAAAATGTTTTGACCGACTTTGTTGTGGTCGACACCCCATCGGCCTACAACGCCATCCTAGGGTGACCGTTCCTATCCTCCTTGAAGGGAGTCTTGTCCATATACCATAATGTCCTAAAATTCCCGGTTGGAACCAAGGTGGGAGAGGTACGCGGAGACTAGCAGGCAGCCAGGAAATGCTATGAGGTGTCTACCAATCCTACAACTTTAGCAAAACAATGTGTACAGGTGGCATTAGTCCAGGAAGACATGGAAACATCCCGGATAATCCAGGAAGAAATGGAGCCCGCAGAGCATCCTCAGCGTCCAGAAAGTGAACTTATTATGCCTTATAAGGAGGAACGGAGCGAGAAATGGGCCAGCGAACAGCCAGTAGATAGCCAGCAGCCAGTAGATAGCCAGCAGCCAGTAGTATTATGCCTTATCAGAAATGACGATCCCTCCAAAGTTGTCAAGGTCGGGGCCACCCTTGAACCAAGAGTGAAAAAAGGTTTAATTAATCTTCTCAGGGAATTCAGCGACATCTTCACTTGGAGCCATGATGAAATGCCTGGAATCCCGGCATCACTGGCCGCCCATCGACTAGCGGTAGATCCAACAGTCAAGCCCGTCAAACAGAAGAGACGTCACTTTAACGCTGATAGGAATGCTGCGGTGCAGGAAGAGGTAGATAAATTGATCAAGGCAGGGTTTATCAGAGAAGTACGCTATCCCGAATGGATCACCAACGTGGTCATGGTTACGAAGGCGAATAGGAAATGGCATATGTGTGTAGATTATACCGACCTCAATCGGGCTTGTCCAAAAGACAGTTTTCCTTTACCAAAGATCGACTAGCTGGTTGACTCCACGTCCGGAAATAAACTTTTGAGTTTTATGGACGCGTTCTCAGGATACAACCAAATTAAAATGCACCCGGCTGACCAGGATAATACCAGTTTCATTACTGGGCAGGGTTTGTACTGCTACAAGGTGATGTCGTTCTGTTTGAAGAATGCGGGGGCTACATACCAGCGATTGGTTAACAACCTGTTCAAGCCCGAGATAGGAAAGACGATGGAGGTATATATCAACGACATGATCTTACAAAATCACCAACCACAGAAGGACATCGGGAAGACCTTTAGTAAAACTTTTCTCATACTGAGAGAAAACCAGATGCTGTTAAACCCCTCCAAGTGTGCCTTCGGGGTAACAGCGGGAAAGTTTCTAGACTTCATGGTTCATGAGTGAGGCATAGAGGCCAACCCAGAAAAAATCAAAGCTATCTTGAACTTGGAATCCCCAACATCACTCAAACAGGTACAAATTCTGACTGGGTTGGCCTCTATGGGCCCTAGAGCTCACCCAGTTCGATTTAAAATATAAGCCCCGAACCACGATTAAGGCACAGGCTTTGGCTGACTTCGTGGCAGAATTTTCGACGCTCTCAGATCTAGAGGATCCCTTAACACCAAATGAGATCCCTTAAAAGACATCCGAGGTCGACAATTGGCCGGAAGGCTGCAAGCCATGGACCCTCTTTACAGATGGAGCATCCAGGCAAGTGGGGGGAGGAGCTGGCATAGTTTTAATAGACCCGGAGGGGACTGATTTCTGTCACTGTTTCAGATTCGAGTTTAAAGCCACCAATAATGAAGCAGAGTATGAAGCCGTCATAGCTGGGATGAAGGTAGCCATCGAACTAGAGGCCGATTACCTACAAGTCAAGAGCGACTCATTGCTTGTTGTCAATCAGGTGACTGGGGTGTACCAGGCAATGGGAGATAATATGGTTGCCTATCTAAAGCTAGTTCAGTTGCTAAAACATAAGTTTAAGAGGTTCAAGATCGATCAGGTCCCTCGACATCAAAACCATTGCGCAGATGTTGTGGCTAAAATATCGGCAAACGGAGGCCAATCGTTGCCACGGGGAATTCCCCTCCAAGTGATCCCACAGCCAAGCATAGCCACAAGTAAAGAAATCTGCTCCCTGAATTGCTAGCCTTGTTGGATGGACCCGATCGTTGCCTACCTCCTTGAGGGAGAGCTTCCCGAAGAGCCCGACCAAGCCCGAAGAATTAAAAGACTCTCAGTCCGATATTGTTTGGTAGAGGGGTACCTCTATAGAAGGGGCAGATCTCTCCCCTTACTTAGGTGCTTGCATCCTAATAATGCTAAATGGGCACTAAGAGAGGTCCACTCCAGGGACTGTGGGAACCACATAGGTGGGGAAGCTCTAGCATATCAGGTGGTTCGTATGGGGTACTATTGGCAGACCATCCACCAAGATGCAAAGAGTTTTGTTCAATCTTGCGAGCCATGTCAAAAAACATCAAACTTGAACCACCAGCCACCTGAGAGACTGTCGTCCCTCAGTATACCTTACCCTTTTGCCATGTGGGGGATCGACCTAATTGGGCCACTCCCTACAGCTCATGGACAAATGAAACATGTTATCGTTGCTATCAACTTCTTCACAATATGGGTCGAGGCAGGGCCTCTTTCTCGGATAAAAAAAAGAATACGACCAAGTTCATCAAAACCAAAATGGTATGTAGATTCGGGACCCCTCTCATCATTATAGCTAACCTTGGGAAGCCGTTCGACAACGCCCGATTCAAAGATTTCTACAAAGGATTGGGGATCGACCTTAGACTCGCTTCGGTAGCCCATCCCCAGACTAACGGACTGGTGGAATCCACCAACAAGACTATCAAGAAACTTTTAAAGAAGAAACTACAGCAGAAAAAAGGCAAATGGGCCGAAGAACTGCCAGAAGTCCTCTGGGCATACCGAACTACAAAGAGAACAGCTACCGGGAAGGCACCTTACTCCCTGGATTTCGGGGTTGAAGCGGTCCTCCCCATCGAGCAAAAATTAACCTCGTTCAGAGTACAGCACTTCGAGCCCGAAAGTAACGAGGTCAAGCTCCGGGCTAATCTGGACCTCCTAGAAGAGAAACAGAACCGGGTAGCGGAGAAAGTGACAATCTACCAAAGTAAGATCGCTAGATATTTCAACCAAAAGGTCAGAGCCCGGAATTTCAAGGAAGGTGATCTGGTGCTTAGGAAAGTGACCCTGAATAAGCAGAAAAGGTCGGATGGAGTCTTAAGTCCCAATTTGGAAGGGCATATTTGATAAGGCTAGTTGCTTGCAATGGATCCTACAAACTAGAAGACATGAACGGACGACCCATTGACCACACGTGGAATGCAGATCATTTGAGGAAATTCTACCCTTTAGGAGGGAGTTCTCAAGCAGACTATCCCCATTTAGATTTCATTAGAATCCCTAATAAATATGTACTACATCTCGATCATCAATAAAGTCATTTTTCTCTTTCATCTGTATCTCCAACTATGTTCAACAGTAGTGCTTACACACTTGAGTGGAAAATTCGACATAGACACTTCAAGACCAGGAAATAGCGAAATAGCTAAATAGCCCTCCTGACGCCTTGGTCAGGCTACCACCCCCAAGAAGGGTCTGAGTATAAGAGCATAGATGCCATCCAGATCTCAAGACCAGCAAATAGCCCTCCTGATGCCTTGGTCGGGCTACCACCCCCAAGAAGGGTCTGAGTATAAGAGCATAGTTGCCATCCAGATCTCAACACCAGGAAATAGCTAAATAGCCCTCCTGATGCCTTGGTCGGGCTACCACCCCCAAGAAGGGTTTGAGTATAAGAGCATAGTTGCCATCCAGATCTCAAGACCAGGAAATAGCTAAATAGCCCTCCTGATGCCTTGGTCGGGCTACCACCCCCAAGAAGGGTCTGAGTATAAGAGCATAGTTGCCATCCAGATCTCAAGACCATGAAATAGCTAAATAGCCCTCCTGATGCCTTGGTCGGGCTACTACCCCTAAAAAGGGTCTGAGTATCAGAGCATAGTTGCCATCCAGATCTCAAGACCAGGAAATAGCTAAACAGCCCTCCTGATGCCTTGGTCGGGCTACCACCCTCAAGAAGGGTCTGAGTATAAGAGCATAGTTGCCATCCAGATCTCGAGACCAGGAAATAGCTAAATAGCCCTCCTGATGCTTTGGTCGGGCTACCACCCCCAAGACGAATTTAAAAACAAATATTTGTTTTTGTGTGCAGAATCAAGATCATCATAATAAGAATTCCTTACCAAAGTTTTAATGAAGTATGTACAAATTGTTGTTGCGGATGCAATTATGTTTCCTATTCAAGACCAGGAATGAAACAAGAATCCTCAAAGCGATTTGATTTCCCATTAAAGGTAAGAGAAGCCTATCCCTCGGTAAGGCTACATCCATCCAACGGGGAGCCCAACCCCCGAGCTCGGGATATAAAAAAAAGGAGGAAAGCTAAGCTAAATAAGGGCAAAATGAGGTGCCCACCTTTTTTTTCCGGGCAATCAAGACAAGCCATGAATGAACTACTTCAAGCTTTGGGACTCTTTGGGTTTTCCTCTGCCGATCTTCCTCCTTCACGCTGATCCTCGCCAACCGTCCCTCTATTTAGAGGCTCCATCTGTTGATAAGCAGGGTCTTCCTCCAGGACTTCGTTAATCACTTACATAACCTCAGGCGGGATAGCCGCATCGAGAAGGGTAGCCATGGACCCCATCTGACTCCTGTCGACCTCCATCTCCATTATAGGGGGTTCCTCAGACGGGCTCCTAGCTCCTTCCCTAGCGCCTGATTGGTCCCCCTCGGATCGAGAAGACAGAACCTTACTGGATGACTCCCCGGGACCTGAAGTAGTAAAGGGAGGAGGTGGAAATGGAGGATCTGTCTGGGCGGGCTATTTTTCGGCTACTGCTTTGTTCGAAGGAACCGCATCGTCGCCATCAGGGCGAGATAACTCGGTAGCCTTAATCATTATTTCCCGTCTATCCCAGCCGGCAATAGACAACAGATCAAATGGAAGAGGGAGAGCTTCAGCGGCCTGAAAAGAAGTATAGAAGTATCCATCGCTAAAAGAGGTCTCCGAGTCGGCTTGCAGCTTGGTCACCTGAGCGATCAAAGACTGATTCTAGAGGTCTAACTTTTTAGCCTCAGATCTCCTAGAATCCCTCTGTCTAGCCCGCCGGATAGATTGAAGACGCTCTTGATCATAAGATTGCTTCATCCTCTCATGGTCACAATGAAGCTCAGCCATTTCGATCTCGACCTTTCCTTGGTTAGAGGTCATCTCTTCCACTAAGGACTGAGCCTGCATGAGCAATCCCATGGCTCTCTCGGCTTCGGCTTCGGCTTCGACTCTCGCAGCTTGATCGCGGATGAGGGCTACTTGCTGGCCCATCGCTATATTAAATTTGAAGGCCTACAAAATACAAAGCCAGAGTTAGAAGCTGAACAAATCAGCAAAAGCAGTATGAAGGAAATGCAATTACCTCAGCTAAAATAGCAGACCCCTTGGTAATCAGGACATCCACGGGCATGGAAGCCATCCTGGAGATCCCACCGCCCGGACAAGACGTGATGAATTATTCCAAGACTTCGTCATGCCCCGTCGAGCTCGGCTGGGACCGGGAACGGCTGGAAGGAATCTTTACGACACAACTTCCAGAATCCTCCGAAGCTTAGGGGATTGGAAGCGCAGCTGAATCATGCGGGCGAATCGAGGGGGTAGCATCTTTAGCGACTACAGCAGGAGGGGCAGGAGCAGATGGGCTAACAACTTGGGAAGCTTTACCCAAAGCCCGGAAAGCCCACAATGCAAGGTTGGCCATCTTGGACCCAGCTGGGGAGGTAGATGGAGCAAGAGCTGGTTCGACCCCAGCAAAGGGAAGAGAAATTCTAGCTTGAGGAGAGCGTGAGACGTTGCGGGAAGCTGGTTCAATGATAAAAACTGTGAATAAACAAATTAAAAAGGAAAATGTCAGAACCAAGCTGATCAACAAGGCAAGGCAAGACAATTCAATGACACTTACGGGGAGTAGCGTCTGAGATTCACAGGTATTGGTTCACCCTACGAGGATCGAAGGCTTCAGCAGTAGGGAACTACAAGTTCAAGTAATTCCTGGCTAAAATAGCCTTCAAAATAGCTTCAGATTCAAAAGGCAGGGAATCCCGGTCCCACGAGGGTTTGTCTCTGAAAGCTGTGGGAACCTCGAATTCATGCCCTCCAATGAAAATCGAGCTCCCCCAATCATCCCCCGTAAGGATCCATTCTTCCTTCCAGGCGGGGTCCCTCTTCGAAGCGCCAGGAATAACAAAGTTGAGCTTGTTCTTGGCCTTAGCAAAAAACTGGCCTCGAGGAGCGCTAGACAGGCTCCCAATTCGGAAAAGATAGGCCAGCTCCTCTGCTCCCGGCTCTCTCGTCACCTTGCTCAACTGACATTGTTCCCTTCATAGCACAAGGAAGCCAATCAGATGCCTCCAGAAGCCAGGCGTCAACTGAAGGGGAGCAAGCTGGATGGCGTTAAGAGCCCGCCGGATGAAGGGGAAGCCTAACCCCGTTCTCGAGAGCCACCACATGAATTGGAAGCACGCCTTTAGGGGGGTTGAAGAACTCGTAACCCTTAGGAGGCACAGAGATGGATACGCTGTCAAGGATGCCATACGTCGATCTCAAACGGTCAATCGAGACTGGATCGACAATGGAATCAGGGACAACCCTGAAGTCATAAGGAGGGAGCCTCTTCAAGAGGGGTCCAGAAGCCGGGACTCGAAGTTCTCCCACGGCGTCGCCACCCACTTCTTTGTCGGAGTCTTCATCGGCAATATCCAAAGGATGGTCAGGGTGGTTGGAAAACCCGGTCCCAATGGACACATTCCTGCTTGACCGCCGACGTTGCTGGTTGGGCGGGGAATCATCGCTGTCTAAACTCCCATGTTCCCGTTTCCCTAAGGCAAGGCTAAAAACCTCCTCGCCATCAACTATGGAGTCAACTGAATCATGACTGGTTTTTGACATAGTGAAGTCAATAAGGATGAAGAATGAAGAAAAAGGCAAGCTTGAGAGAAAGGTTATGAGAGAAAGGCTATGAGAGAAAGTATTTCTTAGCAAAAAAATTTAGTTCGAAAGGTGTGAGGAAGACGTTGAGATAAATAGATATATATATATATAGGCAAGAGGGCAATAGCACGAGCTGTCGAGATCCTCGGTTGAGATCACAAAGAATCTCGAGGACTGCCGTAACGTAACTGGATTAACTCAAAAACAAGCTAGTCAGCTCACGCCACGTCACTTACGCAGTTAAGGAGGAGATCTCCCAAGATTCTGGTAACGGTAAAAAATCTCGGGGACTGCCGTAACACAACCGGATTAATTCGGAGATAAATTAGTCAGTTCACGCCACGTCACTTATGCAGTTAATGAGAATATTTCTCTAATATTCTGGTAACGGTAAAAAAGGAAAGATTTCCCAAATAAAATAAAAATCTTACCCCAACCCCAAGCTCGATATCTAGTGTTCAAGTCAGAGGGGACTTCTGTTAATAGCCAAAATTGGCTAAGGACCAAAGGGAAATTTTCCACCCTCCAGACCTGGCTCAATGCCCGAGATTTTCCACCATGAAACCATGTTACCCAAAGCCGAGCTACGATACCGCCCCGTAGGAACAAGGGCAGGCCCCAGTAACATCCAGAATTGAGCCCGGAATGGTCAGATCAAGCCCGCGTCATCGAACCCGAAAATAGGAAATCCCCCTAAAGTCGAGGTTACCTCGTAATTTCTCCAAAAGCTCGCCTTTACCTCACTGATACAGGGGGGTGTCCATAGGGGGCCGCACCTAGCTTTGAAAGGTGAAGGGAGGCCAAACCGAGGTTACCTCGTAATTTTTCTAGAAGCTCGCATGTACCTCACTGATATAGGGGGGTGTCCATAGGGGCCGCACCTAGCTTCGAAAGGTCAAGGGAGGCCAAACCTAGCTCCTTGCTGGACGAAACTTCTCAATATCGGGGCCAGGACACTGATCGACCTTACTAAACTAATGTACCATACCGTGATATATTCAACGATCCCTACGAAAGAACCTGCTAAACCTGAAGATACATAAGATCACATCTAAAGACGTTACATACGTACAGAATAAGTAAATAGAGTCTAAGTAGGAAACAAATTGATTACCACCGAGACATCCTCAACTGAGCAATTAAACTCAAAGTCAATGACATTTAAAGATAAAAATCCCTTCCAATAATGAGGGGAGGGATGAGAAAATCAAGGGGGAATCAATGAGTTTTAACCTATGAAGATATTGTATAAAGGGAGGACTTCCTTTCTCTGAAAAGGGGGGACTACTATTCGACAGGCACACAGCAAATACCCAACTATCCCTCAGGAAAAAGTGAGAGTAATTTGAGAGAGAGAGAGGTGTATACCATATGTTATCAATAAAGATTTTTATTTCTTTCGAGTAGCTAACAATATCATTGTCTCCATGTCATTCCATTAGGCACTGTCATATACTCAAATACATATACATTCTACCTTGGTCATCACCTACGTGGTAATGATCTCGAGGGTGCTAACTGAGATTTATTGCCCTGAGCAAAATTTCTGTTAACAGAAATTAAAATTTTGATTAATGGAATAAAATTTAAACTTATCAAACAATTATTTTTTTCCAATAAGAATTTGATATAAAATCATCAACGAAAATTTAACAACCTATATAGGTTATATATAAATATTGTGCAACTATTAACAAATCAAAACATGTGGTCTGGTGGTAAAGGCAACCATTTGTGTTGCTTCCTACTGGGTCACGAGTTTAAAAGCCACCGAAGACAATGGTGGAAGGGCTGTAATATATGGGGCGTGCTAGTGTGTGGCAATGTGTAGGGTGGTGGTAGTGTATGTGTCATGTTGTGGTGGTATGTTGACTTTTTTTTTCTCTCTTTCTCTGTAGGGACGAAATACTTTCGTCCCAATAGATATAATATTGGGACGATTTATTTCACCCCTAAAGAGTTTTTAAGGGGATGAAATAAATCGTCCCAATAGTATATTAAATACTTTTGTCCCAACAGATATACTATTGGGACAATTTATTTTGTCCCCTTAAAAACTCTATAGGGACGAAATAAATCGTCCCTATAGTATATCTGTTGGGACTAAATCTAAATTTCATCCCAAAATGACAAATTTTTTATTATATTTATGTTCCGTCGCAATAGGTACAATTTAGGGACGAATTTGAATTTTCGTCCCAAAGATACTATTGTGACCCACCTGAGGCTACAAAATTTGGGCAAATTATTTTTGGCCCAATAGGTCTATAGGGATGAATTTTGGGCTATTGGAAAGAAAAATTTCACCCTAATAGCCCTTTTTTCTTGTAGTGCAATACCTTGAAGAAAAACTATGTTGTCATGAATTTGTGAGTGTAGCTACCAGAAGCCTTGATTAAATGACTCTGAACCTTTATGGAAATTATAGAGGACTGATAGAAAAACATTTTCAAACTTGAATCACTCAAAACAGAGTTCGTATAAGTGGGTTATGGTGTTTGGAAGATGAGAAAGTTTGAGAGAAAATTCTGCACAATGTTTTTCAAAATTTTCATCTTGTTCAAGGATGGGTGGGAAAGTGGATTATATAAGAGAGAGAAACAAAAGATTTTTGAGGAGCCAATTGGGGGCAGCCAGCTCTGCTCCCCGTGGTGGTTCGTGGCCTCCACAACGACAAAGTGCAGCTCTTCCCGTGGAGGCCACGTGCCTCCACGGGGAGAGATGCAAGGCTCCCCTATTTGGCCCTTTTATCTCCCATCGCGTACTGTTTTGTTCTTCGAACGTTCTCCAGCCTCCAAAATCCGATTTTGAATCTATTTTCGGATTACGAATCGAGACTCCCTCATGTACAAGGTGTTAGTATGGATGCATAAGAAGGTACCTGCTTTCCCTGGTTTAATATCTCTGGTGCTTCGTCCGGGTAGATAGGTAGTTGAGGTTCTGGTCTTACTAAGTGTTGATTCCATCAAGGTCGTGGTACCGGCCTTGCTAGGTACCTGGGACCTAAGATTTGTCCCTACCAGGTTAATACTTGGTGGAAAATTCTCCTGTGAACCCTGATGGGAAGGTTTTTGCCGTCAGAAAACTGTCCGTCAAAAAAATTTATAAAACCTATGCGATGCGTTCATAAGTATAAATACAAGCAAAGCGGCAAGCACGGGTGTCGTCCACTGAGATCGGGGTAGCGGTGATAAGATTAGGATTAATATAACTAGCAAGCATAAAAGTAAAGTGATAGCGAATGAAGATACAATATAAAATAAACTATGAAAGCAAATAAATGGATGACAATGGAGGGATGAATGAATGATGATGGAACTATGGAGTTGATGGACTTGTAAGTGAATATTGGGGCAATTGCAACAAACTCTCAAGTAAGTACGTTTTGATAAATGTAACCAACCTAGGGTGTATAGTGTTGGCATATATCTCTAGCAAGAGGTCAACCTAGGATGTATAGTGAAGACCTCCTACTAGCGATTAATCCCTCTTAAGCAACCAACAGTGGCTAGTTACTCAATTGGGACTTGTTCCATGAATGCTCATCTATCTAGCTATGGCTCAACCTATTACTAATGTAGCCATCCTAGGGTGTATAGTGATGGCTTCCAATTCCCTCACAAGTGGCCAACCTAGGATGTATAGTGAAGGCCACCCGGTTGGGATTGGATGAGGCTCGAGGTTATCAACCGAATTCTACTCGAAGGTTAGTTCTCGTAAAATCACTAAAGTAGCCAACCTAGGGTGTATAGTGGAGGATTCTAATTCTCTCACAAGTGGCTAACCTAGGATGTATAGTGAAAGCCACTAATTCAAGATTAGATTAAGAGCATGGTTATAGAGCCGGATTTCCGAAAATCCTTCCATTCAATGGAGCATTAGACAACCTAATTGTCTACTCAAGTAATCCAAATCAACATGCAAAGAGGGTGTATCCAAGCAAATCAATAATGGAAATCAATACAAGCAAAGGAATGAAATATAGAGATAGAATAAATATAACACATAGAGTTTATTTACAAAGCCCAAAATATCCATCAAACAAATAACATCAACCCCATAGTGGGGTACTTTAGCTACTCATGTTCTATTACAAACAAATAAACTAAGAGAGAGAGTAGAGATAACCCTAAAGATTGATCTCCTTCCTTGAAGCTTGAATCAAAGTCTCCTAGTTGCCTTTGATTGAGTAGAGATGGTTTGGATGAGAGGGAGATGTGTTACTAGCTTAGAATACAAGTGTTAGGAGGTATGGTGATATTCTGGTTCGTGCCCATCCTTTTCTATTTATAGAGGATGGAAAAATAGGTCACTTAAGCTTGAAACCAGAAGCTGTCGTGCGCAGAGTGCGGGTGGAGTGCGGGTGAATTACCCGCACTGTACCCGCATTGCAAAGGTTTTCTTCATCTTCAGTTCTCTGATCTGGGCAACAGTGCGGGTGGAGTGCGGTTGGAGTACCTGCACTTTACCCGCACTTTACTCGCACTGTACTCGCACTTTGGTGTCAGGTGTAAATCCACTCCTCTGTCTTGAGGAACAGTGCGGGTGGAGTACGGTTGGATTACCCGCACTTTACCCGCACTTTAGTGTCAGTTGGAGCTGTTTTTAGCAATATTGTGGGTGGAGTGCGGGTGGAGTGCGGGTGGAGTACGGGTGGATGACCCGCACTATAATGAATTAAACTCTGTCTTGACCCGCTCTTGACCCGCACTTGACCTGCACTTTATCTGTCAGGTACGAATCAGCTCCTCTGTCTTGAGCAATAGTGCAGGTGGAGTGCGATTGGATGACCCGCACTTTACCCGCACTTTATATTTCCTTCATGCTTCAGGTCCCGGCTGTGGGAAGGAGTGCGGTTGGAGTGCGGTTGCGACCCGCACTTGACCCGCACTTTTGAGCTGCTTATGATCCTTGTCTTCCCTTTTGCCTCTTTTCTGCCGGAACCACTGCAATTAACTTCTAACACCATAATTACATCTATTGCCTGCAATTAACACTAATGAGCCTATTAGACATAAAAGACATAATATATATATATATAATACACACGAGAACGAGACAAAAGAATAGGAATGAGGGCTGAAATATACAACAATTTAGGCACGATCAAACCCTTGCCAAAAAAACCCTGTTAACAGAAGTCCCCCTGACTTGAACACCGGTATCAGGTTGGGGTTGGAGTTAGGATTCAGAACACTTGGAGAATTTTTTGTAGCCATTTCGTAGGATGGAATCCTCCCTTTGCATGCTGATTTTAAATGGGTCTTCCACATGGCCGGTCAGGGAAGGCCAAATTCAAAAAAGGAAAAATTATACGGGTGCGCGTTTCTCGAAACGGCCCCTCATTCGTTTCCAGTTATCTCGCGGTATTAATTTTCATTTCTGCCCGTTGTAAGTAACTGCCTCTACATAAACCTCGTTCCTCCATGGTATCTGTTAATAGCCAAAATTGGCTAAGGACCAAAGGGAAATTTTCCACCTTCCAGACCTGGCTCTATGCCCGAGAGTTTCCACCAGGAGACCATTCTACCCAAAGCCGAGCTACGATACCACCCCGCAAGAACAAGGACGGGGTCCAGAAACATCCGGAATAGAGCCCGGGACGATCAGATCTAGCCCGCATCACCAAACATGAAAACAAGAAATTCCCCGAAGTCGAGGTCACCTCACAATTTCTCCAGAAACTCACCTATACCTCGCTGATATAGGGGGATGTCCATAGGAAGCCAGACCTGGCTCCTAGCTGGACGAAACTTCTCAGATATCGAGGTCGGAACACTGATCGACCTCACTAGTCGATGCACCACACCATGATACATTCAACGAACCCTATGGGAATCATTCCAGATCCGAAGATACATAGTATCATATCTACAGACGTTACACACGTGCAGAACAAGTAATAGAGTCTGAATGGGAAACAAATTGATTTCCAAGATATCCTCAACGAAGCAATTAACTCAAAGTCAACTACATTTAAAGGTAAAAATCCCGTCCGATAAGAGGGGGATGAGAAAATCAAGGGGAAATCAATGAGTTTAAACCTATGAAGACATTGTATAAAGGAGGGATTTCCTCCTTCAGAAAGAGGAAACTACTATTCGACATGCATACAAAAAACATCCAACTATTTCCCAAAAAAAAGTGAGAGCAATTCGAAAGAAAAATAGAGAGAGATGTATATCATATGTTATCAATAAAGAAAGATTTTTGTTTCTTTTGAATAACTGAAGAAATCGTTATCTCCATGTCATTTCAATAGGCACTATTTTATACACATATGTATTCTACCTTGTACCTTGGTCATCACCTATGTGGTAATCATCTTGAGGGTGCTAACTGAGATTTATTGCCCTGAGCAAGATTTCTGTTAACACTTTCTGGCGCCGTCTGTGGGAAAGGCCTTACACCCAATTGATTAATTACTTGCTTTTACATTTTCGTTGTTTTACAGGAACTATGAGGATCCGCTCTTCCTAAGGCCAACATAGAGTTTCAGGAGCAACCCCCGGCGAGGCTTACGGAAAAGGCCCCAAGAAAGGCGGGAAAATCTGGATATGGCAGTCAAGCTCTAGTCCAAACAACCAATGCGCGGGCTTCTGGCCACCCTATAGTAAGCCAGGCCGCGCTCGACAAACAAGCGGTAGCCTTCGTATAAACCATCCGCGTCCGCGTGCTGGCTGAAGGCATCACAATCCAGCAAACCAACCTGAATAATCAGGGGGAACCAAGCAGGCTCGGAGCTAGGCAACTTGCTTTCGATCGCCTGGGGCCTCCTCTTCCAGTGCCAGCTCGAGATAGGTCAGGGCCCCAACGTTCGATCCGGGATAGGCTGGGACCCATGCCCCCAGTTCCGAAAAGACCTTCACAATATCAACCCATGAGAATTAAGTCTGCCGCTGATGCTTTTACCCGGAAGCCATGAGATCTATCTCATCCAACTACGTCAAGGAGGACCGCCCGTGCCCTAGAGGAGGAAAGTAGACAAACTCCCCGAATGGATCCTATCCATGAGGGGGACCAGATAGAGATTGCCAGTTCATCAGATAGACTCGACAGTGAAGAATCCGAGGTCAACTCAAAGAAACCTGGGAACAAGCGACTTAGGGATCAGCTGGAAAAGCTACAGAAAGAGGTCCAACAGATAAGAAAAGGAAAGAATAAGGAGGACAAAAAGGATCCCCTGAGCGAGATGAACGCTCCCTTCACTAGGAGGATCTGGGAAGCGGAGCTCCCACTAAAATTCAAAATGCCAGTAGATAAGTTCTCCGGAACGGAAGATTTTCTAAGCCACCTAGAGAGCTTCGTTCAACAGATGGAGGTCCAGAACACTACCAGAGCAGCTATGTGCAGGATTTTTCCGACGACCCTAACCAATTACGAGAAAACTTGGTTCAGGAAGCTGTCTATTGGCAGCTTGGATTCTTTCACGAAATTATCAACAGATTTTTGCTCACAATTCCAAGGGGTTAAACCTCGTCTGAAAGATCCCATACACCTCCAATATGTGATTCAGGAAAGGAGTGAGACTCTTCGGTCGTACATGGAACGTTTTCACAAGGAGGTCATACAAATCAGAGTTTTCACCGAGAAAGAAACCCTCGCTTACTTCAGGCGGAATCTATGGGCTGGAAAGCTTTTCCATTCCTTCACCAAGTGACCTCCCGAGACTTACCAGGAAGCCTACGACCAGGCTCTTGAGTAGGTCAAGATCGACGAACAACTCAAAGTCAAGATGGAACACGACGACATGAGAACGGCAAAGCGTCAGAAAAAAGAAGCCCCCAAATTTGAGCCAGTTCAGAAAACTCAGAATAAACCTCCCAAAAGGTCGACCTATCGCATCCCTGTTCCTCCACATAGGCAAGAAAGATATCCTGCAAGACGAACCCATCCCCGAGCTTCGCCACCTCCCAGGACCGTGGCCCCCGTAATGCAAGGGGAAAAAAGGTATGACTACTACACCCGTTTGAACGCTTCCAGGGAAACGGTCTACCTTGCTATACGAGATAAAGGGCTGCTCCAAAAGCCCGCTCCCATGAAAGCCCCAGCTGACAGGAGAAATCGGTACAAGTACTGCGACTTCCACGAAGACATGGGCCACAACACCTCAGAGTGCTATAATTTGCGCAACCAGATTGAAGCCCTGATAATGGGGGATACTTGATTGAATTCTTACAACAGGTCAGAGGTAACATTCGGACTGGAAGGGAGGTACAAGCTGAAATCCGTGAAGACGCAGAAAAGAGGAAGAGGGAACAGGCTGACTTAATGCAACAGATCCAGGTGATACACACCATCAGCAGAGGTCCTACACTGGCTGGCATTTCCAATAACTCCAGAAAAAACCACGCAAGGAAGATTCCCCGCATTGAAGAAAATCGGGGGATCTTCAAAGTCTGCCAGAGCCCAATAGAGCCCTCCCAGTCAGTGCAGATTGTTTTCACTGAAGCAGATGTCTTCAACACCGTGCAACCTCATGATGATCCCATGGTAATCACGATACAGATCGCCAACTGTCTGGTCCATCGCGTGCTCGTGGATACATGTAGCACCGTAGATATCCTCTTCAAGGATACCTTGGAAAAATTAAACCTGAAGCAACATTGTTACAACAGCTGTACCACTCCGCTTTATGGGTTCACTGGAGATTCGATCATACCGGTAGGGGTCAATGATCCTCTCAGTAATCATCAGAATCACCCATCTCCAACAGAATGTTATGACCGACTTTATTGTGGTTGACACCCCATCGGCCTACAACGCCATCCTAGGGAGACCATTCATGTCCTCCTTGAAGAGAGTCTTGTCCATATACCACAACGTCCAGAAATTCCCGGTTGGAACCAAGGTAGGAGAGGTACGTGGGGACTAGCAGGCAGCCAGGAAATGCTACGCAGTGTCTGCCAATCCTACAGCCCTAGCAAAACAGTGTGTACAGGTGGCATTAGTCCAGAAAGACATGGATACATCCCGGATAATCTAGGAGGAGAAGGAGCCCACGGTACATCCTTGGCATCAGGAGAACTAATCTATTATGCCTTACGAGGAGGAATGAAGTAAGGAGTGGGCCAGCGGGCAGCCCGTAGATAAACTAGAAGAGATACCCATCAGAAATGACGATCCCTCCAAAGTCGTCAAGGTCGGGGCCACCCTTGATCCAGAAGTGAAAAGAAGATTAATTGATCTTCTCAGGGAGTTCAGCGACATCTTCGCTTGGAACCATGATGAAATGCCTAGAATCCCGGCGTCATTGGCCGCACATCGACTAGCGGTAGATCCAACAGTCAAGCCCGTCAAAAAGAAGAGGCATTACTTCAACGCTAATAGGAACGCTGCGGTACAGGAAGAGGTAGATAAATTGATCAAGGCAGGGTTTATTAGAGAAGTAGGCTATCCCAAATGGATCTCCAACGTGGTCATGGTTATGAAGGCAAATGGGAAATGGCATATGTGTATCGATTACACCGACCTCAACCGGGCTTGTCCAAAAGACAGTTTTCCTTTACCAAAGATCGACCAGCTGGTTGACTCCACGTCCGGAAATAAACTTTTGAGTTTTATGGACACATTCTAAAGATACAACCAAATTAAAATGCACCCGGCTGACCAAGATAAAACCAGTTTCATTACTGGGCAGGGCTTGTACTGCTACAAGGTGATACCGTTTGGTTTGAAGAATGCGGGGGCTACATACCAGCGGCTGGTTAACAAACTGTTCAAGCCCGAGATAGGAAGGACGATGGAGGTGTATATCGACGACATGATCACAAAATTCCCAATCGCAAAAGGACATCAGGAAGACCTTCACAAAACCTTCCTCATACTGAGAGAAAACCAGATACGGTTGAACCCCTCCAAATGTGCCTTTGGGGTAACAGCGGAGAATTTTCTGGGCTTCATGGTTCATGAGAAAGGCATAGAAGCCAACCCAAAAAAAATCAAAGCTATCTTGGACCTGGAATCCCCAACCTCACTCAAACAAGTACAGATTCTGACTGGACGTGTGGCGGCACTCAACAGGTTTATTTCTCGCTCCACCGATAAATGTCTCTCTTTCTTCAAAGCCATCAAACAAGGGAAAAACATGAAGTGGAGCCAGGAGAGCGAACGGGCTTTCCAAGCTTTGAAAGAATACATGACAAGGCCCCCGTTGTTAGTCAAGCCAGTTCTCGGAGATGAGTTGCAGATCTACCTGGCCGTATCAGAAACTGCAGTAAGTGGGGATTTGGCCAAGGAGTGTAGCGATGGTTTTCAAAGACCCATATACTATGTGAGTCATGCTTTGACCAAATCATAAAGGAATTATATTCTCCTGGAAAAGCTCGCGTATGCTCTGGTGATCTCAGCGAGGAAGCCCGTCCCTATTTTCAAGCTCACACAATAGCAGCGGTGACGGACCAACCTCTTCACCAATTCTTGCAAATACCAGACGTGTCTGGAAGGCTAGTCTTATGGGGCCTAGAGCTCACTCAGTTCGATTTAAAGTATAAGCCCTGGACCACGATGAAGGCACAGGCTTTGGCCGACTTCGTGGTAGAATTTTCAGCGATCCCAGATCAAGAGGATCCCTCAGTACCAACTGAGATCTCTGAAAAGACATCCGAGGTCGACAATTGGCCGAAAGACTGCAAGCCATGGACCCTCTTTACAGATGGAGCATCTGGGAAAGCTGGGGGAGGAGCTGGCATAGTTTTAATAGATTCGGAGGGGACTGAATTCTGTCACTGTTTCATATTCGAGTTTAAAGCCGCCAATAATGAAGCAAAGTATGAAGCCCTCCTAGCCGGGATGAAGGTAGCCATCGAACTAAAGGCCGATTACCTAAAAGTCAAGAGCGATTCATTGCTTGTTGTCAATCAGGTGACTGGGATGTACCAGGCAAAGGGAGATAATGTGGTTGCTTATCTAAAGCTAGCCCAGTTGCTAAAAAATAAGTTTAAGGGGTTCAAGATCGATCAGGTACCTAGACACCAAAACCAGCGCGCAGATGTTCTGGCTAAAATAGCGGCAAACAGAGGCCAATCCCTACCACGGGGAATTCTCCTCCAAGTGATCACCCAACCAAGCATAGCCACAAATGGAGAAATCTACTCCCTGGATCGCCTGCCTTGCTGGATGGACCCAATTGTTGCCTACCTCCTTGAATGAGAGCTTCCTAAAGAGCCTGACCAAGCCCAAAGAATTAAAAGACTCTCAGTCCGATACTGTATGGTAGACGGGTACCTCTACAGAAGGGGCAGATCCCTCCCTTTACTTAGGTGCTTGCACCCTGATGATGCTAAATGGGCATTGAGAGAGGTCTACTCTAAGGACTGTGGGAACCACATAGGTGGAGAAGCTCTAGCCTATCAAGTGCTTCTTATGGGGTACTATTGGCCAACCATCCACCAAGACGCAAAGAGTTTTGTGCAATCTCGCGAGCCATGTCAAAGAACTTCAAACTTGACCCATCAGCCACCAGAGCGACTGTCGTCTCTTAGTTCGCCTTACCCCTTTGCCATGTGGGGAATCAACCTAATCAGACCACTTTCTACCGCTCCCGGACAGATGAAACATGCTATTGTGGCTATCGACTACTTCACAAAATGGGTCGAGGCAGGGCCTCTTTCTCGGATATCAAAAAAGAATACGACCAAGTTCATCAAAACCAACGTGGTATGCAGATTTGGGACCCCTCTCATCATTATAGCTGACCTAGGGTAGCAGTTCGACAACGCCCGATTCAAAGACTTCTGCAAGAGATTGGGGATCGACCTCAGGCTTGCTTCAGTGGCTCATCCCCAGACTAACAGGCTGGTAGAATCCACAAATAAGACTATCAAGAAACTTTTAAAGAAAAAGCTATAGCTGAAGAAAGGCAAATGGGCCGAAGAGCTACCAGAAGTCCTTTGGGCGTACCGGACTACAAAAAGAACAGCTACCGGGGAGACACCTTATTCCCTGGCCTTGGGGTTGAAGCAGTCCTCCCCATCGAGCATGACACAAATCTCTGAGAACATGCCTCGAAGACCCATTCCCAATACCATAACAATTCCAGTAAAGGACACTAATCATCGGAAATGCCAAAAGAAGTCTGCATCTTAGACTTTAGCTTCATCAGCCTACGCGTAATCATCGTCGTCCTCTGAGAAATATTGCTAGCAGATAATCCTTCTACCTTAGTTTGAGAAGCCCATGAAGAACCAGCAATGAGATGGAGCTCAGCTTGAGAGTCAGAGGCTGGAAGTCTAGAACTCTGGGTAGAACCTGCAACTGAAGAGGAAATCTGAGAAGATCCAAAACAGACATTCCTAACCCCGTGAGCAGCATGCGAAAACGGTGGACGCTGAAGAGAGAAAGATCCCACAATAGTAGGAACCGTCTGAAACCAACAAATCTATGACAGATCAGTCTAGTTCAGAACAGTGGAGTGAACATCAAAAACCAGTCCCAAAGTATTAGAGGACTCCAATATCATCCCCGATCCTGAAAAGGAAAAAGCCTGACCCGCCGATAAATCCACACTCAAATCAGACCCAATATCCACAGGAGAGTCATGAACCACCAAGATATTAGAAATCGAGACTACTGCAGAGGACCTATAAACTATCAGGATTATGTTAACACTCCCAGACTGCTGCTCACGTGAAGCTGTCAAAGAAACAAAATCAGAAGAAATAGCTGAAACAACCAGATCCGGAGAAGCTACCAAAACATCAGTAAGAAAATCATCGCCCTGTCCCCCCTACTGGGGCTGACAAACCTGAGCAGTCACCACCGAAGTAGTAGGAACCATCAAAGAAGTGAAACCTGGCAAAGCAACTAGACTGGTAGAAGAAACCATACTCAAAACTGTATCTGAACTTGCCGAAGAATGAACCACATCTGAATCCAGAGACCCTAAATCCTGCTAAATAGCAGCAAAGACATTAGAAACCGGAACTTTCGTCCGAGGACCAGAAATAGGATGAAAAACCATTTTAGGAGCACGGTTTTGGGGAACCTGAATTAAGAGACCCCAAAATCCAAACCATATTCTTGTCAGCATCTGAATTCAACATAATCTGAAAGTATCCCTTACCTAAAAAAATCAGCCTCCAAATAGAATTCAGCTTCCAAACAGACTGCAGCTTGGCTTTAAGATCAACCAACTTTATAGGTTTCTCACCATTAGAAAGGACAACCTGACCAATGAGAGAAAACTTACAAACCTCCAATCTAGACTTATAAGAGAGGGATCCACCCGAATAGCCACATAACCACCCTTTTTCGAAAGAATCAAAGGACCGAAAACATTATCCACCTGAATCGGGGCATCCTTAAAAAGATCGACTAAATAAGAGCCACTAATGGATGACATAGGCAAGGAACCACCCACAAGCGGATCCACCACGCCAACAACAGCCTCACATCGAGGCAAACAACCCCTAACGGACATGGAGGAACTTCCCAATAGCTGATCAGCCTATCCATCAACCGCCTCGCCACCATAGGGACGCAAACAGACATGCAGCCTTGAAGGAACAACACTTGACCCCGCCGAAGAAGTAACATACAAAGAAGCCTCCATGCTCACCTGATCCATGGAGTTAGAAACCATTTAAAACAACAACCTAAAACCCTAAACCCTAACTACCATGCACATGCAAAACCCTAAACCTAAAAGAGCCAAAACAAAATGTGAACAGTGCCGCTACAGTATCGTGAACAGTGCCGCCACATCACTCTATGAACAGTGTCTGCACAGCCCCCCTGTGAACAGTCGTGACACTGCCGTGAACAGTCCACTACAGTGCCATGACAGTCCCTTCCCCCTCCTTAAACAGTCGCTATAGTACCGTGAATAGTGCACACATCACTTATGAACAGTGCCGCTACAGGCATTGAACGGTGCCATTTTGAAACCCCTTTTTTTCATTTTCATTTCTCCTAAGTCGATTCAACAGTAACTCCATACACACAACAAAATAGTCATTGCTTCATGCTTTGTAACAAGCACTTCTGTCATACTAGCTAACTGATAAGTTAGGGCCTTCTCATCAGCTGATACCCATTTCTGGTATGCCTCACAAAAATTTCGTGCGGCATTGGCACAGACTGTGGAGGACACTCCTCCATAAGCACAAACTTTAGGTCTTTGGTGACAAAAATTGCATTAATGTGATGTTTCCTTTTTGTATAATATTCTCCGGTTAGTTTGTCATTAGCAAGGATTTGTAATAATGCAGAAGACATTGCTGAAAAAACATAAATAAAAAATTCATTCAATCATACATTTAATTCACATGCCAATGTTTGGCATAAAATTAAATATGATGCATGAACATATTTAATGAACAAGAAAATCCCTAAAAACTATTTCTATGCCACGACAATCCAACATACCGTAAGCAAGTGCCTCCTTAGAGTCGGTCAAATACTTGCATGTTGGATTGAGACACTCTCAATCGAATGATATACCAGAATAACTCTTATTCCTTTGTCATTCAACCATCATTTATTTCAATCGGGTTCACAATTAACAAATTTAATTAAAACCTTATGAGTGTGACCCACCATTTCAGACCTCCTCAGCTTAACTTGAGAATTGCCACCTTAGGGTCGGTCAATCCCAAAATACACTCAGAAACCCTATCCGTTAGGAAGTCAACCTTGGTATTGATTCTCATGGAGACCCTCTTTAGGAAGGACGAAAACAAAGTCATCTCGAGGCCCCACTTGAATCTCACGGTGTTGAACTAATGATTGAGACTGCGGGATATATCCCTCTCCCACTCACTATTTTAGAATTATGGTTTTCACTTAATGCACCTCGATATTACTAAGATTAAATGGCTAATTTCAACCTAAATGTCTAGGACATATTTAACAAATTATTTAAATCTTATTCTAACAACAAATAAACTAATCCGATTTTTAACTAATTAAAATCTAGTTCATTATTCAAATTCTAATCTATGTAAATAAATTTACTAAGACTAGAATTATTTAATATTGGTAACCAGAAAATCCACTGAGGGAGCGAAATTCTAGTTAACACCCTCGTCCACTACCGATAGGTGGTAGCGGGGTAGGTACCTTCGGTACCGAGGTTCCTTTTTAAACAGGAGATTAATATTAACAAATGCAAAGGAACTAGAAGGATATGAAAGATACTATGTTATTGAAGATTTACTATATCGATGTTACAACACACTTTTTCCACTTTTTTCTCTCTTTTGTACACGGGATGGTGGTGGAGAATACGTTTATGTCAATAAGTAGCTATTGTGCTCCCACTGATTATCCCAAACTCTCACTAGCTTCAAAGAATTAAGAAGGAGATTCTTTAGAGTTAAATGTCTCTTTCTGGTGATCAAAAATCTGACCCCACTCTCCATTCTTCATGGCCGTATATATCGACCTCTAACATCCCTCAGAATCCGGTTGTATTAATGAGGATTATTTGGAGTCCTTTTTTAGGCATTAAAAGGAGTTAAGTGAGGCTAAAGACATGGGATTTGATATCGTTAATCATTGTCATATTTAAACTCTAATTTGGTTGAGCGTTTGGTCTCATTTATGGCGCTTTAAATGGCGAAGGAGTCAACTTTCCCTGATTGTTTTGCTTGGAGAGGTACACTGGTTCTATACCCTGGCTGCGCGGTATACTGGTGTATTGATTTGACTTACTAGCGTGGTGCTTGTTCTATCATGCTGGTGACTTTGTGGTGATATTCATCTTGCTGGGCAGGTAGGACGCCTATATTGATTCTTGGCTGATGTCGAGGTGCTTTGGGACACCAGGTACATGTCGTGGTACCAAGGTACCAGGTATGAAGTACCGGGTACCTGCCAGGTATTAGATACGTGATATCGTGATATCCTCTTCATTAGGTGTCATAGTGGATGCACAGCGTTGTACCTGCTCTTCATGGTTCGTATCTTCGGTGCTTCATCTAGGTAGGTAGGTGATCGAGGTTCTGGCCTTACCAGGTATTGATTTCTTCTAGGTCATGGCACCGATCCTGCTAGGTATCTGGGAGCCAGGATTGGTCCCTACCATGTAGATACTCATTGGAAAATTCTCCTTTGGTCCCTTGTCAAAAAATCATGTTAACAGAAGTCCCCCTTGACTTGAACACTGGTACCAAGTTGGGGTTGAAGTCATGATTTAGAATGCTTGGAGAATTTTTAGTAACCATCTTGTAGAATGGAATCCTCTCCTTTCACGCTAACATAAATGGGTCGTGGCTTGTTTGGGTAGGCCAAATTCAAAAAAGAAAAAAATTTGGAGGCGTGCGTTTCTCGAAACTGTTCCTCCTACGTTTCTGATTATCTCTAAGCAAGTGGGGACCTTCTCAATTGGGAAATAGCACCCCATCAGACCTCTTACAAGTATTTTGGATTACTTTTTTAAGAATCAAATCCCCTTCTTTGAAGATTCGGTTTCTGACTTTCTTGTTGAAGTATCGGGCAATCCGACTTTGGTAAAATTCTACCCTTTTTACAATCCTTTCTTGTTTCTCCTCTATGAGGTCTAGGTTGGACATCAACTTGTCTTTTTTCCCTTCTAGGTCAAATTGTTGAACCTGGAAGAAGGTGAGTTTATGCTCAATAGGAAAGACAGCTTATACCTCGAAATCTAGTGAATAGGGGGTTTCTCCAGTAGCAGTCCTTTTGGTGGTACAGTGGACCCATAGCATATCTGGGAGTTCATCTGCCCATCTACCCTTCTTTTGTTAGAGCTTCCTCTATAGGAGCCTCTTGATAGTCTTATTTGTGGCCTCTACCAGGCCATTAGTTTGGGGATGTGCTACAGGATGCAAAACGAAGCTCGATTCCCGGGTTCTAGCAGAAATCCTGAAATCTACCATTATCAAATTGTTTGCCCAAATCCGTGATAATGACCATTCGGGTACTGAACCGGTAGACCATGTTCTTCTTAATGACCTCAGTCGTGTTTGCCTTAGTGATCTAAGAGAAGGGCTCCGCTTTCACCCATCTGGTAAAGTAATCAATGGCCACTATTGCATGTTTCTGTTTACTAGGCACGGTTGGGAGAGGTCCAATTAGATCTACTCCCCAGTAGGTAAATGGATATTATGTGCTGATTGAGGAAATTCATTCTTGAGGTAAGTGGTGCAAGTTGGCCATTTTCTGGCATGGTTCAAAAGATTGTACGAACCGCCTCGCATCATAGGTGCAAGGTTGGCCAGTAATATCCCATGAGCAGCACTTGGTAAGCTAGCACTTCTCCTCAGATATGATTCCCACATTCCTCTGAATGTACCTCTCTGAGTGCACAACTTGTACTATCAGGGTGTAGACATCTGAGTAAGGGGAAAGATCTTCCTCTACGATAAAGGTGTCCCTCTACCAAGCAGTACCAAATTGAGGTTCTCTTAATCTTACGAGCTTGATCGGGGCCTTCAAGGAGCATCTCTTCTCGGAGGTAATCTATAATGGGATCTATCTAGCATGGAAGGCAATCCATAGGACTAACTTTCTTTCCCTACGCTATGCTTGATTGGGATATTACCTGGAGAGGTACCCCTTTTGGCAGTGCTTGTCTTCCGTTGGCAACTATCTTTGCTAGGACATCGTCCTGATGATTCTGCAGCCTAGGTACCTGCTCGATCTTGAATCCCTTGAATCGGGCAACAAGTTCTTGGACGTTTCTGAGGTAGGCTGCCATGTTATCTCATTTGGCCTAGTACATAACTGTTATCTGATTAACTACCAGTTGCGAGTCACACTTAGCGAGGAAGTAATTGGCTCCAAGCTCCACTGTTATCCTCATTCCTACTGACAAGCCTCATATTCGACTTCGTTATTGGTGGTACTGAACTGGAATCTGAAGCAATGACAGCATTCCACCTTCTCAGGATCAATTAAACGATTCCTCCCCCACTTCCCGCTTAGCTGGAAGCTCCATCCGTATATAGAATCCAGGTTTCTTGATTGGTCAACCAACCTGCTAATTCTTGCTTTTTCTGGGGAGCTTAACCCGTGCTCAGGGGTAGCATCATCATCAAGTATTACACAGAACTCAGCTACAAAGTCTGCCAGAGCTTGGGCCTTGATGGTGGTCCTAGCCTTATACCAGATATTGTAATGGGTGAGCTCAAGGGCCTATAGTACCAGTCTCCCTGATACATCCAGCCTTTGGAGAAATTGGCGTAGGGGTTGATCAGTGACCACTGCGATTGTGTGAGCCAGGAAATAAGGGCGGAGCTTCCTAGCAGCGATTACCAATGGGAAGGCGAGCTTCTCTAGGAGAGTGTAATTCTTCTCTAACTTGGTCAGGGCACGGCTTACATAGTAGACAGGTCATTGAATTCCATCTCCACACTCTTTTACCAAGGCCCCACTAACAGCTATTTGGGATACTACCAGATATAGTTGTAATTCTTCTCCTGATAGCGAGTTAACTAGCAGTGGTGGGCTAGCGAGGTATCCCTTCAGTGATTGGAAAGCTAGCTCGCTATCTTGGTCCCACTTCATATTCCTCCCTTGTTTGATAGCTTTGAAATAGGGGGTGCACTTATTAGTGGATCGTGATATGAAGCAGTTCAGGGCTGCTATCCGTCCGGTCAAGCCTTGTGCTTGCTTGAGCGAAGTAGGAGACTCAAGGTCTAGGATGGCTTTGATCTTCTTTGGGTTCACTTCTATTCCTCTCTCGTGGACCATAAATCTGAGAAATTTCCCACTGTTATTCAGAATATGAATTTAGCGGGGTTTAACCACATCTGATTTTCTCTGATTATCTGGAAAGTCTGGCTGAGGTGGTCCTGGTACAGCTCAGCTACCTGGGACTTGGTGATCATATCATCGATGTACACCTTAATTGACTTCACTATCAGCTCCTTGAATAGGCGGTTGACCAGGAGTTGGTAGGTAGCACCTGCATTCTTGAGTCCGAAGGGCATTACTGATCGTGCCTAAATTATTGTATATTTCGGCCCTCATTCCTATTCCTTTGTCTCGTTCTTGAGTGTATTTTCTATATATTTTATGTCTTTTATGTCTAATAGGCTCGTTGGTGCCTATTGTAGGCAATAGATGTAATTCTGGTGTTAGAAGCTAGTTGCAGTAGTTCCGGCAGAAAAGGGGCAAAAGGAAAAACAAAGGATCATAACCAGCTCTACAGTGCGGGTCAAGTGCGGGTCGCAACCGCACTCCTTCCCACAGCCGGGACCTGAATCATGAAGGAAAGATAAAGTGCGGGTTAATTGCGGGTCATCCAACCGCACTTCACCCGAACTATTGCTCAAGACAGAGGAGCTGATTCGTACCTGACAGATAAAGTATGGGTAAAGTGCGGGTAATCCAACCGCACTCCACCCGCACTGTTGCTCAAGACAGAGGAGCTGATTCGTACCTAACAGATAAAGTGCGGGTCAAGTGCGGTAATCCAACCGCACTCCACCCGCACTGTTGCTCAAGACAGAGGAGTGGATTTACACCTAACACCAGAGTACGAGTACAATGTGAGTAAAGTGCGGGTAAAGTACGGGTAATCGAACCGCACTCCATCCGCACTGTTGCCCAGATCAGAGAACTGAAGATGAAGAAAACCTTTATAGTGTGGGTACAGTGCGGGTAATTCACCCGCACTCCACCCGCACTATGCGCGCGACAGTTTCTGGTTTCAAGCTTAAGTGACCTATTTTTCCATCCTCTATAAATAGAAAAGGATGGGAACAAACTAAACCATCACCATACCTCCCAACACTTGTATTCTAAGCTAGTAACACATCTCCCTATCATCCAAACCATCTCTACTCAATCAAAGGCAACTAGGAGACTTGGATTCAAGCTTCAAGGAAGGAGATCAATCTTCAAGGGTTCTCTCTACACTCTCTCTTAGTTTATTTGTTTGTAATAGATTATGAGTAGCTAAAATACCCCACTATGGGGTTGATGTTATTTGTTTGATGGATATTTGGGCTTGTAAATAAACTCTATGTGTTATATTTATTCTATCTCTATGTTTTATTCCATTGCTTTAATTGATTTCCATTATTGATTTGGATTACTTGAGTAGGCAATTAGGTTGTCTAATGCTCAATTGAATGGAAGGATTTCTGGAAATCCGGCTCTAAAACCATGCCCTTAATCTAATCTTGAATTAGTGGCTTTCACTATACATCCTAGGTTAGCCACTTGTGAGAGAATTAGAAGCCTCCACTATACACCCTAGGTTGGCTACTTTAGTGATTCTACGAGAACAAACCTTCGAGTAGAATTCGGTTGATAACCTAAAGCCTCATCCAATCTCAAACGGGTGGCCTTCACTATACATCCTAGGTCGGCCACTTGTGAGGGAATTGGAAGTCATCACTATACATCCTAGGATGGCTACATTAGTAATAGGTTGAGCCATAGCTAGATAGATGAGCATTCATGGAACAAGTCCCAATTAAGTAACTAGCCACTGTTGGTTTCTTAGGAGGGATTAATCTCTAGTAGAAGGTCTTCGCTATACACCCTAGGTTGACCTCTTGCTATAGATATATACCAACACTATACACCCTAGGTTGGTTACATTTGTCAATACATGCTTAATTGAGAGTTTGTTGCAATTGCCCCAATATTCACTTACGAGTACATCAACTCCGTAGTTCCATCATCGTTCATTCATCACTCCATTGTCATCCCATTTTATTTGCTTTCATAGTTTAGTTTATATTGTATCTTCATTCACCATCACTTTACTTTTATGCATACCAGTTATATTAATCCTAATCTTATCACCGCTACCCCTGATCTTAGTGGACGACACTCGTGCTTACTGCTTTACTTGTATTCTACTTGTGAACGCATCGCATAGGTTTTATAAATTGTTTTGACAGACGGTTTTCTGACGGCAAAAACCCTCTCATCAATTACCCTGTAGTAATATAGACCCTGCCTGTTGACAGAACTGGTCTTATCCTGATCGGTGAGGTGCATCATGATTTGATTATACCCCGAGAATGTGTCCATGAAGCTTAAGAGTTTTTTACCTACAGTTGAATCTACTAGTTGATCAATCTTTGGTAGAGGGAAGCTAACCTTCGGGCAGGCGCGATTGAGATCTTTTTAATCAACGCACATACGCCACTTCCCATTTGTCTTAGTCACCATCACTACTTTTGCGATCCACTCTGGGTACCAGGATTCCCTGATGAATTTTGCCTTTATAAGCTTATCAACTTCCTCCTAAATCATGGCATTTCGTTCTAGGTTGAAACATATTTGCTTCTGTTTGACTGGCTTACAGGTGGGATCAACAGCCAATTTCTGAGTCGCCAAGGTGATAGAAATTCTCGGCATTTCCTCATGGCTCTAGGCAAAGATGTCGTTGTATTCCTGAAAGAGTCCTATCAATCCCACATTCACTCTGGCTTCCAAAGTTTCCCCTATCTTGATCGCATTCGAAGGATCATCTTTCCTGATTGGTATTTCTTCCAAATCGTATACGGGGCGACCACTGGCCCAACCCCTGTCTTCCTCGTCTCTGCCTTCTCTTTCTCGAACTTCTACCTCGGGTTCTACTGCACTTATCTCATCTTCAAGGTCCTCCTCTGGTGAGGTCTGATCCTGCACAATAGTTATCTATGCACACTGCTTGGCAAGCGCCGCAGGGTTGGCAGGCACTGCGTAACACTTGCGCGCTACCTGCTGGTCTCCCCGTACCTTGCGTACCTTGTCCCCTACCGGGAATTTCAGGACATTATGGTAGATTAACAGGACACCTTTGAGGGCAGACAAGTAAGGTCTCCCAAGGATGGCGTTGTATGCGGATGGAGTGTCTACCACGATGAAATCTATCATAGGATTCTGCTGAATCAGTGATGTCCCTACTATCACCGGTAGGATCATGGACCCTGGTGGGGATCAGCGAGTCCCCGGTGAATCCATATAGCGGGGTGGTGCTACTGTTGTAGCAGGGATTCTTTAAGTTGAACTGCTCTAAAGCGCCTATGAAAAGAATGTCCACGCTACTACCAATATCGATCAAGACACGGTGGACCAGACAACTTGCAATTTACACAGTGAAAACCTTGGGGTCATCATGGGGCTACACAGTGTTGTACACATCCTCATCAGTGAAGATAGGTTGTGCTAAAGGAGGAGATCTAGGCAATTCTCTAGTGACCTTGAAGTTGTCTTGGCCCTCATCTAGCTTGGGCACCTTCCGGCGTGGTTCTTTCTGGAATTGTTGGAGGTTCCTACTCTAAGGACCTCTATTTTATGATTGGCTTATTTCATGACAAACGACACCACATTGGGGATGATTGTGTAATAGGTAGCTTAGGTCCTTGTTTGCAAGCTTCCAAGCATCTCCATGACTTCAAGAGTAAAAGGTATACTCACTTGAATTTGTATCTTGAAGAATTTAGGTGCACACACACACTTCATGTATGCTTTATTTCATCTTGCATTTTTGTTGTAATTGTTTATTTGTGAGCATCCTTTTCACAATCACACTTGCACTTCATTTCTAGATTTAAGTGTGGTTTGGTGTGTTGGAATTCGTTTCCTAATGATTGATCGAAAATGTCTGCGCTCGCACGATAGTGTGCACATTTTAGTGTGATAAGAGACCTTGATAGGTGTGTGGGTCCATTACCCACACAGTACCCACGTAATACTCTTGGGGGTTCTCGGGTCTGGTTCTTCACGGGTACCCTACCCGTGCATTACCCGTGTAGTTACCCGTGCACCGGGGATTGATTTTCTTGGGTTTCATTTTTACGGGGGTAAGTGTGCGGGTATTGAGTAGGTCTTCCTACCCGCACTAAGCTGATTCAGGGGTAAAAACGTCCTTTCCCATCAGCTCGTAACTTCCCTTATATAAACCTCTTTATCTCTTCTTCTTCACCAACTCCTCTAAAATTGCAGAAACCCTAGAGAGAGATAGAGAGAGTCTAGAGAGAGAAAGCCCCATTTGAGTTTGTTGAACTCTCCAAACCCAAAACCCATCTCCATCTTGCATCATTCAACATCATTTGAGCATGGGTCTTCATGGTTTCATGACTAGGTAAGTAAGAACTTCATTGAATATCATTTATTGTTCTTTTTACTCTAGATTAGGTATTTATTGCTTGATTAAATACCCAGACTCTATTTATTGTATATATTTATGAGTCTTGATAACATGATTGGGTTTGCTTGTGATAGCTTGCATTATTAGGTCATTTATGCGTAAATAGCTAATCCATAAATATTCATGTATGATTAATTGATGAATAGGTTGACTTTGTGCATCTAGTCAAGTTCATGAATGTTTATGTGAGTTTATTTGACAATTAGGTTGTTAGCATTTCTCGACAACTAATTGAGACCTCATGTGTGTACATGTAGGCTTGGTTGATAACTAGGTTGTTTAATTGCACTATAACATCTAGTTAAGCATTTTGTGTTTGGTCTTGCACATTATAGCATTTGAGTGTCATATACACACTTTGACCTTTATACTCTTCATTGAGTCAAAGTCTTGTGGCTTCGGGGTGAAGTTGCACAAGCATTGAAGACTTGCAACCAAGGGTGGGTTGGCAAGCATTGGTCAAGTGCCACTGTAAAAGGCCCGAGGGGTAGAGTAGGAGGTGCTCATGCCAAAAGTAGTGGATTAGGGGATATCACTAGGGATTGAACCAAGAGTGGCGAGTGGTAGTGTCCATAGCCTGAGGTTGTTGAGAGTGAGAGTCCGAGTGTCACTTGAGGGTGTAACCTTTTACTTATATAGTGGATTTCGGTGATCGTGTGTGGTTAGAAGGATAGCCCGTGGTTTTTTCCCTTGTTGAAGGGTTTCCACGTAAAAATTAAGTGTTCTTTATATTTCCGTATTTTACTTGATTTTGTATGTTTATTTTATTTGGTTATATGTTTAATATTGACTGATCGAAAAAGTTGGTAATAATCGATTAACAACCCATTCACCCCCCATCTAGGTTGTTTAGACACACGCTTAGTAAGTATTTTCACCTACGAGGATGGGACATCCACTGATGGTGTGGACTATATGGGTCTACTCCATCAGATCCATTCCTTTCGCTTTCTTTCTCTCTTCTGCTGTTCTGATGTCTGCTTGTACCTCCTTCCCTGTTGAATGCTATCACGCACGAGTTAGAGAAATTCTGTCAAGCAACCTCCCCTTACCAGTGCCTCAATCTGGTTGCGTAAGCTGTAGCATTTTGAGGTGTTATGTAACACATCCTCATGGAAGTCGCAGTACTTGTAGCGGTTCCGTTGATCGGCTGGTGCCTTTATTGCACCAGGCATCCTGCGTAGCCCCTTGTCATGGATGGTGAGGTAGATAGTCTCGCGCGACGCGTTCAGATGGGTGTACCCCCCCCCCCCCCCCCTTCTTCTCTAGCTATCTGCTCTACTTCCCTAGATGGAGGTGTAGCTCTAGGAGGGGACCGCCTAGCTGGGTACTGGTTACGTTGAGGTTGGTAAGGTGGTAACTTGTATGTAGACTTGTTAGGAGGTTTATTCTGGTTCTTCTGAATTTGAGCGGGCTTGGGCGCCTCTTTTTTTTGGCGCTTGGCAAATCTCATGTTGTCATGCTCCATCTTGACATGGAGCTGTTCATCTATTTCCACTTGTTCAAGAGCCCTATCATAGGCCTTTTGGTATGTCTCTAGTGGATCTGAACAACCTGCCTGCCCATAAATTTCTTCTGAAATTGGCCAAGGTCTCCTTCTCCGCGAAGACCCTCATCTGAATTACTTCCTTGTGGAATCTCTCCACATAGGTTCTGAGTGATTCACCCTGCTCCTGGATCACATACTGAGGGTGAATGGTGTCCTTGGGGCGAGGTTTGATGCCTTTGAACTAAGCACAGAAGTCAGTAGTCAACTTGGTGAATGAGTCGACGTTCCCTACTGGTAGCTTCCTGAACCATGTCTTGGCATAATCAGTCATCGTGGTAGGGAACATCCTGCACATGGCGGCCCTGGTAGCATTCTGGACATCTATCTATTGAACAAAGCTCTCTCCAGTTGGCTCAGGGGATCTTTAGTCCCAGAATATTTGTCGGTTGGCATCTTGAACTTTGGAGGTAGTTCTGCCTCCCTAATCATCCTAAAGAAGGGAGCATTCATCTCTCCCAAGGGATCCTTCCGGTTTTCCTGGTGCTTGCCCTTCTTTAACTCCTGGATCTCTTTCACCATTCTGGCTACCTGGTCCCGGAGGTGCTTATTGCCATCATTCTCGAATTCTACTTTAGAGTCTTCGTCATCAGACCCCTCAGATGCTACTGAGGTTTCATCCTGGTTCTCTCACCAGGGAGGGTTTTCTCAGGCACTTCTAGTGGTGCATCCTGCCACTAACTGAGGTTGCCTCTGTTAGGATTATGCTCAATGGCAAGAGTGTAATATTGTAATTGACAATCTTCTCATATCAATAAAGTGAATTCTGATTCTTACAATTATTTATAGCATTTATTATTATAATTGTCAAGGTAAATAATCATAAGGTCAAAAGACTATGAGACATGAAGAATTGTTCATACATCCGGATATGTATGAGGTAGACACAATTCCTAAGTTAGTCTTGAATAACGTTCACAACTTAAGTTAAAGGTTGGGCACCTCTATCTTGTTAAAGTTGTAGAATTCTTTTACTAGCATTTGAGTGGGATCAAATGAATATGATGAGTCTAAAATCATCGAAAGGTTTTCGAGTAAAAGAATCTAGTGCACTAGGTGCGTTGAACTGGATCACAATGAAATACTTTATCTAGAACCATCACTAGATATAAGTCTTTTCATTAAAGAGGACAATCGGAGAGTCTATCTTAATCTTGAGATAAATGATGGACTTATGGTTGCAAGTGTTATCATTAGAGCTATCAATGAGTACGATTATATAGCATAGTCTATCCTCGATAGTTTGGTGGTATACATTTGTTAATCGATAGAGGACTTCATTTATAGATATGGACATCGTGGCTCCATTTATTAAATGAGAGTATAATCTCATCATATGGATGTTTTGAGGTATTGGATATTAAATCTCAACGTTGAGTTTTCAATAATGATTATTGAAAACATGGCTTCTGGACAAATCAAAGTATCCAAGTTCGAAATGTGGTCATATGAGGAAATATGGTAACTTGGAGAGCTATAGGCGGTCTATGAGCTCTTGGCGATTACTGATATTATTCACGAGGATACACCATCTCCTATAAGATTGTCTAGGGTATGAATGAGAAACATCTCCTTATTCTATCTTTATTTAAGAGTTCAATTTTAGCTCTTTAGTGGAATGAGTTAAAATTAATAGATTGGACCTAAGTGAATCATTTATTGATTGTGATTAGGTTGTGTCTATTGAAGCTTAAATTTAGATAGCCCGCCAAGATCCCCAATCCACACGTATTTGCATGGATCACTTGATATATTCTACCGGGCCGATTTAAAGGTCCATCTAGAATTGTTTTTAATATATCAAGAATATAATATGTCTATTATTTAATTAATGGGCTGCACTATTATATTAATATATTAAAAGGAGACATGTGGGCTTGTTTCTTTTAGTAAGAATGGGTCTGGTTCACATGTGGGCTTTTATTTAAAGTCCAATGAATTAAATGAAATAAGAAAATAATATATGGCCCATTTATATAAGTGGGGCGGCAAGGTGTATATATTAACCTAATATATTATTTTGTTTCATTGTTTTAATTAAATAAGAATTAGTTAATTTATTAATTAATTGTTTAATTAAGAAACAAATCTTTTTCTGATCAGGAAATATATTTCCTAAAGTTATACTATTGGTAGTAGTATATTAAAAGTAAAAGACTTGTTTGATAAGAAAATAAATAATTAATTTTATTTATTTAATCAAATAAGAAGTCTTTTTATTTAGTCAATAAAAGAATAAAAATATCTATGAGTTGGATTAGGTTTTGAAGTCTAAAGGTTGATGGAAATTAGGGTGCAACACAAACTCTTTTTGGTATGTGATTTGCGGCAACCCTAGTCTATTTAGAAGAAGATTTCGGCAATCTTAAATAGAAGAGGAAGCAAAATTTCGGCCACCTATATAATACCACATATAGAATTCGGCCACCATAGTTGATTGAATGATTCAATTTTTCTTCTTCTTCTCAATTCATAGAAAAGGATAATTTTTATTCTACTAAACATAAAAGAGAGAAGAGATTATTCTTTGATAGTACACTGATTGCTTGTTCATCAATAAGCTTGTGTGTACAACATCGAATTAGGTTCACGCGAGTTTCGATCATTAGATTGAGAACTCAAAAGTGATCGGAATAATTTTTGTCTTCTTTTGATTGTTTTGTGACTAACAAAAGAAAAAGAAAACTTTGTTCATCCATTCTCAGGTTTGCAATTCAAAGAAAAAGGGAGACCATGCTCCTAGGTGATTCACGTTCGTGTTCGGATTGGAAGATCTCGCGGTACTGTTCACTATCACTGTTCACGGGGGGGGGTTGGTACTGTTCACGATCACTATTCACACGGGGGTACTGTTCACGATCACTGTTCATGCGGGTACTGTTCACGCAGGTACTGTTCACGGGCATCGGAAAAGATTTTGCGGATTACCAATCGACGTAAGTCAATCGGATCACGCGTCAAGAGGTATTTAACTCTAACCGTATATATTTGAGTTTAATTAATTAAAATGTCAAGGTTCAACTTTGAGAAAAATTTTAAAACCATACGAAATCTATTTTTCGTTTCTTCCGCTGCGTTTTATATCGATTTTTCCCTACAGCCTCATGGCCGCTTTTGGTTGAGGTCGTCTAGAAGCAGCTTCTGGTTAAACCGGGTAGTGGCGCTCCGTAGGGGGAGATCGATGGCGGATCTCACATCTCGAGGTTGGTATCCTTCAGGTTGTCCCGGAGTTGGGGGCATGGGCCCGAGTCTGTTGTTAACTAATAGTATCGGGGGCATAGGTATGAGCCTCTCGTGGATTGGTATTGGAGGTAGTGGTCCCAACATGTCGAAGAGGGGTACCCTAGTACCTTGCCAACTTGCATCTCCCATGATATCCGGTACCTCAGGCTGACTGGCTCCACCTTTCGCAACCAGAGTTTCGTACTAGTAATGATACAAGAAAACGAGGTTAACAGGCTTTCTTTTGAGGGTGTGTGTTTCCTACAGACGGTGCCAAAAAGTGTTAACCAGAAAATCTACTCAGGGAGCGAAATTCCAGTTAACACCCTCGTCCACTACGGGTAGGTGGTAACGGGGTAGGTACCTTTGGTACCAAGGTTCCTTTTTAAACTGGAGATTAATATGAACAAATGCAAAGGAACCAGAAGGATATGAAAGATACTATTTTATTGAAGATTTGCTATATCGATGTTACAACACACTATTTCCACTTTTTTCTCTCTTTGTTACACAGGATGGTGGTAGAGAATACGTTTATGTCGATAAGTGGCTATTGTACTCCCAGTGATTGTCTCAAACTCTCACTGCTTTAAAGAATTCAGAAGGAGATTCTTTGGAGTTAATTGTCTCTTTCTGGTGATCAAAAATCCGACCCCCCTCTCTGTCCTTAATGGCCGTATATATAGACCTCCAACATCCCTCAAAATCTGGTTGTATTAAGGAGGATTATTTGGAGTCCTTTTTTAGGCATTGAAAAAAGTTGAGTGAGGCTAAAGGCGCGGGATTTGATCCCGTTAATCATTGTCGTATTTAAACTCTGATTCGGTACGCTTTAAATGGCGAAGGAGTCAACTTTCCAGATTGTGTTGCTTGGAGAGGTACACTAGTTCTATACCCTGGCCGCGCGGTATAATGGTGTATTAATTTGACTTACTGGCGTGGCGCTTGTTCTAGCATGCTGGTGACTTTGTGGTGATATTCATCTTGCTAGGCATGTAGGACGTCTATATTGATTCTTGGTTGATGTCGAGGTGCTCTGGGACACTGATCGAGCCTAAATTGTTGTATATTTCGGCCCTAATTTTCTATTCCATTGTCTCGTTCTTGTGTGTATTTTCTATATATTTTATGTCTTATAGGCTCGTTGGTGCTAATTGCAGGCAGTAGATGTAATTCTGGTGTTATAAGCGTTTTGCGGGAGTTTTGGCCGAAAAGGGGCAAAAGGTGGTTGAAGGAAAGACAAAGAGTCATCAGCAACTCTAAGGGTGCGGGTCAAGTGCGGGTCGCAACCACACTCCAACTGCACTCCTTCCCACAGCTGAGACCTGATTCATAAGGAAAGATAAAGTGAGGGTCAAATGCGGGTCATCCAACCGCACTCCACCCACACTGTTGCTCAAGACAGAGAGTTGGATTTGCACCTGACGTTAAAGTGCAGGTACAGTGCGGGTCATCCATCCGCACTCCACCTGCACTGTTGCCAAAGCCAGAGAAGCTGATTTGTACCTGACAGATAAAGTGCGCATCACTCTGCGCGCGACAGCTTCTATTTTCAAGTTTAAGTGACCTATTTTTCCATCCCCTATAAATAGAAAAGCATGGGAACAAACCAAAGGACTCCCATATTTCCCAACACTTGTATTTTCTATTTTCTTTACATAGTCTAACCTAGAAACACATCTCCCTCTCATCCAAACCATCTCTACTCAATCAAAGGCAACTAGGAGACTTGGATTCAAGCTTCAAGGAAGGAGATCAATCTTCAAGGGTTTTCTCTCTACACTCTCTCTTAGTTTATTGGTTTGTAATAGAGCATGAGTAGCTAAAATACCTCACTGTGGGGTTGATGTTATTTGTTTGATGGATATTTGGCCTTTGTAAATAAACTCTATGTGTTATATTTATTCTATCTCTATATTTTATTACATTGCTTGAATTGATTTTCATTATTGATTTGCTTGGATACACCCTCTTTGCATGTTGATTTGGATTACTTGAGTAGGCAATTAGGTTGTCTAATGCTCCATTGAATGGAAGGATTTCCGAAAATCCGGCTCTACAACCATGCCGTTAATCTAATCTTGAATTAGTTGCTTTCACTATACACCCTAGATTAGCCACTTGTGAGAGAATTAGAAGCCTCCACTATACACCCTAGGTTGGCTACTTTAGTGATTTTACGAGAACTAACCTTCAAGTAGAATTTGGTTGATAACCTCGAGCCTCATCCAATCTCAAACGGGTGGCCTTCACTATACACCCTAGGTCGGCCACTTGTGAGGGAATTGGAAGCCATCACTATACACCCTAGGATGGCTATATTAGTAATAGGTTGAGCCATAGCTAGATAGATGAGCATTCATGGAAAAAGTCCCGATTGAGTAACTAGCCATTATTGGTTGCTTACGAGGGATTAATCTCTAGTAGGAGGTCTTCGCTATACACCCTAGGTTGACCGCTTGCTAGAGATATATACCAACACTATACAGTGTAAGTTCCTCATATTTTGATTGGCTTATTTCGTTGACAAACCACATTGGGGATTAATTTTTGTAAGGGTATATTAGGCTTCATTGGGTGTGATCAAGCTTCAAGGACTTCATCTCTCTCAAGAGCACTTCAAAGGTATATCACTTGCTTAATTCTCTTTGAAGAGGTTTTAGTTGCATACACTCACATTCTATGCATTTGTATTGACATGCATGAATGGTTGCACACACACACTTCTTGCATTTTGGAGTTGATGGGCTGCACAGTAGGTTAGGTGACATGCAAAGCCACTTGTGCATGTCGCCTGACAAGTCGCCTTAGACTTAGGCTTTTCCCACAGTGTGTTAGGCGACATGCAAGGCCACTTGAGCATGTCGCCTCCAATGTCGCCTTAGTCATGTATTTTTTCTCCATTGTGTAAGGCGACTTCATAGGCGACTTGTGGATGTCGCCTTACATGTCGCCTCTGACATCTTGTTTTTTCCACAGTGTGTAAGGCGACTTCATAGGCGACTTGGGGATGTCGCCTCACATGTCGCCTAAGGCAATGTGTTTTCTCACAGTGTGTTAGGCGACTTCCAAGGCAACTTGCTCATGTCGCCTTTTTCACCCGAACTGGGCATTTCGGGTATTTCACACCAGCTCGTTTTTTGGTCTCTATAAATACATCTTTTTCTCCACCATTTAGACCTAGAGCTCTGAAAATATATCCCTAAGTGAGAGAAAGTAAATCCAAGAGAGAGAGAGCTCCAAGAAATCCTTTTTACTCAACCAAACTTATACCCATGTGCATCTAAGCTTCATTCTTGCATCTATTCTTCATGGGTCTTCATGCTCTTCTTGACTAGGTAATCAAACAAGTCTTAGAACTTCTTTTTCTTCTTTATGTTCTTGTTTACCTAGGGTTAGCAATTATTTGTTAATTAATTGCATGTTCATTTGGTTTAGCATGATTTGAGTATGTTTGTGATTATGTTTGTTGGTTGAGGTTGTATGTTCATTGATAGCTAGCATTTATGACGCTTTTACCCTTCTAGCTAAATTTTCATGCATTTGCATTTAGATATTGATATCTAGGATTTGCACTCATTGACAACTTTAAATCCTTAGATAAGCATTTAGTGTTGCCTAGCATTAATTGCATGTTAGAATATTTTTACATATTCACATAGGTTGTTTAACCTCTTCATTGTTTATTAAGCTTTGTGACTAAGTGGATTAGTGCACTTGCTTATGGTCTAGAATCACTATTAAAGGCCCGTTGGGTAGAGTGAAAGGGTTAGTGGCCAAGGAGGTGTGACTTGAGGTCAACCTAGGTTGTAAACTTTCATTCAAATAGTGGATTTGAGGACCGAATGTGGCTAGAAGGATAGCCCGTGAGTTTTGCCCAGTTGGAGGGTTTCTCACGTAAATCAATCGGACTATTAAAATTGATTAAGTCGAAAAGTTGGTAATAAATCAACTAAAACCTATTCACCCCCCCCCCCCCCCCCCCCCCCCCCCCCCTCTAGGTTGTATTAGACACACTTTGTGTATTTATAATTGGTATCAGAGCGGGTTCCTAGATACACTTAGGTGATCCTTGCTCTTTGTGTGTCTTGCATTTTGTTTGTGTTTGTTGCATCATTAACATTCATCTCATTCATACCCTAACACTATGAGTGGAAACGGAAGTGGTAGTGAGGGAGCCTCTAGCACAAGACCCCCTTTGCTCACCGGAGTAAACTATGCCTCTTGGAAAGGCAAGATGGAGTCTTACATTTGCCAAATAAATGACCGAGCATGGATGGCAATTGAAGATGGCTACACTCCTCCAGAAAAGACCCTTGCAGACGAAAGTGTAGTTCCCAAGCCAAAGTCGGAATGGTCAACTCAAGAGTTTGAAGCATCCAAGTGGAACAACAAGGCTATGCATGCCATTCTTTGTGCAATGGATAACAATCAGTACAAATTGATCCAAACAACAAGAATTGTAAAAGAGGCATGGGAGATTCTAGAGACGGCCCATAAAGGAACCGAGGTGGTCAAGGACTCCAAGCTTCAAGTCTTCCAAACACAATTCGAGCAAATTAGAATGGAGGAGGATGAGTGCTTCAATGACTTTCAAGTGAAGTTGATGGACATAGTCAATCAAAGCCATCAACTTGGTGATCCTTACTCGGATAGGAGAATCAAGCAAAAAATTATGAGGTCTCTTCCGACAAGATTTAAATCAAAAGTGACGGCTCTTGAGGAGAATAGTGACTACAAGAACATGAAACCAAGTGAAGTTATTGGAAAACTTCTAGCATATGAGTCCAGATGGACTCTCACACCTACACCTCCAAAGAAGCAAACGAGTATTGCTTTGAAGACCTCTAAGGTTGAGAAGGAGGAAGAAGACTCGGATGAAGAAATGGCCCTCATGGTCAAAAGGTTTAAGAAGTTTATCAAGTTTGAGAAGAAGGGATTTGGATCCAAAGGAAAGGAAATGAAGAAGAAGACTCCTTTCAAAAAGTTTGAGTCAAGTGAAGACAAGCCTACAAGAAAAGGGATTCAATGCTTCGAATGTGGAGGTTTCAGACACATCTCCACGGATTGTGGCAATTTGAAGAACAAGAAGAAAGGAAAGGCTATGGTCGCCACGTGGAGTGATGGTGATGACTTGGAAGAAGAATGAGAATCCTCGGATGATGAGGATCATATGGCAAACTTTATTGCCTTCGCATCTTCTCTCAAGAGTAAGGAAGCATTAGATGATGAAGAGGAAGAGAAAAAAAGTGAAAATGACTCTAGTGATGGTGACTCCTCATCCCATTCAACAAATATGGATGTAGGAGGAATGGATCTCAAAGGATTCATTGAGCATTTTCAAAGCTCAAGATTGAAGATGAAGAATGAGATTCAAAGGCTAAAGGGTGAGAATCTCAAGCTATCTACCGAAGCCACTCACCTAAATAGAGAAGTAAAGATAGCAAAAATAAATGAGGAATTGATGGAAAAGGAGCTTGAAGAAGCAAGAGAGATCATTGCTAAGATGACTTCAAGTATGAAGAAACTCGATCACATGTTGGGAGTTGGCAAGAGGCCAAGTGATAAGAAGGGTCTTGGCTATGAAGATGTCAAGGAGACCTCATCTTCAAGCAAGACTGTGTTTGTAAAGAGCTTGGACATCAAAGAGCCTCCACCCCCACAACATCCTAGGAAGAAGATCGAACTAGGAGAGTGTTCTAAAGATTCTCAAGTCAAGGTAGCACAAGGGAAACAAGCTCAAGCTCAATCAACAAGGGTGCATCAAGCAAGTTTCCCTCAACCCAAATACCATCAAGCCAAGAAGCAATTCATGCAAGGTCAACCAAGGAAGCAATTCATTCCAACTCAACAACAAAGAAGGAGAGAACCAATCCAACACCAAAGACAAGCTCAAATGCGTGGGAAAGCCCCTTTGTATTCACAAGGGCATGGTATGTCTTCTTATTTTATTCCCACTTGTCACTTCTGTGGTGTTGATGGTCATATTACACCTAATTGCTTCAAATACATTGAAATGTGTAGAATCAAGAGCATGATTGAAAGAAATAGAGCTAGAGCCAAAATGCATGTTCCTAGGAAATCTAGAGCCAATTTGCATGATCCTAGGAAATCTAGAACCAATATGACTAATACCACTAGGAATGAGAATATTTCACCTAGGTGGATTAGAAGGGATGACTATTTTTGCTATGTGGCTCAAATTGCCTAGAAGGCGAATGCCTCTAACACTTGGTATTTGGATAGTGGGTGTTCTAGGCATATGATGGGGAACAAGAGTTTCTTTAAATCTCTTATCTTGGAGGATGGAGAATTTGTCACCTTTGGTAATGGATCTAGAAAGAAAGTCATAGGGAAAGGAACCATTTCCATTCCCGATTTACCCTCCTTGTCCAATGCTTTACTTGTTGATGGCTTGCAAGCCAATCTTATAAGCATTTCTCATCTTAATGATGATGGACTCTCCGTCTTGTTTAACAAAAATGATTGCTCTATTTTAATGCCAAATGGACAAACCTTGCTAAAAGGAAAGAGATCTAGTGACAATTGCTATTGTCTTGAAGCTAGTGCTATCTCTTGCAATATGTCCAAATGTGAGGAAGTTGAGTTATGGCATCAAAGACTTGGCCACATGAACTATCGAGATTTGAGGATCTTAGATAAGTTTAAGGTTGTGCGTGGCCTCCCTAAGCTTGGTAAGAAAGTCGATGGCGTTTGTGGACCTTGTCAACAAGGGAAACAAACCAAAAGTATGCACAAGAGCCACCAATGAGCCATTAGAGCTTCTACATATGGACCTTATGGGTCCCATGCAAACCGAGAATCTCGGTGGCAAGAGATACATTTTTGTTTGTGTTGATGATTTTTCTAGATTTACATGGACATGTTTTCTTAGAGAAAAATCTGAAACATTTGAAAATTTTAAAATGCTTTGCACTAAAATTCAAAATGAAAAGAACTCACACATTAAAAGCATTAAAAGGATTAGGAGTGACCATGGGAGGGAATTTGAAAATGCTTGTTTTGAAAGCTATTGCAATAGCTTAGGCATTTCCCATGAGTTTTCGGCTCATATAACTCTTCAACAAAATGGGGTTGTTGAGAGGAAGAATAGGGTCCTTCAAGAGATGTCCCATGTGATGTTGCTTAGCAACAATGTCCTTAGGAATCTTTGGGCCGAGGCCATCAATACGGCTTGCTACATAGGAAATAGAGTCTTCCTAAGGCCCGGTACTAGGCAAACCTCCTATGAATTATGGAAGGGTAGGAAGCCAAATGTTAGCTACTTCCACTCATTTGGGAGCAAATGCTACATTCTAAATGACCAAGATCAACTTGGCAAATTTGATGCCAAGAGTGATGAGGGGATTTTCATTGGCTATGCCCTTAATAGTAAGGCCTATAGAGTTTTCAATTTAAAAACTCAGAGTGTCATAGAATCATCTAATGTTGTCATAGATGATTGTAGGCCTAAGACTAGAGACCATGATGAGGAGGTCATTGTGTTCGATGATTCTTCCTTGGAGAAGAATGGTGAGACTTCAATTGATGAGAAGTCAAGTCTTGATGAAGAGGTCATTCAACCTCTTGATAGAGATCCATCATTGGACACTAAAGAACCCGCTCCTTGGGTTAGACATCTCCACAACAAGAATGACATTCTTGGAGATATAAATGAGGGTGTTAGGACTAGGTGTCAAATAGCTAATCAAATTAGCTATACTTGTTACACCTCTCAAATTTAACCCAAAAAGGTTGATGAAGCCTTGAATGATGAGTTTTGGGTTCTTGCCATGCAATAAGAGCTAAACCAATTTGAAAGAAATGAGGTTTGGACTCTTGTTCCTAGACCTAAGGATACTAATGTCATAGGTACCAAATGGGTATATAGGAACAAGTCGGATGAGAATGGCAACATTATGCGCAACAAGGCTAGACTTGTAGCACAAGGATACTCTCAAATTGAGGGTATTGACTTTGAGGAGACTTTTGCTCCGGTTGCCAGTCTTGAGTCCATAAGGCTTCTTTATCCATATCATGTGTGCACAAGTTCAAATTGCATCAAATGGATGTTAAGAGTGCCTTCCTCAATGGTTTCTTGCATGAGGAAGTGTTTGTTGAGCAACCCAAGGGGTTTGTGGATCCACACCACCCCAATCATGTCTATCGCCTCAAGAAGGCTTTATATGGGTTGAAACAAGCACCTAGGGCTTGGTATGAGCTCATCACTCAATTTCTTGTTGACAATGACTACACTAGGGGTAGTGTTGACAAAACTTTATTCATCAAGAGGAACAAAGATGAGCTTTTCATAGCTCAAATTTATGTTGATGATATTGTTTTTGGCTCCACCAACAAATCCAAAGTCCAACAATTTGTTGATGTCATGTCACATGAGTTTGAGATGAGTCTTGTTAGGGAGCTCAATTACTTCCTAGGTTTACAAATCAAGCAATTGCATGATGGGATTTTCATATCCCAAGCTAAGTATGCTAAGAACCTAGTGAAGAAGTTTGGCCTTGAGAATGCCAAACATTGTGACACACCCATGAGTACCACCTTGAAACTAAGCAAGGATGCTAGTGGCAAGAGTGTGGAACAAAGTCTTTATCGTGGCATGATTGGTAGCTGGCTTTACTTGACCGCAAGTAGGCCCGATATAGCCTTTAGTGTGGGTGTGTGTGCTAGGTACCAAGCGGATCCCAAGGAATCCCATCTCTCCTCTGTGAAGAGAATCATTCTATATGTGAATGGGACATCCAACTATGGGATATGGTACTCTTTTGACACTAATGCTAGCTTAGTTGGCTTTAGTGATGCAGATTGGGCAGGAAATTATGATGATAGGAAGAGTACATCGGGCGGTTGCTTCTTCCTAGGTAACAACTTGGTCTCATGGTTTTGCAAGAAGCAAAATTCCATCTCTCTATCCACAGCTAAAACGGAATACATAGTCGCCGGGAGTGCTTGCACACAACTCCTTTGGATGAAACAAATGCTTGTGGATTATGGCTTTGATCAAGGTATTCTAACTCTTTATTGTGATAACATGAGTGCAATTAACATTTCAAAGAATCCGGTTCAGCATTCTAGGACAAAGCATATAGACATTAGGCATCATTTCATTAGAGAACTAGTTGAAAACAAATGCATTGCACTTGAGCATGTGGGCACTAATGATAAACTAGCGGATTTATTTACAAAGCCCTTAGACTCAACTAGGTTCAAGTCACTTAGTAGGTCTATTAGGATTTATCATATGCCTTGATGTGTTTTGGGATTGACCCCTTATGGGGAGCTCAAGCAAAGAGAGCAACCTTGCATGTTGGAATAAGCAAAAACTTGATCAACTTTATGCTTCTTCATTAATTGCTTGAGTATTCTTGGTTGTGCTTATATATATTCCTATATGGCTTTTTATTTAATAAGTGTGCCTTGCTTGGTTTGTAATCCATGTCACCTTTATGTTCAAACATGAATTTTTGGATTAGATGAATTGATTGGGAAGTACATTTGAATGACCTAAAGTTTATGTCCATGACATGTGACTTGATTTTGGCATACTAAAATATTATGCATGAATTGTGTGTGCAAATGTGTGTGGAAGCACCTTGACAAAGCTAAACTCAATAAGGACCATGTTGCCATGTAATAAATACGGATGTCTCATCCAATTTAGCTTTGGATCTTTTCTTAATGGTTGAACAAGACAACAACAAATAAGGATTCTATATCCATTCAATTAATAAGGATTTTATATCCATGTCTTGATTGACCATTCAGGATTGACATGGTTGCTTGTGTGTGCTCAAAAATTTAAACGCTATATCTTGTTTAATTATGGCAAAAGGGTGCAAATTGGTTTGAATTCCTTTGGAACCCCTTTGATGTTCTCTTTGCCAAATACCATTTGCTTGAACTATGATGTTACATGTCTTACATTCAAAGCAACTAAGTCACACATTTTCTTCTTAAGAATAAACCCTCAATGATTCTCTCTTAATTAATTAAGTTGCATAAAGTTGTTGTATATGATTATGCACTTATCTTGCAAATAGCTCTCTTTGCTAATGTGACCCGGTTAGGGAATACTCCTTTGCCTATCTCATGACAAAAAGGGGGAGTAATGTGGTTTATTTACGGGGGTTGCATTTTTAGAGAGATTGTCCCGTTGAGGGGGAGTAACCTATTTAGGGGGAGCATTTGCATGTTGCATGTTGTAGTTTTCTTTTATTATGCAAATTGCTTTTATTTATTATCTCTCTTGATCACCTCACATACACTTGTCTTGGAAAGTGTAGTCTCATTGTTTTGTAGGGATAGCTATTCTACAAGAGCTTGAAGACCTAGCATCTTGGTATCTGTTTGTAATGTAGAATTTCCTTTGTTGACCTCCAGTTTTTATTCTTTTGTGAGGATGATTTGTGAGAGGTGGTTTTGTCATGAAATAGCCAAAGAGGGAGATTGTAAGTTCCTCATATTTTGATTGGCTTATTTCGTTGACAAACCACATTGGGAATTAATTTTTGTAAGGGTATATTAGGCTTCATTGGGTGTGATCAAGCTTCAAGGACTTCATCTCTCTCAAGAGCACTTCAAAGGTATATCACTTGCTTAATTCTCTTTGAAGAGGTTTTAGTTGCACAAACTCACATTCTATGCATTTGTATTGACATGAATGAATGGTTGCACACACACACTTCTTGCATTTTGGAGTTGATGGACTGCACAGTAGGTTAGGCGACATGCAAGGCCACTTGTGCATGTCGCCAGACAAGTCGCCTTAGACTTAGGTTTTTCCCACAGTGTGTTAGGCGACATGCAAGGCCACTTGAGCATGTCGCCTCCAATGTCGCCTTAGTCATGTATTTTTTCTCCAGTGTGTAAGGCGACTTCATAGGCGACTTGTGGATGTCGCCTTACATGTCGCCTCTGACATCTTGTTTTTTCCACAGTGTGTAAGGCGACTTCATAGGCGACTTGGGGATATCGCCTCACATGTCGCCTAAGGCAACGTGTTTTCTCACAGTGTGTTAGGCGACTTCCAAGGCGACTTGCTCATGTCGCCTTGCATGTCGCCTTTTTCACCCGAACTGGGCATTTCGGTTATTTCACACCAGCTCATTTTTTGGTCTCTATAAATACATCTTCTTCTCCACCATTTAGACCTAGAGCTCTGAAAATATATCCCTAAGTGAGAGAAAGTAAATCCAAGAGAGAGAGAGCTCCAAGAAATCCTTTTTACTCAACCAAACTCATACCCATGTGCATCTAAGCTTCATTCTTGCATCTATTCTTCATGGGTCTTCATGCTCTTCTTGACTAGGTAATCAAACAAGTCTTAGAACTTCTTTTTCTTCTTTATGTTCTTGTTTACCTAGGGTTAGCAATTATTTGTTAATTAATTGCATGTTCATTTGGTTTAGCATGATTTGAGTATGTTTGTGATTATGTTTGTTGGTTAAGGTTGTATGTTCATTGATAGCTAGCATTTAGGACGCTTTTACCCTTCTAGCTAAATCTTCATGCATTTACATTTAGGTATTGATATCTAGGATTTGCACTCATTGACATCTTTAAATCCTTAGATAAGCATTTAGTGTTGCCTAGCATTAATTGCATGTTAGAATATTTTTACATATTCACATAGGTTGTTTAACCTCTTCACTGTGTATTAAGCTTTGTGACTAAGTGGATTAGTGCACTTGCTTATGGTCTAGAATCACTATTAAAGGCCTGTTGGGTAGAGTGAAAGGGTTACTGGCCAAGGAGGTGTGACTTGAGGTCAACCTAGGTTGTAAACTTTCATTCAAATAGTGGATTTGAGGACCGAATGTGGCTAGAAGGATAGCCCGTGAGTTTTGCCCAGTTGGAGGGTTTCTCACGTAAATCAATCCTTGTGTTTTTTATTGTTTTCCACATATTTATATTGGATTGATTGATTGCTAATATGGGGTAGGACTATTAAAATTGATTAAGTCGAAAAGTTGGTAATAAATCAACTAAAACATATTCACCCCCCCCCCCCCCCCCCCCTCTAGGTTATATTAGACACACTTTGTGTATTTTCATACACTTTAGGTTGGTTACATTTGTCAAAACATGCTTAATTGAGAGTTTGTTGCAATTGCCCCAATATTCACTTACGAGTCCATCAACTCCGTAGTTCCACCATCATACATTCATCACTCCATTTTCAACCCATTTTATTTGCTTTCATAGTTTAGTTTATATTGTATTTTCATTCACCATCACTTTTACTTTTATGCATACTAGTTATATTAATCCTAATCTTATCACCGCTACCCTGATCTCAGTAGACGACACTGATGGGAGGGTTTTTGCCGTCAGAAAACCGTCTGTCAAAACAATTTACAAAACCTATGTGATGCGTTCACAAGTATAAATACAAGTAAAGTGGTAAGCACGGGTGTCATCCACTGAGATCGGGGTATCGGTGATAAGATTAGGATTAATATAACTAGTATGCATAAAAGTAAAGTGATGGTGAATGAAGATACTATATAAACTAAACTATGAAAGCAAATAAAATGGGATGACAATGGAGTGATGAATGAATGATGATTGAACTACGGAGTTGATGGACTCGTAAGTGAATATTGGGGCAATTGCAACAAACTCTCAATTAAGCATGTATTGACAAATGTAACCAACCTAAGGTGTATAGTGTTGGTATATATCTCTAGCAAGAGGTCAACCTAGGGTGTATAGTGAAGACCTCCTACTAGCGATTAATCCCTCATAAGCAACCAACAATGGCTAGTTACTCAATCGGGACTTTTTCCATGAATGCTCATTTATCTAGCTATGGCTCAACCTATTACTAATATAGCCATCCTAGGGTGTATAGTGATGGCTTCCAATTCCCTCACAAGTGGCCGACCTTGGATGTATAGTTAAGGTCACCCATTTGAGATTGGATGAGGCTCGAGGTTATCAACCGAATTCTACTCGAAGGTTAGTTGTCGTAAAATCACTAAAGTAGCCAACCTAGGGTGTATAGTGGAGGCTTCTAATTCTCTCACAAGTGGCTAACCTAGGGTGTATAGTGAAAGCCACTAATTCAAGATTAGATTAAGGGCATGGTTGTAGAGCCGGATTTATGGAAATCCTTCCATTCAATGGAGCAATAGACAACCTAATTGCCTACTCAAGTAATCCAAATCAATCATGCAAAGAGAGTGTATCCAAGCAAATCAATAATGGAAATCAATTCAAGCAATGGAATAAAACATAGAGATAGTATAAATATAATACATAGAGTTTATTTACAAAGCCCAAATATCCATCAAACAAATAACATCAACCCCATAGTGGGGTATTGTAGCTACTCATGTTCTATTACAAACCAATAAACTAAGAGAGAGTGTAAAGAGAAAACCCTTGAAGATTGATCTCCTATCTTGAAGCTTGAATCCAAGTCTCCTAGTTGCCTTTGATTGAGTAGAGATGTTTTGGATGAGAGGGAGATGTATTTCTAACTTAGACTATGTAAAACAATAGAAAATACAAGTGTTGGGAGATATGAGAGTGTTTTTGGTTCGTTCCCATCCTTTTCTATTTATAGAGGATGGAAAAATAGGTCACTTAAGCTTGAAACCAGAAGTTGTCACGCGCAGAGTGCGGGTGGAGTGTGGGTGAATTACCCACACTGTACCCGTACTGTAAAGGTTTTCTTCATCTTCAGTTCTCTGATCTGGGCAATAGTGTAGGTGGAGTGCGGTTGGATTACCCGCACTTGACTCACACTTGACCCGCACCGGAGTCGCACTTGAGTCGCACTTTACTGTCAGGTCCAAAATCCCTCCTCTGTTTTGAGCAATAGTGCGGGTGGAGTGCTGGTGGATGACCCGTACTGTACCCGCACTCTAATGTCAGGTGCAACTTCAGCTTCTCTGGTTTGGCAACAGTGCGGGTGGAGTGCGATTGGATGACCCTCACTGTACCCGCACTTTAACGTCAGGTGCAACTCAGCTTCTCTGGCTCTGGCAACAGTGCGGGTGGAGTGTGGTTGGATGACCCACACTGGACCCGCACTGTAACTCTTCTCATGTATCAAGTCCAGGATATGATCATGAGTGTGGTTGGAGTGCGGTTGGAGTGCGGTTGCGACCCGCACTTGACCTGCACTTGACCTGCACTGTAGAGTTGCTTATGATCCTTTGTCTTTCTTTTTGCCCCTATTCTGCTAGAATCACCGCAACATGCTTCCAAACCCAGAATTACATCTATTGCTTGCAATTAGCACTAATGAGCCTATTAGACATAAAATATATAAAAAATACACACAAGAACGAGACAAAGAAATAGGAATGAGGGCCGAAATATACAACAATTTAGGCACGATCAAACACCCCCAAACCAAACCTTTGCTCGTTCTCGAGCAAACATAAAATGAAACAAATAAGACACAAACTAAAAATGACTCGAACTAAAAACTTTCCTAGACACAAAGAAAAACTTGCTGCAGAACCAACTAGCAGAGAGATACGCAAAAGCAAATGGGAGTGAGGAATGAGCATATGCGAAATGTTCTAAACAACTTTAAGACACCCCAAGGGAAACTAGCACAACACGAATCCCACACTTAAAATGCCCTCGCCTCAGAAACTACTCACTCTCACACCTCCAGCATAATTCGCTTCGACGCTAGGTTCTCACATGGATTTTCTCTTATCTTTTCTCTCAGAACCTAGGTTCACACTCATGCAACATGTATGCCAATGAATTTATGTAACTGAATCAACTTAGTTGCATACATTTAGTGTTGAATAAACGCTGTTTTCAGTGAGTGAGTCTCATGAAAGAATCACGTGTCATGAACGTGGAAAGAGCATTCATTAACTAATATTCCCAATCTAGACATCCCCTAAGATCAACTAGGTATTTTCCATTTGGTTGTAACGTGGCCACGCTGAATGGTGATTAGAAGAATGAGAAATTTAGGCACAAGCACTAATCAACCAAGTTAAGGCAATACATTCTACACTTAAGCATTTAATTTCTCGTGCAACTCCACTTCCAAATACAATATGGCGTCCAGGCATACAATTAGACTCTACATGCAATCTTTAACTACTCATGTTACCCATTTGAGTAGCATTTACAATTGACACAAGGCATTTGAAGCATATTTTTCTTTTGTTACTTTTTGCTTATTTTCTTTTCTTTTCTTTTCATGCCTTTTTACTATGCACATTTTCACAACTCATTACTCTTGCCTAGGTACACGCCATTTATCAAATTAAAGCACAACTCTACATTCCTAAGCCTCAACAAGATCAATTAAGAGAGGGTTGGCTAAGTGTTTAGGTTGCTTGGGTCATTGATAACGTGGTTGTAGAATGGAAAAGTCTATATGTGTTTGGCTTCAAAATTGGCTTGGGAGCACACATATTACGGGAATGGGAAGTATTTAGGCTTTCTTTTTGAGTGGCTAAAACACACATTGCCTAATATCACTTCAAAGGATCAATCTACCAAGGGAATAAAAGTTTCCGTCAACCAATCCACATATATGATGCATGTTCAATAACAAATGATGATTTTTGATGTAGTGAGACTATGCATGGTGTTTGAATAGTGTTTACAGATTTGAAAAACATTTTCCCTCAAATATACACGCTTTTGGCTTGTGTTTGTGATCTCACAAGGGAAATCTCTACTATTAGAACAAGGCGCTTGAGCACCGATTTCCCTAAACTTGGACACTAGAAGATGAGACTAGCCCATGAAGTGCAAGTGAGACCCCTAAAGTGACTAAGAGTTATTGAATAAGCACACAAAGCATACACACATTCACCACAAACACTAAGCTCCAGGTATCTCACCAAGCTAAATAAGCTCAAAATTCTGGCTAAGCAGCAACTTTTTCGAAAATAAGACACAAAAATGACTCAAGACACAAAAGACGACTCAAAAAGGCGTCTACACCCCCAAACCAAAACCCAACATTGTCCTCAATGTTGAAGACAAGAGAATCCGGCCTAGTGGCACGCACCTAACATGACTCAAACAAACCTAGGCACTAATCAACCACAATCAATGCCCCAACAAAATAAAAGTGACTCAAACAAGGCTCACAAAATAAAGGCAATTCATGCAATATATCATTGAAGCACAAGTCAAGCTTAACATCAGGCATTTTATCAAAATTGACGGAATGGGGCATGAACAACCCCCAAACCGAATTAAAAAATATAAAGCATATGCATTCATACTTGCACAAGAGCCTCCGGCTCTTTCATCCATAAATATAATCAATAAATTCAATGTGCAAATATCCACAAAATATAACATTCGAACAAAAATATCCCCACATCACAATTTATTGAATTTAAACAACATAAAACATAAAACTAACTACATGCATCAAAATTATTCAATGGGATGCATTCATGGAGAGGCTAGGGTCCTCTAAGGGTGGTTTGACCAAGTTAGGAAATTCTCTATTTTTCACTACCCAAATAAATTTAGGTGACTTCATTATATTTTCCTTTTTCATATTTCTATATAAGTGCACTTGGTCTTTCCTTACCCATATTTGCTTGACCCTAGGTGGACTCCATCTATTCCTAGGACCTCTAGTTTTCCTATGTTGATTTGGCTTGTAATTTTTAGCCTTAAAATGATCTATCTTAGAACAGGCATAACAAAAGATATTAGAGTTAGAGGAACTCCCCTTTGATGCGTGGTCTTGAGGACGTTTGATTTGTTTCACTTGTAACGCCTTGACCTCCTCATTCTTTTTGCTTAGTGCTACCTATGCTTCCTCTAAGGCATTGGCTTTTTGATCAACCTCCATTTGCATCTTCATTGACTTGTGAGCTATCTCATCTTCAAAATCTTTTGATAGCCTCACTAAGTTCTCCAAATCCTTCGATGCGGTACTCTTTTCGGCTTCAAATCTCTCAAGTCGTTCCCCCAATTCTTTGTTCTTGTCGGAGACTTCGCCATTTGTCTTCTTGAGAGTACCATTCTCAACTCTGAGCATCTTCACTTCAAATAATAGTTTCTTGTTCAACTCTTGGAGATTACTCACATTTTCCAATCCCAAGGCTTCTCTCTCTTGAAGTGCTTCATTCTCCTCCTTCAACACACCCCTTTCCAACACTAGCTCTGTGCTCATGCTCATAAGCTTTTGGTTCATCTTGATCATCCTATCCATCTTGTCCATTCTCATGCTTCGCTCCACTTCAAATTCGATTCGGAGCTTATACATGTCTTCTTTTGAGAAATTGGAGGAATCCACCGGTTTGGTTGCTTTAACTTGGAAACAACTATGATTTACAGGGGTGGACTGGTGGGCGGATTCGAGCATTTGGGTGGTTTTCTCTTCTATGAAGGCTTGAGTCTCTTGTTAAGAAGCTATCATCTGCTCAGTCTCCCGCACATGATTCTTCATGAAATTTCTTAGTTGATCTTCAACGGAATTTGACTGGAATGACGAGATGTAGGCATTCTCGTTAGGCTCGTAGCTTGACCCCGAATTTTGCCAAAAGGAATCCATAGAGTCCTAAAACAAACAAAAACAAAAACTACCAAAGCAAATAAAAAGAAACTAACAAAACTAAAAACAGCTAATAAACTAATAGTATTAAAACTAATCTAATCACTTCTACACACACCGATCCCCGGCAGTGGCGCCATTTGATGGGAAGGTTTTTGCCGTCAGAAAACCATCCGTCAAAACAATTTATAAAACCTATGCAATGTGTTCACAAGTATAAATACAAGTAAAGTGGTAAGCACGGGTGTCGTCCACTGAGATCGGGGTAGCGGTGATAAGATTAGGATTAATATAACTAGTATGCATAAAAGTAAAGTGATGGTGAATGAAGATACTATATAAACTAAGCTATGAAAGCAAATAAAATGGGATGACAATGGAGTGATGAATGAATGATGATGGAACTACGGAGTTGATGGACTCGTAAGTGAATATTGGGGCAATTGCAACAAACTCTCAATTAAGCATGTATTGACAAATGTAACCAACCTAGGGTGTATAATGTTGGTATATATCTCTAGCAAGAGGTCAACCTAGGGTGTATAGTGAAGACCTCCTACTAGCGATTAATCCCTCCTAAGCAACCAACAATGGCTAGTTACTCAATCGAGACTTTTTCCATGAATGCTCATCTATCTAGCTATGGCTCAACCTATTACTAATGTAGCCATCCTAGGGTGTATAGTGATGGCTTCCAATTCCCTCACAAGTGGCCGACCTAGGATGTATAGTTAAGATCACCCATTTGAGATTGGATGAGGCTCGAGGTTATCAACCGAATTCTACTCGAAGGATAGTTCTCATAAAATCAATAAAGTAGCCAACCTAGGGTGTATAGTGGAGGCTTCTAATTCTCTCACAAGTGGCTAACCTAGGGTGTATAGTGAAAGCCACTAATTCAAGATTAGATTAAGGGCATGGTTGTAGAGCCGGATTTCCGAAAATCCTTCCATTCAATGGAGCATTAGACAACCTAATTGCCTACTTAAGTAATCCAAATCAATCATGCAAAGAGAGTGTATCCAAGAAAATCAATAATGGAAATCAATTCAAGCAATGGAATAAAACATAGAGATAGTATAAATATAATACATAGAGTTTATTTATAAATCCCAAATATCCATCAAACAAATAACATCAACCCCATAGTGGGGTATTTTAGCTACTCATGTTCTATTACAAACCAATAAACTAAGAGAGAGTGTAAAGAGAAAACCCTTTAAGATTGATCTCCTTCCTTGAAGCTTGAATCCAAGTCTCCTAGTTGCCTTTGATTGAGTAGAGATGGTTTGGATAGGAGGGAGATGTATTTCTAACTTAGACTATGTAAAACAATAGAAAATACAAGTGTTAGGAGATATGAGAGTGTTTTTGGTTCGTTCCCATCCTTTTCTATTTATAGAGGATGGAAAAATAGGTCACTTAAGCTTGAAACCAGAAGCTGTCGCGCGCAGAGTGCGGGTGGAGTGCGGGTGAATTACCCGCACTGTACCCGTACTGTAAAGGTTTTCTTCATCTTCAGTTCTCTGATCTGGGCAATAGTACGGGTGGAGTTCGGTTGGATTACCCGCACTTGACTCACACTTAACCCGTACTGGAGTCGTACTTGAGTCGCACTTTACTGTCAGGTGCAAAATCCCTCCTCTGTTTTAAGCAATAGTGCAGGTGGAGTGCTGGTGGATGACCCGCACTGTACCCGCACTCTAATGTTAGGTGCAACTTCAGCTTCTCTGGTTTGGCAACAGTGAGGGTGGAGTGCGGTTGGATGACCCGCACTGTACCCGTACTTTAACGTTAGGTGAAACTCAGCTTCTTTGGCTCTGGCAACAGTGCGGGTGGAGTGCAGTTGGATGACCCGCACTGGACCCGCACTGTAACTCTTCTCTTGTATCAAGTCTCGGCTATGATCATGAGTGTGGTTGGAGTGCGGTTGGAGTGCGGTTGCGACCCGCACTTGACCCGCACTGTAGAGCTGCTTATGATCCTTTGTCTTTCCTTTTGCCCCTTTTCTGCCAGAATCACCGCAACATGCTTCCAAACCCAGAATTACATCTATTGCCTGCAATTAGCACTAATGAGCCTATTAGACATAAAATATATAGAAAATACACACAAGAACGAGACAAAGGAATAGGAATGAGGGCCGAAATATACAACAATTTAGGCAAGATCAGACACTCGTGCTTACCGCTTTACTCGTATTCTACTTATGAACGCATTGCATAGGTTTTATAAATTGTTTTGACGGACGACTTTCTAACGGTGAAAATCTTTTAATCAGACACTGGGTACATGTCGTGGTATTCGTACCTGGTACCTGCGAGATATTAGATACGTGATATCGTGGTATCCTCTTCATCAAGTATCAGAGTGGATGCACAGCGTGGTACCTGCTCTTCCTGGTTCGTATCTCTGATGCTTCATCTAGGTAGGTAGGTGGTCGAGGTTTTGGCCTTACTAGGTATTGATTTCTTCTAGGTCATGGCACCGATCCCGCTAGGTATCGGGGAGCCGGGATTGGTCCCTACTAGGTAGATACTCGTTGGAAAATTCTCCTTTGGTCCCTTGTCAAAAAACCATGTTAACAAATGTGATTTACCAAGTTTTAACTATTAACACTAATCACACTATTTGGTCCAATTATATTAGGACTTTAATCTAATTAAACCTAATATTAAGTGAAGGACCTAACTAATCTAACTAATTAAGCGATTTATTTAATAGACTAGTTATTAATGAGAATTAGCAAGTTTTTACTCTAAAAACTAATCTCATTATGTAATAGTCAATTATGATATTTGCCAATTTTTAATCATATTAAAAAAATAAAACACATAATGTGAATTGCTATTATGCATGTATGACATTTTAATAAAATGCATGTGTAGGCACTACTAATCTATATGACATGTGTATGCATGACAATGCTTTAATTATCACATAATAAAAACGTACATGAATTGACCGAGTACGATGGATTTATCTAATTTAAAAAAAAAAAAACTAGTTACAAAAATTTTCCAAGGCATTCCTTGGCCTTCAAGCAATTACAACATTCTTCAAGTCTTTGAATTCTTCTTATTTTGGGCTTTTAACTAAGTCCAACTTGATTAAATAATTATATATATATATATATATATATATATATTTATGTTATGATACATATCATGACTCAAACCTAAAGCCCAAGTGTTACTCTAACACTTATTTGAGGCGCAAGGCATAAAAAAAAAAAATCAAACCCAAAATTACTTTTCGAATTCAGAAACCCTAGCGTCGCAAATTCGCAGCCCTAACACTTTCGTGCATGTCCGTCATTCGCACGCAAGGGTACCACGAAAACACACTGGCTGCACGCTGAAGCATTGTGCATGGACGTGCTTAACAATAGCTTAAATAATAACACTTGTGCAGGACCATGCTTAACAATTACGCATGAATGTTACAGCTTCGTATTGTATTGAGCAACACTTGTGCATGCATGACACCTGCTCATATTGCATAACAACATTTCAACAATTGAAATTGCATTGCTATATGCATGTGTCATGCATATGTAATACGCACTACAGCAACTTAGTAAAAGCAATTGATGTTTGTGTGCATGCTGCATGCTGCATGTTGTATGCTCCGTAACACTTGTGCATGTGTAACGCATATGTACAACGGGTCCGTGTGGCTACTATGCTTTGTCTTCCGTATCATCTTCTTCATCGATTTACATCAATAAAAATAAAATTACAGTATAAAAAGAAAAAATTTACAACCCGGAATTAATATTACATCAGAAAAAAAAATATTACATATAATATCTAAAACTCTAAAACCCATTATACCATACAATTAACGATCAATCATGCTTTAAAAAAAAATTAAAACATCATACATTCAATAGATTGTGCCTACACATATATACATGCATTAAACAAGAAAAAAAAAACTCTTTATTCTAATATATCGTACTAAGGCTCTGATACCAATTGTACGAACCAGAGTCGCGCAGCGGAAGTAGATTTCAAAACTTTTTTTTTAAATCAAATTTATATAACTTTATTAACCGTGTACGATATATAAGTATAAATAAAAGGTAGGATTCGAAATCATACCTCAAGGCTAACTCCTTCATTTTTTAGTTCATGAATTTGCTTTCCGATTTGTACAACTGGATCTTCCTTGCTATCTCCCAGGTTCCGGCAACTGCATGTGGGCACGTCACGGGCTTCAGGAGGTTAAATGGAGGTTGAAGAGACAACACAAAATAACTCTTGCTTTGTGTATCGAGAATTCAACCACTTGAATAATAAAATAACAAAAAATAAGAAAAACGTTATATTATTTCTTCTTGCTAGCCGCACCACCTGATTCTCTTTTCTTTCTTTTGGCTGAATCCAATATATTTTTTCCTTTCAAATCAAATTCCTCAAAAAAAATTTCTCTCTTATCTAGTTATATAAATATATCATTATATATTTTAAAACTAGATAATTATATTTTCCCAAATATATCTTTATATATTTAAAAGATAATTAGTATTTAAGTGTCATAATTAAAGGAGGATTATAACTCTCACATAACCCTAGTTGACTTAAATTTAAATACTAGACTTCTCAAAGAATAAAATAATCTAATTATTTTATGTCTTAGTCATGATTTGAACCCGCAACCTCTATTTAATAATTAATTAATAATTATTAATTATTAATTCATTAATTATTAATATATTAATTAAATAATCTCATTATTCAATTAATCTCTGAATAAATATGTGTCACTTTTGTAACACAATTAATTGGACAATCCAATTAATTAACCGTGACCCTTGTTACCATCAACATTCCGGGCTAGCAAGGGGACCTAATGGACCCACAGTTATGAGCTCCAATAATCCTTAGAAAAATTAATTAAACTCTTTAATTAATATTTCATGATTATTAACCTAGGAGTTACTCCACTAAAAACCCGAAGCTGCACTCTCATAACTGTAGATGATTTTACACAAACCAAAAACTCAGTGTCCATCGATATAGCTATTACATACGGTATGATCCTCCACAAGTAGTTCATAATTATAGCTAGGTCATAAATTCTGTTATACCCCTCTAATTATATATTTTCCATTAAGTACCATTGATTCTCTAATGAACAATAAATCCTAACTTCCCTTACGGAAGAAGGGGAGCGCTCACATTGTTCAAGCCTCGAATCAACCCTTAAGGGAACTACTATCTACTTCTCGCAAGAAGGAGTGGATTCCACTATTGTGTACAGACCTTACCAGCCACAAGCCAAACCGCGATTCCAACATAAGAAGTTGTTGACTGGAATGCAACTCCGATCTCACCCATGGTATATCAAAAACCACGATCTAACCTGGAGGAGTTGATAAGACACTCAGGATTAAGATCACCCATATATCCATCATTTGTTGATATATATGAATCTCATCATGTAACAGATCTTGGTGAGAGATTCATATAGATCGTGGCATAGTCCTATATGATCACATTATACAAGGTGTCTCCATTCTCATATCACTAATTGAATAGTCTAGGATAAGACCACGGTACATTACGAAATGGACCGCAGCTATAGATTAACCAAAAATAAAACACCCATCTTTATTTGCTATCCACTGACTCTTTAGATTGCTTATCTCAAACTGAATTCCTCTGTATATGACACTCATATACTTAGTTAGAGATTACATCCGGCAATCTTGGATGTTAAGTACACATGATATAAATGTATGAGACAGATTTATAAAATGAATAAACTACTGCTGTTATTAATGTTTCATTCACATTTACAAATTACAAGCTTTAGGGCATAAACCCCAACAATCTCCCACTTGGACTAAAACAGGTGAGATATATCTCGTAACCCTAGACCCTCTAGGTGACCTTCAAACACTTTAGCCGCTAAGATCTTCGTAAATGGATCAGCAATTCGTATATCCTAATGGGATCAAATACTGTTATGAATATACATGCATATAGTCTCTCGTTCTCCGAAGATACTAGAGAATAACCTTTACAACAACCCAATAATCCAATCCTGGGTTGGACTGAAATCTCCTGGCTACTCCAATTGCGAAGCAGATGTCAGGTCTCTTGCATAACATAGCATACATAAGACTGCCTACTGTAAAGGCATAAAGGCCATGTCTCAAATCCTCAACTTCTTGAGGTGTCTTAGGACACTGTTCCTTAGACAAGTGAACTCTATACCTAGAAGGTAAATTACATTTCTTAGAGTTATGCGTCGATAATCGCACAAGTATCTTATTGATATACGATGCCTAAGACAATGCTAAAAGTTTGTTCTTACGATCCCTAATTAATTGGATCCTATAACATAACTCGCCTCTCCCAAATCTTTCATTTGGAATTGGCTAGCCAGCCATCCCTTTACTTTCGACAATACCCCTACGTCATTCCCATTGAGTAGGATATCATCTAGGTATAAGACTAAGAAAACTACTTTCTTGTCAATAATGCGCTTGTAGACACAAGGCTCATCAATGTTTTGCTTGAAGCCACAGGTTTTGATAGCAATATTAAACCCAATGTTCCAAGATCTAGATGCTTGCTTTAATCCATAAATGGACCTCCAACTTGCAAACCTTTTGCTCTTGATCTGGAGACACGAATCCCTCTGGTTGCATCATATAAATGCTCTCATCAAGATTTCCATTTAAAATGCAGTCTTGACGTCCATTTGCCAAATTTCGTAAACAATATAGGCAGCAATGGATAAGAGAATCCTAATAGACTTAAACATGGCTAGTGGCGAGAAGGTCTCTTCATAATCAACCCCCTCTTTTTAGGTATAACTCTTTGCCACTAGCCTTTCCTTGAATGTCTCTACCTTCCCGTATACTCCTCTCTTTCTTTTGTAGATCCACTTACACCCTATGGGTTTTATCCCATTCGGTAAGTCTACAAGTTTCCAGACTGAGTTGGAGTTCATGGACTCCATCTCGAGATTCATGGCTTTAAGACATTCCTCTTTGTCAGGATCTTCCATTGCATTCTTAAATGTCAATGGATCATCCACACTATCATAAGACACGACATCTTGTCCCTCTCCAATACCCACATAGCGTTCATGTTATCGTACAACCCTCGCACTACGTCTAGGTGGTAGTGTATCCTGACTAGCAATCATCTGACTATCAAATGTTAATGGATGAACAACTCTTGTTGACTGAGCATTTGTTGCACCAGGCTCTACCTCATTTAAAACAGTTTTGCTTCGAGGTTTATGATCACTCATAAAGTTCTCCTCAAGAAACGTTGCATTTGTCGATACAAATACTTTGTTCTCCTCATGACTATAGAAGTATCCACCTCTAGTCTCCTTGGAATAACCTACAAACAAGCAGACCATAGACTTAGGGTCCTAGCTTTCCAGTTCTGTTCTTCAGTACATGTACTGAACACCTCCATATGCGGAAATGTCACAAACTAGCTTTACGACCATTCCACAACTCTAGGGGAGTCTTAGGAACATATTTGGATGGGACTACATTCAAAATGTAAGCCACTGTTTGTAGTGCATATCCCCAAAAGGAATTTGGTAATAATGAGAAACTAATCATAGATCTCACCATTTCCATCAGGGTTCTGTTTCTCCTCTCCGCAAAACCATTCTGTTGTGGTGTTCCAGGAGCTGTGAGTTGGGATATGACCCTATGTTCAACCAAGTAGTCTTCAAACTCTTGGTGAAGATACTCACCTTAACGATCCGATCGTAGAGCCTTGATGGTCTTACCCAATTGGTTCTCAACTTCAGCTCGAAATTCTTTGAACTTTTCAAAAGTTTCCGACTTCTGTTGCATTAGGTAGACATATATGAATCTAGAGTAGTCATCTATAAAGGTGACTTAATACTTATAACCACCCCTTGATTTAATATTCATCGGTCCACATACGATGAATGTATAAGCTCTAGTGGTTATGTAGCTCTAAGCCATTTTCCAGTAAAAGGTCTCTTGGTCATTTTACCTTCTAAACAGGATTCGTAAACAAGTAAGATGTCAACCTTTAACTGGCTTAAAGACCCGCTTTTACTTACTCTGTCTATCCTGTCAAGGTTAATGTGGCTAAGTCTTAGATGCCATAGATACATTTCATTATCAGGAGAAATTTTCTCTGGTTTTGTTTTAGGTTTTTCAACCTTAATCAATTCAGCATTGAGCAGTGATGTATGAATTAACTGTCGTAAAACATACAAGTTGTTTTCATTTAAACTTGAACAAATATTTAAACAATTTCTAGAAACAATAACTGATTTATCATTAAAAGAAATAGAATAAAATTGTTCCAACAACTTGGATACATAAATTAAATTTCTAGTAAATCCAGGAATAAAATAAACATTGTTCCAAACATTAAAACAACCATTAAATTGGAGTCTAACTACTCCCACTACTTTTGCTGACACGATGTCCCCGGACCCAACGCGCATCGAGAAAACCCCCTCATTTAGTTTCGTCCAAGAATCAGTCCACTGTAAAGAAGAACAAACATGGTTAGTGGCCCTTGAATCTACTATCCAAGGTGAAGAAGCATCTTCCACTAAACATGATTTAATGACAAGTAAATCATATTTACCTTTCATCTTTTTCTTCTTGGCAACCTCCCTAGATATTGAGGGTAATTCCTCTTCCATTGCTGACCTTGTCGCAATGGAAACATTTTCCTTTGCCTTTATCCTTGTCGGTGGAGGTACCCTTCTTCTTGCTTTGGGCTTTCTTGGGTTTGGGCTTACCTTTAGCCTTGCCAGCAGACCTCTTCCTCTTTTTAGATCCAGAGGAAGATGGTTCAGCAACATTTGCTTCAACTGTCTTATCTTTGTTGTTCTTAGTCATGGACTCAAAGGTAGTGAGCTCAATAAGCAATTGAGTCAGACTGAAGCTCAACTTGTTCATTCCATAGTTGCTTTTAAACTGATCGAAACTCTTTGGAAGAGTCGTCAGTATGATGCTCACCTGGCTAGGTTCATAAATGGCCCCGCAATTGACCTCTGCCGTGTTGAAATAGGACATCATGGATAAGACATGTTCCCGAATAGATGCACCCTTTTTCATCCGAGCAAGCATTGCAGAACGAACAGCTGCACACCACTTTTGCTCAGAGGGCTGCCCGAACATAGCCTACAATGACTCCATGATTTCGAATTCTGTAGTCATTGCTTCGTGCTTTGTAACAAACACTTCTGTCATACTAGCAAACAGATAAGTTCGGGCCTTCTCATCAGCTGAGACCCATTTCTGATATGCCTAACGAACATTTCGTGCGGCATTAACTGCAGGCTGTGGAGGATACTCCTTCGTAAGCACAAATTTTAGGTCTTTGGTGACCAAAATTGTATTAATGTGATGTTTCCATTTTGTGTAATTTTCTCCGGTTAATTTGTCATTAGCAAGGATTTGTAATAATGCAGAAGACATTGCAGAAAAAACATAAATAAAGAATTCATTCAATCATACATTTAATTCACATGTCAAGGTTTGGCATAAAATTAAATATGATGCATGAACATATTTAATGAATAAGAAAATCCCTAAAAACTGTTTCTATGCCACGATAACGAATCAATTTTTGTGTCAGTGAAAGCATCGTAAAAATATTTATAATAAAATCAACCTTGCTATAAGGCACGAGTCAAAAGACAAATATAGAAATAAAACTAGTACATCGTGCAAGCAAGGGTATCGTTCCGCAGGGATGTGTTGTTAACCGTTTCAAGTTTTAAAGTTTAGGGAAAGCATGTAAATAGAATGCGGATGAGGTAAGAATGATGTGTGTGTAGGGTGTTGTGTGTGTCCAAAGAAAAAGAAAAAGAAAATATAAAAATAAATAAAAGAATATGGAAGGATGAGAATGGTGATTAAATGAAAAATAATAAAATGGTGGATATGAGAGATTCATGAAAGTGGTCACACAAGGGTTTACAAGTTCACCATACATAAGTGCACACAAGTGGGTTTTTAGACATTAAGTTCATCCAATTTAAGTTAAGGGTTCGTTCTTGCCTCACTCCGATTTATACCCATTCATAGAGCTAACGGTTGAAGAGTGTGTCGAGAGCCTCTCAAACACGAAACCGCAACCAACATATGTGAACCAATTCTACAAACAAATGCTAGATTGAGCCTCAATACTAACATGGTAATGTAAAATTGCAACGTTAAGTCTAATGAATGTGGAAAGAGTAATTGTTCCTCCAACCATACTTTACCTAGAGCCACTAGCGCAAGAAATAGCCGAATTCCCAATTATTGTATCTCTAATCATAACTCACCTAGAGCCCCTAGCATATGGAATAACTAAATACCAATGTATAACAAAAACAATGAACCAAACCTCTTTTAATATTGCAATTAACAAGTTCAATCATTCTTACAAGCTAGTTAGCCAAGACTTTGCCCGGATGGCCCTCCTAAAGAACAATCCTAACTCTAATTCACTCAAACCCATCCATACACATGCAATTTCGACCTTCCAACAACATACACACACAAATGGGACATTTGATTATAAATACTCCTACAATTACATTAATCTACTCATAATCCCATTCATGAACACATATTAATTTCCGATCTCCATACACAAGCATTTCAAGAGAAGAGATATAATCAATAATAACAAGAATGAATCAAAACGCAAATTAGATATAAAAACAACCAACACATATATTGAGCACAAATTAGGTTTACAAATATTTTCAAGTGGAAATTTAAACATATGGAAAACAGGATATACATGGAGAATGAGTTTAGATACAACCCTTGAAGAAACCTCTCCTAGAGCTCTATCCTTTGCTTGCCCGAAATTGGTCCAAAAACCTCTCCTAACTCCATGAAATCTACTCACAAACGTGCAGAAAGATGGTTAGAAATGGTGGTGGTGAGCTTTCCATGGAGGAAAACCTCCATGGAAGCTTGAAAGCTTCTCTCTCTTTTGATTTGATGAAGAAGAATGAAGAAGATGAGGTTTGGGCTGTGTATATTCTGAAGAAAAGAGAGGAAAAGGTGTTTATATAGTGTAGGGAGGTTAGGGTATCAAATGGTGGTGAAAAGAGGAGACTGCCCCTGAAAATTCACCTAAAATGGTCTATCACTACTCGATCGGCGGTTGGATCAGCGGTCGGGTGATGGCCGATCTGCCCCTCAAATGACATGTGTTCTTCTAGACTAAAATGGTGGTCTAAAAGGCTGTCAGGGAGTGACCGCTGAGCTGACCGCCAAACATCTGGAACCTACTGTCTTAGAACGGCGGCCACCTGACCGCCGAACTGACCGCCGAACTTCTTTTTTTCTGAACCTGTCCCATAAGCAGCTGGAAGTCAGAGTGGATTCTGCCACAGACTCGATGTTGCATTCTAGCTCAGCAACAGATCAACTGTGATACATAGCTGGGCTTAGATCACGCCACGGTCTGTGTCAACGGTGATGCACGGCACTCTGAATACTTCCAATTTATTCTCTTTTCTGCACGTTTTTGCCTCTCAAACTGTTCTTTAAGCTCAAAACCAAAATGTATGGAATATGTACCTACACATGGCTCAACAAACACATTATATACAAAATACACTTGGAAACAAGAACAAACGATAGGAAAGTGGGGACCTAAAATAGGTATTGAATAGTCCAATCAAATACCCCTAAAACTATGCTTTGCTCGTCCTCGAGCAAAAAAAAATTAGAAAAACAAACAAAAAAAACATATAATACTAAATATAAATAAAAAAAACTAAACTAGTCCACTTCCGTAGGAAACATGATGGCATTTAGCGTATGCCACAAGCCTTTCAACCACTAGGTGATCCCTAGATGGAGAAGTTTTGTCTTTTGAGGGTTTACAGCTACGACACCCACAAACATATACTCTGCTAGAAAATTGGTTGAGTTGCAATCCAAACATACCAAGCAAAGAAAACACGTGCATGCTAGAATCTCAAATATACCAATCAATAACTATGCATCACGCAATGCAAGTATGCCAATACTTAAGATGTTTTCTATTTACAGACAACTACTCCCAAATGCCCAAGATAAAATTCGCCTCGACTCTAATCCTTACTAGATTTCTCTCATTTTTGCACTTAGAATCCTAGGCTCAATCTCTAGCAAACATATGCGAATGAGTTTAGGTATATGGAATCAAACATAATCGCATATGAGTATTTTCAAATAACGCACAATTTCTAAAAAATCGATCTCATGAAAGGAATTGAAATGCCATGAACGTGGAAAGAGCGTACATCGACTCACATTTCCAAGACAGACTTCGTAAAAGATCAAATAGACTTTCCCTAATTTATATTGTAGCCAAGGGTGATTTGGTAGTGTATGGGATGGAAGATATGGTAGGAGTGGGAAGATAAAGTTACAAAACATGCCAAGGTGTTTACACATTACATTTACATAATTGAGCTCTATTACACCTTACATTACAAGAGTCTAAGCTATAAACTTTAACTTGCACATTTGTGCTACATTTGTACCCAGTTGTGAGTAACTTTACATTTGAAGAATTGAAGGCTTTAGTGTTTATATTTCACACTATTTTCTTTTGAAAGCCTTTGCCTTTGCACAATTATATACATTTGCCTAAGTACACGCTTTACACAATTTAGAGCTATATAACTTCTCTAAAGCTATACACCTTAACATGATCCATAACTAGGGTATGTGAAAGTGTTTGGGTTATGTAGGTGGTGGAGGTTTAGTGTTTGGCCTCAATTTTTCTGATGAAAGCACATATCTAGGGACAAGTGTTTAGACTATTTTAGTAATTAAGCATGATACTAGCCCAAAATCATTTCTAAAAGTCCATTAGCAAGGGAATGCAAATCTCAACAAGCAGTCCACATGACGATGTTCTAAGGCAATCAATGAAAGAAAATTTGATGTATGATGAGATCACTAAAAATTAAGTACAAGTTCGAAGAGTGTTTAAGAGTAGAAATGTCATAACCCTCACAAATAAAACGTTATAAGGCACAAAATCTCACAAGGGTAGTCTCAACTATTTTCCTAAGCGAAACAAGAATAGAGGTCTAATCCACCTCAACATCAAAAGATTGGCACTGTACAAGCATATTTAAAGCGATGCATGGAGCTAAGAGCATACATGATATGTCTCTACCGGCATGTGAAAGAAAAACAACTCAACAAAATTGGACTCTATTTCCAAAAGTTTTCAAAATAAAACGTTTTGAGCAGAGATTTGAAAATTTTCTAAACATAACATAAACAAAAATAGAAACAAAACAAAAATAAAAACATGAAAGTGTCCACACCCCCAAACCTAAACTCAACATTGTCCTCAATGTTGCTCAAATTATAAAATATGGACAACATTTAGCTAGATTTGGGAGGTAGAACATAAACATCACAAAAAACTAAAAACAATAACACATCAAATCCTAAGATCTAAGCACAATACAAATCCACTCTTAGATCTAAACAAAAATAAAAATTACAAACACAACAAACATAGCATTCCTATCACTAAGCGCATGGGCGGTTTCCGCCCAAGTCGATAACTACTCCACAAGCACTTCAAAATTAAGCACAAAGTTTAGAAGGTACCTCTTGTGGCTGTAACCACATGGCCTTTGTGGGACTACCATTTAACTCTGGGAGTTGTTGTGGTACGATACGCACACTCTTACCGTTCTCATGAGTTGTGCGGTCCATAAAACCTGGAAATTTCCTTTCCTTGCACAAGCACAACTCAAAAAATATCAAATGCATATGCCATAAATAAAAAGAAAATAAGAAAAAGAAAAATCTAACCGCATGCATATATATCCGCAAAGTAATTAAATCTAACATTTACAAAACCTAAGCTAAAACCAGAAACAATCAACGAATACACGTCCCCAGCAGCAGCGCCATTTTGACGAATCAATTTTTGTGTCACTGAAAGCATTGTCAAAATATTTATAATAAAATTAACCTTGCTATAAGGCACCAGTCAAAAGACAAATATAGAAATAAAACTAGTACAGTGTGCAAGCAAGGGTATCGTTCCGCATGGATGTGTTGTCAACTGTTTCAAGTTTTAGAGTTTAGGGAAAACATGTAAATAGAATGCGGATGAGGTGAGAATGGTGTGTGTGTGTGTAGGGTGTTGTGTGTGTCCAAAGAAAATGAAAATGAAAATATAAAAATAAATAAGAGAATATGGAGGGGTGAGAATGGTGATTAAATGAGAAATAATAAAAGGGTGGATAGGAGAGATGCATGAAAGTGGTCACACAAGGGTTTACAAGTTCACCATACATAAGTGCACACAAGTGGGTTTTTAGACATTAAGTTCATCCAATTTAAGTTAAGGGTTCGTTCTTACCTCAATCCGATTTATACCCATTCATAGAGCTAACGGTTGAAGAGTATGTCGAGAGCCTCTCAAACACGAAACCGCAACCAATATATGTGAACCAATTCTACAAACCAATGCTAGATTGAGCCCTAATACTAACATGGTTATGTAAAATGGCAACGTTAAGTCTAATGAATGTGGAAAGAGTAATTGTTCCTCCAACCATACTTTGCCTAGAGCCCGTAGCGCAAGAAATTGCCGAATTCCTAATTATTGTATCTCTAATCATAACTCACCTAGAGCCCATAACATGAGGAATAACTAAAAACCAATATATAACAAAAACAATGAACCAAACCTCTTATAATATGGTAATTAACAAGTTCATTCATTCTTACAAGCCAATTAGCCAAGACTATGCCCGGTTGGCCCTCTTAAAGCACAATCCTAACTCTAATTTACTCAAACCCATCCATACACATGCAATTTCGACCTTCCATCAACATACACACACAAATGGGAAATGTGATTACAACTACTCCTACAATTACACTAATCTACTCCTAATCCCATTCATGAACAAATATTAATTTCCAATCTCCATACACAAGCATTTCAAGATAAGAGATATATTCAATAATAACAAGAATGAATCAAAACATAAATTAGATATAAAAACAACCAACACATATATTAAGCACAAATTAGGTTTACAAATATTCCCAAGTGAGGATTTACACATATGGAAAACAAGATATACATGGAGAATGAGTTTAGATACAACCCTTGAAGAAACCCCTCCAAGAGCTCCATCCTTTGCTTGCCCAAAATTGGTCCAAAGACCTCTCCTAACTCCATGAAATCTACTCACAAATGTGGGCAAAGATGGGTAGAAATGGTGGTGGTGAGCTTTCCATGTAGGAAAACCTCCATGGAAGCTTGAAAGCTTCTCTCTCTCTCTCTCTCTCTCTCTTGATTTGATGAAGAAGAATGAAGAAGATGTGGTTTGGGCTGTGTATATTTTAAAGAGAAGAGAGGAAAAGGTGTTTATATAGTGTTGGAAGGTTAGGGTATGAAATGGTAGTGAAAAGAGGAAACTGCCCCTGAAAATTTGCTAGAAATGGCCTATCGCTGCTTGATCGGCGGTTGGATCGGCGGTTGGATCGGCGGTCGGGTGACTGCTGATCTGACCGCCGAATTACATGTGTTCTTCTGGACTGAAACAACGGTCTAAAGGGCGGTCAAGGTGTGACCGCCGAATTGACCGCCAAACTTCTGGAACCTACTGTCTTTGAATGGCGGTTGGAACGTCAGTCACCTGACGCCGAACAGACCGCCGAACTTCTTCTTTTCTGAACGTGTCCCATAAGCTGCTGGAAATCAGAGGGGATTCTGCCACCGACTCGATGTTACGTTCTGGCTCAGCAACGGATCAACCGTGATACACGGCTGAGCTTAGATCACGCCGCGGTCTGTGTCAACGGTGATGAGCGACACTATGAATACTTCCAATTTATTCTCTTTTCGGCACATTTTTGCCTCCCAAACTGTTCTTTAAGCTCAAAACCAAAATGTAGGGAATATGTACCTATACATGTCTCAACAAACACATTATATACAAAATACGCTCGGAAACGAGAACAAACGATAGGAAAGTGGGGACCTAAAATATGTATAAAATAGTCTGATCACTCGACAATCCAACATACCACAAACAAGTGTCGCCTTAAGGTCAGTCAAATACGTGCATGTTGGGTCGAGACACTCTCAATCGAATGATGTACCATAATAACTCTTATTCCTCTATCATTCAACCATCGTTTATTTCAGTCAGGTTTACAATTAACAAATTTAATTAAAACCATGTGAGTGTGACCCACCATTTCAGACCTCTTAAGCTTAACTTGAGAATTGCTGCCTTAGGGTCGGTCACTCCCAAAATACACTCAGAAACCTTATACGTTAGGAAGTCAACCTTGGTATTGATTCTCATGGAGATCCTCCTTAGGGAGGATGAAAACAAAGTCGTCTTGAGGCCCCACTTGAATCTCAGGGTGTTGAACTAATGATGGAGACTGCGGGATATAATGTCATATATCCCTCTCCCACTCACTATTTTAGAATTATGGTTTTCACTTAATGCACATAGATATTACTAAGATTAAATGGCTAATTTCAATCTAAATGTCTACGGCATATAACAAATTATTAGAATCTTATTTTAACAACAAATAAACTAATCCGATTTTTAACTAATTAAAATCTAGTTCATTATTCAAAATCTAATCTATGTAAATAAATTTACTAAGACTAGAATTATTTAATATGATTTACCAAGTTTTGACTATTAAAACTAATCACATTATTAGGTCCAATTATATTAGGACTTTAATCTAATTAAACCTAATATTAAGTGAAAGATCTAACTAATCTAACTAATTAAGCGATTTAATTAATAGACTAGTTATTAATGAAAATTACCAAGTTTTTACTCTAAAAACTAATCTCATTATGTAATAGCCAATTATGAGATTTGCCAATTTTTAATCATATTAAAAAAATAAAACACATAATGCGAATGACTATTATGCATGTATGACATTTTAATAAAATGCATGTGTAGGCACTACTAATCTATATGACATGTATATGCATGTCAATGCTTTAATTATCACTTAATAAAATCATACATGAATTGAACGAGTACGATGAGTTTATCTAACTTAAAAATAAATAATAATAAAAAAAAACTAGTTACAAAAATTATCCAATGCCTTCCTTGGCCTTCAAGCAATTCCAATATTCTTCAAATCTTTGAATTCTTCTTATTTTGGGCTTTTAACCAAGTCCAACTTGATTAAATAATTATATATATATATATATGTTATGATCCATCTCATGAATCAAACCTAAAGCCCAAGTGTTACTTTAACACTTATTTGAGGCGTAAGGCATAAAAAAAAAAATCAAACCCAAAATTACTTTTCGAATTCGGAAACCCTAGTGTCACAAATTTGCAGCCCTAGCACTATCGCGCATTGCCGTCATTCGCATGCATGGGTATCACAAACACACAGGCTGTACGCTGAAGCATTGTGCATGGACGTGCATAACAATTGCTTAAATAATAACACTTGTGCCTGACCATGCTTAACAATTACGCATGAATGTTACAGCTTCGTATTGCATTGAGCAACACTTGCGCATGCATGACACCTGCTCATGTTGCATAACAATATTTCAATAATTGAAATTGCATTGCTATATGCATGTGTCATGCATATGTAATACGCACTGCAGCAACTTAGTAAAAGCAATTGATGTTTGTGTGCATGCTGTAGGATGCGCAACACTTGCACATGTGTAATGCATATGTACAACAGGTCCGTGTGGCTGCTGTGCTTTATCTTCCGGATCGTCTTCTTCATCGATTTACATCAATAAAAATAAAATTACAGTATAAAAAGAAAAAATTTATAACCTGGAATTAATATTACATCAGAAAAAAAAAATTACATATAATATGCAAAACCCTAAAACCCATTATACCATACAGTTAACTATCAATCATGCTTTAAAAAAAAATTAAAACATCATACATTTAATAGATTGTGCCTACACATATATACATGCATTAAACAAGAAAAAAAATGATTTATTCTAATATATCGTACTAGGGCTCTGATACTAATTGTAGGAACCAGAGTCGTGCAACGTAAGTAGATTTCAAATTTTTTTTTAAAATCAAATTTATGTAATTCTATGAACCGTGTACGATATATAAGAATAAATAAAATGTAGGATTCGAAATCATACCTCAAAGCTAACTCCTTCGTTCTTTAATTCTTGAATTTGCTTTCCGATTTGTACCACTGGATAACTTCATGTGGGCATGTCACAGGCTTCAGGAGGTTGAATGGAGGTTGAAGAAACAACACAAAACAACTTTGGCTTTGTGTATAGAGAATTCAGCCACTTGAATAATAAAAGAACAAAAAATAAGAAAAACTTTTTTTTATTTCTTCTTGCTAGCCGCACCACCTGATTCTCTTTTCTTTCTTTTGGCCGAATCCAATATTTTTTTTTCCGTTCAAATCAAATTCCTCAAAGAAAAAAAATTCTCTTATCATGTTATATAAATATATCATTATATATTTTGAAACTAGATAATTATCTTTTTCCAAATATATCTTTATATATTCAAAAGATAATTAGTATTTAAGTGTCATAAGTAGAGGAGGATTCTAACTCCCACATAACCCGAGTTGACTTAAACTTAAATACTAGACTTCTCAAAGAATAAAATAATCTAATTATTTTATGTCTTAGTCTTGATTTGAACCCGCCACCTCCATTTAATCATGAATTAATAATTAATAATTATAAATTCATTAATTATAAATATATTAATTAAATAATCTTATTATTCAATTAATCTCTGAATAAATATGTGTCACTTTCATAACATAATTAATTGGACAATCCAATTAATTAACCGTGACCCTTGTTACCATTAACATTTCGGGTAGCAAGGGAACCTAATGGACCCACAGTTATGAGCTCCAATAATCTTGAGAAAAATTAATTACACTCTTTAATTAATATTTCATGATTATTAACCTCGGAGTTACTCCACTAAAAACCCGAAGCTGCACTCTTATAACTGTAGATGTTTTTACACAAACCAAAAACTCAGTGTCCATCGATATAGCTATTACATACGGTATGATCCTCCACAAGTAGTTCATAATTAGAGTTAGGTCATAAAGTCTGTTATATCCCTCTAATTATATCTTTTCCATTAAGTACCATTGATTCTCTAATGAACAATAAATCCTAACTTCCTTTACGGAAGAAGGAGAGTGCTCACATTGTTCAAGCCCCGAATCAACCCTTAAGGAAACTACTATCTACTTCTCGTAAGAAGTAGTGGATTCCACTATTGTGTACAGACCTTCCCAGCCACAAGCCAAACCGCGATTCCAACATACGAAGTTATTGACCTGGAATGCAACTCCGGTCTCACCTATGGTATATCAAAAACTATGATTTAACCTAAAGGAGTCAATAAGACACTCAGGATTAAGATCACCCATATATAGCCATCATTTGTCTATATATATGAATCTCATCATGTAACGGATCTTGGTGAGAGAGTCATATAGATCGTGGCCTAGTCCTATATGATCACATCATACAAGGTGTCTCCATTCTCATATCACCATATGAATAGTCTAGGATAAGACCACAGTACATTACGGAATGGACCGCAGATGTAGATTAACCAAAAATAAAACACCCATCTCTATTTACTATCCATTGACTCTTTAGATTGCTCATCTCAAACTGAATTCCTCTGTATATGACACTCCTATACTTAGTTAGAGATTACATCCGGCAATCTTAGATGTTAAGTACACATGATATAAATGTATGAGACAGATTTATAAAATGAATAAACTACTTCTTTTATTAATGTTTCATTCACATTTACAAATTACAAGCTTTAGGGCATAAACCCCAACACCTAAGACGACCATAATGTGGCTCCCGTAATATCTAGTCAGTGTTACTTAGATGGATAAGTTGAAAATACTTAGCCAAAGTAATTGAGTTGATCGAAGTAAAGAAGTTGATCGAGGGTACCCGAAATGGTCGGGGTTTTGGTTACCCGATCGGGTTTATATCCCTAGTCGGGGGTGAAGGAAATTTGGTTAGGTTTGACATATGGTCAGCTGAGCGACACGTGGACAACTACAAGACACGCTCGGAATCATGACACGCTACTAGCATGGAATCCAATGCAATCACGACTCAAATACGCAAAGGAAGAACCTTACTCGAATAAGATGTCTAAAAGTATACTCCGATAAGGAAACAAATTTCCTTAAAGATATAAGAGTCTAGAATAGGAAAGAGACATGTTGTATTTAAAACACAGACAGTGCAAAATAGGAAAGAAGAACAACACGACTCCAACAAGTCAGAGTTTTATTAATTTACTACCATCTTTCCTTTTACTTGTACTCCAAGAATTAGTGTTCGATGCATGTATAAATAGACCCTAAAAACACCTAAAAATGGGTTAACGAATCAATAGATACTCAAGAGAGTGAGAGAGGCTGAAGTTGTAACAATTTATTCATAGTGAATTATTTTCTCGCCGTCACTGGCAACCGTGGTTTTTTCCCTTTTGGGTTTTCCACTTTAAATCCTGTTTGCATGATCTCAATTATTTCTTTTTGATTTATTACACAATTGTCAATTCAACGTACTTTGTGTGACGTATGATTGAATTTACACAATCCCAAAAATCACCGCCAACACAAATCAACATCATAGTTTAACTATAAAAAATGTAAAATTGTTTTCAAGAAATACACACACACACACACACACAATAAGGGCATGTTTGGAACGTTGTACTGGATAGGATTAGCACACTGTACATTATTAAATTAGTACTGTATGATGTTCGGTAATATTTTATAGTCGTATTAAGTTGTACGACGTACTAGTTTTATACGGTACAAACCGTATTAAGATAACGATCGGGAGATGTGTTCTACAACCGTATTAGACTTAATAATTTTAATAAAATGAAAAATCAAATTTATTTTAGAAATTAAAAAAATTAAAAAAATAAGGTGAGATCAATCGACCTTTATCAGAGAGGCTTTCTAGCCTCCTCCTTCAAGGGGCCGCTGGTCTCCGTCCTAGAGGAGACCAATCAGCGTCCTTATCGTCGTGGTTGTTGACTGGTCTCCTCTAGAACGTAGGCCGACGGCCTCCCTAAAAAAGATAGATGCAGTGCCTTCTCCATTGAAAAGGAGGAGAGCTTCTTTTGTGGATGCTGACGGCAAAGGACGAGGTCGCACCTCCTCTATCGCGAAGGAGGTGTGGCTCCTTTGTGAAGAAAAGAGGAGGCACGGCCACGTTTATGAAGAAGGCCAACAACTACTCCATACCAGCGCTTATCTAGTCAATCTACAACCTTTGGTGGTCGAGGAGGCCGGAGATCGACTAGAGGAGACAATGACTGCCAGAGACCGGAGGTCGGTGGAGACAGTTGAGATTGTATTTTGAAAGAAAAATATACTATTTTTTTAAGAAATAAAAATATTTATTTATTAAATCTTTATAATTATATTTTAATTTAATATTTAAATATATTTATAAATATTGAATTTAATTTAAGAAAATATTAGCTAATCTAGTATTATCTAATACTATCCACAACTAAACAACGTAGAGGAATTAAAATCAGTTGTCCAAATATTGAGATACTATTTTTTGACATGTCTCAATTTTTAGGCAGCTGACTTGAGATTAATATAGAGTACTAATTTGAATCCAATTATGTCGAATACTAACCGGTACAATCCTATGTTATACTGTACATTACTGTCCATTCGAATACCGTACAACGTGCCAAACATGACCTTGCCTTCCTATTTTGTCCTTGTTTGTCCCCCTAAATTACGTTCTTCAAAGTTGAAACAAACAGACAAAATTAGTTCGCTCTCCACATTAAAAAGCTCTAACATTTCTTGAAGTCTCATACTCATCCAATATCATATTTTACTTCTTTCCCATTCTACCCTTCTGTACCATCTTCAACCTCCCTCTCTTCCTCTGGTCTCTTCACTTTCACTCCATCAATGGCTTCTCTTCCTTCAATCTCTCTCCTCCTTCTCCTTCTCACCCTATTCTCATCACAAACCCACCTCACACTCTCTCTCCCCGACCCCTCCCTCAATCACGGCCGTCCATCTCTCCCTCTTCTACACTCCATTGCAGACGTCCACGACCTCCTTACTCTGTACGGTCTCCCAAAGGGTCTCCTCCCCGGTAACATCGAGTCCTATACCCTCCAAAACGATACCGGATCCTTCTCCATCCACCTGACTGGCACATGCTACGTTGACTTCAAACCGCTCGTCTACTACGGGAAGAAGATCACTGGGAGGCTCAGCTACGGTGCCGTGACTGACATCTCCGGTATCCAAGCGAAGAAACTGTTTATCTGGGTGTCTGTTACCGGGATGGAGAAGGTCAAAGACGCTGACTTTATTGAGTTCTTTGTTGGTTCTTTGTCTGAGAAATTTCCAACTGATAAGTTTCAACAAGTTCCTCTTTGTAAGAGCAAAGCTTCTATGAGGACCAACTTAGATTCCATGTGAGGTAATGTGTTGTTCTTTTGACCTGTCTTGGAAAGTTTTATTATTGACTTGTTGATGATCACATTGAATTTTTGTGATTTTTGTTTCTGGGGTCAATATGTTTTACAAGTTTAGGATTGAAAAGTGTGTTAGTGCTTAGTTTTGATCAAGGAAGTGTATATCGATAATTTTGGAATTTTGGGGTATTGATATTGAAAACATGTGATCTGAGTCTATTTTGTCAAATTTATGTTCGTTTGGCTGATCACTGACCAAATTTGTCATGTGATACTTCACAATTATGGGGAGAGGGGTAGGTGTTCATAATTTAGGAAGATCGTAAAGAATGATAAATGGTCAAATGAGGGTTAAAGTTGTATCAAATTGTTGGCTTGGTTAATCAAAAATGTAAGGAGGACCTCCTGAACTTGTATGATTCATGTAAATGATGAAGAATATTTGAAATCATTGCAAGTTGTTAGGATCATCAAACTGGCGATTGAAAGGTCAAAGGTTCGTTGCATTCAGTGTATAAATTTTGGGAGTCAGAATTGAGAGATATTATCGTGAAGCAGAGTTCTAGTCTCCGATGTTTTAATGGATAAAAGGGAACTGGAATGCCATTTCTATTTTCTTGTTGTTTATTGCCGGCTACCAGTGATGTATCTAAAAATTTTGAGAATTTGATGAACCTCAAAGCTCAAACTTGGTGTAGTGAAACATTTGGTGAATCCTGTCATAAAACTGACTTATTTGTATACAATGAGTAGGCCAGAGTTGTTATTGAAACACCTTACTGAAGTTGACTCTATGTTAATAAGCAAAAATAATATTCATCAACATACCTCAAACTAAAATCTCTTTTGAGCAGTGATGTAGCAAATTTGAAATGCCTAATTGAAACTTCCTGCTGTAGGTGTTAATCTCACTCTTAGTTTGCAAACTATTGTATTGAAAGGTAGCTCTTGTTAATTCCTCAGACTGATGAACTTTGCAACATAAATTTTGAGGTTATACATGTCATGATCTCTAAATGCTTCCATGTATATAATAGTGTACTAATAGTATTCTTTTCATTCTTGATTGTATATATAAAGGCAACATCTTTTACAATACTCCCGCTTGCAAATTATTAATAGGGCTTACATTGATACGAAGTTTTGTTCACATCTACAACGGCCATACAGGCAGATTCAGCTTAGTAAGTGCACTGCATAGGTGCAGACACTTTCAAGTAGCAGTTAACTTGACTTGGGTTATTCTATCACAAGTCTGAACTCAAATAATTAATTATAATGAGTTGCTATAGTATCTGAAGTAATGTTGTCTCTCAGTGTACTACCTCATTTTGAGCTTGTTTTTGCCTGTTGTTGCTTTTAGTATTCTACTCTAGGTATCAAGCTGACTTGTCTGGAAATGAATAGTGGCATTGGAAATATTCCAAATATGTTCTCACTTTCTTTCTCAAGATGGTCTTTCCTAATATGATTGTATATGTCAACTTTAATATTAAACTTTTACAATGAATACTGCATAGCCAGAGGATTCCACAATAAGATTTGCAAGCAATTTTATGTAAGCATGTGTAGACATAGAATTTTGTCAAGTTTGAAATAAGATGTGTAGTTAAGAAGTGATTGGTTTCCACAACCACTTTATCAACAACCAATTACATACTTTAAAAATGTCAGGAAAAAAATCAGATTAGAAGAGGATCCAAATTCTTGAAGTAAACCCTTTTCAGAGATCAAAACATGAGGTCAAAACCACAGCTACAAATTGCATCGCAATATTCTCTAGAACTTATTTACAAATTATAAGGAACTATGACGATTGTAAAAAAAAATATTAGCATACCTGGGGATTTTGGTTTGATAGAGAATATACTTCTATACAGTGAAATTGAGATAATAAGATTCCTGCAAGCACTTCCATTTATGTAAACCAGATTAAAAATCCTAGCGTACGTCTGTTGGACAAACTGTAATTGCTATATTATAATGTATGATATTTTTTGGAAGATTCATAAAGATGCTGTGATTCTTTGCAGGTGGAAGCAGACCTATTACTTATGTTCCATATTCATCTACATGATTGTGTGGTGGAAGCAAATAAATGTACAAAGATCTCATTGTAATCAGTTGTCTATTGAATGTGTAATTGTCTATGATATGACAATCAAAAGATCGATCTTGGATCGAAAATAACATATAAGATTTATCATGTATATAAAATATATGATTGTTTTGTATTCTATTATTGTGTTTGCAGTCTTTTACTATTCTTTCCTTACAATGTATTGCAGTTTCACATACGCATGCCCTTATTTCAAAAGCAAAGCGGTCTCATTGTTTCCCGTTCGAATAATGATTTCAACAGGGCAATTCCAGTTTACTCAACAAGCTTACGATTTTGATTTTCAGTCTGAACATTTCTGGTCATATACTGACCCTACTAACATTGTTTCTCCTCCCTCTACACCTTGTAACTATGAAGCAAGATTGAAGATTCATATACATGGAAAATCCGGTTGTTGTGTTTATGCATAGACATGCTTGTTTGTTATGTTTGGAATTTGAATGTTTTTAGCCTCCTGCCAGCTATTGCCAGATTTTGAACCCAGTCAATGTCCATCACTGAATAAAAAATCGATCGTCTACTTAAATTACCGATGTGAAAAATAAGATAGTGATGGGATTATTATCAATAAACGTCCTTATCGTTACGTGGGAATCGAAGTATTTTATGCTAAGATTCGGATAATTCTCTATGAAACAGTACATAAAAGGCTTAGTAAGCAAAAGAAAAGTAGTCTATCAACATGTTGCTAATATATTTAGGAATTCTGTAAACATTTTCTTGCGGATGGCAACCCCTCTTTTCTCTATGGTATTATAGCCAAGTTACCTTTAAATTTAATATTTAACTTATATGAGTAGTTATAGAAAGACAGACTTTTAATTACGACATCTGAAAACAAATTCTCATTATAAAATTATTAAATGATACATGCTCTTATTTTAACAAGTTATGTTTTTTACTTTTATTTTAATAGTCATGTTTATTATTACCTTTAGCTATTTAACTTTAGTTTTATATCTCTTTAACACATGAGTACTATTATTTATTATTATATAGTATCTTTGGTTTTCTTTAAGATATTAGTATTATTATATTATGTTTCTTTAATCTATGAGTACGGTTAATCTTATTGATAGAGCCTTAATAGAACTCGCTGTAAATTGTCCACAAAACTTAGAATCTTTAAAAAGACATCAGTTAAAACATATATAATTAGTGAATGAAGGACTACCAATACTTTATAAAACCTTAGAATTTTGTCTCAAGCATAGTAGAAATAATTTTCCACAATTAGAAAAGGAAATATTAGAATTAGAAAAGCAAATATTAGAATTAGAAAATTGAAAGATCAACGGTGAAAACAAAATAAAAATATTAGAGCAACTTCTAAAAGATTATCAACAAAAGCCATCAACATCATCCCTGATTAGATGAACACTGAATTTGAAAATATAAAAGAACGTTTAGAATACTGTCAAAACATTATAAACCAGTTGACTAGTGGATTAGAAAAAGCAAATCCCTTAGATAATAAAAGCTTTTATAATCTCAAAGCTAGATTAAATGGTGTTAAATTATCATAAATAAACAAGCAAGTAGTCATCAATCCAATCACTTCTTAGCTGTTTCCTTTGCTTTTACCCATGTCAAACTCATGCTTCGATCTTTGTTCAAAACACACCTATAAATAGAGAGGGTTGTGATGTTTTCTAATTAGTATCAGAAAGGCAAATCTTAAGTACATTCCATCTCTCTCTCTTTCTCAAAGCTAGAAACTCGACATCAAGTTATCAAGTATTTAGGGTTGTGATTGTATTTGTGTTTATTATTTGAATTTGTTTTGCAACTTAATCTGTTGTGTTAAATGGAGCATCATCGGTAAGCTATTGTGCATGCAACTTATGAGTAGAATGACAATAAGAGCGACACAAAGAGAAAAGAAAGGATGGTAGGGCGGTTACCCGTCGAGGATGGGAAGGGAGACAAAAATGAATTAGCTGATGCTTTCATCAAAAAACTTTCGCAACCAGTTAAGGATTCAGAGGGAAGAGTCCTTCAAACGATTTCAGGAGATGATCGCCCGAGGGGTTTGAACATTGAACTATGTATTTTAAGATTGGAAAATTTGCAATGTATTGATATTGTTTCATGATTAATGGTTATGATGTAACACGTACTATTGTTATATGTACGGTGTACTTGATATAGTTGTTTGAGTTTCAATTTGTATAATAGATTGTTTTCTTCAATTCTTCTCCTTCAAAGACAAATGGTGCTAGAAACTTTCATCTCACAGAAGTTTTCAAAGATTTTTTAATTTTATTTACAAGGGCTCCCAATGCCTAAATTCTTGATTAAAAAGGAATGATTAAATTTTGAATTTGCTTATAACATTCTTATTCATTGTTCCCACTTTACTGTCATATAGCAAATCTCAACTATTGGATTGATCACATCCGATTAGTTAAATGAAATGAGTTATTTTATCTTTTAATGAATTATTTAATAAATAGTTATATAAAAAATTTACTAAAAGACAATAATACCTATTTTAACAAAATGCAGCACCTAAAATTATTTTCATATATGTAGGTGGATGGTTTAAAATTTCTTTATCCAAATAGCTTTCCGAAGTTTTAAGTATTCTTCTTACCAGATTTCAAGAATTCAAGTAGCCAAACTTTGCCCTTATATATATTTACCAGAACTTTTATCTATTATATGTGGAATTCATTATGCTCATTCTCTTAATTTGCAAATGCAAAGAATATCACACTTCATATGTTATTACTATATATTAAGAATATAATCACAAAAATACAATTCTAAATGCTATCACAACCATCACCGCCCAATTCGATTTGGTGGTAAAGAGCACTCATTTAGATTGACAGTTTTACAGATTCGAGTCCTACCACCGCATGCAAGTGGTATATATATATATATATATATATATATATATATATGCTATCTCAACCAAAAGAAAAAACAAGTTTTATAGTCTACAAAGATGAGAGATTCTAGTATGAGCTAGATTTGCCTAAACCATCCAATTTGAAAAATAAGATATGATGGGAATTACTAATCAATTAATGTCCTCCCTTGAATAAAGAAAGAAAAGGTTTCCTACAACATGTTGCCAACAAATTAAGGCATTCTTTTGATGTTTCTTTTAAGCCTCACTATCAAGCAAATCTTAGCACTCCAATAACTTTTTTTTTTGGATGTGTCCTTCGCTTTTTCTATGCCAAACTCATGCTTGTGAATTGGAAAAGTACCTACAAATAGAGGGGCATATTGATGTTTCGTTTTGCATCAGAAAGGAAATTCTAAGTACACATATCTCCTCTCTTCTTAGCCAAAAACTTGAGCAACCAAATTAGCTTCTATTATGGAGCATCATAGAGAGGGTTTTGTGCATATATGGTAGACATGAGATGAATGACAAGAAGAGCTCTACTATTACAAAGATAAAAGCAATAATGACACGGTGGTTGCTTGTCCAAGAAGAGAAGAGAGACATCAATGAACGAGCTGATGCTTTCATCAAGAACTTCCACAATTAGCTACGAATTCAACATGAAGAATCCTTTAAACGATATCAGGAGATGATCAATCAAGGAGTTTGAACTTTAAAACCATGTATATCAAGATTGGAAAAATTGCAATGTATTTGATATTTTACTTTCATAATAAATTGTAATGAAATACAACAAACTTGATAGTGTTGTTTTGAGGAAATATGAGGTTTTAGCACTCTTTTGAGTTGGTGTAGCACGTAAGGCACCACTTTAATAACTTAAGTTTAAAATGCACCAAAGTAAGTGACTTCCAAAAATTCTCTTACTGTACACATTTTTAAATTATTTTTTTGACTTTAACTTTTGGAAGATACTTTGAAGTTGATTGAGATTTACTTCTCTCTCTTACTGTCTTAAAGTGAAAAACTCTGTAGACTAAATCCAAGTTCATCTTCTTCTCCAACGAGTTCGAAGTTCATATAGTTACAAAAGATCACTCATCTTATCAGTTTGATAATCATCTTATCAGTTTGTGAATATCAAACTAATAAGATGAGTAATCTTATGCAACTTCGAAAAATTCAAATACTGAGAAATTACAATTTAAAAGCAGAATCAACGAAACTCTAGACCAAATATAATGATGGCTCTCGCCTCTCGAGTGGATTTGATCAGCAATTGAATGATTCTACTTTGTTCTGAGACTTTGTATAAGCTTTTTGAGACTTTGTTCTGAGACTTTTGAATAGGGTCCCCGAGTCTTTTATAACACGTTCCGAGACTTTTATCTGAGACTTTTATCCGAGACTTTTGTATAAGCTTTCTGAGACTTTTGTCCGAGACTTTTGACCGAGACTTTTGAATAAGGTTCCCGAGACTTTTGAAAGCCTATTTAACAGTTTTGGAAAGTATTTCTAATGTCTCAGATAAAAGTCTCGGATAGAAAAGTCTCGGATAAAAGTCTCGGAACACAATCACAAAGTCTCGGAATCACAAAATCTCGGAAACACAAAGTCTCAGAACACAAAATACTTTCCGAGGCTTTTGAAAACTTTTCCAAGACTTTTGAAAGCCTATTCAAAAGTCTTGGACATAAGTCTCAGAAAGTTTTTCTAAAGTCTCGGATAGAAAAGTCTTGGATAAAAGTTTCAGAATACAATCACAAAGTCTCGGAATCACAAAGTCTCAGAACACAAAGTCTCGAAACACAAACACAAAGTCTCGGAACACAATCACAACGCCTTAAAACACAATCACTAAGTTACTGTTCATCCTCTTCCCCACTCAAAAATCCTAACCCTCAACAACTTTAACAATGGAAGATTCAAAACCAAAATCCAATTTGGGTTTTAAATTGAATAAAAATCTCAGGAGGCATTGCCCTCGGCCCCCGTGAGCTGACCGGGCAGCTCGACCCTCGAGTGTGTCAGCGTAGCACCATTCCGTCGACGTTCAAGTGATCGCCTGGGTTTCAACTGAACTTTCTCTCTCTACTTCACAACTCTGTCACTGTAAACTGAATGAAAGAAAGCTGGCGTAGAAGTGCTGTAGGGGTATGTTTTGAAGAATACCATTTTAGGTGCCTTTTAAACATAAGTTTTTAAAAGAGTGATACTCTTGTAATGGCACTCATAAAGGTGCCATTTAATTTTTGTTCGATCATGTTGTTTCAATGTCTTTGGATTGTCACAACTTTTATCTTTTCCACCTTATGTTCAATCAACCTTCTCCAATAAATATGTCAATTTTCTAATTACCATTAATTCATGTCCTTATTATCATGTTCGAATGAAATAAATATTTTATGCAACTTATTAGAGTAATTCTATCTGAAAAATGAGCTGAGAGAGCCTTGTATAAAGAAAGAAAAGTTTCCTACTACCAAGTTGCCAATAAATAAGGCATTCTCTTAACGTTTCATTAATTCTTTTAAGCCTCACTAGTAAAAGGTTGTTTTTTCTTCTATAAACAAGCAAATATTAGCTCACCAATAATTCCATAAACTCATGCTTGTAATTGTAAGTTGGAAAAATACCTATAAATAGAGGGTCATGAAGCATGATGTTTTGTTTGGCCAATTTTAACTAGTGGAAATATGGGGTTTTGTCACTTTTTTGAGTTGGTGTTTCACGAGTGTCACCACTTTAATAACTTAAGTTTTAAATGCACCAAAGTAAGTGAATTTCTAAAAATACAGTTACTTTACATATATTTTTTTATTTACTTTTCAGTTTTTCAATTTATTTTCATCTTCTTCATCAGCTTCCATTGGAGGTCTGTTTAACAGACCACCAATGGAGGTTGAACAAACCTCCATTGGTTGTCGAAGTCGTTCGACCTCGGAGGTCAATGAAGAAGAAGATAAAAAAAAATTGGAAAAATTTATGTTTGTCCAATAAGTCTCGGAAATTTTGGAGACATTTCAGGTATTTTTGAGACTTTTCAAGTAATTTCTGAGGCTTTTCAGTTAGTTTCCGAGACCTTTTGGTAATTCCAGACACTTTTGGTAATTTCCGAAACTTTCTGGGTAAAAATAAAATTTTCCAAGACTTTCAATATAGTTTTCGAGACTTTATATAATTTTCGGGACTTTTTGGATAAAAATGAAATTTTCCTATTTTATTTTTTCATATTCTTTCTTAAAACCTGCATTGGAGGTCGAACAGTAACCCATTTTCACTTCAAACTATAAAGAAAAAATGGATTTAATTATACATATAAATGTTTGTGCTGTGATTGTATTTTTTGATGTCATTTGTTACTTTGAACGATTTATGCCCAGAAAGAAGTAACCTAGAACAGGTTTTTTGTAGTTCATCTTCACATCAAATATTTTTTAAAAGTAAAAAGAAAAAGAAGTAATAGAGTTCAATCTCCATTGGAGGCCGATTTTGACCTCCAATGGAGGTCTTTCATTTCCATTGATGAATGACCTCCATCAATGAAGGATTTTGAAAAAAAAAAATTCAAAATAGTTACAGTGAGGGGCATTTTTGGAAGGAACCCATTTTATGTGCCATTTAAATTTGAAAGCTTCTCTTTACAATTCATAAATTATCTATTTACACTCTCATTTAATTTTTTTTTATTAATGAAAATTTTAACCTAAATTAAAACTACTAAACAAGACAAAAAAATTCTAAAGATACTCCAAACTCAGGGCCGGCCCATGGGGCCAGCAAACCCAGCATTTTACTGGGGCCCCCAACCGGTCCAATTTAATTCTTCTTCTTTGGGGCCTCAGAACCCAATATATTATTTTTAAACAGGACCCAATTCTAAAACCTTTTACTTCTTTTATATATATTCCTTTTCGGCCCAATGAACTAATTTAATTAAACCATCAAAATTTCAGGCCCAATAAACTTGTCATTGTGGTTATGAGACCACATCACTACACTATCAAATAATAAATTAATTAAGGGATATAATCACTTTCCCCCCTTTAGTTGGCCATATTAGACACTTTACCCTCTCTAGTTTCAGTAATGACAATTTTTACCCCTGTAGTTTTCCATATTCGTCATTTCCCCACTACCGTTAGATTTTCCATTCAAAAAGTTAATTTTCATGTTAAAAGACATTGTTACCCTTCAATAATCGTGAATGGATGAGATTTTTTTTAAAGAAATTAATCAAAAATCAACCCCAAAAATCACCATAAACCCACAAATCCCTTCTCTTCTCTCTCTCTCCAAATCCAAAAATCAACCAAAAATTCACCATAAACCCACAAATCCCTTCTCTTCGAAACCATACCCAGAAAAATCAACCCCAAAAATCACCATCGATTTTTATGTTAATGATAATAATTTTATATAGGGCCCCGATTTTTGTTAATATCATAAAATCGCTCGGGCCCCAAAATGTCTGGAGACGGCCCTGTCCAAACTAATTAAATTATTAAAAAAAAAATTCTCTTTCCTAAATCATTAGATTAAATATTATGTATTTAACCCTCTCTCCTAAATCTATTATTACAGTATTAAACACTCTCTCCTAATTACTCTCTCTTCATTTTTCAAAAAAAAAAATCATATCTTCATACTTTCTCTATCAATCTCTAATTAAAAGTTAAGAAAAAAAAAACTTATGAATATTTTGGTCTTTTACTAAAGTAATATATATATATATATATATATATATATATAGACAATTTTTCTATTGTCAGTTCGAACTGACAAAAGATTTATCAGTTCTTTACGTATGAGCCACTCATTTTATATACTTTGACTTGGTATGTATGCACTTGTCAAAGTTCTTTCATAAATGAGTGGCTCACATTTAATGTCCTGATAAATTCTATGTCACGACGAACTGACAGTAGAAAGACTGTATATATATATATATATATATATATATATATATATTAAAAAGTCAATACAAATACCTTGTTTGAAAAAAAAACAAATATATATATATATATATATATATATATATGAAAACTTGATTTGTTGCAATTAGATTCGATTAAACTCAGAATTTCTAAGACTAATGAAAGAATTAAAGTTCTTTAGGCAATCATATACTTATAAAAGTAACAAAAAACATGTTCATATTTCCATTTTGTTTTTGGAAAATAGGGTATTTGTTTTTTGAGATTTTTTTAACTGTTAGTCTTTCTTGAGAAAGAATGGAGATAAAAAATTAGAGATATGTATTGGAGGAGGGAGAGTTTAACATGGTAATTAAAAAAATTTAGGAGAGTGTTTAATATATAATATTTAATCTAATGATTTATGAGAGATAATTTCTTTTTCTAATAATTTAATTCAAAAAAAGATTACTCCTCGAATGAATTCAACGGCTACGATGGTTCGTCCCAACTTTTGTTAAACAGTACACATCCCACCTACAATCTCATTATTTCCATCCCAACACACATGGCAGCTGAGGTGTCACTTAGTGAGTTGACACATATTAATTGATACATATCTCTCTTATCCATGTATTCACTCACCAATTAATGTGTGTCCACTCACCAAGTGACACATCAGCTACCACGTGTGTTGGGATGGAAATAGTGAGATTGTAGGTGAGATGTTTAGCATGATTGTTTATTAAAATAAGGTGGAGTGTCTTTAGAAATTTATTTTTTAAAATAGAGTGTCTTTAGAATATGAGTGCCAAAAGATAAAAAGGATAATCTTGAAACAAAAAGAAGTTTCTTTAGAATTTTTTTAAATTTAAATTTTGAGAATGAAGTTTCCTTAGAAAATAAGTGTCCTTAAATTTAAATATTTTAAGAAAAAATTGGATTGTCAAAAGAAACTCTCTTTAAATTTAAGTTATTAAAGGAGTGATACTCTTAAAATTCCTTTTCAAAAAGGTGCTATTTAATTTTCGAACCCATTTTAACTATACCTCCTTTGTCTCTTTAAATACCAACTTAGCCAAAAACTTGAGCTAGTACCAAAGCTGCTAATATGGATCATGATCTTAGACATGACATGAATGACTAGAAGAAGAGTAACAATAGAAAGAGAAAAGAAAGTGGTAAAAAATATACAAAGATAAAAGTGAGGACGACAAAAGGCGGTTGATTGCTGGGGATGAGAGAGAGACGTACATAATGAACGAACCTACGCTTTCATTAAAAACTTTCACAATCATTTCAGGATTCAAAGGGAAGAGCCTATGTTCCATTCGCACCTGATAATTTTTATTGAAACAATGTTATCACTTTATTTACACGCTACTCGGTCCTTTTAAGCACAAAAGCTCAGTACATTATAATTGATTTCCGCGAGACAGCTTATAATATAATTGTCTGGACTTTTTTTTTAAAATATTATAATAATTTGGTATTTTATTAGGGAGAGAGAGGAGAGACTCGAACCTTCATCCTCATTGTTTGGATTTTTACTTGTGAGGTTCAACCGAAAAACAAAAGGACATAAGGATCTAGAAACATTTAATTATGAGATTTTAGTTAATATAACATTTTAAGTATAAACTAACAAAGAAAAGATATTAAGATATCAAAGCCTTCTAGAATATAAAGAGTCATTTGCCTAAACCATCCAATATGAAAAATAAGATAGTGATGGGATTACTATTAATATAATGTTAAATAATGAGCACAAAGAAAGCCTTGAACAAAGAAAGAAAAAGTTTCGTACAAGTTGGCAATACATTAAGGCAATTCTGATTCTGTTAATTAATGTTATTTTAAGCTTCACTATCAAAAGGTTGCTTTTTCTTCTATAAACAAGCAAATCTTGGCACCCCAATAACTTCTTTTTTTTTTTGGATTGTTTTCCTTGCTTTTATCCATGCCAAACTCATGCTTGTAAGTTGTAAGTTGTGAGAACAACATAACCTATAAATACAGGTTTGTGATTTCTTGTCACAGCATCACAAAGTGCAATTCATAAGTGCATATATAGAAACAACAGATATCATCACATCAAAAGCTGATAAACTGGAGCATCATAGAGAGGCTTTTGTGTATGGAAGACATGAAGATTACTACTACAAAGAGAAAAGCAGTAATGACAAGGCGGTTGCTTATAGATGAAGACAAGGGAGACATCAATGAACGTGCTGATGCTTTCATCAAGAACTTCCACAATCAGCAACGGATTCAACGCGAAGAGTCCTTCAAACGATATCAGGAGATCATCAGCCGGGGAGTTTAGTTTGAACTTTAAAACATTTATTTCAAGATTGGAAAAATTGCAATGGTTTGATATTTTTTCATACTAACTGGCATTGAAATACAATAACTAATATATACATGTCTTTGTATATGAGATTCGATTTTTCTTCTCCTATCCTAGAGCAATAACAGCAATGATCCTGAATGTTAGTAACCAGACCTAAAAGCTTACATTGATAGGAAATGATTCAACAATAGTGTTTAAGCACTCCAATACTGAAAACTTATGACCTATACAAGTTCTCCAGGAACTCTCAATTTTATTGTTATCGAATTTGGATATTATTAGGAGCTGACATAAACATAATGTAATTAAAAACCTGACTTTCTACTTTGAAAATACACAAACACGTGTGTCTAATAACCTGGGGGGTGGAAATAGGTTTTAGTTGATTTATAACCAACTTTTCGACTTAATAAATTTTAAAAATGCTACCCCATATTAGCAATCAATAAATCCAAAATAAAAATGTGGAAAACAATAAAAACACAATGATTGATTTACATGAGAAACCCTCCAACTGGACAAAACTCACAGGCTATCCTTCTAGCCACACACGATCCTCAAATACACTATTTGAATGAAAGTTTACAACCTAGGTTGACCTCTAGTAATACCATTCTTGGACACTAACCCTTTCACTCTACCCAACGGGCCTTTATTAGTGATTCTAGACTAATTGCTTGTGCACTAATCATTTAGTCACAAGGCTTAATAATCAATGAAGAGATTAAGCAACCTATGTGTGTATGTAGAAATATTATATCATGCAATTAATGCTAGGCAACACTAAAGCTTATCTAGAGATTATATGATGGCAATAAGCAAAAATCCTAGATATCAATGTCTTTATGAATGCTTATAAAGACCTAACTAGATATAGATATGCAAGTCTAAAATCTAGTTATCAAACAAAGCCATATCAACACAAGTTGTCACACAAAATGGCAAGGACAATAAATGCAATCAATAGGTCCTAATCAACAATATCTAAATGCAAAGCATAGAGATTTAGCTAGATGGCAAAATTGTCCTAAATGCTAGCTATCAATGAAATCCTAATCTCAACCTGCACATGAAGACTCAAACATATTGAAAACAATATTAAGCAAAGAGTCATGCATTTAATCAACAAATAAATGCTAATAATAGGAAAACATGTCATAGGTGTTAACGGAAATTTTGCTCGGGACGAGAAATCTTAGTTAACACCCTCGAGACCACTACCACGTAGGTGGTGGCCAAGATTGATCGTATGTGTAGCAATGATTTACAAAATGACAAGGAATAATGATACAATTATCACCCAAAAGAAAGCAAGAATCTTTTCTTTATTGAACGTGCATGGTACACAAATACAAATTTCTCTATTTTTGCTCTCCATTCTCTCTAGGGTATGGTCGAGTATTTTTCGTATGCTTGTCGAACAGTAGTCTCCTCTTTTCTTTTTCTTTCTTTTTATACATAGTTTTTTAGGTTAAGTCAACTGATTCTCCCCTTGATTTTCTCAGTCTCTCCCCTCCTTATCGGGCGGGATTTCTCGTTTAAATGTCATTGACTTTGAGTTAATAGCCGATTTGAGAATATCTTGATGGAGATCAGTCTGTTTCCTCTTTGGACTCTATTACCTGTTCTGTATGTAGGTAACGTTTCCAGATATGATCCAATGTATCTTCGTATCTTCACAGCATGATCCTTTATAGAGGTCGTTGAATATGGCATGGTGTGGTGCATCAACTAGTGAGGTTGATCAGTGTTCCGACCTCGATATCTGAGAAGTTTCATCCAGCTAGGAGCCAGATCTGGCTTTCCTTGACCTTTTTAGAGCTAGGTGCGGCTTCCCCTGACCTTTCGAAGCTAGGTGCGGCCTCCTAGGGACATTCTCCTGTGTCAGCGAGGTATAGGTGAGTCCCTGGAGCATTTGCGAGGTGACCTCGACTTCGGGGAACTTCTAGTTTTGGTGATGCGGGCTAGATCTGGTCGTTCTGGGCTCTATCCCGGATGTTTCTGGAGCCCGTCCTTGTTGCTAAGGTGGTATCGTAGCTCGGCTCTGGATAGGATGGTCTCCTGGTGGAAACTCTCGGGTATGATGCCAGGTCTGGGAGGTGGAAAATTTTCCATTGGTCCTTAGCCAATTTTGGCTATTAACAGAAGTCCCCTCTGACTTGAACACCAGACGTCGAGCTTGGGGTTGGGGTCAGATTTTTACTTTATTTGGGAAATCTTCCTCTTTTTACCGTTACCGAAATATTAGGGAAATCTCCTCATTAGAGTGACGTGATGCGAACCGACTAATTTATCTCTGAATTAATCTGATTGCGTTAAGGCAGTCCCCTAGATTTTTTACTGTTACCAGAATCTTGGGGAGATCTCCATCTTAACTGCGTAAGTGATGTGGCGTGAGATGATTAGCCTGCTTCTGAGTTAATCCGGTTACGTTACGGTAATCCCTGAGATTTTTTACCGTTACCAAACGAGTATCTCGGTAGCTCGTGTTGTTGCCCTCTTGCCTTTATATATATATATATATATATATATATATATATATATATATATATATCTATTTTTCTCCTCGTCTTCCTCACATTTCTCGAACTAAATTTTTTGCTAAGAAATATTTTCATAGCCTTTCCTCCAAGCTTGCTTTTTTCTTCATTCGTCGTCCTTATTGGCTTTTACTATGTCGAAAACCAGTCGCGATTCAGTAAACTCCATAATTGACGGCGAGGAGGTCGTCAGTCTTACTCTGGGGAAACGAGCTAGGAAGAGTTCTGACGGCGACGATTCCCCGCCCACCTCGCAACGTCGACGGTCAAGTAGGAATGTGTCTATTGGGATTGGGTTCTCCAACCATCCTGACCATCCTTTGGATATCGTCGACGAAGATTCCGACAAAGAAATGGACGGTGACGCTACGGGGGAGCATCGGGTCTCGGCTCCTGGTCCCCTTTTGGAAAGGCTCCCTCCTTATGATTTCCGGGTTGTCCCAGATTCCATCATCGACCCGGTCTCGATTGACCGCTTGAGGTCAAAGTTTGGCATCCCTGACAGCGTATCCATCTCGGTGCCTCCCTAAAATTACGATTTCTTCAACCCCCCTAAAGGCGTGCTTCCGATCAATGTGGCTGCTCTTGAGAACAGGGTCAGGCTTCCCCTTCATCCGACTCTTCGGCGGGCTCTTAACGCCATCCAGCTCGCTCCCCTCCAGTTGATGCCTGGCTTCTGGAGGCATCTGATTGGTTTCCTCGTACTATTTAGGGAACAATGTCAGATGAGTAAGGTGACGAGGGAGCCGGGTGCAGAGGAGCTGGCCTATCTCTTCCAGATTGGGAGCCTGTCTGGCGCTCCTCGAGGCCAGTTCTATGCCAAGGCCAAGAACAAACTCAATTTCTTTATTCCTGGTGCTTCGAAGAAGGACCCCGCTTGGAAAGAAGAATGGATCCTTGCGGGGGATGACTGGGGGAGCTCGATTTTCATTGGAGGGCATGAATTCGAGGTTCCCCGGCTTTTAGTGACAAGCCCTCATGGGACCGGGACTCCCTGCCTTCTGAGTCCGAAGCCATCTTGAAGGCTATTGTAGCCCGGAATTATTTGAACCTGAAGTTCCCTACTGCTGAAGCCTTTGATACTCGTAGGGTGAACAAATATTTGTGGATCTCAGACGCTATTCCTCGTAAGTGTCACTGAGTTGCTTTGCCTTATTACTCAGCTTGGTTCTAACAATTTTCTTTTTAATCTGCTTATTCACAGTTTTTGTCGTGGAACCGGCCACCCGCCACGTCTCACACTCTCCTCAAGGTAGAGTTTCTCTTCCCTCAAATGGGGTCGAACCTGCTCTTGCTTCATCTATCTCTCCAGTTGGGTCCAATATGGCTACTCTTGCTTTGTGGGCTTTCCGGGCTTTGGGTAAAGCTCCCTAGATGGCTGGTCCAGCTGGTCCTGCTGCTTCTGTCCCTTCGGCTGTGGTCGCTAAAGTTGCTACCCCCTCGACTCAAACTCCTGATTCCGCTGCGCTTCCAACAACCAAAGCTTTGGAGGTTTCTGAGAAAGGTGTCGCTAGGGTTCCTTTCAGCCTGCTCCCGGCCTCAATCGAGCTCGCCAGGGCGGGATAAAGTCCTGGATCAATTCATAGCGTCTTGTCCGGGCGGTGGGATCTCTAAGATGACTTCCATGCCTGTGGACGTCCTTATTACCAAGGGGTCTGCTATTTTAGCTGAGGTAATTGTATTTCCTTCGTGCTACTCTTGTTAATTCGTTCATTTGCTAACTCGGGTTCTGTATTTTGTAGGCCTTCAAGTTTAATGTTGTGATGGGCCAGCAGGTAGTCCTCCTCCGCGAACAGGCTGCAAAAGCCGAAGCTGAAGCTGAGAAAGTGATGAGAAGGTTTTTACCGTCAGAAAACCGTCCGTCAAAACAATTTATAAAACCTATGCGATGCGTTCACAAGTAGAAATACAAGTAAATCGGTAAGCACGGGTGTCGTCCACTAAGATCGGGGTAGCGGTGATAAGATTAGGATTAATATAACTAGTATGCATAAAAGTAAATGATGGTGAATGGAAATACAATATAAACTAAACTATGAAAGCAAATGAAATAGGATGATAATGGAGTGATGAATGAATGATGATGGAACTACAGAGTTGTTGTACTCGTAAGTGAATATTGGGGCAATTGCAACAGACTCTCAATTAAGCACGTTTTGACAAATGTAACCAACCTAGTGTGTATAGTGTTGGTATATATCTCTAGCAAGAGGTCAACCTAGGATGTATAGCGAAGACCTCCTACTAGCGATTAATCCTTCTTAAGCAACCAACAGTGGCTAGTTACTCAATTGGGACTTGTTCCATGAATGCTCATCTATCTAGCTATGGCTCAACCTATTACTAATGTAGCCATCCTAGGATGTATAGTGATGGCTTCCAATTCCCTCACAAGTGGCCGACCTAGGATGTATAGTGAAGGCCACCCGGTTGGGATTGGATGAGGCTCGAGGTTATCAACCGAATTCTACTCGAAGGTTAGTTCTCGTAAAATCACTAAAGTAGCCAACCTAGGGTGTATAGTGGAGGCTTCTAATTCTCTCACAAGTGGCTAACCTAGGATGTATAGTGAAAGCCACTAATTCGAGATTAGATTAAGAGCGTGGTTATAGAGCCGGATTTCCGGAAATCCTTCCATTCAATGGAGCATTAGACAACCTAATTGCCTACTCAAGTAATCCAAATCAACATGCAAAGAGGGTGTATCCAAGCAAGTCAATAATGGCAATCAATACAAGTAATGGAATGAAATATAGAGATAGAATAAATATAACAAATAGAGTTTATTTACAAAGCCCAAAATATCCATCAAACAAATAACATCAACCCCATAGTGGGGTATTTTAGCTACTCATGTTCTATTACAAACTAATAACTAAGAGAGAGAGTAGAGATAACCCTTGAAGATTGATCTCTTTCCTTAAAGCTTGAATCCAAGTCTCTTAGTTGCCTTTGATTGAGTAGAGATAGTTTGGATGAGAGGGAGATGTGTTACTAGCTTAGAATACAAGTGTTGGGAGGTATGGTGCTCTTTTGGTTCGTTCCCATCCTTTTCTATTTATAGAGGATTGGAAAATAGGTCACTTAAGCTTGAAACCAGAAGCTGTCGCGCTTGGAGTGCGGGTGGAGTGTGGTTGAATTACCCGCACTGTACCCGCACTGTAAGGGTTTTCTTCATCTTCAGGTCTCTGATCTGGGCAATAGTACGGGTGGAGTGCGGTTGGATTACCCGCACTTGACTCGCACTCGACCCGCACTTTATTTGCACTTGAGTCGCCTTGTACTGTCAGGTGCAAAATCCCTCCTCTGTTTTGAGCAATAGTGCGGGTGGAGTGCTGGTGGATGACCCGCACTGTACCCGCACTCTAATGTCAGGTGCGACTTCAGCTTCTCTGGTTTGGCAACAGTGCGGGTGGAGTACGGTTGGATGACCCGCACTGTACCCGCACTTTAACGTCAGGTGCAACTCAGCTTCTCTCGCTTTGGCAACAGTACGGGTGGAGTGCGGTTGGATGACCCGCACTTTACCCGCACTTTATCTTTCCTTCATGATTCAGGTCCCGGCTGTGGGAAGGAGTGCGGCTGGAGTGCGGTTGCGACCCGCACTTGACCCGCACTGTTGTGCTGCTTATGATCCTTTGCCTCTCCTTTTGCCCCTTTTCTGCCAGAACAACCGCAACCTGCTTATAACACCCGAATTACATCTATTGCCTGCAATTAGCACAAACGAGCCTATTAGACATGAAAGACATAAAATATATAGAAAATACACACGAGAACGAGACAAAAGAACAGGAATGAGGGCCGAAATATACAACAATTTAGGCACGATCAAACACCCCCAAACCAAACCTTTGCTCGTCCTCGAGCAAACATAATCTATAACAAAATAAGACACAGACTAAAAATGACTCAAACTAAGAACTTCATAGACAAAAAGAAAAACTTGCTGCAGAACCAAATGTAGAGAGATACGCAAAAGCAATATGGGAGTGATGAATGAGCATATACAAAATGTTCTAAACAACTCGAAGACACCCCAAGGGAAACTGGCACAACACGAATCCCACACTTAAAATGTCCTCGCCTCAGAAGCTACTCACTCTCACACCTCGAGCATAATTCGCTTCGAAACTAGGTTCTCACATGGATTCTCTCTTATCTTTCCTCTCAGAACCTAGGTTCACACTCATGCAACATGTATGCCAATGAATTTATGTAACTGAATCAATTTAGTTGCATACATTTAGTGTATAATAAATGCGGTTTTCAGTGAGTGAGGCTCATGAAAGAATGACGTGTCATGAACGTGGAAAGAGCATTCATCAACTAATATTCCCAATCTAGACGTCCCTAAGATCAATTAGGTCTTTCCTTTTGGTTGTAACGTGGCCACAGTGAATGGTGATTAGAAGAATGAGAATTTAGGCACAAGCACTAATCAACCAAGTTAAGGCAATACATTCTACACTTAAGCATTTAATTTCTCGTGCAACTCCACTTCAAAATACAATATGGCTTCCATGCATACAATTAGACTCTACGTGCAATCTTTAACTACTCATGTTACCCATTTGAGTAGCATTTACAATTTACACAAGGCATTTGAAGCATATTTTTCTTTTGTTACTTTTTGCTTCTTTTCTTTTCTTTTCTTTTCATGCCTTTTTACTATGCACATTTTAACAACTCATTATTCTTGCATAGGTACACGCCATTTATCAAATTAAAGCACAACTCTACATTCCTAAGCCTCAACAAGATCAACTAAGAGAGGGTTGGCTAAGTGTTTAGGTTGCTTGGGTTATGGATAACGTGGGTGTAGAAAGGAAAAGTCTATATGTGTTTGGCTTCAAAATTGGCTTGGGAGCACACATATTACGGGAATGAGAAGTATTTAGGCTTTCTTTTTGAGTGGCTAAAACACACATTGCCTAATATCACTTCAAAGGATCAATCTACCAAGGGAATAAAAGTTTCTGTCAAGCAGTCCACATATATGATGCATGTTCAATGACAAATGATGATTTTTGATGTAGTGAGACTATGCATGGTGTTTGAATAGTGTTTACAGATTTGAAAAACATTTTCCCTCAAATATACACGCTTTTGGCTTGTGTTTGTGATCTCACAAGGGAAATCTCCACTATTAGAACAAGGCGCTTGAGCACCGAGTTCCCTAAACTTGGACACTAGAAGATGAGACTAGCCCATGAAGTGCAAGTGAGACCCCTAAAGTGAATAAGAGTTATTGAATAAGCACACAAAGCATACACACATTCGCCACAAACACTATGCTCCAGGTATCTCACCAAGCTAAATAAGCTCAAAATTCAGGCTAAGCAGCAACTTTTTCGAAACTAAGACATAAAAATGACTCAAGACACAAAAGACGACTCAAAAAGGCGTCAACACCCCCAAACCAAAACCCAACATTGTCCCCAATGTTGAAGACAAGAGAATCTGGCCTAGCGGCACGCACCCAACATGACTCAAACAAACCTAGGCACTAATCAAACACAATCAATGCCCCAACAAAATAAAAAAATGACTCAAACAAGGCTCACAAAATAAAGGCAATTCATGCAATTTATCATTGAAGCACAAGTCAAGCTTAACATCATGCATTTTATCAAAAATGACGGAATGGGGCATGAACCCCCAAACCGAATTAAACAATATAAAGCACATGCATTCCTACTTGCACAAGAGCCTCCGGCTCTTTCATCCACAAATATAATCAATAAATTCATTGTGCAAATAACCACAAAATATAACATTCTAACCAAGCTATCCCAACATCACAATTTATTAAATTTAAACAACATAAAACATAAAACTAACTACATGCATCAAAATTACTCAATGGGATGCATTCATGGAGAGGCTAGGGTCTTCTAAGGGTGGTTTGACCAAGTTAGGAAATTCCCTATTTTTCACTACCCAAATAAATTTAGGTGACTTCATTATCTTTTCCTTTAACATGTTTCTATATAAGTGTACTTGGTCTTTCCTTACCCATATTTGCTTGACCCTAGGTGGACTCCAACTATTCCTAGGACCTCTAGTTTTCCTATGTTGATTTGGCTTGTAATTTTTAGCCTTAAAGTGATCTATCTTAAAACATGCATAGCAAAAGATATGAGAGTTAGAGAAACTCCCCTTTGATGCGTGGTCTTGAGGACGTTTGATTTGTTTTACTTGTAACGCCTTGACCTCCGCCTCCTTTTTGCTTAGTGATACCTGTGCTTCCTCTAAGGCATTGGCTTTTTGTTCCACCTCCATTTGCATCTTCATGGACTTGTGAGCTATCTTATCTTCAAAATCTTTTGATAGCCTCACTAAGTTCTCCAAAGCCTTCGATGTGGTACTCTTCTCGGCTTCAAATCTCTCAAGTCGTTCCTCCAATTCTTTGTTCTTTTCGGAGACTTCACTATTTGTCTTCTTGAGAGTACCATTCTCAACCCTGAGCATCTTCACTTCAGATAATAGTTTCTTGTTCAACTCCTGGAGATTACTCACCTTTTCCATTCCCGAGACTTCTCTCTCTTGAAGTGCTTCATTCTCGTCCTTCAACACACCCCTTTCCAACACTAGCTCTGTGCTCACGCACATAAGCTGCTGGTACATCTTGATCATCCTGTCCATCTCGTCCAATCTCTTGCTTTGCTCCACTTCAAATTCTATTCGGAGCTTATACATGTCTTCTTTTGAGAAATTGGAGGAATCCACCGGCTTGGTTGCTTTAACTTGGAAACAACTCTGATTTACCGGGGTGGACTGCTGGGCGGATTCGAGCATTTGGGTGGTTTTCTTTTCTATGAAGGCTTGAGTCTCTTGTTGGGAAGCTATCATTTGCTCAGTCTCCCGCACATGATTCTTCATGAAATTTTGTAGTTGATCTTCAACGGAATTTGACTGGAATGACGACCTGTAGGCATTCTCGATAGGCTCGTAGCTTGACCCTGAATTTTGCCAAAAGGAATCCATAGAGTCATGAAACAAACAAAAACAAAACTACCAAAATAATAAAAAGAAACTAACAAAACTAAAAACAACTAATAAACTAATAGTATTAAAACTAATCTAATCACTACTACGCACACCAATCCCCGGCAGCGGCGCCAATTTGATGAGAAGGTTTTTGCCGTCAGAAAACCGTCCGTCAAAACAATTTATAAAACCTATGCGATGCGTTCACAAGTAGAAATACAATTAAAGCGGTAAGCACGGGTGTCGTCCACTGAGATCGGGGTAGCGGTGATAAGATTAAGATTAATATAACTAGTATGCATAAAAGTAAATGATGGTGAATGGAAATACAATATAAACTAAACTATGAAAGCAAATGAAATAGGATGATAATGGAGTGATGAATGAATGATATTGGAATTACGGAGTTGATGTACTCGTAAGTGAATATTGGGGCAATTGCAACAGACTCTCAATTAAGCACGTTTTGACAAATGTAACCAACCTAGTGTGTATAGTGTTGGTATATATCTCTAGCAAGAGGTCAACCTAGGATGTATAGCAAAGACCTCCTACTAGCGATTAATCCTTCTTAAGCAACCAACAGTGGCTAGTTACTCAATTGGGACTTGTTCCATGAATGCTCATCTATCTAGCTATAGCTTAACCTATTACTAATGTAGCCATCCTAGGATGTATAGTGATGGCTTCCAATTCCCTCACAAGTAGCCGACCTAGGATGTATAGTGAAGGCCACCCGGTTGGGATTGGATGAGGCTCGAGGTTATCAACCGAATTCTACTCGAAGGTTAGTTCTCGTAAAATCACTAAAGTAGCCAACCTAGGGTGTATAGTGGAGGCTTCTAATTCTCTCACAAGTGGCTAACCTAGGATGTATAGTGAAAGCCACTAATTCGATATTAGATTAAGAGCGTGGTTATAGAGCTGGATTTCCGGAAATCCTTCCATTCAATGGAGCATTAGACAACCTAATTGCCTACTCAAGTAATCCAAATCAACATGCAAAGAGGGTGTATCCAAGCAAGTCAATAATGGCAATCAATACAAGTAATGGAATGAAATATAGGGATAGAATAAATATAACAAATAGAGTTTATTTACAAAGCCCAAAATATCCATCAAACAAATAACATCAACCCCATAGTGGGGTATTTTAGCTACTCATGTTCTATTACAAACTAATAACTAAGAGAGAGAGTAGAGATAACCCTTGAAGATTGATCTCCTTCCTTGAAGCTTGAATCCAAGTCTCTTAGTTGCCTTTGATTGCGTAGAGATGGTTTGGATGAGAGGGAGATGTGTTACTAGCTTAGAATACAAGTGTTGGGAGGTATGGTGCTCTTTTGGTTCGTTCCCATCCTTTTCTATTTATAGAGGATGGGAAAATAGGTCACTTAAGCTTGAAACCAGAAGCTGTCGCGCTCGGAGTGCGGGTGGAGTGCGGTTGAATTACCTGCACTGTAAGGGTTTTCTTATCTTCAGGTCTCTGATCTGGGCAATAGTACGGGTGGAGTGCGGTTGGATTACCCGCACTTGACTCGCACTCGACCCGCACTGTATTTGCACTTGAGTCGCCTTGTACTGTCAGGTGCAAAATCCCTCCTCTGTTTTGAGCAATAGTGCGGGTGGAGTGCTGGTGGATGACCCGCACTGTACCCGCACTCTAATGTCAGGTGTGACTTCAGCTTCTCTGGTTTGGAAACAGTACGGGTGGAGTGCGGTTGGATGACCCGCACTGTACCTGCACTTTAACGTCAGGTGCAACTCAGCTTCTCTGGCTTTGGCAACAGTGCGGGTGGAGTGCGGTTGGATGACCCGCACTTTAGCCGCACTTTATCTTTCCTTCATGATTCAGGTCCCGGCTGTGGGAAGGAGTGCGGCTGGAGTGCGGTTGCGACCCGCACTTGACCTGCACTGTTATGTTGCTTATGATCCTTTGCCTCTCCTTTTACCCCTTTTCTGCCATAACCACCACAACCCGCTTATAACACCCGAATTACATCTATTGCCTGCAATTAGCACAAACGAGCCTATTAGACCTGAAAGACATAAAATATATAGAAAATACACACGAGAACGAGACAAAAGAACAGGAATGAGGGCCGAAATATACAACAATTTAGGCACGATCAGAAAGCCAGAGAATTGCTCAAGCAGGCCCAGTCTTTAGTGGAAGAGATGACTTCCAGCCAGGGAAAGGTCGAGGTCGAGATGGCTAAGCTTCGCTACGATCATGAGAGGATGAAGCAATCTTATGATCAGGAGCGTCTTCAATCTCTCCAGCTGGCTAGACAGCGGGATTTTTGGAGATCTGAGGCTAAAAAGTTGGACCTCGAGAGTCAGTCTCTGATTACTCAGGTGACCAAGCTGCAAGCTGACACGGAGACCTCCTTCAGCGACAGATATTTCTATGCTTCCTTTCAGGCCGCGGAAGCTCTTCCTCCTCCCTTTGATTTGTCGTCTATTGCCGGCTGGGATAGATAGGAAATAATGCTCAAGGCCGCCTAGCTATCTTACCCTGAAGGCGACAAGGTGGTCCCTTCGAGCCAAGCAGGTGCTGGGAAACAGCCCGCCCAAACAGATCCTCTATTTCCTCTTTTCTGCATCTTCACGGATTTTATCTTGTACCTCCCTTCCAGTCCTAATGTTATCTCTGACCTGTTGTAAGAACTCAATCAGGCATCCTCCCCTTATCAGGGCTTCAATCTGGTTGCGCAAATTATAGCACTCTGAGGTGTTGTGGCCCACGTCTTCGTGGAAGTCGCAGTACTTGTACCGGTTTCTCCTATCAGCTGGGGCCTTCATGGGAGCGGGCTTTTGGAGCAACCCTTTATCTCGTATGGCAAGGTAGACTGTTTCCCTAGAAGCATTCAAAGGGGTGTAATAGTCATACCCTTTTTCCCCTTGCATTACTGGAGCCACGGTCCTGGGAGGCGGCGAAGCCCGGGGAGGGGTTCGTTTTGCTGGATATCTTTCTTGCCTATGCAGAGGAACATGGATACGATAGGTCGACCTGTTGGGAGGTTTATTCTGAGTTTTCTGTACTGACTCAAATTTGGGGGCTTCTTTCTTCAGACGCTTTGCCGTTCTCATGTCGTCGTGTTCCATCTTGACCTTGAGTTGTTCGTCGATCTTGACCTGCTCAATAGCCCAATTGTAGGCCTCCTGGTAAGTCTCAGGAGGTCTCTTGGTGAAGGAACAGAAAAGATTTCCTGCCCATAGGTTCCGCCTGAAGTTGGCGAGGGTTTCTTTTTCGGTGAAAACTCCCATTTGTATGACCTCATTGTGAAATCGTTCCACGTACGACTGAAAAGTCTTGCTCCATTCCTGAATCACATATTGGAGGTGTATGGCATCTTTCGGACGAGGTTTGACCACTTGGAATTGCGAGCAAAAATCTGTTGATAATTTGATGAAAGAATCCACGCTGCCAACGGGCAGTTTCCTGAACCAGGTTTTCACGTAGTCAGTTAGGGTCGTTGGAAATATTCTGCACATAGCTGCTCTGGTAGTGTTCTGGACCTCCATCTGTTAAACGAAGTTCTCTAGGTGGCTTAGAGAATCTTCTGTTCTGGAGAACTTATATGCTGGCATTTTGAATTTTGGGGGGAGCTTCGCTTCCCGGATCCTCCTAGTGAAGGGAGCGTTCATCTCGCTCAGGGGATCCTTTTTGTCCTCCTTATTCTTTCCCTTTCTTATCTGCTAGACCTCTTTTTGTAGCTTTTCCAGCTGATCCCTCGGTCGCTTGTTCCCAGGCCTCTTCGAGTTAACCTCAGATTCTTCACTGTCGAGTCTTTCCGATGAACTGGCAATTTCTATCCGGTCCTCCTCCTGGATAGGATTCATTCGGGGGGTTTGTCTACTTTCCTCCTCTAGTGCCCGGGCGGTCCTCCTAGATGTAGTTGGATGATATAGCTCTCTTGGCTTCCGGGTAAAAGCATTTACGGCAGACTTAACTGGCCTGGGTTGATATTGTGAAGGTCTTTTCGGAACTAAGGGCATGGGTCCCAGCCTATCCCGGATCGAACATTGGGGCCCTGACCTATCTCGATCCGGGTCTGGAAGAGAAGGTCCTAGGCGATCGAAAGTAGGTGGCTTAGCTCCGAGCCTGCTCGGCTCTCTCTGATCATTCAGGTTGGTTGGCTGGATTGCGATGCCTTCAGCGAGCAGGCGGACGCGGATAGACACTACGAAGGCCGCCGCTTGTTGGTCAAGCGCAGCCTGGCTCACTATAGGGTGGCCAGCAGCCCGCGCATTGGTTGTTTGGACCGGAGCCTGACTACTATATCCAGACTTTCTCCCCTTTCTTAGGGCCTTTCGTGTTAGCCTTGCCGGAGGTTGCTCTGAAACTCTATGTTGGCCTTGGGAGGAGCGGAGCCTCATAGTTCCTGTAAAACAATGAAAATGTGAATGCAAATAATTGGTTAATTGAGTGTAAGGTTTTTTCCCACAGACGTAGCTAGAAAGTGTTAACGAAAATTTTGCTCGGGGTGAGAAATCTCAGTTAACACCCTCGAGACCACTACCACGTAGGTGATGGCCAAGATTGATCGTATGTGTAGCAATGATTTACAAAATGACAAGGAATAATGATACAATTATCACCCAAAAGAAAGCAAGAATCTTTTCTTTATTGAACGTGCATGGTGCACAAATACAAATTTCTCTATTTTTGCTCTCCATTCTCTCTAGGGTATGGTCGAGTATTTGTCATATGCCTGTCGAATAGTAGTCTCCTCTTTTCTTTTTCTTTCTTTTTATACATATTTTTGTAGGTTAAGTCAACTGATTCTCCCCTTGACTTTCTCAGTCTCTCCCCTCCTTATCGGGTGGGATTTCTCGTTTAAATGTCATTGACTTTGAGTTAATAGCCGATTTGAGAATATCTTGATGGAGATCAGTTTGTTTCCTCTTTGGACTCAATTACCTGTTCTGCATGTAGGTAACGTTTCCAGATATGATCCAATGTATCTTCGTATCTTCACAAGCATGATCCTTTATAGAGGTCGTTGAATATGGAATGGTGTAGTGCATCAACTAGTGAGGTCGATCAGTGTTCCGACCTCAATATCTGAGAAGTTTCATCCAGCTAGGAGCCATATCTGGCTTTCCTTGACCTTTTCAGAGCTAGGTGCGGCTTCCCCTGACCTTTCGAAGCTAGGTGCGGCCTCTTAGGGACATTCTCTTATGTCAGCGAGGTATAGATGAGTCCCTAGAGCATTTTCGAGGCGACCTCAACTTCGGGGAACTTCTAGTTTTGGTGATGCGGGCTAGATCTGGTCGTTCCGGGCTCTATCCCGAATGTTTTCGGAGCCCGTCCTTGTTCCTGGGGTGGTATCGTAGCTCGGCTCTGGATAGGATGGTCTCCTGGTGGAAACTCTCGGGTATGGAGCCAGGTCTGGGAGGTGGAAAATTTTCCTTTGGTCCTTAGCCAATTTTGGCTATTAACAACAGGAATGAAACAATAGATTATATGGCATGTAGAAATTACCTAGTCAAAGAACACAAAAAGACCCATGCTTGGAAGATGTTATAATGATGCTACTTATGGGAATGTGTTTAGTTGAGTAAAAATGGGTTCTTGGGAGTCTCTCTATCTAGAAAATCACCTTCGCTCGCTAAGAAATAATTATGGACTCCCCAAGATGAATTGGGGAAGAAGAAGATGTATTTATATGGTAAAACACGAGCTGCTGGTGAAAAGACAAAATTGCTCTTAAATAGCCATTTGGCGGTCAGGTTCGGTGGTCAGACCAACCGCCGAATTGATCACAGAACAACAGGTCTGATTCGGCGGTCAGTCCGGTCGCCAAATGAACTGTCGAATTGTGTTCAGAAAACACAACAGTCTGGAGCAAAAATAGCTGTTTGATCAGCGGTTAGGCCAGCCGCCGATTCCCAACAGGGGGGAATCTTCACCTGTTGATCAACGCACTGTAACAAAGCACACCAATGTGCGAGCGCGAACGTATCCGTAACACATGGCAGAAAATGATCAATAGAAACACACAATCACACTTAAGACTAACAAACAAATGCAAGATCAATGATCATACAATAAGTGTAGTAAACACAAATATGCAATCAAATAAACACACATGCAAGAGATATGGAAATGCATATGAAAGTGTGTGTGTGCAACTAATTCTCTTCAAAGAGAGTTAAGCACAAGTGATATACCTTTGAAGCGCTCTTGAGCTTGAGGGTGACATCGAAGCTTGATCGCGAACACGGAGGCCTAATATACCCCTTACAAGCAAATCCCCAATGTGCTTTGTCAACGAAATGTGCCAATCAAAATATGAGAAACTTATAATCTCCCCCTTTGACTATTTCGTGACAAAACCACCACTCACAAAATAACAAAAGACTAGAGGTTAACAAGAAGAAATTCTACATTACAAATGTAGGTTCCAGATTTTGGATTGCAGAGCGGAATGAGGTTTTTAAAATTTCAATGCAATCATCAATTAAATCAATTGTACAGTAATAATCGAAAACAATAAGAAATAGATGAAACTATTTCATACCAACATTTGTAGGCTCCTTCTTATTTTCGATTTGCTTCCTGATTTGAACCAACTTTTCGACTTAATAAATTTTAAAAATGCTACCCCATATTAGCAATCAATAAATCCAAAATAAAAATGTGGAAAACAATAAAAACACAATGATTGATTTACATGAGAAACCCTCCAACTGGACAAAACTCACAGACTATTCTTCTAGCCACACACGATCCTCAAATCAACTATCTGAATGAAAGTTTACAACCTAGGTTGACCTCTAGTCATACCATTATTGGACACTAACCCTTTCACTCTACCCAATGGGCCTTTATTAGTAATTCTAGACTAATTTCTTGTGCACTAATCAACTTTTTGATGTAAATAGGTTTTAGGGGGGGGGGGGTGTAAATAGGTTTTAGTTGATTTATAACCAACTTTTCGACTTAATTAATTTTAAAAATGCTACCCCATATTAGCAATCAATAAATCCAAAATCAAAATGTGGAAAACAATAAAAACACAATGATTGATTTACATGAGAAACCCTCCAACTGGACAAAACTCACAGGCTATCCTTTCTAGCCACACATGATCCTCAAATCTACTATTTGAATGAAAGTTTACAACCTAGGTTGACCTCTAGTAATACCATTCTTGGACACTAACCCTTTCACTCTACCCAACGGGCCTTTATTAGTGATTCTAGACTAATTGCGTGTGCACTAATCATTAAGTCACAAGACTTAACAATCAGTGGAGAGATTAAGCAACCTATGTATGTATGTAGAAATATTATATCATGCAATTAATGCTAGGCAACACTAAAGCTTATCTAGAGATTATATGATGGCAATAAGCAAAAATCCTAGATATTAATGTCTATATGAATGCTCATAAAGACCTAACTAGATATAGATATGAAAGTCTAAAATCTAGTTATCAAACAAAGCCATATCAACACAAGTTGTCACACAAAATGGCAACGACAATAAATGCAATCAACAAATGCAATCAATAGGTCCTAATCAACAATATCTAAATGCAAAGCATAGAGATTTAGCTAGATGTCAAAAGTGTCCTAAATGCTAGCTATCAATGAAATGCTAATCTCAACCGGCATATGAAGACTCAAACATATTGAAAACAATATTAAGCAAAGAGTCATGCATTTAATCAACAAATAAATGCTAATAATAGGAAAACATGTCATAGGAATGAAACAAGAGATTCTATGGCATGTAGAAATTACCTAGTCAAAGAACACAAAAAGACCCATGCTTGGAAGATGTTATAATGATGCTAGATGCTTATGGGAATGTGTTTAGTTGAGTAAAAATGGGTTCTTGGGAGTCTCTCTCTATCTAGAAAATCACCTTCTCTCGCTAAGAAATAATTATGGACTCCCCAAGATGAATTGGGGAAGAAGAAGATGTATTTATATGCTAAAACACTGAGCTGCTGGTGAAAAGACAAAATTGCTCTTAAATAGCCATTCGACGGTCAGGTTCGGCGGTCAGACCAACCGCCGAATTGATCACAGAACAACAGGTCTGATTCTGCGGTCAGTCCAGTCGCCAAATGAACTGTCGAATTGTGTTCAGAAAACACAACAGTCTAGAGCAAAAATAGCTGTTTGATCAGCGGTTAGGCCATCCGCTGAATCAACCGCAGAATGACACCAGGACTATCAGGTGTCAAACATCGGTTTGATCAGTGGTTAGGCCAACCGCCGATTCCCAACAGGGGGGAATCTTCACTTGTTGATCAACGCACTGTAACAAAGCACACCAATGTGCGAGCGCGAACGTATCCATAACACATGGTAGAAAACGATCAATAGAAACACACAATCACACTTAAGACTAACAAACAAATGCAAGATCAATGATCATACAATAAGTGTAGTAAACACAAAAATGCAATCAAATAAACACACATGCAAGAGATATGGAAATGCATATGAAAGTGTGTGTGTGTGTGCAACTAATTCTCTTCAAAGAGAGTTAAGCACAAGTGATATACCTTTGAAGCGCTCTTGAGCTTGAGGGTGACATCGAAGCTTGATCGCGAACACGGAGGCCTAATCTACCCCTTACAAGCAAATCCCCAATGTGCTTTGTCAACGAAATGTGCCAATCAAAATATGAGAAATTTACAATCTCCCCCTTTGACTATTTCGTGACAAAACCACCACTCACAAAATAACAAAAGACTAGAGGTTAACAAGAAGAAATTCTACATTACAAATGTAGGTTCCAGATTTTGGATTGCGGAGTGGAATGAGGTTTTTAATATTTCAATGCAATCATCAATTAAATCAATTGTACAGTAATAATCGAAAACAATAAGAAATAGATGAAACTATTTCATACCAACGTTTGTAGGCTCCTTCTTATTTTCGATCTGCTTCCTGATTTGAACCTCAAGATCTTCTTGGCTATCTCCTGGGATTGGTAACGGCGTGTGGGCGTGTCACGGTACTCAGGAACAAGAAAGATGAAGAAAAGAAGAAATTTTTTTTTTTATTTGGCCGAAAAATACCTAGAACACTTTCTAGGGTTTTTTTTCTTTCTTTTCTCTTCTTTGGTTCTATACGCTCAAAAAATTAACTCTCAATTCTAAACGTATGTTGTGTTGTTTTTGTTTCCAAAAACATATATCATATATATATTTTTTAATAAAACTAATTAATCAAATCTCTTAAAATATCTGATATCATTAAAGATATTAATTAATATTAATATCTTTGATTTGATATGAATTCAAACTCTTTTAAATTCAAATTTAAATATTTAATTAAATGAAAATAAAAATAATCCAATTATCTTATCTTCATACATAATTAAATATCAATCAACACCATCCATCTAATGATTAATTACACAATTAAATAATCTAATTATTTAATTAACATAATCATTAATATTCAATAATTAAATAATCTCATTATTCAATGAATTCCCGAATAGATACGTGTCACTTTTGTAACACAATTAATTGGACAATCCAATTAATTAACCGTGACCCTTGTTACCTTAATCAATCGGGCTAGCAAGGGGACCCAATGGACCCACAGTATTTTGAGCTCCAATAATCTTAGAAATAATTAATTAAACTCTTTAATTAATATTTCATGATTATTAACTTCGGTGTTATTCCACTAAAAACCCGAAGCTGCATTCTCTCAACTGTAGATGTTTTTACACAAACCAATAACTTTTGGTGTCCACCGATATAGCTATTACATATGGTACAATCCTCCACAAGTAGTTCATAATTAGAGCTAGGTCATAATGTCCGTTATACCCCTTTAATTACATCTGTTAACAGAAAAATCCACTCAATGAGCAAAATTTCAATTAATACCCTTGACCCGCTACCCCGGAGGTCGCAGCGGGTGGGTAGGTACTTCGTACCATGATTCTGGTAAGGTGAAACGGTAAGGTATTGCAGTAGGTAGGAGAAATATCATCCCGCCCATCTGGTGTAATAGTTTGGTACCCGGACTTGGTATCTGGTCTTGGTACCTGGTCACCTCTCTAAGTGCCCTCCATAATTCCCCGACCTAGATGACGTGCAAGGATGGGTACTGGAGAGCTAGGACCAGCGGGGTCAGTGCCTAGCTCACATACATTCGTAATAAAGGAAATAGATGGGAGATATGACAATTCTTTTAGTAGTGGTGGACTGACCTAGGGGGAAAAAGCATCACGATTGATCACATGCTGAAAAAACCCCCAGGCAATATCTGTAGGAAGGAGAAAAACCCTTCTCTATATTTATATATCTTGAGAGGTGCTCCGGAGAGCATACATTAGTACAATCTGGGACCTGGTAGGTCACAGTTAGAGTGGTACCATTTGGTACCGGTACATTCATGGCAAAAACTGACATACATAGCAGTCGATACAATGGTGGTGTAGAGGGAATTCGGGTAGGGTCCCTTTTACACTCCAGACGATGGCGAACTCATATTCCTAGTGGAGAAGTGGGCGAAATCTAGGATCGGAGACATGGAGATGTTGGAGAGCTGTTGGAAATATGGAGATACTGGAGGGCTGTTGGACTGTGTCTATTGTTCGAACCCCCTGTTAGAGAAATGTCCGACTGAAGAAATATTGGGCAATCTACCCTTTTCTTGGACAATGACTTGTTATATTTATATCTGTTCATCCTTGTTGCCCACTCCATTGGATTATCGACATTAATGAGTTGAATATCTTCTCATTAATGGAGTTGAATATCTTCTCATTGATGGAGTTGAATATCTTCTCATTGATGGAGTTGAATATCTTCTCATTGATGGAGTTGAATATCTTCTCATTAATGGAGTCTGATTATCTTCATTAATGAAGTTGACTCCCTCATTAATGGCGTTGTGAATGGCCATTGATGGAGTTGACTGATTCCCTCATTAATGGAGTTGTGAATGGCCATTAATGGAGTTGACTGATTCCCTCATTTATGGTGTTGATTATCTCTATTAATGTACCAAAGAGGTCAACTTTCTCTTTTACGTTGCTTGAAGGAGAATTCTGACTCTGTATCCCGGTGGTATGGTACACTGGTGTACCGGAGTGCTCGCTGGCGTGGCGCTTGTTCTAGCATGCTGGTACCTCTTCCTGGTTCCATTCTTCTTACTTGGTGGGTAGGATACACATTCTGGTTAGATACTGGACTGATATCGCTGTACTTGGGTACCGGGTAGATGTCGCGGTACCTAGGTATCAGGTATGAGGTATCGTGGTACCTAGGAACCAGGTAGGAGGTATCATGGTATAGCCTTGCTTGGTACCTGGTAGACTGTGAGACGTGGTACTGACTTCTTTCCGGTTCATGGTGTATAGCATCCCCGATATCTAGGTATCGGTCCCGATCTAGGTCCTACCAGGTACCTAGCAGGAATGCCATATGGCTTTTCCTGGTCTTGAGGAGATCCTTCTGGATGGATTAATCCGGTCTAGGGTATCAGGATAGCTATCTTGCTATCCTTGTCTTTAAGGAGATCCTCCTGGAGGGATTGACCCGGTCCAGGGTATCAGGAGAGCTATCTTTCTATCCTGGTCTTTAAGGCGATCCTCCTAGAGGGATTAATCCGGTCCAGGGCATCAGGAGTGCTGTGTAGCTCTCCTAGATTTATGACAATCCTCCTAGAGGGATTAATCCGGTCTAGGGCATCAGGAGTGCTGTGTAGCTCTCCTGGTTTTATTGCGATCCTCCTGGAGGGATTAATCCTGTCCAGGGCATCGGGCATTCCTGTGCAAGGATTCTCGGTCTTCAAGCGATTGTCCTGGTAGGCAACTAAGGCCACTTTAGCACCAAGTTTTTCTTGGCGGGGGGTAGTACCCAGCCAAAGCATCAGGAGTGCCATGTGGCTATCCTGGTCTCGATCATAGGCGAAAGGTGATCATATGAGAACCACCAAGGCGATTGTAGAAGAACTACCAAGGTGATCATAGGAGAACTACCAAGGCGATAATAGGAGAACTACCAAGGCGATAATACTCAAGGTGATACGGGTCAATGCTCACCCCGCAGGTTTCATTGGTGAGACCTTCTAGGATAATCTGCGTTCCCGGTATAGGTAAGTAGAGCGACCTACTGCAATGGTGCTTCTTATTGTGGACTGGTCACTAGGAGAACTTTTCTCATGTTTAGGTCACTACCCCTTCCATAGGAGGACTAGGGAGAATGATGAGCTTCTAGTTCCCAGGTGATGTAACCAGTTTAGGAGCCTGTTTTGAGTGAATAGGAGTCTTCACAACCAAATCGTAAAGGGACTCGAGACTCTGCTCGAACAAACCTGGACCTCGGTAGCTCACTGGGGCGTTAAGTAGCATGGTATAAAAGATCAGAAACCGACAATCTTGCAGCTGTGATTTAGGTAGCTCACCTGGGCGCTGTAAGGGGCCTAATACAATAAGTGACGAACCAGTGATCATGCAGTAGTGCTGCTGCTCCAGAGACATACTTAGGCATATAGGAGGCCTCAGCAAGTGTAGGAAGCCTCTGGGCTTTCCCTGAACAGGATCGGGATATCGGTGGCTCACAAGGGCGTTGAGGGGCCCGATACAAGAGGTAGGGAGCTACCGGTGTGATGCTGGTCCAAAGGCATGCTTGGGATCATAGAAGTCCCCAGTAACTGAAATGTGGCTCTGGACCGTCCTCGAATGAATCGGGACACAGTGGCTCACTTAGGCGCTGAATGACCCGGTATAATAAGTGAGGAGTCACTTGGGCCATGCAGTAGTGCTGCTGCTCCAGAGGCTTGCCAAGGTATATAGAAGGCATCAGCAAAGTGAGAAGCCTCTGAGCTCTACCCGAACGGATCGGGACATCGGTGGCTCACTAGGGCGTTGAAGGGCCCGATACAAGAAGTAGGGAGCCATCTATATGATACTGGTCCAGAGGCATGCGTGGGATTCTAGAAGTCCCCAGCAACTAAAATGTGGCTCTGGACCATCCTAGAATGAATAGGGACACATTGGCTCACTTGGACGATGACTAGCCCGGTATTAGGAGTGAGGAGCCACTGGGCTATGCAGCTAGGCTGCTGCTCCAGAGGCTTGCTTAGGCATGTAGAAAGGCCTCAGCAAAGTGGGAAGCCTCTGAGCTCTACCCGAACGGATTGGGACATTGGTGGCTCACTAGGGCGTTGAAGGGCCCGGTACAAGAAGTAGGGAACCAACTGTATGATACTAGTCCAGAGGCATGCGTGGGATCCTAGAAGTCCCCAGCAACTGAAATGTGGCTCTAGACCATCCTGGAAGGAATCGGGACACAGTAGCTCACTTGGGCGATGACTAGCCTGGTACCAGGAGTGAGGAGCCACTGGGACATGTAGCTAAGCTGCTGCTCCAGAGGCTTGCTTAGGCATGTAGGAGGCCTCAATAAAGTTGGAAGCCTCTGAGCTCTACCCGAACGGATCGGGACATAGGTGGCACTAGGGCGTTGAAGGGCCCGGTACAAGAAGTAGGGAGCCACATGCATGATACTAGTCCAGAGGCATGTGTGGGATCCTAGAAGTGCTCAGCAACTGAAATGTGGCTCTGGACCATCCTGGAATGAATAGGGACACAGTGGCTCACTTGGGCGTTGTCAAGCCCGATAGAAAAATTGAGGACCCACTGGGCCATGCAGCTAGGCTGCTCCTCAAGAGTTTTGCTAAGGCATATAGGAGGCCTCATCAATGTGGGAAGCCTCTAGGCTCTCCCTGAACAGATCGGGACTTCGGTGGCTTACTAGGGCAGTTGTGTGGCCTGGTACATGAGGTAGGAAGCCACCGGTGTGATACTGGTCCAGAGGCATGCTTGGGATCCCATAAGTCCCCAGCAACTGAGAAGTGGCTATGGACCCTCCTGGAATAAATCGGGACACAGTGGCTCACATGGGCGTTGATTAGCCCGGTACTAGGAGTGAGTAGCCACTGGGCCATGCAGTGGGGCTGCTGCTCTAGAGGCTTACCAAGGTATGTAGAAGGCCTCAGCAAAATGGGAAGCCTCTGAGCTCTATCCGAACGGATCGGGACATATGTGGCTCACTAGGGCGTTGAAGGGCCCTGGTACAAGAAGTAGGGAGCCACCTGCATGATACTGGTCCAGAGACATGCGTGGGATCCTAGAAGTCCCCAGCAACTGAAATGTGGCTCTAGACCGTCCTGGAATGAATAGGGACAAAATGGCTCACTTGGACGTTGCCAAGCCCGGTAGAAGAAGTGAGGAGCCACTGGGCCATGCAGCTAGGCTACTGCTCCAGAGGCTTGCTAAGGCATATATGAGGCCTCATCAATCTAGAAAGCCTCTGGGCTCTCCCTGAACAGATCGGGACTTCGGTAGGCTTACTATGGCGTTGTGTGGCCCGGTACAGGAGGTAGGAAGCCACCGGTGTGATACTGGTCAAGAGGCATGCTTGGGATCCTAGAAGTCCCCAGCAACTGAGATGTGGCTCTGGACCCTCTTGGGATAAATCGGGACACAGTGGCTCACATGGGCTTTGATTAGCCCGGTACCAGGAGTGAGTATCCACCGGGCTACGCAGCTAGGCTACTGCTCCAGAGGCTTGGTAAGGCATATATGAGGCCTCATCATTGTGGGAAGCCTCTGGGCTCTCCCTGAACAGATCGGGACTTCGGTGGCTTACAAGAGCATTGTGTTTCTTGGTACAGGAGGTAGGAAGCCACCGGTGTGATACTGGTCCAGAGGCATGCTTGGGATCCTTGAAGTCCCCAGCAACTGAGAAGTAGCTCTGGACCCTCATAGGATAAATCAAAACACAGTGGCTCACCTAGGCATTGATTAGCCCGGTATCGGAAGTGAGTAGCCACTGGCCATGTAGCGGGGCTACTGCTCCAGAGGCTTGCCAAGGTATATAGAAGGCCTCAGCATAGTGGGAAGCCTCTAAGCTCTACCCGAACGGATCAGGACATAGGTGGCTCACTAGGGCGTTGAAGGGCCCGGTACAAGTGGTAAAGAGCCACCTGCATGATACTGGTCAAGAGGCATGCTTGGGATCGTAGAAGCCCCCAGCAACTGAAATGTGGCTCTGGACCATCCTGGAATGAATAGGGACACAATGTCTCACTTGGGCGTTGTCAAGCCCGATAGAAAAAGTGAGGAGCCACTGGGCCATGCAGCTAGGCTGCTCCTCCAGAGGCTTGTTAAGGCATATAGGAGGCCTTATCAATGTGGGAAGCCTCTGGGCTCTCCCTGAATAGATCGAGACTTCGGTGGCTTACTAGGGCGTTGTGTGGCCCGGTACAGGAGGTAGGAGCCACTAGGACTCTACAGGTCATGCTGATCATACAGTTGAGTTGGTTTCTCGGGTATATGCGGTGACCTGCTACGTAGGATCTTTTAAACAATAGATCCTGTGACATGAGAGGATCTGCTTGAACTGGTGCAAATCCAATGGATCTGCTGGATAGGAGAGTTACTGGTAGCGGATATGCTTTATAGGAGATCGTAGAGGATCTTTTGCTGAGGAGATCTGCAAAAAGCGGAGTAAACCCTCTGTATGGTAGCAGGAGAAGTGCAGCTCTGCTACATAGGAGCTCTAGATGTACCAGAGCATATCTGCTATAGAAGAGCTCTGTAAGTATATGAGCATGTTTATTGCATAGGGCATTATAGTAGACCGGTTGTGCCAGGAGTCCCAAGTACCATATTTGACAATAGTGCATGTACAGATAAGGAAGCCATGTCAGTGAGCTTCCCACAGACGGTGCCAAAGAGTGTTAACGAAAAAATCCACTCAATGAGTGAAATTTCAATTAACACCCTCGACCCGCTACCCTGGAGGTCGCAGCGGGTGGGTAGGTACTTCGTACAGTGATTCTGGTAAGGTGAAACGGCAAGGTATTGCAGTAGGTAGGAGAAATATCATCCCGTCCATCTGGTGTAATAGTCTGGTACCGGGACTTGGTATCTGGTCCTAGTACCTGGTCACCTCTCTAGGTGCTCTCCATAATTCCCCGACCCCGCTGGTCCTAGCTCTCCAGTATCCCTCATTGCACGTTATCTAGGCCGAGGAATTATGGAGGGCACCTAGAGAGGTGATCAGGTACCAGGACCAGATACGAAGTCCGGGTACCAGACTATTACACCAGATAGGAGGGATGATATTTCTTCTACCTACTGCAATACCTTACCGTTTCACCTTACCAGAATCACGGTACGAAGTACCTACCCACCCGCTGCGACCTCCGGGGTAGCGGGTCGAGGGTGTTAATTGAAATTTCGCTCATTGAGTGGATTTTTCCAGTTAACAACATCTTTTCCATTAAGTATTATTGATTCTCTAATGAACAATAAATTCTACATTCCTCACAGAATTAGGAGAGTGCTCATATTGTTCAAGACCCGAATCAACTCTTAAGGGAACTACTTTTTGCTTCTCGCAAGAAGGAGTGGATTCCACTATCGTGTACAAACCTTCCAGGCCACAAGCCAAATAACGATTCCAACATACGAAGCATATTGACCGGAAATGTAACTCCGATCTCACCCATGGTATATCAAAAACCTAGATCTAACCTGAAGGGGTCGATAAGACACTCAGAATTAAGATCACCCATATATAGCCATCATTTGTCGATATATATGAATCTCATCATGTAACGGATCTGATTGAGAGATTTATATAGATCATGGCCTAGTCCTATATGATCACATCATACAAGGTGCCTCCATGCTCATATCACCTTATGAATGATCCAGGATAAGATCACTATACATTATGGAATGGACCGCAGCTGTAGATTAACCACAAATAAAATACCCAACTTTATTGTTATCTACAGACTCTTTAGATTGCTCATTTCAAACTGAATCCATATTTATACGACATTCATATACTCAGTTCAAAATTACATCTGGCAATCTTGGATGTTTAATACACATGTTATATAAAAGTATAAAACAATTTGAATGAATAAACTACTTCTTTCATTTATGTTCAATTCACATTTACAAATTACAAGCTTTAGGGCAACAATCTCCCACTTGCACTAAAGCATGTGAGACATGTCTCGTAAACCTAGACCCTCTTGGTGACCCGTAAACACTTTAACTAGTACGGTCTTCGTAAATGGATCAACACAATTGCTCTGTGACGCTATCTTGGTCACGGTCACATCTCCTCTATGCACTATCTCTCTGATTAGATGATATTTCCTTTCTATATTTTTCCCTCTCTTGTGGCTTCTTGGTTCTTTGGAGTTAGCCACATCACCACTGTTATCACAATAAAGTGTGATGGGCTTATCCAGATCTGGAACAATTTTTAGATCACTTAAGAATTTTCAGAGCCAAACAACCTCTTTAGCAGCTTTACAAACGGCTACATATTTGGCTTCCATGATGGAGTCAGCAATACAAGTTTGATTAATACTCCACCACACAATGGCTCCACCACCAAAGGTGAATACTGATCCAGACGTGGATTTCCTGGAATCCCTGTCTGACTGAAAATCAGAATCTGTGTATCCTAACGGGATCAAATCCTGTCTAAAATACACTAGCATATAATTTCTCGTTCTCCGAAGATACTTGAGAATAGGCTTGATAGCAACCCAATGATTCAATCCTAGGTTGGATTGGTATCTGCTGGCCTCTACCACTATGAAGCAGATGTCCGGTTTTGTACATAACATAACGTACATGAGACTACCTACTACTGACACATAGGAAACACGTCTCATATCTTCAACTTCTTGAGGTGTATTAGGACACTGTTCCTTAGACAAGTGAACTCCATGCCTGAAAGGTAAATTACCTTTCTTGGAGTTCTGCATTGAAAAATGCTCAAGAATCTTGTCTAATACGATGCTTGAGACAATGCTATGAGTTTGTTCTTACGATCCCTTATAAGTTAGATCCCTAGAACATAACTTGTCTCTCCCAAATCTTTCATTTGGAATTGGCTAGCTAGCCAGCCCTTTACTTCTGATAATTCTCCTACATCATTCCCAATGAGTAGGATATCATCTACGTATTGTTAGGATTATGCTCAATAGCAAGAGTGTAATATTGTAATTGACAATCTTTTCATATTAATAAAGTGATTTCTGGTTTTACAAAATCTTATAGCATTTATAATGATAATTGTCAAAGTAAATAATCATAAGGTCAAAAGACTATGAGAAAGGAAGAATTGTTCATACATCTGGATATGTATGAGGTATACACAATTCTTTAGTTAGTCTTGAATAAACGTTCACAACTTAAGTTAAAGGTTGGGCACCTTTATCTTGATAAAGTTGTAGAATTCTTTTCCTGGCATTTGAGTGGGATCAAATGAGTTATGATGAGTCTAAAATCATCGAAAGGGTCTTCGAGTAAAAGAATCTAGTGCACTGGGTGCATTGAACATGATCACAATGAAATATTTTATCTAGAACCGTCAGTAGATACAAGTCTTTTCATTATGAGGACAATCAGAGAGTCTATCTTAATCTTGAGATAAATGATGGACTTATGATTGCAAGTTTTATCATTTGAGCTATCAATGAGTACGATTATATAGCATAGTCTATTCTCAATAGTTTGGTGGTATTCATTTGTTAATCGATAGAGGACTTCATTTATAGATATGGACATCGTGGCTCAATTTATTGAATGAGAGTATAATATTATCATATGGATATTTTGAGGTATTGGATATTAAATCTCAACGTTGAGTTTTTGATAATGTCTGTTGAAAACATGGCTTCTGGACAAGTCAAAATATCTAAGTTCAAAACGTGGTCATATGAGTAAATATGGTAACTAGGAGAGCTATAGGCGGTCTATGAGCTCTTGGCGATTACTGATATTATACACGAGGATACACTATCTCCAATAAGATTGTCTAGGGTATGAATGAGAAACATCTTCTTATTCTATCTTTATTTAAGAGTTCAATTTTAGCTCTTTAGTAGAATGAGCTAAAATTAATAGATCGGATCTAAGTGAATCATTTGTTGATTGTGATTAGGTTATGTCTATTGAAGCTTAAATTTAGATAGCCCACCAAGATCCCCAATCCACACGGACTTGCATGGATCACTTGATATATTCTACCAGACTAATTTATGGGTCCATCTAGAATTGTATTTAATTTATTAAGAATATAATTTGCACATTATTTATTTAATGGGCTGCTCAAATTATATTAATATATTAATGAGAGGCATGTGGGCTTGTTTCTTTTAGTAAGAATGTGTCTGGTTCACATGTTGGCTTTTATTTAAATCCTGAATGAATTAAATAAAATAAGAAAATAATATTTGGCTCATATTTTTTGTGTGGGCGGCAAGGCTATAATAATAGCCTAAAATATTATTTTATTTTATTGTTTGATTAAATGAAAATTAATTAATTGATTAATCAATTATTTAATTAAAAATCAAAATCTTTTTCTGACTAGGAATTATGTTTCCTAGTAGTATACTATTATAGTAGTATAATAAATATAAAAGACTTAATTTGTTAAGTAGTTAAATACCTTTATTTATCTAATCAAACAAGGAAGTCTTTAATATAATCACAAATACACTATTTGAGTTGGATTAGGAGTCTTGGTGTGGAAAAGAAATCTTTTTTTGAAAAATAATTCTTTGTCACCAAGTAAATCCACCTAGAGATATGATTCTTGCCCACCAAGTAAATCCTCTTTAGGAAAGGATTTGTATACCTATATATATTATTAATTTCGGAATTAATAGTGATAGAAAAAAGTTTTTTTTTAGAGAAAGAATTTTTTATTTTCTTGTTTTTTTTTAAATAAAAATTTCCAACTCTAGAACATAGGGAAAATTCTGCCAAGAGGAAGAGAGAAAGATAGTTCTAAATTCGATAGTGCACTTGCATGCCTTTACATAAAAAGGTTTTGTACACACTTTCGATTTAGGTTCACGTGAGTTTCAATCATAACGATTGTGAATTCAAAAGTGACCGGGACGATCTTTCTAGGCTCTTGGATTTTTTGTGATTAATGATCAGGAAAGAAGATTTTGTTTTTCCATCCTCAGGTACACAATTCAAAGAATAGAGAGACCATGCTCCTAGGTGATTCACGTTCGTGATCGGATTGGAAGATCTTGCGGATTACCATCGACACTAAGTCAATCGGATCACGTGACAAGAGGTATGATATCTTTTGAATATATGTATGTTTAATTAATTAAAGGGTTAAGGTTCAAATATTGGAAAATTTTTAAACTATACTAAATTTTTTTTAGTCTCGCTTCCGCTGCGTTTTCGTATTTTCCCCTACAATTGGTATTAGAGCCTGGTTGTACCCTTTAATTAATTAACGTATATATACGTGAATCTATTTTGTTTTATGGTGATTATGCATGTTTTAGAAAGAGATGGCACTCTAGGTATTCGCATATATAATTACATGTGGCATGTATAGATTTATATATGTTATTATAAAGTGAATTGTTATTGCTCGATTTTTGGTCCTTGAATTTCAATATATTTTTGTTTCAGAATTGTAACAAGAAGGGTGGCCTATTATCGTCATAAGTTCCTTCTTGGTAGTTGCTAGATTCTCTATTTTTTTATTGTATTAAAAAATACTGCAGTTTTTTTGTATAAAATAGTGCAGTTTTTCTTGTGTAAAAATTACTGTAATACATTCAAGTTTCGAAGATTCGAAGAGTTGAAGAATTAGAAGCGGAACAAGCTTGGTACCGTGCGCACCATGGCAACAAGCGTGCGTGCACGTTAGGGCGTAGCTACGCTTGTTAGGTGCATGGGCTGCACACGGCAGCCACTTATGTGTCATGGGCTGCGCATGACATTCCTTTGGGCATAATGGACTGCGCATGGTGGCCTTTTATGGACCCAAGGGGTGTGCACGCCCAAAGGTGGCAGCCGAGGGGTGAGGAAGTGGATGATGGCCGCTTGAAGACTTGTTCGCCAAGAAAGAATATTTTGTATTATAAACAAATGTAATTTACTTGCTTTTCTAGGATGGACCAAAATTGTAGCTATTTATATTTTCGCAAATATTACAATATTTGTTGTTGTATGATAACATGTCATATAGAATAGGAGTGCCACTTATATATCCCTTTTGGTATGAACATGCATTGAATGATTTAGGTATCTAATTGACATCTAGATAACTTGGTAAAATCATTCTATGGAATTTAATCAACAAGCCTTAAATAATTGAGTGGGATAAGGTGTGTTAGAACACCTATGGCCTCCAAGGTTAGTTGAGTTTTATTATTTATTGGTAATCCCCTCGAGGGGCGTCCATAAATGGAATTTAGCAAAATACTTCCTTACAAGGATATACTAGACAATTGACTTAAACGAAATCTACTCCCAGAGGAGGGATTTTTGTGAGAGAAAATTGAGGGTCGATATCTTGGTAACACACTCAATGTGATTTTGTTAATATCCTCCCAACAGTTCTTGTTAATAAAATTGCAAGGCTAAAATTGAAAACGCTGGTTGTTATGTTAACAATTAGGTGGGACCTAGTCCAATTGGTAAATGGTACGTACTCCTAGAAGAAGCGTAACGTTTATGGGTGTTGGATCACCGTTGAATTTTTATGATTGAATTATTTATTTAATTCAAGATAAATATTTAAAAAGTGCTTTATCATGATTATTTACCCATATATAATTTTGTTTTATTCAGAAATCATGACTCCATCACTTATGAACATCCTGAAAGATAACACTTTAACTGGGGTTAATTATGTCACATGGAAAAGGAAAATTGGGTTGTTGCTGCAAAGTGAAAAACATAAGTTTGTTCTGACTACTCCTAGACCACCCCTTCCTAATAATGAATCTAATATTTTGCAAAGAGATGAGTATGAGAGATGGAAGACTTCAGATGATATGGCCAAATGTTACATTATGGCTACTATCTCTGACGTGTTGCAACAGCAGCATGAAGGAAAGGAGTCTGCTGCTGATATAATGATGTCTCTGGAAGAGATGTTTGATCGTGCCAAATATGTAGTTTATTTAGGCCCTCAAATCCTTATCTTGTGTTCTGTTTTCATGCATTTTGGTATCTTTAATGGGTTGTTATGTACGTAATTGTAGGAAATGGTGCAAAGATGGGTTTGGAAGCATGTTGCGGTGATTCCGACAGAAAAGGGGCAAAAAGAAAGACAAAGGATCATAAGCAGCTCTACAGTGCGGGTCAAGTGCAGGTCAAGTACAGGTCGCAACCGCACTCCAACCGCACTCATGCTTATAGCCGATACCTGATACAAGAGAAGAGTTAAAGTGTGGGTCTAGTGCGGGTCACCCAACCGCACTCCACCCGTATTGTTGCCAAACCAGAGAAGCTGAGTTGCACCTGACGTTAAAGTGCAGTTACAGTGCGGGTCATCCAACCGCACTCCACCCGCACTGTTGCTCAAGACAGAAGAGTGGATTTGCACTTGACATTAGAGTGCGAGTACAGTGCGGGTCATCCAACCGCACTCCACCCGTATTATTGCTCAAGACAGAGGAGTGGATTTTGCACCTGACAGTATAGTGCGAGTAAAGTGCGAATCAAGTGCGGGTCAAGTGCGAGTCAAGTGCGGGTAATCCAACCACACTCCACCCGCACTATTTCCCATATCCGAGAACTAAAGATGAAGACAACCCATACAATGTGAGTATAGTGCGGGTAATTCACCCGCACTCCACGGGCGCCAGATTGATTTTTGAAGTTCAAGTGACCTATTTTTTGTATGTTGTATAAATAGAAAAGGATGGAAATGTTTTAGCCAGCCTTTGAACTCATTTTTCAGAGGTTTAGATCTAGAATCTCTCTCTCTCTCTCTCATACTTACATTCTCTACTCAACTTCAAGGAAGGTAGAAGATTGAAGCAACTTCAAGGAAGGAGATGTTCTCCAAGGGTTCTTTCTCTTTCCTTTCTCTTATTTTCCTAGTTGTAATGAGTAGCTAAATCCCCTCTAAGGGGTTGATGGAGTAGTTAGTTGGATATTGGGCTTGTTTTTAAACTTGATGTTATATTGATATTCATGTCTATCTTTCATTGTTCTATTCTTGCTATGAATGGTTATCATTGATTTCTTGTTTAGATACATCCTCTTAGCAAGATCTCTATGGATTATTTTTTAGTATTGCATCTAGATATACATCCTATTTAGTTGTTTCTTGCTCTAATGAATGGACGGAACGTCATGAATTCCGACTCTTAAACCGCAGGTCTTAATCTAACCTCGATCGAGTTTCCGACACTATACATCCTAGGTCGGAGCCCGTGAAAGGATTAGAAGTCATCACTATACATCCTAGGTTGACTACGTTTAATCGGTTGAGTCATTGATAGGTAGCCAAGCTTCATTTCCAGAATCCGATGAACAACCAACACTATACATCCTAGGTTGGTGGTTTACGACGGATTAATCCCAAATAGGTGGTCCTCACTATACATCCTAGGTTGGCCACTTTCTAGGGATAAATAACCGACTCTATACATCCTAGGTCGGTTACCTTTGAATAAGACGTGCCTATTGACAAGTTTGTTGCATTGCCCAGTATTTACTTTCGTATCCGTTAACTCCTTAGTTTCCATCATCTATATATCCTTCATCCCATTTCCCCTTCATCTAGTTTGCATACTTAATTTAGTGTTACTAATAGGATAATTCACCATCTACATCTTTACCATTTTATGTTTCGTTTATTATATATATACATTAACATTACTTTAGCAATAACTAATCTTAGCTACCTCTACTCCCTATGGACGATACCCCACTTGCCACCATACTTGTGTTTTCCAAACCAATTTAGGCTTAGTGAGGTTTTTACGAATTGATCTTTAAAACGACACATGAGAATCGTCCAACCAATGTTTGCTATGAGGTCTAGGTCGACTAAGAGAGAGACAGTGACTACTTTTATGAATCTTAGGATGAAACCTGGATAGGCTGTGAAAGATCACATGATGAAAGTCATAGCACATCTCAATGTTGCAGAACTTAAGGGTGCTGAGATAGATGGTGAGATGAAAATTGACATGATTGTCAACTCACTATCGGATTCCTTTGATCAGTTCAAGTTGGACTACACCTTGAACAATAAGGAATACACCTTGCAAGGCCTGATGCAAGATGTTCAAAGCGCTGAAAAGATCCTTGTGAAAAACAAAGGTCATGAGATTCATTCGGTTGGTAAAGTTGCTACTGTTAAGACCCGTCAAAAGGTCAAGAAACAATAGAAGAAAAAGCAACTTGGGCCTACCAAGAAGGAAACCAAGAAAGTAACCAAGATCAAAGGGAAATGCTTCCTTTGTGGTGAAAAGAGACATTGGAAAATAAATTGCCTAAAGTCCTAGAATATGAAGGAAGAAGGTAATATTAATTATCTTTTAACATGTTTTCCGGTAGATTCTACAGATTCTTAGATCATAGACTCTGGAGCCACTAATCATGTTTGTTATTCCTTACAGGGGTTCCTAAGAAAGGAGAAGGCTGAATAATGATGAAATCAACTTGAGCTTAGGCAACGAAACGTTAGTGTTTTGCAATTGCAGTAGGAGATATTATATTTATTTTAGATTCTAGTAGGCATTTAGATTTAATAAACGTTTATTATGTGCCTCAATTCAAGAGGAATTTAATTTCAGTTTCTTGTTTAAATAAATTTGGATATTCAGTTACTTTTAATAAAGCTTTTATTATTAGTAAGAATGACAAAATTATTTGCAAAGGTACATTGGAAAACGATCTATTCTTTTTGCATAGAAATATCTCTCACTTGTTAGACACAGAATTAACGGAACCTAATCATAAAAGAGTAAAATTATCAAAAGATGAAACCTACCTTTGGCATTTATGCCTAGGTCATATTAACCTTAATAGGATTAAAAGATTGGTATGTGACGGACCTTTAAGTGACTTAAAGGTTGATGATCAATCTTGTTTGGAAGGTAAAATGAGCAAAAGGCCGTTCACAACCAAAGGTGCAAGAGCCACTGAATGTTTAGGATTAATACACACTGATGTATGTGGTCCTATGAGCATTCAGGCTAGAGGTGTATATGAGTACTTCATCACCTTCACAGATGATTACTCAAAATTTGGCTATCTGTATCTTATGAGACATAAGTCGGATGCTTTTGATATGTTCAAAGCATTCAAGGCTGAAGTAGAAAATCAACTTGAGAAACACATAAAAATCTTGAGATCTGATCGTGGTGGAGAATATCTATCTGGTGAGTTTCAGCAATATATTATTGTTAATGGGATAGTTTCTCATGTTTTCTGCACCAGGTACACCTCAACAAAATGGGGTGGCAGAACGAAGAAACAGAACTCTTTTAGACATGGTTAGGTCAATGTTGAGTTATCCAACGCTTCCTATTTCTTTTTGGGGATATGCTCTACAAACTGCAATATACATTCTAAACGCTATACCATCTAAGTCAGTTCCTGAAACACCATATGCGTTGTGGACTGGGCGAAACCTAGTTTACAACACTTGAGGATATTTGGTTGTCCTGCACGTGTGTTAAAAGGAAAGACAGAAAAGATGGAGTCCCGTTCGGAAACATGTATATTTGTAGGGTATCTAAAAGGAACTAAAGGATATTATTTATATAGTCCTTCAGATCTAAAAGTGTTTGTTTCAACAAATGCTTCATTTCTAGAAAAGGACTATATGAATAATTTTGTGCCCAAAAGTAGAATTGTCCTGAATGAGATGTCATGAGATACAATTTTACAAGAGGTTTTACAACCTAGCCCAATTGTAAGTTCCACTCCAATACAAAATCAACAACCTACCATTCTTCATCGTAGTGGGAGGGTTAGTAAACAACTTGAGAGATACGTCGATCTAGGAGAATCAGCGGAGAATCTCTCGGACGACAATGATCTCTATACTTATAAGTAAGCAATAGAGGATGTTGATTGTCGTCATTGGCAAAAGGCAATGGAATCTGAGATTGAATCCATGTTCGATAACAAAGCTTGGTCCCTTGTAGACTTGCCTAAAGGGATAAAACCTATTGGGTGCAAGTTAGTATACAAGAGGAAAAGAGGTATGGATGGAAATGTGGAAACTTTTAAAGCTAGATTGGTAGCTAAAGGTTACACACAGAAAAAAGGTATCGATTATGAGGAAACCTTCTCTCTTATGGCTATGCTTAAATCCATTAGGATACTCTTATCCATTGCAGCATCTTTAGATCTAGAGATTTGGCAAATGGACGTCAAGACAGCTTTCCTTAATGGAAATCTTGATGAAAGCATCTATATGATGCAACCAGAATGATTCATTGAAAATAGCCAAATCAGAAAGGTATGCAAGTTGCAAAAATCCATACATGGATTAAAATAGGCATCCAGATCCTGGAACATAAGGTTCGATCAAGCTGTGAAAGGTTTTGGATTTATTCAGAATCCTGACAAACCTTGTGTATATAAAAGGATAAAGGGCGACAAGTTGGTTTTCCTAATTCTTTATGTTGATGATATACTACTAATTGGAAACGATGTAGGTGTATTAACATCAGTAACAGAATGGTTAGCAAAACAATTTGATATGAAGGATTTATGAGAAGCTAGTTTTATTCTAGGTATCCAAGTAATAAGGGATAGAAAGAATAAAACAATTGCATTATCCCAAGCTTCATACATAGACAAAATATTGTCTAGGTTTTCCATACAGGATTCCAAGAAAGGTATGTTACCTTTTAGAAATGGAATCAAACTTTGTAAGGAACAAGTTCCTAAGAATCAGCATGAAGAGCAATTCATAAGTAGAGTTCCATATGCCTCGGCAGTTGGAAGTCTCATGTATGCAATGCTTTGCACTAGCCCAGACATTTGTTTTGCTGTTGGCATAGTTAGCAGGTTTCAATCAAAACTTGGTCCTGATCACTGGACGACAGTCAAGCATATTTTTAAGTATCTCAAGAGAACAAGAGATTATATGCTTGTATACTCTGGAGGGGATTTAATTCCCATTGGGTATACAGATTCTTATTTCCAGTCGGATTCTGACTCCAAAAAATCCACATCAGGATCTGTGTTTACTATAGAAGGAGGAGCAGTCATATGGATGAGTATTAAGCAATCCTGTATTGCTGATTCCACCATGGAAGCTGAGTATATTGCTGCATGCGAAGCTGCGAAAGAGGCTGTTTGGCTCTGCCAATTCTTGATTAACTTGGAAATAGTTCCTAATGCGAATAAGCAGATCATTATTTACTGTGACAACAGTAGAGCAGTGGCTAATTCAAGAGAACCAAGAAGTCATAAGAGAGATAAACACATTGAAAGGAAGTATCATCTTTTAAGGGAGATTGTGCATATGAGTGACGTGACAATTACCAAAATCGCGTCAGCAGAAAATCTAGCGAATCCATTCACAAAGGCTCTACCTCAGAAAAGTTTTGATGGGCACCTAGAGAACATGAGAATGAGAGATATGCCACACTTGCTATAGTGCAAGTGGGAGATTGTTAGGATTATGCTCAATAGCAAGAGTGTAATGTTGTAATTGACAATCTTTTCATATTAATACAGTGATTTCTGGTTTTACAAAATCTTATAGCATTTATCATGATAATTGTCAAAGTAAATAATCATAAGGTCAAAAGACTATAAGAAATGAAGAACTTTTATACATCTGGATATGTATGAGGTAGACACACCTCTTTAGTTAGTGTTGAATAAACGTTCACAACTTAAGTTAAAGGTTGGGCACCTTTATCTTGATAAAGTTGTAGAATTCTTTTCCTGGCATTTGAGTGGGATCAAATGAGTTATGATGAGCCTAAAATCATAGAAAGGGTCTTCGAGTAAAAGAATCTAGTGCACTGGGTGCATTGAACATGATCACAATGAAATATTTTATCTAGAACCGTTAGTAGATACAAGTCTTTTCATTATGAGGACAATCGGAGAGTCTATCTTAATCCTGAGATAAATGATGGACTGATGACTGCAGGTGTTATCATTTGAGCTATCAATGAGTACGATTATATAGCATAGTCTATCCTTGATAGTTTGGTGGTATTCATTTGTTAATCAATAAAGGACTTCATTTATAGATATAGACATCGTGGCTCAATTTATTGAATGAGAGTATAATATTATCATATGGATATTTTGAGGTATTGGATATTAAATCTCAACGTTGAGTTTTCGATAATGTCTGTTGAAAACATGGCTTCTGGACAAGTCAAAATATCCAAGTTCAAAACGTGGTCATATGAGTAAATATGGTAACTAGGAGAGCTATAGGCAGTCTATGAGCTCTTGGCGACTATTGATATTATACACGAGGATACACTATCTCCAATAAGATTGTCTAGGGTATGAGTGAGAAACATCTTCTTATTCTATCTTTATTTAAGAGTTCAATTTTAGCTCTTTAGTGGAATGAGCTAAAATTAATAGATCGGACCTAAGTGAATCATTTGTTGATTGTGATTAGGTTATGTCTATTGAAGCTTAAATTTCGATAGCCCGCCAAGATCCCCAATCCACACGGACTTGCATGGATCACTTGATATATTCTACCGGACTAATTTATGGGTCCATCTAGAATTGTATTTAATATATTAAGAATATAATTTGCACATTATTTATTTAATGAGCTGCTCAAATTATATTAATATATTAATGAGAGGCATGTGGGCTTGTTTCTTTCAGTAAGAAAGGGTCTGGTTCACATGTGGGTTTTTATTTAAAGCCTGAATGCATTAAATAAAATAAGAAAATAATATTTGGCCCATATTTTTTGTGTGGGCGGCAAGGCTATAAGATAGCCTAAAATATTATTTTATTTTATTGTTTGATTAAATGGAAATTAATTAATTGATTAATTATTTAATTAAAAATCAAAATCTTTTTCTGACTAGAAATTATGTTTCCTAGTAGTATACTATTATAGTAGTATAATAAATATAAAAGACTTAATTTGGTAAGTAGATAAATAAAGAATTTATTTATCTAATCAACTAAGGAAGTCTTTAATATATTCGTAAATACACTATTTGAGTTGGATTAGGAGTCTTGGTGTGGAAAAGAAATCCTTTTTTGAAAAATGATTCTTTGTCACCGAGTAAATCCACCTAGAGATAGGATTCTTGCCCACCAAGTAAATCCTCTTTAGGAAAGGATTTATATACCTATATATATTATTAATTTCGGAATTAATAGTGATAGAAAAAAAAAGTTTATTTTTAGAGAAAGAATTTTTTATACTCTTGTTTAAAAAAAAAATTCCAACTCTATAACATAGTGAAAATTCGGCCAACAGGAACAGAGAAAGATAGTTCTAAATTCGATAGTGCACTTGCAAGCCTTTACATAAAAATGTTTTGTGCACACTTTCGATTTAGGTTCACGCGAGTTTCAATCATAACGATTGTGAATTCAAAAGTGACCTGAACGATCTTTCTAGGCTCTTGGAGTTTTTGTGATTAACGATCAGGAAAGAAGATTTAGTTTTTCCATCCTCAGGTACGCAATTCAAAGAATAGGGAGACCAAGCTCCTAGGTGATTCACGTTCGTGATCGGATTGGAAGATCTTACGGATGACCATCGATACTAAATCAATCGGATCACGGGACAAGATGTATGATATCTTTTTGAATATATGTATGTTTAATTAATTAAAGGGTTAAGGTTCAAACATTGGAAAAATTTTAAACTATACTAAATTCGTTTTTAGTCACTCTTCCACTGCGTTTTTCGTATTTTTCCCCTACACGTATAAGACTAAGAAAACTACTTCCTTGTCAACGATGCGCTTGTGGACACAAGGCTCGTCAACATTTTGCTCGAAGCCATAGGTTTGGATCACATCATCAAACCTCATGTTCCAAGATCTATTTGCTTGCTTAAGTCCATAAATAGACCTTTGCAACTTGCAAACTTTTTGCTCTTGATCTAGAGACACGAATCCCTCTGGTTGCCTCATGTAGATGCTCTCATCAAGATTGCCATTCCAGAATGCAGTCTTGACATCCATTTGCCAAATTTCATAACCAAAATAGGCAGCAATGGATAAGAGAATCCAAATAGACTTAAACATGGCTGCTGGCGAGAAGATCTCTTCAGTAATCGACCCCTTCTTTATGGGTGTAACCCTTGGCCACTAGCCTTGCCTTGAAGGTCTCTACCTTCCCATCTACTCCTCTCTTTCTCTTGTAGATTCACTTACACCCTATGGGTTTTACCCAATTCGGTAAGTCTACAAATTCCCAGACTGAGTTAGAGTACATGGACTTCATCTCGAGATTCAAGGCTTTAAGCCACTCATCTTTGTCAAGGTCTTCCATTACATTCTTAAATGTCAATGGATCATCCACACTATCAGTAGAGACGACATCTCATCCCTCACCTATACCCAAATAGCATTTAGGTTGTCTTACAACCATCCCACTACGTCAAGGTGGTAGTGTATCCTGACTAGGAATCATCTGACTATCAGATGTCAATGGATCAAAAACTCTTGTTGACTGAACACTAGTCGTACCATGCTTCATTTCATTCAATACAATCTTACTCCGAGGTTTATGATCACTAATATAGCTATCCTTAAGAAACTTTGCATTTTTCAATACAAACACTTTGTCCTCTTCAGAACTATAGAAGTATCCACCTATGGTCTCCTCGGAATATCCTATAAACAAGCAGACAACAGACTTGGGGTCCAGCTTTCCACTTCTATTCTTCAGCACATGTGCTGGACATACCCATATGCGAAAATGTCGCAAACTAGCTTTATGACTATTCCACAACTCTAAGGGAGTCTTAGGAACAGATTTGGATGGCACTACATACAAAATGTATGCCGTAGTTTGTAACACATATCCCCAAAAGGAATTGTTAATGATAAGAAACTAATCATAGATCTCACTATTTCCATTAGGGTTCTATTTCTCCTCTCCGCGACACCATTCTGTTGTGGTGTACCAGAAGCTGTGAGCAAGGACACTATCCTTTACTCGACCATAAAGTCTTCAAACTCTTGGTTAAGTACTCACCTCCACGATCTGATCGTAGAGATTTGATAGTCTTTCCTAACTGATTCTCAACTTCAGCTCGGAATTCTTTGAACTTTTCAAAAGTTTTCGACTTTCATTGCATTAGGTAGACATATCTGTATCTCGAGTAGTCATCAAAGGTGACATAATATTCATAACTACCCATTGCTTTAACATTTATTGGTCCACCGACGTCTGAATGTATAAGCTCTAGTGGTTTTTTTAGCTCTAAGCCCTTTTCCAGTAAAAGGTCTCTTGGTCATTTTACCTTCAAAATAGGATTTGTATACAGGTAAGGTGCCAACCTTTAACTCACTTAAAGGTCCGCTTTTAACTAGTTTATATATCCTGTCAAGGTTAATGTGGCCAAGTCTTAGATGCCACAGATACATTTCATTTTCTGGAGAAATCTTTTATCGTTTTGTATTTGATTTTTCAACTTTAAACATTTCGGCGTTGAGTAGTGTATTAACGGCCTTAAAACATTCAAGTTGTTTTCGTTTAATCCTGAACATATATTAAAACTATTCTTTGCAATAATAACAAACTTATTATTAAAAGAAACAGAATATAATTGTTCCACCAATTTTGAAATTGAAATCAAATTTCGAGTAAATCTAGGAATTAAAAATACTTTATTCAAAATAATGAAACAACTTCCAAAATGTGGATTAACTACACCCACTGCTCGGGCTGACACGACATCCCCTAAGCCAACACGCATAAAAAAGGCTTTCTTCTCAAGCTGTGTCCAAGAATTAGTCCACTTTCATTTTCTTCTTCTTGGCAACCTCCTCTAGATACTGAGGATAGTTCCTCTTCCAGTATCCAACCTCGTCGCAATGGAAACATTTTCCTTTGCCTTAGTCGATGGAGGTGCCTTTCTTCTTGCCTTGGGCTTTCTTGGGCATAGGCTTACCCTTTGCCTTCCCAGCAGACCTCTTCCTCTTTTTATTTCTAGAGGAAGATAGTTCGATAACATTTGCCTCACCGGTCTTACTTTTACTGTCCTTAGTCAAGGACTCAAAAGTAGTGAGCTCATTGAGCAGCTGAGTGAGACTGAACTTTAGCTTGTTCATCTTATAGTTACTCTTGAACTGATCAAAACTCTTCGGAAGAGTCGTCAATATAATGCTCACCTGACTGGGTTCATCAATGGCCCTACCATTGATCTCTCTCGTGTTCGAAATAGGACATTATGTTGAGGACATGTTCCCGAACAAATGTATCCTCTTTCATGCGAGCAAGCATTGCGGGTCGAACAGCTTCGTGCCGCTTTTGCTCAGAGGGCTGCCCGAACATAGCCTACAATGACTCCATTATTTCAAGTGCGGTACCCATCGCTTCGTGCTTGGTGACAAGCACATCTGTCATACTAGCTAAGATATGTTCGGGCTTTCTCATCTGATGAGACCCATTTTTCATATGCCTCATGAACAGTTCGTGCGGCATTGGCAGTAGGCGCTGGAGGACATTCCTCCGTAAGCACAAACTTTAAGTCCTTGGTGACAAAGATTGCATTTATGTTATGTTTCCATTTAGTGTAGTTATTACTAGTTAATTTGTCATTGGCAAGGATTTATAACAGTGCAAATGAAATGGCTGAAAAACATAAATTAAGAATTCATTCAATCATACATTCAAAACATGTGCGAATGTTCGACATAAAATTAAACATGATGCATGAAAATTTTTATTGAACAAGAACAACCCTAAGAAAACAATGTTTCTATGCCACGACAATCCAACATACCACAAGTAAGTGCCTCCTTAAGGTCGGTCAAATTCTTGCATGTTGGGTCGGTCAATTGATATACCAGAATAACTCTTATTCCAATATCATTCAACCATCGTTTATTCAGTCAGGTTTTTAATTAACTATTTTAATTAAAACCTTATGAGTGTAACCTATCATTTCAAATCTCAAGAGCTTAACTCGAGAATTGCTGCCTATAGTTGGTCAATCCCAAAATCCCCTCAGAAATCATATCCGTTAGGAAGTCAACCTTGATATTGATTCTTATGGAAACCCTCCATAGGGAGGACAAAAGCAAAGCCATCACAAGGCCCCACTCGAATCTCACTGTGTTGAACTAATGATGGAGACTGCGGGATATAATGTCATATATCCCTCTCCCACTCACTATTTTATAATTAGGGTTTTCTATTAATATTAATGCATCTAGATTAAATAAGATTAAACAGCTAATTTCATTATAAACGTGTAGTGCGTCAATCAGAAATTATTAGAATCCTATTCCAATAACTGATAAACTAATATGATTTTTAACTCTTAAAAATCTAGTTCATTAGTGATAATTCTAATCTATGGAAACTATTTACTAAGACTAGAATTATTAAATGTGTATTTACCAAGTTTTAACTATTAAAACTAAACACATTATTAGGTCCAATTATAATTAGGGGCTTAATCAAATTAAACCTAATATTTATAATGGACCATACGAATCTAAGTAATTAATCACTTTAATAGATTAGTAATTAATGAGAATTACCAAGTTTTTACTCCTACAAACAAATCCCATTAACTTATAGCCAATTATGTGAATAACCCATTTTAATCAAATTAAAAGTAAACACATAATATAGAACACTATAATGCATATATGACATATCAACATATACATATATATGTGTAGACACACCTAATCTAAATGATATGTATATGTGTGGCAATACTTTAATTATCTCATAATAAAAGCATACATGAGTTGACCGAGTACAATGGGTTATTTAACTTAAAATACATATCTAATTACAAAAGTTATTCAACGCATTCCTTGGTCTTCAAGTAATCTCCAAGATTCTTCAAGTCTTTTGAGTTCTTCTTAATTTGGGCTTTTAACCAAGTCCAACATGATTAAGATTTTTTTTATCATTGTGACCCATCTCATGAATCAAACCAAAAGCCCAACTGTTACTTTAACACCGTACTTGAAGCCCAAGGTAAGAAAAAATAAAATTCAGCCCAAAATCTTTTTGTAAATTTGGAAACCGTAAAGTCACTAATTTTTAGCCCATAACGCTTTCGCGCATAGCCATCATTCGTGCACATAGGCTGCCCGCACCAGTACCGTGTGAACAGTACCGCGCGAACAAAATTGCATGAATAGTGCCCGTGAACAGTACCACATGAATAATACCGAGTGAACAGTGCCCGGTGAACAGTGTCAGTCGCGCATGTTTCTGATTTCGCTCTTTCACCATTCGTCTTCTTTGTCGGTTTTTTTCATACATATTTTACAATAAAATACATGGCAGAAAAAATATAACAAAGAAAATACAGCAGAAAAAAAATAAAATATTAAAAATACATCTTAGCATTAATATTACATTGAAAAAAACAATATTACAACCTTTAATAAGAATACTAAACCCATTGTACCATACAATTAATGATCAACCATGTTTATAAAAAAAAATTAAACATCATACAATCATTAGAAAGTTCCTACACATTCAAACATGCAATCAGTAGTAATCGAATTCGATTATACTGTACAAAATGACTCTGATACCATTTTGTAAGTTCTAGCTTTTGGATTAAGCAGCAGAATGAGGTTTTTAAAATTTCAATGCAATCATCAATTAAACCAATTGTACAGTAATAATCGAAAACAATAAGAAAGATATGAAACTATTTCATACCAACGTTTGTAGGCTCCTTCTTCTTTTCGATCTGCTTCCTGATTTGAACCACAAGATCTTCCTGGCTATCTCTTGGGATTGGTAAAGGCGTTCGAGAGCGTCACAGTACTTAGGAACAAGGAGGACGAAGAAAAGAAGAAAAATAATTTTTTTCTTTGGCCGAAAAATACCTAGAACACTTTCTAGGGGTTTTTTTTTTTCTTTTCTCTTCTTTGGTTCTATATGCTCAAAAAATTAACTCTCAATTATGAACGTATGTTGTGTTGTTTTTGTTTTTGTTTCCAAAAACATATATCATATATATATTTTTAATAAAACTAATTAATCAAATCTTTTAAAGATATCTGATATCTTTAATGATATTAATTAATATTAATATCTTTGATTTGATTTGAATTCAAACTCTTTTAAACTCAAATTTAAATATTTAATTAAATGAAACTAAAAATGATTAAATTATCTTATCTTCATTCAAAATTAAATATCAATCAACACCCTCAATCTAATGATTAATTACACAATTAAATAATCTAATTATTTAATTAACATAATCATTAATATTCATTAATTAAATAATCTTATTATTCAATTAATTCCCGAATAGACACGTGTCACTTTTGCAACACAATTAATTAACTGTGACCCTTGTTACCTTAATCAATTGGGCTAGCAAGGGGACCCAATGGACCCACAATATTTTGAGTTCCAATAATCCTTAGAAATAATTAATTAAACTCTTTCAGTAATATTTCATGATTATTAACTTCGGTGTTATTCCACTAAGAACCCGAAGCTACCTTCTCCCAACTGTTGATGTTTTTACACACACCAATAACTTTTGGTGTACATTGATATAGCTATTACATATGGTATAATCCTCCACAAGTAGTTCATAATTAGAGCTAGGTCATAATATCCGTTATACCTCTCTAATTACATCTTTTCCACTAAGTACCATTGATTCTCTAATGAACAATAAATCCTACATTCCTCATGGAATTAGGAGAGCACTCATATTGTTCAAGCCCCGAATCAACCCTTAAGGGAACTACTATCTACTTCTAGCAAAAAGGAGTGGATTCCACTATCGTGTACAAACCTCCCCAGCCACAAGCCAAACCGAAATTCCAACATACGAAGCATATTGACTGGGAATGTAACTCTGATCTCACCCATGGTATATTAAAAACCACGATTTAACTTGAAGGGGTCGATAAGACACTCAGGATTAAGATCACCTATATATAGCCATTATTTGTCGATATATATGAATCTCGTCATGTAACGGATCTTATTGAGAGATTCATATAGATCGTGGTCCAGTCTTATATGATCATATCCAAGGAATAAAATATCGGTATTGGTATCGATATCGGGCTTCTACATTTATAGATATATCGGTGATATTATCGATATCGGTGGATATTGGTAAAAAATTAAAAAATTGATCGATATTTACATCGAAAGTTAGAATTTTTTTGTGAAACTTTAGGAAAAGTTTAAACAAGTAATTATACATCAAATGAACCATATTTCAACAATTAATTAGCATAGTTATGAGTTTATTATAAATTGTAACATAAATAGAGTCAGTATATAATTTTTAAAATTTAGTATTTAATAGAATAATATTTATTTTCACTTTTACAATATTATATACAATATAAAGAGATTAAATATTTAATAAACAAAATTGTCATTAAAAAAATAATATATATATATATAGTTCCATACTTCAAATAGTCTATCTTAAATCATAATTCATACATAATAATACATTGCATGTCTAAAATTTAAAACCAAAATGAATTCCTTGTTAGGTTCAAATACATAAAATACATTTCTATCTTGATTCGAACAATAATTTTCCTAGGAAAATGTGCTAGCATAGTTTTCAAGGTAGTTATTAACATGCCACACGTATGTTGCGTGATCTTTTCCAACTGGTCCATGAATTGGGTAGTTTGGATTTACCAAACTTGGTGGATATTGTTGATCTGCATGCATAGGTATTGCATATGGCTTTTGTTGAGAAGAATAATCAAATATCCTGCAGCTACCATAACTACCATAATATGGTACATGAGAACCTGACATTGTCTGCGAATCACCCAAAGAACTATTTTCTGTGTCCATACTCATTGAGGAGAGAGTCATATTCAAAGAATCTTTATCAATTTGATTTGTTCCTCCATGTTGTCTACCACGATTTTGATCAAAATTATATGCACGAGCATCCCAACCTGTCGCACTAGCATTCCAACCTGTTGCACCAGCATCCCAACCTCTGGCACGAACATCCCAACTTTTTGCACCAGCATCCTAAACTCTTACCTCATCTCCATCATCTCCATTATCTTTTCCTCCACTATTTCCATCAGAGGTATGTTAGTCATCGGAAGAGCTGCTAACAATAACTCCACGATCTACACCAACTTCTTCTCTAATCACTTGTTAAACATTTATACCCATGTCTCGAGCATGATAAGCAATTTGTGGATCAGGATTTTCACCATCATCATCCAAATTGGCAGGTCTAACCCAGTTAAAAAAAAGATTCTCATTATCGTCCCTGCTTCAACAGCTACTTGAAGTAGATCCATAAAATCAGTTTCATCTACTTTATCTTTTTCAGTTGTCATATCCCTAAGTTTCAACTTCATATTATAATAACAATAAATAAGTTGTTAAAGATTAGAATAGGCAAGACGGTTTCTTTGTTTTGTGTGGATTAATGCAAATGTGAGCCTGAAAATACACTCTTAACGTGTGTCTACAACCTAGAGGGGGGGGGGGGGGGGGGGGGTGAATGGGTTGTTAATCGATTATTACCAATTTTTCGATTAGTCAATATTAAACAAATAACACAATTAAATCAAACATACAAAATCAAGTGTAAAGTGCAGAATAATAAATAACACTTGATTTTTACGTGGAAACCCTTAAACAAAGGGAAAAACCACGGGTTATCCTTCTAGCCACACACGATCCTCAAATCTACTATATGAGTAAAAAGTTACACCTTCAAGTGATACTCGGACTCTCACTCTAGATAACCTCAGGCTATGGACACTACCACTCGCCACTCTTGGTTCTATCCCTAGTGAAATCCACTGATACACTACTATTGGCGTGAGCACCTCCTACTCTACCCGTAGGCCTTTTATAATGGATTCTTGACCAATGCTTGCCAACCACAACTTGGTTGCAAGACTTCAATGCTTGTGCAACTTCACCCCGAAGCCACAAGACTTTGACTCAATGAAGAGAATTATGTGTCTATGTGATCATGTAAATGATGCTCAATGCAAATTATGCTAGACAACACAAATTGCTCAACTAGGAGTTTGTAGAAACAAATCCAAGTTGTCAAATGTCTAAATGCAAGGAATAAAGACTTAGCTAGATGTTGTCAATAACAACTAATCCTAGCTATCACAAATAATCACAATGAATCAACAAATATGCTCACAATGTATTCAACATAAACTTAGCATATATTCATGTGATTAAGACAAGACATTTAATCATTCACTAAATGCAAGTCTTAGACAAAAGTCTATCAACAAACAAACTCAATTAGATTTGTAGAGAATTTCCAACAAACTAATTGTTACACAAAATATGCATAAACATTCAATAAGCTTAACTAGTTGATTAAGAATCAATATTTCAACCTAGTTATCAATGAATCACAAATAAATGTTTATGACCTAGCTTTTAGGCAAAAATGACCTAAACAATTAAGCTATCAAAATACAAACCCAATCATGTTATCAAGACTCATAAATATGCAATAATAGAGTCTAGGTATTTAATCATGCAATAAATACCTAATCTAGAGTAAGAAGAACAATAAATGATATTCAAAGAAATTCTTGCTTACCTAGTCATGAAACAATGAAGACCCATGCTCAAATGATGTTGAATGATGCAAGATGGAGATGGGTTTTGGGTTTGGAGAGTCAAAGATGCTTTCTTGAAGCTTTCTCTCTCTAGGAGCTCTAACCTCTCTCTAAAAATGAATTTTTGAGCTCTTATTCGGCCAAGAAGAGAAGAGGAAGAATATATATGAAGCCATAGTTAAAACTACGTCATTTTGAACTTGGAAAACAGAATCCCGTCAAAACCGCTTGCTAGACCGCGGCTCAGGTAAGTGTCCAGACCGCGGTACATACAGTAGTGCACCGTCTGGACAACACCGCGGTTGGAACCGCTGTGCGTGCAAGTGCACAGGTCGCGGTCCACGTCGCGCATGACGCACTGGAGAATACCGCTCCGTGCGCCGCGGTGCAAGCAAAGCCTGCCGAGCGGTTTAGGCCGCGCCAAAGGGAAAAATCCCTTTTTAACACTCAAGACAAAAGTCAATCTAACATGAATGTTGTGCAAGTGTGAAGAGAGTGGGATGCACACAATGAAGCACAATTAACATGTCAAACATGTTATCAACTAAGATACAATGCAAGATATGATATCTAATGTAAGCTAGTGAGTGTTTTAGAAAAGGATGCACACTTATACAAACAATAAAGAACACAAATGCAAGATAAACAAAACATGCATGAAGTGTGTGTGTGCACCTAAACTCTTCAGGAGACAAAGTCAAGTGAATATACCTTTTGCTCTTGAAGTCATGGAGATGCTTGAAAGCTTGCCAATACGAACCTAAGCTACCCATTACACAATCATCCCCAATGTGGTGGTTTGTCATGAAATAAGCCAATCATAAAGTCGAGGTCTTTACAATCTCCCCCTTTGGCTATTTCATGACAAAACAACCACTCAAAAATATTCCTCACAAAAATAAAATAAAGCTATTGTCCATGATCACTTCTACAATACAAAAGAGATTCCTAGAATCTAAATATTCAATATCTTCTATCTTCTTGTAGAATCATCAATGTGCCTACACACAATAGCAAGTAGCACTTTCCAAGAACAAGTGCAAGTGAGGTGAACAAATAATAACCAGCATTGCACTTAAATACAAATAAAGCAATACAAAGAATGCATATGCAATGCTCCCCCTAAAAGGTTACTCTCCCTCATGATTTCTCCCCCAAACCATAGCATAAACAATGCCCCTTCAATCTCTCACTCCCCCTATTTCTCTCAAGACTTCTCCCCCTTTTTGTCATGAGATAGGCAAAGGAGCTCCCCCTATTGGGTTGCTTTAGCAAAGAGAGCTATTCGCACAACAACATTGCATAATCATATACACAAACTTTATGCAACTTAAATAATTGAGAGAGATTCAAGGATATTATATTCAAAAATGTTTGCGTGTGAAAGGTTTCTTAGCATGTAATAGAAAATACTATTATTCTCATGCATAAAAATCAATCAAAGCAACACTCAACAGGATTTCCAAATGAAGTCAAACCAATTAAGACCCTGTTGTTATGATAAGAAGATATATATCCAAGCATTTGTGTGCAAGTGTACTAATCACAACAAAAATATATCATCTTTTCTTCATTGCAAGATACATCATCAATCAACAATTTTGATGTCAAAAATAAGCAATGCAACACCACACATAACAGTCATATAACAACATTTTCTGTTTTTCTCCTTTTTCTGTTTTTCTCCATATTCCTAGCAAGCATGTATTTCTGTTTATCATGCTAATGTAACTCTCTTGAGGGCTTTCACTTCGTTTCAAATGAGTAGCCTTTTCCAACATTGGGCGGCTCCACGTCATATTGCCAGTAGCCCTTTTCAAGAGAGAGCTTAGGAATGCATATCTAGGAATCATGAACATGGAGAATAATTTGAGGTCAATCAAATGTACTAACAAGTAGAACATTCCTCAAAAAGATAAGCATGCTCAAGCAATAATAGAAGTCATGCATTATCATACAAAGCAACCGTGCAATGGTGTAATCAAAAACATTATACAATTATTAATCAATGTTATTCACCAAGCATACTCAAGCAATCATAAAAGAGCATAAAATAAGCCAACTTTTTGCATATAGCAAATCATGCAAGATCGCTCTCTTTGCTTGAGCTCCCCTCATGGGGTCAATTCCAACCAAGTCAATGGAAGACATGAGCTCCTATAGACCTATCAAGTCCAATGGACCTAATTGCATCTACGGTAGTCACATGGGCACTAAGGCAAGCAGGGTTCATTCTTTCTAACCCACCTAGGTTCCACTTTAACATTTTTAGTGGTCATAGACATGTTTCTAGGTTCCCTAGGTTTATGCAAACTTGCCCTATTTTTCAACCTTTTTTCTTTCATGCTCTCTAATCTACACCTCTTAATGTAATTTAAGCAATTTGGTCTTAAGTGACCAATCATACCACAATAATTACAAGTAGGTACAAAGTAAGGATTTATACCATAGCATTGTGATCTCATCGAGGCATCGCCATGTTGATGAGGTTGTCTTTGATGGTGCATCAGTTTGCTTCTCCTAGGAGCTTGAGCCGATTGGTGGCACCTTTGTGGTTTTGCTTGTAGAGGTGGTTGAGCCGGTTGATCATGCCACCTTGGTTGAGCATGCCACTTATGGTCACCTCATTTCTTGATAGTTGACTTGTTAAAGGAGGTGGTTGGCTTCTCAAGGAATTGTCCTTTCTTCTTGGATTGCCTAGGCTTTGGTTGGGATGCCAAGGCTTGTGTGGACTTTCCTTGAGTTGAAGGTTGCTTGGATGAAGCTTTGCTCTTGCCTTGAGCTTGAGGTTGTTTGACCTTGGCCTTCTTTAATTCTTCAAGGCACCTCATCTCTCTTTCCTTGACAATCTTCAAGGAGTTTTCATTGTTGGCAAGTTCTTCTTTCATGGCCTTCATCCGTTGATAGCAATCTTTAATCTCCTTCTCATATTCGGACATATCAATCACGTCCGACTTCAAGGAGTCATTTAACTTAGCCTTTAATCGAAGATTATCCTTTTCCAATTTAAGGATATCATTTTCTCTCTCCTTTAAGAACTTTTGAAGAAAGTCAATGAACTCTTGGTTGTGTACATTGTTGTCACAAGAGTTCCCGGAGCATGATCCATCACTATCAAGGCTTCTCCCACTTGTGCTTTTGAGAGTCATATCATCAAGGCTTGCTTCACTCAAGCATGCTCCTCTTCGGTTTCCAAGTTCAAGGCCACCCATCTTGAAATCTTCAAGTGATAAACATTTGGTGATGGCTTGAGTTTCTTCATGGTAGGAACCCGGAAATGCGAAGTAGTTGATCTCACTAGCAACCGAGCTTGTGGAGCACTCTTCAACTACTTCAACTTCGCTATCACTCCAAGTAGCAATCATAGTTTCTCCTCCCTTCTTGTACTTCAAGTTACCACATATGGAGGCAAGGTGGTCAACTCCACCACACTCAAGGCAAAGGTCATCTTTCCTTGACTTTTTATTTTCCTCCTTCACGCTGGAGGTCATACACTTCTCTTAAGATTTTGTAAATCTCTTAAATCTCTCAACCATGAGAGTTATCTCCTCATCGGAGTCACTTTCCTCCCTCTCAATTTTGGAGGTCAAATCACCTTCATCACTTGAGTTCTTGGAGCTTGAACTTTCTTCATCGAAGCTTCTACCACTTGTGCTATCGTGGCAATCATCATTTGAATTAGCTTCTTCATTATTAACTTTGAGTGGTGGGTGTCTTGTGGCCGCCATTAAGTTGTCATCATGTAAAGTGGGGAAGGCTATGTGATTCCTTTCACATCTTTCAAAACCCGAAGATCTTTCTTCACTTTCATCCCAAGAGTAGGCCTTTGATTTGCCTCTTCGACTCTTGGTCTTAGAGTTTCCACAGTCCGTGGAGATGTGCCCATAGCCACCACAATCATGATATTGAAGCTTTATCTTCAAGGTACCCAAATTCTTATCTTCTTCCTTCACGGTACCTTCGTGGGTGATTCTTAGAATCTCCTAAGCTTCTCGAACATCTTGAGAGGTTTGGATGAGTTTGGCTTGATTCTCATCCACTGCACAAGATAAGGCATGGATGCCCTTTGAGTTCCACTCTGCAGCCTCGAGTTCGTCATTGGTCCACTTGGACTTAGGCTTAGGCTTAGAAGCCCCACTCTATCTTCTCGGTGGGAGGTGAATATCCCTCTTCCACACACATCCACACATGCTCATCGAGGTCCATCAAAAATACTTCCATCCTAACTTTCCTAGAGGAGTGGTTATCCTTGGTGAGCAATGGTGGTTCAGAGATCAACGCACCCTCTAAAATCTCAATGCCACTCATAGTGTTTAATGAATGAGATGAATGCAAATGAATGCAATGATCAAAATGCACACAAATGCAAGACACACAAACAAGAGCAAGGATCACCTAAGTATGTCTAGGAACCCGCTCTGATACCAATTGAAAATACACTCTTAACGTGTGTCTACAACCTAGAGGGGGGGGGGGGGGGGGGTGAATGGGTTGTTAATCGATTATTACCAATTTTTTGATTAGTCAATATTAAACAAATAACCCAATTAAATCAAACATACAAAATCAAGTGTAAAGTGCGGAATAATAAATAACACTTGATTTTACGTGGAAACCCTTAAACAAAGGGAAAAACTACGGGCTATCCTTCTAGCCACACACGATCCTCAAATCCACTATATGAGTAAAAAGTTACACCCTCAAGTGATACTCAGACTTTCACTCTAGATAACCTCAGGCTATGGACACTACCACTCGCAACTCTTGGTTCTATCCCTAGTGATATCCACTGATACACTACTATTGGCGTGAGCACCTCCTACTCTACCCACAGGCCTTTTATAATGGATTCTTGACCAATGCTTGCCAACCACAACTTGGTTGCAAGACTTCAATGCTTGTGCAACTTCACCCCGAAGCCACAAGACTTTGACTCAATGAAGAGAATTATGTGTCTATGTGATCATGTAAATGATGCTCAATGTAAATTATGCTAGACAACACAAATTGCTCAACTAGCACTTTGTAGAAACAAATCCAAGTTGTCAAATGTCTAAATGCAAGGCATAAAGACTTAGCTAGATGTTATCAATAAAAACCAATCCTAGCTATCACAAACAATCACAATGAATCAACAAATATGCTCACAATGTATTCAACATAAACTTAGCATATATTCATGTGATTAAGACAAGACATTTAATCATTCACTAAATGCAAGTCTTAGACAAAAGTCTATCAACAAACAAACTCAATTAGATTTGTAGAGAATTTCCAACAAACTAATTGTTACATAAAATATGCATAAACATTCAATAAGCTTAACTAGTTGATTAAGAATCAATATTTCAACCTAGTTATCAATGAATCACAAATAAATGTTTATGACCTATCTTTTAGGCAAAAATGACCTAATCAATTAAGCTATCAAAATACAAACCAAATCATGTTATCAAGACTCATAAATATGCAATAATAGAGTCTAGGTATTTAATCATGCAATAAATACCTAATCTAGAGTAAGAAGAACAATAAATGATATTCAAAGAAGTTCTTGCTTACCTAGTCATGAAACAATGAAGACTCATGCTCAAATGATGTTGAATGATGCAAGATGGAGATGGGTTTTGGGTTTGGAGAGTCAAAGATGCTTTCTTGAAGATTTCTCTCTCTAGGAGCTTTAACCTCTCTCTAAAAATGAATTTTTGAGCTCTTATTCGGCCAAGAAGAGAAGAGGAAGAATATATATGAAGCCCTAGTTAAAACTACGTCGTTTTGAACTTGGGAAACAGAATCCCGTCAAAACCGCTTGCTAGACCGCGGCTCAGGTAAGTGTCCAGACCGCGGTACATATAGCAGTGCACCGTCTGGACAACACCGCGGTTGGGACCGCTGTACGTGCAAGTGCACAGGTCGCGGTCCACGTCGCGCATGATGCACTGGAGAATACCGCTCCGTGCGCCTACGGTGCAAGCAAAGCCTGCCGAGCGGTCTAGGCCGCGCCAAAGGGAAAAATCCCTTTTTAACACTCAAGACAAAAGTCAATCTAACATGAATGTTGTGCAAGTGTGAAGAGAGTGGGATGCACACAATGAAGCACAATTAACATGTCAAACATGTTATCAACTAAGATACAATGCAAGATATGATATCTAATGTAAGCTAGTGAGTGTTTTAGAAAAGGATGCACACTTATACAAACAATAAAGAACACAAATGCAAGATAAACAAAACATGCATGAAGTGTGTGTGTGCACCTAAACTCTTCAGGAGACAAAATCAAGTGAATATACCTTTTACTCTTAAAGTCATGGAGATGCTTGAAAGCTTGCCAATACGGACCTAAGCTACCCATTACACAATCATCCCCAATGTGGTGGTTTGTCATGAAATAAGCCAATCATAAAATCGAGGTCCTTACAGAGCCAATTTCTTTCGTAGGCAGAAGATGATGCTGTTTGTGACAATATGCGAATTGCTATTGCACGCAATGATGGAGCACAATTTCCATACATTACCCACCAATCAGCTGCAATAAAAATTATTAAGTATTATAAGTATGAATACCATTTCAAGGATATTATTATTTAGTATTATTACATAGATTTTTGTAATAAAACTTATATACCCGGTTGCGTTTTGGTTCTAGCTGCCATGGTTGCTTGTTCACCAAAACTTTTCTTTCCATCCTTAAAGTATATGAGCTACATTCATGACTCATGAGATCAGTATGTAAATAATATATATATATATATATGAGTATATGAAACAATACTCCCATGTAAAGAAGTTATAATATTGGAATTATAAAATTGATTGTAAGTTGTAACTTTTTACCTCATTTCCAAAATTAGCAATCCCTGCAGCTTCAGGGTCTAATTGCGTATAAACAATATGTACGACTTTCAAAAGATATGAATTATCCCCAATATTGTCTCTATACTGGTACTTTGGGTTCAAATAGTAAGCTAGAAGAATAAAAAAATAATAATTTTAGTATAAATAATATACTAAATATTAATTATGAATGACAAATAATCCGAAATAAAATTTACCTGCAGCATGTAGTGGGTCATTAATAATTTAAGTGTTTAAGATTAATTTTTTTAAGAAAAATAATTTGTAAAATATCCCTGGATTTTGGGATGAAATTCACAATATTTCAGGAATATCGGGATATTTCAGGGAATATCGGGAGATTTTATGGATATTTCAAAATCGACTGGATATTTGCTAGACATTGGATATTACCCCTATTTCGATATCGGTCCCTCAAAAATATGGATATATCGGTGGATATATCGATTTTAAGTTCCTTGATCATATCATACAAGGTGTCTCCATGTTCATATCACCATATGAATGGTCCAGGATAAGATCACCGTACATTAAGGAATGGACCGTGGCTGTAGATTAACCACAAATAAAGTACTCAGCTTTATTTGCTATCTACAAACTCTTTAGATTGGTCGTTTCAAACTGAATCCATTTGTATATGACATTCATATACTTAGTTCGAAATACATCCAGCAATCTTGGATGTTAAATATACATGTTATATAAAAGTATGAAACAATTTGAATGAATAAACTACTTCTTTTATTTATGTTCAATTCACATTTACAAATCTCAAGCTTTAGGGCAAAAACCCCAACAACAAAGAGATTCCTAATATCTAGATCTTCAAGTCTTCAAGCCTCTTGTAGAATTAACATCCCTACAAAACAAGATAACTACACTTTCAAAGACAAGTGTATGTGATGTGATCAAGAGAGATAAAACGAGACAAACATTTGCAATAAAGAAAGTAAGCAACATGCAATGAAGTGCTATGCAAATGCTCCCCCTCAAAGCATAATTCTCCTATGATGTGCAACTCACATAGCTACCGATGCTACTCCCCCTTTTTGTCAAAAGTGTATCCCCCAATTGGGTCATTTTAGCAAAGAGAGCTATTTGCAAGATAAGTGCATAATCATATAAAACAACTTTATACAACATAATTAATTGAGAGAGAGCCAAGGAGGTTTGATTAAAAATAGATGTGTGAGTTTGTTGCTTTGGATGCATGACATGCAACATCAAAGTTCAAGCAATGCTATTTGACAAAGTGAACATCAAAAGAGTTTTCAAAGGAATTCAAACAAATTTGTACCCTTTTGTCATAAATAAACAAGATATAGCTTTAAAACATTTGTAATACACACAAGCAACTATGTCAATCGTTAATGGCCAATCAAGACATGGACAAAAATTCCTTATTAATTGAATGGATATAGAATCCTTATTGGTTGTTGTCTTGCTCAACCATTAAGAAGAGAGACAATGCTAAATTGGATGAGACATCCCTATTTATTAAATGGACACAAGGTCCTTATTGAGTTTAGCCTTGTCACTCCCACACACATTTGCACACATATAACTCATGCAATATTTTAGCATGTCAAAATCAAGTTCACATGTCATGGAGATAAATTATAGGTCATTCAAATGTACTTCCTAATCAATTCTCCTAGTCCAAAAATGCATGTTCGAACATAAAGGTGACATGGATTACAAACAAAGCAAAGGCACACTTATTGAATAAAAACCCATGTAATTATATAAGCACAGCCAAAAAATGCTCAAGCAATTAATGAAGAAGTATAAAGTTGATCAAATTTTTGTTTATTTTAACTATGCAAGGTTGCTCTCTTTGCTTGAACTCCCAATATAGGGGTCAATCACCAAAACACATCAAGGCATATGACAAATCCCAATTGACCTACTAGGTGCCATGAACCTAGTTGAGTCTATGGGTGACATGTTGGCACAATAGCATATAGGTTCATCCTTTCTAATACACTTAAGTGACACATTTTCATTCCTAATGGTCATAGTTAATAAGTTAGTCGATTTCGTAGGATCATTGACTCTAGATTTCCTAGGCACATGCATATTGTCCTTTCTAAGTCTATTCATCTCCATCATGCTCTCAACCCTACATTTCTTAACGTACCTATGGCAATTTGGCCTAATATGCCCATCAACATCACAAAAATGACAAGTTAGTATAAAATGATGAGTCATACCATATCCTTGTGAGGTCATTGGAGACTTGTCATGCATTTGATGTCACCTTTGGTGTTAAGTTTGTTCTCTCCTCCTTTGTTGTTGAACCGGATTGCCATGCTTCCTTGGTTGAGTTTGCTTAGCTTCCCTTCTTGGTTGAGGAAATCTTGGTTGATGGAAGCTTAGATGTGGAGCTCTTAGTTGTTGAGGTTGAGCTCCATTCTTCATTGGCATCTTCACTTTGCCATTCTTGGATGACTCTCCAAGTTCAATCTTCCTCCTAGGATGTTATCGATGTGGGGCTTCCTTCATGCCATTTCCTTTAACGAACACCATTTTGGCCGATAAGGGAGTTTCCTTATCATCAACATATCTAAGACCCCTCTTATCATTGGACTTCTTTCCAATGCTCAACATATGGTCAAGCTTTCCGGTGCCGGAGGTCATTTTTGTAAGCAACTCCTTAGCTTCCTCAAGCTCCTTCTACATATTGTCTTCACTTTCCTTAACCTCCTCACTTCATCATTCAAATGAGTCACCTTGGTTGAAAGCTTGACACTTTCCTCCTTCAGTTTTTTAATCTTCCTTTTCTTCTTCAACCTAGAGTCTTCAAAGTGCTTAATGAAGTCTTCAAGGTCCATGGCCTCACAAATTCCTCTTCAGTGAGATGAAGACTTCTCATCACTAGAGTCACTTTATACACTTGAGGATGGTGCACTCTTCTCACTTTGCCTCTCATCAAGTGAGTCAACTTCCTCATCAAGACTTTTGCCTTGGTCACTTATTGTTGTGCCAACAACTTTGATATGTGTAGCTACATCAATCACACCTCTAGCTACCACTTCATCTATCCCTTCTTCAAGGTCACAATTCAAGGCACTCTTGCCTTCTTTTTTAACTTCCACATAGGAGGCTCCAAAGGATGTGTAGTTAATTGCCAGTTCTTCATCACCTGAAGATTCTTCTTCACTCTCACTATCACTACACAAGGTGGCCATTGCCTTTCCTTTTCTCTTGTTCTTTAGGTTCCCACAATCCGTGGAGATGTGTCTGAATCCTCCACATTCGACGCATTGAATGCCTTTTCTTGAATGCATCTTTTGACTTGGCTCAATCTTCTTGCAGTGGGTTTTCTTCTTGAAGTCATTCCCTTAGAGCCATAGCCACTCTTTTGTAGCTTCAAGAATTTCTTGAATCTCTTCACCATTAGAGCCATCTCCTTATCCGAGTCATCCTCCTCATTCTCAATCTTGGAGGTCTTCAAGGCTATTCCCTTTTTCTTCTAAGGTCATGTAGTTGTAGGAACCCATCTAGATTTATAGACTAGGAGCCTTCCAATCACTTCACTCAGCTTCATGTTCTTGTAATAACTATTTTCTTCAAGAGCCGTCACCTTGTATTCAAATCTAGTTGGAAGTGACATCATAATCTTTTGCTTGATCCTCCTGACAAGACGTTTTTTCTAGTGTCATTTTAAAGATCAGTCCGACAACAATAATGTAAAAACCTCACTAAGCCGTTTTAAAAACACAAATATGGTGGCAAGTGGGGGATCGTCCTCGGGGAGTGGAGTTAGCTAAAATTAGTTATTGGTAAAGTAATGTTAATGTATATATATAATAAACGAAACATAAATGATGAAGATCTAGATGGTGAAATGTCCTATTATAACACTAAACTAAATATGCAAACTAAATGAAGGGGGAAATGGGATGAAGGATATATATAGATGAAGGAAACTAAAGAGTTAATGGATACGAAAGTAAATACTAGGCAATGCAACAAACTTGTCAATAGCACGGCTATTCAAGGTAACCGACCTAGGATGTATAGAGTCGGTTATTTATCCTTAGACGGTGGACAACCTAGGATGTATAGTGCGGACCACCTATTAGGGATTAATCCATCGTAAACTACCAACCTAGGATGTATAGTGTTGGTTATTTATCGGATTCTGGAAATGAAGCTCGTCTACCTAACAATGACTCAACCGATTAAATGCAATCACCCTAGGATGCATAGTGATGACTTCTAACTCTTTCACGGGCTCCGACCTAGGATGTATAGTGCCGGAAACTCGATCGAGGTTAGATTAAGATTGCGGTTTAAGAGTCGGAATTCATGACGTTCCGTCTATTCTTTAGAGAATTACACAACTAAATTGGATGTATATCTAGATGCAATACTCATACATAAAACAAAGACATCTTGCAAAGAGGATGTATCTACACAATAAATCAATGGTAAACATTCACAACAAGAATAGATCAATGAAAGATAGACATGAATATCAATATAATATCAAGTTTATGTACAAGCCCAATATTCAACTAACTACTCCATCAACCCCTTAGAGGGGATTTAGCTACTCATTACAACTAGGAAAATAAGAGAAAGGAAAGAGAAAGAACCCTTGGAGAACATCTCCTTCCTTGAAGTGGCTTCAATCTCCTAACTTCCTTGAAGTTGAGTAGAGAATGTAAGAATGAGAGAGAGAGAGATAAATCTAAGTTTGTAAAACCTCTGCAAAACGGAGTCAAAGGCTCGCTAAAACATTTCCATACTATTCTATTTATACTACATACAAAAATAGGTCACTTAAGCTTCAAATATCAATCTGGCGCGCGCGAAGTGCGGGTGGAGTGCGAGTGAATTACCCGCACTGTACGATCCTCAGCTCTCGGATCTGGAACTAGTGCGGGTGGAGTGCGGTTGGATTACCCGCACTTGACCCTCACTTGGAACCGCACTGTGCTCGCACCGTGATCGCACTACACTATCATGTGCAAAATCTACCTTCTATCGTGAGCAATAGTGCTGGCGTAGTGCGGTTGGATGACCAGCACTTTACCCGCACTCTAGTGTCAGGTGCAAATCTGCTCTTCTGGTCATGGTAATAGTGCGGGTAGAGTGCAGTTGGATGACCCGCACAGTACCTGCACTCTAATGTCAGGTGCGTCTTCAACTTATCTGGTTCGGCATTAGTGCGGGTAGAGTGCGGTTAGATGACCCGCACAGTACCCGAACTTTAACGTCAGGTGCAACTTCAGCTTCTCTGGTTTGGCAACAGTGCGGGTGGAGTGCGGGTGGAGTGCGGTTGGATGACCCTACACTATACCCGCACTTGAACTCTTCACTTTGCATCAAGTCCCGGTTATGAGCATGAGTGCGGCTGGAGTGCGGTTGGGACCCGCACTGGACCCGCACTCTGAGCTGTTTGTGGTCCTTTGTCTTTCCTTTTGCCGTTTTTCTACCAGAACCACTGTAACATGCTTCCAAACCCCTCATTGTACCATTTTCTATAATTACGCACAAAACAACCCATAAGAGATACAAAAACGCACGAAAATAGAACACAAGGTAAGGATATGAGGGCCTAAATATACTACATATTTGGCTCGATCACCTCTTATCCGAGTATGGGTCACCTAGTTGATGGCTTTGATTCACGATGTCCATTAACTTCACTTGGAAGTCATTAAAGCACTCATGCTCCTTCATCTTGATCGTCTCAAATTTTGCTTGGAGGACTTGGAGCTTAGAGTCCTTAACCACTTCGGTTCTCTCATGTGCCGTCTTTAGGTTCTTCCAAGCTTCATGTGCATTTTTGGTGATTTGGATGAGTTTTAATTGGTTTTCATCCATTGCACTAAACAACGCATGTATTGCCTTGTTGTTCAACTTTGATGCTTCAAACTCTTGTGTTGTCCATTCCGACTTTGGCTTGGGAACCACGCTTTCGTCTTCAAGAATCTTTTTCAGAGGAGTGTAGCCATCTTCTATTGCCATCTAAGCTCGGTCATATATTTTTCAAATATAGGACACCATCTTACCTTTCCATGAGGCATAATTGTCCCCTTTGAGCAATGTTGGTCTTATGCTCGATGCTCCCTATTTTCTCACCCCAATTTCACTCATAGTGTTTGGGTCACTGTATGCAAATGAATGCATAAACAAAATGCAACACAAACAATCAAGAGCAAGGATCACCTAAGTATATCTAGGAACCTGCTCTGATACCAATTGAAAATACACAAACACATATGTGTAATAACCTAGTTGGGGGTGAATAGGTTTTAGTTGAATATGAATGTGAATATGTAGAAATATTCTATCATGCAATTAATGCTAGGCAATACTAAAAGCTTATCTAGAGATTATATGATGGCAATAAGCACAAATCCTAGATATTAATATCTATATGAGTGCTCATAAAGACCAAACTAGATATAGATATGCAAGTCTAAAATCTAGTTATCAAACAAAGTCATATCAACACAAGTTTGTTGGGGTTTATGCCCTAAAAGATTTAATTTGTAAATGGATTTATGAAATAAATAAAAGAAAAGTTCAATTCATTCTTATTGTGTTGTTTATTTTATAATTTGTGCATATATTAACATCCTAGATTGCCGGATGTAATCTCGAACTGTGTATATGAGTGTCATATACGGATGGATACAGTAAGAGACATGCAATCTAAAGAGTCCATAGATAGCAAATAAAACTGGGTACTTTATTTGTGGTTAATCTATAGCTACGGTCCATTCCGTAATGTACGGTGGTTCTATCCCGAATCATTCATATGAGATATGGGAATGGAGGCACCTTGTATGATGTGATCGTATAAGACCGGGCCATGATCTATATGAATCTCTCACCAAGATCCGTTTACTAATGAGATTCATATATATCAACTAATGATGGCTATATGTGGGTGAGGCCAGATGCAATTCCTGATCAATATACTCCATATGTTGGGATTGCGGTTTGGCTTGTGGCTGGGAAGGTATGTACACAATAGTGGAATCCACTCCTTTTTGTGAGAAGTTGATGGTAGTTCCCTTAAGGATTGATTCGGGGCTTGGATAATATGAGCGCTCTCCTAATTCTGTAAGGAAATAGGATTTATTGTCCATTAGAGAATCAACGGTACTTAAATGATATATGTAATTAGAGGGGTATAACAGACATTATGACCCAGCTCTAATTATGAACACTGTGGAGGATCACACCATGTGTAATAGCTATATCGATGGACACCGAGTTGTATCGGTCTGTGTAAAAACGTCTGCAGTTGAGAGAGTGCAACTTCGGGTTTTTAGTGGAATAACACCTGATTTAATAATCAAGGAATATTAATTAAAGAGTTTAATTAATGATTCCAAGGATTATTAGAGCTCAAAATACTGTTGGTCCATTAGGTCCCCTTGCTAACCCAATCGATTCAGGTAACAAGGGTCACGGTTAATTAATTGGATTGTCCAATTAATTGTGTTACGAAAGTGACACGTATTTATTCTGGAATTAATTGAATAATGAGATTATTTAATTAATGAATAATGGTGATTAAATAAATTAAATAATAAGATTATTTAATTATGTTATTAATCACTAAATGGAGGGTTTCATTTCTTATTTATTTTTGAATAGTGAGATAATGAGATTATCTCATTTATTAAATAAAATAAATTGAAATATATTTGAATTTAAATTGTTTAAATTTAAATATACATATTATCTTTTTTGATAAATAAAATATATATTTTATTTTAAAAGATAAGCTGTTGTTATTTGAAAAAGATATAAAAGAGTTTTATATTTTTGCAAACCTTAACCTGATATGCATGCACATATATTAGTTATTAGTGTTGGTATAGGATACAAATACTATGTTTGTGCGTGAATCAATTACAAAAACAAACAAAACAAAAAGAGAAAAGAATATGCATAAAAGTGTGCGCACAAGTAAAAAAAACAAAAAAGGAGAAACAATGCAATTAGTGTGTGCAAGGTGTGCATGAGAAACAAAAACGAAAAAAAAATGTTGTGCACTATTAAAAACAAGAAGAGACAAAATGCACAGGGGTGCGTGAAAAAGAAAAAAAAAATTGATATTTATTATATTTTTCTTTTGAACAACTAGAATTGTTCTAGTCGGTGTATTCTCTTGGAAGAAATTGTTTCTTCTTCATTCTCTCTACATCCTCCTAAGTTCCTGAGTACGTGACACGTCCACTTGCAGTTACTAGTTTCGAGAATAGCTAAGAAGATCAGTGGTACAGACTAGGAGCATATCGTAAAGTGAAGAAGCCTCCAAACGTTGGTAAGGTTCTAAATTTTATTTTAATATATTGATTACAATTTCCTGTGTTTACATATTGTATGTATCAGTTCTGGAAAAATAATAGCCATCCTAAGTTCACTGGTTACAGATCGTTTACGATCTGTATAAGAATTTTAAAACCTACTTCCGCTGTGTTACCAGTGAACGGGGTTCCCACAATTGATATCAGAGCCAATTTTGTTTTTGGAACAGGAAATTGTTTTCGATGCTCCTGTATGTATGGTTGTGTAGGCACTGTTTAAATTGACTGTATGTTGTTTTTATATGTATATTAAATTTGTTAATTTATAAGAACATGATTGATCGTTAATTATATGGTATTGTGGATTTAGGGTTCATGGGATGTATTAAATTTTTTTTTTCTGTAGTTGTATTGTAAAAAAAAAAAATTGTAACCTATATTGAAGACCTGGAAACAATGACTGGAAGAGCGAAATCGAAAATACGCGGCGCGGTACTGTTCATGACACTGTTCACTGCACAGTTCATGTGTGGTACTGTTCACGCGGTTCCGTTGGCAAGGGTTGCCTAGTGCGTTCCGTGCGGATTTTCTTTTTTGGATTCATGAGATGAATCAGAGTGACCTGAAGAGACAAGAAGACGAAGGAATGCCTTGGGGGTTTTTTGTAATTTTAGATTTCAATTTTTTTAGGTTAAATAATCCATAGTACTCGGTCAATTCATGTATGCTTTATATTATGTGATGATAAAAGCATTGCCATGCATACATATGTCATTTAGATTAGATATGCCTACACAAATATATTTGATATGTCATACATGCATCATAGCCTAATTTTTTATGTATTTTTTTTTAATATGATTAAAATAGGTAAATACATTATTGGCTATGAAAATGAGATTAGTTTTTTAATAGTTAGAAAACTTGTTAATTCTCATTAATATTAATCTAGTTATTAAACTGTTTAATAAGTTAGATTAATAGGTCATTTATTGCAATTAATATTAATATGATTAATAACCTAATAATAAATGGACCGCATAAAGTGTTAGAGTTTTAATAGTTAAAACTTGGTAAACGCTTACATAATAATCTGACCTTAGTAAAAAGTTTACATAGACTTAGATTATTCACTAATAGATTAGATTTTTAATTGTTAAAAATCATTAATAATTTATTAGTTAATTAGAATTTATTTCTAATAATGAATTTGTTAATGCGCTAGATAACTTGATTAAAATTAGCCGTTTGATCCTATAGAGTCTAGGTGCATTAACGGATAATTGAAAACCCTAATTTTAAAAATAGTGAGTGGGAGAGGGATATATGACATATATATCCCCCAATCTCCATCATTAGTTCAACACCGTGAGATCCGAGTGGGGCCTCGTGAAGGCTTTGCATTCGTCCTCCCTAAGGAGGGTTTCCACAAAGATCAATACCATGATTGACTTCGTAACGAATAGGATTTTTGAGGGTATTTTGGGATTGACCGACCCTAAGGCGGAAATTCTCAAGTTAAGCTCATGAGATCTGAAATGGTGGGTTACACTCATGAAGGTTTTGATTAAGTTTTGTTAATTAAAAACCTGACTGAATAAACGATGGTTGAATGGTATGGAATAAGAGTTATTCTAGAATATCATTTGATTGAGAATGTCTCAGTCCAACATGCAAAGACTTGACAGACCTTAAGGCTGCACTTCTTTGTGATATGTTGGATTGTCGTGGTATAGCAACTGTTTTTGGGTATTTCTAGTTCGTTAAACATGTTCATGCATCATGTTTAAATTTATGCCAAAGCACTTGCACTTGTTTTAATAAATAACTGAATGAATGTTTTATTTATTTCAGCAATTATGTCTTCTGCATTACTTCAAATTCTTGCAAATGACAAATTAACTGGTGATAACTACACTAAGTGGAAACTTAATATTACTGCAATATTGGTCATCAAAGACCTCAAGTTTGTGCTTACAGAGGAATGTCCTCGTGTGCCTACTGCCAATGCCACACGAACTGTTCATGAAGCATGCCACTGATGGGTCTCATCTGATGAGAAGGCCCGAACATATCTGTTGGCTTCTATGACAGACGTGCTTGTCACAAAGCACAAAGCAATGACTTCAGCATTCGAAATCATGGAGTCATTGCAAGCTATGTTCAGGCAGCCCTCCGAGAAAAAGCGACACGAAGCTGTTCGTTCTGCTATGCTCGCTTGCATGAAGGAAGGTACATCAGTGCTGGAACATGTCCTGAGCATGATGTCCTACTTCAACACTGCAGAAGTCAATGACGGGGCCATTGATGAACCCAGCCAAGTGAGCATCATACTGACGACTCTTCCGAAGAGTTTTGATTAGTTTAAGAGCAACTACGAGATGAACAAGTTAAAGTTCAGTCTCACACAGTTGCTCAATGAGCTCGCTACTTTTGAGTCCTTGACTAAGGACAGCAAAAGTAAGACCGGTGAGGCAAATGTTGCTGAACCATTTTCCTCCAATAATAAGAAGAGGAAGAGGTCTGCTGGGAAGGCGAAGGGTAAGCCCAAACCCAAGAAAGTCCAGAGCAAAAAGAAAGGCGCCTCCACCGACCAGGGCAAGGGAAAATGTTTCCATTGCAACAAGGTCGGGCACTGGAAGAGGAACTGTCCTTAGTACCTGGAGAAGGTATCCAAGAAGAAGAAGACGAACATATGATTTACTTGTTCTTGAATCTTGTTTAGTGGAAGATGATTCTTCACCCTGGATAATTGATTCGGGGGCAACTAACCATGTTTGTTCTTCTTTGCAGTGAACTGATTCTTGGACACAACTAGAGGAGGGGAGCCTTCTCAATGCATGTGGGGTCGGGGGATGTCATGTTGGCTAAAGCACTTGGAGCAATAAGATTGCAATTTTGTAATAATAATAGTTTTTTATTATTGAACAATGTTTTTTATATTCCTGGATTTACACGGAATTTAATTTCAATTTTCTAAGTTGTTATAACAATCATATTCTGTTTCTTTTAATAATAAGTCTTTTATTATTGGAAAGAATGGTCTGAATATTTGTTCAGGAATTAATGAATATAATTTGTATGTGTTAAGACTGTTAATACATACTACACTGCTTAACATCGAAATGTTTAAGGTTGAAAAACCAAAAACTAAACAACATAAGATTTCTCAAAATAATGACACGTATCTATGGCATCTAAGGCTTGGTCATATCAACCTTGACCGGATAGACAGACTAGTAAAAAATGGACTTTTAAGTGAGTTAAAGGTTGGCACCTTACCTGTCTGCGAATCCTGTTTATAAGGTAAGATGACTAAGAGACCTGTTACTGGAAAAGGGCTTAGAGCTATAGAGCCACTAGAACACATACATACAAACGTCTGTGGACCGATGAATGTTAGATCTAGGGGCGGCTATGAGTATTATGTCACCTTTATAGATGACTACTCAAGATATAGATATGTCTACCTGATGCAACGAAAGTCGGAAACATTTGAAAAGTTCAAAGAATTCCGAGCTGGAGTTGAGAATCAATTAGGTAGGACTATCAAGTTATTACGATCGGATCATAGAGGTGAGTACCTTGACCAAGTTTTGAAGACTTCATGGTCGAGCATGGGATAGTTTCCCAACTCACAGCTCCCGGTACACCTCAGCAAAATGGTGTAGCGGAGAGGAGAAAGAGAACCCTGATGGAAATGGTGAGATCTATGATTAGTTTCTCATCTTTACCAAATTCCTTCTAGGGATATGCGTTACAAACAGCGGCTTACATTTTGAATGTAGTACCATCCAAATCTGTTCATAAGACTCCCCATAGAGTTGTGGAATGGTCGTAAAGCTAGTTTGCGACATTTCCGCTTATGAGGGTGTCCAACACACATGCTGAAGAACAGAAGTGGAAAGCTAGACTCCAAGTCTGTGGTCTGCCTGTTTGTAGGATATTCCAAGGAGACCCGAGGTGGACACTTCTATAGTTCCGAAGATAACAAAGTATTTGTATCGACAAATGCAACGTTTCTTGAGGACAATTATATTAGTGACCATAAACCTCGTTCTAAGATTGTATTGAATGAGTTGGAGCCTGGTGAGACTAGTGCTTCATCAACAAGAGTTGTTGATCCACAAACATCTGAGAGTCAGATGATTCCTAATCAGGATACACTATCACCTAGACATAGTGGGAGGGTTATAAGACAACCTGAACGCCATTTAGGTATAGGTGAGGGACAAAGTGTTGTCTCTGCTGATAGTGTGGATGATCCATTGACATTTAAAAATGCAATGAAAGATCGTGATAAAGAGAAAAAAAAGAGGTAGTTTTCTTAGTCCTATACTTGGATGATATCCTACTCATTGGGAATGATGTGGGAATGTTATCTGATGTAAAGGGTTGGCTGGCTAGCCAATTCGAAATGAAAGATTTGGGAGAGGCGAGTTATGTTCTAGGGATTTAACTTATAAGGGATCTAACTTATAAGGGATGGTAAGAACAAACTCATAACATTGTCTCAGGCATCATATATCGACAAGATTCTTGTGCGATTTTTGATGCAGAACTCCAAGAAAGGTAATTTACCTTCTAGGCATGGAGTTCACTTGTCTAAGTAATAGTGTCCTAAGACACCTCAAGAAGTTGAGGATATGAGACGTGTACCCTATGCATCAGCAGTAGGTAGTCTCATGTATACTGTGTTATGCACGAGACCGGACATCTGCTATGCAGTGGGAGTAGTCAGCAGGTACTAGTCCAACCCAGGATTGGATCATTGGGTTGCTGTCAAGACTATTCTCAAGTATCTTCGGTGAACTAGAAACTATATGCTAGTGTATTCCGGACAGGATTTGATCCCGTTAGGATACACAGATTCTGATTTTCAGTCAGACACGAATTCTAGGAAATCCACGTCTGGATCAGTTTTCACCCTGGGTGGTGGAGCCATTGTGTGGAGAAGTATTAAGCAATCTTGTATTGCTGACTCCACCATGGAAGCCTAATATGTAGCCGCTTGTGAAGCTGCTAAAGAGGATGTTTGGCTCCATAAGTTCTTGAGTGATCTGGAAGTTGTTTTAGATCTGGATAAGCCCATCACACTTTATTATGATAACAATGGTGATGTGGCTAATTCCAACGAACCAAGAAGCCACAAGAGAGGGTAGCATATAGAGAGAAATTATAATCTCATTAGAGAGATAGTGCAGAGAGGAGATGTGATCGTCACCAAGACAGCCTCACAAGACAATCATGCGGATCCATTTACGAAGACCTTATCGGCTAAAGTTTTTTCAAGTCACCTAGATGGTCTAGGGTTACAAAACATGCCTCACATGCTTTAGTGCAAGTGGGAGATTGTTGGAGTTTATGCCCTAAAAGATGTAATTTGTAAATGGATTTATGAAATAAATAAAAGAAAAGTTCAATTCATTCTTGTTGTGTTGTTTATTTTATAACTTGTGCATATATTAACATCCTAGATTGCCGGATGTAATCTCGAACTGTTTATATGAGTGTCATATGCGGATGGATACAGTAAGAGATGTGCAATCTAAAGAGTCCATAGATAGCAAATAAAGCTGGGTACTTTATTTGTGGTTAATCTATAGCTGCGGTCCATTCCATAATGTACGGTGATTCTATCCCGAATCATTCATATGAGATATGGGAAGGGAGGCACCTTGTATGATGTGATCATATAGGACCGGGCCATGATCTATATGAATCTCTCACCAAGATCCGTTAATTGATGAGATTCATACATATCAACTAATGATGGCTATATGTGGGTGATCATAATCCTGAGTGTCTTATTGACTCCTTCAGGTTAGATCGTGGTCTTTGATATACCATGGGTGAGGTCAGATGCAATTCCTGATCAATATACTCCTTATGTTGGGATTGCGGTTTGGCTTGTAGCTGGAAGGTATGTACACAATAGTGGAATCCACTCTTTCTTGTGAGAAGTAGGTGGTAGTTCCCTTAAGGGTTGATTCAGGGCTTGGATAATATGAGCGCTCTCCTAATTCCTTGAGGAAATAGGATTTATTGTCCATTAGAGAATTATGGTACTTAAATGATATATGTAATTAGAGGGGTATAACGGACATTATGACCCAGCTCTAATTATGAACTACTGTGGAGGATCACACCATGTGTAATAGCTATATCGATGGACACCGAGTTGTATTGGTCTGTGTAAAAACGTCTGCAGTTGAGAGAGTGCAGCTTCGCGTTTTTAGTGGAATAACACCGGAGTTAATAATCAAGGAATATTAATTAAAGAGTTTAATTAATGATTCCAAGGATTGTTAGAGCTCAAAATATTGTGGGTCCATTAGGCCCCCTTGCTAGCCCGATCGATTTAGGTAACAAGGGTCATGGTTAATTAATTGGATTGTTCAATTAATTATGTTACGAAAGTGACACGTATTTATTCGGGAATTAATTAAATAATGAGATTATTTAATTAATGAATATTGGTTATTAAATAAATTAAATAATAAGATTATTTAATTATGTTATTAATCACTAAGTGGAGGGTTCCATTTGTTATTTATTTTTGAATAGTGAGATAATGAGATTATCTCATTTATTAAATAAAATAAATTGAAATATATTTGAATTTAAATTGTGTAAATTTAAATATACATATTATCTTTTTTGATAAATAAAATATATATTTTATTTTAAAAGATAAGGTGTGGTTATTTGAAAAAGATATAAAAAAGTTTTATATTTTTGAAAACCTTAACCTGATATGCATGCACATATATTAATGTTGGTATAGGATACAAATACTATGTTTATGCGTGAATCAATTACAAAAACAAACGAAACAAAAAGAGAAAAGAATACGCATAAAAGTGTGCGCACAAGTAAAAAAAAAAAAGAGAAACAGTGCAATTAGTGTGTGCAAGGTGTGTGTGAGAAACAAAAACAAAAAAAAAGTGTTGTGCACTATTAAAAACAACAAGAGAAAAAACGCACAGGGGTGCGTGACAAAGAATTTTTTTTTTGATGTTTATTATATTTTTCTTTTGAATCAACTAGAATTGTTCTAGGTTGGTGTATTCTCTTGGAAGAAATTGTTTCTTCTTCATTCTCTCTACATCCTCCTAAGTTCTGAGTACGTGACACGCCCACACGCAGTTACCAGTTCCGGGAATAGCTAGAAAGATTAGTGGTACAGGCCAGGAGCATATCGTAAAATGAAGGAGCCTCCAAACGTTGGTAAGGTTCTGAATTTTATTTTAATATATTGATTACAATTTCCTGTGTTTACATATTGTATGTATCAGTTCCGGAAAAATAATTGGGATCCTAAGTTCACTGGTTACAGATCGTTTACGATCTGTATAAAAATTTTAAAACCTATTTCCGCTGCGTTACAAGTGACCGGGGTTCCAACAAAGTTGTCATACAAAATGGCAAGGACAATAATTGCAATCAACAAATGCAATCAATAGGTCCTAATCAACAATATCTAAATGCAAAGCATATAGATTTAGCTAGAGGGAAAAATGGTCATAAATGCTAGCTATCAATGAAATGATAATCTTAACCGACACATGAAGACTCAAACATATTGAAAACAATATTAAGCAAAGAGTCATGCATTTAATCAACAAATAAATGCTAATCCTAGGCAAATATGTTATAAGAATAAAACTAGAGATTCTAGGGCATGTAGAAATTACCTAGTCAAAGAACACAAGAAGACCCATGCTTGGAAGATGTTATGATGATGCTAGATGCTCATGGGATTGTGTTTGGTTGAGTAAAAATGGGTTCTTGGGAGTCTCTCTCTCTCTCTAGAAAATCAACTTCTCTCACTAAGAAATAATTATGGACTCCCCTAGATGAATTGGGGAAGAAGAAGATGTATTTATATGGGAAAACACGAGCTGCTAGTGAAAAGATAGAATTGCCTTTAACTGGCCATTCGGCGGTCAGGTTCGGCTATCAGGCCAACCGCCGAATTGATCACAAAATATGAGGTCTGATTCGGCGGTCATTCTGGCCGCCAAATGAGAATTGCGTCCATAAAACACAACATTTTGGAGCAAAAATGATTGTTTGATCGGTGGTTATGCCAACCGCCGAATTAACCACAGAATGACACTAGGACCATCAGGTGTCAAACAGTGGTTTGATCAATGGTTAGGCCAACCGCTGATTCCCAACAGGGGGGAATCTTCACTGGTTGATCAACACGCTATAACAAAGCACAACAACGTGCGAGCACGAATGTATCCATAACACATGGCAAGAAACGATCAACAGAAACGCACAATCACACTAAAGACTAACAAACAAATGCAAGATCAATGATCATACAATAAGTGTAGTAAACACAAATATGCAATCAAATAAGCACACATGCAAGAGATATGGAAATGCATATGAAAGTGTGTGTATGCAACTAATTCTCTTCATGGAGAGTTAAGCACAAGTGATATACCTTTGAAGCGCTCTTGAGCTTGAGGATGACATCGAAGCTTGATCGCGAACACGGAGACCTAATCTACCCTTCCAAGCAATTCCCTTATATGGTTAGTCAAAGAAATGAGCCAATCAAAATATAAAGGAACTTACATACTTCATTTAATGGTTCTGTTCCAAGGAATATATTGTTGGTCTTTAATCCATAAAACAAAAAATTTTAAAATAAATTTTGTTTACAAAAGCGGAAGTAGCATCGATTTGTTCATGTATACATGCACAGGGTTAGAATAATTACCTAAAGAATTGACGCAATCCTTTGTACTATTGCAATCTTCTCTATTATCCTTAAACTTCAGACTTTGTGTTTGGGCAGAACCCTAATTTCTTAGTCTTTTTGGTCCAACTCCAATGTAGTTCTTTTATATCTTTATACATATAGAAAGAGTACATGGAGGCCTAGTCTGATTTTAATTAAGTTAGCAGAGGGGCTAATAGACCCATGGCCTTTCTAGCTCCAGTTTTAAGAAAATCAGTCCAAATCATCTTATGACCCACTAGTATTTTTAAATTAACTTTGGGCTATTCCACTAAAAGCCCAAAGTTGCACTCTAGAACCCAGGTTATTATGTAAAACCCATTTTAATTAAGACTATTAACTGAAATTTTACTCGGGGTGAGAAATCTCAATTAACACCCTCAAAACTACTACCACAGAGGTAGTGGTCAAGGTAGAATGTATTCTAGTCAGTGCTAGTTAAAAATGACAAAGAAAATACTATTATCAATATCATCAAAAGAGAATGAACAAAAGAGAACGAAAATATTTTATTTATTCTAATGAATGGTGTACCGTTTACAAATATTTCTCAATCGCTCTCAATCTCTCTAGGGTGTAGTAGGGGTTGTTGTCGTATGCCTGTCGAAAAGTAGTCCTCTCTTTCTGAAGGCCGAAGTCCTTCTTTTATACATTGTCTTCATAGGTTAAACTAATTGATTCTCCCCTTGATTTTCTCCATCCCTTCCCTCCTTATCGGACGGGATTTTACATTTAAATGTCATTGACTTTGAGTTAATTGCTGAGTTGATGATATCTTGGTAGAGATCAATTTGTTTCCTACTTGGACTCTATTACTTGTTTAGTACGTATATAACGTCTTAAGATATGATCCTGTGTGTCTTCAAGTTTAGCATGATCCCCCATAGGGGTCGTTGAATATGGTGTATATTATGGTGAGGTACATCAGCTAGTGAGGTCGATCAGTGTCTTAGCCCCGATATTTAGGAGTTTAGTCTAGCTAGGAGCTAGGTCAGGCCTCCCTTGACCTTTTGGGCCTAGGTGCGGCCTCCTATGGACACCCCACTATGTCAGCGAGGTATAGGCGAGCTTCTGGAGTGATTGCTAGGTAATCCCGACTTCGGGGGGATTTCCTGGTTTCCGGTTCGGTGATGCGGGCTCGATCTGACCGAGCCGGGCTCTACTACGGGTGTTTCTGGAGCCTGTCCTTATTCCTGTGGGGCGGTATCGTAGCTCGGCTTCGGGTAACATGGTCTCCTGGTGGATGACCTCGAGCATGGAGCCAAGTTTAGTGGGTGGAAAATTTCCCTTTGGTCCCTAGCCAAATTTGGCTATTAACAAAAACTATTTTAAATTAGAATTGGGCTTGGTCTTATACCAATAATAACCACAAAATAAATATTAGGTGAGCACCGAAATATAGATTTTATATTACAAATATATATTCCTGTGATCCATAAAATTAAATCTCCAAGTCATTGAGGTTTTGACCATATACAATAGGTCTCACTCCGTGATAACTCACAAGAAATAATTTATGAATATACTTCCATTATTTGCTCAAGATTGAGATCAACTAAGTTTATTAAAGCTTACATAAGTCATGATCAAGTGACATTAGTTATAACAGATCACAACGTATATAAATCATATTCAGTGTGTGTTTGTAATGGTTTTGTAGGGGCTAAAAGCGTTCTTTAATGTTAAAAGTGTTAAAATTATGCTCAATAGCAAGAGTGTAATGATGTTGTTAATAGGTTTTTCTGGCAAGGGACCAAAGGAGAATTTTCCAAGCAGAGATCTATCCAGAAAGATTCATCCAGATACTCCAAGAGACCTGCGAGATCGGTACCATCAACTAGATGGAGTCGATATCCGACGAGGTTGGAACCTTGACTATCCATCTATCTAGATATGATATCAGCTTCGAAAGCATGTATCTCGCTCTACTGAAGCTTTTGACACCAGTTCAAGACCAGTACGATGATAGCTTTCACGCCCAGAACCCCGCAAGCATCTCGACGTTGATCAAGGTACCAAGGTACCAGGTACCTCGATACCTATCTCGGTACCACCTCGATATCTGCCTTGGTGCCACCCTGACTCCCACCTGGTACTTAGTATTCTTATCCAGAGCTCCTTCAAGGCAAGTATCCTACCCCCCAGGCAATACGATAGGGTACACGAAGACACAAGCACCATTCCAGCAGGAGGCAGAACAAGCTCATCAAAATGAGGTACCAGCACTGCCCTCCGTCAGAACTCAATGTCAGAATTTCCCTCCAAGCTCCATGAAGAAGGAAAGTTTATTCCATCACTATCAATCTCCATGAAGAAGGAAAGTTGGCTCCATCGCCATCAAGCTCCACGAAGAAGGAAAGTTGACTTCATCGCCAAAATAAAGCGCCATTAATGACCCAATGGTCGACCGAATCAGAATTTGAATTCACCATTGATTAATGGGATCTAATCCCGCACCTTCAGCTCCACGCAAATGCCTTTCAAAGCTTAAAATAGGACTCTCTATAATCTTCATTAAGAGAACCAGATTTTGGGGAGATTCTGGAGAGTACTATATAGACGGCATTGAAGGGTAAAGTATAGAGGGTTTTTTTTTCGAGTATTCTTGATCGCCAGAACAAGAGAGATCCCGGGAGATTCCCGGAAGCCAGTGAGAGTCCATTGATAATCACTAAAGGAAAAATTTCCACTTATCGACACGAACGTTTTCTCCATCTCCATCCAATGTGAAAGAGTGAAAATAGAGAGAATAAAACAATGTTCATTTTACATCTCCTGGTCCCTTTGTGTTCTTTCTCCATTCTTTGATCTATAGATCTCGATCATACAAAAAAGAGGGACCCCGGTACCGAAGGTACATACCCCGCTGCTGCTACCGGTAGTGGGTGAGGGTGTTAACTGAGATTTTCATCCTGAGTTAATTTTTCCGTTAAAACTTTTTGGCGCTGTCTGTGGGAAACACCACACCTTCAAAAGAAAGCCTGTGTGTCTTGTTTTCTTGCTAGATTATCGGAATGAAGCTCCGATCCTCTTAGGATCATCCTGACTCATCAGGACATCAGTCAAATGCTTCAACCTGAAAGGGTTAGAAGCCGAAGTAGGGAGGAAAGGGTCACAAACCCGCCTCGAAGCCGTCAGCTACCGCAAGGAATACCCCCCAGGTACCTGCTACCCCTGCGGCTGGACCTGCCAATCTAGACCAACAGGTTGCGGCCTTTATAGAGAGCATTCACCTATGAATGGTCACCGAAGGCAGTACCAATCAACCTGTGGTACTAGATCCCAAGGAAGATGCCAATCGGCAAGGTACCAGGATACCTCCCTTTGACAGGTTGGGACCACCACCTCCAGTATCTGTTCATGATAGACTCAGGCCCATGCCCCCAATACCATCGGTCCATGATAGACACGGACCAGCACCCCTGGTTCTAGGGAATCCTACAGGTTATCAACCCTGACGCGCTAGATCCGCCATCGATCTCCCGCCTAGGGAGCGTCGCCATCTTGTCCAACCAGAAGCTTCTTCTAGACAGCCTCAACAGGAAGCGACCAGAGGCACCCTCGTTCAATGGTAGGAGGTAGCAACAGGGGCATCAGAGAAGACCCTCCCCATGGAGAGAAGCAGGATGAAACCTCTGCGACATTGGAGGGATCTGACAACTGAGATTCTGAGGTGGAATCAGGAAATTATGGCAACAAACATATCTGGGACCAGGTCGCTAGAATGGCAAAAGAGATCCAGGAGTTGAAGAAGGGTAAACACCGGGAAAACCAGAAAGATCCTTTGGGAGAGATGAATGCTCCCTTCTCTAGAAGGATCAAGGAGGCAGAACTACCTCCCCAATTCAAGATGCCAACCGATAAATTTTCTAGAACCGAGGATTCTTTGAGCCATCTAGAAAGTTTTGTTCACCAGATGAAGGTCCAGAATGCTACCCGGGCCACCATGTGCAGAATGTTCCCTACCACGCTGACTGACTATGCTAAGACATAGTTCAGGAAACTACCGGCGGGGATCGTTGATTCATTCACCAGGTTGACTACTGACTTATGTGCTCAGTTTTAGAGCATCAAACCTCGCCCCAAGGATCCCATTCATCTCCAATATTGATCTAGGAGCGGGGTGAAACGCTACGTAGAGAGGTTCCACAAGGAAATGATCTAGATAGGGGTCTTCACAGGAAAATGAGACTTTGGCCAATTTCAGAAGGAACATATGGGCAGGCAGGCTGTTCAGATCCTTCGCCAAACATCCCCTGGAGACCTACTAGGAAGCCTACAATAGAGCTCTAGAGCAGGTTGAAATAGACGAGTAGCTCCGAGTCAAAATGGAGCATGATGATATGAGAATTGCCAAGCGCCAGAAGAGGGAGGCGCTCAAGCCGGTACCAGTTCAGAAAAGTCAAAACAGACCTCCCAACAAATCTACATATCGGTCGCCGCACTACCAGCCCCCGTAGAACTGGTACCCTGTCAGGCGGACTCCACCCAGAGCTACACCTCCACCTAAATAAGTAGCCAAGGTCGATAGAGATGAAAAGGGATACTCCCATTACACCCCCCTTGAACGCATCTCGTGAAACTATCTACCTCACCATCCGTGACAAGGGACTGCTGAGAAAGCCGGGTCCAATGAAGGTACCAGTTGATCAATAGAACCGCTACAAGTATTGTGACTTTCATAAGGATGTAGGTCATAATACCTCGGAGTGCTATAGTCTACGGAACCAGATTGAAGCCTTGGTTATAAGAGGTTGCTTGGAGGAATTCCTCCAACAGGTACACGATAACATACGCACTGGAAATGAGGTGCAGACCGATATCAAAGCGTATGAAGAAGGAAGGAAAGCAAAAGGGAAGGATCTGATAGAGCAGATCCACATTGTCAATACCATCAGCGGAGGTCCCACCCTGACTAGAATCTCCAACAATGCTCGAAAGAACCATGCCAGGAAAGCTCCCAGATTGGAAGCAAGCCAGAGTGTCTTCAAAGTTACTAGGGGGTCACCTCAGTCTCTACATATCGTATTCATAGAAGAGGACGTGTATAACACCGTGCAGCCCCACGATGACCCTATGGTCATCACTGTGCAGATAGCCAACAACTTGGCCCATGGTGTCTTGATTGACACAGGTAGCAGCGTTGATATCCTCTTCAAAAGCGCTTTGGAGCAATTTAACCTGAAAAGACCTTGCTACAATAGCTGTACTACCCCATTATACGGGTTCATAGGAGATTCACTAATCCCCACCGGGTCTATGATCCTACCAGTAATAGTAGGGACAACGCCACTCCAGCAGAACCTGATGACAGATTTCATTGTAGTAGACACCCCGTCCGCCTACAACGCCATCCTAGGAAGACCCTACCTGTCTGCTCTCAAAGGAGTCTTGTCGATATACCATAACGTCCTGAAATTTCCAGTAGGAGACAAGGTGGGCGAAGTGAGAGGAGATCAACAGGTTGCACGCAAGTGTTATACAGTATCTACCAATCCAGCAACGCTGGCAAAGCAATGCGTGCAGGTAACCATCAACCAAGATCACCAGTTCTAGGAGGAAGATTTCAAAGGCGAAACGGATTCAGATGAAATGAGATCCATGCCAGAGCTCCCCGATATATAAATTAGGGGAGAAGAAGAAAAAGGATGGGCCAGTAGCCATCCTGTAGAAGAGTTAGAAGAGGTACATATTAGGGAGGCCAATCCTTCCAAGGTTGTCAGGATAGGTTCAACATTGGAGACGGAGGTAAAGGAGGCTCTGATAAAGCTCCTGCGAGAATATAATGACATCTTTGCATGGAGTCATGAGGAGATACTAGGAGTACCTGCTACCTTAGTAACACACAGGTTAGCGGTGGATCCCACCTTCAAGCCAGTTAAGTAGAAGAGAAGGCATTTCATCCAAGCAAGAAACACTGCAGTGCAAGAGGAGGTACACAAACTACTAAAGGCAGAGTTCATTAGGGAGTCTCAGTACCCCGAACGGATTGCCAACGTAGTCATGGTGACCAAAGCGAACGGGAAGTGGTGCATGTGCGTTGACTACACAGATCTTAACCGCGCCTGCCGGAAGGATAGCTTCCCGCTACTGAAAATCGACCAATTGGTAGATTCAACTGCGGGCAACAAGCTCCTAAGCTTTATGGACGCCTTCTCAGGATACAACCAGATCCTGATGCACCCAGCTGACCAGAATAAAACTAGTTTCATAACCGGGCAAGGCCTGTACTACTACAGAGTCATGCCCTTCGGGCTTAAGAAGGCTGGGGCTTCCTACCAGCGCCTGGTCAACCGCTTATGCAGGGGACTGATAGGAAAGTCAATGGAGGTATATATCGATGATATGATCATGAAGTCTCAGATAGCTGAGCATTACCAAGACCACATCCGCTAGACTTTCTAGATAGTTAGGGAAAATCAGATGCATCTGAATCTGGCTAAATACGCCTTTGGGGTTACAGCCGAGAAATTTCTTGATTCATGGTCCACGAGAGAGGGATTGAAGCTAATCCCGAAAAAATCAAAGCCATCCTGGATCTTGAATACCCCACCTCACTCAGACAAGTGCAAGGTTTGACTGGGCAAATCGCAGCCCTGAACCATTTCATATCACGATCCACTGATAAGTGCATCCCATTCTTCAAGGCAATCAAACAGGGAAGAACATGAAATGGGACCAAGCCAGTGAGCAAGCTTTCTAGTCATTAAAGAAGTACCTCGCTAGCCCGTCCCTGCTAGCTAGCACGGTACCAAGAGAAGAACTACAGTTATACTTGGCAGTGTCTGAAACCGCCGCCAGCGGAGCATTAGTGAAAGAGTACGAAGATGGAGCCCAACGCCTTGTCTACTATGTGAGCTGCACCCTAACCAAATCAGAAAAGAACTACGTTCTCCTGGAGAAGCTCGCATTTGCACTGGTAGTAGTAGCTAGGAAGCTCCGCCCTTATTTCCTTGCTCACACCATCGTGGCAGTCACTGATCAACCTTTGCGACAATTTCTTCAAAGGCCATATATATCGGGAAGACTCGTGTTATGGGCCCTCGAGCTTACCCAGTTCGACATCAAATACAAAGCTAGGACTACCATCAAGGCCCAGGCTTTGGCAGATTTCATGGTAGAATTCAGTGCGATCCCCGATCAAGATGCTACCCCGAGCTTGATTCGAGCTCCTCAGAAGGAACAAGAGCCTGTAGATTGGCATACCGATCGAAACATCTGGATCTTGTATACCGATGGAGCATCGAATCAGGCAAGAAGTGGGGTTGGGGTCATTCTAACTGACCCGGAGAAAGTCAAGTGCTGCCACTGTTTCAGATTCGGGTTTAGCTCCACCATTAACGAGCCTGAGTATGAGGCCTTGTTAGTAGGGATGAGAACAGTAGTAGAGCTGGGAGCTGATTACCTCTTTGCCAAATGTGATATGCAATTGGTAGTCAACCAAATAACTGGTTTATACCAGGCCAATGGGGATAACATGGTAGCCTACCTCGAAAAAGTGCAAGAACTGTTGCCTCGCTTTAAGGGTTTCATGATCGAGCGGGTACCTAGGCAGCAGAATAATCGAGCTGATGTCCTAGCCAAGATAGCTGCCAATGGAGGACAAGCACTGTCGAAAGGAGTTCCGCTCCAGATAATCACTGTATCAAGCATCTCTGAAGGCAAGGAAGTCAACCCCGTAGAGTGATTTCCATGCTTGATGGATCCTATAGTGGATTACCTGCAATCAGAAAAACTCTCTAAAGACCCCGATCAAGCTCGCAAGATCAAGAGAACCTCGGTCCGATACTGCCTGATAGAGGGGCACCTTTACCGTAGAGGTAGGTCACTCCCCTTGCTCAGATGCCTACATCCTGAGGATGCGAATTGGGCATTGAGGGAAGTAGCACTCGGGAGATTGTGGAAATCATATCGGAGGAGAAGCATTGGCTTACCAGGTGCTACGTATGGGATATTTTTGGCTGACCTTAAACCATGACGCAAGGCTGTTCATACAGTCTTATGAACCATGTCAGAAAACGGCCAACTTGCATCACCTACCTCCAGAGCGGTTATCAACCATTAGCTCTCCATATCCGTTTGCATTCTGGGGAGTTGACCTAATTGGACCTCTCCTAACCGCGCCAGGTCAGCAGAAGCATGCAATCGTGGCTGTTGATTACTTCACTAGGTGGGTGGAAGCAGAACCCCTCTCCAGAATTACTGAAGCAAATACAACAGAGTTCATCAAGAAAAATGTGGTTTACCGATTCGAGACTCTGATGGTCATCATCACGGATCTGGGTAAGCAGTTCGACAACGCCAGATTCTGAGAATTCTGTGGAAGTTTGGGGATTGAACTCCGGTTCGCATCTGTGGCACACCCCTAGACTAATGGCCTAGTAGAGGCCACAAACAAAACTATCCAATGGCTCGTCAAGAAAAAACTTTAGCAGAAGAAAGGAAGATGGGCTGATGAACTCCCGGACGTACTATAGGCATATCGCACCAATAAAAGAACCGCTACCGGAGAAACCCCCTACTCACTAGCTTTCGAGGTAGAAGCCGTCCTTCCTATAGAGCATAAGCTCATCTTCTTCTGGGTGCAGCATTTTGACCTCGATGGAAATGAGGACAAGCTGAGGGCCAACCTGGACCTCCTAGAGGAGAAGCAGGACAGAATAGCTGAAAGAGTAGTGGTTTACCAGAACCGGATTGCTCTTACTTTAACAAGAAAGTGAGAATTTGAAGCTTCAAAGAAGGGGATCTGGTGATCAGAAAGGTTACCCAGAATACTCGGAAGAGGTCAGACGGAGTATTATCATCTAATTGGGAAGGTCCTTACATAATCAAAATGGTGATCCAGGGTGGGGCATACAAGTTAAATGATATGGACGGACATCCAGTAGACCACACTTGGAATGCTGATCACCTCAAGAGGTTCTACCCATAAGTCCTGCAATGCAAATCGGCCAGGATTACTCCTAAACGACTGTTAGAAGATGTTAGTAGTCGTGAGTGCTTGTATTCCTTTTTCTTTGATCATCAATAAAGAAGGTTTCTTTCTCTATTTGTTCCTGCCTACATTTGTCTACATCTACCTGCTTTATGTCACCAATTGAATCCCCCATGATTGTCGCTTTAAGACCTGGAGAGCTACATAGCACTCCTGATGCCCTGGATCAGGTAGATCCCTCCGAGAGGATCCCCATTAATCAAGGAGAGCTACATAGCACTCCCGATATCCTAAATCGGATTAGTCCATCTAGGAGGATCGCCTCAAGACCAGAAAGGACCATATGGCCTTCCTGCTGCCCTGGCCAGGGCACCACCCCCAGCTAAAAAGGATCTGGATAGTAAGAGCATAGTTGCCAGCCAGACCAAGGCCTTAGCATGGTACCACCCCTCGCTTAGAAAGACCAGGTGCTAAAGTGGCCTTAGTTGCCTACCTGGATCTTGCTGCCAGTGTTTATTCACCATTATTTTCGCCCTGATACCACGATTCCTATAAATAGGAATGCGAGGTACACGAACATGATCACCACAAGACCAGAAAGGACCATATGGCCTTTCTACTGCCCTGGCCGGGCACTACCCCCCTCTAGGAAAGATCTAGTACGTAAGAGCATAGTTGGCCGATGGATCAGACCTTGGCCGAGCACCACCCCTCGCTAAGAAGGATCTGGATAGTAAGAGCATAGTTCCTAGCCAGATCAAGGCCTCGGTCGGGTACCACCCCCCGCTAAGAAAGACTAGGTGCTTAAGTGGCCTTAGTTGCCTACCTGGATCTTGCTGCCAGAGTTTGTTCACCATTGTTTTCATTAGAGTACCATGATTCCTACAAACAGGAATGCAAGGTACCCAAAATATGATCGCCTCAAGACCAGAAAGGACCTATATGGCCTTCCTGCTGCCTTGGCTGGGTACCATCCCTCGCTAGGAAGAGTTCGGATAGTAAGAACATAGGTGCCAGCCAGATCAAGGCCTTGGCCGAGTACCACCCTCCTGCTAAGAAAGACAGGGTGATAAAGTGGCTCCAGTTGCCTACCTGGATCTTGCTGCCAGTATGTATTCGCCATTGTTTTCACCAGAGTACCACGATTCCTACATACAGGAATGCGAGGTACCCTTTCCGCCGTTGTTTTTGCCAGAGTACCAAGATTCCTAAAGCAGGAAGGCGGCGTACCGAGATTCGCCAAATTTTGTTCACCAAGGTACCAAGCTCCTACAAACAGAGGTGCGAGGTGCCCAGTTTTGCCATAATACTTTGTTAACGGAAATTTTGCTCGGGATGAGAAATCTCAGTTAATGCCCTCGAGACCATTACCACTTAGGTGGTGGCCAAAATTCATTGTATATGTAACAGTGATTTATAAAGTGACAAGTAAGCAAGAATTTTTTTACTGAACATGCATGGAATACAAATACAGAGGTTCTTCTCTCTTTTTTCTCAACCCTCTCTAGGGAATGGTCGATTGTTAGTCCTATGCCTGTCAAATAGTAGTCTCTTCCTTTTCATTTCATTTCTTTTCTATTTATACATAGTTTGTAGGTCAACAGATTGATTCTCCCTTGAATTTCTTAGTCTCCTTCTTATCGGGTGGGATTTCTTACTTTAATGTCATTGACTTTTGGATTGACGTCCGAATTGAGAGTATCGTGGTGTAGATCAGTTTATTTCTTTTTTGGGTTTTATTTCTTGTTCTGCATGTAGGTAATGTTTCCAGATATGGTTCACCAGATATGGTTCAATGCATTCCTCGTATCCTTTCAGTATGATCCTTTATGGAGGTCATTGGATATGACGATATGGTGTGGTGCATCAACCAGGGAGGTTGATTAGTATTTCGACCTTGATATCTGAGAAGTTTCATCCAGCTTGAAGCCAAATCTGGCTTCCCTTGACCTTTCCAAAGCTAGGTGTGGCCTCGACTGACCTCGCGGCCTTTTAGGTACATTCTTCTGTGTCAATCGAGGTACACACGAGTCTCTGGAGCTCTTGCAAGATGACCTCGACTTCGGGGAGCTTCTTGTTTTGGTGATGCGGGGTAGATCTGATTGTTCCGGGCTTTATCCCGGATGTTTCCGGAGCCCGTCCATGTTCCTGGGTGGTATCGCAGTTTGGCTCTGGACAGAGAGATCTTCTGGTGGAAGCTCTCGGGTCCGGGCTCTATCCCAGATATTTCCGGAGCCCGCCCTTGTTTCTGGGATGGTATAGTAGCTCGGCTCTGGATTGAGAGGTCTCCTAGTGAAACCCTCGGGTATGGAACCAGGTCTGGGAGGTGGAAAATTTCCCTTTGGTCCTTAGCCAATTTTGGCTATTAACAGAAGTCCCCTCTGACTTGAACACCATACGTCGAGCTCAGGGTTGAGGTCAGATTCTCACTTTATTTGGGAAATCTTCCTCTTTTTACCGTTACCGAAATATTGGGGAGATTTCTTCATTTGGATGACGTGTTGCGAACTAACTAATTTATCTTCGAATTAATCTGATTGCGTTACGGCAGTCCCCGAGATTTTTTACCTTTACAAGAATCTTGGGGAGATCATCCTCTTAACTACGTAAGTGATGTGGCATTAGATGATTAGCCCGTTTTCGAGTTTAATTCGGTTACGTTACTGTAATCGATTTTTTACCGTTACCAGATGAGTATCTCGGTGATGTTGCCCTTCTGCCTATATATATGTCTGTTTTCCTCCTCATCTTCCTCACATCTCTTCGAGCTAAAAATTTTTTGCTGAGAAATATTTCCATAGCTTTTCCTCCGAGCTTGCTTCTTTCTTCATTCTTCGTCTTCTATAATGTCAAAAAATAGTCGTGACTCAGCTGATTCCATATTCGACGGTGAGGAGGTCGTTAGTCTTATTCTGGGGAAGCGGGCTAGGAGGAGCTCTGACAGCGATGATTCCCCACCCACCTCACAATGTCGGCGGTCAAGTAGGAATGTATCTATCGGGACTGGGTTCTCCAACCATCCCGACCACCCTTTAGATATCGTCGATGATGACTCCGACAGAGAAGTGGCCGGTGGCGTTACCGGGGGAGCGTCGGGTCTCGGCTCCTGGTCCCCTTGGGTAGAGGCTCCCTCCCTACGATTTCCGGGTTGTCCCAGATTCCACAGTTGACCCGGTGTCGATTGACCGCTTGAGGTCAAAGTTTGGCATCCTGGACAGTGTATCCATCTCAGTGCCTCCTAAAAATTATGAGTTTTTCAACCCCCTAAAGGCGTGCTTCCGATTCATGTGGCCGCTCTTGAGAACGGGGTCAGGCTTCCCCTCTATCCAACTCTTCGGCAGGCTCTCAACGCCATCCAGCTCGCTCCCCTCCAGTTGACGCCTGGCTTCTGGAGGCATCTGATTGGTTTCCTTGTGTTATGGAGGGAACAATGCCAGATGAGTAAAGTGACGAGGGAGCCAGGTGTAGAGGAGCTGGCTTATCTCTTCCAGATTGGGAGCTTGTATGGGGCTCCTCGAGGCGAGTTCTATGCCAAGGCCAAGAATAAGCTCAACTTCATCGTTCCTGGTGCCTCGAAGAAGGACCTCTCGTGGAAAGAGGAATGGATCCTGGCGGGGGATGACTGGGGAGCTCGATTTTCATCGGAGGGCATGAATTCGAGGTTCCTACGGCTTTCAGTGACAAGCCTTCTTGGGACTGGGACTCCCTGCCTTCTGAGTCCGAAGCCGTCTTAAAGGCTATTCTAGCCCGGAATTATCTGAATCTGAAGTTCCCTACTGCTGAAGCTTTTGATCCTCGTAGGGTGAACAAGTATTTGCGGATTTCAAACGCTATTCCTCATAAGTGTCATTGAGTTGCTTCTCCTTTTTACTTGGCTTGGTTCTAACATTTTTCTTCTTTTTTTTTTTTTTTTTTACAGTTTTTATCGTGGAGCCGGCCACCTGTCACGTCTCACGCTCTCCTCAAGGTGGAGCTTCTCTTCTCTCCTCTGGGGTCGAACCCGCCCTGGCTTCGTCTATCTCTCTGGCTGGGTCTAAGATGGCCACCCTTGCCTCACGGGCTTTTCGGGCTTTGGGTAAAGCTCTCCAAGTGGTTAGCCCGGCTACTTCTGCCCCCTCGGCTGTGGCCGCTAAAGTCGCTACCTCTTCAACTCAAATACCTGATTCCGCTGCGCTTCCAACAACCAAAGCCTCGGAGGTTTCTGGGAAAGGTGTTGCTTCTGGGAAAGGTGTCGCGAAGGTTCCTCCCAGTCGCTCCCGGCCTCAGTCGAGCTCGACGGGGCGGGATGAGGTCCTGGAACAGTTCATAGCGTCCTGTCCGGGTGGCAGGATCTCCAAGATGGCTTCTATGCATGTGGACGTCCTTATAACATAGGGGTCTGCTATTTTAGCTGAGGTAATTGTATTTCCTTCACGCTACTTTTGTTAATTCGTTTAGTTTCTAACTCAGGTTCTGTATTTTGTAGGCCTTTAAGGTTAATGTCGCGATGGGCCAACAGGTAGCCCTCCTTAGTGATCGGGCTGCAAAAGCCGAGGCTGAAGCTGAGAATGCTGGGGAACTGCTCAAGCAGGCTCGGTCTTTAGTGGAAGAGGTGACTTCTAGCCATGGAAAAATCGAGCTCGAGATGGCTGAGCTTCGCTGCGATCATGAGAGGACGAAGCAATCTTTTGATCAGGAGCGTCTTCAATCTCTCCAGCAGGCTAGGCAGCGGGATTCCTGGAGATCCGATGCTAAGATGCTGGACCTCAAGAACTGGTCTCTGATTACTCAGATGGCCAAGCTGCAAGCTGATGCGGAGACCTCCTTCAGTGACGGGTATTTTTATGCTTCCTTTCAAGCCGCGGAAGCTCTTCCTCCTCCCTTTGATTTATCGTCTATTACGGGCTGGGATAGACAGGAAATAATGCTGAAAACTGCCGAGTTATCTCGCTCTAAGGGTGACAAGGTGGTCCCTTCTAGCCCAGTAAGAACTGGGAAGCAGCCCGCTCAGTCAGTTCCCTCATTCCATCTTCCTTCCTTTATCACCTCGGGTCCTGGGGAGTCTTCCAGCAAAGTGATGTCTTCTCGATCCGAGGAGGACCAATCGGGAGCTGGTGAAGAGGTTAGGAGGCCATCTGAGGATCCCTCTTTAACAGAGATGGAGGTCGATAGGAGCCACATGGGGTCCTTGGCTGCCCTTCTTGACGCGGCTGTCCCTCCTGAGGTTATGGACTTAATTAATGAAGTTTTGGAGGAAGATCCAGCTGATCATTCGATGGAGCCTCTAGATGGAAGAGAGGTCGAGGAGGATAACCCAGATGGGCAGCTACCTGTAGAGGGGGTTGATGCCGAGGATCAGCAGGAAGGAGGAGGGCCAGCGGAGGGGAGCCATGAGAGTCCCAAAGCTTGAAGCGGATGACTTGTTTTTGATTGCCCGGAAAAGGGGGTGGGCACCCTATTTTGCCATTATCAACTTTTCATTTTTCTTCTTCTTTTTGTAGCCCGAGTTCGGGGGTTGGGCTCCTCATTTGGATGTAGCATTATCGGGGGATAGGCTTCCCTTATCCTTAATGATAAATCGAAGCGCGCTTTTGAGAACTTTTATTTTATTTCTGGTCTTGAATGGTATCCAGAGTAGCATCTGTAGCATCAATTAAGATTCGTGTAGGGAATGATGATGATTTTGATCCTGCACACGAAAGCAAACATTATATATATATATATATATATTTTTTCTTTTCTTTTTTTTATGGTGTGATAACCCAACCAAGACATCAGGAGGGCTACTTAGCTATTTCCTAGTCTTTGAGATCTGGAGGGCAACTATGCTCTTACGCTCAGATCCTTCTTAGGGGTGGTAGCCCGACAAAGGCATTAGGAGGGCTATCGAGCTATTTCCTGGTCTCGAGATCTGGAGGGCAACTATGCTCTTACACTCAGATCCTTCTTAGGGGGTGGTATCCCGACCAAGGCATCAGAAAGGCTATCGATCTATTTCCTAGTCTCGAGATCTGGAGGGCAACTATGCTCTTACACTCAGATCCTTCTTAGGGGTGATAGCCCGACCAAGGCATCAGGAGGGCTATCGAGCTATTTCCTGGTCTCGAGATCTGGAGGGCAACTATGCTCTTACACTCAGATCCTTCTTGGGGGTGGTAGCCCGACCAAGGCATCAAGAGGGCTATTGAGCTATTTTCTGGTCTCGAGATCTGGAGGGCAACTATGCTCTTACACTCAGATCCTTCTTGGAGGTGGTAGCCCGACTAAGGCATCAGGAGGGCTATCGAGCTATTTCCTGGTCTCGAGATCTGGAGGGCAACTATGCTCTTACACTCAGATCCTTCTTGGGGGTGGTAGCCCGACCAAGGCATCAGGAGGGCTATCGAGCTATTTCCTGGTCTCGAGAGGTTTATGTCGAATTTCCATACAAGGGTATAGTCACTAATGTTGAACATAGTTGGAGACAAAGATGGAAGAGAAAAGGAAAATGACTTTATTGATGATTGAGATGTAGTACATCTTTATTCTGACCTGTAATGAAAACTAAGTGGGGGTAGTCTGCTTGAGAACTCCTTTCAAGGGTAGAATTTCTTCAAATGATCTGCATTCCAAGTGTGGTTGATGGATCGTCTGTCTATGTCTTCGAGTTTATAAGCTCCATTGCGAACAACTAGCTTTATCAAATATGGCCCTTCCCAAATTGGACTTAAGACTCCATCCGACCTTTTCCGAGTGTTCAGTGTCACTTTCCTAAGTACCAGATCCCCTTCCTTGATTTTTCGGGCTCTAACCTTTTGGTTGAAGTATCTAGCGATCTTGCTCTGGTAGATCGCTACTTTCTCTGCTACCCGGTCTTGCTTTTCTTCTAAGAGGTCTAGACTAGCCCGGAGCTTATCTTCATTACTTTCGGGCTCAAAGTGCTGTACCCTGAACGAGGTTAATTTATGCTCGATGGGGAGGATTGCTTCTGTAAGGACCTCGATTTTATGATTGGCTTATTTCATGACAAACTACCACATTGGGGATGATTGTGTAATGGGTAGCTTAGGTCCGTATTGGCAAGCTTCCAAGCATCTCCATGACTTCAAGAGCAAAAGGTATATTCACTTGACTTTGTCTCTTGAAGAGTTTAGGTGCACACACACACTTCATGCATGTTTTGTTTATCTTGCATTTGTGTTCTTTATTGTTTGTATAAGTGTGCATCCTTTTCTAAAACACTCCTAGCTTACATTGTGCTTAGTTGATAACATGGTTGACATGTTAAGTGTACTTCATTGTGTGCATCTCACTCACTTCACACTTGCAAAACATTCATGTAAGATTGACTTTTGTCTTGAGTGTTAAAAAGGGATTTTTCCCTTTGGCACGGCCTAGACTGCTCGGCAGGCTTTGCTTGCACCGCGGCGCACTGAGCGGTATTCTCCAGTGCGTCATGCGCGACGTGGTCCGCGGCCTGTGCACTTGCACGCAGAGCGGTCCCAACCGCGGTGTTGTCCAGATGGTGCACTGCTGTGTGTACCGCGGTCTGGACACTTACCTGAGCCGCGGTGTAGCAAGCGGTTTTGACCGGGATTCTGGTTCCCAAGTTCAAAACGATGTAGTTTGATCTAGGGCTTCATATATATTCTTCCTTTTCTCTTCTTGGCCGACCAAGAGCTCAAAAATTCATATTTAGAGAGAGGTTAGAGCTCCTAGAGAGAGAAAGCATCAAGAAAGCATCTTTGACTCTCCAAACCCAAAACCCATCTCCATCTTGCATCATTCAACATCATATGAGCATGGGTCTCCATTGTTTCATGACTAGGTAAGCAAGAACTTCCTTGAATATCATTTATTGTTCTTGTTACTCTAGATTAGGTATTTATTGCATGATTAAATACCTAGACTCTATTATTGTATATTTATGAGTCTTGATAACATGATTGGGTTTGTATTTTGATAGCTTAATTGATTAGGTCATTTTTGCCTAAAAGCTAGGTCATAAACATTCATTTGTGATTCATTGATAACTAGGTTGAAATATTGATTCTTAATCAACTAGTTAAGCTTATTGAATGTTTATGCATATTTTGTGTAACAATTAGTTTGTTGGAAATTCTCTACAAATCTAATTGAGTTTGTTTGTTGATAGACTTTTGTCTAAGACTTGCATTTAGTGAATGCTTAAATGTCTTGTCTTAATCACATGAATATATGCTAAGTTTATGTTGAATACATTGTGAGCATATTTGTTGATTCATTGTGATTGTTTGTGATAGCTAGGATTGGTTGTTATTGATAACATCTAGCTAAGTCTTTATGCCTTGCATTTAGACATTTGACAACTTGGATTTGTTTCTACAAACTCCTAGTTGAGCAATTTGTGTTGTCTAGCATAATTTGCATTGAGCATCATTTACACGATCACATAGACACATAATTCTCTTCATTGAGTCAAAGTCTTGTGGCTTCGGGGTGAAGTTGCACAAGCACTGTAGTCTTGCAACCAAGTTGTGGTTGGCAAGCATTGGTCAAGAATCCATTGTAAAAGGCCTGCGGGTAGAGTAGGAGGTGCTCACGCCGATAGTAGTGTATCAGTGGATATCACTAGGGATTGAACCAAGAGTGGCGAGTGGTAGTGTCCATAGCCTGAGGTTATCTAGAGTGAGAGTCCGAGTATCACTTGAGGGTGTAACTTTTTACTCATATAGTGGATTTGAGGATCGTGTGTGGCTAGAAGGATAGCCCGTGGTTTTTCCCTTTGTTTAAGGGTTTCCACGTAAAAATCAAGTGTTATTTATTATTCCGCACTTTACACTTGATTTTGTATGTTTGATTTAATTGGGTTATTTGTTTAATACTGACTAATCGAAAAATTGGTAATAATCGATTAACAACCCATTCACCCCCCCTCTAGGTTGTAGACACACGTTAAGAGTGTATTTTCAGCTTCAAGCCCGAAAGCCAGTAAGGTGTCTCTCCGGTAGCTATTCTTCTTGTAGTCCGGTATGCCCAGAGGACTTCTGGTAGCTCTTAGGCCCATTTACCTTTCTTCTGCTGAAGCTTCTTTTTCAGAAGTTTCTTGATTGTCTTGTTGGTGGATTCTACCAGCCCGTTAGTCTGGGGATAAGCCACTGAAGCGAGCCTGGGGTCAATCCCCAATCCCTTACAGAAGTCTTTGAATCAGGCGTTGTCGAATTGCTTTCCTAGGTCGGCTATAATGATGAGAGGAGTCCTGAACCTGCATGTCACGTTAGTCTTGATGAACTTGGTTGTATTCTTTTCAGATATTCGAGAAAGAGGTCCTGCCTCGACCCGTCTTGTGAAGTAGTCGATAGCCACGATAGCATGTTTCATCTGTCCAGGAGCGGTAGGAAGTGGCCCAATTAGGTTGATTCCCCACATGGCAAAAGGATAAGGTGAACCGATGGACGACAGTCGCTCGGGTGGCTGGTGGTTCAGGTTTGAAGTTCTTTGACAAGGTTCGCAAGATTGCACAAAACTTTTTGCATCTTGATGGATGGTCGGCCAATAGTACCCCATACGAAGCACCTGATAGGCTAGAGCTTCCCCACCTATGTGGTTCCCACAGTCCCCAGAGTGGACCTCTCTCAAAGCCCACTTAGCATCTTCGGGATGCAAGCACCTAAGTAAGAGGAGGGATCTGCCCCTCCTGTAGAGGTATCCGTCCACCATATAGTATCGAACTGAGAGTCTATTAATTTTTCAGGCTTGGTCGGGCTCTTCAGGAAGCTCTCCTTCAAGGAGGTAGGCGATAATTAGGTCCATATAGCAAGGCAGGCGATCCAGGGAACAAATTTCTCCATTTGCGGCTATGCTTGGCTGGGTGATAACTTGGAGGGGAATTCCCCTTGGTAGGGACTGGCCTCTGTTCGCTGCTATTTTAGCCAGAACATCTGCGCGATGGTTTTGGTGTCGAGGCACCTGATCGATCTTGAGTCCCTTAAATTTGCCTTTTAGCCGTCGAGCTAGATTTAGGTAGGCAACCATATTATCTCCCTTTGCCTGGTAGACCCCAGTTACCTGGTTTACAACAAGCAACGAATCGCTCTTGATCTGCAGGTAGTCGGCCTTTAGTTCAATAGCTACCTTCATCCCGGCTAGGAGGGCTTCATATTCCGCTTCGTTGTTGGTAGCTTTAAACTCGAATCTAAAATAGTGACAGAATTCAGTCCCCTCCGGATCTATCAAAACTATGCCAGCTCCTCCCCCGGCTCGTCCGGATGCTCCATCTGAAAAAAGGATCCATGGCTTGCAGCCTTCCGGCCAATTTTCAACCTCAGATATCTTCTCAGGGACCTCGTTTGATACTGAGAGGTCATCTGGATCTGGGATCGCTGAGAATTCTGCCACGAAGTCGGCCAAAGCCTGTGCCTTAATCGTAGTCCGGGGCTTATACTTTAGGTCGAACTGAGTGAGCTCTAGTGCCCATAAAACTAGCCTTCCTGACACGTCATGCCTTTGCAAGAATTGGCGGAGGGGTTGGTCGGTCACCACTGCTATTGTGTGAGCTTTAAAATAGGGATGGAGTTTCCTCGCTGAGATCAACAGAGCATAAGTGAGCTTCTCTAGGAGAATGTAATTCCTTTCTGATTTGGTCAAAGCATGACTCACATAGTATATGGGTCTTTGAAAACCGTCGCTACAATCCTTGGCCAAAGCCCCGCTTACTGCGGTTTCTGATACAGCCAGGTAGATCTGTTACTCAGTCTCCGAGAACCGGCTTGACTAACAAAGGGGAGCTTGTTAGGTACTCTTTCAAAGCTTGAAACGCCTGCTCGCTTTTCTGGCTCCATTTCATGTTCTTCCCTTGTTTGATAGCCTTGAAGAACGGGAGACATTTATCGGTGGAGCGAGAGATAAACCTGTTGAGTGCCGCAACCCGTCCAGTCAGAATCTGTACTTGCTTGAGCGAGGTCGGGGATTCCAGGTCCAAGATAGCTTTGATTTTTTCTGGATTGGCTTCTATACCTCTTTCATGAACCATGAAGCCCAGAAACTTCCCTGCCGTTACCCCAAAGGCACATTTGGAGGGGTTCAAACGCATCTGGTTTTCCCTCAGTATGAGAAAGGTTTTGCGAAGGTCTTCCTGATGTCCCCTTGTGGTTGGGGATTTCATGATCATGTCGTCGATATACACTTCCATCGTCCTTCCTATCTCGGGCTTCAACAGTTTGTTAACCAGCCGCTGGTATGTGGCCCCTGCATTCTTCAGACCAAACAGCATCACCTTGTAGCAGTATAAGCCCTGCCCAGTAATGAAACTGGTTTTATCTTGGTCAGCCGGGTGCATTTTAATTTGGTTGTATCCTGAGAATGCGTCCATAAAACTCAAAAGTTTATTTCCGGATGTGGAGTCAACCAGTTGGTCGATCTTTGGTAAAGGAAAACTGTCTTTCGGACAAGCCCGATTGAGGTCAGTGTAGTCGACACACATATGCCATTTCCCATTCGCCTTCGTGACCATGACCACGTTGGGGACCCATTCGGGGTAACTTACCTCTGTGACGAACCCCGCTTTGATTAATTTATCAACCTCTTCCTGCACCACCGCATTCCTATCAGCGTTGAAGTGACGCCTCTTCTGTTTGACGGGCTTGACTGTTGGATCTACTGCTAGCCGGTGGGTGGCCAATGATGCCGGAGTTCCAGGCATTTCATCATGGTTCCAGGCGATGATGTCACTGAATTCACTGAGAAGGTCAATCAGTCCTCTTTTTACTTCTGGATCAAGGGTGGCTCCGACCTTGACGACCTTGGAGGGATCGTCATTCTTGATGGATATCTCTTCTAGTTTTTCCACGGGCATGCCCGTTGGCCCATTCCTTACTCCCTTCTTCCTCGTAGGGCATGATAGGTTCATCCTCCGGATGCCCAGGGTGTTCCGCGGGCTCCTTCTCCTTCCTTGATTATCTGGGATGTATCCATGTCTTTCTGGATTAATGTCACCTGCACACACTACTTCGCTAGGGCTGTAAGATTGGCAGATACTGCGTAGCATTTCCTGGCTGCCGGCTGGTCTCCGCGTACCTCTCCTACTTTGGTTCCAACCTGGAATTTCAAGACGTTGTGGTTTATGGACAAAACTCCCTTCAAGGAGGACAGGAAAGGTCTCCCTAGGATGGTGTTGTAGGCCGATGGGGTGTCCACCAGAACAAAGTCGGTCATTACATTCTGTTGGAGCGCGGTGACCCCGATGATTACTGGGAGGATCATTGACCCCACTAGTATGATCGAGTCCCCAGTGATACCGTAAAGCGGAGCGGTATAGCTGTTGTAGCAACGTTGCTTCAAGTTCAATTTTTCCAGGGTATCCTTGAAGAGGATATCTACACTGCTACCTGTATCCACGAGCACGCGATGGACCAGACAGTTGGCGATCTGTATCATGATTACCATAGGATCATCATGAGGTTGCACAGTGTTGAAGACATCTGCTTCGGTGAATACGACGAACACCGGCCAATGTAGGACCTCCGCTGATAGTGTGTATCACCTGGATCTGTTGCCTTAAGTCAGCCTGCTCCCCTTTCCTCTTTTCTGCGTCCTCACGGATTTCAGCTTGTACCTCCCTTCCAGTCCTGATATTATCTCTGACCTGTTGTAAGAACTCAATCAGGCATCCTCCCCTTATCAGGGCCTCAATCTGGTTGTGCAAGCTATAGCACTCCGAAGTGTTGTGGCCCACGTCTTCGTGAAAGTCGCAGTACTTGTACCGATTTCTCCTGTCAGCTGGGGCCTTCATGGGAGCGGGCTTTTGGAGCAACCCTTTATCTAGTATGGCAAGGTAGACTGTTTCCCTGGAAGCATTCAAAGGGTTGTAGTAGTCATACCCTTTTTCCCCTTGCATTATTGAAGCCACGGTCCTGGGAGGCGGCGAAGCCCGGGAGGGGGTTCGTTTTGCAAGATATCTTTCTTACTTATGCAGAAGAGCAGGGAGGCAATAGGTTGACCTGTTGGGAGGTTTATTCTGAGCTTTATGCACTGGCTCAAATTTGGGGGCTTCTTTCTTCAGATGCTTTGCCGTTCTCATGTCGTCATGTTCTATCTTGACCTTGAGTTGTTCGTCGATCTCGACCTGCTCCAGAGCCCGGTCATAGGCCTCTGGTAAGTCTTGGGAGGTCTCTTGGTGAAAGAACGGAAAAGCTTTCCTTCCCAGAGGTTTCGCCTGAAGTTGGCGAGGGTTTCTTTTTCAGTGAAAACTCCCATTTGTATAACCTCCTTGTGAAATCGCTCCACATATGATCGAAGAGTTTCACTCCGTTCCTGGATCACATATTAGAGGTGTATGGGATCTTTCGGGCGAGGTTTAACTCCTTGGAATTGTGAGCAAAAATCGGTTGATAATTTTGTGAAAAAGTCCACGCTTCCAACGGGTAGTTTCCTGAACCAGGTTTTAGCGTAGTCGGTCAAAGTCGTTGGGAACATTCTGCACATAGCTGCTCTGGTAGTGTTCTGGACCTCCTATCTGTTGAACGAAGCTCTCTAGATGGCTTAGAGGATCTTCTGTTCCAGAGAACTTATCTGTTGGCATTTTGAATTTTGGGGGGAGCTCTGCTTCCCGGATCCTCCTAGTGAAGGGAGCGTTCATCTCGCTCAGGGGATTCTTTTTGTCCTCCTTACTCTTTCCCTTCCTTATCTGCTGGACCTCTTTTTGTAGCTTTGCCAGCTGATCCCTCAGTCGCTTGTTCCCAGGTCTCTTCGAGTTAACCTCAGATTCCTCACTGTCGAATCTTTCTGATGAACTGGCAATTTCTATTCGGTCCTCCTTCTGGACATGATCTACTCGGGGAGTTTGTCAACTTTCCTCTTCTAGGGCACGGGTAGTTCTCCTAGATGTAGTTGGATAAGATAGCCCTCGAGGCTTCCGGATAAAAGCATCAGCGGCAGACTTAACTAGCCAGGGTTGATATTGTGAAAGTCTTCTCGGAGCTGGGGGCATGGGTCCCAGCATATCCCATATCGAACGTTGAGGCCCTGATCTATCTCGAGCTGGCTCTGGAGGAGGAGGTCCTAGGCTATCGAAAGTAGGTGGCCTAGCTCCGAGCCTGCTCGGCTCTCCTTGATCATTTAGGTTTGTTGGCTGGATTGTGATGCCTTCAGCGAGGAGGCGGACGCGGACGGATTCTACTGAAGGCAGCCGCTTGTTAGTCTAGTGCTGCCTGGCTCACTATGGGGTGGCCAGTAGCCCGCGTATTGGTTGTCTGGATTAGAGCTTGACTACTATATCCAGACTTTCTCCCCCTTCCTTGGGCTTTTCGGGTTGGCCTCACCGGAGATTGCTCCGGGACCTGTGTTGGCCATGGGAGGAGCGGAGCCTCATAGTTCCTGTAAAACAATGAAAATATAAATGCAAACGATTGGTTAATTGGGTGTAAGTTTCCCACAGACGGCGCCAGAAAGTGTTAACGGAAATTTTGCTCGGGATGAGAAATCTCTGTTAACGCCCTTGAGACCACTACCACGTAGGTGGTGGCCAAAATTCATTGTACATGTAATAGTGATTTATAAAGTTACAAGTAAGCAAAAATGTTTTTATTGAACATGCATGGTATACAAATACAGAGGTTCTCTCTTTTTTCTCAACCCTCTCTAGGGAATGGTCGATTGTTAGTCGTATGCCTGTCGAATAGTAGTCTCTTCCTTTTCATTTCTTTTCTTTTCTATTTATACATAGTTTGTAGGTCAACAGATTGATTCTCCCTTGATTTTCTTAGTCTCCTCTTTATCGGGCGGGATTTCTTACTTTAATGTCATTGACTTTTGGATTGACGTCTGAATTGAGAGTATCGTGGTGGAGATCAGTTTGTTTCCTTTTTGGATTTTATTACTTGTTCTGCATGTAGGTAACGTTTCCAGATATGGTTCAATGCATTCCTCGTATCCTTTCAGTATGATCCTTTATGGAGGTCGTTGGATATGACGATATGGTGTGGTGCATCAACCAGGGAGGTTGATTAGTATTTCGACCTTGATATCTGAGAAGTTTCATCCAGCTTAGAGCCAAATCTGGCTTCCCTTGACCTTTTCGAAGCTAGGTGTGGCCTCGACTGACCTCGCGGCCTTTTAGGGACATTCTTCTGTGTCAATCAAGGTACAGACGAGTCTCTGGAGCTCTTGCTAGATGACCTCGACTTCGGGGAGCTTCTAGTTTTGGTGATGCGGACTAGATCTGATCGTTCCGGGCTTTATCCCGGATGTTTCCAGAGCCAGTCCTTGTTCCTGGGGTGGTATCGCAGTTTGGCTCTGGACAGAGAGATCTCCTGGTGGAAACTCTCGGGTCTGGGCTCTATCCCGGATGTTTCCGGAGCCCGCCCTTGTTTCTGGGATGGCATAGTAGCTCTGCTCAGGATTGAGAGGTCTCCTTGTGAAACTCTCGGGTATGGAACCAGGTCTGGGAGGTGGAAAATTTCCCTTTGGTCCTTAGCCAAGTTTGGCTATTAACATACTCATCTGGAGACCTAGGTTCCATGAACCAGGAAAGCTAGGTTCTCAATCATTCGGCAAAGTTTCTAGTTTCGGCGGACTACTCGCCATGCTACCGAGGTTCCTAGAATGGGAATGCAAGGTATCTGGAGTGCGAGATTGTCCACCGGTATGCTCACCATTGTCAAGGAACCAGGATTCCTGGAACAGAAAATATGAGGATCTCCAGTACCCAGATTACTCTTGGTTAAATTTCCGCGAGGCTATCAAAGGGGCCCAAGATTCTTTGGCGAGGTACCATGGTACCAGTCACCTGCTGATTTCCTTATGTGTTTCTTCTTATCAGGTTTCTTGCATTACTAAGTACTGATTAAGTCAAGTTTTATGCTGGGGACTAGTGCTCAAAGTTATGCTATAATCAAAAAATGTGCGACAGAATTCTATCAGCAGATATAAATGAAAAGGGATTTTCCCTTCACTGATCAAATCAGGATTCATCCGAAGACAAGAATCTATGCAATCAAAATCACAATGGGGATCTCACTTCAGATTAAAGCGAGGTTCGGTCAAGAGTTTTAATGACAACACATTTGCGAAGCTAAGGAGAAAAAACAAAAAAAAAGTTCTCTTTCTGAAACTATGGAGCCCATTCCCCGATCACGGGCTACAAAAGAAAAATATTAAAAAAAAAATAAGACTGAATGAGGGATCAAGCTGGATCAAGCATCCTCCTGCTCCTGAGTGGCCATCTCCTCGCCAGCTTCACCAGTTATGGTTTCTCCTTCTTCAATATTGGATGGAGCCCCGCTTGCTTCCTGGGCACCTACAGCAACCAGAATTTCCATTGGAGACGGACCTCCTTAAATCTCCCCTGCGGCTATTGGATCAAAATCCCCTCCAACTTCCTCGATCAGAGCAGCCTGACCTTCCTTTTCATGGGCAGGGTCAGAAGATGAGATAGGCAGGGCATCTCCTCCATCATCAGTAGCAGGCCGATCTGCTACCTTCTTGACAGACTCTACTGGAGGAGCAGAGGAGGCAAGAACCTTTCCTCCACTTTGAACCACGCCAACCTCAGGATCCTTCAAACTGGAAGTTGCTCTAGCATTGCTTGGTGGAAGAAGAGAGATAGAACCCTGGTCTGCCCCTCCAACCACTCCACTGGTTCTAGCAACCTGGGAGGGTCGAGCCACATCAGAAGGCGCTGCTCTAGCTAGTTCAACAGCCTTTGCCATGATCTCCTCCCGGTTCCATCCAGCAATGTCACCTAGATTAAATGGAGGAGGGAGAGCTAGAGCCACCTGGTAGCCAGCAAAAAAGTAATTATCCCCGAAAGCGGTGTCTACCTGGATATCTAGGTTGGCCACGCTACCCCGAAGGGACTGGACTTCTTTCCCCAACTCCACTATTCTCTCCTTCGCAATATCCCTCTCTTCCTTGCGGCAGAGGGACCTAAGCTTCTCTATATCCAAAGCATGCTGCATCCTCTCCCTGTCAACCTTTGATTCGTCAGCTTCCTTTTGGGTATTTGCCAACAACTGGTTTAGAGCTTCCACTCCCTGAGCAGCCTCAGCAAGCTCCTCTTTAGACTTCTCCAGGTCGGTGGTAGCACCTCTTACTTGCTCCAAGAGGGAACCGACCTGTTGGCTCATGGCCACATTGAACTTAAAAGCCTGACAACAACAATGCACTTGTCAGAATATTCTTAACCTTTTACCTGGATAGAGGATTAAAGTAAGACAACTTACCTCAGCCAGAAGGGCAGATCCCCTTCTAATTAGAAGCTCAGTGGGCATGGCGGTCATGGCATCTAGACCCTCGCCTAGGCAGGAAGCCATGAAGTGGGCCAGAACTTTATCCTGGCTGATGTCCTTCGACCTCGACCGCGCCTTACCTCAAGGTACCACCCGCCCCTTCATAGCAGAGTCAAAACTTTTCTCGACCGGTTTAGGATTACCAGTTGCCATAACGGGAGAAGCAAAAGAAGCTAAGGCACCAGCATCTATGACAGCTGCAACATTGACTGGTCTGAGGGGTAAAAAATCTTACACCCGGCTGGAAGCACCTCGATACCTCCATACTCTGGCTATAAAAGCCTCCAGTGACCTAGCCGAGGTAGGAAGAGGGGGATCCGGCGATCCTGATACCTCGACCGGGATCCTACCAGAGCCAGCAGGTACACTAACCCCGGCATCAAGATGAGAACTGGCTGGAAGCCTGACAGGGGAAGTTGGAGGAGAATCAACAGTACCGCCGGCTATGTGGGTTTTGACCTCAGGAACTGATAGAGATACTGCTGAAACTACCAAAACAACACAAGTTAATATCAACAATGTTAATGAAGTAATACAACGAAAGGGAAATCAGAGAGATGTTTACCAGGAAGTGCGTAGGAAATACGGAGGGAATACTCCACCCTCCCTACATCAAAGGCATCCAAGGCAGGATATTGCAGGTTGGCATAATTCCTAGCTATGATGGCCTTCAAGATCTTCTCTAACTCAGTAGAGAGCTTACCCTTCTCCAATGAGAGCCTCCCACTAAAGCAGGTAGGAACCTCGAATTCGGTTTCTCTGAGGTAAACCGAGCTACCCCATCCGCCCTTGACGACGACCCATTCCTCCCTCTAGAAGTTATCCTTCTTCGTGGCTCCTGGTACCATAAATTTCAGGTTGTTCGTGGCCCAAGCATAAAACTGACCCTTCGGACCCGGGGTGTTGGCAGCAATTTGAAACACATATCCGAGCTCGTCAGCTCCCGGTTCCCGATCAATGTTGTCTCTCGCACACCTGCTCCCTCCATAAAACCAGGAACCCCACCAGGTGCCTCCAAAACCCCGGTGTTAGCTGAAGAGGGGCAAGCTGCAATACGTACAGTGCCCTATGCAAGGTGGGGTGAAGAGGTAACCTAACTCCACTATCGAAGGCCGCCGAATGAATTGGAAGCTCGCCGCGATTGGGGGTATACACATCATACCCTTTTAGAGGTATAGCGATCATGATATCTTTAGGGATTTTGAAACCCCTCTACAAGCGTGCCACGGTATCTGAGGTACTGGACGAATTAGGGATGCACCTGTATTCATAGGGGAGGGCAAGTACCCTTCCAGCTGTGTTAGTAACTTCATCGGCCTGGCTCCCACCAACTCCGATGGCACCTACTTCTTCACTCGACTCCTGGTCGACATCAACCGGAGTCTCAGGATTGTTCGAGAAACCCGTCCCGATTGCGATGTTCCGGTTGGAACGACGACGTTGAATGGGAACGTCGTCCCTGCTGTCGCTGCTATTGCATGCCCTTTTTCTAGAGGAGAGGCTCCCGCTGGCCACTGCGTCGCAATTGAAGACCTGCTCAATGCTATCGCCACCAGGTGAAGACATAATGATAGTTTCAGAGAGTGATTTCTAGAGAAAATGGGGAAGTTGAAGGTTGAGGCTAGGTTTTCTTTTTGCTAGAAAATCTCAATCAGGAAGTTTACCTGATACGAATCACTTGCGAAGGCACCAGAGTTTATATAGGGATGATTACTTGTAACAGGCAAAAAAGGTAATTATTGTCGCGGTAAAATCGGTGACGTGGAGGGATCGGTTTCGAGAAACGTGCGCCACCAAAATATTTTCCTTTTTTGAATTCGGCCTACCCTGATCAGCCACGTGGAATTTAAATCAGCGTGCAAAGAGAAGATTCCCTCCTGTGAGACGTTAAGAAAAATTCTCCAAGCGCTATCCATCCTAGCTCAAACCCCAACATGATACCGGTGTTCAAGTCGGGGGGACTTCTGTTAATAGGTTTTTCTAGCAAGGGACCAAAGGAGAAATTTCCAAACATAAATCTATCTATGAAGATTCATCCAGATACTCTAAGAGACCTGCGAGATCAGTACCATCACCTAGATGGAGTCGATATCAGACGAGGTTGGAACCTCGACTATCCATCTATCTAGATAGGATATCAGCTCCAAAAGCATGTATCTCGCCCTACTGAAGCTCTTGATACCAGTTCAAGACCAGTACGATGATAGCTTTCACACCCAGAACCCTGCAAGCATCTCGACGTTGATCAAAGTACCAAGTACCTCGATCCCTACCTCGGTACCACCTCGATATCTGCCTTGGTGCCACCCTGACTCCCGCCTGGTAGTTAGTATACTTATCCAGAGCTCCTTCAAGGCAAGTATCCTACCCCCAGGCAATACGATAGGGTACATGAAGACACAAGCACCATTCCAGCAGGAGGCAGAACAGGCTCATCAAAATGAGGTACCAGCACTACCCTCCGTCAGAACTCAAAGTTAGAATTTCCCTCCAAGCTCCACGAAGAAGGAAAGTCGATTCCATCTCCATCAAGTTCCACGAAGAAGGAAAGTTGACTCCATCGCCATCAAGCTCTACGAAGAAGGAAAGTTGACTCCATCGCCGAAATAAAGCGCCATTAATGACCCAATGGTCGACCGAATCAGAATTTGAATTCACCATTGATTAACGGGATCTAATTCCGCGCCTTCAGCTCCACGCAAATGCCTTTCAAAGCTTAAAATAGGACTATTTATAATCTTTATTAAGAGAACCGGATTTTGGGGAGATTCTGGAGAGTACTATATAGACGGCATTGGAGGGTAAAGTATAGAGGATTTTTTTTTAGTATTCTTGATCGTCAGAACCAGAGAGATCCCGGGACATTCCCGAAAGCCAGTGAGTGTACATTGATAATCACTTGAGGAAAAATATCCACTTATTGACACGAACGTTTTCTCCATCTCCATCCTGTGTGAAAGAGTGAAAATAGAGAGAAATATGCATGTATACATATTGTAATCCTACCGTAGTGATTGACTGAATAAAACAGTGTTCATTTTACATCTCCCAGTCCCTTTGTGTTCTTTCTCCATTCTTCAATCTATCGATCTCGATCATACAAAAAAGAGGGACCCTGGTACCGAAGGTACCTACCCCGCTGCTGCTACCGGTAGTGGGTGAGGGTGTTAACTGAGATTTTCATCCCAAGTGAATTTTTCCGTTAACAGATGTATTTGACAATCTATTCATATGAATAAAGTGATTTCTAGTTTAACAAATCTTATAGCATTTATAGTTTAATTATTTTAATGGTCAAAAGTAAATAATCATAAGGTCAAAAGACTATGAGAGATGAAGAATTGTTCGTACCTCTAGGATATGTATGAGGTAGACACAATTCTGTAGTTAGTCTTGAACAATGTTCACAACTTAAGATAAAGGTTTGGTGCCTTTACCTTGTTAAAGTTGTAGATTCTTTTGCTAGCATTTGATTTGGATCAAATGTGTTGTGATGAGTCTGAAATCATCAAAGTGTAGTGTCTTTGGCAACAGAATCTAGTGCACTAGGTGCATTGAATAGGATCACTGTGAAATACTTTATCCAGAACCGTCAGTGGATACAAGTTTTCACTTGAGGACAATCGGAGAGTCTATCTCAATTCTGAGACAAATGATGGACTTATGGTTACAAATGTTATCATTTCAGCTATCAATGAGTACGATTATATAGCATAGTCTATCCTCGATAGTTTGGTGGTATTCATTTGTTAATCGATAGAGGACTTCATTTGTAGATATGGACATCGTGACTCCATTTATTAAATCTGAGTAGAATATCAACATATGGATATTTTGAGGTATTGGATATTAAATCTAAACGTTAAGTTTTCAATAATGTCTATTGAAACATGGCTTCTGGACAAGTCAAGATATCCAAGTTCAAAATGTGGTCATATGAGTAAATATGGTAACTATGAGTGCTATAGGCGGTCTATGAGCTATTGGCGATTACTGATATTTTTCACGAGGATACACTATCTCCAATAAGGTTTTCTAGGGTACGAATGAGTAATATTAACTTATTCTATCTTTATTTAAGAGTTCAATTTTAGCTCTTTAGTGGAATGAGCTAAAATGAATAGATTAAACCTAAGTGAATCATTTGTTGATTGTGATTAGGTTATGTCTATTGAAGCTTAAATTTAGATAGCCCGCCAAGATCCCCGGTCCGCACGAACTTGCATGGATCACTTGATATATTCTACCGAACCAATTTATGGGTCCATCTATAATTGTTTTTGGATTTCGGAATCCAAAAGTTTTGGAGAGGTGAAGTCATGTGTGATCAAGACACGCGGTAACTCTTCAAATACCTGGAGTAAGCGGCTAAGGATGTGGGAATTCTTGGGCGGCCTTAATGGGGTGCATTTAGCATTCCATTAATACAATAAAAATATAATTGCACATTTTAATTAAATGAACTATTAAATTATATTAATGTATTAATCTAAGGTATGTGGACTTGTTTCTTTTATAGTAAGAATGAGTATGGTTCACATGTGGACTTTTTATGAAAGTCCAATGGATTGAATAAAATGGAAAAAAAATATATTACCCAAATATATATTTGGGCGGCAAGGCTAATAATATTAGCTTAATATATTGTTTTATTTTATTAATTAATCAAATGGAATCTAATTAATTGTTTGATTAAAAGTCAAAATCTTTTTCTAACTAGGAGAAGGATTCCTAGGGTCATACTATTATAAGTAGTTTACTAGGAGAACGACTCTTAGTGTCATAACTATTGATAATAGTATACTAGGAGAAAGACTCTTAGTGTCATACTATTGTTAGTAGTATGTTAAGTATCAACTACTTTTTTTTAATAAGTAGATAAATTAAAAAGAGTTTTTATTTATCTAGTCAAATTAGGAAGTATTTGATACCTATCAAAACTCTAATTGATAATCAATTAGGAAGTTATTGATAATGTCACAATTTTTAATTGATATTCAATAATTTATTATTGGATAAATATACTCACAAGTTGGAGTAGGTTTGTGTTAATAGCCAAATTTGGCTAAGGACCAAAGGGAAATTTTCCACCCTCTAAACCTGGCTCCATGCTCGAGGTCATCCACCAGCAGACCATGTTACCAGAAAGCCGAGCTACGATACTGCCCCACAAAAATAAGGACGGGCTCCAGAAACACCCAGAGTAGAGTCCGACTCGGTCAGATCGAGCCTGTATCACCTAACCTGAAACCAGGAAATCCCCCCGAAGTCGGGATTACCTCGCAATCTCTCCAGAAGCTCGCCTATACCTCGCTGACATAGTGGGGTGTCCGTAAGAGGCCGCACCTAGCTCCAAAAGATCAAGAGAGGTCAAACCTAGCTCTTGGCTAGACTAAACTCCTGAATATCGGGGCTAAGACACTGATCGACCTCACTATCTGATGTACCTCACTATCTGATGTACCTCACCATAATATACACCATATTCAACGACCCCTATGAGGGATCATGCTAACAAAACCTGAGGATACACTGAATCATATCTTAAGACGTTACATACGTACAGAACAAGTAATAGAGGCCAAACATGAAACAAATTGATCTCCACCAAGATATTATCAACTCAGCAATTAACTCAAAGTAAATGACATTTAAATGTAAAATCCTGTCTGATAAGGAGGGAAGGGATGGAGAAAATCAAGGGGAGAATCAATTAATTTAACCTATGAAGATAATGTATAAAAGGAGGACTTCGGCCTTCAGAAAGAAGAGACTACTTTTCGACAGGCATACGACAAATACCCGACTACACCCTAGAGAAAATTGAGAGCAATTTGAGAGAGATTTGTATATCACACACTATTAATAAAGAAAGTATTTTTGATTCTTTTTGGTGGTTAATAGTACCAATATTCCTTGTCATTTTACTAGGCACTGTCACACATACGTTCAACCTTGGCCACCACCTACGTGGTAGTGGTCTCGAGGGTGTTAACTGAGATTTCTCGCCCTGAGCAAAATTTCTGTTAACACTTTCTGGCGCCGTCTGTGGGAACCACCTTACACCCAGTTAATCAAGTCAACTATTTGCATTTGCATTTTAGTTGTTTTACAGGAACCATGAGGTTCCTCTCCTCCCAAGGACAACATGGAGTTTCGGAACAACCTTCGGCGAGGTCTACGCGAAAGGCCCCAAGGAAAGGGAAGAAGTCTGGGTATAGCAATCAAGCTCCGGTCCAAACAACTAATGTGCGGGCTTTTAGCCACCCTATAATAAGCTAGGCCGCGCTCGACCAACAAGCGGCAGCCTTCGTGGAAACCGTCTGCATCCACCTACTCACTGAAGGCATCACAGTCCAACCAACAAACCTGAATGATCAGGGAGAACCGAGCAGGTTCGGGGCTAGGCAGCCTGCTTTCCACCACCTGTGACCTCCTCTTCCAAAGCCAGCTCGAGACAGGGCTGGGCTCCAACTTTCGATCCGGGATAGGCTAGGACCCATGCCCCCAGTTCTGAAAAGACCCTCACAATATCAGCCCAGGCGAGTTAAGTCTGCCGCAGATGCTTTGACCCGGGAGCAACGACAGGTACCTCGCCCAACGGCATCGAGAAGGAACGCTCGGGCCCAAAAGGAAGAGAATCGACAAACTTCCAGAGTGGATCCTGTCCATGAAAGGGATTGGATAGAGGTCACCAGTTCATCAGAGGGACTCGACAGTGAAGAATCCGAGGTCAATTCAAAGAAATCTGGGAACAAGCGACTGAGGGATCAGCGGGCAAAGCTACAGAAGGAGGTCCAACATATAAGAAAAGGAAAGAACAAGGAGGGTAAAAAGGATCCATTGAGCGAGATGAAAGCTCCCTTCACTAGGAGGATCTGGGAAGCGAGCTCCTACCAAAATTTAAAATGCCAGCAGATAAGTTCTCCAGAGCAGAAGACCCTCTAAGCCATCTAGAGAGCTTCGTCCAACAGATGGAGGTCCAGAACACTACCAGAGCAGCTATGTGTAGGATGTTTCCAACAACCCTAACCGACTATGCGAAAACTTGGTTTAGGAAGCTGCCTGCTGGTAGAGTAGATTCTTTCACGAAGTTATCAACAGATTTTTGCTCGTAGTTCCAAGGGGTCAAACCTCGTCTGAAGGATCTCATACACCTCCAATACGTGATTCAGGAACGGAGTGAGACACTTCGATCATACGTGGAACGTTTTCACAAAGAAGTCATACAAATGGGAGTTTTCGCCTCGAAAGAGACTCTCGCCAATTTCAGGCGGAACCTGTGGGCGGGAAAGCTTTTTCATTCCTTCACCAAGAGACCTCCAGAGACTTACTAGGAGGCCTACAATCAGGCTCTTGAGCAGGTCGAGATCGACGAGCAACTCCAAGTCAAGATGGAACACAAGGATATGAGAACGGTGAAGCGTCAGAAAAGAGAAGTCCTCAAATCTTAGCCAACTCAGAAAACTCAGAATAAACCTCCTAATAGGTCGACCTATCGCTTCCCCGCTCCTCAACACAGGCAAGAAAAATATCCAGCAAGTACGTACCCCTCCTCAGGCTTAGCCACCTCCCAAGACCGTAGCCCCCGTAATGCGAGGGGAGAAAGGGTATGACTACTACACTCCTCTGAACGCGTCCAAGGAAGCAGTCTACCTTGCTATACGAGACAAGGGGCTACTCCAAAAGCCTGCTCCCATGAAAGCCCCAGTAGACAGGAGGAACCAGTATAAGTACCGCGACTTCCATGAAGACGTGGGCCACAAAACTTTAGAATGTTATAATTTGCGCAAACAGATTGAAGCCCTGATAAGGGGGGATGCTTGATTGAGTTCTTACAGTAGATCAGAGTTAACATTCAGACTCGAGGGGAGGTACAAGCCGAGATCAATGAGGATGCAGAGAAGAGAAAGAGGGAAGAGACTGATTTAATGCAACAAATCCAGGTGATACATGATCGTGCCTAAATTGTTGTCTATTTCGGCCCTCATTCCTATTCTTTTGTCTATTTCGGCCCTCATTCCTATTCTTTTGTCTCGTTCTCGTGTGTATTTTCTATATATATTATGTCTTTTATGTCTAATAGGCTCGTTTGTGCAAATTGTAGGCAATAGATGTAATTCGGGTGTTAGAAGCATTTTACGGTGGTTCCGGCAGAAAAGGGGCAAAAGGAAAGACAAATGATCATAAGCAGCACTACAGTGCGGGTTAAGTGCGGGTCGCAACCGCACTCCAACTGCACTCCTTCCCACAGCCGGGACCTAAAGCATGAAGGAAATATAAAGTGCTGGTACAGTGCGGGTCATCCAACTACACTCCACCCGCACTGTTGCTCAAGATAGAGGAGTGGATTTACACCTGACACCAGAGTGCGAGTATAGTGCGAGTATAATGCGGGTAAAGTGCGGGTAATTCAACCGCACTCCACCCGCACTGTTGCCCAGATTAGAGAACTGAAGATGAAGAAAACCTTTGCAGTGCTGGTACAGTGCGAGTAATTCACCCGCACTCCACCCGCACTCTGCTCGCGACAGCTTCTGGTTTCCAGCTTAAGTAACCTATTTTTCCATCCTCTATAAATAGAAAAGGATGGGAACGAACCAAATCATGACCATACCTCCCAACACTTGTAGTCTAAGCTAGAAACACATCTCCCTATCATCCAAACCATCTCTACTCAATCAAAGGCAACTAGGAGACTTGGATTCAAGCTTCAAGGAAAGAGATCAATCTTCAAGGGTTATCTCTACTCTCCCTCTTAGTTTATTTGTTTGTAATAGAACATGAGTAGCTAAAATACCCCACTATGGGGTTGATGTTATTTGTTTGATGGATATGTTGGGCTTTCTAAATGAACTCTATGTGTTATATTTATTCTATCTCTATATTTCATTCCATTGCTTATATTGATTTCCATTATTGACTTGCTTGGATACACCCTCTTTGCATGTTGATTTGGATTACTTGAGTAGGCAATTAGGTTGTCTAATGCTCCATTGAATGGAAGGATTTCCAGAAATCCGGCTCTAAAACCATGCCATTAATCTAATCTTTAATTAGTGGCTTTCACTATACATCCTAGGTTAGCCACTTGTGAGAGAATTAGAAGCCTCCACTATACACCCTAGGTTGGCTACTTTAGTGATTCTACAAGAACTAACCTTCGAGTAGAATTCGGTTGATAACCTAAAGCCTCATCCAATCTCAAACGGGTGGCCTTCACTATACATCCTAGGTCGGCCACTTGTGAGGGAATTGGAAGCCATCACTATACATCCTAGGATGGCTACATTAGTAATAGGTTGAGCCATAGCTAGATAGATGAGCATTCATGGAACAAGTCCCAATTGAGTAACTAGCCACTGTTGGTTGCTTAGGAGGGATTAATCTCTAGTAGAAGGTCTTCGCTATACACCCTAGGTTGACCTCTTGCTAGAGATATATACCAACACTATACACCCTAGGTTGGTTACATTTGTCAACACGTGCTTAATTGAGAGTTTGTTGCAATTGCCCCAATATTCACTTACGAGTCCATCAACTCCATAGTTCCATCATCATTCATTCATCCCTCCATTGTCATCCATTTATTTGCTTTCATAGTTTATTTTATATTGTATCTTCATTCACTATCACTTTAGTTTTATGCTTGCTAGTTATATTAATCCTAATCTTATCACCGCTACCCCGATCTCAGTGGACAACACCCGTGCTTGCCCCTTTGCTGTATTTATACTTGTGAACGCATCGCATAGGTTTTATAAATTGTTTTGACAGACGGTTTTCTGACGGCAAAAACCTTCTCATCAATACACACCATCAGCGTAGGGCCCACACTGGCTAGTACCTCCAATAATTCCTAAAAAAACCACGCACAGAAGATCCCCCGAGTAGAAGAAAGCCAGGGAGTCTTCAAGGTTAGCCAAAGCCAGATAGAGCCTTCACAGTCAGCACAGATTGTTTTCACTGAAGCAGACGTCTTCAACACCGTGCAACCTCATGATGATCCGATGGTGATTACGATACAAATTGCCAACTGCCTGGTCCATCGCGTGCTCGTAGATACGGGCAGCAGTGTAGGTATCCTCTTCAAGGATACTTTGGAAAAATTAAATCTAAAGCAATGGTGTTACAATAGCTGTACAACTACAGTTTATGGGTTCACCAGGGATTCGATCATACCGGTGGGAACGAAGATACTCCCTGTAATCGTCGAAACCTTACCTCTCCAACAAAATATCATGACGGACTTTGTTGTGGTTGACACCCCATCGGCCTACAACGCCGTCCTAGGAAGACCATTCTTGTCCTCCTTGAAGGGAGTCTTGTCTATATACCACAATGTCCTGAAGTTCCCAGTGGGAACCAAGGTAGGGGAGGTACGCAGAGACTAGCAAGCAGCTAGGAAGTGCTACGCAGTGTCTGTCAATCCTATAGCTTTAGTAAAACAGTGCGTACAGGTCGTAATAATCCAAAAAGATATGGAAACATCCCAGATAATCCAGGAAGAAATGGAGCCCTCGGAGCATCCAGAGAGTGAACCTATAATACCTTATGAGGAGGAACAAAGCAAGGAGTGGGCCAGCGGGTAACCCGTAGATAGACAAGAGGAGATACCCATCAGAAATGATGATCCTTTCAAGGTCATCAAGGTCGGGGCTACCCTCGAGCCAAAAGTGAAAGAAGGCTTAATTGATCTTCTCAGAGAATTCAGCGACATCTTTGCTTGGAGCTATGATGAAATGCCTGGGATCCCGGTATCATTGGCCGCCCATCGACTAGCGGTAGATCCAACGGTCAAGCCCGTCAAACTGAAGAGGTGTCACTTCAACGCTGAGAGGAATGCTGCGATGCAGGAAGAAGTAGATAAATTGATCAAGGCATTGTTTATTAGAGAAGTGTGCTATCCCGAGTGGATCGCCAATGTGGTCATGGTTACGAAGGCAAATGAGAAGTGGCGTATGTGTGTCGATTACACCAAACCTCAACCGGGCATGTCCAAAAGACAGTTTTCCTTTACCAAAGATAGACCAGCTGGTTGACTCCTTGTCCGGAAATAAACTTCTGAGTTTTATGGACGCGTTCTCAGGATACAACCAAATTAAGATGCACAAAGCTGACCAAGACAAGACCAGTTTCATTACTGGGCAAGGCTTGTACTGCTACAAGGTGATGCCATTTGGTTTGAAGAATGCAGGGGCTACATATCAGCAGCTGCTTAACAAGTTGTTCAAGCCCGAGATCGGAAGGACGATGGAGGTATACATCGACGACATGATCACAAAATAACCAACCGTAGAAGGACATCGGGAAGCATACAAACAGGGGCTACAAACAGGTTCAAATTCTGATGGGGCGTGTAGCGGCGCTCAACAGGTTTATCTCTCGCCCCACTGATAAATGCCTCATTTTCTTCAAAGCCATCAAACAAGGGAAAAACATGAAATGGAGCGAGGAGAGCGAGCAAGCTTTCCAAGCCTTGAAAAAATACCTAACAAGCCCACCGTTGTTAGTCAAGCCAGTTCCCGGAGAGGAGCTGCAGATCTACCTAGCCGACTCAGAAACTGCAGTAAGTGGAGCTTTGGCCAAGGAGTGTGGCGACGGGGTTCAAAGGCCCATATACTATGTGAGTCATGCTTTAACCAAGTCAGATAAAAATTATATTCTCCTGGAAAAGCTCGCTTATGCTCTAGTGATCTCAGCGAGGAAGCTCCATCCCTACATTCAAGCTCATTCAGTAGCAGTGGTGACAGACAAACCTCTCCGCCAATTCTTACAAAGACCAGATATGTCTGGAAGGCTACTCTTATGGGCCCTAGAGCTCACTCAGTTCGATTTAAAATATAAGCCCCAGACCACGATTAAGGCACAGGCTTTTGCAGACTTCGTGGCAGAATTTTCAGTGCTCCCAGGTCAAGAGAATCCCGCAGCACCAAATGAGATCCCTATAAAGACCTCTGAGGTCGAAAATTGGCCGGAAGGCTGCAAGTCATGGACCCTCTATACAGATAGAGCATCCGGACAAGCTAAGGGAGGAGCTGGCATAGTTATAATAGATCCGGAGGGGACTGTATTCTGTCATTGTTTCATATTCGAGTTCAAAGCCATAAATAATGAAGCAGAGTATGAAGCCCTCCTAGCTGGAATGAAGGCAAGCCATCGAACTAGATACCGATTACCTACAAATCAAGAGCGACTCATTGCTTGTTGTCAATCAGGTGACTGGGGTGTATCAGGCAAATGGAGATAACATGGCTGCCTACTTAAAGCTAGCTCAGTTGCTAAAAAATAAGTTTAAAGGGTTCAAGATTGATCAGGTGCCTCGACACCAAAACCACCACGCGAATGTTCTGGCTAAGATAGCTGCAAATGGAGGCCAATCCTTTCCACGGGAAATTCCCCTCCAAGTGATCTCACAACCAAGCATAGCCGTAAATAAGGAAATATGCTCCCTAGATCGTCAGCCTTGCTGGATGGACCCGATCGTTGCCTACCTCCTAGAGGGAGAGCTCACCAAAGAGCCCGATCAAGCCTGATGGATTAAAAGACTCTTGGTCTGATATTGCTTGGTAGACAGGTACCTCTATAGAAGGAGTAGATCTATCCACTTACTTAGATGTTTGCATCCTGACGATGCTAAATGGGCACTAAGAGAGGTTCACTCTAGGAACTACGGGAACCATATCGGTGGAAAAGCTCTAGCATATCAAGTGATTCGTATGAGGTACTACTGGCCGACCATCCACCAAGATGCAAGAAGCTTTGTACAATCTTGCAAGCCACGTCAAAAGACTTCAAACTTGAACCACCAGCCACCTGAGCAACTGTCGTCTCTTAGTTCACCTTACCCATTTTCCATGTGGGGGATCGACCTAATTAGACCGCTTCCTACCACTCCCGGACAGGTGAAATATGATATCGTGGCTATCGACTATTTCACAAGATGGGTCGAGGCAGGACCTCTTTCTCGGATATCAGAAAAGAATACGACCAAGTTCATCAAAACCAATGTGGTATGTAGATTCGGGGCCCCTCTCATCATTATAGCCGATCTGGGTAAGCAGTTCGACAACGCACGATTCAAAGATTTTTGCAAAGGATTGGGGATCGACATCAGGCTCGTTTCAGTAGCCCATCCCCAGACTAATGGGCTAGTGGAGTCCACCAACAAGACTATCAAGAAGCTTCTAAAGAAGAAACTACAGCAGATAAAAGGCAAATGGGCCAAAGAGCTGCCAGAAGTCCTCTAGGCATACCGGACTACAAAGAGAACAGCTACCGGGGAGACACCTTACTCCCTGGCTTTCGGAGTTGAAGCGGTCTTCCCCATCGAGCATAAATTAACCTCAATCAGGGTGCAACATTTTGAACCCAAAAGTAACGAGGTCAAGCTCCGGGCTAATCTGGACCTCCTAGAAGAGAAACAAGACCGGGTAGTGGAGAAAGTGGCAATCTACCATAGCAAGATCACTAGATATTTCAACCGAAAGGTCAAAGCCCAGAATTTCATAGAAAGGGATCTGGTGCTTAGAAAAGTGACCCTGAATACTCGGAAAAGGTCAGATGGAGTCCTAAGCCCCAATTAGGAAGGGCCATATTTGATAAAGTTAGTTGCTCGCAGTAGAGCCTACAAACTTGAAGACATTGATGAACGACCCATCGACCACACTTGGAACGCAGATCACTTGACGAAATTCTACCCTTGAGCAAGGAGTTTTCAAGCAGATTTCCCACATTTAGGTTTCATTAGAATCCCTAATAAAGATGTACTACATCTGGATCATTAATAAAGTCATTTTTTTCTCTCTTTATCTCCGACTATGTTCAACATTAGTATCTACATACTCGACTGGGAAATTCAACATAGACACCTCAAGACCAGTGACTAGCCGAGGAAGCCCCCTCGCTACCCCTGATTCCTTGGTCGGGCTACCACCCCCAAGAAGGGTCTGAGTGTAAGAGCATAGTTGCCATCCGGATCTCGAGACCATGAAATAGCTAAATAGCCCTCATGATGCCTTGGTCAGGCTACCACCCCCAAGAAGGGTTTGAGTGTAAGAGCATAGTTTCCATCCGGATCTCGAGACCAGGAAATAGCTAAAAATCCCTCCTGATGCCTTGGTCGGGCTACCACCCCTAAGAAGGGTATGGTGTAAGAGCATAGTTTCCATCCGGATCTCGAGACCAGGAAATAGCTAAACAGCCCTCTTGATGCCTTAGTCAGGCTACCACCCCCAGAAGGATCTGAGTGTAAGAACATAGTTGCCATCCGGACCTCGAGACCAGGAAATAGCTAAACATCCCTCATGATGCCTCGATCGGGCTACCTCTCCTAAAATGGATTTAAATATAAATATTTGTTTTTGTGTGTAGGATCAAGATCATCCTGATAAGAATTCCCTACAAAAGTCAGAATAAAGTATGAACAAATTACCATCAAGGATGCAGTTCTGGTTCCTAGTCAGGACCAGGAATAAAACAAGAGTTTCTCAAGTGAATCGGTTTATCATTAAAGACAAATCTCATTAAAGACAAAATGAGCCTATCCCCCGGTAAGGCTACATCTATCAAATGGGGAGCCCAACCTCCGAGTACGGGCTACAAAAAAAAACTAAACTAATCAAGAGTAAAACAGGGTGCCCACCTCCTTTTCGAAGCAATCAAGGCCAATCATGAACAGGCAGCGTCAAGCTTTGGAGCTTTCTTGATTTTCCTCTGCTGATCCTCCTCCCTCACGCTGATCCTCACCATCAACCCCCCCTTCAGGTGGTTGCCCATCTTGGTTATCCTCGCCAATCATCCCTCCATTCAGAGGCTCCTCCTGTTGATCAGTAGGATCTTCCTCCAAGACTTCGTTAATCATTGCCATAACCTCAGGCGGGATAGCCGTATCGAGAAGGGCAGCCATAGACCCCGTCTGGCTCCTTTCGACCTCCATCTCCATTATAGGGGGTTCCTCAAACGGGCTCCTAGCTCCTTCCCTAGCTCCTGGCTGATCTCATTCGGATTGCGAGGACAGAACCTTACTTGAAGATTCCCCAGGACCTGAAGTAGTAAAGATAGGAGGAGGAAATGGAGGATCTGCCTAGACGGGCTGCTTTCCAGCTCCTGCCTGGCTCGAAGGAACTGCCTCGTCATCATCTGGGTGAGACAACTCAGCAGCCTTTATCATTATCTCCTTTATATCCTAACCGGTGATGGATGATAGATCAAAGTGAAGAGGGAGAGCCTCTGCGACCTGAAAGGAAGCGTAGAAATATCCATCACTAAAGGAGGTCTCCGTGTCAGATTGCAGCTTGGTCACCTGAGCAGTCAAAGCCTGATTCTCGAGGTCCAACTTCTTAGCCTCAGCTTTCCAAGAATCCCTCTGCCTGGCCCACCAGGTAGATTGGAGACGTTCTTGATCATAAGACTGCTTCATCCTCTCATGATCACAACGAAGCTCGGCCAGATCGATCTCAATTTTTCCTTGATTGGAGGTCATCTCTTCTACTAAGGTCTGAGCCCGCTTGAGCAATCCTATGGCTTTCTCGGCTTCGGCTTCAGCCTTAGCAGCCCGGTCATGAAAGAGGGTTACCTGGTGGCCCATGGCTACATTTAACTTGAAGGCCTATAAAATACAAAGCAAGGGTTAGAAATTGAACAAGATGGTAGAAGTAGTACGAAGAAAATACAATTACCTCAACTAAGACAGCAGACCCCTTGGTGAGCAAGACATCCACGGGCATTGAGGCCATCCTGGAGATCCCACCACCAGGACAAGACGTGATGAATAGTTTTGGGACTTCATCTTGTCCCGTCGAGCTCGACTGAGGGCATAAACGGCTAGGAGGAATCCCTACGACAACGACACCCGTTTCAAAGTCCTCCGAAGCTCGGGGGGTTGGAAGCGTAGCGGAATCAGAAGGACGAATAGTGGGAGTAGCAACTTTAGCAACAACAACAAAAGAGGCAGAAGCAGTTGGACCAACAGCTTGGGGAGCCTTACCCAAAGCCCGAAAAGCCCGCGATGCAAGGTTGGCCATCTTAGACCCAACTGGGGAGGTAGATTGAGCAAGAGCCTGTGCGACCCTAACAAAGGGAAGAGGAGTTTGAGCCTGAGGAGAACGTTGGACGTCGCGGGAAGCTGGCTCAACAACAAAAACTGTGAGTAAACAAAACAAAAAAGGAAACGTCAGAACTAAGCTAGTCAATAATACAAAGCAAGACGATTAAGTGACACTTACGAGGAGTAGCATATGAGATCCACAGGTATTGATTCACCCTATGAGGATCAAAGGCTTCAGTGGTTGGGAACTTCAGGTTCAAGTAGTTCCTGGCTAGAATAGCCTTCAAAATAGTTTCTGATTCAGAAGGCAGGGAGTCCCGATCCCACGATGGTTTGTCACTAAAAGCTGTGGGAACCTCAAACTCATGCCCCCCAATGAAAATCGAGCTTCCCCAATCATCCCCCTGTATGGATCCATTCTTCCTTCCAGGCTGGGTCCTTCTTCCAAGTGCCGGGAATAACAAAGTTAAGCGTGTTCTTTGCCTTAGTATAAAACTGACCTCGGGGGTCGCCAGATAGGCTCCCGATTTGGAAAAGATAGGCCAGCTCCTCTGCTCTGGGCTCTCTCATCACCTTGCTCAGCTAGCATTGTTCCCTCCACAGCACGAGGAAGCCAATCAAATGCCTCCAGAAGCCGAGCGTCAACTGGAGGGGAGCAAGCTGGATGGCGTTGAGAGCTCGCCAAAGAGTAGGATGAAGGGGAAGCCTAACCCCATTCTCAAGAGCCGCCACATGAATTGGAAGCACTCCTTTGGAGGGATTGAAGAAATCATAACCCTTGAGAGGTACTGAGATAGAAACGCTGTCGGGAATGCCGTACTTAGACCTCAAACGATCAATCACGTTCGGATCAACGGTGGAATCAAGGACAACCCTGAAGTCATAGGGAGGAAGCCTCTCCAAAGAGGGGTCGGAAGCTGGGACTCGATGCTCCCCCGTGGTGTCGCTGTCAACCTCTTTATCGGAGTCTTTATCGGCTAGATCCAAAAAATGGTCGGGATGGTTAGAAAACCCGGTCCCAATGGACACATTCATGTTCAACCGCCGACGTTGCGGATTGGGCGGAGAATCATTGCTATCTAAGCTCCTCCTTGCCTATTTTCCAGGGGCAAGGCTGAAGACCTCTTTGCCGTCAACCATGGAATCAACGGAGTCGCGACTAGTTTTCGACATGATGGAATGAAGTCGGTGAGGATGAGGAATGAAGAAAAAGATATGCTTGAGAGAAAGTTTGTGAGAGAAAGTTTATCTTGGGAAAATTTAAAGTTTGAGAGATATGAGGAAAACGTTGAGATAAACAAGTATATATAGGCAAAAGAGCAGCAGCACGGGCCGTTGAAATCTTTGGTTAAGATCACCTCAAATCTCGGAGACTGCCGTAAAGCAGCCGGATTAACTCATAAATAAATCAGTCAACTCACGCCACGTCACTTGCGCAGTTAATGAGAAGATTTACCCAAGATTCTGGTAATGGTAAAGAAGGAAAGATTTTCCAAATAAAATAAAAAATCTGACTCCAACTCCAAGCTCGACAACCGGTGTTCAAGTCAGAGGGGACTTCTGTTAATAGCCAAATTTGGCTAGGGACCAAAGGGAAATTTTCCACCCTCTAAACCTGGCTCCATGCCTAAGGTCATCCACTAGGAGACTATGTTTCCCGAAGCCGAGCTACGATACTGATCGGGCCAAATATGTAGTATATTTAGGCCCTCAGATCCTTACCTTATGTTCTGTTTTCGTGCATTTTTGTATCTTTGATGGATTGTTTTGTGCATATTTGTAGGAAATGATGCAAAGACAGGTTTGGAAGGACATTGCAGTGATTCCGGCAGAAAAGGGACGAAAGTAAAGGCAAAGGAGTACAAATAGCTCGACAGTGCGGGTCCAGTGCGGGTCAAGTGCGGGTCGCAACCGCACTCTGACCGCACTCCAGCCGCACTCATGTTCATACCTGGGACAGGATGCAAGTGAAGAGATAAAGTGCGGGTACAGTGCGGATCATCCAACCGCACTTAACCCGCACTAATGCCAAACCAGAGAAGTTGAAGATGCACCTGAAGTTAGAGTGCGGGTACTGTGCGGGTCATCAAACCGCACTCCACCCGCACTGTCACCAAGAATAGAAGAGCAGAGTTGTACCTGACATTAGAGTGTGGGCACTGTGTGGGTCATCCAACCGCACTCTACCCGCACTGTTGCTCAAGACAGAAGGTAGATTTTGCACCTAACAGGGAAGTGCGATTCAAGTGCGATCACAGTGCGATTCCAAGTGCGGGTCAAGTGTGGGTAATTTAACGGCACTCCACCCTCACTTTGCCCTGATCCGAGATTTGAAGATAAAGGCAACCCATACAGTACGGGTATAGTGCGGGTAATTCACCCGCACTCCACCCGCACTCCGAGCGCGCAAGTTTGATTTTCAAAGCTTAAGTGACCTATTTTTGTATCTTGTATAAATAGAAAAGTATAGAAACGTTTTAGAGAGCCTTTGACTCCATTTTACAGAGGTTAAACACATTTAGACCTAGAATCTCTCTATCTCTCTCTCATCCTTACATTCTCTACTCAACTTCAAAGAAGTTAGGAGATTGGAGCCACTTCAAGGAAGGAGATGTTCTCCAAGGGTTCTTTCTCTTTCCCTTCTCTTAGTTTCCTAGTTGTAATGAGTAGCTAAATCCCCTCTAAAGGGTTGATGGAGTAGTTAGTTAAATATTGGGCTTGTACATAAACTTGATATTATATTGATATTCATGTCTATCTTCCATTGATCTATTCTTGTTGTGAATGTTTATCATTGATTTCTTGTGTAGAAACCTGCTCTTTGCAAGATGTCTTTGTATTATGTATGAGTATTGCATCTAGATATACATCCTATTTAGTTGTTTAATGCTCTAAAGAATGGACGGAAAGTCATGAATTCCGACTCTTAAACCGCGGTTTTAATCTAACCTCGATCGAGTTTCCGGCACTATACATCCTAGGTCGGAACCCATGAGAGAGTTTGAAGTCATCTCTATACATCCTAGGGTGACTATGTTTAATCGGTTGAGTCATTGTTAGGTAGACGAGCTTCATTTCTAGACTCCGATAAACAACCAACTCTATACATCCTAGGTTGCTCGTTTACGATCGATTAATCCCTAATAGGTGGTCCGCACTATACATCCTAGGTTGGCCACCTTCTAAGGATAAATAACCGACTCTATACATCCTAGGTCGGTTACCTTGAATAGCCGTGCTATTGACAAGTTTGTTGCATTGCCCAGTATTTACTTTCGTATCCATTAACTCCTTAGTTTCCATCATCTATATGTACCCTTCATTCCATTTCCCCCTTCATTTAGTTTCCATAATTAATTTAGTGTTATTTAAAGAGTAATTCACCACCTAAATTTTCACCAAATCATGTTTTGATATTATATATATACATAACATTACTTTAGCAATAACTAATTTAGCTAACTCCGCTCCCTGTGGACGACACCCCACTTGCCACTATATTTATGTTTTCAAACTAATTTAGGCTTTGTGAGGTTTTATCAAATATTGTTGACGGATTGATCTTTTAAAATGACACGAAGAAAAACGTCCTGTCAGATACCGCCCCATAGAAATAAGGACGGGGCTCCAGAAACACCCGGAGTAGAGCCCAGTTCGGTCAGATCGAGCCCGCATCACCGAGCATGAAACCAGGAAATCCCCCTGAAGTCGGGATTACCTCGCAATCTCTCCAGAAGCTGACCTATACCTCGGTGACATAGTGGGGTGTCCGTAAGAGGCCACACCTAGCTCCAAAAGATCAAGGGAGGTCAGACCTAGCTCCTGGCTAGACTAAACTCCTGAATATCGGAGCTAAGACACTGATCAACCTCACTATCTAATGTACCTCACCATAATATACACCATATTCAACGACCCCTATGGGAGATCATGCTAACAAAACCTGAGGATACACTGGATCATATCTTAAGACGTTACATACGTACAGAACAAGTAATAGAGTCTAAGCAGGAAACAAATTGATCTCCACCAAGATATTCTCAAATCAGCAATTAACTTAAAGTCAATGACATTTAAATGTAAAATCCCGTCCGATAAGGAGGGAAGGGATGGAGAAAATCAAGGGGAGAATAAATTAGTTTAACCTATGAAGACAATGTATAAAAGGAGGATTTCGGCCTTCAGAAAAAGGAGAATACTTTTCGACAGACATACGACAAGTACCCGACTACACCCTAGAGAAAATTGAGAGCAATTTGAGAGAGATTTGTATATCACACACTATTAATAAAGAATGTATTTTTGATTCTTTTTGGTGGTTAATAGTACCAATATTCCTTGTCATTTTACTAGGCACTGTCACACATACGTTCAACCTTGGCCACCACCTACGTGGTAGTGGTCTCGAGGGTATTAACTGAGATTTCTAGCCATGAGCAAAATTTATGTTAACAGTTTGAACTACTAAGTTGATAAGGTTTTGTTGAAATCAAATCCTCCACAATGTAGGAGAATTTTGGCCACCCTATATACATATCATCAAATTCGTTTTTGATAAATAGTTCAATGAAAAAGTTTTTTTTTTGAGAAAATTTTTATTCTCTTGCTTTCGAATTAAAAAAAAAACTTCCAACTCAAGAAAGAGATGTAGAATTTGGCCAAAGAGAAGAAGAATATGGAGCGTTTAATTTTTGATAGTGCACTAGAAGCTTTTACATAAAAAGGCTTTATGTACAAGATCGAATTCTTGTTCACGCGAGTTCTTGATTAAAAAGATTAACAATTCATAAGCGACCAAATGTTATTTATTATCTCTAGGAGGATTATTCTGACTAACAAAAGAAAAAGTTTGTTTTTCCATCCTCAGGTTTACAATTCAAAGAATAGGGAGCCCACACTACTCGGTGATTCACGTTCATGATTGGATTGGAAGATCTTGCGAATTCAATTCGAAGCAAGCGGATTCAATTCGATGCAATATCAATCGTCACATGAAAAAGGTATGATACTTTTATTATATGTTAATTAATCAAGGGTTAAGGTTTTTTCTTTTAAAAGAAATTTCTTTCGAAATATACAAACCAAGTTTTTCGCTTTCGCCACGTGTTTTTCCTTACAGTTGGTATCAGAGGCTGGTTGTACCTTTGATTAATTGATGTATATATTCGTGGATCTATTTTTTTTATTGTAAATATGCATGTTTTAGAAAGAGATGGCACTCTAGGTATTTGCATATATAATTACAACGGAATGTATGGATATATATGTTTTATAATATGATTTGTTATTGCTCGATTTTGGTCATAGAATTTAAATGTAATTTTTGTCTGGAGTTGTAACAAGATGGGTGGTCTATCAGCGCAATAATTTCCTTCTTGCTAGTTGTTTAGTTTTTTTATTTATTCTTTTGTTGTAATTGTTATAATAATTAAAAAAGCTGCTGTAATATATTCAAGTTCTGAAGATTCAAAGAATTGAAGAATTGAGAGCAGAAAAAGAAGCAACGGAGGAAGGCCGGGGCAGCCCGTGCACACCAAGGCAGCAACCGTGGCCTACCAAAGCTGTTGCGCGTATGTACGCTGTTGGTAGGTAGCATTCTGCTGCTGCCGTGCAAGGGGCAGTGCGCTCGTGGTACTGCGCATGGACCAGAGCGCACATGGCTCCGGGCGTACGTGATGTGCATGGGGCAGCCACGTATGGATTTTGGTGCACAACAGTTTTGATGGATTGCCGCTTGATGACTTGTTTGCCAAGTTAGGGTTTCTTGTTTTCCCAAATAAATGTAATTTACTTGCTTTTACTAGGATGGACCAAAATTGTGGCTATTTATTTTTGTAAATATTGCAATGTTTATCATTGTTTGATAACATGTCATATAGAATACGAGTGCCACTCATATATCTCTTTTGGTATGAACATGCATTGAATGGTTTAGGTATCTAATTGGCATCTAGATAACTTGGTAAATCATTCTATGGAATTCGATCACACGCCTTAAATAATTAAGTGGGAGAAGGTGTTTTGAACACCTACGGCCTCTAAGATAAGTTGAGCTTTATGTTTCGTGTGATAACCCCCCAAGGGGTATCCATGAATGGAATTTATCAAGATACTTCTTTACAAGGATAGACTAGACAATTGACTTAAGCGATATCTACTCTAAAAGGAGGGATTTTCGTGAAGGAATATATTGAAGGTCGATAACTTGGTATTACACTCAATGTGGTTTTATTGATATCCTTCCAAGAGTTCCTGTCAATATAAATCGCAAGGCTAAATTGAAAACGCTGGTTGTTATGTTAACAATTAGGTGGGACCTAGTCCAACTAGTAAATGGTGCGAACTCCCAAAGGAGGCGTGACATTTATGGATATTGGATCACCGTTGAATTTTGTGATTGAAATATTTCATTTGATTCAAGATAAATATTCAAAAGTGCTTTATCATGATTATTTACTTATATAAAATTTGTTTTATTCAAAAATCATGACTCCATCCCTAATCAACATCCTAAAAGATTATACTTTAACCGGAGATAATTATGTCACATGGAAAAGGAAAAATTGGACTGTTGTTGCAATCAGAAAAGTATAAGCTTATTCAGTCTAAATCTAAACCACCTGCTTCTACTAATGAATCTACTGAGGTTTAAAGAGACAAGTATAAGCAGTGGGAGACCTCAGATGAGATGGCCAAATGTTACATTATGGCCACCGTCTCCGACGTGTTGTAATAGCAACATGAAGGAATGAGTACTGGTACTGATATAATGATGTCTCTAGAAGAGATGTTTGCTATGAGGTCTAGGACGACTAAGAGTGGGGCAGTGGCTGCTTTCTTGAATCTTAGGATGAAACCTGGACAGGCTGTGAAAGATCACATGATGAAAGTCATAGCACATCTCAACATTGTTGAACTCAATGGTGCTGAGATAGACGGCGAGACAAAAATTGACATGATTGTCAACTCACTGACAGATTCCTTTGATCAGTTCAAGTTGGTCTACACCTTGAACAATAAGGAATACACCTTGCAGGGCCAGATGCAAGATGTTCAAAGCACTGAGAAGATCCTTGTGAAAGGCAAGGGACAAGAGATTCATACGGTTGGTAAAGTTGCTACTGTTAAAACCAGTAAGAAGGTCAAGAAACAACAGAAGAAAAGCAACTTGGGCCTACCAAGAAGCGGTTCCAGGAAAGGAAAAGACTGAATGAGAATGAATTCAAATTGCGTTTAGGCAATAGAGCGTTGGTGTCTGCTTGTGCAGTGGGAGATATTAGAATTAATTTAGATTCTAGTAGGCATTTAGATTTGATAGACGTTTATTATGTACCTCAATTCAAGAAGAATTTAATTTCAGTTTCTTGTTTAAATAAATTTGGATATTCGGTTACTTTTAATAAAAGTTTTATTATTAGTAAGAATGACAATTTTGTTTGCAAAAGTACATTGGAAAACAGCTTATTCTATTTGTATAGAAATATATCTCTCTTGTTAAACACGGAATCAACGGAACCTAATCATAAAAGATTAAAATTATCAAAAGATGAAACTTACCTATGGCATTTGCGCCTAGGTCATATTAACCTTAATAGGATTTGTTAACATGGTTTTTTGGCAAGGGTCTAAAGGAGAATTTTCCACCAAGTATCTACCTAGTAGGAACCAATCCCGGCACCCAGGTACCTAGCAGAGCCAAGACCACGATCTCGATTGCCTATCTACCCGGATGAAGCACCAAAGATATTCAGCCAGGAAAAGTAGGTACCTCATTGCACGTCCATACTAGCCCTCTGATGGAAAGGGTATCGCGATATCACGCTCCCAGTATTTCGAAGATACTTGATACTCCCTAAATGGTGCCCTGGTACCGCGACATGTACTTGGTACCTACTACGTGGTACCCAAGTACCTCGACATCAGTCTAAAGTCCATCCGAGATAAAAATCTTACTTGTCCAGTAGGGTGAATATCCATATAAGGTCGCCAGTATGATAGACCAAACACCATGCCAGTAAGACGGATCGTCACTCCAGTATCTAGTATACCACGCCACTAGTATTGTTCCCCAATTAACGTTGGCAGAAAGAATTGACTCCTTCACCATTTAAAGCGCCATAAATGAGACCAAACGGTCAACCAAATCAGAGTTTAAATATGACAGCGATCAACGGGATCAAATCCCGCGCCTTCAGCTCCACTTAACGCCTTTCAGTGCCTAAAATAGGACTCTCAATAATCCGCATCAATACGACCGTATTCTGAGGGGAGTTTTTGGAAAACTATATATATAGCTTTGAAAGGTAAAGAAGGGGATCGGAACATCGTGTTTTTAACTCAAAAAACAGAGAGATTAATTCCCAGAGTAATTTCTTTTGAATTCTCTAAAGCCAATGAGAGTCCATTGACAATCACTAGAAGAATATATCTACTTATTGACTTAAACGAAGGTTCCACCACCTTCCTGTGTAAAAACAAAAATAGAGCTAAAGTGAGGGGAGTGTACGTATTGTAACCATAATTTCAATACTCTTTCAATTAGACAGTGTTACTTCGTATCTCGTTGTTCCCTTTTATTTCTTTTTCGTTCATTTTTATCTATGTTACGAAGAGGGACCTCGGTACTGAAGGTACCTATCCCACTACTGGGTGAGGGTGTTAACCGAAATTTCACTTCCCGAGTGGATTTTTCCGTTCACAGGATTAAAAGATTGGTTAGTGATGGACCTTTAAGTGACCTAAAGGTTAATGATCTACCAACTTGTGAATCTTGTCTGGAAGGTGTTGACGGTGATTTTTGGATTATGTAAAATAGATCACACATCACACAAAATATGTTGAACTAATTATCGAGCAATGAATCAAAAGAAATAAAAGATCAGGCAAAAAGATTTTACGTGGTAAAACCCCAAGACGGGGAAACATCCACGGTTGCAGGTGACGGCGAGAAAGAAATCCACTATCAAGAATGAATATTACACACTCAACTACACTTGCTCTCCCCAATATCTAGTAATTCATCAACCCTTGCTAGGCATTTTTATGGTCTATTTATAAGTGTATAGAACCCTAATTCTTAGAGTACAAGTAACATAATTAATGGCAGTGTTCTTATGAAACATAAATTATTCTAACTTGTATAAGTCGTACTAATCTTCTTTCCTATTTTGTATCGGTGTGTTCAAGTCATATCAGGTCTCTTTCTTGATTTTGATAACTTTGAGGAAATCTGTTTCCTTACCAAAGTATGCTTCTTGAAGTCTCATTTTGGGAGGATTCTTCTTTACGTGCTTAAGTCGTAACAATGTCATCATCATGCCAAGCATATGTACATATCTAAACATTGTCTACATTTCACTCAGCCGACTATCTTCCAAACCCGACCAAATCTCTTTCACCCCCGACCAGGAATCTTCACCCAATCATTTAGGTTTCCCCTGATCGTTTTCTTACTAACCCGATCAATCTAATTACCTTGGTAGGGTTTTTCCGACCCGACCATCTAAGTAACTTTGACCAGTATTGTGGGGTTATTTTCTGATCACTTTAGGTTGATTCAATTTAGTTGACACATCTGTGGAACACGATGTTTATGCTGACGTGTTATCTCTTAGCAAATTACACCAATAACAATACCCCCCTCAAAAATTCAAACCGAGCATTTTGCTTAATAATAATTCGCTTGGTTAGACATGATTAACTCGGGAGCCTTTTGTCATGTAGCTCATAAAAGTTTATTAATTCTGGGTAACTAGCTTTTAATTTCAGCCACAAACGGTTGATTTGCCTGGATGATTGGATGCGAATGATGTAACTGACAACGACGTTTTTAAATTTCAAACAGCACGTGATCTTCGGGATTAGCACACCAACCACCACTCTCGCATGATGTCATCTTCGCCTATAAATATTTTCAAAATCCCTCATTTCCCTCTCATGCAATATTTCCTTTTAAATTACGCGACTCTTTATCTTCTAAATTTCTTCTCTGCTCCAAATTTTTTTCCAGAGTTCTTCGTTTCTGCCAGATATTCATCCCACTCTAATCATCAGGTATGGATTCTACTACTCGCCATCGTTATGTTGAATTGTTGATTCACTATATTGAAATAGGCGATAAGGAAAATATTGCTAGAATTGAATCTATTTTAGGAGGATTTTTTCAAGACTTTTCTAGTCCAGTTCACCCTGTAGCCCTTAGTGTTGATTATTCAATGGCCCTTCCTAAATTTGTAACCTTCTTCTTTTGAATCAAACATTGATAACCCAACTGTTTCTTCTCCAAATTCATACCCACATATGTCAAAGACAACTGGATCCGATCGGGGAAACAGGCCAAGCTTTAAGGACTCTTATGTGATCGATTTGAAGATCCTTTCCCAATTGCTGAAGATGGAGGATATTCCCAGAAGGCTACAAGCTTTCCTTTTAAAGTTCTCGGTAGAGCATCCCTGAACCTTTCGATTCGAAAGTAAATGTGGTAGATGAGCCAGAGTTAGTGAAGTACATTGAAAGGTTCGATCTCTCCCCGATCGGTTGAACCATTCTTAAGTGGCCAACGTGTAATCAGGAACCCCCCCCCCCCTCTCGGAGGGCGGTGGCCATCTATAGGACAATGCTCACATCTAGGGTCACATTACCCCTTCAACCTTTCATCACCCGATTTTTGGCTGAGGCCGGGATTGCTCATGCTCAGCTTTCACCAACTCATACCGAGTCGTTATGAGTCTATGGCACCTGTGGAAGCAGATCGGTGACAAGTACCCCTCGACCCCATAAGAAATTCAGAACTTCTACACTTTGGGTCTGTCAGACAATGGGGGTACCTTCTATCTTCAATTTAGCTCAATCAACCACTGGATTCCCGAAGGGTATGACCAGCGACCCACACCTCCATCCAGCAAGGATCATAAGGGCTTCATTTGGGGCTTCCCTTCCTCCAATGAATATTAGAAGAACAACTGGTTCTTTATTCCGGGGGAATGGGGTGAGACCGTGGGTGCCGATCCTCGGCAGGAATTGATCAGGAACAGTTTTCCCAGGCACTTCCACAATCCTGAACTATGGAATAAGACTCCTGCATCATTAATAGAGGACCAAGCCAAAAATGCTATCAAGGCTGCTCAGACAACGTGGGAAGCCAAGGATCAGCGGGCGTTGTTCACCGAGAAGGACCTTCTTGATTTAGGTCTATTTCCTCTGATTTAAAAAAGACGCAAACACTGTAAGTATCTTTCATTTTTCCTGAATCTCAATTTTTTTGAGCGCTTACTTGCTCTAACGGTCTTATAATGGCTCAGTGTATGAGATCGACATCGTGGCGGAGGAACAAGCTCAGAGAATCAACAATCTCGATAAAGTTAGCCGGGCAGAAGATGCTGCCCAGCTGACTCAGGGGATTGCTCCTCCCCAACAAGGTATGGTTGAGCACCTGACCCCAACGCATCTTCAAGCGCTCCTGATCGAGAAAGAGAGACTAAATCCTCCGATCAAGAATAGTCAGCATAAGAGGTCTCCCAAAGGTTCAAAGAGGAAGCATACCAAAGAGACAACTAGTCACCGCCTGACTAAAATTTCTGGAAGATCTTTAGTTAGTAAAGTGGCCAAAACCGATGTTGGACCTTCTGCTTCTGATACTGCTCGTAAGAAGAAGAAAACCTAGTTAGCAACAGTCCTAGTAGCTCGTTAGACTGGAGTCAAAATAGTAACTATTAAAGAGGATGATGAGGATCAGGACATGTTGACTGATTTGATCCGCAGGCAGCATAGATCGAAGAAGAGAAATGATCGTGCTTCGGCTCCATCTATTCCTCTACCATCTGACCGGACCGGGGCGGATGATCAGGCTATTATCGGGGCTACCAGATAAGCCACTCCTCAACAAGTTCAGCCCCCATCCCGGACCAAACTGGTTTCTCCAAACAGTCTATCCAGCTGACCAAGGCCCTGCTAGCTCTTCAGCTCATCTCCCTGGCAAAGCCCTAGTACAATTTTCTGTAAAACGTCAGATAGTCTTTTCTGACTCGAACTCGGACGAGGGACAAGCCAGTCATGTAAAGGTATCAGTCAATCAACCTGCCCCCGAGGACAACCTTTCTGACCATGAAGTGGATCAATTCAGCAAATTCCCTGTAAGAACAAATCACCCTTTAGGACCTTTGCCTGATGTGGCCATGACCCCCCTTGTAAGAAATAATGAGGCGGGCTCATCAGAGGCTACTGGTTAGGGAAAAACTATCGCCACACCTTCGGTGGAAGCTCTAAAAACTGTTCCTATCATTAATCCAATCCCCACTGACCAGCAGCCTCACGACCCAGACATGTTAATAACTCCTGCTACTGTTAGTGCCCTTGGTTTGGGGGGAGCATCAGTCAACCCTCTTGACATATTGAAATCTATGTCCGCTGGAAGGGGTTACGTTGGTGAAGGCTACTGGACCAATTTTTGAAACGCAAGTGATTGGGAGTGAGTCTGCGCTATTTTCAATAATGGCGAATATGTATGTACTTTTTACTTTCTTTTATCAATTCTTTTCATTTCAAGTTCATACAGTTGTGACTTGTTTCTTTCCTTTTCTTAAGGCTGTGGAAGAGATGGCCAAGGCTATGGTGGCTCAAAGGAAGCAGGCTGCCAAAATCTCTCGGCTGGAGAAAGAGCTTGAAAAAAGAAAGGAAGAGATCAACTCCGTTTCAGCCAGCGAGTCAAAGTTGAAAGAAACTTTTGAAGAGAAGCTAAAACAACGTGATACGACCGAGGCTATCATAAGGAAAACCATATCTAAAGCTGAGACCCGAGTTGATAATGCAATAACTAACTTGACGGAGCTCGTAGTGAAGAGTACCGAGCTTGCAGCAAATCTGGCCAAGGCTGAACAACGGTGAACAAAATTGGAAACCAAGCTATCTCTGGCTGAACAAGTTGCCGCTGGTGAAGAGGCAGAAGCTCGAACCACCAAAGAAACTCTGGCTTCCTCTCAACAGTATATGCTTGAGGCTCAGTAGGGGTCTGATGAGACCAAACTTCGTTATGAGAGGTTGATTGAAGACTTGAGGCAACAGAAGGTCAGCATGGAGGTGCTCTCTCGGGAGTCCAGGTTAGCCCTTAAAGTTCAGAGCGTTGATCACTACAAGAAATCCCCAGCATTTAAAGCAGTTATATTGAGGGAATTGGAACGAGGTCTGGCCACTGCTCGAATGTTCTTTGGGGGTAAGGAGAGGTCAACCGGAGAGGCTCGCCGTAAATGGGACCGAAACATCAAAAAGCACAAGGCCGAGTCTCTTAAAGCGATAAAGAATCAAAGGATGATATGGAGGGCTTACTGCAAATCTGTTGGGAAGGATCCTCACCAAATGCATCTAGAGCTCCCATCCAGATCTTCCTTGGTGAATTTTCATAAGCTCGAAGAAAGTGGCGCTATATCCAAAGGCATTGATGTTGGCCCTCTTCTTGAGACCGACTACTCTCCTTTCATAGCTGAAACTCGTGAACATGACATTTGCTGGCCAGATTTTGGAGACCTGACCCGATGGCCCTTCAAGTACTCCTAGAGTCTGATCGCTCATTTGTCTTTATGCAAAATATTTTTGTTGTACAACATATCTTGTAAATTTTCCTTGTAACACTGTAAATGATTGTCACTTTTGATGTGATAAGCTATCTTATTAAATGATTGTGACTAATCTGATTGATTATGTTTTCAACTGATCGAATTTGATTGATTACTAACTAGATCAGCTTTCTTACTTAGCTGATCGAACTTGACTGAACTAATCATTAATCATCTTTAACTCGTTCAGTTGTCTTTCCAACGACCTATTATTGACCCAGCTAATCGACTTTTTGATTGGCTGAATTTGGCCTGGTTAGTTTAATTACTGACTGGCCTTTACTTATTCCAGTCGATTATCTAATTAACTGACAAGACTTGGTTTGGCTCGCAATTGCACTGTATGCTCATTCAAGTAGTGTTCATATGATGGACCATATGTATGGTATCTAGTTTATAGACTTTTGTCTTTTATCTGGCAATTAAGTCACTGGGACGTCTCCTAGTAGTCTGTTACTCAAGATTCGTTGCAATGAAAATTTTCTTCGTCTCATTGACTTTGCTTATCTTAGCATAGTGTCTGGTTAACTAGCATTTAAGCATGAGAATTTGATTATCTCATCCAACTTTCAACGCATCCCACCAAGGGTTTAGTCACTTGAAGGCGCTCTAACAGTGCTTCTAGTGCACCCAGTTAGTTTCGGTGAAAGTGCACTGCTTTTGCAGCATATGCTTTCAACCCCATTAGTAGGCCCCCCGAGAACCCCGTTTGGGGTTCAATCGAGACTTGCTTTTGTAAACAAAAGCAAAATCAGAACACTTTTCCTTGAACTATGCTTCCCTTGAAGGGCTTTTATTAATATATTTGAAAAATCTATAAGAAGAAACAATTGATTAAATATCACTGACATCTGTAATTATTCTAATCATAACAGAATATCTAAAAATTCTAAGAGAAAACAGAAAAAGAAAACCCCTTAAGGGTAGAATGTCTTCAAGTATTGAGTGTTGCATGGCCTGGGTAACTCTCCCCATTCTGGTCGGACAAGGCTCCATGCTCCATGCCCAGCTAATCTGACCACCTGATAAGGCCATTCCCGTTTATCTGCCATAGATCCAGCCGTATTATCCCTTGTGCTCGAAGATACCCTTATAAGAACCAGATCTCGGAGTTGGAACCTTCTTATCCAGTCGTGCGAGTTGTAGTATCTCGCAACCCTTTGTTGGTAACTGCATTTTTTACCCTCGCCATATCCCACTTTTCCTCTAACTCATCTGGGTTCTATTCCAGGGTCCTTATATTGGCATCATACTGGTAAAGCTGGACTATTAGGGAAGAATGTGCTACCTCGACCGGGATAACAGCCTCAATTCCAAATGCTAAGGAATAAGGTGTTTCTCATGTTGAAGTTGAGTTGTTCGGTATGCCTAGAGCACCTCATGTAGCTTATCTGCCCAATTTCCTTTCTTGCCATAGAGCTTGGCCTTTAAGGTGTGCTTGATAATCTCGTTGATAGCTTCAGTCTAACCATTGGTCTGAGGATGGGCTAGCGTAGCATAATAGTTTTTGATGTGGAACCTTTGGCACATTTCCCTGAAGTTATCACTATTGAATTGGGTCCCATTGTCAGTGACAATCGTATCTGAGATCCAGAACCGGTAAATGATTTTCTTCTTTATGAAGTTGGTGGTATTAGCTTCGGTTATATGTACCAATGCTTCCGCTTCTACCCATTTTGTGAAGTAATCAATTGCCACGATAGCGTGCTTTGCACCTCCCTTAGTTGCTGTTGGCATTGGGCCGATCAGATCTAGCCCCACATTGCAACTAGCCAGGATGAGGTCAGATTCCTCAAGTTCTCAGGTTGTTGCTTAATGTCGTTTACGATTCTTTGACAAGTACCACATTTTTTAGCCATCGATTTGGCATCCTGGAATAGGGTTAGCCAGTCGAAGCCCAGCCTGAGGGTTTTATGAGCCAAACCTTTTCCCCCCGTATGGTTTCCACATACACCTCAGTGAATGCTAGCCAGAATTTTATCTCCCTCTTCTTGACTGACACATATCTGTATAGCCTTAGAAAATCCTCTTCTATACAGCTCGACGCCTATTATTGAATACCGAGCTGCCCTGTATCTGATGTTTTTTGGTTAGACTGTGTCTTCGGGAAGCGTACCATCTTCTAGGTATTGCCTGAACGGGGTAATCCAAGTGACTGGCCCATCTTCCAATATTTCTATTGTCAGCTTTTCTTCTTCTTTAGTAATGGGCTTCTTGAGATGAGCCACTCGAATCATTTTAGACTAGATACCAGTGGATACTGATGCCAATCTTGATAATGCATCAGCCTTCTCATTCTTCTCTCTCGGGATCTGAGTGATTCTATAATCCTTGAATCTCCCAAGAAATATCTTAGCTATCTCTAAGTATGCCGCGGTATTAGAGCCTTTTGCCTGGTACTCATCCAGGACCTAGTTAACCACAACATGAGAGTCATTGAATATCTCTACCTCGTCCGCTCCCAATGTTGTACATACCCTGAGTCCAGCTAACAAGGCCTCATACTCGGCCATGTTATTGGTAGCCTTTAAGTCAAATCGCAAGGCACATTCCACATGATCACCTTCACGGGTTGATACCACTATGCCTGCCCTGCTGCCATACATATTTGATGACCCATCAACGTGTAGCTTCCAATTGAAAACCTTCTTTTCCTTTTCTTCTAGTATCCTGATTAACTCACTATTCGGCTCAGTGAACTCGGCAATCAGGTCCGCCACCACCTGACCATTTATTGCGGCCCTTGGCAAGTAAGTGATATCAAACTAACTCAGCTTAACCACCCATTTTGTCAATCTTTCTGACACTTCTGGCTTGGATAAAATCTACTTTAATGGACAATCTGTGTATACCTCAACCCTGGGAGCCTGGAAGTAGAGTCTTAGCTTTCTTGCAGCTATCACTAATGCCAATGCCATCTGTTCAACTGTCGAGTACCTTGTTTCTGCTGGTAGCAAAGCCTTGTTGGTGTAATACACTGGTTTCTGTATTCCATCATCCAATCTGACCAGTACTAATCCTGTGGCCACGACTGTGACTGATAGGTATAAATATAACGTTTCTCCCATCAGAGGCTTCGAGAGGATATGAGCCTTTCCTAAGTATTCTTTGATCTTCTGGAACACTTGTTCACACTCTTGATTCCATTCTATCCCCTTATCTTTCCTTATTGCTTTGAATAAGGGTAATCATCTATTAGTTGACTTGCTAATGAATCGGTTTAGTGAGGCTAAGCAGTCTGTTAACCTGTGGATGTCTTTCAAGGTAACCGGGGACCTCATCTTTTCCAAGGCTCTTATTTTCTTAGGATTCGCTTCGATCCCTCTCTGATGCACTTGAAATCCGAGAAATTTTCCTAACGGAACCCTAAAAACACATTTGTTCGGGTTGAGTTTCATCCCATATCTTCTTAGCATTCTAAATGTTTCCTCCAGGTCGGCTGTGTGCTTGTCGGCTGTGTGCTTGTCTGCTGTGACAATTTTTGTCAACATGTCATCAATATAGACTTTCATGTTTCTGCCGATCTATGGAGAAAACATCTTATTTACCAGTCTTTGGTAAGTTGCCCCGGCATTTTTGAGACCAAAAGGCATTACTTTGGAACTGTAAAGCCCTTGATCCGTTATAAAAGCGATATTTTCTTCATCTGGGCCGAACATCCTAATCTGATTATAACCTGAGTATGCATCTATGAAGCTCAACAGCTCCTATCCCGCAGTCGTATCAACCGATTGATCTATCCGGGGTAAAGGGAAACTGTCCTTTGGGCATGCTTTATTCAGATTTGTGAAATCCACACACATTCTCCATTGCCCATTTTTCTTCTTTACAAGTACCACATTGGCAACCCACTCAGGATATTGAACTTCCCTGATCGATCATGCCGCCAATAACTTATGGACTTCTTCTTTGATTGCTTGGCTACTTTCATGGTTGAATCGTCGCCTCATTTGTATCACTGGCTTGTGCTTATGGTCGACAGTTAGAGATTGGGAGATTATCTTAACGTCGATTCTAGGCATGTCTTCATGTTTCCAATCAAACACGTCCTTGTATTCTTTCAATAGGTTATCTAGTTGATCTTGTATATGTTTGGTCAGCTGTCGTCCCAACTTTACCGTTCATCCTGGATTCCTGGCATCTAACACGACCTCAATAGTTAGCTCCCCTTCCTCATTTTTCACATCTTCTGGTGATGACTCCCTTGGGTTTAGGTCGAACCGAGTTGGTGTTTCCAACTTTTCTTCATTCTCATCATCTTTTAAGCACTTTTTTCGCTCAACAAAATCTACCGGCATTATATCTGGTTCAGCTCTCTCTCTGTAAACCACCAGGTTGGCTTTCCTCACCCATTCTTGGGAGCCCTTTAGTACTCCTACTCCAGCTTTGGTCAGGAATTTGACGGTCAGGGCATAAGTTGTTGTAACTGCCTTCGTTTTGTTCAAGAATGGTTTACCTAGCAAGGCATTGTATGGCCAATTCTCAATGTCAACAACCACGAAATCGAGCAGGACTATTTTCTGAAATGGAAAATTCCCTATCTCGACAGGCAATTTGACCGTTCCCAGAGATCTTACTTCTGCTCCCCCGAATCCTCTAAGCGGGATCGCCAATGGTTGCAAATCCTTCCTTTAAAGCCCTAATTAATAGAACACCCCAGCGCTCAGGATATCCACCGAGCTCCCATTATCAATCAACACTCTTCTTACTTCCCGATGATTGATACGAAATTACACTACAATTGCATCGTTTGGTTTTACTTCTAAACAGTGGGCATCGGCTTCGGAGAAAATGATCGGTTCCCAACCTAGCTTAAGTTTCTTCTGATCGGGGCATACTGAATTTACCTCCAAGCTTATTTGGCCATATATTGCTTCACGGACTGCTGTCATTCTCTCTCTGTTACGTCAAGAGGTATTTAACTCTAACCGTATATATTTGAGTTTAATTAATTAAAAGGTTACGGTTCAACTTTGAGAAAAAATTTAAAACCATACGAAATCTATTTTTCGTTTCTTCCACTGCGTTTTATATCGATTTTTCCCTACAATGGTGTGGTGCACCAACCAGTGAGGTTGATTAGTGTTCTGACCTTGATATCTGAGAAGTTTCATCCAGCTTGGAGCCAAATCTAGCTTCTCTTGACCCTTTCGAAGCTAGGTGTGGCTTTCCTTGACCTTTCTAAGCTAGGTGCGGCCTTCCTTCATCCAGCTTGGAGCCAGGTCTGGCATCCCTTGACCCTTTCGAAGCTAGGTGTGGCTTCCCCTGACCTTTCGAAGCTAGGTGAGGCCTTCTAGGGACATTCTTCTGTGTTAATCGAGGTACGGGCGAGTATCTGGAGCGTATGCGAGGTGACCTCGACTTCTGGGAGCTTCTAGCTTTGGTGATGCGGCCTAGATCTGATCATTTCGGGCTCTATCCCGGATGTTTCCGGAGCCTGTCCTTGTTCCTGGGGTGATATCGTAGTTCAGCTCTGGATAGAGAGGTCTCCTGGTGGAAACTCTCGGGTATGGAACCAGGTCTGGGAGGTGGAAAATTTTCCTTTGGTCCGTAGCCAATTTTGGCTATTAACAGAAGTCCCCTCTGACTTGAACACCAGACATCGAGCTCGGGGTTGGGGTCAGATTTTTACTTTATTTGGAAAATCTTCCTCTTTTTACCGTTACCGAAATATTGGGGAAATTTCTTCATTTGAGTGACGGGATGCGAACCGATTAATTTATCTTCGCATTAATCTGATTGCGTTACGGCAGTCCCCGAGATTTTTTACCGTTACCCGAATCTTGGGGAGATCTTCCTCTTAACTGCGTAAGTGATGTGGCGTGAGATGATTATCCCGTTGTTGAGTTTAATCCGGTTACATTACTGTAGTCGATTTTTTACAGTTACCAGACTCTTATCTCGGTAGCTCGTGTTGTTGCCCTCCTGCCTATATATATGTCTATTTTCCTCCTCGTCTTCCTCACATCTCTTCGAGTTAAAAATTTTTACTGAGAAATATTTCCATAGCCTTTCCTCCAAGCTTGCTTCTTTCTTCATTCTTCGTCCTTTTTGGATTTTACAATGTCGAAAAACAGTCGTGACTCACCTGATTCCATACTCGACGGCGAGGAGGTCGTCAGTCTTACTCTGGAGAAGCGGGCTAGGAGGAGTTCTGACGGCGACGATTCCCCGCCCACCTCTCAACGTCGGCGGTCAAGTAGAAATGTATCCATCGGGACTGGGTTCTCCAACCATCCCGACCACCCTTTGGATATCGTCGATGATGACTCCGACAAAGAAGCGGAGGGTGGCGCCGCGGGGGAGCGTCGGGTCTTGGCTCCTGGTCCCCTTGTGGAGAGGCTTCCTCCTTACAATTTCCGGGTTGTCCCAGATTCCACCGTTGACCCGGTGTCGATTGATCGCTTGAGGTCAAAGTTTGGCATCCCCGACAACGTATCCATCTCGGTGCCTCCCAAAAATTACGAGTTCTTCAATCCCCCTAAAGGCGTGCTTCCGATTCATATGGCCGCTTTTGAGAACAGGGTCAGGCTTCCCCTTCATCCGACCATTTGGCGAGCTCTCAACGCCATCCAGCTCGCTCCCCTCTAGTTGACGACTGGCTTCTGGAGGCATCTGATTGGTTTCCTTGTATTATTGAGGGAGCAATGCCAGATGAGTAAGGTGACGAGGGAGCCGGGTGCAGAGGAGCTGGCCTATCTCTTCCAGATTGGGAGCTTGTCTGGGGCTCCTCGAGGCCAGTTCTACGCCAAGGCCAAGAACAAGCTCAACTTTATCGTTCCTGGTGCCCCAAAGAAGGACCCCGCGTGGAGAGAAGAATGGATCCTGGCGGGGTATGACTGGGGGAGCTCGATTTTCACCGGATGGCATGAATTCGAGGTTCCCACAGCTTTCAGTGACAAGCCCTCCTGGGACCGAGACTCCCTGCCTTTTGAGTCTGAAGCAGTTTTAAAGGCTATTCTAGCCCGGAATTATTTAAATCCGAAGTTCCCTACTGCTGAAGCTTTTGATCCTCGTAGGGTGAACAAGTATTTATGGATTTCAGACGCTATTCCTCGTAAGTTTCATTGAGTTGCTTCGCCTTATTACTTAGCTTGGTTCTAACATTTTCTTTTTTAATCTGCTTATTCACAGTTTTCGTCGTGGAACCGGCCACCCGTCACGTCTCACGCTCCTCTCAAGGTGGAGTTTCTCTTCCCTCCTCTGGGGTCGAACCTGCATTGGCTTCGTCTATCTCTCCGACTGGGTCTAAGATGGCCACTCTTTCCTCGCGGGCTTTCCGGGCATTGGGTAAAGCTCCCCAGGTGGTTGGCCCTGCTGCTTCTGCCCCCTCGGCCGTGGCCCCTAAAGTTGCTACCCCTTCGACTCAAGCACCTGATTCCGCTGCGCTTCCAACAACCAAAGCCTCGGAGGTTTCTGGGAAAGGTGTTTCTTCTGGGAAAGGTGTCGCGAAGGTTCCTTCCAGCCACTCCCGGCCTCAGTCGAGCTCGACAGGGCGGGATGAGGTCCTGGAGCAATTCGTAGCGTCCTGTCCGAGTAGCGGGATCTCCAAGATGGCTTCTATGCCCGTAGACGTCCTTATAACCAAGGGGTCAGCTATTTTAGCTTAGGTAATTGTATTTTCTTCATGCTACTCTTGTTATTTCGTTCAGTTTCTAACTCGAGTCCTGTATTTTATAGGCCTTCAAGCTTAATGTCGCGATGAGCCAGTAGGTAGCCCTCCTCTGTGATCGGGCTGCAAAAGCCGAAGCTGAAGCCAAGAAAGCCGGGGAACTGCTCAAGCAGGCTCGGTCTTTAGTGGAAGAGGTGACTTCCAGCCAGGGAAAAATCGAGGTCGAGATGGCTGAGCTTCGCTGCGATCATGAGAGGATGAAGCAATCTTATGATCAGGAGCATCTTCAATCTCTCCGGCGGGCTAGGCAGCGGAATTCCTGGAGATCTGAGGCTAAGAAGTTGGACCTCGAGAACCAGTCTCTGATTACTAAGGTGACCAAGCTGCAAGCTGATGCGGAGACCTCCTTCAGCGACGGGTATTTCTATGCTTCCTTTCAGGCCACGGAAGCTCTTCCTCCTCCCTTTGATTTATCATCTATTACGGGCTGGGATAGACAGGAAATAATGCTCAAGGCTGCCGAGTTATCTCACCCTGAAGGTGACAAGGTGGTTCCTTCGAGCCCAGCAGGAGTTGGGAAGCAGCCCGCTCAGACATATCCCTCATTCCCTCTTCCTAACTTTATCACCTCAAGTCCTGGGGAGTCTTCCAGCAAAGTGATGTCCTCTCGATCCGAGGAGGACAAATCGGGAGCTGGTGAAGAGGTTAGGAGCCCATATAAGGATCCCCCTTTAACAGAGATGGAGGTCGACAGGAGCCAGATGGGGTCTTTGGCTGCCCTTCTTGACGTGGCTATCCGTCCTGAGGTTATGGACGTAATTAATGAGGTTTTGGAGGAAGATCCAGCTGATCATTCGATGGAGCCTCTAAATGGAGGAGCGGTCGACGAGGATAACCAAGATGGACAGCTATCTATAGAGGGGGTTGATGGCGAGGATCAGCAAGAGGAAGGAGGGCCAGTGGAGGGGAGCCATGAGAGTCCCAAAGTTTAAAGCGTTTCATCATGACTTGTTTCTAATAGCCCGGAAAAGGGGGTGGGGACCCCGTTTTGACCTTATCAGTTTTTCCTTTTTCTTCTTCTTTTTGTATCCCGAGTTCGGGGGTTGGGCTCCTCATTTGGATGTAGCCTTATCGGGGGGTAGGCTCCCCTTGTCCTTAATGATAAATCGAAGCGCTCTTTTGAGAACTTTTTATTTTATTTCTGGTCTTGAATGGGATCCAAAGTAGCATCTGTAGCAACAATTAAGATTCGTGTAGGGAATTATGATGATTTTGATCCTGCACAAGAAAGCAAACATTATATATATACGTATATATATATATATATATGTTTTGGGTGATAGCCCAACCAAGACATCAGGAGGGCTACGTAGCTATTTCCTAGTCTTTGAAATCTGGAGGGCAACCGTGCTCTTACACTCAGATCCTTCTTGGGGGTGGTAGCCCGACCAAGGCATTAGGAGGGCTATCGAGCTATTTCCTGGTCTCGAGATCTGGAGGGCAACTATGCTCTTACACTCAGATCCTTCTTGGGGGTGGTAGCCCGACCAAGGCATCAGGAGGGCTATTCAGCTATTTCCTGGTCTCGAGATCTGGAGGGCAACTATGCTCTTACACTTAGATCCTTCTTGGGGGTGGTAGCCCGACCAACGCATCATGAGGGCTATTCAGTTATTTCCTAGTCTCGAGATCTGGAGGGCAACTATGCTCTTACACTCAGATCCTTCTTGGGGGTGGTAGCCCGACCAAGGCATCTAGAGGGCTATTCAGCTATTTTCTGGTCTCGAGATCTGGAGGGTAACTATGCTCTTACACTCAGATCCTTCTTGGGGGTGGTAGCCCGACCAAGGCATCAGGAGGGCTACTCAGCTATTTCCTGGTCTCGAAACGTTTATGTTGAGTTTCTCAAACAAGGGTGTAGTCACTAATGTTGAACATAGTTGGAGACAAAGATGGAGGAGAAAAGGAAATAGCTGAGTTGATGATCGAGATGTAGTACATCTTTATTAGGGTATGTAATGAAAACTAAGTGGGGGTAGTCTGCTTGGGAACTCCTTTCAAGGGTAGAATTTCTTCAAATGATCTGCATTCCAAGTGTGGTTGATGGATCGTCCGTCCATGTCTTCGAGTTTAGAAGCTCCATTGCGAACAACTAGCTTTATCAAATATGGCCCTTCCCAATTTGGACTTAAGACTCCATCCGACCTTTTCCGAGTGTCTAGGGTCACTTTCCTAAGTACCAGATCCCCTTCCTTGAATTTCTGGGCTCTAACCTTTTGGTTGAAGTATCTAGCGATCTTGCTCTGGTAGATCGCTACTTTCTCTGCTGCCCGGTCTTGTTTTTCTTCTAGGAGGTCTAGATTAGCCCGGAGCTTGACTTCGTTACTTTCGGGCTCAAAGTGATGTACCCTAAACGAGGTTAATTTATGCTCGATGGGGAAGACTGCTTCAACCCTAAAAGCCAGGGAGTAAGGTGTCTCCCCGGTAGCTGTTCTTTTTGTAGTCCGGTATGCCCAGAGGACTTCTAGTAGCTCTTCGGCCCATTTACCTTTCTTATGCTGAAGCTTCTTTTTCAGAAGTTTCTTGATAGTCTTGTTGGTGGATTCTACCAGCCCGTTAGTCTGGGGATGAGCCACTGAAGCGAGCCTGAGGTTGATCCCCAATCCTTTGCAGAAGTCTTTGAATCGAGCGTTGTCGAATTGCTTTCCTAGGTCGGCTATAATGATGAGAGGGGTCTCGAATCTGCATACCACGTTAGTCTTGATGAACTTGGTTGTATTCTTTTCTGATATTCGAGAAACTGCTCCTGCCTCGACCCATCTTGTGAAGTAGTCGATAGCCACAATATCATGTTTCATCTGTCCATGAGCGATAGGAAGTGGCCCAATTAGGTCGATTCCCCACATGGTAAAGGGGTAAGGTGAACTGAGGGACGACAGTCGCTCGGGTGGCTGGTGGTTCAAGTTTGAAGTTCTTTGACAAGGTTCTCAAGATTGCACAAAACTCTTTGCATCTTGGTGGATGGTGGGCCAATAGTATCCCATACGAAGCACCTGATAGGCTAGAGCTTCCCCACCTATGTGGTTCCCACAGTCCCTAGAGTGGACCTCTCTCAAATCCCACTTACCATCATCGGGATGCAAGCACCTAAGTAAGGGGAGGGATCTGCCCCTCCTGTAGAGGTATCCGTCCACCATACAGTATCGAAACGAGAGTCTCTTAATTCTTCGGGCTTGGTCGGGCTCTTCGGGAAGCTCTCCTTCAAGGAGGTAAGCGACAATTGGGTCCATCCAGCAAGGCAGGCGATCCAGGGAACAAATTTCTCCATTTGTGGCTATGCTTGGCTGGGTGATTACTTGGAGGGGAATTCCCCTTGGTAGGGACTAGCCTCCGTTCACCGTTATTTTAGCCAGAACATTCGCGCGATGGTTTTGGTGTCGAGGCACCTATCGATCTTGAGTCCCTTAAATTTGTTTTTTAGCAGCCAAGCTAGATTTAGATAGGCAGCCATATTATCTCCATTTGCCTGGTAGACCCTAGTTACCTGGTTTACAACAAGCAATGAATCGCTCTTGATCTGCAGGTAGTCGGCATTTAGTTCAATGGCTACCTTCATCCCGGCTAGGAGGGCTTCATATTCTGCTTCGTTGTTGGTAGCTTTAAACTCGAATCTGAAACAGTGACAGAATTCGGTCCCCTCCGGATCAATTACAACTATACCAGCTCCTCCCCCGGATGCTCCATCTGAAAAGAGGATCCATGGCTTGCAGCCCTCCATCCAATTGTCGACCTCGGATATCTTTTCAGGGACCTCATTTGATACTGGGGGATCATCTGGATCTGGGATAGTTGAGAATTCTGCCACGAAGTAGGCCAAAGCCTGTGCCTTAATCGTAGTCTGGGGCTTATACTTTAGGTCGAACTGAGTGAGCTCTAGTGCCCATAAGACTAGCCTTCCTGACACGTCTGGTCTTTGCAAGAATTGGCGGAGGGGTTGGTCTGTCACCACTGCTATTGTGTGAGCTTGAAAATAGGGACGGAGTTTCCTCGCTGAGATCACCAGAGCATAAGCGAGCTTTTCCAGGAGAATGTAATTCCTTTCTGATTTGGTCAAAGCATGACTCACATAGTATATGGGTCTTTGAAAACCGTCGCTACAATCCTTGGCCAAAGCCCCGCTTACTGCAGTTTCTGATACGGCCAGGTAGATCTGTAACTCATCTCCGAGAACCGGCTTGACTAACAATAGGGGGCTTGTTAGGTACTCTTTCAAAGCTTGAAACGCATGTTCTCTCTCTCCTGGCTCCATTTCATGTTCCTCCCTTGTTTGATGGCCTTGAAGAAGGGGAGATATTTATCGGTGGAGCGAGAGATAAACCTGTTGAGTGCCGCCACCCGTCCAGTCAGAATCTGTACTTGCTTGAGCGAGGTCGGGGATTCCAGGTCCAATATAGCTTTGATTTTTTCTGGGTTGGCTTCTATACCTCTCTCATGAACCATGAAGCCCAGAAACTTCCCTGCCGTTACCCCAAAGGCACATTTGGAGGGGTTCAAACGCATCTGGTTTTCCCTCAGTATGAGGAAGGTTTTGCGAAGGTCTTCCTGATGTCCTTTTGTGGTTGGGGATTTCGTGATCATGTCATCGATGTACACTTCCATCGTCCTTCCTATCTCGGGCTTGAACAGCTTGTTAACCAGCCGTTGGTATGTGGCCCCCTCATTCTTCAAACCAAACGGCATCACCTTGTAGCAGTATAAGCCCTGCCCAGTAATGAAACTGGTCTTGTCTTGGTCAGCCGGGTGCATTTTAATTTGGTTGTATCCTGAGAATGCATCCATAAAACTCAAAAGTTTATTTCCGGATGTGGAGTCAACCAGCTGGTCGATCTTTGGTAAAGGAAAACTGTCTTTCAGACAAGCCCGGTTGAGGTCGGTGTAATCAACACACATACGTCATTTCCCATTCGCCTTCGTGACCATGACCACGTTGGCGATCCATTCGGGGTAACGTACCTCTCTGACGAACCCTGCTTTGATCAATTTATCAACCTCTTCATGCACCGCCGCGTTTCTATCAACGTTGAGGTGACACCTCTTCTTCTTGACGGGCATGACTGTTGGATCTACTGCTAGTCGGTTGGTTGCCAACGATGCCGGGATTCCAGGCATTTCATCATGGTTCCAGGCAAAGATGTCGCTGAATTCCCTGAGAAGGTCAATCAGTCCTCTTTTTACTTCTAGATCAAGGGTGGCTCCGACCTTGACGACCTTGGAGGGATCGTCATTCCTGATAGGTATCTCTTCTAGTTTATCTACGGGCTACCCGCTGGCCCATTCCTTACTCCGTTCTTCCTCGTAGGGCATGATAGGTTCGCTCTCCGGATGCCCAGAATGCTCTGCGGGCTCCTTCTCCTCCAAGATTGTCCGAGACGTATCCATGTCTTCCTGGACTAATGTCACCTGTACACATTGTTTCACTAAAGCTGTAGGATTGGCAGATACTGCGTAGCATTTCCTGGCTGCCTGCTGGTCTCCACCTACCTATCCTACTTTGGTTCCAACCGGGAATTTCAGGACGTTGTGGTGTATGGACAAGACTCCCTTCAAGGAGGATAGGAAAGGTCTCCCTAGGATGGCATTGTAGGCCGATGAGGTGTCCACCACAACAAAGTCGGTCATAACATTCTATTGGAGTGAAGTGATCCCGATGATTACTGGGAGGATCATTGACCCCACTGGTATGATCGAGTCCCCAGTGAAACCGTAAAGCGGAGTGGTACAGCTGTTGTAACAACGTTGCTTCAGGTTCAATTTTTCCAGGGTATCCTTGAAGAGGATATCTACACTACTACCTGTATCCACGAGCACACGGTGGACCAGACAGTTGGCGATTTGTATCGTGATTACCATAGGATCATCATGAGGTTGCACAGTGTTGAAGACATCTGCTTCAGTGAATACGATCGGTGCTAATTGGGAGGGCTCTGTCGGGCTCTGGCTAACTTCGAAGATCCCTCGGCTTTCTCCGATGCGGGGAACCTTTCTTGCGTGGTTTTTCTGGGAATTATTGGAAACTCCAGCCAGTGTAGGACCTCCGCTGATAGTGTGTATCACATGGATCTGTTGCATTAAGACAGCCTGCTCCCCTTTCCTCTTTTCTGCGTCCTCATGGATTTCGGCTTGTACCTCCCTTCCAGTCCTGATATTATCTCTGACCTGTTGCAAGAACTCAATCAAGCATCCTCCCCTAATCAGGGCTTCAATCTGGTTGCGTAAATTATAGCACTATGAGGTGTTGTGGCCCACATCTTCGTGGAAGTCGCAGTACTTGTACCGGTTTCTCCTGTCAGCTGGGGCCTTCATTGGAGCGGGCTTTTGGAGCAACCCTTTATCTCGTATGGCAAGGTAGACTGTTTCCCGGGAAGCATTCAAAGGGGTGTAATAGTCATACCCTTTTTCCCCTTGCATTACTAGAGCCACGGTCCTGGGAGGCGGCGAAGCCTGGGGAGGAGTTCATTTTGCTGGATATCTTTCTGGCCTATGCAGAGGAGCAGGGAGGCGATAGGTCGACCTGTTGGGAGGTTTATTCTGAGTTTTCTGTGCTGGCTCAAATTTGGGGGCTTCTTTCTTCAAACGCTTCGTCGTTCTCATGTCGTCGTGTTCCATCTTGACCTTGAGTTTTTCATCGATCACGACCTGCTCAAGAGCCCGGTCATAGGCCTCCTGGTAAGTCTCGGGAGGTCTCTTGGCGAAGGAACGGAAAAGCTTTCCTGCCCATAGATTTCGCCTGAAGTTGGCGAGGGTTTCTTTTTCAGTGAAGACTCCCATTTGTATGACCTCCTTGTGAAATCGCTTCCACGTACGATCAAAGAGTTTCACTCCGTTCCTGGATCACATATTGGAGGTGTATGGGATCTTTCGGGCGAGGTTTGACTCCTTGGAATTGTAAGCAAAAATCTGTTGATAATTTCGTGAAAGAATCCACGCTACCAACGGGCTGTTTCCTGAACCAGGTTTTCACGTAGTCGGTCAAGGTCGTTGGAAACATTCTGCACATAACTGCTCTAGTAGTGTTCTGGACCTCTATCTATTAAACGAAGCTCTCTAGGTGGCTTAGAGGATCTTCCGTTCCAGAGAACTTATCTGCTGGCATTTTGAATTTTGGGGGGAGCTCTGCCTCCCGGATCCTCCTAGTGAAGGGAGCGTTCATCTCGCTCAGGGGATCCTTTTTGTCCTCCTTATTCTTTCCCTTCCTTATCTGCTGGACCTCTTTTTATAGCTTTGCCAGCTGATCCATCAGTCGCTTGTTCCCAGGTCTCTTCGAGTTAACCTCAGATTCCTCACTGTCGAATCTTTCTAATGAACTGGCAATTTCTATCTGGTCCTCCTCCTGGACATGATCCACTCGGGGAGTTTGTCTACTTTCCTCCTCTAAGGCCCGTGCAGTTCTCCTGGATGTAGTTGGATGAGATAGCCCTCGTGGCTTCCGGGTAAAAGCATCCGTGGCAGACTTAACTAGCCTGGGTTGATATTGTGAAAGTCTTTTCGAAACTAGAGGCATGGGTCCCAGCCTATCCCGGATCGAACGTTGGGGCCCTTATCTATCTCGAGCCAGTCTCTGGAAGGGGAGGTCCTAGGCGATCGAAAGCAGGTGCCTAGCTCTGAGCCTGCTCGGCTCTCCCTGATCATTCAGGTTGGTTGGCTGGATCGTGATTCCTTCAACGTCAAGGTGGACGCGGATGGATTCTACTAAGGCCGCTGCTTGTTGGTCGAGCGCTGCCTGGCTTACTATAGGGTGGCCAGTAGCCCGCGTATTGGTTGTCTGGATCGGAGCTTGACTACTATATCCAGACTTTCTCCCCTTTCTTGGGGCTTTTCGTGTTAGCCTCGCCGGAGGTTGCTCCGGGACTCTATGCTGGCCTTGGGAGGAGCGGAGCCTCATAGTTCCTGTAAAACAACTGAAATGTAAATGCAAATAATTGGTTAATTGGGCGTAGGGTAAATCCCCACAGACGGCGCCAGAAAGTGTTAACGGAAATTTTGCTCAATGTGAGAAATCTCAGTTAACACCCTCAAGACCACTACCACGTAGGTGGTGGCCAAGGTTTATTGTATGTGTAGCAATGATTTATAAAATGACAAGAAAGCAAGAATATTTAATTGAACGTGCATGGTATACAAATACAAAGATTTTTTTATCTTTGCTCTCAACTCTCTCTAGGGAATAGTTGATTGTTTGTCATATGCCTGTCGAATAGTAGTCTCTTTTCTCATTTTCTTTCTTTTCTACTTATACATAGGTTGTAGGTCAAACCGACTGATTCTCCCCTTGATTTTCTCAGTCTCTCCCCTCCTTATCAGGTAGGATTTTTTAATGTCATTGACTTTGCCGAATTGAGAGTATCGTGGTGGAGATCAGCTTATTTCCTTTTTGGATTCTATTACGTGTTCTGCATATAGGTAACTGTTTCCAAATATGATTTAGTGTATCCCTCGTATCCTTTCAGCATGATCCTTTATAGAGGTCGTTGAATATGGCATGGTGTGGTGCACCAACCAGTGAGGTTGATTAGTGTTCTGAACTTGATATCTGAGAAGTTTCATCCAACTTGGAGCAAGATCTGGCTTCCCTTGACCCTTTCGAAGCTAGGTGTGGCTTTCCCTGACCTTTCGAAGCTAGGTGCGGCCTTCCTTCATCCAGCTTAGAGCCAAGTCTGGCTTCCCTTGACCCTTTCGAAGCTACGTGTGGCTTCCCCTGACCTTTCGAAGCTAGGTGTGTGTGGCCTTCTAGGGACATTCTTCTTTGTTAATCGAGGTACGGGCGAGTCTCTGGAACGTATGCGACGTGACCTCGACTTCGGGGAGCTTCTAGCTTTGGTGATGCAGGCTAGATCTGATCGTTCCGGGCTCTATCCTAGATGTTTTCGGAGCCCGTCCTTGTTCCTCGGGTGATATCGTAGTTCGGCTCTTGATAGAGAGGTCTCCTGGTGGAAACTCTCGGGTATGGAACCAGGTTTGGAAGGTGGAAAATTTTCCTTTGGTCCTTAGCCAATTTTGGCTATTAACAATACATGTATAGAAACCTAATTCTTAGAGTACAAGTAACATAATTAATGGTGGTGTTCTTATGAAACATAAATTATTCTAACTTGTATGAGTCATTCTAATCTTCTTTCCTGTTTTGTATCGGTGCGTTCAAGTAATATCAGGTCTCTTTCTGGATTCTGATAACTTTGAGGAAATCTGTTTCCTTATCAAAGTAATTCTTCTTTACGTGCTTGAGTCGTAACAACGTTATCAACATATCAAGCATCTATACGTATCTAGACATTATCTACATGTCACTCAGCCGACCATCTTCCAAACCCGACCAAATCTCTTTCACCCTAGACCAGGAATCTTCACCTGATCATTTAGGTTCCCCATGATCGTTTTCTTGCTAACTCAATCAATCTAATTACCTTGGTCTGGTTTTTCCAACTCGACCATCTAAGTAACTTTGACCAGTATTGTGGGGTTATTTTCTGATCACTTTAGGTTTATTCAATTTAGTTGACACATCCGTGTAACGCGATGTTTATGCTGACGTGTTATCTCTTAGCAAATTACACCAATAATAGAAGGTAAGATAACCAAAAGGTCGTTCACGACCAAAGGCAAAAGAGCCACTGAATGTTTAGGATTAATACACACTGATATGTGTGGTCCTATGACCATTCAAGCTAAAGGTGGATATGAGTACTTCATCACTTTCATAGATGATTACTCGAGATTCGGTTATGTGTATCTCATGAGACATAAGTCAGATGCTTTTGACATGTTCAAAGAACTTAAAGCTAGAGTAGAAAATCAGCTTGAGAAACACATAAAAGTCTTGAGATCTGATCGTGGTGGAGAATATCTATCTGGTGAGTTTCAGCAATATCTTATTGATAATGGGATAATTTCTCAGCTTTATACACCAGGTACACCTCAAAAGAATGGGGTGATAGAAAGGAGAAATGTGACTCTTTTGGACATGGTTAGGTCTATGTTGAGTTATTCAACTCTTTCTAATTCTTTTTGGGGATATGCTTTACAAACTGCTATGTACATTTTAAACGATGTACCATCTAAGTCGGTTCCTAAAACACCGCATGAGTTGTGGACTGGACGAAAGCCTAGTTTACAACACTTAAGGATATTTGGATGTCCTGCACACGTGTTAAAAGGAAAGACATAAAAGATGTAGTCCCGTTCAGAAACATACATATTTGTGGGGTATCCAAAAGGAACCAAAGGATATTATTTCTATGGTCCTTCAGACCTTAAAGTATTTGTTTTGACAAATGCTAAATTTCTAGAAAAAGGACTTCATGAATAATTTTGTGCCTAAGAGTAGAATTGTCCCGAATAAGCTTTCAAGAGATACAATTCCAGAAGAGGTTTCACAACCTAGTCCAATTGTAAGTTCCGCACCATCACAAGATCAACAACCTACCATTCCTCATCGTAGTGGGAGGGTTAGTAGACAACCCGAGAGATACATCGGTCTAGGAGAATCAGTGGAGAATCTCCCAAACGATGATGATCCCTACACGTACAAAGAAGCTATGGAGGATGTTGACTGTCGCCATTGGCAAAAGGCAATGCAATCTATGTACTCAAACAAAGTCTGGTATCTTGTAGACTTGCCTAAAGGGATAAAATCTATTGGGTGCAAGTGGGTATACAAGAGGAAAATGGGTATGGATGGAAAGGTGGAAACCTTTAAAGTTAGATTAGTAGCTAAAGGTTACAAACAAAGGAAGGTGTCAATTATGAGAAAACATTCTCTTCTGTGGCCATGCTTAAATCCATTAGGATACTCTTATCCATTGCAGCATCTCTAGACCTAGAGATTTGGTAAATGGACGTCAAAACTGGTTTCCTTAATAGAAGTCTTGACGAAAGCATCTAATGATGCAACCAGAAGAATTCATTGAAAAAGGACAAGAGGAAAGGGTATGCAAGTTGCAAAGATCTATATATGGACTAAAGCAAGCATCCAGATCATTGAACATAAGGTTCGATCAAGGTGTAAAAGGTTTTGGATTTATTCAAAACCTTGACGAACCCTATGTATACAAAAGGTTGTAGATTCTTTTGCCAGCATTTGAGTGGGATCAAATGTGTTATGATGAGTCTAAAATCATCAAAGTGTAGTGTCTTTGGGCAAAAGAATCTAGTGCACTAGGTACATTGAATAGAATCACTGTGAAATACTTTATCCAGAACAGTCAGTGGATAAAAGTTTTAACTTGAGGACAATTGGAGAGTCTATCTCAATCCTGAGATAAATGATGGACTTCTGGTTACAAGTGTTATCATTTGAGCTATCAATGAGTACGATTATATAGCATAGTTTGTCCTCGATAGTTTGGTGGTATTCATTTGTTAATCGTTAGAGGACTTCATTTAAAGATATGGACATCGTGACTCCATTTATTAAATGTGAGTAGAATATCATCATATGGATATTTTGAGGTATTGGATATTAAATCTTAACGTTAAGTTTTCGATAGTGTCTATTGAAACATGGCTTTTGGACAAGTCAAGATATCTAAGTTAAAAATGTGGTCATATGAGTAAATATGTTAACTAGGAGAGCTATAGGCTGTCTATGAGCTATTGGCGATTACTGATATTTTTCACGAGGATACACTATCTCCGATAAGGTTGTCTAGGGCACGAATGAGTAATATTAACTTATGCTACCTTTATTTAATTAGCTCTTTAGTGGAATGAGCTAAAATTAATATATTGAACCTAAGTGAATCATTTGTTGATTATGATTAGGTTATGTCTATTGAAGCTTAAATTCAGATAGCCCGCCAAGATCCCCAATCCGCACGAACTTGCATGGATCATTTGATATATTCTACTGGACCAATTTCTGGGTCCATCTAGAATTGTTTTTGGATTTTGGAATCCAAAAATTTTTGGAGAGGTGCGGTCATGTGTGATAAAGACACGTGGTAACTCTTTAAATACCTAGAATGGGCGGCCAAGGATGTGGGAATTCTTGGGCGGCCCTAATGAGGTGCATTTAGCATTCCATTAATCCATTAAGAATATAATTTGCACATTTTAATTAAATGGACTATTAAATTATATTAATGTATTAATCTAAGGCATGTGGACTTGTTTCTTTTATAGTAAGAATGGGTCTGGTTCACATGTGGACTTTTTATTAAAGTCCAATGGATTTAATAAAATGAAAAAACAATATATTACCCAAATATATATACTTGGGCGGCAAGGCTAATAATATTAGATTAATACATTGTTTATTTTATTAATTAATCAAATGGAAATTAATTAATTAATTAATTGATTAAAAGTCAAAATCTTTTTCTAACTAGGAGAAGGATTCCTAGTGTCATACTATTATAAGTAGTTTACGAGGAGAATGACTCTTAATGTCATAACTATTGATAGTAGTATACTAGGACAAGGACTCCTAGTGTCATACTATTGTTAATAGTATGTTAAGTATCAGATACTTTATTTGATAAGTAGATAAATTAAAAAGAGTTTTTATTTATCTAGTCAAATTAAAAAGTATTTGATATCTATCAAAACTCTAATTGATAATCAATTAGGAAGTTATTGATAAAGTCACAATTTTTAATTGATATTTAATAATTTATTATTGGATAAATATACCCATGAGTTGGAGTAGGTGTGAACTAGTTGATAAGGTTTTGGTGAAATCAAATCCTCCATAATGTAGGAGAATTTTGGCCACCATATATATATATCATCAAATTCGTTTTTGATTCAATGAAAAAGTCTTTCTTTTTTTAGAAATTTTTATTCTCTTACTTTTGAATTAAAAAAAAACTTCCAACTCAAGAAAGGGGTGTAGAATTCGGCTAAAGAGAAGAATAATATGGAGCGTTTTATTTTCGATAGTGCACTAGAAGCTTTTACATCAAAAGGCTTTATGCACAATATCGAATTAGGGTTCACACGGGTTCTTGATTAAAAAAATTAAGAATTCACAAGTAACCAAACGTTCTTTATTATCTCTAGGCGGATTATTGTGACTAACAAAAGAAAAAGATTTGTTTTTCCGTCCTTAGGTTTACAATTCAAAGAAAATGGAGCCCACACTTTTAGGTGATTCACGTTCATGATTGGATTGGAAAATCTTGAATATTCAATTCGAAGCAAGCGGATTCAATTCGACGCAATATCAATCGTCACATGAAAAAGGTATGATGCTTTTATTATATGTTAATTAATCAAGGGTTAAGGTTTTTTCTTTTAAAAGGTGTTAATAGCCAAATTTGGCTAGGGACCAAAGGGAAATTTTTCACCCTCCTAGTCTGACTCCAGGCCCGAGGTCATCCACCAGGAGACCACGCTTCCCAAAGCCGAGCTACGATACCACCCCACAAAATAAAGGCGAGCTCCAGAAACACCCGGAGTAGAGCCCGACGCGATCAGACCGAGCCCGCATCACCAAACCTGAAATTAGGGAGCTCCCCCGGGGTCGAGATTACCTCGTAACCTCTCCAGAAGCTCGCCTAAACCCTGCTGTCATAGAGGGGTTTCCGTAGGGGGCCGCATCAAGCTCCTAAGAAATCACGAGAGGTCAGACCGAGCTCCTGGCTAGGTTAAGCACATGAATACCAAAGCCAAGACACTGATCTACCTCGCCATACATACCGTATTCAACGACCTCTATGAGGGATCATGCTGCGAATATACGAAGATACACTGGATCATATCTGGTACGTGCAAAACAAGTAATAGAGTCCAAAGAGGAAACAAACTGATCTCCACCAAGATATTCTCAATTCGGCTATTAACACAAAGTCAATGACATTTAAATGAGAAATCTCGCCCGATAAGGAGGGGAGAGACTGAGAAAATCAAGGGGAAAATCAGTTGATTTAACCTACGAAAACTATGTATTAATAGAAAGAAAGAGGAAGAGAGAAAGGGACTACTTTTCGACAGACATACGACAAAAACCCTACTTCTCCTTAGAGAGATTGAGAGCAATTGAGAGATATTTGTACACGATACACCATTAATAAAGAATGCATTCTTCTTCTCTTTTGATGGTATTAACATTAGTATTTTTTGTCATTTGAAGAAGCACTGTTTAGAGTACATTCGACCTTGGCCACCACCTTCGTGGTAGTTTTCTTGAGGGTGTTAATTGAGATTTCTCACCCCGAGCAAATTATCTGTTAACACTTTCTAGCGACGTCTGTGGGAAACACCCACACCAGTTGATTATGTTAACCATTTGCATTTTCATTGTTTTACAGGAATCATGAGGCTCTGCTCCTCCCAAGGACAGCACGAAGCTTCGGAACAACCTTAGACGATGCCAACACGAAAAGCCCCAATGAAGGGGAAGAAGTCTGGACATCGCAGTCAAGCTCCGGTCCAAACGACTAATGCGCGGGCTTCTGGCTAGCCTATGTTAAGCCAGGCTGCGCTCGACCAACAAGCGGCAGCTTTCATGGAAACCGTCCACATTCTCCTGCTCGCTGAAGGCATCACAGTTCAACCAACAAACCTGAATGATCAAGGAGAACCGAGCAGGCCCGGGACCAGGCAGCCTGATTTCGATCGCCTGGGACCTCCTCTTCCTGAACCAGCTCGCAACAGGACTGGGCCACAACCTTCGATCCAGGATAGGCTAGGACCCATGCTCCCAGATCCGAAAAGACCATCACAATATCAGCCAAGGTGAGTTAAGTCTGCCGCAGATGCTCTAACCCGGGAGCAACAAGAGGCACCTCGCCCGACGGCATCAAGAAGGGAAGGTCGGGCCAAAGAGGAAGGAAGTTGACGAACCTCTCGAGTGGATCCCTCCCGTGAATAGGATCGGGTAATGGTCGCCAGTTCATCGGAGGAATCCGACAGCGAAGAATTCGAGGTCAATTCAAAGAAACCTGGAAACAAGCGACTGAGGGATCAGCTGGCAAAGCTACAGAAAGAGGTCCAGCAGATAAGAAAGGGAAAGAACAAGGAGGATAAGAAGGATCGATTAAGCGAGATGAGCGCTCTCTTCACCAGGAGGATCCGGGAAGCGGAGCTCCCCCAAAAATTTTAAATGCCAACAGATAAGTTCTCCGGAACGGAAAACCTTTTAAGTCACCTGGAGAGCTTCGTCCAACAAATGGAGGTCCTGAATACCACCAGAGCAGCTATGTGTAGGATGTTCCCAACGGCCCTGAAAATACTACTCAAGTGTGTGTCTAACAATCAAAGGGGGAGGGGGGTGAATGGGTTGTTAATCAATTAATACCAATTTTTCGATTAGTCAATATTAATAACAATTAACCCAACAAAACAAATATACAAAATCAAGTAAAGTGCATAAATATAAAGAACACTTGATTTTTACGTGGAAACCCTTCAACAAGGGAAAAACCACGGGCTATCCTTATAGCCACACACGATCACAGAAATCCACTATATGAGTAAAAAGTTACACCCTCAAGTGATACTCGGACTCTCACTCTCGACAACCTCAGGCTATGAACACTACCACTCGCCACTCTTAGTTCAATCCCTAGCGATATCCCCTGATCCACTCCTCTTGGCGTGAGCATCTCCTACTCTATCCCCGCGGGCCTTTTACAATGGCACTTGACCAATGCTTGCCAACCCACCCTTGGTTGCAAGACTTTACTTGCTTGTGCAACTTCACTTAGAAGCCATAAGACTTTGACTGATGAAGGGTATTAAAAGTCTAAGTGTATATGACACTATGCTCAAATGCAATAATGTGCAAGACCAAACACAAAATGCTTAACTAGATGTTATAATGCAATTAAACAACCTAGTTATCAAACAATGCCTACATGCCCATACATAATGACTCAATTAGATGTATAGATAAAATCTAACAACCTAATTGTCAATAAAGTCCAACCAACACAAGTTGTCACAACATATAATAAGGGCAATAATTATGCAATCAAGAAATGCAATTAATGAGGCATAAATATCAAAGTATAGATGCAATGCATAAAGACTTAGCTAGAAGGGCAATGTGGTCCCAAATTCTAGCTATCAATAAAAACCCAATCAAATATTCATGAACATTAACTAGTTGATTAAAACACAATTTCTCAACTTAGTTATCAATAAATCACACATGAATATTTATGATCTAGCTTTAGGTAAAAACAATAGAGCCTGAAACCTCGACTACTTATCTACCTGGATGAAGCACCAAAGATACGAACCAGGAAGAGCTGGTACCGCGACACCATGTACCCAGTACCTTGCAGATACCCTGATACTTCCTACCTGCATCCAGGTACCGCAACATGTATACAGTACCCTGGAGCACCTCGACATCAGTCTGGAATCCATCCCAGACAGGTATCCTATCGGTTGAGCTGGAAGGATATCACCACAAAGCCACCAGCATGCTAGAACAAGTGCCATGCCAGCAAGAAGGACTGGTACGTTAGCCTACCACTCCATCAAGGTGCGAAGAAGAACAAGCACCTCACCGGTAAAGTCAGATCCGTAGGCCAGCATACTACGCCACTAATATATGGAAATAATATATCCTTCCAAGCAAGGTGGGAGGGATAGTTGACTCCATTGGCCATTTAAAGCGCCAAAAAATGAGACCAACTGGTCAACCAAATCAAAATATAAATACGACAGTGATCGCGGGGATCAAATCCCCTACCTTTAGCCTCACTCAACAGTCTTTCAATGTCTAAAAAAGGATTTCAAATAATCCTTATTAATACGACCAAATTTTGAAGGATATTGGATATCTATAACTACGACCATGAAGGACAGGGAGGAAAAAAGCTGGGCTTGGAACTTTCAAAACTCCAGAGAAAACTCTTGTAAGTTCTATAAAGCCAGTGAGAGTTTTGAGACAATCACTGGGAGGGTATATAGCCATTTATCGACTTAAATGAGTTCGCCATCTCCACCCTGTGTAAAAAAAAAGGAGAGAAAAGATTGTGTTTGTTAATAGCCGAAATTGGCTAAGGACCAAAGGGAAATTTTCCACTTATCCAGACCTAGCTCCATGCCCGAGATTTTCCACCAGAAGACCATATTACCCAAAGCCGAGCTACGATACCGCCCCGTAGGAACAAGGATAGGCTCCAGAAACATCCGGAATAGAGCCCGGAATGGTCAGGTCAAACCCGCGTCACCGAATCCCCCCGAAGTCGAGGTTACCTTATAATTTCTCCAGAAACGTCCGGAATCGAGCCCGGAATGGTTAGGTCAAGCCCGCGTCACCAAATCCCCCCGAAGTCGAGGTTACCTTGTAATTTCTCTAGAAGCTCGCCTATACCTCGCTGATACAAGGAGGTGTCCACATGAGGCCGCACCTAGCTTCGAAGAGTCAAGGGAGGCCAGACCTAGCTTCTAGCTGGATGAAGCTTCTGAATATCTAGGCAAGGACAATGATCGACCTCACTAACTGATGCACCACACCTTGATACATTCGACGACCCCTATGGGAATCATGCTAGACCCGTAGATACACAGTATCGCATCTATAGACATTTAAACGTGTAGAACAAGTAATAGAGTCTTAATGGGAAACAAATTGATTTCCACCAAGATATCCTCAACTGAGTAATTAACTCAAAGTCAACGACATTTAAAGGTAAAAATCACGTCCGATAAGGAGGGGAGGGATGAGAAAGTCAAGGGAAAGTCAATGAGTTTAACCCTATGAAGACACTGTATAAAGGAGGGACTTTCTCCTTCAAAAAAGAGGAGACTACTATTCGACAGGCATACAACAAACACCCAACTATCACCCAGAAAAAAGTGAGAGCAATTCGAAAGAGAGATAGAGAAATGTATATCATATGTTATCAATAAAGAAAGATTTTTATTCCTTTTGAGTAGCTAACGAAATCGTTATCTCCATGTCATTTCATTAGGCATTGTTTTATACACATATACATTCTACCTTGGTCATCACCTACGTGGTAATGATCTTGAGGGTGCTAACTGAGATTTATTGCCCCGAGCAAGATTTCTGTTAACAATGTTATAATCCATATATGAGATAATCATTAAAATAGTACCTTTCACATCCATCTTATTCCTTTGCATTTCCCTCCATTAATCTCCAGCATCAAAGGAATCCCGGTACCGAAGGTACCTACCCCGCTGCCACCTACCGGTAGTGGATAAGGGTGCTAACTGGAATTTAGCTCCCCAGGTGGATTTTCCAGATAACACTTTTTGGCGCCATCTGTGGGAAGGTTCCACACCCTTAAAGAAAGTCGATAAATCTCATTTTCTTGCAATATTACCAGAATGAGGCTCTGGTCTTCTCAAGACCAGCCCGATCCGTTAGGGCATCAATCCATCGCTTCAACCCGAAAGGGTCAAAAGCAAAAGAACGGGGGAAAGAGTCGCAATCCCGTTCCAACACTAGCAACTGTCACGTGAGCTACCCCCAGGTATCTGCCACCCAAACAGTTAACCCGGGCAGTCTGGACCAACAAGTCGTGGCCTTCATAGAGAGTATCCGCCTCCGAGTGGTCACAGAAGGTATTACCAGTCAGCCTGCGGTACCAGATACCAGGGGAGACATAAATCGGCAAGGTACCAGGGTACCCCCCTTCGACAGGTTGGAACCACCACCCATAGTATCGGTCTGTGACAAGCTCGGGCCCATACCCCCGATACCGTCAGTCCATGACAGACTTGGGCCCATGCCCTTGATTCGGGGAGACCTGTATGACATCATCCTTGACATGTGAAATCCACCATAGACCTCTCACCTAGGAGTGCCTCTACCCGGCCCAGCCGGCCAATTATTCTAGACAACCTCAACTAGAAGCGACCAGGAGGCGACCTCGATCAGTGGTAGGAGGTAGCGCTAGAAACGCCCGAGAAAACCCTCCCAGGGGGAGAATCGGGACGAAATAGCCTCGATTGCATCAGAGGGGTCTGACAATGAAGACTCTGAGGTAGTATTTGGGAATGGCCGTAGCAGGTGCTTCTAGGATCAGGTAGCTATAATGGTGAAAGAAGTCTAGAAGTTAAAGAAGGGCAAACACTGAGAGAACCAGAAGGATCCCTTAGGAGAGATGAATGTTCCCTTCTCTAGAAGGATCAGGGAGGTAGAACTACCTCCCTGATTCAAAATGCCGACCCACTAGTACTCCGAGACAGAGGATCCTCTAAGTCACCTGGAGAGCTTCGTTCAACAGATGGAAGTCTAGAATGCAACCAGGACCGCCATGTGCAGGATGTTCCCTTCCACACTAACTGATTATGCCAAGACATGGTTCAGGAAGCTGCCAGCAATGAGTGTTGATTCATTCATGAAATTGACTACTGACTTCTGCACTCGATTCCAGGGCATTAAACCGCAACCCAAGGATCATATTCACCTTCAGTATGTGATCCATGAATGGGGTGAATCACTCAGAGCCTACGTGGAGAGATTCCACAATAAGGTAATTCAGATGGGCATTTTTGCTAAGAAAGAAACCCTGGCTAATTTCAGAAGGAATCTATTGGCGGGCAGATTGTTCAGATCATTCGCCAAACATCCACCGGAGTCATACCAGGAGGCCTACAACAGGGCCCTTGAGCAGGTAGAGATAGATGAGCAGCTCTAAGTCAAGATGGAGCATGATAACATGAGATCCGCCAAGCGCCAAAAGAAGGAGGCGCACAGGCCCGCTTCAGTACAGAAGAGCTAGAACAAACCTCCCAACAAGTTCACCTACCGGTTACAACCTTACCAGCCTCAGTGGAACCGGTACCCAGTTAAGCAGACTTCTCCTAGAGCTACACCTGCACCCAGGAAGGTAGCACAGATAACTAGCGAAAAAGGGGGATTCATTCACTACACCCCTCTAAACGCCTCTTCCGAGACTATCTACCTCGCCATCCATGACAAGGGACTACTCAGAAAGCCTGGTCCAATGAAAGCACCAGCCGATCAGCGGAATCGTTACAAGTATTGTGATTTCAATGAGGATCTGGGGCATCACACCTCGGAATGCTACAGCTTACGCAACCTGATTGAAGCACCGGTAAGAGGAGGATGCCTGGTAGAATTTCTCCAATAGGTGTGTGATAGCATTCACACGGGGAGGGAGGTGCAACCAGACATTAAAGCAACAGAAGAAAAAAGGAAAGCGAAAGGAAAGAATCTGATGGAGCAAATCCATATAGTCTACACCATCAGCGGAGGTCCCAACCTGGCAGCGACCTACAACAATTCCAGAAAGAATCATGCCAGAAAGGTGCCCAGGTTAGATGTGGGTCAAGATATCTTTAAGTTCAACGAAGGATTGCCTAGATCTCCTCCTTCAACATAGATTATCTTCACCGAGAAGGACATATACAACACCGTACAGCCCAATGAAGACTACATGGTCGTCACTGTGCAAATCTCAAATTGTCTGGTCAACCGTGTCTTGATCGATACCGGTAGCAGCGTGGATATCCTATTCAAGGGTGCTTTAGAGCAGTTCAACTTAAAGAACCCCTGCTACAACAGCTGTACCACCCTGCTGTATGGGTTCACTGGGGACTCACTGATCCCCACTTGGTCCATGATCCTACCGGTGATAGTAGGGACAGCACCGCTCCAGCAAAACCTTATAAGAGACTTTCTTGTGGTAGACACTCCATCCACCTACAACGCCATCCTTGGGAGGCCTTTCTTATCTGCCTTTAAGGGTATCCTGTCAATCTACCACAATATCCTAAAATTCTCGGTAAGGGACAAGGTGGGCGAGGTACGGGGAGACCAGTAGGCAACGCGCAAGTGTTATGCAGTGTCTGCCAACCCAGCCACACTTGCCAAGCAATATGTGCAGGTGACTATCAAGCAAAACTACAAATTACCAGAAGAGGACTTTGAAGATAAAAGGGAGGTAATAGAAGAGGAATTCGGGACAGAGGTTCCGGTCACGGAAGATGCGAAAGAGGAAGACAGGAGGTGGGCCAGTGGTCGCCATGTAGACGATTTAGAAGAAATACCGATCATGAAGGATGATCCTTTGAATGTGATCAAGATAGGGGCAACACTGGAAGCAGAAGTGAATGAAGGATTGATATAACTCCTTCAGGAATACAGCGACATCTTTGGCTGGAGCCACGAGGAGATGCCTGGGATTCCTACACCTTGGCGGCTTACAGATTGGCGGTTGATCCCACCTATAAGCCGGTCCAAACAGAAGCAAATGTGTTTCAACCCAGAAAGAAATGTCGCTATCCAGGAGGAAGTTGATAAGCTTCTAAAGGCAAAATTCATCAGAGAATCCTGGTACCCAGAATGGATCGCCAACGTAGTGATGGTGACCAAAGCAAATGGAAAGTGGCGTATGTGCGTTGATTACACAAATCTCAACCGTGCCTGCCCGAAGGATAGCTTCCCCCTACAAAAGATTGACCAATTGGTAGATTAAATTGTGGGTCACAAGATCTTAAGCTTCATGGATGCATTCTCGGGGTATAATCAAATCATGATGCACCCCGTCGATCAGGATAAGACCAGTTTTATCACCGGGCAAGGTCTAAATTGCTACAGGGTAATGCTCTTCGGACTCAAGAATGCAGGTGCTACCTACCAACGTCTGGTAAACTTGTCTGTTCAAGGAGCTGATAGGAAAGTCTGTGGAAGTGTACATCGATGATATGATCACTATGTCCCATGTAGCCGAGCAGCACCAGGACCACCTCCGCTAGAATTTTCAGATAGTCAGAGAAAACCAGATGCGGTTAAACCCCGTTAAATGTGCTTTCGGAGTAGCAGCGAGGAAATTTCTTGGGTTTATGGTCCGAGAAAAGGGAATAGAAGCCAACCCGGAGAAGATCAAAGCCATCCAGGACCTTGAGTCTCCTGCTTCTCTCAAGCAAGTACAAGGCTTGACCGAACGGATAGCAGCCCTAAACCGCTTCATATCACAATCCACTGATAAGTGCATTCCCTTTTTTAAAGCTATCAAACAAGGGAGGAACATGAAGTTGGACCAAGACAGCGAGCTGTCTTTCCAATCATTGAAAGGATACCTTGCTAGCCCACCATTGCTAGTTAACTTGTTACCATGAGAAGAACTGCAACTGTACTTGGCTGTATCTGAAACAGCCGTTAGTGGGACCTTGGTAAAAGAATGCAGAGATGGAATATAATGACCTATCTACTATGTAAGCCGTGCCTTGACCAAGTTGGAGAAGAATTACACTCTCCTAGAGAAGCCCGCCTTTGCACTGGTAACCACCGCCAGGAAGCTCCGCCCCTATTTTCTAGCTCATACAATAGCGTTGGTCACTGATCAACCTCTGCACCAATTTATCCAAAGGCTGGACGTATCAGGGAGGCTTGTACTATAGGCCCTCGAGCTCACCCAGTTCGATATCAAGTATAAAGCCAGGACTACCATCAAGGCCTAAACTCTGGCAGATTTCGTGGTAGAGTTCAGTACCATACCTGATCACGATACCACCCCGAGCTCGGACCTGATCCCTCAGAAAGAGCAAGAACCTGCAAATTGGTCCACCAATCAAGAAACCTGTGAAAATACTACAAACGTGTGTCTATTAACCTAGAGGGGGGTGAATAGGTTTTAGATGATATATTACCAACTTTTCGACTTAGTCAATTTTAATAAGGCCACCCCATATTAGCAATCAATCACTCCAAAAATAAAATGCAGAAAACAATAAAAACACAAGGATTGATTTACATGAAAAACACTCCAACTAGGCAAAACTCACGGGCTATTCTTCTAGCCACACACAGTCCTCAAATCCACTATTTGAATGAAAGTTTACAACCTAGGTTGACCTCTCATCACACCATTCTTGGTCACTAACCTTTTCACTCTACCCAACGGGCCTTTAATAGTGATTCTTGACCAAAAGCTTGTACACTAATCAACTTAGTCACAAAGCTTAACAGTCAATAAAGATATATTGAAACCTATGTGAATATATATATATATATATATATATATAAATATTCTAATATGAAATTAATGCTAGGTTACACTAAATGATTATCGAGGAATTTAAAGATGACAGTAAATGCAAATACTAGATATCAATATCAAAATGCAAAGCAAATAGATTTAGCTAGAAGGGCAAAATGGTCCTAAATGCTAGATATCAATGAACATGTATTCTCAACCAACAAACAACAACTCAAGCATGTTATAAATACCATTAAACATAAAGACATGCATTAAATCAACATTTAAAGCTAAACCTAGGCACATAAGAACACAAAAATTGTTATGGAGATTTAGGGCTTGTTCAAAATACCTAATCAATAGATGCAAGAAGAATCCATGATGAGATGATGCTTGTGAGATGCTAGATGCTCATGGATTGATGTTTGGTTGAGTAAAGGTGGGTTGTTGGAGCTCTTTCTCTCTTGGAGTTACTTTCTCTCACTAAGGGAATAAATTTCAGAGCTCTAGTTCGGATTTGGGGAAGAAGATGACATATATATAAGGGAAAAAATGAGTTGTCGCGAAAAGACGAAACTGTCCATGTTTTGGTGTCAGGCGACATCTAAGTTGACATGCACAAGTTGCCTTGCATGTCGCCTTTTGTTCTGGAGAAAAATATCAAGGCTAAGGCGACTTCATAGGCGACATGCAAGGCTCACTGAACAACACAAAAAAAAATATCCACACATAAAACAAAACAACCACAGAAGTGCTCGTGTGAGTTAAGACACAAATGCAAGATTAAGTAGCATGAATGAGAGTGTGTGTGTGTGTGTGCTTCTAGTCTCTTCAAAGAGAGTTAAGCAAACGATATACCTTTGACGTGGTTTTGAACATGAGGATGTCATCAAAGCTTGATCACGAACAATGAGACCTAATCTACCCTTATAAGCAAATCTTCCTGTAAGTTCCTCATATTTTGATTGGCTTATTTCGTTGACAAACCACATTGGAGATTATTCTTTGTAAGGGTAATTTAGGCCTCGTGAGTGTGATCAAGCTTCAAGGACATCATCTCTCTCAAAGAGCACTTCAAAGGTATCTCACTAGTTTAACTTTCTTTGAAGAGATCTAGTTGCACACACTCACTTGCATGCATTATTGTTCTTATCTTCATGTTATTGAATGATGTATTGTATGCCTCTTTTCACACTCCACACTTGCACATTTTGCACATCACTTAGTGTGTTGAGTTTGCCTCGAAAAGAGAATCTCTTCTCTTAGCGCTGCCTAGACCGCTTGGCAAGACATGCTTGCACCGCGGCATACAGAGCGGTATACCTCAACAGGGTCATGCTTCCTGTACCGCTTCCTGTACACCTGCACGCAAAGCGACCCAAGTCACGGTGTTGTCCAGTAGGCCTCTGTTGCCCATACCGCGGCCTGTGCACCTGCATACACAGCGCCCTGCACCGCGTTGTTGTCCAGACGATGCACTGCTGTGTGTACCGCGGTCTGGACACTTGCCTGAGACGCGGTCCATCTAGCGGTATTGACAAGATTTTGTGCCCTAAGTTCAAAACGATGCAGTTTTAACTAGGGCTCCCTTATATATACTCTATCTTCTTCCTTGCTCGTTTTGATGAGTTCAAGAATCCATTATTGAGAGGCCAAGCTTCCCTTAGAGAGAGAAACTCCCAAGAACTCATCTTTACTCAACCAAACACAAATCCATGTGCATCTAACCTCTTCAAGCATTATCTCATCATGGATTCTTCTTACTTTCATTGACTAGGTAACTTGAACATGCCCTAAATCTCTTTGTATTTATTTATGTTCTTGTTTGCCTAGGGTTAGCTCTTTTATGTGATTTTATTGCATATCTTTATGTTTATTGGCATTTATAACATGATTGAGTTGTTGTTTGTTGGTTGAGAGCCTTGTTCATTAATAGCTAGCATTTAGGACGATTTTACCCTTCTAGCTAAATCTTCATGCGTTTGCATTTAGATATTGATATCTAGGATTTACATTTATTGACATCTTTAAATCCTTAGATAAGCATTTATTGTTGCCTAGCATTAATTGCATGCTTGAATATCTTTTACATATTCACATAGGTTGTTTAACCTCTTCATTGATTGTTAAGCTTTGTGACTAAGTGGGTTAGTGCACAAGAATCACTATTAAAGGCCCGTTGGGTAGAGTGAAAGGGTTAGTGACCAAGTAGGTGTGACTTGAGGTCAACCTAGGTTGTAAACTTTCGTTCAAATAGTGGATTTGAGGACCGTATGTGGCTAGAAGGATATCCCGTGAGTTTTGCCCAGTTGGAGGGTTTCTCACGTAAATCAATCCTTGTGTTTTTATTGTTTTCCGCATATTTATATTGGATTGATTGATTGCTAATATGGAGTAGGATTATTAAAATTGATTAAGTCGAAAAGTTGGTAATAAATCAACTAAAACCTATTCACCCCCCCCCCCCCCCCCCCCTTTAGGTTGTATTAGACACACTTTGTGTATTTTCAATTGGTATCAGAGCGGGTTCCTAGATACACTTAGGTGATCTTTGCTCGTTGTGTGTCTTGCATTTTGTTTGTGTTTGTTGCATCATAAACATTCATCTCTTTCATACCCAAACACTATGAGTGGAAACGGAAGTGGTAATGAGGGAGCCTCTAGCACAAGACCCCCTTTGCTCACCGGAATAAACTATGCCTCTTGGAAAGGCAAGATGGGGTCTTACATTTGCTAAATAAATGACCGAGCATGGATGGCAATTGAAGATGGCTACACTCTTTCGGAAAAGACTCTTGAAGACTAAAATGTAGTTCCCAAGCCAAAGTCAGAATAGTCAACTCAAGAGTTTGAAGCATCCAAGTGGAACAACAAGGCTATGCATGCTATTCTTTGTGCAATGGATGACAATCAGTACAAATTGATCCAAATAACAAGAATTGCAAAAGAGGCATGGGAGATTCTAGAGACGGCCCATGAGGGAACCGAGGTGGTCAAGGACTCCAAGCTTCAAGTCCTCCAAACACAATTCGAGCAAATTAGGATGGAGGAGGATGAGTGCTTCAACGACTTTCAAGTGAAGTTGATGGACATAGTCAATCAGAGCCATCAACTTGGTGATCCCTATTCAGATATGAGGATCAAGCAAAAAATTATAAGGTCGCTTCCAGCAAGATTTGAGTCAAAAGTGACGGCTCTTGAGGAGAATAGTGACTACAAGAATATGAAGCCAAGTGAAGTTATTGGAAGTCTTCTAGCATATGAGTCTAGATGGACTCCCACACCTACACCTCAAATGAAGCAAAAGAGCACTGCTCTGAAGACTTCTAAGGTTGAGAAGGAGGAAGAAGACTCAGATGAAGAAATGGCCCTCATGGTGAAAAGATTTAAGAAGTTCATCAATTTTGAGAAGAGGGGATTTGGATCCAAAGGAAAGGAAATAAAGAAGAAGACTCCTTTCAAGAAGTTTGAGTCAAGTGAAGACAAGCCCACAAGAAAAGGGATTCAATGCTTCGAATGTGGAGGTTTCGGACACATCTCCAGGGATTGTGGAAATTTGAAAAATAAGAAGAAAGGAAAGGCCATGGCCGCCACGTGGAGCGATGGTGATGACTTGGAAGAAGAAGAAGAATCCTCAGATGATGAGGATCATGTGGCAAACTTTATTACCTTCGCATCTTCTCTCAAGAGTAAGGAACCAATAGATGATGAAGAGGTAGAGAAACAAAGTGAAGATGACTCTAGCGATGGTGACTCTTCATCCTATTCAACAAATATGGATGTAGGAGGAATGGATCTTGAAGGCTTCATTGAGCATTTTCAAAGCTCAAGATTAAAGATGAAGAAAGAGATTCAAAGGCTAAAAGGAGAGAATCTCAAGCTATCCACCGAAGCTACTCACTTAAATAAAGAAGTGAAGATAGCCAAAAGGAATGAGGAATTGATGGAAAAGGAGCTTGAAGAAGCTAGAGAGATCATTGCTAAGATGACTTCAAGCACGAATAAACTTGACCACATGTTGGGAGTTGGCAAGAGGCCAAGTGATAAGAAAGGTCTTGGCTATGAAGATGACAAGGAGACCTCATCCTCAAGCAAGATTGTGTTTGTCAAGAGTTTGGATAACAAAGAGCCTCAACCCCCACAATATCCTAGAAAGAAGATCGAACTAGGAGAGTGCTCTAAAGATCCTCAAGTCAAGGTAGCACAAGGGAAACAAGCTCAAGCTCAATCAACAAGGGTGCATCAAGCAAGTTTTCCTCAACCGAAATACCATCAAGCCAAAAAGCAATTCATGCAAGGTCAACCAAGGAAGCAATTCATTCCAACTCATCAACAAAGAAGAAGAGAACCAATCCAACACCAAAGACAAGCTCAAATGCGTGGGAAAGCCCCTTTGTACTCACAAGGGCATTGTATGTCTTCTTATTTTATTCCCACTTGACACTTTTGTGGTGTTGATGGTCACATTAGACCTAATTGCTTCAAATACATTGAAATGTGTAGAATCAAGAGCATGATTGAAAGAAATAGAGCTAGAGCTAAAATGCATGTTCCTAGGAAATCTAGAGCAAATTTGCATGATCCTAGGAAATCTAGAGCCAATGTGACTAATACCACTAGGAATGAGAACATTACACCTAGGTGGATTAGAAGGGATAACTATTCTTGCTATGTGGCTCAAATTACCTTGAAGGCAAATGCCTCTAACACTTGGTATTTGGATAGTGGGTGTTCTAGGCATATGACGGGGAACAAGAGCTTCTTTAAATCCCTTGTCTTGGAGGATGGAGGATTTGTCACCTTTGGTGATGGATCTAGAAAGAAAGTCCTAGGGAAAGGAACCATTTCCATTCCCGATTTACCCTCCTTGTCAAATGCTTTACTTGTTGATGGCTTGCAAGCCAATCTTATAAGCATTTCTCATCTTAATGATGATGGACTCTCTGTATTATTTAACAAAAATGATTGCTCTATTTTAATGCCAAATGGACAAACCTTGCTAAAAGGAAAGAGATCTAGTGACAATTGCTATTGTCATGAAGCTAGTGTTATCTCTTGCAACATGTCCAAATGTGAGGAAATTGAGTTATGGCATCAAAGACTTGGCCACATGAACTATCGAGATTTGAGGATCTTAGATAAGTTCAAGGTTGTGCGTGGCCTTCCCTAAGCTTGGGAAGAAAGTCGATGGCGTTTGTGGACCCTGTCAACAAGGGAAACAAACCAAAAGTATGCACAAGAAAGGCAAGTATCTCGCCACCAATGAGCCATTAGAGCTTCTACATATGGACCTTATGGGTCCCATGCAAACCGAGAGTCTCGGCGGCAAGAGATACATTTTTGTTTGTGTTGATGATTTCTCTAGATTTACATGGACATATTTTCTAAGAGAAAAATCTGAAACTTTTGAAAAATTTAAAATGCTTTGCACTAAAATTCAAAATGAAAAGAACTCACACATTAAAAGCATCAAAAGAATTAGGAGTGACCATGGGAGGGAATTTGAAAATGCTTGTTTTGAAAGCTATTGCAATAGATTAGGCATATCCCATGAGTTTTCGGCTCCTAGAACTCCTCAACAAAATGGGGTTGTTGAGAGGAAGAATAGGGTCCTTCAAGAGATAGGCCGTGTGATGTTGCTTAGAAACAATGTCCCTAGGAACCTTTGGGCCGAGGCCGTCAATACGGCTTGCTACATAGGAAATAGAGTCTTCCTAAGGCCCGGTACTAGGCAAACCTCCTATGAATTATGGAAGGGTAGGAAGCCAAATATTAGCTACTTCCACTCATTTGGGAGCAAATGCTACATTCTAAATGACCGAGATCAACTTGGCAAGTTTGATGCCAAGAGTGATGAGGGGATTTTTATTGGCTATGCCCTTAATAGTAAGGCCTATAGAGTTTTCAATTTAAAAACTCGGAGTGTCATGGAATCATCTTATGTCGTCATAGATGATTGTAGGCCTAAGACTAGAGACCATGATGAGGAGGTCATTGTGCTTGATGATCCTTTCTTGGAGAAGAATGGTGAGACTTCAATTGATGTGAAGTCAAGTCTTGATGAAGAGGTCATCCAACCTCTTGATAGAGATCCATCGTTGGACTCTAAAGAACCCGCTCCATGGGTTAGGCATCTCTATAATAAGAATGACATTCTTGGAGATATGAATGAGGGTGTTAGGACTAGGCGTCAAATAGCTAATCAAATTAGCTATACTTGTTACACCTCTCAAATTGAACCTAAAAAGGTTGATGAAGCCTTGAATGACGAGTTTTGGGTTCTTGCCATGCAAGAAGAGCTAAACCAATTTGAAAGAAATGAGGTTTGGACTCTTGTTCCTAGACCCAAGGATACTAATGTCATAGGCACCAAATGGGTATATAGGAATAAGTCGGATGAGAATGGCAACATTGTGCGCAACAAGGCTAGACTTGTAGCACAAGGATACTCTCAAATTGAGGGTATTGACTTTGAGGAGACTTTTGCTTCGGTTGCCCGTCTTGAGTCCATAAGGCGTCTTTTGTCCATATCATGTATGCACAAGTTCAAATTGCATCAAATGGATGTTAAGAGTGCCTTCCTAAATGGTTTCTTGCATGAGGAAGTGTTTGTTGAGCAACCCAAGGGGTTTGTGGATCCACACCACCCCTAATCATGTCTATAGCCTCAAGAAGGCTTTATATAGGTTGAAACAAGCACCTAGGGCTTGGTATGAGCACCTCACTCAATTTCTTGTTGACAATGACTACACTAGGGGCAGTGTTAACAAAACTTTATTCATCAAGAGGAACAAAGATGAGCTTTTCATAGCTCAAATTTATGTTAATGATATTGTTTTTGGCTCCACCAACAAATCCAAAGTCCAAAAATTGTTGATGTCATGTCTCATGAGTTTGAGATGAGTCTTGTTGGGGAGCTCAATTACTTCCTAGGTTTGCAAATCAAGCAATTGCATGATGGGATTTTCATATCCCAAGCTAAGTATGCTAAGAACCTAGTGAAGAAGTTTGGCCTTGAGAATGCCAAACATTGTGACACACCCATGAGTACCACCTTGAAACTAAGCAAGGATGCTAGTGGCAAGAGTGTGGAACAAAGTCTTTATCGTGGTATGATTGGTAGCTTGCTTTACTTGACCGCAAGTAGACCCGATATAGCCTTTAGTGTGGGTGTATGTGCGAGGTACCAAGCGGATCCTAAGGAATCCCATCTCTCCTCCATGAAGAGAATCATTCGATATGTGAATGGGACATCCAACTATGGGATATGGTACTCTTTTGACACTAATGCTAGCTTAGTTGGCTTTAGTGATGCAGATTGGGCAGAAAATTGTGATGATAGGAAAAGTACATCGGGCGGTTGCTTCTTCCTAGGCAACAACTTGGTCTCATGGTTTTGCAAGAAGCAAAATTCCATCTCTTTATCCACAGCTGAAGCGGAATACATAGCCGTCGGGAGTGCTTGCACACAACTCCTTTGGATGAAACAAATGCTTGTGGATTACGACTTTGATCAAGGTATTCTTACCCTTTATTATGATAACATGAGTGCAATTAACATTTCAAAGAATCCTGTTCAGCACTCTAGGACAAAGCATATAGACATTAGGCATCATTTCATTAGGGAACTAGTTGAAAACAAATGCATTGCACTTGAGCATGTGGGCACTAATGATCAACTAGCGGATTTATTTACAAAGCCCTTAGACTCAACTAGGTTCAAGTCACTTAGTAGGTCTATTGGGATTTGTCATTTGCCTTGATGTGTTTTGGTGTTTGACCCCTTATGCGGAACTCAAGCAAAGAGAGCAACCTTGCATGTTGGAATAAGCAAAAACTTGATCATCTTTATGCTTCTTTATTAATTGCTTGAGTATTCTTGGTTGTGCTTATATATATTCTTATATGGCTTTTATTTAATAAGTGTGCCTTGCTTGATTTGTAATCCATGTCACCTCTATGTTCAAAAATGCATTTTTGGACTAGGAGATTTTGATTGGGAAAGTACACTTGAATGACCCATAATTTAACGCCTTGACATGAGAACTTTTAATGACATGCTTAAAATTATATGCATGAAATGTTTTTGATTGCTCTAGTGCAAAATATGTGTGAAAGCAAATGAGAAGACTAAACCCAATAAGGATCTAGTATCCATGCAATAAACAAGGTTGTCTCATCCAAATTTAGTCTTCTCTATCTCTTTATTAGTTGAACAAGACTACTATCATACGGGTGTCCCACCCGGAAAAATCAAAAAGGGTGCAAAAGTCACTCATGTCTTGTTTTGCTTATAAAATTTGATATAGTTGCTTTTTAAATTGAAATTCTTTTTGAAAAAACTATATCTTGTTTGCTTATAACAAAAGGGTATAAATTGGTTTGAATTCTTTTGGAAACCCTTTTGATGTTTGCTTTGCCAAATACCATTTGCTTGAACCATGATGTTACATGTCTTACATCCAAAGCAACTAAGTCACACATTTTCTTCTAAACAATAAAACCCTCAATGATTCTCTCTCAATTAATTGAGTTGCATAAAGTTGTTGTATATGATTATGCCCTTATCTTGCAAATAGCTCTCTTTGCTAAAGTGACCCGGTTGGGGAATACTCCTTTGCCTATCTCATGACAAAAAGGGGGAGTAATGTGGTTTTATTTAAGGGGATTGCATATTTGGAGAGATTGTCCCGTTGAGGGGGAGTAACCTATATAGGGGGAGCATTTGCATGTTGCATGTTGAAGTTTTCTTTTATTATGCAAATTGCTCTTATTTATTTATCTCTCTTGATCACCTCACATGCACTTGTCTTGGAAAGTGTAGTCTCATTGTTTTGAAGGGAAGGTGGCTATTCTACAAGAGCTTGAAGTTTTGAAGACCTAGTATCTAGGTATCTTTTTGTAATGTAGAATATGTTTTGTTGACCTTTAGTTTTTACTTTTTTGTGAGGTTGATTTGTGAGTGGTGGTTTTGTCACGAAATAGCCAAAGGGGGAGATTGTAAGTTCCTCATATTTTGATTGGCTTATTTCATTGACAAACCACATTGGGGATTATTCTTTGTAAGGGTAATTTAGGCCTCGTGAGTGTGATCAAGCTTCAAGGACATCATCTCTCTCAAAGAGCACTTCAAAGGTATCTCACTAGTTTAACTTTCTTTGAAGAGATCTAGTTGCACACACTCACTTGCATGCATTATTGTTCTTATCTTCATGTTATTGAATGATGTATTGTATGCCTCTTTTCACACTCCACACTTGCATATTTTGCACATCACTTAGTGTGTTGAGTTTGCCTCGAAAAGAGAATCTCTTCTCTTAGCGCGGCCTAGACCGCTTGGCAAGACATGCTTGCACCGCGGCATACAGAGCGGTATACCTCAGCAGGGTCATGCTCCCTGTACCGCTTCCTGTACACATGCACGCAAAGCGACCCAAGTCGCGGTGTTGTCCAGTAGGCCTCTGTTGCCCATACCGCGGCCTGTGCACCTGCATACACAGTGCCCTGCACCGCGTTGTTGTCCAGACGGTGCACTGCTGTGTGTACCGCGGTCTGGACACTTGCCTGAGACGCGGTCCATCTAGCGGTATTAACAGGATTTTGTTCCCTAAGTTCAAAACGACGCAGTTTTAACTAGGGCTCCCTTATATATACTCTATCTTCTTCCTTGCTCATTTTGATGAGTTCAAGAAGCCATTATTGAGAGGCCAAGCTTCCCTTAGAGAGAGAAACTCCCAAGAACTCATCTTTACTCAACCAAACACAAATCCATGTGCATCTAACCTCTTCAAGCATTATCTCATCATGGATTCTTCTTGCTTTCATTGACTAGGTAACTTGAACATGCCCTAAATCTCTTTGTATTTATTTATGTTCTTGTTTGCCTAGGGTTAGCTCTTTTATGTGATTTTATTGCATATCTTTATGTTTATTGGCATTTATAACATGATTGAGTTGTTGTTTGTTGGTTGAGAGCCTTGTTCATTAATAGCTAGCATTTAGGACGATTTTACCCTTCTAGCTAAATCTTCATGCATTTGCATTTAGATATTGATATCTAGGATTTACATTTATTGACATCTTTAAATCCTTAGATAAGCATTTATTGTTGCCTAGCATTAATTGCATGCTTGAATATCTTTTACATATTCACATAGGTTGTTTAACCTCTTCATTGATTGTTAAGCTTTGTGACTAAGTGGGTTAGTGCACAAGAATCACTATTAAAGGCCCGTTGGGTAGAGTGAAAGGGTTAGTGACCAAGTAGGTGTGACTTGAGGTCAACCTAGGTTGTAAACTTTCGTTCAAATAGTGGATTTGAGGACCGTATGTGGCTAGAAGGATAGCCCCCATGAGTTTTGCCCAGTTGGAGGGTTTCTCACGTAAATTAATCCTTGTGTTTTTATTGTTTTCCGCATATTTATATTTGATTGATTGATTGCTAATATGGAGTAGGATTATTAAAATTGATTAAGTCGAAAAGTTGGTAATAGATCAACTAAAACCTATTCACCCCCCCCCCCCCCCCCCCCCCCCTCTAGGTTGTATTAGACACACTTTGTGTATTTTTACTTCCAATGTAGTTTGTCAACAAAATGAGCCAATCAAAACATAAGGAACTTACAATCTACCCCTTTGGCTATTTCGTGACAAAACTACCACTCACAAATCATCCTCACAAGAAACAAATAAAACAAGAGGTCAACAAAAGTTATTCTACATTACAAAGAGATGCCTATAAACTATGTCTTCAAGTCTTCGATCTCTTGTAGAATAGCCATTCCTACAAAACAGTGGAACTACACTTTCCAAGACAAGTGTATGTGAGGTGATCAAGTGAAAAAAAAAATACACGTGTTTGCCTTAACGAACATAATAAATCATGCAATGAAGTGCAATGCAAAGCTCCCCATAAATAGGTTACGCCCCCTCAACAAGACAATCTCTCCAAATATGCAACTCCTAGAAAAATGCACACTACTCCCCCTTTTGTCACGAGATAGGCAAATGAGCTTTACCCAAACGGGTCACTTTAGCAAAGGGAGCTATTTGCAAGATAAGTGTATAATTATATGCAACAACCTTATGCAACTCAATTAATTGAGAGAGAATCAAGGAGGTTTTATTTAAAAGATATGTGTGAAATTTTTGCTTTTGATGCAAGACATACAACATCAAGATTCAAGCAAATGGTATTTGGCAAAGTGAACATCAAAAGAGTTTCCAAAGGAATTCAAATCAATTTGTACCTGATCGTGCCAAATATGTAGTACATTTAGGCCCTCAAATCCTTATCTTGTGTTCTGTTTTCGTTCATTTTGCTATCTCTAACGGGTTGTTATGTGCATTGTAGGGAAAAATCGATATAAAACGCAGCGGAAGAAACGAAAAATAGATTTCATATGGTTTTAAAATTTTTCTCAAAGTTGAACCTTAACCTTTTAATTAATTAAACTCAAATATATACGGTTAGAGTTAAATACCTCTTGACGCGTGATCCGATTGAATTACGTCGATTGGTAATCCGCAAAATCTTTTCCGATGCCCGTGAACAGTGCTCGTGAACAGTACCCCCGCCATGAACAGTGATCGTGAACACCATCAATCTCAGCACCATTTAGTTCAGCAATATTGAGATGTGCTATGACTTTCATCATGTGATCTTTCACAGATTGTCCAGGTTTCATCCTAAGATTCATAAAAGCAGTCACTGCCTCTCTCTTAGTCAGTCCTAGACCTCATAGCAAACATTTTCTCTAGAGACATCATTATATCAGCAGCGGACTCCATTCCTTCATGTTGCTGTTGCAACACGTCGGAGATAATGGCCATAATGTAACATTTTGCCATATCATCAGAAGTCTTCCACTGCTCATACTCATCTCTTTCCATCACATTAGATTCATTATTAGGAATGGGTGGTTTAGGAGTGGTCAGAACAAACTTATGTTTTTCACTTTGCAGAAACAACCCAATTTTCCTTTTCCATGTTACATAGTTATCTCCAGTTAAGGTGTTATCTTTCAGGATGTTCATAAGTGATGGGGTCATGATTTCTGATTAAAACAAAAACATATATAAGTAAATAAGCATGATAATAGCACTTTTAAAAATTTATCTTGAATTAAAATAAATAATTCAATCATAAAAATTCAACGGTGATCCAACACCCATAAATATTACGCCTCCTTTGGGAGTTCGCACTATTTACTAGTTAGACTAGGTCCCACCTAATTGTTAACATAACAACCAGCATTTTTAATTTTAGCCTTGTAATTTTTATTAACAAGAACTCTTGGGGGATATTAATAAAATTACATTGAGTGTGTTACCAAGATATCGACCCTCAATTTTCTCTCACGAAAATCCCTCCTTGGGGAGTAGATTTCGTTTAAGTCAATTGTCTAGTCTATCATTGTAAGGAAGTATATTGTTAAATTCCATTTATGGACGCCCCTTGGGGGGATTACCAAAAATAATAAAACTCAACTAATCTTGGAGGCCATAGGCGTTCTTGCACACCTTCTCCCACTCAATTATTTAAGGCGTGTGATTAAATCCCAAAGAATGATTTTTACCAAGTTATCTAGATGCCAATTAGAAACCTAAATCATTCAATGCATGTTCATACCAAAAGAGATATATGAGTGGCACTCCTATTCTAAAATGTCATGTTATCATACAACAACAAATATTGTAATATTTAAGCAAAAATTAAATAGCAACAATTTTGGCTCATCCTAGAAAAGCAAGTAAATTACAATTGTTAGGAATACAAGATCTTCAGGTGGCCATTAACCATATGCTCATCCCTCAGCCTCCTCCCATGGACGTGCACAGCCCACAACCCCACAAAGGGGCTGCCTTGCGCAGTCCGATAAGGCCACACAAGGCTGCCGTGCGCAGCCCACCAAGGATTGGGCTTGCCATGAGCAGCCCAATCCAGTCCTAGGGTGCGCACGGTGCTCGTTCTCGGTTCCGGTTGCTTCGTTTTTCATCGTGTCTTCGAATTTTCAATACTCGAATACATTACATCATATTACGAATAAATTACTGCAGTAAATTTTTTTTTATTTTTTTTTATTTTATTGCAGTAAGATTTACAAAAAAAAATACTGCACCTGATTACAAAAAAAAAATACTGCACTTATTTTACATACAAAAAAAATAAAACCCTAGCAACTACCAAGAAGGAATTATGGCGATAATAGACCACCCTTCTTGTTACAAATCCGAAACAAAAATTACATTTAAATTCTAGGACCAAAATTGAGCAATAACAATTCACTTTATAAAACATATATAAATCCATACATTCAACATGTAATTATATATGTGAATATCTAGAGTGCCATCTCTTTCTAAAACATGTATAATCACAATAAAAAAGAAATATATTCACGTATATATATATATATATGTTAATTAATTAAAAGGTACAACCAAGGCTCTGATACCAATTGTAGGGAAAAATCGATATAAAACGCAGCGGAAGAAACGAAAAATAGATTTCGTATGGTTTTAAAATTTTTCTCAAAGTTGAACCTTAACCTTTTAATTAATTAAACTCAAATATATACGGTTAGAGTTAAATACCTCTTGACGCGTGATCCGATTGACTTACGTCGATTGGTAATCAGCAAAATCTTTTCTGATGCCCGTGAACAGTACCCGCGTGAACAGTACCCCCCGTGAACAGTGATCGTGAACAGTACCGCGAGATCTTCCAATCCGAACACGTACGTGAATCACCTAGGAGCGTGGTCTCCCTTTTTCTTTGAATTGCAAACCTGAGAATGGATGAACAAAGTTTTCTTTTTCTTTTGTTAGTCACAAAACAATCAAAAGAAGACAAAGATTATTCCGGTCACTTTTGAGTTCTCAATCTAATGATCGAAACTCGCATGAACCTAATTCGATGTTGTACACACCAGCTTATTGATGAACAAGCAATCAGTGTACTATCAAAGAATAATCTCTTCTCTCTTTTATGTTTAGTAGAATAAAAATTATCTTTTTCTATGAATTGAGAAGAAGAAGAAAAATTGAATCATTCAATCAACTATGGTGACCGAATTCTATATGTGGTATTATATAGGTGGCCGAAATTTTGCTTCCTCTTCTATTTAGGATTGCCGAAATCTTCCTCTAAATGGACTAGGGTTGCCGTAAATCACATACCAAAAAGAGTTTGTGTTGCACCCTAATTTCCATCAGCCTTTAGACTTCAAAACCTAATCCAACTCATAGATATTTTTATTCTTTTATTGACTAAATAAAAAGACTTCTTATTTGATTAAATAAATAAAATTAATTATTTATTTTCTTATCAAACAAGTCTTTTACTTTTAATATACTACTACCAATAATATAACTTTAGGAAATATATTTCCTGATCAGAAAAAGATTTGTTTCTTAATTAAACAATTAATTAATAAATTAACTAATTCTTATTTAATTAAAACAATGAAACAAAATATAATATATTAGGTTAATATATACACCTTGCCGCCCCACTTATATAAATGGGCCATATATTATTTTCTTATTTCATTTAATCCATTGGACTTTAAATAAAAGCCCACATGTGAACCAGACCCATTCTTACTAAAAGAAACAAGCCCACATGTCTCCTTTTAATATATTAATATAATAGTGCAGCCCATTAATTAAATAATAGACATATTATATTCTTGATATATTAAAAACAATTCTAGATGGACTCTTAAATCGGCCCGGTAGAATATATCAAGTGATCCATGTAAATACGTGTGGATTGGGGATCTTGGCAGGCTATCTAAATTTACGCTTCAATAGACACAACCTAATCACAATCAACAAATGATTCATTTAGGTCCAATCTATTAATTTTAACTCATTCCACTAAAGAGCTAAAATTGAACTCTTAAATAAAGATAGAATAAGGAGATGTTTCTCATTCATACCCTAGACAATCTTATAGGAGATGGTGTATCCTCGTGAATAATATCAGTAATCGCCAAGAGCTCATAGACCGCCTATAGCTCTCCAAGTTACCATATTTCCTCATATGACCACATTTCGAACTTGGATACTTTGACTTGTCCAGAAGCCATGTTTTCAATAATCATTATTGAAAACTCAACGTTGATATTTAATATCCAATACCTCAAAACATCCATATGATGATATTATACTCTCATTTAATAAATGGAGCCACGATGTCCATATCTATAAATGAAGTCTTCTATCGATTAACAAATGTATACCACCAAACTATCGAGGATAGACTATGCTATATAATCGTACTCATTGATAGCTCAAATGATAACACTTGCAACCATAAGTCCATCGTTTATCTCAGGATTAAGATAGACTCTCCGATTGTCCTCTTTAATGAAAAGACTTATATCTAGTGACGGTTCTAGATAAAGTATTTCATTGTGATCCAGTTCAATGCACCTAGTGCACTAGATTCTTTTACTCGAAAACCTTTCGATGATTTTAGACTCATCATATTCATTTGATCCCACTCAAATGCTAGTAAAAGAATTCTACAGCTTTAACAAGATAGAGGTGCCCAACCTTTAACTTAAGTTGTGAACGTTATTCAAGACTAACTAAAGAATTGTGTCTACCTCATACATATCCGGATGTATGAACAATTCTTAATGTCTTATAGTCTTTTGACCTTATGATTATTTACCTTGACAATTATAATAATAAATGCTATAAGTAATTGTAAGAATCAGAATTCACTTTATTAATATGAAAAGATTGTCAATTACAATATTACACTCTTGCCATTGAGCATAATCCTAACATGCATAATTGTAGGAAATGGTGTAATGATGGCTTTGGAAGCATGTTGATGTGGTTCCGGCAGCAAAGGGGCAAAAGGAAAGACAAAGGATCATTAACAGCTCTACAGTGCGGGTCAAGCGTGGGTCGAAACCGCACTCCAACCGCACTCATGCTCATAGCCAGAACCTGATGCAGGAGAAGAGTTAAAGTGCGGGTACAGTGCGGGTCATCCAACCACACTCCACCCGCATTGTTGCCAAAACTAGAGAAGCTGATTTGCACCTGACATTAGTGTACGGGTACAGTGCGGGTCATCCAACCGCACTCCACTAGCACTAGTTGCTCAAGACAGAAGAGTGGATTTGCACCTGACATTAGAGTGTGGGTCATCCAACCGCACTACACCAGCACTATTGCTCAAGACAGAATAGTGGATTTTGCACCTGACAGTAAAGTGCGCAACAAGTGCTCGTTAAGTGCGAGTCAAGTGCGGGTAATTCGACCGCACTCCACCCGCACTATTTCCCAGATCTAAGAACTGAAGATGAAGACAACCAATACAATGTGGGTACAGTGCGGGTAATTCACCCGCACTTCACCCGCACTCTGCGGGCGCCAGTTTGATTTTTGAAGTTTAAGTGACCTATTTTTGTATATTGTATAAATAGAATAGTTTGAGAACGTTTTTGAAAGCCCTTTGACTCAGATTTTCAGAGGTTTTACAAAACTTAGATCTTGAATCTCTCTCTCTCACACACACTTACATTCTCTACTCAACTTCAAGGAAGGTAGGAGATTGAAGCAACTTCAAGGAAGAAGAAGTTCTCCAAGGGTTCTTTCTCTTTCCTTTCTCTTATTTTCCTAGTTGTAATGAGTAGCTAAATCCTCTCTAAGGGGTTGATGGAGTAGTTAGTTGGATATTGGGCTTGTACATAAACTTGATTCTATATTTATATTCATGTCTATCTTTCATTGTTCTATTCTTGTTATGAATGGTTACCATTGATTTCTTGTGTAGATACATCCTCTTAGCAAGATCTCTTTGGATTATGTATGAGTATTGCATATAGATATACATCCTATTTAGTTGTCTCTTGCTCTAATGAATGGACCGAACGTCATGAATTTTGACTCTTAAACCCCAGGCTTAATCTAACCTCTATCGAGTTTCAGGCACTATACATCTTAGGTCGGATCTCGTGAGAGGATTAGAAGTCATCACTATACATCCTAGTTTGATTACATTTACAATCGGTTGAGCCATTGATAGGTAGACGAGCTTCATTTTCAGAATCCGATGAACAACCAACACTATACATTCTAGGTTGGTGGTTTACGGCGGATTAATCCCAAATAGGTGGTCCTCACTATATTGGCCACTTTCTAGGGATAAATAACCGACTCTATACATCCTAGGTCAGTTACCTTTGAATATATGTGCCTATTGACAAGTTTGTTGCATTGCCCAGTATTTACTTTCGTATCCATTAACTCCTTAGTTTCCATCAACTATATATCCTTCATCCCATTTCCCTTTCCTCTAGTTTGCATAATTAATTTAGTGTTACTCATAGGATAATTCACCATCTACATCTTCATCATTTTATGTTTCGTTTATTATATATATACATTAACATTACTTTTGCAATAGCTAACCTTAGCTAGCTCCGCTCCCTGTGGACGACACCACATTTGCCACCATACTTGTATTTTTCAAACCAATTTAGGCTTCGTGAGGTTTTTACAAATATTGTTGATGGATTGATCTTTTAAAACGACACACGAGAATCGTCCCGTCAGTACCCTTTTGCTATAATTAAACAAGATATAGCTTTAAAAACTTATAGCACACACAAGCAACCATGTCAATCCTTAATGATCAATCAAGACATGGATATAAAATCCGTATTCATTGAATGGATATAGAACCCTTATTGGTTGTTGTCTTGTTCAACCAATAAGAAAGGAGACAAAGCTAAATTGGATGAGACATCCTTATTTATAGCATGGACACAATGTCCTTATTGAGTTTAGCCTTGTCAAGTTGCTTCCACACACATTTGCACACACATAACTCATGCATAATATTTAAGCATGTCAAAATCAAGTTCACATGTCATGGAGATAAATTATAGGTCATTCAATTGTACTTCTCAATCCATTCCCCTAGTCCAAAAATGCATGTTTGAACATAAAGGTGACATGGATTACCATCAAAGTAAATGGCGCACTTATTGAATAAAAAGCCATATAATCATATATATGCACAACCAAAATGCTCAAGTAATTAATAAAGAAGCATAATGTTGATCAAATTTTTGCTTCATTTCAACTGTGCAAGGTTGCTCACTTTGCTTGAGCTCCCCATATGGGGTCAATCACCAAAGCATATCAAGGCATATGAAAAATCCCAATAGACCTACTAAGTGCCATAAACCTAGTTGAATCTAAGGGCTTCGTGAATAAATCCGCTAGTTGATCATTTGTGCCAACATGTTTGATAATACTATAAAGTGTGTGTATACTAACCTAGAGGGGGGTTGAATAGGTTTTAGTTGATTTATTACCAACTTTTCAACTTAATCAATTTTAATAATGCTACCCCATATTAGCAATCAACCAATCCAAAATAAACATGCGGAAAACAATAAAAACACAAGGATTGATTTACGTGAGAAACCCTTCAACTGGGCAAAACTCACGGGCTATCCTTCTAGCCACACACGGTCCTCAGATCCACTATTTGAATGAAAGTTTACAACCTAGGTTGACCTCAAGTCACACCATACTTGGTCACTAACCCTTTCACTCTACCCAACGGGCCTTTAATAGAGATCCTAGACCAACAAGCTTGTGCATTAATCCACTTAGTCACAAAGCTTAACAATCAATGAAGAGATTAAGCACCCTATGTGAATATGTGACAATATTCTATCATGCAATTAACGCTAGGCTACACTAAATGCTTATCTAGAGATTTTAAGATGTCAATAAATGCAAATCCTAGATATTGATATCTAAATGCAAATACATGAAGATTTAGCTAAAGGGCAAAATGGTCATATATGCTAGCTATCAATGAACATGCAATCTCAACCAACAAACAAAGCCACAAGCATACTCAAATCATGCTAAACCAAAGAAACATGCAATTAATCAACAAATAATTGCTAACCCTAGGTAAACAAGAACATAAAGATGAAACAAGGAGTTTTAAGTCATGCTTAATTACCTAGTCAAGAAAAGCATGAAGACCCATGAAGAATAGATGCAAGAATGAAGCTAGATGCACATGGGTATGAGTTTGATTGAGTAAAAATATCTTCTTGGAGCTTCTCTCTCTCTCTCTTGGAAATACTTTCTCTCACTAGGGATATAAAATTTCAGAGCTCTTGGATGAAGAAGATGAGTTAAGGATGTATTTATAGTGCCCAAGTGAAATGACGTCGTTTAGAAGAGAAAAAACATAATTATGGGCACTTGCGCTGTACGTACGGTGCACGTATAGCGCACGTACAGCGCATACTGCTGGAAAACAAATTTCCCTCAAATGCGCACCTGCATATAGCGCATGAATAGCTCATATTGCTGGAATACAAGTTATAGGCAATTTTGTGCAATTCGCTTGACAGCGCATCAGCTCGATATTCGAGCGCCTCAAAACATGACCAAACGACATCAAAACCTTTCATATAATATACTGATGGAAAGATATGGAAGTCTAATTTCTACTCCAATTTACAAAACAAGGTTTCCATTGCTTTAGAAAATGTTATGGTCATTTGAGTGGCCAAAGGTCAAAAACAGACAGCAACAGAGTTGTCCAGTTTTGGTGGTCAATTTGGAGATTTCAAAACCAATCCAAACGGTCATGAAATATTTCAAATAATATACCGTTGGAAAGGTATGGGTGTCTAGTTTGTACATAAATTTTCAAAACTCTTTTTGAAGCTTTGTATAAAACTTTATTATGGTCACAAGACCATACAAACGGTCAGTTATGAAAAACACTTAAATCATTGAAATCCACTCTTTTGAACCTAGACACTTTACTCCAAACAACTAACCAAAAACAATAGAAGAATAGGACCTTCTCAAATGGCCACTCAATGCGCTAAAACAAGCACACCATCGTGCAAGTGCAGACACAACACAAAACCACACTTAAATCTAGATATGTAGTGCAAGTGTGATTGTGAAGAAATACACACATAAGCAAATGCATAACAACTCAAATGCATGTAAGTGTTTGTGTGTGCAATAATCAATGCATGTCAATACAAATGCATGAGATGTGAGTGTGTGCAACTAAATCTCTTGAAGAGTTAAGCAAGTGATATACCTTCTTGAAGTGCCCTTGAGCATGATGATGCAATTGAAGCTTGAACACGAACAATGCGGCCTAATCTACCCTTACAAGCAAATCCCCATGTGGTTTGTCAACGAAATGAGTCAATCAAAATATGAGGAACTTACAATGTTCAAGTGCAATGCATTTGTTTTCAACTAGCTCTCTAATGAAGTGATGCCTAATGTCTATATGCTTTGTCTTAGAGTGCTGAACCAGATTATTTAAAATCTTAATTGCACTCAAGTTATCACAATAAAGGGTTAGAGTACCTTGATCAAAGCCGTAATCCATAAGCATTTGCTTTATCCAAAGGTATTGTGTGCAAGCACTCCCAACGGCTATGTATTCTGCTTCAGCTGTGGATAGAGAGATGGAATTTTGCTTCTTGCAAAATCATGAGACCAAGTTGTTGCCTAGGAAGAAGCAACTTCCGGATGTACTATTTCTATCATTATAATTCCCTGCCCAATCTGCATCACTAAAGCCAACTAAGCTAGCATTAGTGTCAAAAGAGTACCATATCCCATAGTTGGATGTCCCATTCACATATCAAATGATTCTCTTCATGGAGGAGAGATGAGACTCCTTGGGATCCGCTTGGTATCTAGCACACACACCCACACTAAAGGCAATATCGGGCATACTTGCAGTCAAGTAAAGCAAGCTACCAATCATGCAACGATAAAGCCTTTGGTCCACACTCTTCCCACTAGCATCCTTGCTTAGTTTCAACGTGGTACTCATGGGTGTGTCACAATGTTTGGCATTCTCAAGACCAAACTTCTTCACTAGGTTCTTTGCATACTTAGCTTGGGAAATGAAAATCCCATCATGCAATTGCTTAATTTGAAAACCTAGGTGTAAGTTCCTCATATTTTGATTGGCTTATTTCGTTGACAAACCACATTGGGGATTATTCTTTGTAAGGGTAATTTAGGCCTCTTGAGTGTGATCAAGCTTCAAGGACATCATCTCTCTCAAAGAGCACTTCAAAAGGTATCTCACTAGTTTAACTTTCTTTGAAGAGATCTAGTTGCACACACTCACTTGCATGCATTATTGTTCTTATCTTCATGTTATTGAATGATGTATTGTATGCCTCTTTTCACACTCCACACTTGCACATTTTGCACATCATTTAGTGTGTTGAGTTTACCCAGAAAAGAGAATTTCTTCTCTTAGCGCGGCCTAGACCGCTTGGCAAGACATGCTTGCACCGCGGCATACAGAGCGGTATACCTCAGCAGGGTCATGCTTCATGTACCGCTTCCTGTACACTTTCACGCAAAGCGACCCAAGTCGCGGTGTTGTCCAGTAGGCCTCTGTTGCCCATACCGCGGCCTGTGCACCTGTATGCACAGCGCCCTGCACCGCGTTGTTGTCCAGACGATGCACTGCTGTGTGTACCGCAGTCTGGACACTTGCCTGCGACGCGGTCCATCTAGCGGTATTGACGGGATTTTGTGCCCTAAGTTCAAAACGACGCTGTTTTAACTAGGGCTCCCTTATATATACTCTATCTTCTTCCTTGCTCATTTTTATGAGTTCAAGAAGCCATTTTTTAATGGGCCAAGCTTCCCTTAGAGAGAGAAACTCCCAAGAACTCATCTTTACTCAACCAAACACAAATCCATGTGCATCTAACATCTTCAAGCATCATCTCATCATGGATTCTTCTTGCTTTCATTGACTAGGTAACTTGAACATGCCCTAAATCTCTTTGTATTTATTTATGTTCTTGTTTGCCTAGGGTTAGCTCTTTTATATGATTTTATTGCATATCTTTATGTTTATTGGCATTTACTAACATGGTTTAGTTGATGTTTGTTGGTTGGGAGCTTTGTTCATTAGTAGCTAGCATTTAGGACGATTTTACCCTTCTAGCTAAATCTTCATGCATTTGCATTTAGATATTGATATCTAGGATTTGCATTTATTGACATCTTTAAATCCTTAGATAAGCATTTATTGTTGCCTAGCATTAATTGCATGTTTGAATATATTTTACATATTCACATAGGTTGTTTAACCTCTTCATTGATTGTTAAGCTTTGTGACTAAGTGAGTTAGTGCACAAGCTTGTGGTCAAGAATCACTATTAAAGGCCCGTTGGGTAGAGTGAAAGGGTTAGTGACCAAGTAGGTGTGACTTGAGGTCAACCTAGGTTGTAAACTTTCGTTCAAATAGTGGATTTGAGGACCGTATGTGGCTAGAAGGATAGCCCGTGAGTTTTTGCCCAGTTGGAGGGTTTCTCACGTAAATCAATCCTTGTGTTTTTATTGTTTTCCGCATAATTATATTAGATTGATTGATTGCTAATATGGGGCAGGATTATTAAAATTGATTAAGTCGAAAAGTTGGTAATAAATCAACTAAAACCTATTCACCCCCCCCCCCCCCCCCCCTCTAGGTTGTATTAGACACACTTTGTGTATTTTCAATTGGTATCAGAGCGGGTTCCTAGATACACTTAGGTGATCCTTGCTCGTTGTGTGTCTTGCATTTTGTTTGTGTTTGTTGCATCATAAACATTCATCTCATTCATACCCAAACACTATGAGTGGGAACGGAAGTGGTAATGAGGGAGCCTCTAGCACAAGACCCCCTTTGCTCACCGGAGTAAACTATGCCTCTTGGAAAGGCAAGATGGAGTCTTACATTTTCCAAATAAATGACCGAGCATGGATGGCAATTGAAGATGGCTACACTCTTCCGGAAAAGACTCTTGAAGACGAAAGTGTAGTTCCCAAGCCAAAGTCGGAATGGTCAACTCAAGAGTTTGAAGCATCCAAGTGGAACAACAAGGCTATGCATGCTATTGTTTGTGCAATGGATGACAATCAGTACAAATTGATCCAAACAACAAGAATTGCAAAAGAGGCATGGGAGATTCTAGAGACGGCCCATGAGGGAACCGAGGTGGTCAAGGACTCCAAGCTTCAAGTCCTCCAAACACAATTCGAGCAAATTAGGATGGAGGAGGATGAGTGCTTCAACGACTTTCAAATGAAGTTGATGGACATAGTCAATCAGAGCCATCAACTTGGTGATCCCTATTCGGATAGGAGGATCAAGCAAAAAATTATGAGGTCGCTTCCAGCAAGATTTGAGTCAAAGTGACGGCTCTTGAGGAGAATAGTGACTACAAGAATATGAAGCCAAGTGAAGTTATTAGAAGGCTTCTAGCATATGAGTCTAGATGGACTCCCACACCTACACCTCAAAAGAAGCAAAAGAGTATTGCTCTGAAGACTTCTAAGGTTGAGAAGGAGGAAGAAGACTCAGATGAAGAAATGGCCCTCATGGTGAAAAGATTCAAGAAGTTCATCAATTTTGAGAAGAGGGGATTTGGATCCAAAGGAAAGGAAATAAAGAAGAAGACTCCTTTCAAGAAGTTTGAGTCAAGTGAAGACAAGCCCACAAGAAAAGGGATTCAATGATTCGAATGTGGAGGTTTCGGACACATCTCCACGGATTATAGAAATTTGAAAAATAAGAATAAAGGAAAGGCCATGGCCGCCACGTGGAGCGATGGTGATGACTTGGAAGAAGAAGGAGAATCCTCAAATGATAAGGATCATGTGGCAAACTTTATTGCCTTCGCATCTTCTCTCAAGAGTAAGGAAGCAATAGATGATGAAGAGGTAGAGAAACAAAGTGAAGATGACTCTAGCGATGGTGACTCTTCATCCCATTCAACAAATATGGATGTAGGAGGAATGGATCTTGAAGGCTTCATTGAGCATTTTCAAAGCTCAAGATTGAAGATGAAGAAAGAGATTCAAAGGCTAAAAGGAGAGAATCTCAAGCTATCCGCCGAAGCTACTTACTTAAATAAAGAAGTGAAGATAGCCAAAAGGAATGAGGAATTGATGGAAAAGGAGCTTGAAGAAGCTAGAGAGATCATTGCTAAGATGACTTCAAGCACGAATAAACTTGACCACATGTTGGGAGTTGGCAAGAGGCCAAGTGATAAGAAAGGTCTTGGCTATGAAGATGACAAGGAGACCTCATCCTCAAGCAAGATTGTGTTTGTCAAGAGGTTGGATAACAAAGAGCCTCCACCCCCACAACATCCTAGAAAGAAGATCGAACTAGGAGAGTGCTCTAAAGATCCTCAAGTCAAGGTAGCACAAGGGAAACAAGCTCAAGCTCAATCAACAAGGGTGAATCAAGCAAGTTTCCCTCAACCGAAATACCATCAAGCCAAAAAGCAATTCATGCAAGGTCAACCAAGGAAGTAATTCATTCCAACTCAACAACAAAGAAGAAGAGAACCAATCCAACACCAAAGACAAGCTCAAATGCGTGGGAAAGCCCTTTGTACTCACAAGGGCATTGTATGTCTTCTTATTTTATTCCCACTTGGACACTTTTGTGGTGTTGATAATCACATTAGACCTAATTGCTTCAAATACATTGAAATGTGTAGAATCAAGAGCATGATTGAAAGAAATAGAGCTAGAGCTAAAATGCATGTTCCTAGGAAATCTAGAGCAAATTTGCATGATCCTAGGAAATCTAGAGCCAATGTGACTAATACCACTAGGAATGAGAACATTACACCTAGGTGGATTAGAAGGGATAACTATTCTTGCTATGTGGCTCAAATTGCCTTGAAGGCAAATGCCTCTAACACTTGGTATTTGGATAGTGGGTGTTCTAGGCATATGATGGGGAACAAGAGCTTCTTTAAATCCCTTGTCTTGGAGGATGGAGGATTTGTCACCTTTGGTGATGGATCTAGAGAGAAAGTCATAGGGAAAGGAACCATTTCCATTCCCGATTTACCCTCCTTGTCCAATGTTTTACTTGTTGATGGCTTGCAAGCCAATCTTATAAGCATTTCTCATCTTAATGATGATAGACTCTCTGTATTGTTTAACAAAAATGATTGCTCTGTTTTAATGCCAAATGGACAAACCTTGCTAAAAGGAAATGAGATCTAGTGACAATTGCTATTGTCTTGAAGCTAGTGCTATCTCTTGCAATATGTCCAAATGTGAGGAAATTGAGTTATGGCATCAAAGACATGGCCACATGAACTATCGAGATTTGAGTATCTTAGATAAGTTCAAGGTTGTGCGTGGCCTCCCTAAGCTTGGGAAGAAAGTCGATGGCGTTTGTGGACCTTGTCAACAAGGGAAACAAACCAAAAGTATACACAAGAAAGGGAAGTATCTCGCCACCAAGGAGCCATTAGAGCTTCTACATATGGACCTTATGGGTCCCATGCAAACCGAGAGTCTCGACGGCAAGAGATACATTTTTGTTTGTGTTGATGATTTTTCTAGATTTACATGGACATATTTTCTTAGAGAAAAATCTGAAACTTTTGAAAAATTTAAAATGCTTTGTACTAAAATTCAAAATGAAAAGAACTCACATATTAAAAGCATTAAAAGAATTAGGAGTGACCATGGGAGGGAATTTGAAAATGCTTGTTTTGAAAGCTATTGCAATAGCTTAGGCATTTCCCATGAGTTTTCGGCTCCTAGAACTCCTCAACAAAATGGGGTTGTTGAGAGGAAGAATAGGGTCCTTCAAGAGATGGGCCGTGTGATGTTGCTTAGCAACAATATCCCTAGGAACCTTTAGGCCGAGGCCGTCAATACGGCTTGCTACATAGGAAATAGAGTTTTCCTAAGGCCCGGTACTAGGCAAACCTCCTATGAATTATGGAAGGGTAGGAAGCCAAATATTAGCTACTTCCACTCATTTGGGAGCAAATGCTACATTCTAAATGACCGAGACCAACTTGGCAAGTTTGATGCCAAGAGTGATGAGGGGATTTTTATTGGCTATGCCCTTAATAGTAAGGCCTATAGAGTTTTCAATTTAAAAACTCGGAGTGTCATGGAATCATCTAATGTCGTCATAGATGATTGTAGGCCTTAGACTAGAGACCATGATGAGGAGGTCATTGTGCTTGATGATCCTTTCTTGGAGAAGAATGGTGAGACTTCAATTGATGTGAAGTTAAGTCTTGATAAAGAGGTCATCCAACCTCTTGATAGAGATCCATCTTTGGACTCTAAAGAACCCGCTCCATGGGTTAGACATCTCCACAATAAGAATGACATTCTTGGAGATATGAATGAGGGTGTTAGGACTAGGCGTCAAATAGCTAATCAAATTAGCTATACTTGCTACACCTTTCAAATTGAACCCAAAAAGGTTGATGAAGCCTTGAATGATGAGTTTTGGGTTCTTGCCATGCAAGAAGAGCTAAACCAATTTGAAAGAAATGAGGTTTGGACTCTTGTTCCTAGACCCAAGGATACTAATGTCATAGGCACAAAATGGGTATATAGGAACAAGTCGGATGAAAGTGGCAACATTGTGCGTAACAAGGCTAAACTTGTAGCACAAGGATACTCTCAAATTGAGGGTATTGACTTTGAGGAGACTTTTGCTCCGGTTGCCCGTCTTGAGTCCGTAAGGCTTCTTTTGTCCATATCATGTATGCACAAGTTCAAATTGCATCAAATGGATGTTAAGAGTGCCTTCCTCAATGGTTTCTTGCATGAGGAAGTGTTTGTTGAGCAACCTAAGGGGTTTGTCGATCCGCACCACCCCAATCATGTCTATAGCCTCAAGAAGGCTTTATATGGGTTGAAACAAGCACCTAGGGCTTGGTATGAGCGCCTGACTCAATTTCTTGTTGACAATGACTACACTAGGGGTAGTGTTGACAAAACTTTATTCATCAAGAGGAACAAAGATGAGCTTTTCATCGCTCAAATCTATGTTTATGATATTGTTTTTGGCTCCACCAACAAATCCAAAGTCCAAAAATTTGTTGATGTCATGTCTCATGAGTTTGAGATGAGTCTTGTTGGGGAGCTTAATTACTTCCTAGGTTTGTAAATCAAGCAATTGCATGATGGGATTTTCATATCCCAAGCAAAGTATGCTAAGAACCTAGTGAAGAAGTTTGGCCTTGAGAATGCCAAACATTGTGACACACCCATGAGTACCACCTTGAAACTAAGCAAGGATGCTAGTGGCAAGAGTGTGGAACAAAGTCTTTATCGTGGCATGATTGGTAGCTTGCTTTACTTGACCGCAAGTAGGCCCGATATAGCCTTCAGTGTGGGTGTGTGTGCTAGGTACCAAGCGGATCCCAAGGAATCTCATCTCTCCTCCGTGAAGAGAATCATTCGATATGTGAATGGGAAATCCAACTATGGGATATGGTACTCTTTTGACACTAATGCTAGCTTAGTTGGCTTTAGTGATGCAGATTGGGCCAGAAATTATGATGATAGGAAAAGTACATCGGGCGGTTGCTTCTTCCTAGGTAACAACTTGGTCTCATGGTTTTGCAAGAAGCAAAATTCCATCTCTCTATCCACAGCTGAAGCGGAATACATAGCCGCCGGGAGTGCTTGCACACAACTCCTTTGGATGAAACAAATGCTCGTGGATTATGGCTTTGATCAAGGTATTCTAACCCTCTATTGTGATAACTTGAGTGCAATTAACATTTCAAAGAATCCTGTTCAGCACTCTAGGACAAAGCATATAAACATTAGGCATCATTTCATTAGAGAACTAGTTGAAAACAAATGCATTGCACTTGAGCATGTGGGCACTAATGATCAACTAGCGGATTTATTTACAAAGCCCTTAGACTCAACTAGGTTCAAGTCACTTAGTAGGTCTATTGGGATTTGTCATATGCCTTGATGTGTTTTGGTGATTGACCCATTATGGGGATCTCAAGCAAAGAGAGCAACCTTGCATCTTGGAATAAGCAAAAACTTGATCAACTTTATGCTTCTTTATTAATTGCTTGAGTATTCTTGGTTGTGCTTATATATATTCTTATATGGCTTTTTATTTAATAAGTGTGCCTTGCTTGATTTGTAATCCATGTCACCTCTATGTTCAAACATGCATTTTTGGATTAGGAGAATTGATCGGGAGGTACATTTGAATGACCTAAAATTTATCTCCATGACATGTGAACTTGATTTTGACATGCTCAAAATGATATGCATGAAATATGTTTTGATTGCTTGAATGCAAATGTGTGTGTATGCAAATAAGAAGACTAATCAATAAGGATCTTGTATCCACGTAATCAATAAGGATTTTATATCCAAATTAGTCTTCTCTCTCTCCTTAATTGTTAATCAAGACTACTATCATAAGGACAAATTATCCGGAAAAATCTAAAAGGATCTCTTGATCCAATGTCTTGATTTGCTTTTAAGGATTGATATAGTTTTGTGTGCGTTGAAATTTCTTTTCAAAATACTATATCATGTTTCTTTATGGCAAAAGGGTGCAAATTGGTTTTAATTCTGTTGGAACCCTTTTTGATGTTCTCCTTGCCAAATACCATTTGCTTGAACTATGATGTTACATAGTCTTACATCCAAAGCAACTAAGTCACACATTTTCTTCTAAACAATAAAACCCTCAATGATTCTCTCTCAATTAATTGAGTTGCATAAAGTTGTTGTATATGATTATGCACTTATCTTGCAAATAGCTCTCTTTGCTAAAGTGACCCGGTTGGGGAATACTCCTTTGCCTATCTCATGACAAAAAAGGGGAGTAATGTGGTTTTATTTAGGGAGAGTAACCTATATAGGGGGAGCATTTGCATGTTGCATGTTGTAGTTTTCTTTTATTATGCAAATTGCTCTTATTTATTTATCTCTCTTGATCACCTCACATGCACTTGTCTTGGAAAGTGTAGTCTCATTGTTTTGTAGGGAAGGTGGCTATTCCACAAGAGCTTGAAGTTTTGAAGACCTAGTATCTAGGTATCTTTTTGTAATGTAGAATATCTTTTTGTTGACCTTTAGTTTTTACTTTTTTGTGAGGATGATTTGTGAGTGGTGGTTTTGTCACGAAATAGCCAAAGGGGGAGATTGTAAGTTCCTCATATTTTGATTGGCTTATTTCGTTGACAAACCACATTGGGGATTATTCTTTGTAAGGGTAATTTAGGCCTCGTGAGTGTGATCAAGCTTCAAGGACATCATCTCTCTCAAAGAGCACTTCAAAGGTATCTCACCAGTTTAACTTTCTTTGAAGAGATCTAGTTGCACACACTCACTTGCATGCATTATTGTTCTTATCTTCATGTTATTGAATGATGTATTGTATGCCTCTTTTCACACTCCACACTTGCACATTTTGCACATCACTTAGTGTGTTGAGTTTGCCTCGAAAAGAGAATCTCTTCTCTTAGCGCGGCCTAGACCGCTTGGCAAGACATGCTTGCACCGCGGCATACAGAGCGGTATACCTCAGCAGGGTCATGCTTCATGTACCGCTTCCTGTACACTTTCACGCAAAGCGACCCAAGTCGCGGTGTTGTCCAGTAGGCCTCTGTTGCCCATACCGCGGCCTGTGCACTTGCATGCACAGCGCCCTACACCGCGTTGTTGTCCAGACGATGCACTGCTGTGTGTACCGCGGTCTGGACACTTGCCTGCGACGCGGTCCATCTAGCGGTATTGACGGGATTTTGTGCCCTAAGTTCAAAACGACTCTATTTTAACTAGGGCTCCCTTATATATACTCTATCTTCTTCCTTGCTCGTTTTTATGAGTTCAAGAAGCCATTTTTTAATAGCCCAAGCTTCCCTTAGAGAGAGAAACTCCCAAGAACTCATCTTTACTCAACCAAACACAAATCCATGTGCATCTAACATCTTCAAGCATCATCTCATCATGGATTCTTCTTGCTTTCATTGACTAGGTAACTTGAACATGCCATAAATCTCTTTGTATTTATTTATGTTCTTGTTTGCCTAGGGTTAGCTCTTTTATATGATTTTATTGCATATCTTTATGTTTATTGGCATTTATAACATGGTTTAGTTGATGTTTGTTGGTTGAGAGCTTTGTTCATTAATAGCTAGCATTTATGACGATTTTACCCTTCTAGATAAATCTTCATGCATTTGCATTTAGATATTGATATCTAGGATTTGCATTTATTGACATCTTTAAATCCTTAGATAAGCATTTATTGTTGCCTAGCATTAATTGCATGTTTGAATATCTTTTACATATTCACATAGGTTGTTTAACCTCTTCATTGATTGTTAAGCTTTGTGACTAAGTGAGTTAGTGCACAAGCTTGTGGTCAAGAATCACTATTAAAGGCCCGTTGGGTAGAGTGAAAGGGTTAGTGACCAAGTAGGTGTGACTTGAGGTCAACCTAGGTTGTAAACTTTCGTTCAAATAGTGGATTTGAGGACCGTATGTGGCTAGAAGGATAGCCCGTGAGTTTTTGCCCAGTTGGAGGGTTTCTCACGTAAATCAATCCTTGTGTTTTTATTGTTTTCCGCATATTTATATTGGATTGATTGATTGCTAATATGGGGCAGGATTATTAAAATTGATTAAGTCGAAAAGTTGGTAATAAATCAACTAAAACCTATCCCCCCCCCCCCCCCCCCCCCCCCTTCTAGGTTGTATTAGACACACTTTGTGTATTTTCACTAGGAAGTAATTAAGCTCACCAACCAAACTCATCTCAAATTCATGAGACATCACATCAACAAATTGTTGAACTTTGGATTTGTTGGTGGAGCTAAACACAATATCATCAACATAGATTTGAGCTATAAATAGCTCATCTTTGTTACTCTTGATGAACAAGGTCTTGTCAACACTACCCCTAGAGTAGTCATTGTCAACAAGGAATTGAGTGAGGCGCTCATACCATGCCCTCGGTGCTTGTTTCAACCCATATAGAGCCTTCTTAAGGCGATAGACATGATTGGGGTGGTGTGGATCCACAAACCCCTTGGGTTGCTCAACAAACACTTCCTCATGCAAGAAGCCATTGAGGAAGGCACTCTTAACATCCATTTGGTGCAATTTGAGAGGTGTAACAAGTGTAGCTAATTTAATTAACTATTTGACGCCTAGTCTTAACACCCTCATTCAAATCTCTAAGAATATCATTCTTGTTGTGGAGATGTCTAACCCATGCAGCGGGTTCTTTAGAGTCCAAAGATGGATTTCTATTAAGAGGTTGAATGACCTCTTCATCAAAGTTGGACTTCACATCACTTGAAATCTCACCATTCTTTTTCAAGGAAGCATCATCAACCACCATAACCTCCTCATCATTATCTCTATTCTTAGGCCTACAATCATCTATGACCACATTGGATGATTCCATGACACTCCTAGTCTTTACGTTAACACTCTATAGGCCTTACTATTTAGGGCATAGCCAATGAAAATTCTCTCATCACTCTTGGCATCAAACTTGCCAAGTTGATCTCGGTCATTAAGCATGTAGCATTTGCTCCCAAATGAGTGGAAGTAGCTAACATTTGGCTTTCTACCCTTCCACAATTCATAGGAGGTTCGCCTAGTAATTAGCCTTAAAAAGACTCTATTTCCTATGTAGAAAGCCGTATTGACGGCCTCGGCCCAAAGGTTCCTAGGCACATTGTTGCTAAGCAACATCACATGGGCGATCTCTTGAAGGACCTTATTCTTCCTCTCTACAACCCCATTTTGTTGAGGAGTTTGAAGTGCCGAGAACTCATGGAAAATGCCAAAGCTATTACAATAGCTTTCAAAACAAGCATTTTCAAATTCCTTCCCATGGTCACTCATAATTCTTTTAATGCTTTTAATGTGTGAGTTCTTTTCATTTTGAATTATAGTGCAAAGCATTTTAAAATTTTCAAACGTTTCAGATTTTTTTCTAAGAAAATATGTCCATGTAAATCTAGAGAAATCATCAACACAAACAAAAATGTATCTCTTGCCACTGAGACTCTCGGTTTGCATGGGACCCATAAGGTCCATATGTAGAAGCTCTAGTGGCTCCTTCATGGCGAGATACTTGCATTTCTTGTGCATGCTTTTGGTTTGTTTTCCTTGTTGACAAGGTCCACAAACACCTTCTACTTTCTTCCCAAGCTTAGGGAGGCCACGCACATCATTGAACTTATCTTAGATCCTTAAATCTCGATAGTTCATGTGGCCAAGTCTTTGATGCCACAACTCAACTTTTTCACACTTGGACATATTACAAGAGATGACACTAGCTTCAAGACAATAGAAATTGTCACTAGATCTCTTTCCTTTTATCAAGGTTTGTCCATTTGGCATTAAAATAGAGCAATCATTTTTGTTAAACAAGACGGAGATTCCATCATCATTTAGATGAGAAGTGCTTATAAGATTGGCTTGCAAGCCATCAACAAGTAAAGCATTGGACAAGGAGGGTAAATCGGGAATGGAAATGGTTCCTTTCCCTATAATTTTCTTTCTAGATCCATCACCAAAAGTGACAAATCCTCCTATCCTCCATTACAAGAGATTCAAAGAAACTCTTGTTCCCCGTCATGTGCCTAGAGCACCCACTATCCAAATACCAATTGTTAGAAGCATTTGCCTTCAGGGCAATTTGATCCACATAGCAAGAGTATTCATCTCTTCTAATCCACCTAGGTGACATATTCTCTTTCCTAGTGGTCTTAGGCTCATTATCTCTATGTTTCCTAGGAGCATACATATTGGCTCTAGATTTCCTAGGGACATGCATATTGGCTCTAGCCCTACTTCTTTCAATCATGCTTTTAGTTCTACACATGTCAATATACTTGAAGCAATTTGGTCTAATATGACCATCAATACCACAAAAGTGACAAGTAGGAATGAAATAAGAGATCATATTATTCCTTTGTGAGTACAAAGGAGCTTTCCCATGTCTTTGTGCTCACCTTTGGTGTTGGATTGGTTCTCTCCTCCTTTGTTGTTGAGTTGGAGAAGATTGGTTCTTGGTTTGACCTTGCATGGATTGCTTCTTGGCTTGATGGTATTTGGGTTGAGGAAAGTTAGCTTGATGGGCTCTCATTGCTTAAGCTTGAGTTTGAGCTTGTACCCTTGATGTGGTCTTCACTTGAACATTCTTTGAACACTCTCCTAGTTCAATTTTCTTCCTAGGATGTTGTGAAGGTGATGACTCTTTGATTTCCATGCTCTTGACAAACACGGTCTTGCTTGTGGATGAGGTCTCATTGTTCTTCTCATAGCCAAGACCTTTCTTATTACTTGGCCTCTTGCCAACTCCCAGCATATGGTCAAGTTTCTTCATGCTCGAAGTCATCTTAGCAATGATCTCTCTTGCTTTTTCAAGCTCTTTTTCCATAAATTCCTCATTCCTCTTTGTTATCTTCACTTCTCCATTTGAGTGAGTTACTTCAGTAGATAGCTTGAGATTCTCTCCCTTTAACATTTGAATCTCTTTCTTCATCTTCAACCTTGAGCTTTGAAAATGCTCAATAAACCCTTCAAGGTCCATGCCTTCCACTATCTATATCAATTGAATGGGTTGTAGAGTCACCATCACCTGAGTCATCTTCACTTTGTTTCTCTTCCTCTTCATCATCCATTGTTTTCTTACTCTTGAGTGAATATGCAAAGGTAATAAAATTTGCCACATGGTCTTCATCATCTGAGGATTCTCCTTCCTCTTCTAGGTCATCACTGTCACGCCATGTGGCGACCATTGCCTATCCTTTTTTCTTGTTCTTCAAATTGCCACAATCCGTGGAGATGTGTCCAAAACCTCCACATTCAAAACATTGAATCCCTTTCTTGTGGACTTGTCTTGACTTGATTCAACCTTCTTGAAAGGAGTCTTCTTCTTCATTTCCTTTCCTTTGGATTCAAAGCCCTTCTTTTCAAATTTGATGAATTTCTTGAACTTCTTGACCATGTGGGCCATCTCTTCATCCGAGTCTTCCTCCTCCCTCTCAACCTTAAAGGTCTTCAACGCAATACTCTTTTGCTTCTTTGGAGGTTTAAGTGTGGGAGTCCACCTAGACTCATATGCTAGAAGTCTTCCAATAGTTTCACTTGGCTTTATGTTCTTGTAGTCATTATTTTCTTCAAGTGCCGTCACCTTAGACTCGAACCTTTCAAGGAAACGACCTCATGATCTTTTGCTTGATCCTCCTATCCGAGTAAGGGTCGCCTAGTTGATGGCTTTGATTGACGATGTCCATCAACTTCACTTGAAAATCATTGAAGCACTCATGATCCTCCATTCTAATTTGCTTAAACTGTGTTTGGAGGACTTGAAGCTTGGAGTCCTTGACTACCTCGGTTCCTTTATAAGCCGTCTCTAGAATATCCCATGCCTCTTTTGCAATCCTAGTTGTTTGAATCAACTTGTATTGATTGTCATCCATTGCATAAAGAATGGCATGCATGGCCTTAATGTTCCACTTGGAAGCTTCGAACTCTTGAGATGACCATTCCGACTTTGGCTTGGGAACTACACTACCGTCTTCAAGAGTTGTTTTCAGAGGAGTATAGTTGTCTTCTATTGCCATCCATGCTCGGTCATCTATTTGGCAAATGTATGATTCCATCTTGCCTTTCCATGAGGCATAGATCACCCCGGTAAGCAAATGGGGTCATGTGCTAGAGGCTCCTTGATCCCTACCTCCGTTCCCACTCATAGTGTTAGGGTATGAATGAGATGAATGTTAATGTATGCAGCAAATAAAATGCAAAAATGCAAGACACACACACACAACAGGAGCAAGGAACACCCAAGTATGTCTAGGAACCCGCTTTGATACCAATTGAAAATACTACAAACGTGTGTCCATTAACCTAGAGGGGAGTGAATAGGTTTTAGATGATATATTACCAACTTTTCGACTTAGTCAATTTTAATAAGGCTACACCATATTAGCAATCAATCAATCCAAAAATAAAATGCAGAAAACAATAAAAATACAATGATTGATTTACGTGAGAAACCCTCCAACTGGGCAAAACTCACGGGCTATCCTTCTAGCCACACACGGTCCTCAAATCCACTATTTGAATGAAAGTTTACAACCTAGGTTGACCTCTCGTCACACTATTCTAGGTCACTAACCCTTTCACTCTACCCAACGGGCCTTTAATAGTGATTCTAGACAAAAAGCCTGTGCACTAATCCACTTAGTCACAAAGCTTAACAGTCAATGAAGAGATATTGCAACCTATGTGAATATATATGAATATTCTAATATGCAATTAATGCTAGGCTACCCTAAATTCTTATCAGGGAATTTAAATATGACAACAAGTGAAAATCCTAGATATCAATATCTAAATACAAAGCAAGTAGATTTAGCTAGAATGGTAAAATGGTCCTAAATGCTAGCTATCAATGAACATATATTCTCAACCAACAAACAACAACTCAAGCATGTTATAAATACCATTAAACATAAAGACATGCATTAAATCAAAATTTAAAGCTAAACCTAGGCATATAAGAACACAAAAATTGCTATGGAGATTTAGGGCTTGTTCAAAATACCTAGTCAATAGATGCAAGAAGAATCCATGATGAGATTATGCTTGTGAGATGCTAGATGCTCATGGATTGATGTTTGGTTGAGTAAAGGTGGGTTCTTGGAGCTCTTTCTCTCTTGGAGTTACTTTCTCTCACTAAAGGAATAAATTTCAGAGCTCTAGTTCTGATTTGGGGAAGAAGATGACATATATATAAGATAAAAAATGAGATGTCAAGAAAAGATGAAACTCTCCTTGTTTTGGTACCAGGGAACATCTAAGGTGACATGCACAAGTTGCCTTGCATGTCGTCTTTTGTTCTGGAGCAAAATAGAGCAACCTGAGGCGACATGTAAGGCGACATGAACAGGTCACCTGGGAAGTCGCCTTGTACACTGGAAAGAAACAAGGAGCCTGAGGCAACATGTAAGGTGACATGCACAGGTCGCCTGGGAAGTCACCTTGTACACTGGAAAGAAAAAAGGAGCCCGTGGCGACATGTAAGGCGACATGCTCAAGTCACTTGGGAATTCGCCTTTTGTTTTGGAGAAAAAATATCAAGGCTAAGGCGACTTCATAGGCGACATGCATAAATGGCCTTGCATGTAGCCTAACCCACTGAACAGCACAAAAACAAAAAATATCCTCACATAAAACAAAACAACCACAGAAGTGCTCGTGTGAGTTAAGACACAAATGCAAGATTAAGTAGCATGTGTGAGAGTGTGTGTGTGCTACTAGTCTCTTCAAAGAGAGTTAAGCAAATGATATACCTTTGACGTGCTTTTGAACATGAGGATATCATCAAAGTTTGATCACGAACAATGAGACCTAATCTACCCTTACAAGCAACTCCCCCAATGTGGTTTGTCAACGAAATGAGCCAATCAAAACATAAGGAACTTACAACCTGGATCCTATATACAGATAGAGCATCCAGTCAAACAGGAAGTGGGGGAGAAATTTTCCTAACCTATCCCAAAAGAGTTGAATGTTGTCACTGTTTTAGGTTCGAGTTTAGCACCACCAACAACGAAGCTGAATATGAGGCTTTGTTGGCAGGAATAAACGTGGCTGCGGATCGTAGAGCCAATTACCTCCTTGTCTAGTGTGATTCACAGTTGGTAGTCAACCAGGTAACAGGTGTATACTAGGCCAAAGGAGATAACATGGCAGCCTACCTCAGAAAGGTCTCGGAACTTGTAGCCCAATTCAAGGGATTCAAAATCGAGCAGGTACCTAGGAAGCAGAATCATCGGGCCGATGTCCTAGCTAAGATAGCTGCAAGTGGAGGACAGGTGCTGCCAAAAGGGGTACCTCTCCAGATAATTTCTAGACCTAGCATCGCAGAAGGAAAAGAAGTCAACCATGTGGAACGACTTCCATGCTGGATGGATCCTATCGTAGAATACCTCCAAGAAGAAAAGCTCCCTGAAAATCCTGATCAAGCTCGTAAGATCAAGAGAACCTCAGTTCGGTACTGCTTAGTAGAGGGACATCTCTACTGCCAGGGGAAATCCCTCCCCTTACTCAGGTGCCTACATCCCGATGATGCGAGCTGGGCACTAAGAGAGGTACATTCAGGGGAATGTGGGAATCATACCAAAAGAGAAGCGCTAGCTTACAAAATTCTACGCATGGGATATTACTGGCCAACGTTGCCCTGCTATGCGAGGCAGTTTGTACAAACTTGTGAACCGCGCCAGAAGACGGCCAATCTAAATCACCTTCTGCCAGAAAGACTATCCTCTATCAGCTCGCCATATCCATTTGCCTTATGAGGAGTAGATTTAATCAGACCGCTCCCAACCACGTCTGGTCAATAGAAGCACGCAATAGTAGCCATCGACTATTTTACCAGATGGGTGGAAGCGGAACCCCTCTCTAAGATCATGGTGGCAAACACAACTGAATTTATCAAGAAGAATGTAGTTTGCCTATTCGGTACCCCGATGGTCATTATCACAGATCTAGGTAAACAGTTTGACAATAATAGATTTCGGGGATTTATGTGAGAACCGGGGAATCTAGCTTCGTTTCACATCAGTAGCACATCCTCAGACTAATAGCCTGGTAGAGGCCACAAACAAGACTATCAAGAGACTCCTAAAAAGGAAACTTCAGCAGAAGAAGGGTAGATGGGCGGAAGAACTCCCAGATGTACTATGGGCCTACCGCACCACCAAAAAGACTGGACTGGAGAAACCCCCTATTTATTGGCTTTCGGGGCAGAAGTCGTCCTTTCTATTGGGCATAAAATCATGTCCTTTCGGGTTCAACATTTTGAGCCATAAGGCAACGAAGACAAGCAGAGGGCCAACTTGGACCTTCTAGAGGAAAACCAAGATAGGATTACGGAAAGGGTAGCAGTCTACCAAAGCCGAATTGCCCGATATTTCAACAAGTAAGAAACCAGAACTTCATAGAAGGGGACCTAGTCCTCAGAAAGGTGACCCATAACACCCGGAAAAGGTTTGACGGGGTATTATCACCCAATTGGGAAGGTCCCTACCTGGTTAGAATGGTAATCTAAAATAGGGCTTACAAGTTGGAAGACATGGATGGATGTCCTATTGACCACACCTGGAATGCAGATCACTTGAAGAGATTCTACCCATAGAACTCACCACAAAGACCGGACAGTATCACCCTGAATAGGTGCTGATAGATGTTATTACTCATAAATATTTGTATCGCCTTTTGATTCATCAATAAAAGAAGATTCTCCTTTTTCTTCTCCAATTCCAATTTATCAACGTTATATCGCCAGTGTTAGCCTCTAGAAATTCGCCATGATCGCCTCAAGACCAAGAAAGACCATATGGCATTCCTGCTACCTTGGCCGGGTACCACCTCCCTCCAAGAACGATCTGGATTATAAGAGCATAGTTTCCAGACAGATCAAGGCCTCGGCTGGGCACCACCCTCTGCTGAGCAGGTTATGGATAGTAAGAGCATAGTTGCCTACCAGATCAAGGCCTTGGCCTGGCACCACCCCCCGCCAAGAAAGACATGGTGCTAAAATGGCCTTAGTTGCCTACCAGGATCTTGTTGCCAGTATATTCGCCTTGTATTCGCCAAAGTACCAGGATTCCTAGGACAGGAATGCGCGGTACCTAGATTCGCCAAATATATTCTCCAAAGTACCAGGATTCCTAGATCGGGAATGCATGGTACCTAGATTCGTCAAATGTGTTCGCCTTATTTTCGCCAATGTACCTAGATTCCTGAGGAAAATGAAGGCTAGGTACCGCGTTTCGCCAGTGTTACCTTCTATGTACCAGGATACCTAGAACAGGAACTATAGGTACCCGGATTCACCTGCAGATCGTTCACCTATGTACCAGAGGTCCTGTTACAGGGACACTAAGTACCCCGATCGTGATACCGGAATACCATATACAGTGGAATGTCTACACCTAGGTACCAAGATCCCCGATGAAGGAGGTTCCCTGGTACCTAGATTCTCTTCGACTAAATTTTCGCCTAAGTACCAGGATTCCCAGTGCAGGAATGCCAGGTACCTTGATCCTCCCAAGTGAGATCAGCTACTAACAATTCCCCTCGGGAATATTATTGAAATTCCTAGGCTGAGTACCAGAAGATCCTCGTACCAGCTACAAGTCCTGCTATGCATCCTGATCTCTACGAATTCCAAAGCTTCTTGTGTTACCAAGAATTTATTAAGTCAGGTTTACACCGAGGACTGTTCTTTAGATCAAGGCAGGATTCAACCAGAGAATCAGCAAACTTGACACACACAGCTAAAGAAAAGGAAGAAATGTATTTTCATTGATTAAACCAGGGAGCCCATCCCCCTATCACGGGCTACAAAAGATAAAATAAAAATGAAAAGTAGCTGATAAATGTTTGAGCTGGATCATACATCTACTTGATCTTGTTTGGCCACTCCCTCCATAGCTCCTGCTAAAGCATCATCCCCTGGACCAGTTGGGGCATCCCCTACTACCTGGGCACCTACTACCATTGGATGCTCCACTTGAGATTGATCACTTGCAGCCCTTCAGTTGCCACCATATCAAGTTGATCCCCCACTTCCTTTGTTGAAGCAACTTGGACTTTCACTGCCCCGGTAGAACTAGAAGGGGGGACGTATATGTCAGATTCCCCATCCTTCGACACAGGCGGATCCTCCGCTTCCTTAACGGATCTCGATGGGGAAGTACGTGGGTCAAGATTTCCACCTCTAACCTGGATAGTTACGACCTCAAGAGTCTTCAAATTGGGATCTACCCCAACATGGCTTGGTAAAGGAAGGGAGATAGGTCCCCGATCTTCATCCTCTGTCTTTTCATTCACCTCAGAAACCCGAGAAAGACCAGCCTCATCAGACAGAGCAACATTTGCCAACTCTGCGGCTTTAGCCATGATCCCCTCCATGTTCCACCCATTGATGATGCCCATGTCAAATCGGGGAGGGAGAGCCAGTACTACCTGGTAGCCCGCGTAGAAATAGCCATCCCCAAAGGACGAATCCGCCTTGACCTCCAAGCTAGCCACGCTAGCACGCAGAGCTTGAACCTCTTTCTCCAGCTCCGCTGCCTTCTCAATCATGGCATCCCTTTCAGTTTTACGTCGCAGAGACTTGAGTTGCTCCATGTCCAAAGCACGCTCCATTCACTCATTATCTACTTTCACCTCGTCTGCTGTCTTTTCAGCCTTCTCCAAGGACTGATGCAGGATTACTACCCCCTGGGCAACTTTGGCTAGCTCCTTATTGGCTTTCTCCAGCTCAACAGTAGCATCTTTAACCTGCTTCCAGAGGGAGCTAACCTGCTAACTCATAGCTACATTAAACTTGAAGGCCTACCAGATATAAGACACTAGTTAGAATGTCACCAAATAATCAACTGAGATAGAAGACCGAATGAAGCAACATACCTCGGCTAGGAGAGCGGATCCTTTAGAGAGCAGTAGATCAGAGGGAATGGAGGTCATGGCATCCAATCTCCCACCTGGGCAGAAGGCAATGAACCTAGCCAGTACCTCATCCTGGCTGATATCCCCTGACCGCAATCGAGGCCGATTGAGAAGAGTAGTTTGAGCAATACTGACGGGATCTTTACCCCTCTCGCTCCAGGTAGATCGCTCGGCCACCAGAATGGGGGAAGGAGGGGGAATTGATTGAGGAGCAACAGCAGTAGCAATGGTGGCGGGGGCAGTAGGAGCCTGACCACGCACTTGGCCAGAGGTACCTCTGACCCTAGCCATTCTATATGTGAGGCCTGCCATAAGAGATCTAATTGAAGCAGGAGGAGCAGTAAATGTCCCGGATACCTCGACCGGTATCAATACACTCATGCTAGGTTCGAAAGAGGTACCAGCCCCAGCCACAGGTTCGAGGCGAGACGAAGGCCTGATAGGGGAGGTCGGTGGAGAATCACGATGACCCTCTGCTAGGTCGAGCTCCTCCTCTAGAATTGATGAAGGCACTGCAGAAACTGTCAACACAAAAAGAATTAGCACATGCATAATCGACAAAGAAACGTTACCGAGATAGGACCAGAGAGATTGTTTACCTGGGAATGCACTAGAGACGTGGAGGTAGAATTCCACCCTTTCTGCCTAGAAGGCATCCGAAGTGAGATACCTCAGGTTGGTATAATTGAGAGCCATGATAGCTCTCAAAACTTTCTCCGACTCAGTAGAGAGTTTGCTTTTTTCTAGCACGGGCTTGCCGCTGAAACTAGTAGGGATCAGGAACTCAGATCCTCCAATGTGGACTGAGCTACCCCATTCACCTTTAATGATGACCCATTCCTCCTTCCAAGAGGTATCCTTCTTCGTGGCCCCTGGTACCACGAACTTCAAGTTATTCTTGGCCCGAGCATAAAATTTCCCCATTGGTCCTAGAGAGTTGGCAGCAATCCAGAACACATATCCGAGCTCGTCCGGCCTCGGTTCCCGGTCGGTTTTATCTCTCTCGCACTGTTCTCTCCACAGTACCAAGAACCCCACCAGGTGCCTCCAGAACCCTGGTGTTAGCTGAAGAGGGTTGAGCTGCAAGGCATGCAGCGCCCTAAGCAAGGTAGGGTGGAGAGGTAGCTTGACTCCACTATCGAATGCCGTCGTGTGAATCGGAAGCTCGCCAGTGGGGGGTATACATATTGTATCCCCAAGAAGGAACAGTGATAATGATGTCTTTAGAGATCCTAAAATCTCTCCGCAAGCGCCTGATGGTATCGAGAGTACTAGTAGAATCAGGGATGCATCGATATTCATAAGGAAGGGCGAGCACCCTCCCCACGGAATATGTGACCTCACCAGCCCAATCTCCACCTACCCCAACGGCTCCTGATTCTCCGCTAGACTCCTGGTCAACGTCGACCAGAGTATTAGAATCGTTCGAGAAGCCGGTCTCGATTGCTATATTCTGATTAGAGCGCTGGCGTTAAAGAGGAACGTCATCTCCGCTATCATCGTCGACGCGAGTCCTTTTCCTATAGGCGAGGTTCCCGCTAGTGATTGCGTCACCAGTAAAGAACTGCTAAATGCTGTCACTATCACGGGAAGACATGATAGCAGATTCGAAGCTTTGTTTCTCGAAAGTAGAATGGATTGGAGACCGAAGAAAGAAATAAGAAAGCTAGGTTTTTCTTGACAAAGAGAAATTTGCTTGAATGAGAAGTAAGAAATACGTGAAGGAATGAGGTATAAATAGAGGAAGAAATGGTTTCTTGTAACAAGGAGGAAAGAGTAATTAACAACGAGGGGAAATTTGAGAGATGGTTTCGAGAAACGCACGACTCAAAGTTTTTCCTTTTTTGAAATCGGCCTACCCCAACCTGCCACGTGGAAGGAACAATAACATCAGCGTGTAAAGGAAGGATTTCATTTTTACAAAATGATTAAGGAAAATTCTCCAAGCGTTTCAAATCCTGACTCCAACCCCAGTCTGGCACCAGTGTTCAAGTCAAGGGGAACTTCTGTTAACAAGGTTTTTTGGCAAGGGTCCAAAGGAGAATTTTCCACCAAGTTAATACCTGGTAGGAACCAATCTCAACTCCCAGGTACCTAGCGGGATCAATACTGCAACCTTGAAGGAATTAATAGGACCAAAAACCTCGACTGCCTATCTACCTAGATGAAGCACTATAGATACGAACCAGGAAGAGCTGGTACCGCGACACCACATACCTAGTAACCCACAGATACCCGGTACCTCCTACCTGGCACCCAGGTACCGCAACATGTATCCAGTACCCCGGAGCACCTCGACATCAGCCTGGAATCCATCCAAGATAGGTATCCTATCCAATGAGTTGGAAGGATGTCGCCACAAAGCCACTAGCATGCTAGAACAAGCGTGACGCCAGCAAGAAGGGACTGGTACATTAGCCTACCACTCCATCAAGGTGCGAAGAAGAACAAGCGCCCCGCCAGTAAAGACAGACCAGTACGCCAGCATACTACGCCACTAATATATGGAAACAATACTTCCTTCTAAGCAACATGGGAGGGAAAGTTGACTCCTTTCGCCATTTAAAGAGCCATAAATGAAACCAAACGGTTAACCCAATCAGAGTATAAATAGAATAATGATCGCGGGGATCAAATCTCGCGCCTTTAGCCTCACTCAACGTCTAAAAATGGATTTCAACTAATCCTCATTAATACGACCAAATTTTGAGGGATATTGGATATCTATAACTACGACCATGAAGGACAAGGAGGAAAGGAGCTGGGCCTGGATCTTTCAAAACTCTAGAGAAAACTCTTATAAGTTCTCTAAAGCCAGTGAGAGTTTTGAGACAATCACTGGAAGGGTATATAGCCACATATCGACTTAAACGAGTTCGCCATCTCCATCCTATGTAAAAAAGAGAGAGAAAAGATTGTGTTGTAATCCATATAGGAGATAATCAATAAAATAGTACCTTTCACATCCTTCTTATTCCTTTGCATTTCCCTCCATTAATCTACAGCATCAAAGGAATCCCGGTACCGAACGTACCTACCCGGCTGCCACATACCGGTAATGGACAAGGGTGCTAACTGGAATTTCGCTCCTCGAGTGGATTTTCCCGTTAACAACTATAAACATAAGACCTCTTCTCAGAGAAAGCCACCACTTTTTTGAGGACTTACCTACGTGAAAACTCTGATATTCTTGCTTCGATTTTCACTCTTTTCATTACTTCTAGCTCGAAATCTAACGTGTCGACCTACTTGCCCAATCTAAATAGTCGAGCCTAGTCTTGACCAGTCTATGACGATCTAGTAGCATACCCTCGAGTCTGCTACAAACCGACTTCGTCGAAACCCAGCATCGACCCAGGAGTACTCGACTCCACGCTCACGGTTTGTGTTCATTTGCTTTATATCTTTCTCTTACGATATATTGACTTGAGCGTCGGAGAGTCCCCCAAGGATCAAACCCCTCATGTGGTTCGCTCATAGCTCTGTTTCTTGTTTTGTATTGTAGGTTGTCAGTGCCCACTTCGATGATCGAATTAATTGTAGATCCGATTGACTACATTCTTATGGAGTTTTTTTTTTTCTAATTTAACTATTCTACTTAAATATTACTTTAATATATATAATTAATAAAAAATAATTAAGTAGGGTTCTAAAATCATGTATATTTTAGTCATTGTAACTAATCTTAGCATTTTTACAATAAAATTACCAAACATGTGTTTACTGCTTTTGAGCTATACAATAATTTTAAAAATATAATTAACCAAACATCTACCGATTAATTTCATAACTGATTATTCTACGGTTAACCAAACATCTATTGATTAACTTCTCAGCTTATTATTTATTCAGCACAGCTAACTATGATTATTATAAAAGTTACAACAATACCAAACTAGCCCTTAATTAATTTATATTTGATTATAAATCCACTCAAATTATAAATTCGTCCAAATCTCCCTTATTCTATCTTGAAGTTTTCTTTTTCATTTATGAAACCTTAATTCTTATTCAATCATATAATTTATTTAAAGGGTCAATTTATCAACTGAAATCAATTTATCATTGAACTGCATCTCATGATATTTATTTGGTTTTTTTTTCTTTCTTTTTTCTAGGCTATAATTTAATTGTATCTCCTGCTATTGACAAACCATAACAATAACAGCAAATAACAACTAAATTTTTCTCAGAAACTCTTAACGTTAATGGCTAAAGCACCAATATACCAACACTACCGGTTTCACTTCACAGCTTGCTTCTTCTTCGTGGCTAAACAAGCTCCTCTGCCCTCCCATTTCTCCCCACCCTCTTATCTATCTATTTTCTATTCTACTAAAGTCAAAATACTTTTAGACTAAGGGGTCGTTTGTTTTTTTATCCGAAGACTGAACAGTCCTGAATTTTTCTGAAGACTGAATAATGACTGAAATCTGAACCTGAATGACATGTTTGTTTTTTTTTTCTCACATCTGAATATATTGTCAATATATTTGTTTTTTAAAAATAAAATTGTCTGAAAATACGTAATTTTACATTTATACCTATACTAATTAAAAAAAGTAATTTAACATGCATCATTCTTTATAACATTTTATATGTTTTTTTTTTTGCAAACAAAGTTCAATTTAACAAAATAAAAAATTAATTAAAGAATATAATTTTGTATGTTGTACAAACAAAGTTTAAGTTAAATTTATTGTCAAAAAAAGTTCAAGTTCAAATTCAATTTTTCATGTTGTCCATATTTCCGGTGAATATAATTCATAAAACCATTTTTGTTTTTTGTTTTTTTGTTTCCTGGATCATATGCACCGGAAACCAAATAAAAAAAAAGGTTCTTGAATTTTTCATATACAATAATTCTATAACATCTTCAAGCCACGAAACCTACTCAATATGATAGACAAATTTATTGAGCACTATACGAATAGTTAGATAAAAAAAATAAAGAGTTCTTACCGGGATTTGGCAAGACAGAAATTTAATTGTTCAATCTCTGAAAAATTTCATTATGAAAAGTAATTAGGGTTTTTTTTTCTTTTCTAAAACTTGTTTAAATAAGCAATATGTTAAAAGAAATTTTTTTACACCATATGAAATTAAGATAAATTTGGAAATATATCTTTTTTTGGAGGATAGACTTGGAAGAGAATATTTTAATTGTAATCCAGTGATTTGGAATTAAGTTAAAAGTCAGGATTTCTTACTTTTTATTTTAAGTTATTTTTTGATATTTTTAAATTGTTTGACCACTTAAAAAAACAAACAAAACAACTTAATGAGTTCAATTCAGACCCATAAAGTTTTAAATGAAAAAAACAAACGACCCCTAATTTTTTTATTTGATTAGGAATTAGGATCATCATGAATAGGTGAATTAAGTACATGAAAGGGAATTAGGGTTAAGCATATAATTGGTGTAGGTTTGATATGCGTGTAAAAATATTTTGATTTATTTTTAATTATATTATTTTGTCCTTATTCATCATTTTGTTAACGGACATTTTAATTGTGGGACATTTTAATTGTGGTTCTATTTACACACTCCTTATCAGTCTATTTATGCCCTACTTTTTTAATTATGTAGTAATCTTTTTTTTTTCATTTATCAAAAGTATTTAAAGAGACATACAATTTAAGAAAAAAAAATCTTCTACAAAATAAATCTAATAAAACCCCATATTCTTTTTTCAAAAAAAAAAAACCCACGTTCTTTTAATCTGCTTCTTGAAAAAAAAAATTCTTAACTCTTAAACCCTAAAAGTTCTTCTTATACACATACAAAAAATTATAGAAGAGTCTTAGAAAAATATCAAACATATGGAAGAATTGTCTGAGAACGATATCAAACATCTTGGAAGAATTGTCTGAAAATGATATAAAGCATCTCCAAGAATTTTCCAACAATAATATCAAGTTTGAAGTAAGTTTGAAGTTTACTTTTTCTTTATAATGATATCAAGTTGTTGTTGTGTTGAAGCAACCATGTTATTTTTATTTTTTTTCTTTTCCACAATGAAATAAGAAAAAGAAAAAAAAACTCAAAAAAAGAAAAACAAATAAATAATTCAATGGAGGTGAGAGAGACGTATACATAGATATGAGATATATAGATCAAAGATGGGGTGTATTAAGTTTGAAAATAAGTTAAATGGGTAGTTTTAGAAATAAATCAAAAATATTAATAGAAAACATTTAATTTTATTTAATTAAATAAAAATTTTAAAAAGTGAGGCATAAATAGACGGTAGGGGGTGTGCTAATAGCATCACTCAAATATATATCCTAAATAAATTATCAAATTTTAATGTTTTAATAAACACATGCAGTGACAATAGTGAGTAAATTATTTTTTTTTTAAAGTTAACATTATTATTACGAATATCTTTTTGATTTTTTATGTTAGCTTTATTAGTGGAGGTTGATGAAGAAGATTAAAAAAAAATTGGAAAATTTTGTATTTTGCCCAATAAATCTCAGAATTTGTAAAAATTGTCAATAAGTCTCAAAAATTACAAAATAAGTAAGGACAAATACAAAATATGTCTCGAAAATACCCAAATAACTCTTGGAAATATAAAATAAGTCTCGGAAATACTCAAATAAGTTTTGGAAACACGAAAATAAGCCTCAGAAACATGAAAATAAGTCTCGGGAAAAAATCATGAGACTTATTTTTGTGATTGTGTTTTAAGGGTATTTTTATCAGAAACACATTTTAAATGCTATTAAAACTTAAGTTATTAAGCTGATACTAGTATTAAAAGTACGGAAGTAAAGATGCTAGAAGTTTTTTGAACCAACTTTATTATGTGTTTTGACTATTACATTTATTATGAAATTATGTTTCTGATGATGTATAAGATCGTTTTTTTTGTTGTTGATGATATTGAAGAGTATATCACATTACTATGTAAATAAATACCATAGCCAGTAAATTATTTAATTTAAAATTTTTGATTTGCACTACTTTTTTCAATTTAATTTATATAGTATAAAAACTAAAATAAGTATTTTGCTTAAGCAAAGCTTTTTTTTAGAGCTATGACAAAGAGGTATGACTACAATCCAGGACCTCTTGGATGTAGTCGTGAGTGGTTTACCAATGGGTCAACCTCATCTTATCAAGACAAAACTTAAATTAGGAGAAGACCAACCTTCAAGACTAGAATCCAAATGCAATTAGTAAAACTGGCTTCAAAGAATAGTCTTAACAAAATTTGATATCAGATATTTGGGATCCAAAGAATTCGTCAGGTTCATTGAATTTTAGAAAAATCAAACATAGAGTCTTTGTACATTTAACATCCTCTAGGCCTCTCATCCTTGGACTTCTTTTAAGGCAGCAAAAACTGGGAGGGAGTCTGGAATTGTCTTGAAACCATAATGGGGGGTCTAGACTTACTTGGTCACGAATAAAGCAAAAAAAGACAGAAAACTCATTCAGAATACACACAAAAATCAGAAATCACGAAATTAATAGTTTTCTTTTCTGTTCTTCTTGGTTCCGTTTCTTGGTAAGTTTGAACTTTATTTGAGTTCGCTGAGAATGTTTGTGCCTTGCACGATCACTATTAAACCGTTGTATCCTGGGAGACAATTGTCATACACATACTGTGTTACCCGGCGAAATTGTCTTAAGGACACCATGTGAAACACAGGCCTCGGTTTTCCCCTACCGTTCTGGTTTGTGTTTATTATCTCTGTCATTTGCAGATTCGTACCAGATTGTTTTCAGTAAACGAAACAACAGAAAATACCCATATAAGTAGTGTGGCTGTGATGTTTTGCTTGCATCAGAAACGCATTTCTAAGTATACATCTCTTGTGTCTTTTTCTCCTCAAATCTACAAATTCTACATCAACAAACTGTCATGGAGCATGATAGAGGGGTTTTTGTGGAGGGTAGAGATGAGATACATGACAAGAGGAGTGGTTATACAATGACATGGCGGTTGGTTGTCGAGCATGAAAAGGGAGACATCAATGAGCTTGCTGATGCTTTCATCAAGAACTTCCACAATCATCTACGGACTCAACGGGAAGAGTCCTCCAAACATTGTCAAGAGACGATTGCTCAAGGAGTTTGAACTTTGAACTACGTACGTATCCGGATTGAAAAATATAAAAAAATGCAGTGTATTAATTGATTTGAAAAATATAAAAAGATGCAGTGTATTAATTGATATCGTTTCCTAATAAATGGTTATCGAATACAATAGCTGTATATGTACTTGATGTGTCAAGATCCCATTTACACATGTTGAGGAATTGTCCACATTGATGATTTTAATGCATTGTGCACTCTGCTAAGTTTGTCAAGCTATACATGTTTTCTTTGGTGCTAAAAAGTGTTTGAAGAAGAATGCATTTTATAGGAGAAAACAACACATGCTAAAAGACTTTAAAAGTAGTACAAATGCTGATGGATAGATCATAAATTATCAGGTGCAAGATGTTAGTGCACAATATCACTACACGGAAGCGTTGCCAGATAGAACACAAACAAACAATAGCAAAAGAAATAAAATGGAAGAGATAATTAATCCAAACACACACAACACAAGAAGATTTTACGTGCAAACCCAAATCGGGAAAAAACCACGACTGTCAGGAAGACAAGAGATCAATCCACTATGAAGAAAATTGTTACAACTTCACTCAAGATTTTTCTCTCACAACCCCCAATTACACATAATGCTCTCTTTGAGATCTCTCTAATATTTCCTAATTTACTCCACTCACAATAACCTAGTTATTATGGTCTATTTATAAGTCACAAGGAGTTAAAAGATAAAAGGAAATCATATTCCTATACGAACAAGAATTACTTGTTCCACATAAATACTATTTTCTATTTATGACAAGATTTCTTGTAAGGAGAAATCTGTTTCCTTTAAGCATAAGACTTTCCTATTCTGATAAACACAAAAACTTCCAGAAAAAAAAAAAACCTTTCTTCTTTCACGCAACATTCCTGATCTGGGCAAAATCTGCAGTTATCGGATTCTGGGTCGTGATTGGCCACCCGCGCCCTGAACCGCGTAAAGCTATTGATGTCCACCACTTAGAATACCGCGGTTGGTGCATTTGCCTCCGCTGCGGTCTACACCGCACTTTATTCACTGGAATGTACCGCTGTCTTCACCGCTCCTTATGCACGTGTATACACAGCGGTCCACGTCGCAATTCTCTTCAGAATCCGTTTCTTCAGTTCTTTTTTGGTCTTCAAGCCTCCCTCAAACACGATCTCCCACTTCCAAACAATTCCACGTCTCCAGGAAGTCTCCACATTGGTTGAATTCTGTTTGGTAACCATTAGAAATTCGAACCATATCCAACAATCCTCCTTTATGGTGAGAATTCCCAAAACTCCGTCCATAGCTACGATTCTCATCACCGAGAATCAGAATACCCACCACGAGGTATAATCACTTAGGAACACCCATCATAAGATTTCACAGACACATGTCGAAATTTACCTTGCTGAAATTATGGTGTAACTCCTCACGTTAGGTTCCCAGGGAGCTCATTCAGCCATCGACATCCTTGTCCACCACACACCTTGCATCACCTCATAACCTATGCTTGTGCGCAATTGTGGACCCCTTATCAGCAATACATCCTCTTTTCATGGCAACTAGCGGTCATGCCATGAGGATGTTTTTGCCCCTTTAGAGGGCATCGCTGTAGTCGTCATACTCAAGATAGGCGATTGTCAAATCCCCCTCTTTGGAGCCCTTAGCCACACTTGTCTTCTTATTTTGGCAATCCTTCATTATGTGTCCAGACTGTCCACATCCCCAGCAAGTGACCTTTCTTTTGGAGCCTCCCTTCTTCCTGTCAACCAAAAGAGCAGAGTTATCAGAAGATTTACCTTCACTCTTTAGCCTTCGTTCCTTAGAGATTAGTTTGTTCGCAACATCTGCAAAACATATGGTTGAACTCCCATGCATCAAAATTGGCTTCATGTGCACGTAGGACGGTGGAAGGGACCAGATGAGTTTTAATCCTTTGTCTTCTTCATCAATCTTCACTCCAATCAACTATAATTCAGAAACTATCCCATTGAGCACTCCAAGATGATCGGAAACCTTCGTATCTTCAGACATCTGCAGCTTGTGAAACTACTCCTTCAGGTAGAACCGATTGCAGATGGTCTTCGCTTGATACAATTCTTCAAGCATCTCCCAAAGTTCTTTCGGCGAATATGTTCCATGAATATTTGCAAGAACATTCTTGGCCAGGCTCAGTCGTATCGCACTTGCAGCCCTCTCATCCAAATCCTCTCAATCATCATCGCTCATCACAGGTTTTCCAGAACTTGTACTAGTCGTTTCTTTACTAAGATCTTCAGAGCCTTCAGGGTTCGTAGGGGTTGGCTTGCCCTTCAACGCCTTGTGTAAACCGTATTGGATTAGCAGATCTTTGACTTGAAGTTACCACAAGCCAAAGTTAATTTTTCCATCGAACTTCTCAACCTCGAATCTCATCATCTTTGCCATCTCTAGTTTGTTAAGACAACGATCAAGCAACCTGTGCTCTGATACCAATTGTTAGCGCACAATATCACTACGCGGAAGCATTGCCGAATAGAACACAAACAAACAATAGCAAAAGAAATAAGATGGAAGAGATAATCAATCCAAACACACACAACACAAGAAGATTTTACGTGGAAACCCAAATCAGGAAAAATCAACGGCCGTCAAGATGACAAGAAATCAATCCACTATGAAGAAAATTGTTACAACTTCACTCAAGATTTTTCTCTCTCACAACCCCAAATCCAATTACACCCCATGCTCTCTTTGAGATCTCTCTAATATTTGCTAATTTGCTCCACTCACAATAACCTAGTTATTATAGTCTATTTATAAGTTACAGAGAGTTAAAAGATAAAAGGAAATCTTATTCCTATACATACAAGAATTACTTGTTCCATATAAATACTATTTTCTATTTATGACAAGATTTCTTGTAAGGAGAAATTTCTTGTAAGGAGAAATTTCTTGTAAGGAGAAATCATTTTCTTTTAAGCATAAGACTTTCCTATTCTGATAAACACAAGAACTTCCAGAAAAAAAAAACCTTTCTTTTTTCACACAACATTCCTGATCTGAGCAAAATACGCTGTTATCGTGGTCTGGATCGCGGTTGGCCACCCACGCCCTGAACTGCGGAAAGCTACTGATGTCCACCGCTCATAATACCGCGGTTGGTGCATTTGCCTCTACCGCGGTCTGTACAGCGGTCTACACCGCGCTCTACTCACTGGAATATACCACTGTCTGCACCGCTCCTTATGCACCGCGGTCCACGTCGCGGTTCTCTTTAAAATCCAATTCTTCAATTCTTCTTTGGTCTTCAAGCCTCCCTCAAACACAATCTCCTACTTCCAAACAATTCCACATCTCCAGGAAGTCTCCACATTGGTTGAATTCCGTTTGATAACCATTGGAAATTCAAACCATATCCAACACAAGATCCCGTTTGGTTTTTTCATGCGGGATCATAGTTTAAAGCATTCAACAATCAGTTTTGTCACGTGCGATAAACTAGAATCCCACACCTAAAACGTCCTCATAGATAAATAGATAGATAGATTGATATGCTGTTTATATGAACCATTTTTTGAACAAACAATTAAGGTAACACTTCGTAGCCACTGAGATGTAATCTAAGTATTTATATCGACTCATCTTATATAACCCATGTACATTCAAAGAGCACGTAGAAAAAAGGAAAATGAAAGAAAAGGACTACATACTACAAATTACTAATATTAGATCCCACAATGCAAGACCGCCCTAAGTCCAAATTGACAAAGATTTACAAGTATATGCTCTCTCTCTCTCTCTCTTCATGAATGTAAAGAAATTGCCTCATAATTCTGTTGTCGAATCAATAGCGAATGGGTGCTACCTTGTAAATACACCAGTTGCCATACCAGCTTCAGCTCCCATGCGAAATGCGGATGAGAATTTTGTTGTATCAACATTCTTGTCGCTTTTCCAAACCACCCACAACAATATTCATCATTTATACAGTCTCAAGCCTGGGTATGAATGAAACAATTTACCAAGCCAACATGTAATCAACTTCTTACACATCACTGTTGATTCAATCTGCACAAAACTGTAACAACAGAGCAATAATAGAGAGTATATGCAGCTTTCTGGATCACAATGCAGGAACACCAAAATAGGTGGACTGCACTATCTATCATGATAAACCCAAGGAAATACAAGAAAGTCTATGGAAAACATAAGCAAAATTCAATTATGATGCTCATGCTTGAAGCACATGACAATGCACAATATGACTTTTCAAACCACTTCGGCCTGCGATGCTAGACAATATATTCGAGAAAAGAGTCCTGATATGACCTTTCCCAGCAATATTCTCCCATATATGAGGGTTACTCTCCACATGTTTGTCAGGACTAGAAACATCAACCAGACTAATGCTCATGTTGTTACGAATAATGCAAAGTTTCCCATTTAAGGGAACAATTGCAGCAGCCTCTAATGCACGAGAGCTCCCTAGATGAAGCTTGCTATCTATAAATTTGTTCCATGAATCCGTGGCTCCATCATAAACCCTAAGCTTGCAACCATCCCGGCAATCTAAAGCATAGAGACACCCATTTAAAGTGATGCTAGGATTGCGCCAACCTGCAACCATCCCATCACTGATTGGAGTCCAGGTATTGGTTTCAGGATCATAGGCTTCACTCATGACTTCACGGTGGGACCCAAGCCCTTTCAGAAACCACTTTTGATTATAAACTACCCCTATAAAGGCACCATAGCTGTGCTCATATCTGCAATAAAGCTCCATCGATTCTTGTTAGGGTCATAAACTTCAGCAGAACGGAGAGTCCTTTGAATTCCTTCACATTCCCCACCAGCCACATAAAGGCAGTTATTTATGACACAAGAACCAAAGAAATGACGTTTCCGAAGCATATCAGGTGCCCTATACCATTTATTTGTCCGGGCACTGTAGTAATGGACCCTTCTCATAGACCCCCTAAGTGGATCCCTTCCTCCAAATAAGTATAGGTGGCAGCCGCTAAGAACAGCACAACCAAAACCCAAGGCCTCAGAATATTGTTTGGGAACTGGTGGAAGAGGTTGCCAGAGCTGATAGACAGGATCAAAAGCATTCCATGAGATTTTTCCATCACGGTCTCGCTTGAAAACGTAAACCCACTCTTCCGCCATACCGAGACTTTTTCGTTGAGAATAAAAGAAGTTTCCAGCTAGAAGGCGATACCATCTCTTACAAACAAGACGGAGTTTTCTATGTTCAGAACGAGGGACTCGAATCAAACATGCAATGGCAAGATCATCAGGGAGGCCAGGCAGAAGTGGTGGCTGGACTCTGCTCCTTTCCCTCCGTGAGTTTTTGGTTCTGTGTGCATTAGGATTTATATCAGGCTGGATACAAAGTTTTGATCCTGGGACAAATTTCCTTGCTTCAGCAACAGTTTTTAGTCCAGCATCTACTTTGCAATAGCACGATACAGAATCAACCTGCATACAATATATGTTATCCAAGAAATGACAAAAGTTGGAAAGCAAAAATTTAATTTTAAAAAGGAGCAAGAAACATAATAAGAAGAGAATAGTCATATTAACTCTTTTAGTAAAGTGTATCTTCACTATTGTTTTTATGAGCATGATCACTCATAGCAACAAGAGTATATCAATTGGGGGAAATAATAATTGCATAAGAACCTTATTAAGCTCCAGGACACCCAAACTATATAACATTTGATGTGACTTAATCAGCGTAAAAGCCAATAGACTCCAACCATCTCATCTGATTCGTATTTTACAACAACTTTTGAATTGATAACCACACAAGTATAGCTCATTTTTCTTATCATTGCCGAATTTAAACAAAAAAAATGAATAAGATAAACTTAACTACTAAAGCTAGGAACACTAAATTCTAATTTATAAATCTGAAATGGTAGAGTTTGAGATAAGTTCAAATTTGCTTAGGATATATCAAAACACCATAGTTAGTTCTCAGTTATTACCTCCAAAATGATAATCAAACAAAAGTTTTCAAGTCTAGCAAAATTATGATTCTTACTTGTCATTTCTGTTGAGCAAATTACTAGTTGAAGATGCATATCACATTCACCTCCTCATTCGTAGTTTATTAGGTCAGTTTGAAATTTGAATAACTAGCAGAGCTTAGTTTCTCGGGGATGTACTTTGCCGAAAGTTATTTTTTCTTGCAAACCTTTGGAGTTCAAGAAAGAAAGTTTTGAGTATGTTCGGATTCCCCTGTGCTGTCTATTTGTGTCAACTAAGTACCAGTGCTAAGACTCCTATACTAGCGATATTGTAAATTTCGTCCATTCTTCCTTTGTCTTTTAATTAACTAATGAATCTAGAAAACAACTAATAATGAGGGATAGCAGTATTTTCTTTTAGGATTTAAGGTAATGGACATAAAAAGAAAAAGGGTGCTGATGTTAAGCGCAAAGTCAGCCTGATATTCAACACCATGCACTAGAATGTTTGTCTTGTCTGCAAGATAATGCTGCTTTTGGTAGAACCAAAAGCATTGAGTAATAAAGCTAGCAGATGAAGCTATAGCTACTAGCTAATAGGCAAACAGGTCAAAGATTCCCAAGACACCAACAAAACAAAATACCAACATCTTCATGAGAAATTCTACATAAAACACGAGGAGGCTCAACAAATTTTCTGCACTACTTTAGCTTATTTACCAAAAATTTAATAGACCCCAATTCACTGAAAACTCTATCTATGCTGCAATTATTAATTTTAAAACAGACATTGATTCTATTCCGTTCAAACAAGATAACTTGCTATATCAATGAGGAGAAAAACCAGAAAACGGATGCAATAGATTAAAGTTTCAATTTTTCTCTTTGACTAGCAACCATTTCACACCAAAATCCAACTTTATAAAGACCATCAAAGAAAATGCAGCATTTCAAATGCAGAAATGAGAACTTGATGGCTCATTTGACCAGAATTTGGGAATCTATATCACTATATGAACTACTGAAACTAAAAAACCAACCCAAATATTTTTTGTAAAAACCAAAATCCAACTCACTCCGACGCTCCCAATGTCAAATTCTCATTAACACTCAAAATTTGGCCTCCAATTTCGCAGTTAACTAGCATTTCTCATCGGGGTATCTCCAATAACTCAAAAACAAAAACCAAAGAACTAAAAAATTGAAAGAAATCCAAATCTAACCAATACGCAACCACCTAAGCATATACAAATCATCTAAATTCCATCAAAGACTGAACATTTAATGATAAAATTGAGCAACTGGGTACCTCTAAAATCTCATGAAATTTACAAAACCCAACAACAGTAATGGCTGCAATAGAAGCAAAAAATAGCACGTAGAGATAGAGAGAGCTTACCAGTGGAGCTTGAACTCGAAACCCTCTTTGAGCATTTGGTGAAGGTCGATGTTCCATCCTTATAAGCACAGATACATAGACACCTAGAATCCAAAACCAAGCTTAAAAAGGAGCTATCTTGAACAATTAGATCAAAAGAGAGAAAGAGAGATAGAGAGATTTGATTTGATCCCAACAAAGCCAACAAGAAAAAGAGAGAAAAAAAAGCTCTCTTTTTTATTTGGTTTCTCAAATGTTTGTTTTTTATATTCTTGTCTTGCCTCTGCAAATGCAAACAAAGATTAACCAAAAGAGAGATACAGAGAATAAAAAAATTATAAAAAAAATTAATTGAAGCAACACCAACAAAACTGAGTTTCTCTCTCCCTCTAAGAACACAAAGTTTGTGTCTTTGTGTCCAAATCTAATGTCTTCTCTCTCTCTCTCAAACACACACACTAGTTGGAAGATTGAAACAGCTGGACCTTTTTTATTTTTTGGTTATATGGGTTGGGTTTCACCAACTTCTTTAATTTTCTTAGTTAGCAGTAATTGGTTAAATTGATTTAATGGTATGATTTTTTTAGAAAACAATAAAATAAATGTTTTTTTTTTCAACTGTTGTTAGAAGACAAAGAAGTTTATTCATTGTTTATCATGCTTTGGTCAAACCCCCACTTTAAATAAAGAGAGAGAAAGGGTCTAGTGGACTTGATTTTTATGGATCTATCATGCGGATGAATTAAACACATAATATTATAATTTTTATGTTCTATTATTATTATTATTATTATTATTATTATTATTATGGGTTATTTCACTAAAGTTTCTATTTATGGTGAAATATCATATATTTAAACGACTTTGTTATATTAACAATTTAAGTCTTTTATTTTTTCAATTAGTAGTTTTAACTTGTACTCTAACCATTTTATTGTTAAAAGGGAAATTAAAAAGGGAAATAAAAATATATATTAATAAAAACATATATCAGTAAATGTTTTCCTTTTTATAATAATAAAGTGGTCGTTAACATGTGCTCTTAAGGCACAGGTTAATACTACCCTTTTCAGAATACATTACTTTAGTCCATTTAACCAAAATATTATCGGTCAACTCTAACTATATGAATAAAAGTATAATTTTACCCTTATCAAAATGATTTATTAATTTTCAAAATAAATATTATTAAAACGGTTTATAAAAATAAATTAACAACAAAATTTCATTTTCTACAAAAAATTTATTTAAAAAAACTAATGAATTATGGAAAATATAAAGTTAAAATAAATAACAACTTAAAAGTATTTTAAAAAAGAAGTATTTCGAAAAATGAAAAGAAAGTTTTTTTTAGTAAATGGATCTCCACCGTTGGATTTGGATCGATCCAATGGTGGAGATCTATTTACTTTTCTTTTTTAAAAAAAAAACTATATTTTTATTTTTTGAAATACTTTCTATTTTTTTAATTTATGAAAATACTTTCTATTTATTATTTATTTTAACTTTATATTTTCCATAATCCATTAGTTTTTTTTCCACTTCTTAAAATTATTATATACTTTTTTTAGAAAATAAATTTTTGTTGTTAATTTATTTTTATAAACCATTTTGATATTATTATTTTTTTTTAACTCACTAAATTATTTTAATAGGGGTAAAGTTATACATATATATAGTTAGAGTTGACTATTAGTATTTTGGTCAAATGAACTAAAGTGATGTATTTTGAAAAAAAAACAAAGGACTTAAGTTGCTAATATGACAAAAACTTTTAAATAGGTGACATTTCACTAAAAAGTTGAGACTTTAGTGAAAATTAACCCTTATTATAATTATTATTATTTTAATGGTCCTAAATCTAACTCATAAGTAGAGACGGAGCCATGATTATGTTCCAGAGAATGTGCTGTGAAATAACAAGTTAAATTGACATATATCTTATATATCTTAAAGGTCATGTTAAAGAAAACATGAATTAAAAAAGAGTTGTTTATATTTTGAAAAATTAATTTTTTTTTCATTCATTGTTGAAAATGAATAATAATTTTTATTGAGGTAAATTATTTTAATTTGTATATTTATGAAAAACATTTAAGATTACACTTGAATTTATAATGATGAAAACATAATAAAAATAAGAACAATGTTAGATATTTTAACTCATATCCCAACTTATAACTTAGACAATTCAATCTATATGAACGTGATAAGTGAAATAAATTATAATTAATATTTATTTATCTATCAATTAATAAATTACCAATTAGAATATAAGTTGAGATATAAAGTTGGCGGGATGTGTAGCATTACTCTAAAAATAATATAAATTAAAATGTATGGCTATTAATTCAAGATTTATTAGTGTTTAAGAATTAAAAACAAATTTAAATTTAAAATATATTCCGAAAAATTTTCTAATATCCAAAAACTATTTTAATTGTTAAAAAATTATAAAAGTTTGCTTGGTAAAATTTCTTAATAGTTAAACATAAATCAACATATATATATATATATATATATATATATATATATAACATGCTTAGCAAAAGCTATATAAATTATATAAATAAATAAATAACATATCAAAAGTATGGCATGGTATTAGAGTGAGATAAGTAAGATTATGAAATAAAGAAAAAATATTTTAAGAATATAATAAAATTAATTAAGAAAGAATTGAGTAAGTGTACTATTGATAAGAAGAAAAAAATTACGATTAATATAACAAAACATTTATGATTTGATTCACTTTTGATTTATATTTGAGATATAAAGAAAGAAATAATAATTTTTGATTTATATTTGTGATATAAAGAAAGAAATAATATATTTAGAATGGAATATATCCTCTATGTGATTGAGATAAAATTATTAATAGTGTATTTTATAAATGAATTAGAGTCGAAATTGTAAAATTGTAAAACTTGAGGAGGGCAGTGGCCCCCCTCATCCTAAGGTGGCTTTGTCCCTGCTCATAAGCCAAGATTAATGGAATATTTTCATTGAGGAAAAAATATACTATACTGTATTATTTATAATCTAAAATTCTTAGGTACAGATAATTTATACGATATTTATATGGTCATAACAACCTATATTTGTACAAAAATAAAGTACATATAAAGTATCTATGAAGCAATATATATAATACTAAAATTTTATCATTTAGGAGTTTATGTGACATTCAAATGACTTATAACCACTTACACAATAAGTTGCATGAGAATCCAATGGTTGTGTTTTTCAAAAAAATAATAATAATAAAACTGAAAACAAAAGTTTGATTTCAAGAAAGTAATTTAATATTCTAAAATCAATATTAAACTCATAATAATTTTATGAATTCACATGAAAATTTTACATGAATAAGGAGCGGGACTATGTGTGAGTATATTTCATTGACATCTTCTAAAGTATGACCTAATTCATGCAAAATGTGAATGATTTCAAAACTTGCTCGAATCTGATCATTTTGATATCTATATTGAAAATACTCATACAAAGTTTGTTCTGATTTGTTGGTTGGTATTAGTCCAAGATCTTTTCCCCTGCGAAATGAATAAATACTTGTTAAATTATCTCTTCAAATTTAGATTAAAAAAATGGTATAATTCGTTAATGGGATAAAAGTTATCAAAAAATTATAATAATAACAATAATAATCTACAAATGATTCAATAAAAAGAAAAATAAACTGACTAGTACCGAAACTTGAAAAAAAAGGAGGAAAATCAGTCATTTGATTTTAAATATAAATATATAACTGAGAATTAACAATAAAAATCCCCTTACTCACTTGATTTCATAATCAGTTGCCTTTAAGTGTGAACATATATGTAAAACTACAAATATAATGAATATCATACCATTTGAAGGATGAAAACTCAATTTTTTCTTAATAAAATTAATGATAATTGCAAGGATAGTTTTGGCGGGGAGAAAAATTGATATAATCCTTATTTTACGTAAATAAAAAATAAAATAAAAAGTACAAAAAAAAGAGGGAAACTTCATCTAATCTAATCAAATTAGGGTTAAAATTGAAACTAACCATATAATTGGTGGAGTTTCTACTTTTACTTAACATTAGAGCATCTCCAATGGTATCCTAAAAAGTAGGAAAATAATCAAAATTTGATTAAATTTGATTATTTATCCAAAAAACAATGTCCAACAGAGTCACTAAAATTTAACAATAACAGTTATCAATAATCAAATTGTCTCTTCAATAATCAAATTTGAAGATTGACTTTCAATCATCAAATACAAACTTATCCCAAAATAAATATTGTAATTTTATCCTTTCTCTCTCATATGTGTTTTTTTTTTCTTTTTTGCTTTGATCACTTATGTATCTTATCATTGTTTCGACCCCAAAAATTTCAATCAGGTAAAATTCGTCTCTTTATTACGAATGGATCAATACTCATATCATAAGCATTCTCTTGTCTTTTATAGTTTTTTTATTTTTTATTTTTTTACCCTTAAAATAAAAATGAGCAGGAATAGTGAAAAATATGGCGGGATTAGATTTTCGATTTAGATAAAGTAGATTTCTAATTTAGATAAAGTAGATTTTTGATTTAGATAAAATATATCATTGTGGATGACACAATCATCAAATTTAGCTATCTTGAAAACAGTCATCAAATGTTGAAGTGCTCTTAGTGTTTTAATTGTTGAGAGCTTCTCTTTACAATCCACAAATTATCTATTTACACTCCAATTTAATTTTTAGTGGTTCTACTGACACACTCACTGCTGAACTATTTATACTCGTTCTTTTAAAATTATTTAATATTTTTTTTTCCTTTATCAAATTACTTAAAGAGATATACAGTTTTTATTAAAAAAAATACTGTACAAAATAAAACTAATAAAACCCCCCACTTTCCTTATTTCAAAACCCTAATGACATAGATTATTTCAAATCATTAAATGTTGACTATTTTTGTTTATATTTTCTTTTCGATCTCGATCTTATATTTCTCATGTTTAGTATTCTTTTTATTTTATTGTTTCACATGTTTGTTTGTTTTTTATTTCAAATTCTAGAACATCTATGCATTCTATGATTTGTATCAAATCTTTTGTAAATTTTATTCCAGAACTACCAAAATTAGTTTAATGTTATTTACAAAAAAAAAAACGAAATCGCACCAAGAATCACAACAAAGAAAACTTAATCTCTGACGAAACGAAACCACATCAAAACCCTAACTCAATCGCTCAGAAAAAAAAATCATGAGACCATCAATATTACATTCACTATCTACCACCAATAATTCAATCGACTACAAGAAGAAAAAAAACCTGCATATAATAAGGTTGGTTTCACCATGAAATAAGAAGAAAAAACAAGTCCTGCAAATGGATGTGAGAACACTGTATATAAAGATTAGAGATGAAGTATATTTTTATTTTTATTTTTATTTTTATTTTTTTTTGAAAAAGATATGGGGTATATTACGTTTGTAAAATATGTAAAAGAGTAATCCGGGAAGTAAATCCAAAAATTTAATAAAATCATTTAATTTTATATAAGTAAATAGAAATTTTACAAAGTGGGGCATAAATAGTTCAGTAGTGGGGTGTCAATAGCACCACTCTTTTTTATTAATGACAATTTTAACCTGAAATAAAATTACTAAACAAGACAAAAAAATTCTAAAGAAACTTCAAACTAATTAAATTATTAAAAAAAAATTCTCTTTCTTAAATCATTAAATTAAATATTACATATTAAAATCTCTCTCATAAATCTGTTATTACCATATTAAACACTCTCTCTTAATTACTCTCTCTCCATATTTTCTCAATCAATAGTTAAGGAAAAAAAACTTGTGAATATTTTGGTTTTTTACTAAAGTAATAAATATATATATATATATATATATATATATTAAAAAGTCAATACAAATACCATGTTTTTCAACAAAAGAAATATATGAAAACTTTATTTGTTGCAATTAGATTGAATTAAACTCAAAATTTCTAAGACTAATGAATGAATTAAAGTTCTCTAGGCAATCACATACCTACAAATAGGGGTGGGCAAAAAACCAAAAAACCGAACCGAACCGATGAACCGAACCGATCCAATCGGTTTTTTTTCCGGTTTTCTTATGTTGACCGGTTCGGTTCGGATCATTTTTTTGAAAACCGATTTGATCGGTTTTTTTTCCGGATCGTTATCCCAAACCGGAAAACCGAACCGAGATCCAATATATATATATATATAAAAACCTTAGTTTTAATGTTTAATAGTCCATGAAAATATAAAACTATGAAAGTGTGTGACATCATATTTTTTTCTTAGTTTTTTTTAATGAATATTATTTTAAACTAGTATTTTCAATTTGTTCAAACCTATAATTTAATTTGGTTCAAGGCCCAAAAAGATTAAAATATGAAAATATGTGTAATAATTAAAACCCAAAAATATTATCCAATTGGCCCAAAACCGAAAAAACCGAACCGAACCGAATCGGTCAAATTTAATCGGTTTTTGATCGGTTCATAATTGTTAAGTTGATCGGATCGGTTCACTTTTTTAAAAACCGAACATTATCGGTTTTTTATCGGTTCACTTCAAAAGTGAACCGATCCATTAAACGCCCACCCTTACCTACAAAAGTAACAAAAACCATTTTCATATTTCAAATTTGTTTTTTTGAAAAATAGGGTACTTGTTTTTTGAGTTTTTTTTTTTAATATATACATATATTCGGTTCCTAAAAATCAAGATTATTTGTAAGTTTTTTTCCTTAACTGTTAGTTTTGCCTGTGAAAGAATGAAGATAAAAAATTAGATATATGTATTAGAAGAGAGAGTTTAATATGGTAATTAAAAATTTAAGAGAGAGTGTTTAATCTGTAATATTTAATTTAGTGATTTAGGAGAGATAATTTCTTTTTTTAATAATTTAATTCAAAAAAGATTACTCCTCAAATGAATCCATAGGTTACGATGGTTCGTCCTAACTTTTAATAAAATAAATAGAGTGCCTTTAGAAATTTATATTTAAAAATGGAGTGTCTTTAGAATAGGAGTGTAAAAAGATAAAATGGATAGTCTTGAAACAAAAGAAAGTGTCTTTAGAATTTTTTTAAATTTAAATTTTGAAAATGAAGTGTCTTTAGAAATGAAGTATAAAAAGAAAAAAATTGGATTGTCAAAAGAAGCTCTCTAATTGTTTTTACCAAACTTTCCACTGAAGAGACAAAATACCCTTAATGATTTCTAAAATAAAAATATTTTTTTATAAAAAAAAGTTATTTTTTTATTGGAGGTTGGACCTCTAATCTAAAAAAACGAAGAAGAAGAAGACAAAGAAGATCTAGATCTAGAAAAAAATTAAAAACACTAGTCTTCAATTAAACATACCAGTTTTCTTCAATTAAACACACCACTCTTCCTAAACACACCAGTTCACTTTAATTAAACGCACTGGTCCAAATCATTTAAACGCACCAGTCCACATCAATTAAACACACACACACACCACTTTGAATCAATTAAACGCACCAGTCATCTGTGGAAAAAAAAATTCCATATCTGGAATTTCTTCGTATTCTTTATATTCTTCATCTTCTTCAATTTTTTGGGTAAATCATATTTTAGTCTATGTAGTTTACCTTAATTTGCATTTAGTCTACGGTTTTTTGGTATTATAATTTTTTGTCCATCCTTTCTCTAACAATATGTATATTAGTCCCTACCGTCCAATTCTGTTAGGGTTTCGTCAAGTGAAGTGAAGGGAAAAATTAACTAAAACCGTAGCGGAAGGCGAAAAGTAGATTTTCGTATAGTTTAAAATTTTTCTAAAGATTTGAACCTTAACCCTTTAATTAATTAAACACAAATATACGGTTAGAGTTAAATACCTCTTGTCGCGTGATCCGATTGACTTACGTCGATGGTAATCCGCAAGATCTTCAATCCTAGCACGTAGGTAAATCACCTAGGAGCGTGGTCTCCCTTTTTTCTTTGAATTGCTTACCTGAGAATGGATGTATGGAACTTCTGATCCTGATCTTCAATCCCAAAACACCAAGAGCCTAGAAAAATAGTTCCGGTCACTTTTGAATTCACAATCGATATGATTGGAACTCGCGTAACCCTAAATCGAAAGTGTACACAAAACCTTTTGATGTTAAAGGCTTGCAAGTGCACTATCGAATGAGAACTTTTTTTTTTCTTTTGGCCGAAATTCTATGTGTATTGAGTAAGATTTTTTATTTTCAAAACAAACAAAAATCTCTCTCACTCAAGCTTCTTGGTGGCCGAAATTTATCACCTTATATTTATAAGGTGACCGAAATTTCTCCTTCTCAAAATAGGGTTGGCCGAATTCTTTTTGTAGGAAATCTAGGGTTGGCCAATTTCCTTACTTGAAAAGAAATTGTGTTTTTCCCTAATTCCTATCAATTTAAGAATCCTAACCCTTATAGGACTAGGGTGGCCGAATTCTTAGTGTGGTATGGAGTGTATGTGGACTTAATCCTTACCATATTAGGACTCCTATCACTTAAAAGAATTCTAACCTTAATCCAACATATAGTATTTTATTTACTGATCATGAAAAGATTTTGATTTAAACTATTAATTAATTAAATAATTAATTAATTTCCATTTAATCAAAACAATAAAATAAAATAATATCTTGGGCTATTTTATTAGCCTTGCCGCCCACACCATATATACATGGGCCTAATATTATTTTTCTTATTTTATTTAATCCATTAGACTTTAAATAAAAGCCTACATGTGAACCATGACTTATTCTTACTAAAAGAAACAAGCCCACATGTCTCATTTTAATATATTAATATAATAGAGCAACCCATTAAATAAATAATAGACATATTATATTCTTAATATATTAAATGCAATTCTAGATGGACCCATAAATTGGTCCGGTAGAATATATCAAGTAATCCATGCAAGTACGTGTGGATTGTGGATCTTGGCGGGCTATCTAAATTTAAGCTTCAATAGACATAACCTAATCACAATCAACAAATGATTCACTTAGGTCCGATCTATTAATTTTAACTCATTCCACTAAAGAGCTAAAATTGAACTCTTAAATAAAGATAGAATAAATAGATGTTTCTCATTCATACCCTAGACAATCTTATAGGAGATGGTGTATCCTCGTGAATAATATCAGTAATCGCCAAGAGCTCATAGACCGCCTATAACTCTCCAAGTTACCATATTTCCTCATATGAGCACATTTTGAACTTGGATATTTTGACTTGTCCAGAAGCCATGTCTTCAATAATCATTATTGAAAACTCAACGTTGAGATTTAATATCCAATACCTCAAAACATCCATATGATGATATTATACTCTCATTTAATAAATGGAGCCACGATGTTCATATCTATAAATGAAATCCTCTATCGATTAACAAATGAATACCACCAAACTATCGAGGATACACTATGCTATATAATCGTACTCATTGATAGCTCAAATGATAACACTTGCAACCATAAGTCCATTATTTATCTCAGGATTAAGATCGACTCTTCGATTGTCCTAATAATGAAAAGACTTATATCTAGTGACGGTTCTAGATAAAGTATTTCATTGTGATCATGTTCACTGCACCCAGTGCACTAGATTCTTTTACTCGAAAACCTTTCGATGATTTTAGACTCATCATAACTCATTTGATCCCACTCAAATGCTAGTAAAAGAATTCTACAACTTTATCAAGATAGAGGTGCCTAACCTTTAACTTAAGTTGTGAACGTTATTCAAGACTAACTGACTAACTAAAGAATTGTGTCTACCTCACACATATCCGGATGTATGAGCAATTCTTCATATCTCATAGTCTTTTGACCTTATGATTATTCACCTTGACAATTATAATAATAAATGCTATAAGTATTTGTAAGAATTAGAAAACACTTTATTAATATGAAAAGATTGTCAATTACAATATTACACTCTTGCTATTGAGCATAATCCTAACAACCTCCCACTTGCGCTATAGCAAGTGTGTCATATCTCTCATTCCCATATTCTCTAGGTTCCCATCAAAACTCTTATGAGGTAGAGCCTTTGTGAAAGGATCCGCTAGATTTTCTACTGACGCGATTTTGGTGATCGTCACGTCTCCCCTATGAACAATTTCCCTTAAAAGGTGATATTTCCTTTCTATGTGTTTACCTCTCTTATGACTTCTTGGTTCTCTCGAATTAGCCACTGTTCCACTGTTGTCACAGTGTATAGTGATCTGTGTATTCGCATTAGGAACCACTTCCAAGTCAATCAAGAATTGGCGGAGCCAAACAGCATCTTTTACAGCTTCGCATGCATCAACATACTCAGCTTCCATAGTAGAATCAGCAATACAAGATTGGTTGATACTCCTCCATATGACTGCTCCTCTTCCAATGGTAAACACAGATCCTGATGTGGATTTTTCGGAGTCAGAATCCTACTGGAAATCAGAATCTGTATACCCAACGGGAATTAAATCCCCTCCAGAGTATACAAGCATATAATCTCTAGTTCTTTTAAGATACTTGAAAATATGCTTGACTGCCGTCCAATGATCAGGACCAGGTTTCGATTGAAACCTGCTGACTATGCCAACAGCAAAACAAATATCTGGTCTAGTACAGAGCATTGCATACATGAGACTTCCAACTGCCGAGGCATATGGAACTCTACTCATGAATTGCTCTTCATGCTCATTCTTAGGAACCTGTTCCTTAGAAAGTTTGATTCCATGTCTAAAAGGTAACATACCTTTCTTGGAATCTTGCATGGAAAATCTAGACAAGATTTTATCAATGTATGAAGCTTGGGATAATGCAATTTTTCTATTCTTTCTATCCCATATTACTTAGATACCAAGAATATAACTTGCTTCTCCTAAGTCCTTCACATCAAATTGTTTTACTAATCATTCTTTTACTGATGTCAATACACCTACATCGTTTCCAATGAGTAGTATATCATCAACATAAAGAATGAGGAAAACCAACTTGTCACCTTTAATCCTTTTGTATACACAAGGTTCGTCAGGGTTTTGAATAAATCCAAAACCTTTCACAGCTTGATCGAACCTTATGTTCCAGGATCTGGATGCTTGCTTCAGTCCATATATGGACTTTTTCAATTTGCATACTCTTTCCTCTTGGCCCTTTTCAATGAATCCTTCTGGTTGCATCATGTAGATGCTCAAGTCAAGACTTCCATTAAGGAAAGCTGTCTTGACATCCATTTGCCAAATCTCTAGGTCTAGAGATGCTGCAATGGATAAGAGTATCCTAATGGATTTAAGCATGGCCACAAGAGAGAAGGTTTCCTCGTAATCGATACCTTCTTTCTGTGTATAACCTTTAGCTACCAGTCTAGCTTTGAAGGTTTCCACCTTACCATCCATACCTCTTTTCCTCTTGTATACCCACTTACACCCAATGGGTTTTATCCCTTTAGGCAAGTCTACAAGGGACCAGACTTTGTTATTGAACATCGATTCAATTTCAGATTGCATTGCCTTTTGCCAATAACGACAATCAACATCCTCCATTGCTTCCTTGTACGTGTAGGGATCATCGCCGTCCGGGAGATTCTCCACAGATTCTCCTAGACCGATGTATCTTTCGGGTTGTGTTATAACCCTCCCACTACGACGAGGAATGGTAGGTTGTTGATTTTGTGTTAGAGTGGAACTTACAATTGGGCTAGGTTGTGAAACCTCTTGTGGAATTGTATCTCCTGACATTTCATTCAGGACAATTCTACTTTTTGGCACAAAATTATTCATATAGTCCTTTTTTCTAGAAATGAAGCATTTGTTGAAACAAATACTTTTAGATCATTAGGACTATAGAAATAATATCCTTTAGTTCCTTTTGGATACCCCACAAATATACATGTTTCTGAACGGGACTACATCTTTTCTGCATTTCCTTTCAACACATGTGCAGGACAACCAAACATCCTCATGTGTTATAAACTAGGTTTTCGCCCAGTCCACAATTCATGTGGGGTTTTAGGGACAGATTTAGATGGTACATCGTTTAGAATGTATATTGCTGTTTGTAGAGCATATCCCCAAAAAGAAATAGGCAGTGTTGAATAACTCAACATTGACCTAACCATCTCTAAAAGAGTTCTATTTCTCCTTTCTGCTACCCCATTTCGTTGAGGTGTACCTGGTGCAGAAAACTGAGAAACTATCCCATTATCAATAAGATATTGCTGAAACTCTCCAGATAGATATTCTCCACCACGATCAGATCTCAAGATTTTTATATGTTTCTCAAGCTGATTTTCTACTTCAGCTTTGAATGCTTTGAACATGTCAAAAGCATCCGACTTATGTCTCATAAGATATACATAACCAAATCTTGAGTAATCATCTGTGAAGGTGATGAAGTACTCATATCCACCTCTAGCTTGAATGCTCATAGGACCACATACATCAGTGTGTATTAGTCCTAAACATTCAGTGGCTCTTGCACTTTTGGTATTGAATGGAATTTTGGTCATTTACCTTCCAAACAAGATTCACAAGTTGGTAGATCATCAACATTTAAGTCACTTAAAGGTCCGTCACATACCAATCTTTTAATCCAATTAAGGTTAATGTGACATAGGCGTAAATGCCAAAGGTAGGTTTCATCTTTTGATAATTTTACTCTTTTATGATTAGGTTCTGTTATTTCTGTGTCAAACGAGTGAGAGATATTTCTATGCAAAAAAATAGACCGTTTTCCAATGTACCTTTGCAAACAATTTTGTCATTCTTACTAATAATAAAAGCTTTATTAAAAGTAACCGAATATCCAAATTTATTTAAACAAGAAACTGAAATTAAATTCCTCTTGAATTGAGGTACATAATAAACGTCTATTAAATCTAAATGCCTACTAGAATCTGAAATAACTCTAATATCTCCCACTGCACTTTGCAGAGACTAACGTTCCGTTGCCCAAGCGCAAATTGACTTCATCTTCATTCAGCCTTCTCCTTTCTTGGAACCCATGCAAGGAATAACAAATATGATTAGTGGCTCCAGAGTCTATGATCCAAGAATCAGTAGAATCTGCTAGAAAACATGTTTCAAGATAATTAATATTACCTTCTTCCTTCTTATTCTGAGACTTTGGGCAATCTCTTTTCCAATGTCCCTTTTCACCACAAAGGAAGCATTTCCCTTTGATCTTGGTTACTTTCTTGGTAGGCCCAAGTTGCTTTTTCTTCTGTTGTTTCTTGACCTTCTTACGGGTCTTAACAGTAGCAACTTTACCAACCAAATGAATCTCTTGACCTTTGTTTTTCACAAGGATCTTTTCAGCGCTTTGAACATCTTGCATCAGGCCCTGCAAGGTGTATTCCTTTTTGTTCAAGGTGTAGTCCAAATTGAACTGATCAAAGGAATCTGACAGTGAGTTAACTACCATATCAATTTTGGTCTCACCATCAATCTCAGCACCATTTAGTTTAGCAATATTGAGATGTGCTATGACTTTCATCATGTGATCTTTCACAGATTGTCCAGGTTTCATCCTAAGATTCATAAAAGCAGTCACTGCCTCTCTCTTAGTCGTCCTAGACCTCATAGCAAACATTTCCTCTAGAGACATCATTATATCAGCAGCGGACTCCATTCCTTCATGTTGCTGTTGCAACACGTCGGAGATAGTGGCCATAATATAACATTTTGCCATATCATCAGAAATCTTCCACTGCTCATACTCATCTCTTTGCAGTACACTAGATTCATTATTAGGAAGGGGTGGTTTAGGAGTAGTCAGAACAAATTTATGTTTTTCACTTTGCAGTAAATACCCAATTTTCCTTTTTCATGTGACATAATTATCTCCAGTTAAGGTGTTATCTTTCAGGATGTTCAAAAGTGATGGGGTCATGATTTCTGATTAAAACAAAAACATATATAAGTAAATAATCATGATAAAGCACTTTTAAATATTTATCTTGAATTAAATAAATAATTCAATCGTAAAAATTCAACGGTGATCCAACACCCATAAATCTTACGCCTCCTTTGGGAGTTCGTACTATTTACTAGTTGGACTAGGTCCCACTTAATTGTTAACATAACAACCAGCGTTTTCAATTTTAGCCTTGCAATTTTATTAACAAGAACTCTTGGGAGGATATTAATAAAATTACATTGAGTGTGTCACCAAGATATTGACCCTCAATTTTCTCTCACGAGAATCCCTCCTTGGGGAGTAGATTTCGTTTAAGTCAATTGTCTAGTCTATCCTTGTAAGGAAGTATTTTGTTAAATTCCATTTATGGACGCCCCTTGGGGGGATTACCAAAAATAATAAAACTCAACTAACCTTGGAGGCCATAGGCGTTCTAACACACCTTCTCCCACTCAATTATTTAAGGCATGTGATTAAATTCCAAAGAATGATTTTACCAAGTTATCTAGATGCCAATTAGATACCTAAATCATTCAATGCATGTTCATACCAAAAGAGAGATATGAGTGACACTCCTATTCTATATGACATGTTATCATACAATAACAAATATTGTAATATTTATACATAAAAAATAAATAGCCAATTTTGGTCCATCATAGAAAAGCATGTAAATTACAATTGTACGGAATACAAAAACTCCTTTCTTGGCGGACAAGACTTCAAGCGACCATCTCGCGTCCAAAGATCACCACAGCAGCCCATGCGCACGCCTAGCCCATGCAAGGGCATGAGCTGCCGCACGGCCAACCTATGCATGGGTCGCGCGCTGCTGCACCGCAACAAGCGCAGCTGCACGCTTGGTTGCGTGTGCGCATGTTGTCTCGGTGCGCGCGGGTGCCAAGACGGGTTCCGGATGCTCCAATTTCTTCAAATCTTCGAGTCTTCGAATCTTGAATATATTACAGCTTATTTTATACAATAAAATACTGCTGTAATTTTTTTTTAATTAACCACTGCAGTATTTTTTTTAATATATTAAAAAAAACTGCACTATTTTATACAACATAAAAAAAATTAAGCAACTATCAAGAAGGAACTTGTGACGATAATAGGCCACACTTCTTGTTACAATTCCGAAACAAAAATTACATGGAAAATCTAGTACCAAAATTGAGCAATAACAATTCACTTTATAACAACATATATAAATCCATACATTCGACATGTAATTATATATGCGAATACCTAGAGTGCCATCTCTTTCTAAAACATGCATAATCACAATAAAAAGAAATAGATTCACGTATATATACGTTAATTAATTAAAGAGTACAACCAGGCTCTGATACCAATTGTAGGGAAAAATTAACTAAACCTGCAGCGGAAGGCGAAAAGTAGATTTTCGTATAGTTTAAAATTTTTCTAAAGATTTGAACCTTAACCCTTTAATTAATTAAACACAAATATACGGTTAGAGTTAAATACATCTTGTCGCGTGATCCGATTGACTTACGTCGATGGTAATCCGCAAGATCTTCAATCCTAGCATGTAGGTGAATCACCTAGGAGCGTGGTCTCCCTTTTTTCTTTGAATTGCTTACCTGAGAATGGATGTATGGAACTTCTGATCCTGATCTTCAATCCCAAAACACCAAGAGCCTAGAAAAATAGTTCCGGTCACTTTTGAATTCACAATCGATATGATTGGAACTCGCGTAACCCTAAATCGAAAGTGTGCACAAAACCTTTTGATGTTAAAGGCTTGCAAGTGCACTATAGAATGAGAACTTATTTTTTTTTCTTTTGGCCGAAATTCTATGTGTATTGAGTAAGATTTTTTATTTTCAAAACAAACAAAAATCTCTCTCACTCAAGCTTCTTGGTGGCCGAAATTTATCACCTTATATTTATAAGGTGACCGAAATTTCTCCTTCTCAAAATAGGGTTGGCCGAATTCTTTTTGTAGGAAATCTAGGGTTGGCCAATTTCCTTACTTGAAAAGGAATTGTGCTTTTCCCTAATTCCTATCAATTTAAGAATCCTAACCCTTATAAGACTAGGGTGGCCGAATTCTTTGTGTGGTATGGAGTGTATGTGGACTTAATCCTTACCACATTAGGACTCCTATCACTTAACAGAATTCTAACCCTAATCCAACACATAGTATTTTATTTACTGATCATGAAAAGATTTTGATTTAAACTATTAATTAATTAAATAATTAATTAATTTCCATTTAATCAAAACAATAAAATAAAATAATATCTTGGGCTATTTTATTAGCCTTGCCGCCCACACCATATATACATGGGCCTAATATTATTTTTCTTATTTTATTTAATCCATTAGACTTTAAATAAAAGCCCACATGTGAACCATGACTTATTCTTACTAAAAGAAACAAGCCCACATGTCTTCTTTTAATATATTAATATAATAGAGTAGCCCATTAAATAAATAATAGACATATTATATTCTTAATATATTAAATGCAATTCTAGATGGACCCATAAATTGGTCCGGTAGAATATATCAAGTGATCCATGCAAGTACGTGTGGATTGTGGATCTTGGCGGGCTATCTAAATTTAAGCTTCAATAGACATAACCTAATCACAATCAGTAAATGATTCACTTAGGTCCGATCTATTAATTTTAACTCATTCCACTAAAGAGCTGAATTGAACTCTTAAATAAAGATAGAATAAGGAGATGTTTCTCATTCATACCCTAGACAATCTTATAGGAGATGGTGTATCCTCGTGAATAATGTCAATAATCGCCAAGAACTCATAGACCGCCTATAGCTCTCCAAGTTACCATATTTCCTCATATGACCACATTTTGAACTTGGATATTTTGACTTGTCCAGAAGCCATGTCTTCAATAATCATTATTGAAAACTTAACGTTGAGATTTAATATCCAATACCTCAAAACATTAATATGATGATATTATACTCTCATTTAATAAATGGAGCCACGATGTCCATATCTATAAACGAAGTCCTCTATCGATTAACAAATGAATACCACCAAACTATCGAGGATACACTATGCTATATAATCGTACTCATTGATAGCTCATGATAACACTTGCAACCATAAGTCCATCATTTATCTCAGGATTAAGATCGACTCTCCGATTGTCCTAATAATGAAAAGACTTATATCTAGTGACGGTTCTAGATAAAGTATTTCATTGTGATCATGTTCACTGCACCCAGTGCACTAGATTCTTTTACTCGAAAACCTTTCGATGATTTTAGACTCATCATAACTCATTTGATCCCACTCAAATTCTAGTAAAAGAATTCTACAACTCTATCAAGATAGAGGTGCCCAACCTTTAACTTAAGTTGTGAACGTTATTCAAGACTAACTAAAGAATTGTGTCTAACTCACACATATCTGGATGTATGAACAATTCTTCATATCTCTTAGTCTTTTGACCTTATGATTATTCACCTTGACAATTATAATAATAAATGCTATAAGTATTTGTAAGAATCAGAAAACACTTTATTAATATGAAAAGATTGTCAATTACAATATTACATTCTTGCTATTGAGCATAATCCTAACATCAACGAGGGTCAACGAGAGTAACAAGGTAAAATAACATCAGATGTTCTTAGAATCTTATATAACCAAATGATATAATAGTAATTTACAAATTAATTTTTAAAAGCAAATAAATATTATTAAATTAAATAATATTTATTATTATCAAAAATTAAATAATAATTAAATTTAAAAAACGAAATTGAAAAAAATAAAAAACAAAAACACTTGTGTGGTCCCAAATCATCTCTTCTGTATAAAAATAAAATAAAAAATAAAAACAAAAAAGAAAAAAAGAGAAAGTGATCGAAATATTGTCTCTTTGTCTCTCCAATCCACCCAAAACCCTAGCCACCATCTAACCACTATCACCAACCCATATTTTATTCTTCTTCAACTTCTGCTTCTCACCACCACCACCACCACAACAACCACCGCCACCGATCCCTTTCTCTTTCTACTTCTACTTCTTATACCTTTGAAGATTCAACAACCCATAAACACAATCCCTGGTCAATGTGTTTCGATGGGTTTTGGCTCTAAACCCGCGCGTTTTGAGTGTGCGATCCATGCCTGTTGTCGTCGACCAGCACACTGGTGCAAGCTGGTCGTCTCAAACCGTCGATCATCAACCAGGATGAAGGCAGATCGTCCAAAACACTGGTTTTGGGTTGCGATCGATCGTGATTCTCCACGATCATGATCTAGTCTAGATTCGCACGTTGTGGGTCGTTTGGTTGCATCGCAGCCATGCGTTGCCTTCTGGTGACGGTGTGGTGGCTAAGGCGGCGGCGAACGTAGAACCTAGGGTTCACAATTGTGATTTTGCTTTGGGCCACCTTTGGAGAATTTTATATAATATGGGGATAGGTTTTGTAATTATTTTGGGCCATTGTGTTTGTGTTTGTGTTTGGTGTTGATGATGAGTACTGTTGAATTTTCTGGATTTTTTCTGGTGTTTGTGTGAGAGGTGGTTTGAGATTGGTGTTGTTGTTTGAAATTGGTGATAATAATCATGAACTGTGATGGGTTTTTTGTGTCTGATAAGATTTCAAATCTAGGTTTGATTCCGGGTGGCTTTTGTGGCTTTTCGAATCTAGCAAGTTGTGGCTTTTGCTTCAAAAACATTCACTTTCATTCGTTTTTTTTTTAAATTTATTTTGTTAATTCTTTTCTTTTTTTAATATATTTTTCATTTTATATATATATATATATATATTAAATGGTCTTTTTAATTAAAATTTAAATTAGTCACTTATAAGACAAAATTAAGGGTAAAATGGTCTTTTCAATGGCATCAGCACACATCATGAGCACTAAGGTCATTTAACAAGTCTGACATGACAGAAACTGTCCTTTTGACGGATTCTGGCACAGAATGACTAAAAATTATAATTCTACAAAATCGTGGACTAAACGCAGATTAAGGCAAACTATATGGACTAAAATACGATTTACCCTTTTTTTAGATCAGAGGCCCGACCTCCATTGGAGGTCGGCAAGATCTCACTTAAAGGTCTCGTAAACCTCCATTAACGGAGGTGTGCAGACCTCCAATCATTAAAACTTTTTTAAAGAAAAATAATTTTAAAAAATAAAAATAAATTGAAAAGGCAGAGGTAAACTTGTCTCTTCAGTGGAAAATTTGATAAAAACAATGAAAACACTAATTCAGAGTAAAAATAGAAACACCTTTAACTTTTTGGTTAAAAAGTGTTATTTCCTCATCAAATTGACAAGGGTAATAATCATTTTGCCCCTTGTAGTTTGTCCTATTCTTTACTTTCCCCCTATAGTTTCAACATTCTCCACTTTCCCCCCTCCCATGCACAAATGCAACCCAATCTCAACATATAAATATAGGTACATATGGGAGAAGCTGGAGAAGTGTTGAATCTAGAGGGGGAAAAGTTAAGAATATGGCAAACCACATGGGGAAAATGATTATTTCCCAATTAACAATTTATTAGTATTGTATCTTACCAAGAACATGGAGTCTTATGATAACAATTAACAACGGTACATAATTGTGAATTAAATAAATAAATACAATTACAGGAGAGAGATCACCTCAAAGGAAATTGGTTTATGAACAACAATAGGTTGTTATTTGGATTAGTGAAGTTTAAACTTTAAACTAAGCTTTACCTTAAAGAGAGCTCTTTGTTATGCCTTTCTTACAACTACAATTGCCATATTTTATAAACACAAATTCACAAATTAAAATTTTTTTTGTTGTTCCCATCTCAATCACATCACGCCATATGGCATGATGTGATTGGGGCTAATGTATTGAAATTCTTCTCCACGAATTAATCTTACCGGCGGTTTAACATCACTAACCATTGATTTACGAATCAACGGCTGAGACTAGTAACACTCGGATCAACATGGAACAACGATTCTTTAATTCCAAGCCAAGCAATAACAAAGCTTTTATTTTTCATTGGCCTTGAAGTCCTGCCAATGTTTTTTTTTGAAACGGCAATTATATTGAAAAGAAAAAGAAAAGTCTTACCCTAACTAAGGTGTGAGTGGGTTTTATTTGTAAGCGTGCACGGAGGGGGGATCTTCTCCTTTGTTTTCGGTGAGCTAAGGTTAGTCGTTCTTTGGGTTCCTTTCCCTCTTGGTGCCTTCTCTGTTCTAGGGGATCTCGCAACTATGAACGCGGAGGAAATTGCGGCGCTTTGTTGTGCACTTTCGATTAAAGAGAAGGAGGGTCCTGCAAGGACTCTTGATGAGAAGCTGAAAGATAAAAGGGACACTAAGATTGTCCCTTTGTTTGATCAGGAAAGTCCTGGCCCCCAAACTGGTGAACAGAGAGGCTTTCACAGATGTCATGACCAAGGTCTGGCGCGTTAATGAAGGAGTAGAGGTTGAGGCTATTGAGGGGAACATCTTTGCTCTCCATTTTAGGAATCTTGAAGATCGTAGGCGCATCCTTAATGGACGCCCGTGGAGCTTTGATAAAGAGATGATAATTTTTGAAGAACCATCACTCACTAGAGACATCACAAACATGAACTTTAACAGGGTGGAGTTCTGGATACAGGTACACAATATTTCTCTACTCTGTATTGTAGGGAAAAAGGGTTCAAAACCCGGCGGAAGCGAAAAATTGGGTGGTATATTTTTAAAAAATTTCCTTTAAAAGAAAAAACCTTAATATTAGATTAATTGACATATAATTAAAAGTATCATACATTTTTATCATGACGATTGAACTACCGTCGAATTGGATCCGTAAGATCTTCCAATCCAATCACGAACGTGAATCACCTAAGAGTGTGGACTCTCTTTCTTTAATTGTATACCTGAGGATGAAACAAATAAAATCTTCTTCTTTGTTAGTCACAATAATCCTTCAAGAGAAAACTCAAGAACGTTCGGTCACTTGTGAATTATCAATCTATTTGATTGAAACTTGAGTGAACCCGATTCGATTTTGTACACAAAATCCTTTTTGATGTAAAGGATACTAGTGTACTATCGAAAACAAAAACGTTCCCCTTTTCTCTTCTTTTTGGCCAAATTCAATACACATTTTTCTTGAGTTGGAAGTTTTTTTTATTCAAAAGCTAGAGAATAAAAAAAAACTTCTCTAAAAAAAAAACTTTTTTTTCAACTACTATTCAAAAAAGAATTTAATAATATATATATAGGTGAAGGTCTAATCCTCACTCAAGTAGGATTTCTACATTGTAGTCAAATCATCACACAGGTAGGATTACTTCTTCTCCAAGTCTCCTATCAACTTTGAGTTTTAACCTTATTCCAACTCATGATTGTATTATCCAATAATAAATTATTGAATATAAAAATTGTGACTATATCAAAAACTTCTTAATTTGACTAGATAAATAAAATACTTTTATTTATCTACTTATCAACTATAGTCTTTGATACTTATCATACTACCAAGAATAGTATGACACTAGGAATCTTTCTCCTAGTTAAAAAAAGATTTTGACTTTTAATTAAATAATTAATTAAATGATTAATTAATTTCTATTTAATTAAATAATAAAAAAACAATATATAAGACTAATAAATAGTCCCTTGCCGCCCAAGCCAATATATAAGGGCCAATATTGTTTTTTCTATTTTATTAAATCCATTGGACCTTAATAAAAAGTCTACATGTGAGCTAGACTCATTCTTACTAAAAGAAACAAGTCCACATGCCTTAATACAATTCTAGATGGAACCTATAAATTGGTCTGGTAGAATATATCAAATGATCCATGCAAGTTCGTGTGAATTGGGGATCTTAGCGGGCTATCTAAATTTAAGCTTCAATAGACATAACCTAATCACAATCAACAAATGATTTACTTAGGTTCGATCTATTAATTTTAGTTCATTCAACTAAAGAACTAAAATTGAACTCTTAAATAAAGATAGAATAAGTTAATATTGCACATTCTTACCCTAGACAATCTTAATGGAGATAGTGTATCCTCGTGAAGAATATCAGTAATCGCCAAGAGCTCATAGACCGCCTATAGCTCTCCAAGTTACCATATTTACCCATATGACCACATTTTCAACTTGGATATTTTGACTTGTCTAGAAGCCATATTTCAATAGACACTATTGAAAACTTAACGTTAAGATTTAATATCCAATACCTCAAAACATCCATATGATGATATTCTACTCTCATTTAATAAATGGAGCCACAATGTCCATATCTATAAATGAAGTCCTCTATCGATTAACAAGTGAATACCACCAAACTATCGAGGATTGACTATGCTATATAATCGTACTCATTGATAGCTCAAATGATAACACTTTCAACCATAAGTTTATCATTTATCTCAGGATTAAGATATACTCTCCGATTGTCTTCAAGTGAAAACTTTAATCCATTGACGGTTCTGGATAAAGTATTTGACTATGATCCTATTCAATGCACCCAGTGCACTAGATTCTTTTGCCCATAGACACCATACTTTGATAATTTTAGACTCATCGTAAAACATTTGATCCCACTCAAATGCTAGTAAAAGAATCTACAACTTTAATAAGATAAATGCATCTAACCTTTATCTTAAGTTGTAAATATTATTCAAGACTAACTAAAGAATTGTGTATACCTCATACATATCCAGATGTACGAACAATTCTTCTCTTCTCATAGTACGCGGGACGGGACAGGACAATGTGTGACAACTTGTTCTTGTCCCACGTTTGGCGCGACCTTAACATGGGACAGGACGGGACAAGGTGGGACAAAAATCACAAAACATTGTCCCACCCAAGACCCAAGGAAAACTTGTCCCATGATGTGGCACAAGTGTCAAAAAGATTAATTTACCCTTTAAATGTTCAAATAATTACAAACATATCCAATATATTATATTATATATGTATTATTAATATATAAATTATAATTACATATAATATATATTATAAAATTGTATATAATAATATATATTAATATTTAATAATATATATAAATTATAATTACATATATAATATAATATAATATAATATATATTATAAAATTATATATAACATATTAAATATATTATTATATATATAATAATATTTAATAATATATACTATATCATATATATATATATTATATAATAATATATATATAGGATATATATCATATATAATATACATCATATATATATTATGTTATATATTAATATATATTATATATATATATAATATTATTATATTATATATATATAATATATATATTATTATATATTAATATGTATATATTATATATATAATGTATAATTACATATAATATTTATATATATATTAAATATTATTATATAATACTAACATATTTAATATATTATATATTATATATATAATTTTATATATATAATATTATATATGTAATTATAATTTATATATTATTAAATTATTATTATATATATAATTTTATAATCTATATATATATCATATTATATACGTAATTATAATATATATATTTTTTAAATTATATTATATATAATATATATTGAATATATTATATATTAAAATATATCTGATATATAATTTTTAATAATATATATCATATATATTATATTATTATATATAGGATACATATATATATATATAATATACAATATATATTATTAATATATACATATATATAATATATATATAAATTATATTTTTGTAAATATTTAATATTATATATATATCTTATTAATTATTATATATAATGATATAATATATCATATTATTATATAATATTATTAAATAATTATAATATATTTCAATTACAATATTACTATTTGTGTAAAATATAATAATATTGTAACTGAAAACAAGAGGTTATTTGAACCCTTTTGTGTTTGTTAAATATTATAATATATTTTAATTACAATATTTATTTAATATTGTTAAATACGATATATAAAAATTGTTTAATATATTGTTTAAAATTAGACAAAACAAGGAGGGCACTCTGATCATTTGAATCTCTTGTCCCGTCATGTCTCAGCCATGCCAAACGTATAACAGTACAGTTCACAGTCTTGTCCCATACATTCCAAACGCGTCATGGAACAACTATCCTTTCCTGTCCAGTCTAGTCCAGTCCAGTCCCGTCCAGTCCCGTCCCCGTACCAAACGCACCCTAGATTCTTTTACCCAAAGACACCATACTTTGATGATTTTAGACTCATCATATCACATTTGATCCCACTCAAATGCTAGCAAAAGAATCTACAACTTTAACAAGATAAAGACGTCTAACTTTTATCTTAAGTTGTGAATATTATTTAAGACTAACTAAAGAATTGTGTCTACCTCATACATATCCAGATGTACGAACAATTCTTCTTTTCTCATAGTACGCGGGACGAGACGGGACAATGTGGGACAACTTGTTCTTGTCCCACGTTTGGCGCGACCTTAGCATGGAATAGGACGGGACAAGGTGGGACAAAAATCACAAAATATTATCCCACCCAAGACCCTAGGACAACTTGTCCCATGACATGTGACAAGTGTCAAAAAGACCAATTTACCCTTTCAATGTTCAAATAATTACAAACATATCCAATATATTATATTATATATATATATTATTAATATATATAAATTATAATTACATATAATATATATTATAAAATTATATATAATAATATATATTAATATTTAATAATATATAAAAATTATAATGACATATATAATATAATATAATATAAATTATAAAATTATATATAACATATTAAATATATTATTATATATATAATAATATTTAATAATATATACTATATCATATATATTATTTATAATAATATATATAGGATATATATCATAGATAATATATATCATATATATATTATGTTATATATTAATAAATATAATATATATTACATATGATATAATATAATATATATATACTATATATATGATATATATACTATATATATATAATATAATAATATATATTAATATATATTTATATATATAAAATACAATATATATGATATATATATATATCCTATATATATTATTATATATATAATATGTATATATTATTATATAAATAACATGTATAATTACATATATAATATTATATATATTAAATATTATTATATATAATAATAATATATTATATATTATTATATATAATTTTATAATATATATAATATTATATATGTAATTATAATTTATATATATTATTAAATATTTTATATATAATAATAATATAATTAATATATTATATATTATTATATATAATTTAATAATACAGATATAATATTATATATTTAATTATAATATATATATTTTTAAATATTATTATATATAATAATATATTGAATATTATATATATATATTTAATATATATTACATATATTGTTTCATAATATATATCATATATATTATATTATTATATATAGGATACATATAAATAATATACAATATATATTATTAATATATATATACATATATTATAATAAATATATAATATTATATTTTTTGTACAAATATTTAATATTATACATATATATCTTATTTATTATTATATATAATGATATAATATATCATATTAATATATAATATTATTAAATAATTATAATATATTTCAATTACAATATTACTATTTGTATAAAATATAATAATATTGTAATTGAAAACAAGAGGTCATTTGAACCCTTTTGTGTTTGTTAAATATTATAACATATTTCAGTTACAATATTTATTTAATATTGTTAAATACGATATATAAAAATTGTTTAATATATTGTTTAAAATTAAACATAACAAGGAGGGCACTCTGGTCATCTGAATCTTTTGTTCCGTCCTGTCCCAGCTATGCCAAACGTGTAATAGTACAGTCCACAGTCTTGTCCCATACATTCCAAACACGTCATGGAACAACTATCCTGTCCAGTCCAGTCCAGTCCCGTCCAGTCCCGTCCCCGTACCAAACGCACCCAAGATTCTTTTGCCCGAAGACACCATACTTTGATGCTTTTAGACTCATCATAACACATTTGATCTCATTCAAATGCTAGCAGAAGAATCTACAACTTTAACAAGATAAAGACGCCTAACCTTTATCTCAAGTTGTGAATATTATTCAAGAATAACTAAAGAAATGGGTTTACCTTATACCTATCCAGATGTACGAACAATTCTTCTTTTCTCATAGTACGCGGGACGGGACGAGACAAGGAGGGACAACTTGTTCTTGTCTCACGTTTGGTGCGACCTTAGCATGGGACAGGACGGGACAAGGTGAGACAAAAATTACAAAAAATTGTCCCACCCAAGACCCTAGGACAACTTGTCCCATGACATGGGACAAGTGCCAAAAAGACCATTTTACCCTTTAAATGTTCAAATAATTACAAACATATCCAATATATTATAAAATATATATATTATTAATATATATAAATTATAATTACATATAATATATATATTATAAAATTATATAAAATAATATATATTAATATTTAATAATATATAAAAATTATAATTACATATATAATATAATATAATATATATTATAAAATAATAAATAACATATTAAATATATTATTATATATATAATAATATTTAATAATATATACTGTATCATATATATATATTATAAATAATAATACATATAGGATATATATCTTATATAATATATATCATATATATTATGTTATATATTAATATATATATATATATTATACATTATATATGATATATATCCTATATATATATAATATAATAATATATGTTAATATATATATATAATACATTATTTATGATATATATATATATCCTATATATATTATTATATATATAATATGTATAAATTATTATATGTATAATATGTATAATTACATATATAATATTATATATATATTAAATATATTTTTATATATAATAATAATATATTTAATGTATTATATATTATTATATATAATTTTATAATGTATATAATATTATATATATAATTATAATATATATATTATTATATATTATTATATAATAATAATATATATAATATATATATACTATTATATATAATTTTATAATATATATATGTAATTATAATATATATATTTTTAAATATTATTATATATAATAATATATTGAATATATTATATATATATATTTAATATATATTATATATATTTTTTAATAATATGTATCATATATATTATATTATTATATATAGGATACATATATATATATATATATATATATATATATATATGTATATATAATATACAATATATATACATATATTATAATATATATATATATATATAATATTATATTTTTTGTACAAATATTAATATTATATATATATCTTATATATTATTATATATAATGATATAATATATCATATTATTATGTAATATTATTAAATAATTATAATATATTTCAATTACAGTATTATTATTTGTGTAAAATATAATAATATTGTAATTGAAAACAAGAGGTCATTTGAACCCTTTTGTGTTTGTCAAATATTATAATATATTTCAATATTTATTTAATATTGTTAAATACGATATATAAAAATTGTTTAATATATTGTTTCAAATTATACAAAACAAGGAGGGCACTCTAGTCATTTGAATCTTTTGTCCAGTCCTGTCTCAGCCATGCCAAACGTATAACAGTACAGTCCACAGTCTTGTTCCATACATTCCTAACACGTCATGGAACAACTGTCCCGTCCAGTCCCATCCCCGTACCAAACGCACCCTAGATTCTTTTGCCCAAAGACACCATACTTTGATGATTTTAGACTCATCATAACACATTTGATCTCACTCAAATGCTAGCAAAAGAATCTACAACTTTAACAAGATAAAGGTGTCTAACCTTTATTTTAAGTTGTGAATATTATTCAAGACTAACTAAAGAATTGTGTCTACCTCATACATATTCAGATGTACGAACAATTCTTCTTTTCTCATAGTACGCGGGACGGGACGGGATAAGGTGGGACAACTTGTTCTTGTCCCACGTTTGGCGCGACCTTAACATGGGATATGACGAGACAAGGTGGGACAAAAATCATAAAAAATTGTCCCACCCGAGACCCTAGGACAACTTGTCCCATGACATGGGACAAGTGTCAAAAAGACCAATTTACCCTTTAAATGTTCAAATAATTACAAACATATCCAATATATTATATTATATATATATTATTAATATATATATATATAAATTATAATTACATATAATATATATATATATTATAAAATTATATATATAATATATAAAAATTATAATTACATATATAATATATATTATAAAATTATAAATAACATATTAAATATATAATAATATTTAATAATATATACTATATCATATATATATATTATATAATAATATATATAGGATATATAGAATATATAATATATCATATATATATTATGTTATATTAATATATATCATATATATATATATGTTATATAATAAGATATATATAGGATATATATGGTATATAATATATATCATATATATATTATGTATATATTAATATATATAATATATATATTATATGATATAATATAATATATATATAATTCATTGTATATGATATATATCCTATATATATATAATATAATAATATATATTAATATATATATATATATATTATACATTATATATGATATATATATCCTATATATATTATTATATATATAATATGTATATATTATTATATATATAATATGTATAATTACATATATAATATTATATATATATATATTAAATATTATTATATATAATAATAATATATTTAATATATTATATATTATTATATATTATGTTATAATATATATAATATTATAATTGAAAATACATTAAGAGTGATAAAACTAACCTAGAGGGAGGGTGTATAGGTTTTAGTTAAATTAAATGCCATCTTTTTGATTAATCAAAATTAAACAACACAACCCCTAATCTCTAACATCATTAATCATTGCCATAATAAAAATGCGGAATAAACAATATGACACAATGATATGATTTACGTGAGAAACCCTCCAACTAGGTAAAGACTCACGGGCCTAATCGCCAATCGAACCCTCAAATCCACTATTTGCAGAAACGATTACAACCTAGGTTGACCACATCACACCTAATCGGTTACTAATCCGTCCTTGCTACCCGCAGGCCTTTAATAGTGATTTTAGGCTCTTGCTTGTATACTACCCAAGGCAAATACAAGACTTAACTCTTAAAAGAAGAGATATGAAACCTAAAGTGAATATGATGATATTCTAAATGCACAAAATGCAAGGTCAACATATTTAATGCTTATCCAGTCATGTATGAATGCTTCAAACAATCCTAGATATCATGTTGCTATATGACACGCATATAACCTAGCTATATGAAATCAAAGCATTCCTAGATGCAATAACTATCACAATACAACAACCCTAATAACATCAACAAAAATCTCTATTTATAATGAAAAATTATAATCTAGATGCAAAAGAAACATAAAAGAGATTTCTTGTTAAGCAAGAACACAAAGATGGATGAGAGTGGTGTTCTACTTACCAAGTAAACTATGTTGATGTAAACCCATGCTTAGAAACATCCTAGATGAAGCTAGATGATGATAGAACCATGAATGAATGATGGGTGATTGGGTTTTGTACAATAAAAATGGTTTCTTGCTACATTTTCTTGCAAGACACTCTTGAGGTCTAAAAAGAATGAAAGAGAATGTATTATGAAGCTCTCAAGAGGCAGGGAAGAGGAAATGGCATATATATATGAAGCCCTAGACGAAATGACACCGTTTTGAAAACAGTAGCAAAATCCCGTCATTACCGCTGTGCGTACCTCGGCTCGGGCAAGTTGTCCAAACCGCGGTACACACAGCAGTGTGCCTACTGGACAACAACGCGGTTGGGACCGCTGTGTGTGCAGTGCACAGACCGCGGTCAAGGCATCAGGGGCCTATTGATGTTAACCATGACAGGGACCGCTGGGCGAGCAAGTGTACAGGACGCGGTCTAGGTATCATAGCCCGACTGATGATTACCGCTCAGTATGCCGCGGTGCAAGCAGTGCTTGCCAAGCGGTCTAGGCCGCGGTCATAGAAGAAACCCTATTTTCTAGGCAGACTTAACACACAAAGTGATGTGCAATATGTGCAAGTGTGGAGTGTGATAAGTGACATACAATGCATCATCCAATTGTATGTAAACAAGAATATAATGCATGCAAGTGAGTGTGTGCAGCTATATCCCTTCAAGTAAAAGTAGAGTCAAGTAATCTACCTTTCTTGAAGCACTTGGAGTCAAATGAAAGATTTTCAATTCCTAATCTACCCTTTTACAATGATTAACCCCAATTGTGATTTTGTCAACGAAATAAGCCAATCATAAAGTGAGGCACTTACAATCTCCCCCTTTGGCTATTTCGTGACAAAACCAACACTCACAAAGCAACCTTACAAAAACAAAAAAAATTGGTCAACAAAAGTTTCTACATTACAATAAAGACTATAGTCTAAGTCTTGAACATCTTCAAGTCAATCCAAAGTTTGTAGAACCATCCAACCTATACACAATCAACAAAACAAACAAGGATACCTTCCAAGATCAAGTGTGTGTGAGGTGCTTTCAATAACTATAAACAACAACAAACAACATAATTTGCAATAGCCTTAACAAAATACAATCAAATAATGTAATCATGCTATGCAATGCAATACTCCCCCTACATGACAGCTCTCAACTCCACATGATAGCTCTCAACTCCCCCTAAACAAGATACCACTAGTCCACTAAAGCTCACAACTCTTCTCCCTCCTTTTGTCATGAGATAGACAAAGGGAGTCCCCCTTAATGGGTAAGCTTTTGGCAAGGAGACCTTATAGCAGAAAACATATGCAAGTTCATATAAGCAATTTTATGCAACTCAATTAAGTAGGAGAGAATCAAGGAGTTTTATTTGATGAAAATGTGTGACACGATGCTTTGCAAGCAAGACATGTTGCATTCAAGTTCAAAACAGTGGTATTTGGCAAAGCAAACAACAAGGGTTTCCAAAAGAATTCAAACCAATTTTCACCCTTTGTCATGATTTCAAGCAATGGTATAGATTTTTTAGAAGAAATTCAATTTAAAGAGCAACTATATCAAACTTTATAAGCGAAACAAGACATGAGCGACTTTTTGCACCCTATTCAATTTTTCCGGGTAAGATACCCGTATGATAGTAGCCTTGTTCAACTAATAAAGAGAGAAAGAAGACTAAATTTGGATGAGACATCTTTATTTATTGAATAGACACATGGTCCTTATTTAGTTTAGTCTTCTCATGTGCTTATGCATACAGTTTTACATTCATGTTTAAGCAATCAAAAATACGTCTTCATGCATATCAACTTAAAGCATGTCATTTGTAAAAACATCATGTCATGGAGATCAATTATAGGTCATTCAAATTGTACTTCCAAAGTAAATCTCATAGTCCAAAAATGCATGTTTGAACATAAATATAACATGGATTGCAAGAAAAGCAATTTTCACACTTACTAAGAAAATAACATAACCATATGCACAACCGATCATCTCAAGCAATTAATGAAGAAGCATAAAATATATCAATGTAGCACAATGCACTTTCATGCCAACTTGCTCTCTTTGCTTGAGCTTCCCATATGAGGTCAAGACATACCATTTCAAGCCAAATGACAAATCCCAATAGACTTACTAACGTTGCCAAACCTAATGGTGTCTAAGGGCTTTATAAATAAGTCCGCTAGTTGGTCATTAGTTCCCACATGCTCCAATGCAATAGTTTTGCTCTCAACTAGCTCTCTAATGAAATGATGTCTAATGTCAATGTGCTTTGTCCTAGAATGTTGGACGAGATTCTTAGAAATGTTTATGGCACTCATGTTGTCATAAAACAAAGTGAGAGTGCCTTGCTCTAAGCCATAGTCGGCTAGCATTTACTTCATCCACAACAATTGGGTATAAGCACTATCGGCGGCTATGTATTCCGCCTCAGCCGTGGATAGGGAAATTGAGTTTTGCTTCTTGCAAAACCAAGACACCAAGTTGTTGCCTAGAAAAAAACAACCACCAGATGTACTTTTCCTATCATCACAATTCCCCGCCCAATCGGCATCACTAAATCCAACAAGATTTGGATTAGTGTCAAAGGAGTACCATATCCCATGATTGGAGGTACCATTCACAAATCGAATGATCCTCTTCACCGCAACAAGGTGAGATTCTTTGGGATTAGCTTGGTACCTAGCACAAACACCCACACTAAAGGAGATATCGGGCCTACTTGCGGTCAAGTATAGCAAACTACCTATTATGCCACGATACAATCTTTGATCAACACTTTTACCACTAGCATCCTTGCTTAGCTTCAAAGTGGTACTCATGGGTGTGTCACAATGTTTGGCATTGTCAAGACCAAACTTCTTCATTAGGCTTTTGGCATACTTAGCTTGGGATATGAAAATCCCATCATGCATTTGCTTAATTTGCAAGCCTAGGAAGTAATTTAGTTCACCAACCATGCTCATTTCAAATTCAAGAGACATGACATCAACAAATTGTCTCACTTTTGACTCATTGGTGGAACCAAATACAATATCATCAACATAAATTTGAGCTATGAAAAGCTCATTTTTGTTGCACTTGATGAATAAAGTCTTGTCAACACTGCCTCTTGAGTAGCCATTGTCAACAAGATAAAGAGTGAGGCGCTCATACCAAGCCCTCGGTGCTTGTTTCAACCCATAAAGTGCTTTTTGAGGCGATATACATGATTGGGGTGGTGTGGATCCACAAACCCTTTGGGTTGTTCAACAAACACTTCCTCATGCAAAAAGCCATTGAGGAAGGCACTCTTAGCATCCATTTGATGTAGTTTGAACTTATACACACAAGAAATGGACAAGAGAAGCCTTATAGACTCAAGACGGGCAACGGGAGCAAAAGTCTCCTCAAAGTCAGTACCCTCAATTTGAGAGTATCCTTGTGCCACAATCCTAGCATTGTTGCGCACAATGTTGCCATTCTCATCCAACTTGTTCCTATACACCCATTTGGTGCCTATGACATTAGTATCCTTGGGTCTAGGAACTAGAGTCCAAACCTCATTTCTTTCAAATTGGTTTAGCTCTTCTTGCATGGCAAGAACCTAAAACTCATCATTCAAGGCTTCATCAACCTTTTTGGGTTCAACTTGAGAGGTGTAACAAGTATAGCTAATTTGATTAGCTATTTGACGCCTAGTCCTAACACCTTCATTCACATCTACAAGAATGTCATTCTTGTTGTGGAGATGTCTAACCCATGGAGCGAGTTCTTTAGAGTCCAAAGAAGGATCTCTATCAAGAGGTTGATCATCCTCTTCACTATGATTTGACTTCACATCACTTGAAGTCTCACCACACTCTTTCAAAGGAAGGTCACCATTCTCACAAACATCCTCCTCATGGTCAACATTTTTGGGCCTACAATCATCAATGACAACATTTGATGATTCCATGACACTTCGAGTTTTTAGATTGACAACTCTATAGACCTTGCTATTAAGTGCATATCCAATGAAAATACCCTCATCACTCTTGGCATCAAACTTGCCAAGTTGATCACGGTCATTAAGAATATAGCACTTACTCCCAAAGATATGGAAATAGCTAACATTGGGTTTTCTTCCCTTCCATAACTCATAAGATGTTTGTTTGGTCCCGGGTCTAAGGAAAACTCTATTCCCGATATAACAAGCTGTATTAACGGCTCTGGCCCATAAATTCTTAGGAACCTTGTTGCTAAGCAACATCACCCTAGCCATCTCTTGTAGAACCCTATTCTTCCTTTCCACAACTCCATTTTGTTGGGGAGTTCTAGGAGCCGAGAATTCATGGGAAATACCTATACCATTACAAAAACTCTCAAAGCTACTATTCTCAAATTCTTTCCCATGATCACTTTTAATTCTCTTAATGCTCCTAATGTGAGAATTTTCCTCATTTTGAATTTTGACACATAGCATTTTGAATTTCGACACATAGCATTTTGAATTTCTCAAAAGCTTCGGACTTCTCTCTAAGGAAGTAAGTCCATGTGAACCTAGAAAAGTCATCAACCATTACAAGGATATATCTTTTACCACCTAGACTCTCGGTTTGCATGGGACCCATGAGGTCCATATGAAGGAGTTCCAATGGCTCCTTGGTATAAAGGAATTTTCCCTTCTTATGCACACTTTTGGTTTGTTTCCCTTGTTGACAAGGTCTATAAACTCCCTCAAACCTCTTCCCAAGCTTGGGAAGGCCTCTCACAACATTCAACCTCTCAAGGACTTTCAAGTCACTATAATTCATGTGGCCAAATCTATGATGCCACAACTCAACTTGCTCACAACTAGACAAGTTACAAGAGATGTTACTAGACTCAAGACAATAACAATTGTCACTTGATCTCTTGCCTTTTAAAAGAACTTGCCCATTTTCCTTACGAATAGAGCAATCAACTTTGCCAAACATAACCGAAAGCCCTTCATCACTTAAATGTGATATACTTATGAGATTGGCTTGCAAGCCGTTTACATAGAGAACATTGAGCAAGGAGGGCAAACCGGGAATAGATATATTACCTTTCTCTATAACCTATTTCCGTGAACCATCACCAAAGGTGACAAATCCACCATCCTCTATCACAAGAGTCTCAAAGAACACCCACTATCAAGATACCAAGTATTGAAGGCCTTGGATTTCAAAGCCACTTGAGCCACATAGCAAAAATATTCATTTTTTCTAGTCCACCTAGGAGCAACATTTTCAATCCTATGAGCCTTTGGTTCATTTGCTCTAAGTTTCCTAGGTGCATGCTTTTTGGCTCTTCTAAGCATATTTTTCTCAATCATGTTCTCAAATCTACACAATTTGATATACTTAAAGCAATTAGGCCTTATATGGCCTTCGATACCACAATAATGACAAGTAGGAGTAAAGTAGGAGTCCATACCATAGCCTTGTGCAACCATTTGAGGTTTCCTTCTCCTTTGAGTAGTCCTTTGATGTTGAACAAACTCTATCCTTTGTGGTTGAGCCAAAGTAGCATGTCTTCCTTGTTGAGTATACACGATCCTTGATTGTGGATGAGGGATCTTTTCATGTGGAGGTCTTGATTGAAATGCTTTAACTTGTTGTGGTTGAGCCCTTGTTGGAATCTTGGCTTGAGCATGTTTTGAGGATTCTCCAATTTCAATCCTTCTTGTAATTTGTTGTGGGATTTTGACTTCTTCAACTTCTTGACTCTTGACAAAAGTAGTATTTTTCAAAGAAGTAGTACTCACATCTTCCTCATATCCCAAACCCTTCTTATCACTAGGGCTCTTTTCAATTGATAGCATCTTGTCAAGCTTCTCGGTTCCGGAGGTCATCTTGGCAATTACTCCTTTTGCCTCTTCAAGCTCCTTCCTTAAGCATTCTTAACTTTTCTTGATCACAACAAGTTCCAACTTCAAGCTTTCTTCCCTTTCTCTTGTTCTTTTCACTTCTTCACTTAAGTGAATCATCTTGGAGGTCAATTCAAGGTTCTTCCTTTTCAACTCTTGAATTTCTTTTTTCTTCTTAGCTCTAGAACTTTTAAAGTATTCCATGAAGTCTTTATAGTCTATCTCCTTATCAAATTCATGCTTGGACTCGGATGACGTACTCCCATTACTTGAGTCATCTTCTTCTTCTTCTAGTTTGTCATTCTCCTCTTCTTGGTCACTCATAACTTCTTTGCTATTGTGAGATGATAAGAAGGCAATGAAGTTTGCAACTTGATCTTCATCATTCGAAGACTTTTCTTCCTCCTCTAAGTCTTCATTATCACTCCAAGTAGCCGTCATCGCCTTTCCTTTCTTCTTCTTCTTTAAGTTGGCACATTCAGGGGCAATGTGACCATACCCACTACACTCATAGCATTGAATACTCTTATTGGAGTCGTTCTCTTCACTTTTATCCACCTTTTTAAAAGCAGTCTTCCTCTTCACAAATTTTCCCTTGGAGCCCTATCCCCTTCTTCTCAAACTTCATGAACTGCTTGGACCTCTTCACCATAAGAGCCATTTCTTCATCCGAATCTTCTTCCTCCCTTTCTTCCTTAGAGGTCTTCAATGCAATGCTCTTTTGCTTCTTTTGAGGTGTTGTTGAAGTAGGGGCTCTTCTTGACTAAAAAGCCATCAACTTGCCAATTATCTCACTTGGCTTCATTTTTTTATATTCGCTATTCTCCTCAATAACGGTTACCTTTGCATCAAATCTCTCTGGGAGAGACCTCATAATTTTTTGGTTTATCCTTTTATCCGTATATGGATCGCCTAATTGATGACTTTGGTTGACGATATCCATTAGCTTCACTTGGAAGTCATTGAAGCCCTCGTGATCTTCCATCTTCAAGGACTCAAATTGAGTTTGAAGGACTTGTAGTTTGGAGTATTTTACTACATCGGTTCCTTCATGTGCCATCTCCAATATTGTCCATGCTTCATGTGCATTCCTTGTGGTTTGGATTAGCTTGTGTTGATTCTCATCCACCGCACACAGGATTGCATGCATGGCCTTGTTGTTCCATTTTGAGGCTTCAAAGTCTTTAGTATCCCATTTCGATTTAGGCTTGGGCACGATGCTTTCATCTTCGAGAGTCTTGGTAGGTGATGTGTAACCATCCTCAATCACCATCCAAACTCGATCATCAATTTGGCATAGGTAGGATTCCATTTTTCCTTTCCATGATGAGTAATTAACCCCCGTCAGAAGTGGAGATCTTGAACTCGATGCTCCCTCTCGCTCATATGCGTTTCCACTCATGGTGTTTAAGGGTGAATGAGATGAATGCAATCAATCACACAAAAAGAAAAGGAAAACAAGCAAGACACACTAACCAAAAAGCAATCTAATGCAAAACACTCCTAGAGAGCAAAGGATCTCCTAATTATATTAAGGAACCCGCTCTGATACCAATTGAAAATACACTAAGAGTGATAAAACTAACCTAGAGGGGGGGGGGGGGGGGGGGTGAATAGGTTTTAGTTAAATTAAATGCCATCTTTTAGATTAATCAAAATTAAACAACACAACCCCTAATCTCTAACACCATCAATCATTGCCATAATAAAAATGCGGAATAAACAATATGACACAATGATATGATTTACGTGAGAAACCCTCCAACTGGGTAAAGACTCACGGGCCTAATTACCAATTGAACCCTCAAATCCACTATTTGCAGAAACGATTACAACCTAGGTTGACAACATCACACCTAATCGGTTACTAATCCGTCTTTGCTACCCGCAGGCCTTTAATAGAGATTTTAGGCTCTTGCTTGTATACTACCCAAGGCAAATACAAGACTTAACTCTTAAATGAAGAGATATGAAACCTAAAGTGAATATGATGATATTCTAAATGCACAAAATGCATGGTCAACACATTTAATGCTTATCTAGTCATGTATGAATGCTTCAAACAATCCTACATATCATGTTGCTATATGACACACATATAACCTAGCTATATAAAATCAAAGCATTCCTAGATGCAATAGCTATCACAATACAACAGCCCAAATATCAACAAAAATCTTTATTTATAATGAAAAATTATAATCTAGATGCAAAAGAAACATAAAAGAGATTTCTTGTTAAGCAAGAACACAAAGATGGATGAGAGTGGTGTTTTACTTACCAAGTAAACTATGTTGATGAAAACCCATGCTTAGAAACATCCTAGATGAAGCTAGATGATGATAGAACCATGAATTAATAATGGGTGATTGGGTTTTGTACAATAAAAATGGTTTCTTGCTACCTTTTCTTGCAAGACACTCTTGAGCTCTAAAAAGAATGAAAGAGAATGTATTCTGAAGCTCTCAAGAGGCAAGGAAGAGGAAATGGCATATATATATATGAAGCCCTAAAGGAAATGACACCGTTTTGACAACAGTAGCAAAATCCCGTCATTACCGCTGTGCGTACCGCTGCTCGGGCAAGTTGTCCAGACCGCGGTACACAAAGTAGTGTGCCTACTGGACAACAACGCGGTTGGGACCGCTGTGCGTGCAGTGCACAGGCCGCGGTCAAGGCATCATGGGCCTACTGAAGTTAACCGTGACAGGGACCACTGGGCGAGCAAGTGTACAGGACGCGGTCCAGGTATCATAGTCCGACTGATGATTACCGCTCAGTATGCCGCGGTGCAAGCAGTGCTTGCCAAGCGGTCTAGGCCGCGGTCATAGAAGAAACCCTATTTTCTAGGCAGACTTAACACACAAAGTGATGTGCAATATGTGCAAATGTGGAGTGTGATAAGTGACATACAATGCATCATCCAATTGTATGTAAACAAGAATATAATGCATGCAAGTGAGTGTGTGCAGCTATATCCCTTCAAGTAAAAGAAGAGTCAAGTAAGCTACATTTCTTGAAGCACTTGGAGTCAAATGAAAGATCTTCAATTCCTAATCTACCCTTTTACAATGATTAACCCCAATTGTGATTTTGTCAACGAAATAAGCCAATCGTAAAGTGAGGCACTTACAATAATTATATATGTAATTATAATATATATATATTTAAATATTATTATATATAATAATATATTGAATATATATATATATATTTAATATATGTTATATATATTTTAATAATATATATCATATATATTATATTATTATATATTGGATACATATATATATAATATACAATATATATTATTAATATATATACATATATTATAATATATATATATAATATTATATTTTTTGTACAAATATTTAATATAATATATATATATCTTATATATTATTATATATAATGATGTAATATATCATATTATTAAATAATATTATTAAATAATTATAATATATTTCAATTACAATATTACTATTTGTAAAATATAATAATATTGTAATTTAAAACAAGAGGTCATTTGAACCCTTTTGTGTTTGTTAAATATTATAATATATTTCAATTACAATATTTATTTAATATTGTTAAATACGATATATAAAAATTGTTTAATATATTGTTTAATATTAAACAAAACAAGGAGGGCTCTCTGGTCATTTGAATCTCTTGTCCCGTTCTGTCCCAGCCATACCAAAGGTATAACAGTACAGTCCACAGTCCTGTCCCATACATTCCAAACACGTCATGGAATAACTATCCTGTCCTGTCCTGTCCAGTCCAGTCCAGTCCCGTCCAGTCCCGTCCCCGTACCAAACACACCCTAGATTCTTTTGCCCAAAGACACCATACTTTGATGATTTTAGACTCATCATAACACATTTGATCCCACTCAAATGCTAGCAAAAGAATCTATAACTTTAACAAGATAAATGCGTCTAACCTTTATCTTAAGTTGTGAATATTATTCAAGACTAACTAAAGAATTGTGTCTACCTCATACATATCCAGATGTACGAACAATTCTTCTTTTCTCATAGTCTTTTGACCTTATGATTATTTACTTTTGACAATTATAATAATTAAACTATAAATGCTGTAAGATTTGTTAAACTAGAAATCACTTTATTAATATGAAAAGATTGTCAAATACATTATTACAGTCTTGCTATTGAGCATAATCCTAACATGTATGACAAAGGAAATTGGAGTGTTTCTAGGGAAAATGATTGGAGAGGTAAATGACATCGATGTGGGGGTAGCATAGGAAGGATCTGGCCGATTTATCCGTGTTAGAGTTGTTATGGATGCGAATGAACCCTTGCAAAGAAGTCTTAGATTCGACTTGGTGGGGAATGGGGTTGTTACCACCATGCTACTGCGTTATGAGAGACTGTAGGACTATTGTTACAAATGTGAACAGTTGGGACACTCGATGAGGGAGTGTACGGAGGATGGGGATGATCAAGAGGTGACAACGGAAGCTAACATGCGGTTGTGTGCCTGGCTCAGTACAGATAGTCCCTCAAAACGCTCATCAATTCATCCCGAAAGATTCGACCTGAGGCAATGGGATCACGTTGATTCTTAACATAACAACATGCGACCTTTTGGAAACTGGAAGGAGAAGAACACCTTTTGGTCGGAGTCAGATTCCAGTGAACGGTGAAGGAAAGCGTGCCAACCATCAAAGCCAAAACTTACTGAAAGACGTTTCGGATTTAGAAGCTGTCACGAGGATCGTGATAGAAATGTCAAAAGAGCAGCTGGAAAAGACTTGATTTCTAAGGAACAAAGTAAGGGCAGGAATTTGAAATTTTCTCAAATCGAGCAATTGGAAATAGAGGACCTCGGTACTGGGCCTGGGAGGACCGAAGATTGGAACCCCATCAGTGAAGGTCTCTCATGTCTGAAAGATGACCAAGTGGACCAAACCCCGTCAAATGGGCCGAAGCTAGAGGATAAATGGGGTGGGCCGCCAACTTCCCATAGCCCGGACCTTATCATGGGGATGTCAAAAACTCTGGAAGCTGGGCCTTTGGTGAATGGAGATAAATTGGACATATACCATATTGGTGCCAATCAAAAGGAGCCCGGGTTAAAGCCCAACAACCAAACTAAACCAGCTAAGTGGAAACATGCAGCATGTGGGTTGCGTTCCCTAGATGTGGAAATCGATTTGGAATCTAAATTAGGCAAATGGCTGGTGGCAGAGGCAAGCGATCATCAATCTCTCTCAAAGAAATCTGAATGGGTTTCTAATAGCAAGTCCGGTAATCGTCCCAAGATCGGTGAAATCCTCGATGGGGCCAGTGAAGATCTCACACATGCAGACAGGGTGGGGAAACTAGTGGTGGGGTAATCTAGCCGAATGGTAAAGTCTGGTATCAAAATCCTTGGTGTCCATGGTGAATTGGACGATTTGAGGGGGATTTAAACCTACTGGTGGTGATCAAGAGACGAAGAAGAAGTGGCAATATCAAAATTATTCACAGTCGCGGACGGATATTGAAATAGAGATATCGGTGAGCCGACCTTCCCCGGCTTACCGGAAGCAATGAAGACCCTCATCTGGAACTCTTGGTGGCTGGGTAGTGACCGGGAGTTCCGTACGCTATTGAAGCTGAAGCATAACCACAACTTGGATTTAATATTTTTGGTTGAAACGAAGTGTTCTAATATGGCCATGGAGGCTATTCAAGCAAAGTTGGGTTTTAGCAGTAAATTAGCGGTTGATAGTATAGGTAGGAGTGGAGGCCTGTGCGTCTTTTGATCGGATAAGGTTAGTATTGATCTCCTATCCTATTCAAATTTTCACATTGATGTCAAGGTGTGCTCCCACAGCTCGATCCTGTAGTGCCTCATTGGATTCTACGGTCATCAGGAGGCTAGCCAAAGGCACCATTATTAGACCCTCCTCTCAGATTAAAGGGCATGTCGAACCTCTCTTGGTGTTGCGTCAGGGATTTTAACGAATTCCTTAGTGATTGTGAAAAAACGGGTGGTCAATTGCGTCACAGATATCCGATTGACAACTTCCGTGAGGTTCTTGATTCTTGTGGGTTAGAGGACCTAGGTTTTACTGGTCCGAGGTTTACTTGGTGTAACAAGAGAGATGATGATCATCTTATTCAGGAGCAGCTGGATAGGGGGTAGGCTGCTTTCAATAGTGTCAGTTGTTCCCTAACACTAGTGCTACCCATTTGGAATATTGGCACTCTGACCACCAGCCTTTTGTGATGGAAGTGTTGGTTGAGCCGAAGCACATCACTAGAATGCCTAGAAATAATAACAAGAGGTTTCATTTTGAGGCGTGTTCGGCTGAGAATGAAGAGTGCAAGAAAATTGTCGAATCCTGCTGGAACACCACTGGTAAGAGGAGTGGTCTTAATAGTATGACCTATAAGATCAAAGGGGGTGTGGAAAAGTTAGCGGCCTGGAATACCCACATAGGGTGGATCTTCGCCAGAATGTGGCCAGAAAACAAAAAGGAACTAAGAAGGGTCAATAGCACAGTGAGACTTGGCTATTAGAAGGTTATAAGAGAGGTGGAGAGTCAGCTTGACAAACTTTTGGAAAATGAGGAGCAGTATTGGAAGCAATGATCTAGGATTAACTGGCTCAAAAATAAAGACCGGAACACTATATTTTTTCACTGGAAGGCTTCTACGAGACGTGCTAGGAATGTCATTAGAGGTTTATGGGATGACAGTGGGGTTTGGCATATAGAAAAACAGGGAATCGAGAATGTGGTGAAGAACTATTTCAATAGACTTTCCTGTTCAGCGAAAATCCCGGTCCATGATATCGAACGAGTCACCTCCACGGTGCCTAGGCGACTCTCTGTTAGAAGTAATGGAATCCTGAATAAAGATTTTTCTACTGAGGAGATTCGTAGTGCTATGTTCGATATGGCTCCTTCTAAGGCCCCTGGAACTGATGGCCTTCCGACTCTCTTCTACCAAAAATTCTAGGGGTCACATTAGGTTGGATATTACTAAAGCTTGTCTGAGATGTTTGAATGAGGGTGAAACTTGTTAGGATTATGCTCAATAGCAAGAGTGTAATATTGTAATTGACAATCTTTTCATATTAATAAAGTGATTTATGGTTTTACAAAATCTTCTAGCATTTATAATGATAATTGTTAAATAAATAATCATAAGGTCAAAAGACTATGAGAAAGGAAGAATTGTTCGTACATATGGATATGTATGAGGTAGACACAATTCTTTAGTTAGTCTTGAACAAACGTTCACAACTTAAGTTAAAGGTTGGGCACCTTTATCTTGATAAAGTTGTAGAATTCTTTTGCTGGCATTTGAGTGGGATCAAATGAGTTATGATGAGTCTAAAATCATCGAAAGGGTCTTCGAGTAAAATAATCTAGTGCACTGGATGCATTGAACAGGATCACAATGAAATATTTTATCTAGAACCGTCAGTAGATACAAGTCTTTTCATTATGAGGACAATCAGAGAGTCTATCTTAATCCTGAGATAAATGATGGACTTATGATTGCAAGTGTTATCATTTGAGCTATCAATGAGTATGATTATATAACATAGTCTATCCTCGATAGTTTGGTGGTATTTATTTGTTAATCGATAGAGGACTTCATTTATAGATATGGACATTGTGGCTCAATTTATTGAATGAGAGTATAATATTTCATATGGATATTTTGAGGTATTGGATATTAAATCTCAATGTTGAGTTTTCGATAATGTCTATTGACAACATGGCTTCTGGACAAGTCAAAATATCCAAGTTCAAAACGTGGTCATATGAGTAAATATGGTAACTAGGAGAGCTATAGGCAGTCTATGAGCTCTTGGCGATTACTGATATTATACACGAGGATACACTATCTCCAATAAGATTGTCTAGGGTATGAATGAGAAACATCTTTTTATTCTATCTTTATTTAAGAGTTCAATTTTAGCTCTTTAGTGGAATGAGCTAAAATTAATAAATCGGACCTAAGTGAATCATTTGTTGATTGTCATTAGGTTATGTCTATTGAAGCTTAAATTTAGATAGCCTGCCAAGATCCCCAATCCACACGGACTTGCATGGATCACTTGATATATTCTACCGAACAAATTTATGGGTCCATCTAGAATTGTATTTAATATATTAAGAATATAATTTGCACATTATTTATTTAATGGGCTGCTCAAATTATATTAATATATTAATGAGAGGCATGTGAGCTTGTTTTTTTTAATAAGAATGGGTCTGGTTCACATATGGGTTTTTATTTAAAGCATGAATGGATTAAATAAAATAAGAAAATAATATTTGGCCCATATTTTTTGTGTGTGGGCGGCAAGGCTATAATAATAGCCTAAAATATTATTTTATTTTATTGTTTGATTAAATGGAAATTAATTAATTAAAAATCAAAATCTTTTTCTGACTAGTAATTATGTTTCCTAGTAGTATACTATTATAGTAGTATAATAAATATAAAACACTTAATTTGGGAAGTAGATAAATAAAGAATTTATTTATCTAATCAAATAAGGATGTCTTTAATATAATCAGAAATACACTTATGAGTTGGATTAGGGTTAGGATTCTTGAGTTGATAGGAATTTGGGTAAAGCACAAATCCTCTTAAAGTGAGGAATTCGGCCAACCCTAGAATTCCTATTAAGAGAATTCGGCCAACCCTAATTAAATGAGCAATATAATTCGGCCACCCTATATATAAGATGGGAAAAAATTCGGCCAAGTGAATGCTTCTTGCTAGAGAGATTTTTATTTTGCTTAAAAAAAATCCAACTCTAGAACATAGTGAAATTTCAGCCAAGAGGAAGAGAGAAAGATAGTTCTAAATTCGATAGTGCACTTGCAAGCCTTTAAATAAAAAGGTTTTGTGCACACGTTCAATTTAGGTTCACGCGAGTTTCAATCATAACGATTGTGAATTCAAAAGTGACCGGAACGATCTTTCTAGGCTCTTGGAGTTTTTGTGATTAAAGATCAGGAAAGAAGATTTCGTTTTTCCATTCTCAGGTACACAATTCAAAGAATAGGGAGACCACGTTCCTAGGTGATTCACGTTCGTGATCGGATTGGAAGATCTTGCTGATTACCATCGACGCTAAGTCAATCAGATCACGCGACAAGAGGTATGATATATTTTGAATATATGTATGTTTAATTAATTAAAGGGTTAAGGTTCAAATATTGGAAAAATTTTAAACTATACTAAATTCGTTTTTAGTCTCGCTTCTGCTGCGTTTTTCGTATTTTTCCCTACAATTGGTATCAGAGCATGGTTTACCCTTTAATTAATTAATGTATATATACGTGAATCTATTTCTTTTTATTGTGATTATGCATGTTTTAGAAAGTGATGGCACTCTAAGTTTTCGCATATATAATTACATGTGGCATGTATGGATTATATATGTTATTATAAAGTGAATTGTTATTGCTCGATTTTGGTCCTAGAATTTCAATGTATTTTTGTTTTGGAATTGTAACAAGAAGAGTGGCTTATTATCATCATAAGTTTCTTCTTGGTAGTTGCTAGATTCTCTATTTTTTATTGTATTAAAAAATACTGCAGTTTTTTTTTGATATAAAATAGTGCAGTTTTTCTTGTGTAAAAATTACTGCAGTGAATTAAAATAATAATAATAATAATAATACTACAGTAATTTATTTTGTGAAATCTGCTGTAATACATTCAAGTTTCGAAGATTCGGAGATTCGAAGAGTTGAAGAATTTGAAGCGGAAGAGGAAGCAGCCGGAACAAGCTTGGTACCGTGCGCACCATGGCAACAAGCGTGCGTGCACGTTAGCGTGTAGCTATGCTTGTTGGGTGCATGGGTTGTGCACCGCAGCCCCTTATGTGCCATGGGCTGCGCATGACAGTCCTTTGGGCATAATGGGCTACGCATGGTGGCCCTTTATGGACCCAAGGGGTGTGCACGCCCAAAGGTGGCAGCCGAGGGGTGAGGAAGTGGATGATGGCTGCTTGAAGACTTGTTCGCCAAGAAAGAATATTTTGTATTCCAAACAAATGTAATTTACTTGCTTTTCTAGGATGGAACAAAATTGTAGTTATTTATATTTCCGTAAATATTACAATATTTGTTGGTGTATGATAACATGTCATATAGTATAGAAGTGCCACTCATATATCTCTTTTGGTATGAACATGCATTGAATGATTTAAGTATCTAATTGGCATCTAGATAACTTGTTAAAATCATTCTATGAATTTAATCACATGCCTTAAATAATTGAGTGGGAGAAGGTATGTTAGAACACCTATGGCCTCCAAGGTTAGTTGAGCTTCATTATTTATTGGTAATCCCCCCGAGGGGAGTCCATAAATGGAATTTAGCAAAATACTTCCTTACAAGGATAGACTAGACAATTAACTTAAACAAAATCTACTCCCAGAGGAGGGATTTTCGTGAGAGAAAATTGAGGGTCGATATCTTGGTAACACACTTAATGTGATTTTATTAATATCCTTCCGAGAGTTCTTGTTAATAAAATTGCAAGACTAAAATTGAAAACGCTGGTTGTTATGTTAACAATTAGGTGGGACCTAGTCCAACTGGTAAATGGTACGTACTCCTAGAGGAGGCGTAACGTTTATGGGTGTTGGATTACCGTTGAACTTTTATGATTGAATTATTTATTTAATTCAAGATAAATATTTAAAAAGTGCTTTATCATGATTATATACTCATATATAATTTTGTTTATTCAGAAATCATGACTCCATCACTTTTGAACATCCTGAAAGATAACACTTTAACTGGAGATAATTATGTCACATGGAAAAGGAAAATTGGGTTGTTGCTGCAAAGTGAAAAGCATAAGTTTGTTCTGACTACTCCTAAACAACCCCTTCCTAATAATGAATCTAATATTTTGCAAAGAGATGAGTATGAGCAATGGAAGACTTCAGATGATATGGCCAAGTGTTACATTATGGCCACTATCTTCGACGTGTTGCAACAGCAGCATGAATGAATGGAGTCTGCTGCTGATATAATGATGTCTATTGAAAAGATGTTTGCTATGAGGTCTAGGTCGACTAAGAGAGAGGCAGTGACTGCTTTTATGAATCTTAGGATGAAACCTGGACAGGCTATGAAAGATCACATGATGAAAGTCATAGCACATCTCAATGTTGCAGAACTTAATGGTGCTGAGATAGATGGTGAGACAAAAATTGACATGATTGTCAACTCACTATCGGATTCCTTTGATTAGTTCAAGTTGGACTACACCTTGAACAATAAGGAATACATCTTACAAGGCCTGATGCAAGATGTTCAAAGCGCTGAAAAGATCCTTGTGAAAAACAAAGGTCAAGAGATTCATTCGGTTGGTAAAGTTGCTACTCTTAAGACCCGTCAAAAGGTCAAGAAACAATAGAAGAAAAAGCAACTTGGGCCTACCAAGAAGGAAATCAAGAAAGTAACCAAGATCAAAGGGAAATGCTTCCTTTGTGGTGAAAAGGGACATTGGAAAAGAAATCGCCCAAAGTCTTATAATAAGAAGGAAGCAGGTAATATTAATTTTCTTAAAACATGTTTTCTGGCAGATTCTACAGATTCTTGGATCATAGACTCTGGAGCCACTAATCATGTTTGTTATTCCTTACAGGGGTTCCAAGAAAGGAGAAGGCTGAATAAAGATGAAATCAACTTGTGCTTGGGCAACGGAACGTTAGTGTCTGCAAGTGCAGTGGGAGATATTAGAGTTATTTTAGATTCTAGTAGGCATTTAGATTTAATAGACGTTTATTATGTACCTCAATTCAAGAGGAATTTAATTTCAGTTTCTTGTTTAAATAAATTTGGATATTCGGTTACTTTTAATAAAGTTTTTGTTATTAGTAAGAATGACAAAATTATTTGCAAAGGTAAATTGGAAAACGGTCTATTCTTTTTGCACAGAAATATCTCTCACTCGTTAGATACAGAATTAACAGAACCTAATCACAAAATAGTAAAATTATCAAAAGATGAAACCTACCTTTGGCATTTACGCCTAGGTCATATTAACCTTAATAGGATTAAAAGATTGGTATGTGACGAAAGGTTGATGATCTACCAACTTGTAAATCTTGTTTGGAGTGTAAAATGACCAAAAGACCGTTCACAACCAAAGGTGCAAGAGCCACTGAATGTTTAGGATTAATACACACTGATGTATGTGGTCCTATGAGCATTCAGGCTAGAGGTGGATATGAGTACTTCATCACCTTTACAGATGATTACTCGAGATTTGGCTATGTGTATCTCATGAGACATAAGTCTGATGCTTTTGACATGTTTAAAGAATTCAAGGCTGAAGTAGAAAATCAATTTGAGAAACACATAAAAATCTTGAGATCTGATCCTGGTGGAGAATATCTATCTGGTGAGTTTCAGCAATATCTTATTGATAATGGGATAGTTTCTCAGTTTTCTGCACCAGGTACACCTCAACAAAATAGGGTGGCAGAAAGAAGAAATAGAACTCTTTTAGACATGGTTAGGTCAATGTTGAGTTATTCAATGCTTCATATTTCTTTTTAGGGATATGCTCTACAAACTGCAATATACATTCTAAACGTTGTACCATCTAAGTCAGTTCCTGAAACACCATATGAGTTGTGGACTGGGCGAAAGCCTAGTTTACAACACTTGAGGATATTTGGTTGTCCTGCACATGTGTTAAAAGGAAAGATAGAAAAGATGGAGTCCCGTTCGGAAACATGTATATTTGTGGGGTATCCAAAAGGAACTAAAGGATATTATTTCTATAGTCCTTCAGATATAAAAGTATTTGTTTCAACAAATGCTTCATTTCTAGAAAAGGACTATATGAATAATTTTGTGCCCAAAAGTAGAATTGTCCTGAATGAGATGTCAGGAGATACAATTTCACAAGAGGTTTTACAACCTAGCCCAATTGTAAGTTCCACTCCAACACAAAATCAACAACCTACCATTCCTCATCGTAGTGGGAGGGTTAGTAAACAACTCGAGAGATACATCGGTCTGGGAGAATCAATGGAGAATCTCACGGACGACGATGATCCCTACACTTATAAGGAAGAATGAAGGATGTTGATTGTCGTCATTAGCAAAAGGCAATGCTATCTGAGATTGAATCCATGTTCGATAACAAATTTTGGTCCCTTGTAGACTTGCCTAAAGGGATAAAACCCATTGGGTGCAAGTGGGTATACAAGAGGAAAAAATGTATGGATGGAAAGGTGGAAACTTTTAAAGCTAGATTGGTAGCTAAAGGTTACACACAGAAAAAGAGGTATCAATTACGAGGAAAGCCTCTCTCCTGTGGCCATGCTTAAATCCCTTAGGATACTCTTATCCATTGCAGCATCTTTAGATCTAGAGATTTAGCAAATGGACGTCAAGACAACTTTCCTTAATGGAAATCTTGACGAAAGCATATATATGATGCAACCAGAAGGATTCATTGAAAATGGCCAAATGGAAAAGGTATGCAAGTTGCAGAAATCCATATATGGATTAAAACAGGCATCCAGATCTTGGAACATAAGATTCAATCAAGCTGAAAAAGGTTTTGGATTTATTCAGAATCCTGACGAACCTTGTGTATATAAAAGGATAAAGGGAGACAAGTTGGTTTTCCTAATTCTTTATGTTGATGATATACTACTCGTTGGAAACGATGTATGTGTACTGACATCAGTAAAAGAATGGTTAGCAAAACAATTTGATATGAAGGACTTAGGAGAAGCTAGTTTTATTCTAGGTATCCAAGTAATAAGGGATAGAAAGAATAAAATAATTGCATTATCCCAAGCTTCATACATAGACAAAATATTGTCTAGGTTTTCCATACAGGATTCCAAGAAAGGTATGTTACCTTTCAGACATGGAATCAAACTTTCTAAGGAACAAGTTCCTAAGAATCGGCATGAGAAGCAATTCATGAGTAGAGTTCCATATGCCTCGGCAGTTGGAAGTCTCATGTATGCAATGCTCTACACTAGACTAGATATTTGTTTTGCTGTTGGCATAGGTAGCAGGTTTCAATCGAAACCTGGTCCTGATCACTGGACGGCAGTCAAGTATATTTTCAAGTATCTCAAGAGAACAAGAGATTATATGCTTGTACACTCTAGAGGGGATTTAATTCCCATTGGGTATACAGATTCTGATTTCTAGTCGGATTCTGACTCCAGAAAATCCACATCAGGATCTGTGTTTACTAAAGGAGGAGGAGCAGTCATATGGAGGAGTATCAAGCAATCCTGTATTGCTGATTCCACCATGGAAGCTGAGTATGTTGCTGTATGCGAAGCTGCCAAAGAGGCTGTTTTGCTCCGCCAATTCTTGATTGACTTGGAAATAGTTCCTAATGCGAATAAGCAGATCACTATTTACTGTGACAATAGTGCAACAGTGACTAATTCGAGAGAACCAAGAAGTCATAAGAAAGGTAAACACATTGAAAGAAAGCATCATCTTTTAAGGGAGATTGTGCAGAGGGGTGACGTAACAATTACCAAAATCGCGTCAGTAGAAAATCTAGTGGATCCTTTTACAAAGGCTCTACCTCAGAAGAGTTTTGATCGGCACCTAGAGAACATGGGAATGAGAGATATGACACACTTGCTATCGCGCAAGTGGGAGATTGTTAGGATTATGCTCAATAGAAAGAGTGTAATATTGTAATTGACAATCTTTTCATATTAATAAAGTGATTTCTGGTTTTACAAAATCTTATAGCATTTATAATGATAATTGTTAAAGTAAATAATCATAAGGTCAAAAGACTATGAGAAAGGAAGAATTGTTCATACATCTGGATATGTACGAGGTAGACACAATTCTTTAGTTAGTCTTGTATAAACGTTCACAACTTAAGTTAAAGGTTGGGCACCTTTATCTTGATAAAGTTGTAGAATTCTTTTGCTGGCATTTGAGTGGGATCAAATGAGTTATGATGAGTCTAAAATCATCGAAAGGGTCTTCGAGTAAAAGAATCTAGTGCACTGGGTGCATTGAACAGGATCACAATGAAATATTTTATCTTGAACCGTCAGTAGATACAAGTCTTTTCATTATGAGGACAATCAGAGAGTCTATCATAATCCTGAGATAAATGATGGACTTATGATTGCAAGTGTTATCATTTGAGCTATCAATGAGTACGATTATATAGCATAGTCTATCCTCGATAGTTTGGTGGTATTCATTTGTTAATCGATAGAGGACTTCATTTATAGATATGGAAATCGTGGCTCAATTTATTGAATGAGAGTATAATATTATCATATGGATATTTTGAGATATTGGATATTAAATCTCAACGTTGATTTTTCGATAATGTCTATTGAAAATATGGCTTCTGGACAAGTCAAAATATCCAAGTTCAAAATGTGGTCATATGAGTAAATATGGTAACTAGGAGAGCTATAGGCGGTCTATGAGCTTCTGGCAATTACTGATATTATACACGAGGATACACTATCTCCAATAAGATTGTCTAGGGTATGAATGAGAAACATCTTCTTATTCTATCTTTATTTAAGAGTTCAATTTTAGCTTTTTAGTGGAATGAGCTAAAATTAATAGATCGGACCTAAGTGAATCATTTGTTGATTGTGATTAGGTTATGTCTATTAAAGCTTCAATTTAGATAGCCCGCCAAGATCCCCAATCCACACGGACTTGCATGGATCACTTGATATATTCTACCGGACTAATTTATGGGTCCATCTAGAATTGTATTTAATATATTAATAATATAATTTGCACATTATTTATTTAATGGGCTGCTCAAATTATATTAATATATTAATGAGAGGCATGTGGGCTTGTTTCTTTTAGTAAGAATGAGTCTGGTTCACATGTGGGCTTTTATTTAAAGCATGAATGGATTAAATAAAATAAGAAAATAATATTTGGTCCATATTTTTTGTGTGTGGGCGGCAAGGCTATAATAATAGCCTAAAATATTATTTTATTTTATTGTTTGATTAAATGGAAATTAATTAATTGATTAATTAATTATTTAATTAAAAATCAAAATATTTTTCTGACTAGGAATTATGTTTCCTAGTAGTATACTATTATAGTAGTATAATAAATATAAAACACTTAATATGGTAAGTAGATAAATAAAGAATTTATTTATCTAATCAAATAAGAAAGCCTTTAATATAATCACAAATACACTTATGAGTTGGATTAGGGTTAGGATTCTTGAGTTGAAAGGAATTTGGGTAAAGCACAAATCCTCTTGAAGTGAGGAATTCGGCCAACCCTAGAATTCCTATTAAGAGAATTCGGCCAACCCTAATAAATGAGCAATAGAATTCGGCCACCCTATATATGATGGGAAAAAATTCGGCCAAGTGAATTCTTCTTGCTAGAGAGATTTTTATTTTGCTTAAAAAAAATCCAACTCTAGAACATAGTGAAATTTCAGCAAAGAGGAAGAGAGAAAGATAGTTCTAAATTCGATAGTGCACTTGCAAGCCTTTACATAAAAAGTTTTGTGCACACTTTCGATTTAGGTTTACTCCAGTTTCAATCATAACGATTGTGAATTCAAAAGTGACCGAAACGATCTTTCTAGGCTCTTGGAGTTTTTGAGATTAACGATCAGGGAAGAAGATTTCGTTTTTCCATTCTCAGGTACGCAATTCAAAGAATAGGGAGACCACTCTCCTAAGTGATTCACATTCGCGATCGGATTGGAAGATCTTACGGATTACCATAGACGTTAAGTCAATCGGATCACGCGACAAGAGGTATGATATCTTTTGAATATATGTATGTTTAATTAATTAAAGGGTTAAGGTTCAAATATTGGAAAATTTTTAAACTATACTAAATTCGTTTTTAGTCTCGCTTCTGCTGCGTTTTTCGTATTTTTCCCTACAAAACTCCGGCAGTGTTAAACAAGATCTTGATCTCCTTAATCCCAAAGGTCTAGTTAGCAACTAGCATGGGAGATTTTAGGCCAATTAGCCTATGTAACGTTGCCTATAAAATCATCACCAAAGCCATTGCTAACCGGTTCCGTGGTGTGTTGGGTGAGGTGATATCTGAATCCTAGAGCGCCTCCATCCTGGGGAGTCTAATCTTGGATAATGTGATGATTGGTTTTGAATATATTCACGCCATCCGGACTAGGAAACGGAAAATGGGGTCCATGGCTTTGAAGCTTGATATGTCCAAGGCCTACGATTGGGTGGAGTGGATTTTCCTTACCAAGATGATGGAGAAATTGGGCTTCTTCGACAGATGGATTGGTAGGGTGATACAGTGTGTCTCTTCGGTTCTTTTTCTTTTCTGGTTAATGGGGCTAGCTGTGGTAATCTGACTCCATCTAGGGGACTTAGATAGAAGGATCCCATATCTTCGTACCTGTTCTTAATCTGTGCTGAGGGCATTTCCGGGCTGATTAATGCATCGGTCGCTAATGGGGAGATTTCAGGATTAAAATGTAACAGAACCTGTCCCATTATTTCTCATCTATTTTTTAAAGATGACAACCTCATGTTCGCCAAGGCCTCAGTCCCGGAATGCGTGGTTCTGCCCAGAATTTTAGAGGAGTATGCCAAGGCCTCGGTTCAGATCATCAACTTCCAGCTGGGCGGCATTATGGGTGTTCGTCTGGTGGATTGCCATGAGTGCTACCTGGGCCTCCCAAGCTTTGCTAGCAGTAACAAGAGACTGTTGTTTACCTCCATTAAAGACACAGTTTGGGATAATCTCAAGGGCTAGCTGTTTTCAACAGGGGGCAAGGAAATCCTACTTAAAGCCATCGTCCAAGCCATCCCTACCTACGCAATGGGCCTCTTTCAGCTTCCTAAGTCTTTGATCAAGGAGATCCATATGATGTGTGCTAGATTTTGGTGGGGGAGCTCGGTTGCAACTAAGAAAATCCATTGGTGTACTCGGAAGAAGTTGTGTATGAGTAAGGATGTTGGTGGCCTCAGATTTAGAGACCTCTTGATCTTTAACAACGCCCTTATTGCTAAACAGTGTTTAATACTGATATCCAAGCCAGATTTTCTTACTGCTAGGGTCTTAAAAGGTTGCTACTACGCTGATACCTCCTTCTCGGAGGCCAAATCTCGGTCCTCTGGTTCTATGATTTGGAAAGGCCTGATATGGGGTCGTGACATTATTGAAGCATGATCTAGATGGCGCATTGGAAATGGTTCCTCGGTAAAGGTTTATGGTGATCGCTGGCTACCCAAACCTGCGACTTTCAAGACTTTTTCCCCGCAGATTCTTAGTATGTATTCCACTGTCAGTGATCTGTTCATCCTTCCTTGTTGATGATGCAGAAGCTATCTTTAGCCTCCATTTTAGCTCCTCAAACCTCCTAGGTCAGTTAATCTGGTGCTTCAAAAAGTCTGGAGACTACTCAGTTAGTAGCGGTTGTCAAGTGAGCTGCGACTCGGTGCCTCAAGCGAGTTCCTCTAGGCTTGGTAGGCTGAACGACTGGTAGAAATAACTGTGGCGCCTAAAAATCCCTTCTAAAATCAAGCACTCCATTTGGAAGGCATGCTATCATTGGCTCCCAACCCTTGTTAACTTGTCCAAACGTGGGGTGAAAACTGATGTGCTCTGTTCCTAGTGCAAGAAGAAGGCTAAGACTACTTGCCACGCGCTATGGGGCTGCCCAAAGGCTAAACACAATCGTACTGGCTGTGATTTTTTTGCAGGAATTTGGTGGGGAGACGATTCTCATTTCCAGGACCTAATAATCCTTTTTGCGAACAAGCTGGCCAGCTAGAATTTTGAGATTTTGTGTTTCCTCCTTTGGCACACCTGGTCCAATCGTAACCAGAAAGTCCATGGTAACTAGTGTGACACCTCGGAGGATGTGTTGGGTTGGTCTGTTTGCTTTCTCAATGAGTTCCAAAGTGCTAACCGTCCTGAAGAGGTCCATAGGAATGATGCGCAAGCCACAAACATGAAATAGGTAAATCCTGTTGTTGGGATGTATAAGGCTAATACTGCGGCTGTTTTGTTAGGCACCCACTACAAAACTAGAATTGGTGTGATTGTGAGGGACCATAAAGGCCTAGTTATGGGTGCCACAACCCAGCCTATTTTCTTCTTCTACTCCCTTCATGTTGCCAAAGTGATATCCATCCTTGAGGGGATCCAATTTGCTGTGGAGAAGGATCTCTTACCTTGTGTTATAGAATCTTAAGCAAAGGGAGTAATGGATTTGATCAATAGTGGTGTGACCCTTTATTCTAATGTTGGTGTTATTATCACTGATATCCTTGCCCTGTTAGCAACTCTGCCTATTTCTATTGTGTTTTCTTCTAGGCCTGCTAATATTGTTGCTGTTAAATTAGCTAAAATTGCCTCATTGGCAGACTCGATTGACATTTGGGTTAATGCGGTTCCTCCGTCTGTAGAGAACATTGTTCGGGCGAATTGCCCTTGTTAAGTTGTCTCGACCTTTCTTAGGCTCGTTTTTATTCTAAAAAAAATTCCAAGCCAAATTCGTGATTCTTATTATGTAAAAACTTCAATAACTTAACATTTCTTTTAAGCGCGGTGCTATTGGCAATCCCACTATTGAACAATTTATACCACATTTTTAAAATTTTGATTTAATTATATAAAGAGATCTTCTCCTTGCAATCCACAAATTATCTATTTACACTCCAATTTAATTTTTTTTATTAATGACAATTTTAACCCGAATTAAAATTTCTAAACAAGAAAAAAAAAGGCTAATTGGCACGGATGCCCCCTAAACACTTCAGAAATTTACATTATGCCCATTGCATTTTCTTTTTCGGCACTAAACCCTCTGAACTCTCGTTTTGTTAGTAGAAGCAGGTTGTAGATGCCCCCTCACAGGGGGCAACAAACCCAAGTGGTTGCCAATAAAACGAGAGTTCAGGGGGTTTAGTGCCGAAAAAAAAGTACATGGGGCATAGTGTAAATTTCTGAAGAGTTTAGGGGGTATTCGTGCCAATTAGCCCAAAAAAATTCTGAATACACTGTAAACTAATTAAATTATTAAAAAAAATTCTCTCTCCTAAATCATTTGATTAATTATTACTTATTAAACTCTTTCTCATAAATCTGTTATTACCATATTAAACATTCTCTCCTAATTACTCTCTCTCCATTTAAAAAAAAAATCATATCTCCATACTTTCTCGATCAATTTCTTATTAATAGTTAAAGAAAAAAAAAACTTATGAATATATTTTTTTAATAACAGTAATATATATATATATATATCTATATATATGGGGGTTATACTAAATCAATTTAAATTTGTGACTTAAAATTTTGATTTCAACATCTCAATCATCTATGTGCTCTTAATCCAAGAGTTATAAATGCATTCAAATCTCAACCATTGGATTAAGAGCCATGAGTGGTTGAGATGTTAAAGTCAAAATTTTAAATCACAAATTTAAGTTAATTTAGCTTGACTCTCTCTCTCTCTCTCTCTCTCTCTCTCTCTCTCTCTATATATATATATATATATACAAGTCAATACAAATACAGTAGAACCCATGTAAATTCATATCCTCTCTAAATTAAAAAAAAAATTATGGTCCTGATTCAGGCTAGTGTAAAAAATTAATAAACTCCTCTATTGTAATAATCTATTCTTTCTTTTTGAAACCTAATGTAAAATTTCAGTCCCATTTGTCGCATAAATTAACAATTTCATAAAAGTACAAAATATTTTACATGTTTTTGAAGATATAGAAAAGTACTTCAAGATGCTAGTTTACACTATGCCACCATGTTTGATATTTTTGATTTCATCTTTCATCTTTTGAATTGTCATCAAAAAGCTATTGTAATCACCTTCTTGTTGTAGCAAAAAAGGTTTCAATAAATTTTTCATTTCAACAGCCTTACTTGTAGAGATTTTAGGTCGTCGTTATCATCTATCTCAACCATTACCATCATTATTCTACCTTATGATATAATTGATGACATCTTCTTCTGTTGGAGTGTAACACACTTCTTCTTCATATTTTGTGGCAGATAGTGCACTGTGGTGTTCCTGAGTTGAATGTGATTAGGTAGCTCTGTAAGTGGTACATGGGCAATGCAATTGTCAAGGAGAAGCAAAACCTTTCGATTTGTCATTGGCAGTGCAATTGTGATTTGGAATCCTGAAAAAAAGGAATTTTCTCTGAAGAAGAAACCGACTAAACAAAGAATCTTGAAAAGGAACCTTCCCTAAACAATAAAACCGACTTTCACATGTTTTTTTAAAGACAAAATAACTCTTTTAAAGGTAAAACCCTTCAAATTAATAACTCTTCTAAATTAATACTCAATGGTGGGTCCCAAGAATATTAATTTAGAGGGGTTCTACTGTACCTTCTTTTAAAAAAAAGTAGATTTATGAAAACTTGATTTGTTGCAACTAGATTCGATTAAACTCAGAATTTCTAAAACTAACGACATAATTACAGTTCTCTAAGCAATCACATACCTACAAAAGTAACAAAAAACATTTTCATATTTCGATTTTCTTTTTTTTGAAAAATAGGGTACTTGTTTTTTGAGTTATTTTTTAATATATACATATATACGATTCCTAAAAATCAAGCTTATTTGTAAGGTTTTTTTTTTTGAACTGTTAGTATTGCTTAAGAAAGAATGGAGATAGAAAATTGGAGAAAGAGTTTAATGTGGTAATTAAAAATTTAGGAGAGAGTGTTTAATATGTAATATTTAATCTAAAGATTTGGGGAGATAATTTTTTTTAATAATTTAATTCATAAAATATTACTTCTCAGATGAATCCAAAAGTTACGATGGTTCGTCTTAACTTTTACTAAAATAAAATAGAGTGTCTTTAGAAATTTATTTTTTAAAATGGAGTGTCTTAAGAATAAGAGTGCCAAAAGATAAAATGATAATCTTGGAACAAAAAGAAATGTCTTTAGAATTCTTTTTAATTTAAAATTTGAGAATGGAGTGTCTTTAGAAAAGAAGTGTAAAAAGAAAAAATTGGATTGTCAAAAGAAGCTCTCTTATATAAAATTAAATTGTTTTATTATTTTTTTGATTTATTTCCAGGATTACCATTTTACATATTTTTCAAAATTAATACACCTCATATCTTTTTCAAAAAAATAAACGTAAAAATACACTTCATCTTTAATCTTTATATAGAGTTTTCTCATATCCATTGTATGAGTTGTTTTTTCTTTTTATATTATGGTAGAACCATCCTTATTAGATGCGGTTTTTTTTTATGTAGTCGATTGGATTGTTGGTGATAGGTTGTGAGTGTCATCTCATGTTTTTTTTTTTTGAGAAATTGAGTTAGGGTTTTGGTGTGGTTTCATTTAGTTAAAGATTTGGTTTTCTTGGTTGCGATTCTTGGTGCTTGGCGCTATTGCTTTTTAAATAACATTAAACTAACTTTGAAAATTCTGGATCTACAAAAAATTGATACAAATCATAGAATGTATAGAAGATCTGAAGAAAATAAACCGAGAGAAAAAAAATAACAAACATGGATCAGGAATTCGAAAAGAAAAATAAAACAAACATGTGAAACAATAAAATCAAAAAAATACTAAACATGAGAAACATGAGATATGAAAGAAAGTATAAACAAAAATAGTAAACATTCAATGATTTAAAATAATCTATGTTATTAGGGTTTTGAAATAAGAAAAGTGGGGGTTTTATTAGTTTTATTTTGTACAGTATATTTTTTAATAAAAATTGTACATCTCTTTAAATAATTTGATAAAGGAAAAAAAATTAAATAATTTAAAAAGTGTGATATAAATAGTTCAGTAGTGGGTGTGCCAATATCATTAATCTTCTTTTAATGATATACTCTATCTTGTTAACTTCTTTTGTTGAATGTAATTTGATTTTTTAATATTTGGTATAGATTTTTATTAGTGAAAATTGTTAACTTTCGTTTATGAGTTTACTGACAATTCTTGAAACAGTGAAGAATGTTGATTTTTCTTGTATTGAATGCAATGCACTTCAGTAAGTATATATATATAATTTTTCTATTGTCAGGTCGTCCTGATATAAAATATATCAGGACAAAGAATGTGGACCATTAGATTTACATACTTTGACTCAAAGTGTATGCATTTGTCAAAACTTCTCTATAATCTTCGTCCACATTCTTCGTCCTGATATATTTTATATCAGAAAGAACTGATAGTAGAAAGACTTCATATATATATATATATATATATATATATATGGTGGTTCTCTGGTAAGAATGCCCTAAAATTATAAGTTAAGGACGTCCAACCATAGCCACACATTCATAATGGGTGTGTATTTGTTAATGTGGGGCTGTGGGCCCTCTGTAAATGTGTGACTGTGATTGGACGTCCTAAAATTATAAAGTCAAAAACATCCTGATTGGAGAAGTATTATATATATAGTCTTTCTATTGTCAGTTCGAACTGATATAAGATATATTAGTTCCTTGTATGTGGGCCATTGAATTTAAAAGATGTTTTGACAAGTGCATGCAGCCAAGTCAAAACATTTAAATACAATGACCCACATACAAGGAAACTGATATATCTTATATCAGTTTGAATAGAAAAATTGTATATATATATATATATATATATATATATATATTAAATCCAATGACCCACATACAAGGAACTGATATATTTGACAATAGAAAGAATATATATATATATATTGCATTTGCATGTCAATTGAGAGACCAAGAGCCAAATTTGTGAGCTGAAGAGAGAAAACTAGATAGTTACACTTAAGAGTAACAATTGGGTGTATCGGGCTTTGGTTTTTTTTTTTAAGAGAGTTTCCACTTGTTACTCTTAGATCTTCGATCATGGATGTAAGTCTCACGACCAAATCACGTAAATGTCTTGTGTTTATTATTTTATTTCCCTACTGTTTGGGTCTAAGGTCTCAATCGGTTTGGGGCGGATCTGAGATTTTTGCCATCCCTAATGCACGCTCCCAAGTGTAGACATGTATCGAGTCACAACAATAGATTGAATCTTAGTATGGTAACAATGAGGAACTCCTCCTTCCCGAACCTAATCGCATGTCCCCTAACTAGAAACTAACTTCTCATCGGGCTATGCACTAGGATAAACTACCTCTCTACAAAGCAATATGAGGCATAACTTGCCACAAAAGTATTACTGCATCATGCATAGGGAGGACAACAATCCTCGGCCAGCCACAAACCGGCAGGGATTCGATCAGTTTAGGACGAGTTTTGAACACTTAAAACAAAACTTGGGTCGGACATGGATCAAACATTGTTGACTTGGTTTGTAACCGGATGGGGTATGGGTTAAACCATTACACCTATAAACTGTCCAAAAACACCTCACGCCCAAATGAGACACCAGACAATGTATGTTAACTTGGGTGTAGATGCAGGAGCACAACAGTACCCAACTTAAATTCAATTTTTTATTAACTAAAATATATTATCTGGTAGTACAAGTTTTGCAACTTGCAAGAGAAACATATTGTGCTCACCCGAGTAGAGCATGCCTAAGTCATCAGAGCAAAAATATATCTAGCCATCATTGCAGTAGGTCAGTGCAAGTTTTCCATGCTTGGAATTCTCCCCGCATCATTTGGTATCAAAGCAACTTCGTTCCGGCCGCTAAACCCACAAGAAGTTTAACTCCAAAACCAGACAGTAGAGACTTCCTCTTTACTTTTCTATCATTCTTCTCACACAAAATCTATCCATCACCGAACACCAACCAAATACAACCCAGAAGAAAAAAGAACCAAAAAAAATTAACTTGTACCCCTATTGACTGTACCAGTACCCATTCACCAATTCACAATACATCCACTCGGATACAACCTAGAATAACCCAAAAAAAATTGATACACAAAAGTATCAACAAAAAAAAAAATCATCATCAAAACATAACAGTAACAAATCTACCCAACCACTACCTAGAAAACCAAAAAAAAAGGATTAATTGCACAAATACCCTGATTTTAGGTGATGTTGCATGTATATTCAACTTTTCCTTTAATTGCACAAACCTCCCCTGAAAAATGTTGACTACTGGGTTGACTGACGACCAACTTAACAGTTCAAGGGTAAAACCGTCCTTTTAATTCATAAAAATAATTAGAAATCAAAAGAGCCCCAAATAGTTCAATAATTGTAGATGAACCCATATATAAACAGGATATTATTGATTTAGTCCCTATATGTTTTTGAAATATCTATTTTTTACTCACTTATTCATTTTTCACTGGATTGGTCCCTATGTTTTTAAAAACTACTCAATTTGGTCTCTCTGTGAGTCAGACGTTGGTCAACTTTAACGGTTTTAAGGGTAATTTTGTCTCTAAATCAAAAAATACCACGTGTCAGCACCAAACAATAAATAATTTAAAAAATATATATTTGTATTATATGAAAAATAATAAAAATAATAAAAAACTGAAAACTAAAATAAAAATAAAAGCTAATTTGAAAAATGAAAAACAAAAAAAAATACAAATAGTTTTGAAAAATGAAAAACAAATATATATTTTTAAATGGATCTCCACCATCCATCACATAAGATGAACGGTGGAGATCCACCTAATAAAAAAAATTAAAACTTAAACAAACTTCATCACATCACCATCTTCTTCACATCAATGAAACCCAGAAACACCAAACCCACCCCCACCGTCAACCACCAAACCTAGAAACATCTTCTTCAAATCCAAACCCAACCACCACCACTCAAACACCAAACCCACAGCCAATCCCCTTCTTTTTCTCAAGCCATCTTCTTCACATCATTATCTTCTCCAACACCCAAACCATAGCCACCACCACCACTCAAAGTAAACCCAGATCTTCCACGATCTGGGAAACCAGGTTGATCGCTGGTCATCCCGAACCCAGCTGAATTAACAAACCACCAGAAATCCACCAAATCAAGTGATATAAAATTTAGGCATGACAATCTCCTCCAACCACCACCACGCAACAGGAAACAACCACATGATCCATCACACAAATAAATGAAACTCGGCAAAATTTCAATCAACTTGTACAGTTCCAGGCCTAAAGAAGAAACAAAATTAAAACTTTACATGATCCACCAAAGATTAACTAATAAAATCACATAGATAATTCAAAATAGCAGAACCCATTTCATTAATCACCTGCTAAAAAGGGAACAAAAAACCAAGAACCCAGAAAACTTAATATTGCATTCAAATAACCCACCACAGATTAATCAACATACCAAAAACAAAAAACAAAAATGAAAAATTAAGCAAAACCCATTTATATATACACATACCCAGAAAACATAACTGCAATAAAAAGAAAGAAGAATCAAAACCCATAAAAGCTTTTAAGAGTACTTACCATTAAAGAGAGGTTTCTCAAACGCAATGAATTTGAATCAATAAGAGAATCAAACAGAAGAGTAACAGCTTTGATGTTACTCTTTTTTTATTTCTGCTTTGGTAAATGTGAGAAAACTGTGGGCAATAGAGAAAGTGGTTTAGTTTTTAATTTTATTTATTATTAATTTTATAAATTCATTTTGTTTATTATTTTATTTTAATTAATTTAGTTTATTTTTTATTTTTTAACATTTTGGTGACACATGTCATATTATGATTAGATTACAAGTTAGGTTAAACTTGTAAAATTTGACAAAGTTAGAGGGTGAAATGGTCATTTGATTTCAATTAAGGGTAAAATAGTCAATTTACTTTTTCTGTTAGGGTTGACCATCAAAATTCTAGCCAAAGGGATCAAATTGAATAGTTTTTGAAAACGTAGGGACCAATCCAGTGAAAAATGAATAATTGAGTAAAAAACAGATAATTCAAAAAAATACAGGGACTCAAATGATAATATCCCATATAAAAACTATAGAAATAACCCCAAATGTTTTCAAAATTATAAATCCGCCCCAATCCAAAATAAGTGAAAATATCTACATCAAAACAAATAAAATAAACACAAGTTAAAAAAAAATAATTAAAAAGCTTGAAGAGATCTGGTAGGATGTTTCCAGATCTCTTCAAACAAAAAAAAAAGTAAAAAGCTTAAGAGTTTTTCCAAAAAATTTAAACTCGAAGAGTTTTTTCATCCAGAACAAACAGAATATAAACACAAAACATCACCAAACTCATTTCACCAAATCCAAATCCAAATCCAAACCCAAACCCAAATCATGAATCTTCTTCTTCCGGTGCATTCAACAACACATTAATAATGCATTCTAATACACTTTATATACTTTTCTTGCATCACCAAACAGAGAAGTACAAGAATAAAGAAATTCAAAAATTGGAACAAAAACTTAGAAAAGAAGAAGACCAAAATGTTAACCTGGGAATGAAGAATAATGGCTGGAATCCGGCCATGAGCCTCCCGAAAATCATCATTGCCACCACTCTGAGAGGTGGTTGGTGTGCGGCGTGACTGCGTCGACTCATCTCCAGGCGGCGTTGTTGGTGGTGACCGGTGTGCTGGCCGTGAAGGAACGCCCCTTAGCCCTTGAGAGAGGCGACAATTTTGTAGAGATGGAGGGATTCTATCTTAGATGGAGCGATTCCTCTGATGGAGCCTCCATCGGCTCCATTATGCTAAACTGATCTGGAAAGTCTGGATTTCTTCGTGATTTTTTTCCCTTGTTTGTTAGATAGAGAAACTCCATTGATGGAGCTCTTGGAAGAAATCTGATTCTTTCCAGTTGCCTACAAGATATTATTCTTTTAATTTATTTTTATATTTTTAAAATTATTTCCTTTAATAATTTATCAATGTTTGAGATTGTGTGGTGGATGGAGGATGATCTGCGATGAAGAATTCCAGTCGCAGTGGTAACTCCATGGCAGATCTGCAATGGATTTTTCATAATTTTTTTACTCTTTTTTTTAGAATTGATTGATTGATATTTTTTTTTGTGTTGAATTTTGATCGAAGATGAAGAAGTGTTTGGTGGGTTGGCTGAATTTCTAATTTTGTAAAGTTTTGTGGTTAATGTCTAATTATTATTTGGGTAGATCAATAATTATATAAATTTTTGTGAAGGGCATTTGTGTCTTTTCATCCAGTCCATCCGGTCAACTATTAAAAGTAACATTGGTCAACTTTTTTTAGGGGAGGTTTGTGCAATTAAAGGAAAAGTTGAATATGCAAGCAATATCACCTAAACTCAGGGGATGTTTGTGCAATTAAACCAAAAAAAAAAACAATTTCAAAGTACGGAAGCACGCCGTTACACACGCCATCACATGCGCTGGTCATCGGGCTTCACCTCCACCAAATCGGAGCTCTCGCATTGGTGAACCCATAGCCATCAATAGCGAGCCGAAGGACGTTGAGACGCGCCAGATTAGGCACCTGAAAGTCTCGGCCAAGTTCCCCCACGTGCCATTACCACTAGCAAGTTAGACAACACCACCACCGTCGGAAGTTTTCTAGACCACTAGCCATCAAAACCCTACCATTCCCCCAGCTCACCACCTCACCAAACACAAAATCATCACTCGCAGTTTCGGTTATCATCACCCTTTACGCCCAAACTATCTCAAATCCGCGACCATCAACCACAAAAAACCACCATTGCCATATCTCAATCATCTTTCAAGTTTGTCACTTTCAAAACCTCACTAGTTTATTTTTTTCCTCTGTCAATTGATTTTGAACGGCAAAAGATAATAAAGCTTTTAAATGAGTTTCTGACCTAACTGATTTAAAAAGAGTTTTTTCAAAATTGCCATTGTTATTTTACATTTTAGTTATTCAGTTTTCTATTTACCACACTTTTATTATATTGCCGATTTTTAATTTCAGTTTCATCCCAACTAGGAAAAAAAAAAGAGAAAACAAGAGGTGTGTATATATATAGTCATTTTCTCATCAGTGCGCACCGATAAAAATATCATAAGTACATTGCATGTTGGCCATAGATTATGGATAAACACTGACAAGTGCATACAGATTGGGTCAAAGCAATTGAATCTAATGGTTCACATGCAACGCCCTGATAAATATTTATTAATACGCACTGATACAAAATACATCAGTGCATTGCATATGAGTCATAGATTATGTATAATTACTAGCAAGTTCATACAGACTGGGTCAAAGCAATTGAATCTAATGGTGCACATGAAACGAACAGATAAATATTTATCAGTGCGCACTGAAGTGAAAAGTTTCCTATATATATAGGAAACTTTTCACCTCAATACACACTGATAAATATTTATCAGTTCGTTTCATGTGCACCATTAGATTCAATTGTTATATATATATATATATATATATATATATATATGGGTTAGGCTATATCAACTTAAATTTGTGACTTAAAATTTTGACTTCAACATCTCAACCACTCATGTGCTTTTAATCCAAGAGTTATAAATGCATTCAAATCTCAACCATTGGATTAAGAGCACATGAGTGGTTGAGATGTTGAAGTCAAAATTGTAAGTCACAAATTTAAGTTGATCTAGCTTGACCCTATATATATATATATATATATATATTTATGAAACTTTTCATCTTAGTGCGCACTAATAAATATTTATCAGTTCGTTTAATGTGATCCATTAGATTCAATTGTTTTGACCCAATCTGTATACACTTACTAGTGCTTATCCATAATCTATGGCCTACATAAAATGCAATGATGTATTTTATATCAGTGCACACTGAGGAGAAAATGACTGATATATATATATAGGTTTAAATAAATGTGATTCTCATGATCATTAGGCTCAACTTCGATATTTTTATAAGCATATGAATCCCAAATATTTTCCTATGTTGATTATGGTTTAATTCCACTTTTTGAACTAGCTCTTATTGTTTAAGATATTCTAGCTTTGATGGCTTGATGTTTGTTTTGTACCTGGATGTGTTAACAATGTTGAGCACTTTTTGTCAAAGTTGGCACTCTCACTAGATTCTGAGTCCATTTGGATGGAAGAGTTTGCTGGTATGTAGCCTTGGCTGTAACGGTCAAATAATGAAGGGTCATGATTAGAGGAGGGAGTGATCGTGGGTCATTTGATTGATATTAAATAAAACGTGAGGGGCACGTGACTGTGTAACTGAGGAAGAGAAAGGAAGAAATTAGGTGCCAGGTGTCTTGTTTCTATTTGTTCTGGGATTTGGCTATTAGCTGTTAGAAGAGTTTGTTGAGTCAGTTAGTTAGTTAATTCTTCGTTGATTAAAGGACACGAGGGAGGATAACAGAGGGGATTTTCATTGTGAATAACAAGCTCTGCTTGTTTTGGAGTATTGTTCTCCCTCGAAGAGAACCTTGATTAAGACTAATAAAGTTATTCTGGAATCCAATTTCTTTTGTCCAATCGATTTTCCTCAAACAATTTTAATACAATTGTTACAATTGGTATCAGAGCCCACACGATCTACGGGCAGCGATGGTGGAAAATACACGGGGATCTCAAGCTTTGAGGGATGAGTTTGCAAGTTCTATGGCGACTATGGAAGAGAGACTGATTTCACGATTCGAACATCAGCTTGGTAACGTGAAAGGCAACATGGATGATGTTAATGGCAAGGTGACTTCTTTGGATAATTGTTTCTCTACAATGGAGAAGCACATGTCCACGATGATGCTATGCTGCTATGCTGGCTTCAATGCAGCAAGAGACGTCAAGATCGGTGATGAATCCTGTTGAACAGAGAGGTGGTTTAGACTCTGGCAGTGGACGCCAAAGCAGAGAAAGAACTGATGTCAGAAATGGAGAGAGAGATCGATATGGTAACATAGATCCTTACCTCAAGAATGTGAAAATTGATTTACCAAAGTTCGGTTCGGGAGATCCTGAACCTTAGGCGTGCAAAGCATTACAATATTTTGAACTTTACAAGATTCTGGTTGAAGCACGAGTCAAGGTGGCCCAATTTTCTTTGGAAGAGAAGGTAGCTGAGTGGTTTCAGGACATTCGTGAAACTGAAATTGCTAATTCTTGGGAGACTTTTTACCCAGCTCTTAAGGCTCAATTTGCTCCTGCAATCATCCATTCTTATTTCGGCCAACTCTGCAAGCTGAAATAGAATGGTGCAGTGGAGACATTAAGGGGCGAATTCGAACAATTGGCAAATAAGGTACCTAATCTCTCTCCAGACTTGAAACCTGAATGTTTTCTAAGTTGTTTGAAAGAAGAGTTGCAAATACTTGTAAAAATGCTTAAGCCTTCAACTACGTTCGAAGCATATGAATTAGCAAAACAACAAGAGGCGTATCTGAATACTTTGTCTGGGAAAACTTTTGTTTTGGGGGCAAATAAGGTTGGATCAGCACCTACTAGTAGTTTGGGTACTAAACATAGTTCTTTTAGGGAAACTTCTTCCATTCCAAAAGAGAGTCAGTCCTCAACAACTGTTAATTCAGGAACTGGAAGCACAACATTAGTTAACAATTCTCAAGTTTCCAAAATTTCAAGAAGGGAAATTGAAGAAAGGAAAAGGAAGGGCCTTTGTTTTTCATGTGATGAAAAGTGGAATCCTGGCCATAAATGTAAGATTCCTAAGTTGTTTTACATAGAAGCAGATGAAGAAGAAGTGGAACCACCTGATGGAGAGATTTCTTTAAATGCAATTACAGGATCACAAACATCTAATACTATGAGGTTTGAGGGATACATAGGCAAACATAGACTAGTAATTCTTGTAGATTCAGGGAGTACACACAACTTTGTCGACTCTAATCTAATAAGGAAATATGGTCTGCAAATAGAAAATGATAAAGCTTTACAAGTGAGGGTAGCTAATGGGGCATTGCTTAAGAGTGAAGGTTTCTGTGCAAAAACACCAATTAGGATTCAAACTTTTCAGACTATGGTGGATCTATTTGCGTTGCCATTAGAAGGTTGTGGCATGGTCCTTGGTGTCTCATGGTTAAAGTCTTTGGGTCCAATATTGTGGGATTTGAATACTCTAACCTTACAGTCCCAATGGGGAGGAAAGACTATACATCTGACAGGAATTCAAACACCTATTAATCAACTCTTTTAGATAGAAGATAGTTGCCTAAAATGTATAAAGGGTTGTTCTTGCAAATTTCAATGCAGCCAGTAGAGGTTAATCAACAACCACCAGTTTGGGTTCAGGAAGTCCTTGATGAATTTCTGAAAGTTTTCAAGGAACCAACAGAGTTACCACCTTTTAGGTGTCTTGATCATCAGATCACACTTAAAGAAGGTTCATCTCCTGTCTCTGTCAGACCCTATAGGTATCCTTTCTATCAGAAGGGTGAAATAGAAAAAATTGTCCAGGAATTGTTGCAGGCAGGCATCATAAGAGACAGTCAAAGCCCTTACTCTTCCCCAGTTCTTTTAGTAAAGAAAGCAGATGGAAGTTGGCGTATGTGTATAGATTATAGGGCCTTTAATGAGCAGACAGTCAAGGACAAATTTCCCATACCTGTGGTGGATGAGCTGTTAGATGAGCTCTTTAACGCCATAATTTTTTCCAAGTTGGACCTCAAATCAGGCTACCGTTAGATTAGAATGAAGCTAGGGGATATTCCCAAGACAGCGTTCCGTACGCATGAGAGACACTATGAATTTCTAGTCATGCCGTTTGGCCTCACAAACGCTCCATCTATCTTCCAGTCTCTCATGAACAACATCTTCAAACCATACCTAAGGAAGTTCATTTTGGTGTTCTTTGATGACATACTCATTTATAGTCAATCAGTTGAACTGCATCGGCAACATCTCAGGTTAGCTTTGCAGGCATTACAAGATAATACACTTTATGATAAAATGTCAAAGTGTAGGTTTAGGGTTGCTGAGGTGGACTATATAAGACACAGGGTTTCAAGTGAAGGAGTTAGAGCCGATCTTAATAAATTACAAGCTATGACTGACTGGCCTATACCTAAAACAATCAACCACCTGAGAGGATTCTTAGGCCTCACGGGTTACTACAGAAAATTCATTACAGGATATGGTCTTATTGCAGCACCATTGACAGCTTTGTTGAAGAAAAATGCATTCAAGTGGTCTACTGAAGCTGATGAGGCGTTTGTAAGGCTGAAGAATGCAGTGACTTCCCCACCTGTTTTGGCTTTACCTGATTTTAACTCTCCATTTGTAATTGAATGTGATGCTTCTGGGTTGGGAATTGGGGCTGTCATATTGCAACATAGGCAGCCAATTGCGTTTTTTAGCCAAGCATTGAAAGGGAAGGCTTTGGCTTTATCAACATATGAGAAAGAATTTCTTGCGGTTATTTCATCAATTAAGAGATGGCGACCCTATCTGCTTGGTCAGAAATTCACCATAAAAAATGACCAACAAAGTCTCAAATTTCTACTTGAACAAAGAATTGGAACCCCGAACCAGCAGAAGTGGCTTTCCAAGTTGCTTGGATATGACTTCTCTGTGGAATACAAGCAAGGTTGTGACAATAAAGGTACCGATGCATTATCTAGGAAGGATTCCATGGATAGCCATGCTGAATTGTCCCTAATCACCATTCCTGTCCTGAATGGCTTACTGAGCTCAAAATGTCCTATACTTCTTGTTCAGAATTGGTTGAACTATGGCAGCAACTTAAAGACAATAAGTTGGATCCTATTAAGTACCAAGATAATGGAGGTATTTTGTTGTACAAAAGGGCGAATTTGCGTAGGAAAACATTCACCCCTTAAACATTAGGTTCTTTCTTTTGTCCATAACTCTGCTTTAGGGGCACATTCTGGTTATGAGAAGACAGTACAAAGAGCAAAGCGTGATTTTTTTTGGAGAGGCATGAGAAAAGATATCAAGCAGCACATACACACATGTGATATCTGCCAGTGCATGAAAAATGAGTCCATCAGCCCCCCTGGCCTTCTGTAACCTTTACCAATTTCAACGGTTGTGTGGTTAGAAATCTCAATAGATTTCATTGAAGCACTTCCTAAGTCCAATGGTTATACGGTGGTTCTTGTTGTGGTTGATTGCTGCTCAAAGTACAGTCCCCTTATTCCTCTGGTTCATCCTTATACAGCTTCCATAGTGACACAAGCCTTCTTGTCTAATGTGTTCAAGCTTCATGGTTTACCCCAAAAGATAGTCACCGACAGAGATTCAACATTCATTAGTCACTTCTGGCGTGCTTTATTCGAACTAATAGGTGTTTCCCTTAATTTCTCATCTGCAGATCACCTGAAACTGATGAACAGACATAAATTGTTAATAAGTGCTTGGAAACATATCTTCGCTATTTTTACAGTGATCGCCCCAAGGATTGGTCCAAGTGGATTCCGTTTACGGAATTTTGGCACAACACCAATTATCATGAGTCTACTAAGAAATCTCCTTTTGAGATCCTTTATCACTTACCTCCACCTAGATTACTTAATTACATCCCTAGTACTTCCAGAATCAAAGATGTAGATGATTTGTTAGTGTCTCGTGAGTCTGTAATGGTTGACCTTCGCAAAAATCTCACTCTTGCCCAACAGAGAATGAAAAGTTATGATGACTTGAGACGTTCTGATAGAGAATTTGCTGTTGGGGATTGGGTCTACCTCTGACTGCGTCCTTACAGGCAACAATCTGTGGTATGAATGAAGTTTCAAAAACTGGCTCCTCGTTTTTATGGGCCCTTTCAGGTGCTAGAACGTATTGGGGATGTAGCATATAAATTGGATTTGCCTATCTCTTCACGAGTTCATCCAGTTTTCCATGTGAGCCTTTTGAAGAAGAAACTTGGTGCTGCCATCATCCCTATTCCAAGTTTATCTCCTACCAATGACAGTGGTCAATTCTGTCTTGAGCCTGAACAAATTTTGTAGCGTCGAATGAAGAAGGTAAACAATCGAGCCGTTACAGAGGTTTTAATCAAATGGTGTGGCCAAACTAATGAAGAGGCTACTTGGGAAATTTGGCATCATATGAAGGAGGCATATCCGTACCTTGTGGGCAAGGTGCTTTGATAGGGGGGACTATTGTAACGGTCAAATAATGAAGGGTCAGGATTAGAGGAGGGAGTGATCGTGGGTCGTTTGATTGATATTAAATAAAACGTGAGGGGCACGTGACTATGTAACTGAGGAAGAGAAATGAAGAAATTAGGTGCCAGGTGTCTTGTTTCTATTTGTTCTGGGATTTGGCTGTTAGCTGTTAGAAGAGTTTGTTGAGTCAATTAGTTAGTTAATTCTTCTTTGATTAAAAGACACGAGGGAGGATAACAGGGGGGGATTTTCATTGTGAATAATGAGCTCTGCTTGTTTTGGAGGATTGTTCTCCCTCTAAGAGAACCTTAATTCAGACTAATAAAGTTTTTCTTGAATTCAATTTCTTTTGTCCAATCAATTTTCCTCAAACAATTTTAATACAATTGTTACACTAGCTGTGGCAGACTTGCTGTGTTTTTTTTTTAATTTTTTTATTGAACTTATTTTTCAAAAAAAAAAAAGGTTGTTGTAGGAGGTGTATGGAAACGATGGCCCAGTGTTTTGTTTTGGTCCATTTTGACGAGAAGTTCCGGTTTCGACAGGTTTTCTCAAACGTTTTGGTTGGGAAGAGTTGTCTTTTGTTTGTTCTGTCATGTGGGGAAACCGTAATGTGTTTGTAAATGTTGGTCAACCTAGGGAGCCCACTGTGTTGGTGTCTTGGGCGAAGGATTTTCTTTCTGAATTTTAAGGTACTTAAAGTGCCATGAAAATACTTAGGGTTGCCTAAAATCTCTCCACAGCCAACAACCAATTTCTATCCCATAGAGAAGGCCTCCTTCTTGCAAAAAAATTTAATTTGGCTGTTAATGTTGTTGAAGTTTATGACTTCTCTGTAGCATGTATCATATATATTATGAATTGTTTGAATCCTTCTTTTGGTGATGCTAGTTTCATTGTTAGTGAAATCTAGGCCTTATGACGCAGCAGAAATTGAATGATTCAAGCCAAATCCATGGCTAGTATAATAAATCTAAAAAATAGACTCTGATATCAAAAATATTCAACTGCCTTTTACGATAGCTATGGAGTGGTATATATAACCATCTCACATTCCCAATATAAAGCCCAATATAAAGTCTAAGAGGTCGTTTGTTTTTTTCACTTAAAACTTAATGGATCTGAATTGAACTCATTAAGTTGTTTTGTTTGTTTTTTTATGTGGTCAAACAACTTAAAAATATCAAAAAACAACTTAAAATAAAAAGTAAGAAATTCTGACTTTTAACTTAATTCCAAATCACTGGATTACAATTAAAATATTCTCTTCCAAGTCTATCCTCCAAAAAAAGATATATTTCCAAATTCATCTTAATTTGATATGGTGTAAAAAAATTTCTTTTAACATATTTCTTATTTAAACAAGTTTTAGAAAAGAAAAAAAAAAACTCTAATTACTTTTCATAATGAAAATTTTCAGAGATTGAACAATTGAATTTCTCTCTTGCCAAATCCTGGTAAGAACTCTTTATTTTTTTTATCTAACTATTTTTATAGTGCTCAATAAATTTGTCTATCATATTGAATAGATTTCGTGGCTTGAAGATGTTATAGAATTATTGTATATGAAAAGTTTAAGAACTTTTTTTTATTTGGTTTCCGGTGCATATGATCTAGGAAACCAAAAAAACGAAAATGGTTTCATGAATTATATTCACTGGAAACGTGGACAACATAAAAATTGAACTTGAACTTGAACTTCTTTTTGACAATAAATTTAACTTAAACTTTGTTTGTAGAACATGCAAAATTATATTCTTTGATTAATTTTTTATTTTGTTAAATTGAACTTTGTTTGCAAAAAAAAAAAAAAATTCAAAATGTTATAAAGAATGGTGTATGTTAAATTACTTCTTTTAATTAGTATAGGTATAAATGTAAAATTACGTATTTTCGGACAATTTTATTTTTAAAAAACAAACATGTTGACAGTACATTCAGATGTGAGAAAAAAAAAACATGTCATTCAGGTTCAGATTTCAGTCCCTTTCAGTCTTTAGAAAAATTCAGGATTGTTCAGTCTTCAGACAAAAAAACAAACAACCCATAATATAAGCCCAAACCTAACAAATAGGAAAAACTAAAATTACTATTAAATTTTTGTCAAATATCAGTCACGTATGCTTCACTAGCATTTAGCTAGTTCGTGGCTAGCTTGAATAAGACATCTATCACATTATAACTCCATTCTCTTCATGATCAATGTTTATTATACCAAAAATTCATTTGATCGGATCAGATTTTCTTTCTTCAAATCGAATTCGAGTCCATCTGCACTCATTGTCACCTCTAGTTAGAAGCAGTGTTTGATTTACATTGATGGATCTTATATCTCGTTTCTCTAATATTGAGATTTTGGTTCATGTTTATAAGTTGATTTCTTTTGATTATCTATCCCAAAGTAAAATTATTAAGGTTTGTATTTGTTCAGAGACACTATAACATTAACTTGAATATTTTTTAAACCAAACATTGGGGGAACCTAATTAACCAATGTAATTGAGTATTTAGGTTGTATAATTCAACATCCATTTTTTGTTGTTGTCAAAAAAAAGTTCTCTCAAATGAGTTCACACATCATTACGGAATATATGTTACTGCTAGATAATTCAAGCGATAAAAAGAAGTAAAATTCTGGTTCTTCGAGGGACTAGTCTTCCAATTCAAAACATTAGTTTGAATGAAAATAATCAGTTGTTTTTCATTATTGAAGTTCAAGTTTAAATTCAAAGAAATAGAGCAAATGGTGGAACCCAAATCCCATGAAACTAGAGGTTTCGAGTGTTTTCACACTGCACACTACAATTGACAGCAAAGAAATCTCAACCAAAGTTAACAACTTGGCCTTATTAACTTGAAATAAAATCTAGATAATAACTGACACAAAAATGATGCGGGAAAATAGCACAACAATTAAAAACCAAGTTGCAACAATTGAAAAACAGGGCTGAACTGTAACATCTCCCTTACTCTCAAAGAGAACCCTTTCCTCAAGGGTGAGACCAGGAAATTGACACCTCAGTAATGCTTGATCTTCCCACGTGTAATCGGCCGGGGAAAGTCCATGCCAATGAACCAATACTTCTTATTTACTCTTTCGAATTCTACGGTCAAGAACAGTCTATGGCTTAGGCACAATCCGATGATCGGTTGGAAAAATATTAGGCAACTCAGTTTGTTCCAGCTTCCCATCACCATTTCTCTTCTTTATTAAAGACACATGAAACACTGAATGTATCAGAACATTAAACGGTAAATTCAGCTTATATGCCACTTGACCAATTTTTTGAATTACCCCAATGATCCATAATATCTAACAGACAACTTCAAATTCATGCTTGCTGAAACTTCAAACTTGGCCTCGGGGGGACCAATTTTTCGATTAGTCAAGTTTAACATCCACAAACCCAAATCAAAGTAACAACAAAAATAAAATGTAACTGCGGAAATTAAATGACACCTGATTTTTACATGGGAAAACCCACGGGACTAGTCTCGCTAGCTACTTAGTCATATAAACTCCACTGATTGAATATTTGTTTACAAATAAATTGACATCCTAGTCACTCTTCTCAAGGTTCGTTATACAAATTATTCTACCTGTAGGCCTTTAAAAGTGGGTTTTGACAATGCTTGTGCAACTACCACATGTAGCCAAAAGACTTGAAATCTAATGAAGAGAATTATGTCTAAGTGAACATGTGACAATGTTCTATATGCTATAATGTGCAAGACAACACACAATATGCTTAGCTAGAATGATAGAAATGCAATCTAACAATCCTAGTTATCAAAGATGTGTAAATGAATCATACTAGTAGACTTAGCAAGATGAATAAAATGCATCCTAACATGCTAGCTATTAATGAACCCCAATCAATCATCTTGATTTCAATAAATATGCATTTAAGATGAAGACTTTGCAAACAAGATGCAATAAATGAGATGTCTAGGTTAAGAAGAACAATAAATAAAGAAGAATTTTGTTCTAAACTTACTAAGTAATGAAACCAAGATGAACCATGGTAAGATGCTTGATGATGCTTAGATGCTCATGGATTTGGGTTTGGAGAGTCACACAAGGCTAAATCAATCTATCTATCTCTAAGAACTCAAGATACTCTCTCAATCTCAGAATTTTGAAGTTCTTGATGAATAAAAAGTGTCTTGGGCAATAAATAGGGGGTAATCAAAACTACATCGTTTTTGCCAAAACGGATTGTCGTGGTCCCGATTTTGCGATTGACCAAGATGACAATCCGCCGTGACAAAGGCAACTGAAACATCGCCGAAAAGTCACAGGTCCTCTTTTTACGGTGGTCCATGACGACACATGGACCCCGAAAACCACTGGAGTAAACTTCGCTAATTATCGCGGTTCTCTATGACGACACAACAACAATGAAAACAATTGGAGGTTTTTCGTGGCCATTTTTCGTGGTGGTCTAAGACGGCACTTGGACCTCGAAAACCACTGGAAGTTTTTTGTGGTTCACCACGATAACACCATGACCACGATAGTGAGAAGAATGAGGCCTTCTTATGCAGTCAAACACACTAACCTATATGCAAGATATGCAAGTGTGTGAATGGTTAAATGCACACATAAATGAACACAAATGAATGTCATGAGTGTGAGTGTGTGCACCTAGTCTCTTTAAGAGTACAGGTCTAGTGTTATACTTTTATAGCTTGCTCTTGAAGCTTTGGGGATGCCGGAGGGTGCTTTGATCACTATCAAGTCCAATCACCTAAATCTACCCTTACAACATTAACCCTATCGTGGTTTGTCAACAAAATAAGTCCAATCACAAAATGGTGGAATTTACAATGTCTCCCTTTGGCTATTTCGTGACAAAAAGACTCATCACATAAAATAATGAACAAAAAGAAAAGAAGCTATTGTTAACAATGTTCTTACTACATTACAAAGAGATATCAATAAAAAATAAATCTTCAAAATCTTCAATCTCTTGTAGTAAAGCATACTTGTGAGATACAAATAGCAAACAACTTTTCCAAGAATAACAAGTGCAAGTGAGGTTATCCATAAATAATGCAATGCAATGTACGCATGCTCCCCTTAAATGGGTTACTCTCTCTCAAAAGTAGCTAACCCTCCTAATTTTACAAGAATATCAAATAATAAATACCCCTCTAAATCCCAATACTTCTCCCCCCTTTTTGTCATGAGATAGGTAAATGACCTTGAAAATACTATAAAGCATGTGTCTACTAACCTAGAGGGGGGGGTTGATTTATTACTAACTTTTCGACTTAATCAATTTTAATAATGCTACCCTATATTAGCAATCAACCAATCCAAAATAAACATGCAGAAAACAATAAAAACACAAGGATTGATCTACGTGAGAAACCCTCCAACTAGACAAAACTCACGGGCTATCCTTCTAGCCACACACGGTCCTCAAATCCACTATATGAATGAAAGTTTATAACCTAGGTTGACCTCAAGTCACACCATACTTTGTCGCTAACCCTTTCACTCTACCCAACGGGCCTTTAATAGTGATCCTAGACCAACAAGCTTGTGCACTAATCCACTTAGTCACAAAGCTTAACAATCAATGAAGAGATTTAGCAACCTATGTGAATATGTGATAATATTCTATCATGTAATTAATGCTAGGCTACAATAAATGCTTATCTAGGGATTTAAAGATGTCAATGAGTGCAAATCCTAGATATCAATATCTAAATGCAAATGCATGAAGATTTAACTAAAGGGAAAAATGGTCCTAAAAGATAACTATCAATGAACATGCAATCTCAAATAACAAGCAAAGTCACAAACATACTCAAATCTTGCTAAACAAATTAAACATGCAATTAATCAACTAATAATTGCTAACCCTAGGTAAACTAAGAACATAGAGATGAAACAAGAAGTTTTAGTTCATAGTTAATTACCTAGTCAAGAGAAGCATGAAGACCCATGAAGAATAGATGCAAGAATGGAGCTAGATGCACATGGGTATGAGTTTGGTTGAGTAAAAATTGGTTCTTGGAGCTCTCTCTCTCTTAGATTTTCTTTCTCTCTCTTAAAGGTGTAATTTTCAGAGCTCTAGGTTTAAATGGTGGAGAAGATGATGTATATCTAGGGACCAAAAAACGAGCTGGTGTGAAATACCCGAAATGCCCAGTTCGGGTGACAAAGGCGACATGCAAGGCGACATGATCAAGTCACCTGACACTCTGGAGGAAAAACACATTACCTGAGGCGACATGTAAGGCGGCATGCATAAGTCGACTTGGAAGTCTCCTAACACACTGGAGGAAAAATAAGATGTCAGAGGCGACATGCACAAGTCGCCTAACAAACTGGAGGAAAATTAAAAGACTAAGGCGACATCTGAGGCGACATGACCAAGTGGCCTTGCATGTCGCCTAACACACTGAGGAAAAATTCAAGTCTAAGGCGACTTGTCAGGCGACATGCACAAGTGGCCTTGCATGTCGTCTAATCCACTGTGCAACCCATCAACTCCAGATTTAATCAAATCAAATGCAAGAAGTGTGAGTGTGCAATAATACATGCATGTCAATACAAATGCACAAGATGTGAGTTTGTGCAACTAAACCTCTTCAAAGAGAATCAAGCATGCGATATTGAAAATACTACTCAAGCGTGTGTCTAAACAACCTAGAGGGGGGGTGAATGGGTTGTTAATCGATTATTACCAACTTTTTCGATTAGTCAAAATTAATCACAATTAACCCAAACAATCAAACAATAAAAATCAAGTAAAGTGCGGAAATATAAAGAACACTTGATTTTTACGTGGAAACCCTCCAAACGGGAAAAACCACGGGACTAGCCATGCTAGTCACTAGAGCCACAGAAATCCACTATATGAAAAGAAAGTTACACCCTCAAGTGATACTCGGACTCTCACTCTCGATAACCTTAGGCTATGGACACTACCACTCGCCACTCTTGGTTCAATCCCTAGTGATATCCCCCGATTCACTACTCTTTGCGTGAGCACCTCCTAATCTACCCCACTGGCCTTTTACAGTGGCTCTTGGCAACCAATGCTTGCCAACCAACCTTTGGTTGCAAGACTTCAATGCTTGTGCAACTTCATCCCGAAGCCACAAGACTTTGACTCAAGAAGAGTATAAAAGTCTAAGTGTGTATATGACAATATACTCAATGCAATATGTGCAAGACTAAACACAAAATGCTTAACTAGATGTTATAATGCAATTGAACACCCTAGTTATCGAACAATGCCTACATGTACACACATGAGGTCTCAATTAGCTGTAGAGAAATTCTAACAACCTAATTGTCAAATAAATTCACATAAACATTCATAAACTTGACTAGATGCACAAAGCCAACCTAATCATCAATTAAACACACATGAACACTTATGGATTAGCTATTTAGGCATATATGACCTAATGATGCAAGCTATCACATACAAAACAAATCAAATATTCATGAACATTAACTAGTTGATTAAAACACAATTTCTCAACCTAGTTATCAATAAATCACACATGAATATTTATGACCTAGCTTTTAGGAAAAAATGACCTAATCAATTTAGCTATCAAAATACAAACCCAATCATGTTATCAAGACTCATAAATATGCAATAAAATAGAGTCTAGGTATTTAGTCATGCAATAAATACCTAATCTAGAGTAAGAAGAACAATAAATGATATTCAAAGAAGTTCTTGCTTACCTAATCATGAAACAATGAAGACCCATGCTCATATGATGTTGAATGATGCAAGATGGAGACGGGTTTTGGGTTTGGAGAGTCAAAGATGCTTTCTTGAAGCTTTCTCTCTCTAGGAGCTCTAACCTCTCTCTAAAAATGATTTTCTGAGCTCTTGGTCGGCCAAGAAGAGAAGAGGAAGAATATATATGAAGCCCTAGTCAAAACTACATCATTTTGAACTTAGGAAACAGAATCCCGTCAAAACCGCTTGCTAGACCGCGGCTCAGGTAGGTGTCCAGACCGCGGTACATACAGCAGTGCACCGTCTGGACAACACCGCGGTTGGGACCGCTGTGCGTGCAAGTGCACAAGTCGCGGTCCACGTCGCGCATGACGCACTGGAGAATACCGCTTCGTGCGCCGCGGTGCAAGCAGAGCCTGCCGAGCGGTCTAGGCCGTGCTAAAGGGAAAAATCCCTTTTTAACACTCAAGAAAAATGTCTATCTTACATGAATGTTGTGCAAGTGTGAAGTGAGTGAGATGCACACAATGAAGCACAATTAACATGTCAAACATGTTATCAAATGAGATACAATGCAAGATATGATATCTAATGCAAGCTAGTGAGTGTTTTTGAAAAGGATGCACACCCATATAAACAATAAGGAACACAAATGCAAGATAAACAAAACATGCATGAAGTGTGTGTGTGCACCTAAACTCTTCAAGAGACAAAGTCAAGTGAGTATACCTTTCGCTCTTGAAGTCATGGAGATGCTTGGACGCTTGCCAATACGGACCTAAGCTACCCATTACACAATCATCCCCAATGTGGTGTGGTTTGTCATGAAATAAGCCAATCGAAAAATCGAGGTCCTTACAGATATAACTTTGAAGTGCTCTTGAGAAAGATAATGCCCTTGAAGCTTGATCACACACAAGGAGGCCTAGTCTACCCTTACAAAATAAATTCCCAATATGGTTTGTCAACGAAATGAGCCAATCAAAAATATGAGCAACTTACAGACCTCCCCCTTTTTGGTTGCCTTGGCAAAGAAAGCTACTAGTAAGCCAAAATGCTTAATCATATAGACACACTTTATACGGCTTAAGTAATTGAGAAAGATTCAAGGAGATTTTATTCAAAAAAGGTGTGTGTGAGTGTAAAAGTTGCTCCGCATGTGATACAGGCACTATCAAGTTCATGCATGAGAATCAATCAAAGCAACAATGAAAAGGATTTCCAAATGAAGTCAAACCAATTTAAACCCTTTTGTTATGATTAGAAGATATATATCCAAGCATTTGTGTTCAGAGTGAACTAATCACGTCAAAAATATATATCATCTTTATTCATTTCAAGACACATCATCAAACAACAATTTTGAGGTCTTATTTAGCAATGCATCACACAAATCATCAACAACTTATTCCAACCGATTCTGTTTTTCTCCTTTAAACCTAAGGAGAATATATTTATGTTTTTCATGCAAATATATTCCTACATTAGGTGGTTGCACGTCATATTGCCAGTAGCCCTTTTCAAGGGAGAGCTTAATGTTAATAGGGTTTTTCGGCAAGGGACCAAAGGAGAATTTTTCAACAAGAATCTACCTAGGAAGAATCATCTTGATATTCCAGATAACCGGTGAAATCGGTACCACTACCTAGATGGAGCCGATACTTGATAAGGTCAGGACCTCGACTACCAATCTATCTAGATAGAATATCATCTCCGTGAGCTAACGAAGGCACGTACCTCGCCCTACTGAAGCTCCTAATATCAACTCAAGACCAGTACAATGGTAACTCGCATTCCCAGCACCCCGCAAGTACCTCGACATCAGTCAAGGTACCAGGTACCTCGACATCAGTCAAGGTACCAGGTACCTCGATACCCGCCATGGTACTGCCTCAACTTCCACCTGGTATCCTCGTACGTCTATTCGGAGCCCTTCCAAGGCAAGTACCTTACCTGCCAAGCAATATGAAGATGATCGTGAAGACACAAGCACCACTCCAGCAAGAAACAAAACTAAGCTCCATACCAGTGGGATCGAACTGATGTACCAGTACCTCGTTCCACCAAAATTCAGAATCAGAGTTTCCCTCCAAGCTCCACGAAGAAGGAAAGTTGCCTTCATCGCCAAAATAAAGCGCCATTAATGAGACATAATGGTCAACCAAATCAGAATTTGAATTCGACAGTGATTAACGGGATCAAATCCCACGCCTTCAGCCCCACACAATGCCTTTCAACTCCCAAAATAGGACTCTCAATAATCCTCATCAATACAACCGGATTTTGAGGGTATTCTTTGGAGTACTATATATATGGCTTTAAAGGGTAAAGAAGGGGGATGAGTGTTTTTTTTATCAAAAAAGACAGAGAGATTAATTTCAGGTAGAATATCCTTAGAAATTCTCTAAAGACAGTGAGAGTCCATTGGCGATCATTGGAAGGACATATCCATTTATCGACATAAACGGAGGTTCCACCACCTTCCTGTGTAAGAGCGAAAAGAGAGTTAAGTGTGAGGAGAGCGTGTATTGTAATTGTAATTTCGATACTCTTTTAAATAAACAGTGCTATTTCATATCTCGTTAATCCTTCCTATCCCTTTCTTTATTCATGTCCACCTACGCTACTAGGAAGGACCCCAGTACCGAAGGTACCTATCCCGCTACTGGCTACCGGTAGTGGGTATGGGTGCGCCATCAGCTACCGCGAGAGTTACCCCCTAGGTACCTACTACCCAGGCAGCTGGACCTACCAATCTAGACCAGCAAGTTACAGCCTTTATAGAAAACATTCACCTCCGAATGGTCGCTAAAGGTAGTACCAGTCAGCCCGCGATACCAGATCCCAAGGGAGATGCCAATCGGTAAGGTACTAAGGTACCCCCCTTCGACAGGTTGGGACCACCACCTCCCGTACCGGTTCATGATAGACTCGGGCCCATGCCCCAGTACCGTTGGTCCATGACAGACTCGGGCCCATGCCCCCAGTTCCATGGCAATCTACATGTTATCAACCCCGGCGTGCGAGATCTGCCATCAATCTCCCGTCTAGAGAGCGCCACCACCTGGTCCAACCAGAAGCTTTTTCTAGACAGCCTCAACAGGAAGCGACCAGGGGGCCCCCTCGTTCAATGGCAGGAGGTAGCAACAGGGGTGCCGGAGAAGACCCTCCCTAAGTAGAGAATCAGGATAAAGCTTCTGCGACATCGGAGGGGCATGACGATAAAATTCTGAAGTGGAATCTAGGAGTGACGGTAACAAACGTCTCCGGGACCAAGTTGCTAGAATGGCGAAAGAAATCCAGGAGTTGAAGAAGGGCAAGCATCAGGAAAATCGGAAAGACCCCTTGGGAGAGATGAATGCTCCCTTCTCTAGGAGGATCAATGAGGCAGAACTACCTCCCAAATTCAAGATACCAACCGACAAATATTCTGGGACCGAGGATCCCCTGAGCTATCTAGAAAGTTTTGTTCACCAGATGGAGGTCCACAATGCTACCAGGGTCGCCATGTGCATAATGTTCCCTACCACTCTAACGAACTATGCTAAGACATGGTTCAAGAAGCTACCAGCAGGGAGCATTGACTCATTCACCAAGTTGACTACTGAGTTCTGTACTCAGTTTCAGGGCATCAAACCCCTCCCCAAGGATCCCATTCACATTCAATACGTGATCCAGGAGCGGGGTGAATCACTCAGAGCCTACGTGGAGAAATTCCATAAAAGAAGTAATCCAGATGGGGGTCTTCGCGGAGAAGGAAACCTTGGCCAATTTTAAAAGAAATCTATGGGCAGGTAGGTTGTTTCAGATCCTTCGCCAAGCATCCCCTGAAGACCTACCAGGAGGCCTACTATAGAGCTCTAGAGCAGGTTGAAATAGATGAACAGGTCCGAGTTAAGATGGAGCAAGATGATATGAGAATTGCCAAGCGCCAAAAGAAGAAGGCGCCCAAGCCTGCACCAGTTCAGAAAAATCAGAACAAACCTCCCTAACAAATCTACGTATCGGTCGCCACCCTACCAGCCTCAGCGGAACCGGTACCCAATTTGGGGGACTCCGCCTAGAGCTACACCTCTACTCAAGAGGTAGCCGTAGGTAAATAGAGAGGAAATGGGGTACTCCCACTCTACCCCCCTGAACTCATCTCATGAGACTATTTACTTAGCCATCCGCAATAAAGGACCGCTCAGGAAGCCAGGTCCAATAAAGGCACCAGTCGATCAACAGAACTGCTATAAGTATTGTGACTTCCACTGAGGATGTAGGTCATAATACCTCGGAATGCTATAGTCCGCGGAACCAGATTGAAGCTCTGGTTAGGAGAGGTTGCTTGGAGGAATTCCTCCAACAAGTGTGCGACAACATTCGCACCAGGAAGGATTTGTAAGCAGACATTAAAGTGTTTGAAGAAGGAAGGAAATCAAAAGGGAAGGATCTGATGGAGTAGATCCACCTTGTCAACACCATCAGTGGGGGTCCCACCCTGGCAGGAAAATCCTTCAATGCTCGAAAGAACCATGCCAGGAAAGTTCCTAGGGTAGAAGTGGGCCTAGAATGTTTTCAAGGTTACTAGAGGATCACCTTGGTCTCCTGTTGCTGCACAGATTGTCTTCACAGAAGAGGACGTGTACAACACCGTGCAGCCCCACGATGATCTTATGGTCATCACTGTGCAGATAGCTAACAATTTGGTCCATCGTGTCTTGATTGACAAGGGTAGAAGCGTTGATGTTCTTTTCAAGAGTGCTTTGGAGCAATTCAATCTAAAGAGACCTTGTTACAACAGCTGCACTACCCCGCTATACGGGTTCACATGAGACTCATTGATTCCCACCTGATCTATGATCCTACCAGTGATAGTAGGGACAGTGCCACTGCAGCAGAACCTGATGACAGACTTCGTTGTGGTAGACACCCCGTCCGCCTACAACGCCATCCTGGGAAGACCTTACCTGTCTGCCCTCAAGGGGGTCCTTGTCGATATACCATAACTTCCCGAAATGCCCAGTAAGAGACAAAGTGGGCGAAGTGCGAGGGGATCAGTAGGCTGCACGCAAGTGCTATATAGTATCTACCAACCCAGCAGCGCTGGCTAAGCAATATGTATAGATAACCATTAATCAAGATCACCAGTTCTCAGAGGAAGATTTTGAAGGCGAAACGAACTCAGTTGGAAAGGGATCCACACCAGAACTCCCTGATATAAAGATCAGGGATGAGGAAGAGAAAGGATGGGCCTAGTGGCCATCCTGCAGAAGAGTTAGAAGAGATACCTATCAGGAAGGACGATCCTTCCAAGGTAGTTAGAATAGGTTCAATATTGAATGCGGAGGTAAATGAGGATATGATAAAGCTCTTACAATAATATAATGACATCTTTACATGGAGTCATGAGGAGATGTCGGGGATACCCGTTACCTTAGCAGCTCATAGGTTAGCGGTAGATCCCACATTCAAGCCAGTCAAATAGTAGAGAAGGCATTTCAACCAAGCAAGAAATGTTACGGTACAAGAGGAGGTAAACAAACTACTAAAGGCAGAATTCATCAGGGAGTCTCGGTACCCTGAATTGATTGCCAACGTAGTCATGGTGACCAAAGCAAATGGGAAGTGTTGCATGTGTGTTGACTACATAGATCTCAACCACGCCTGCCCCAAAGATAGCTTCCCGCTACCGAAAATCGACCAACTAGTATATTCAACCGCAGGTAACAAGCTCCTAAGCTTTATGGATGCCTTCTCAGGATACAACCAGATTATGATGCACCCAGCTGACCAGGATAAAATCAGTTTCATAATCGGGCAAGGCCTGTACTGCTACAGGGTCATGCCTTTCGGGCTACAAAAACGCTGGGGCTACCTACCAGTGCCCGGTCAACCAGTTTGTTCAGGGGACTGATAGGAAAGTCAATGGAGGTGTACATCGATGATATGATCATGAAGTCTCAGGTAGCTGAACATCACTAGGACCACCTCCACCAGACTTTCCAGATAGTCAGAAAAAATCAGATGCAGTTGAACCCTGCTAAATACGCCTTCGAAGTTGCAGCCGGGAAATTTCTCGGGTTCATGGTCCATGAGAGAGGGATTGAAGCTAATCCCGAGAAGATCAAAGCCATCCTAGATCTTGAGTCTCCCACCTCACTCAAACAAGTGCAAGGTTTGACTAGATGAATTGCAGCCCTAAACCGCTTCATATCATGATCCACTGATAAGTGTATCCCTTTCTTCAAGGCAATCAAACAAGGGAAGAACATGAAGTGGGACCAGGATAGCGAGCTAGCTTTCTAATCATTGAAAAGTTCCTCGCTAGCCCACCCCTACTAGCTAGTTCGATACCAGAAGAAGAATTACAGTTATACCTGGCAGTATCTGAAACCGCTGTCAGCAGAGCATTGGTAAAAGAATACGGAGATAAGGTCCACCGCTTCCTGTCTACTATGTGAGCCGCGCCCTAACCAAATCAGAAAAGAACTACACTTTCCTGGACAAGCTCGCCTTCGCATTGGTGGTTGCTGCCAGGAAGCTTCGCCCTTATTTCCTTGCTCACACAATCGTGGTAGTCACTGATCAACCTCTGTGTCAATTTCTCCAAAGGCCGGACGTATAGGGAAGACTTGTGCTGTGGGCCCTCTCGCTCACCCAGTTCGACATCAAGTATAAAGCCAGGACTACCATCAAGGCCCATGCTTTGGTGGATTTTGAAGTAGAATTCATTGTAATCCCCGATCAGGTGCTACCCCGAGCCTGAATCAAGCTCCTCAGAAGGAGCAAGAGCCTGCAGATTAGCCTACCAATCGAGAAATCTGGATCTTATATACCGATGGAGCATCCAATCAAGCAGGAAGCGGGGGTGGGATCATTCTAACCGACCTAGAAAAAGTCGAGTGATGTCACTGTTTCAGATTCGAGTTTAGCACCACCAACAACGAGGTTGAATATGAAGCCTTGTTAGCAGGAATGAGAATAACGGTACAGTTGGGAGCAGATTACCTCCTTGCCAAATATGACTCGTAACTAGTAGTTAATCAGATAACAGGTCTATACCAAGCCAAAGGGGATAACATGGCAACCTACCTCGAAAAAGTCCAGGAGCTGTTGCCCCGCTTTCAAAATTTCAGAATCGAGCAAATACCTAGGCAGCAGAATCATCGGGCTGACGTCCTAGACAAGATAGCTGCAAGTGGAGGACATGCATTACCGAATGGTGTACCGCTCCAGATAATCACTACACCAAGCATAGCTGAAGGCGAGGAAGTCAACCCTGTTGAAGGACTTCCGTGTGTTGGAACCCCGTTCACAGGTAACGCAGCGGAAATATGTTTTAAAAATTTTAATACAGATCATAAATGATCTGGAACCAGTGAACTTGAGACCGTAATTATTTTTCCGGAACTAATAATACATATAATATGTAAACTCAGAAATTGTAATCAATATAAAAATATATATATAACCTTACCAACGTTTGGAGACTCCTTCACTTTACGATATGCTCCTGGTCTGTACCACTGATCTTCCTAGCTATATCCCGGAACAAGTAACTACGTGTGGGCGCGTCACATACTCAGGAACTTAGGAGGATGTAGAGAGAATATGAAGAAACTATTTCTTCCAAAGAGAAAAATAACTAGAACAATTCTAGTTTCTCAAAAGTAAAAATATAATATATATCAAATATATATTTTTTTCTTTAGTTTCAAATAGTGCAACGCTACTTTTCTCCTATTATTTTTTTTGGTTTCACGCACACCTAACTTTTTGTGCTGTGTGTTTCTCTTATCATGTGTTGATTTTTTTTTTTAAAATTCAAAATCAATTTTAATCAAAAAACAATTAATCTAATCTTTTAAGATATCAAATATCTTTAAAGATATTGATTAATATTTATTTTATTTAATATGATTTGAATTCAAACTATTCAAATTCAAAATTCAAAATATAATTTAATAAAATAAAATAATCATATTATCTTATTTTATTCAAAAACAAATATCAACAAACATCCTTCATTTAGTGATTAATAACATGATTAAATAATCTTATTATTTAATTTAATTAATCACCATTATTCATTAATCAAATAATCTCATTATTCAATTAATTTCCGAATAAATACGTGTCACTTTCGTAACACAATTAATTGGACAATCCAATTAATTAACCGTGACCCTTATTACCTAAATCGATCGGGCTAGCAAGGGAACCTAATGGACCCACAGTATTTTGAGCTCCAATAATCATCGGAATCATTAATTAAACTCTTTAATTAATATTCCTTGATTATTAACTCCGATGTTATTCCACTAAAAACCCGAAGCTGCACTTTCTCAACTGTAGACGCTTTTACACAGACCGATACAACTCAGGTGTCCATCAATATAGCTATTATACATGGTGTGATCCTCCACAGTAGTTCATAATTAGAGCTGGGTCATAATGTCCGTTATACCCCTCTAATTACATATATCCTTTAAGTACCGTTGATTCTCTAATGGACAATAAATCCTATTTCCTCATGGAATTAGGAGAGCGCTCATATTGTTCAAGCCCCGAATCAACCCTTAAGGGAACTACCATCTACTTCTCACAAGAAGGAGTGGATTCCACTATTGTGTACATACCTTCCCAGCCACAAGCCAAACCGCAATCCCAACATACGGAGTATATTGATCAGGAATTGCATCTGACCTCACCCATGGTATATCAAAGACCACGATCTAACCTGAAGGAGTCGATAAGATGTTCAGGATTAAGATCACCCACATATAACCATCATTAGTTGATATATATGAATCTCATCAGTAAACGGATCTTGGTGAGAGATTCATATAGATCATGGCCCAGTCCTATATGATCACATCATACAAGGTGCCTCAATTCCATATCTCATATGAATGATTCAGGATAGAATCACCGTACATTACAGAATGAACCGCAGCTATAGATTAACCACAAATAAAGTACCAGCTTTATTTATTATCTATGGACTCTTTAGATTGCACGTCTCTTACTGTATCCATCCGAATATGACACTCATATACACAGTTCGAGATTACATCTGGCAATCTAGGATGTTAATATATGCACAAGTTATAAAATAAACAACACAACAAGAATGAATTGAACTTTTCTTTTTATTTATTTCATAAATCCATTTACAAATTACATCTTTAGGGCATAAACCCCAACAATTCAGGCAAGGTATTTTTGACACTGTAAGAGATGGCAAATTTGTGCTAGTCGATAAGTAGAATTTTGGCTTGATAGGAGCAAATGTATGTATTTTCTTGTTGAAAAATCCATCCCCTTTTCTCTTCTTCTTCTCTCTTTTTATAGTTTCCAATTCTCTCTGTCTATTCCGATAATTGGGTTAATCAATTAGTTATCAAAGGAACTTTGATTTCGCGTTGATTGTGGCTATATTATAGTAAGGGAATTGTCCCCAAAATTAGGTTGATTGCTTCCATATCGGTAGGATTGATGGGTTGACTATCTTCATTAATGGCTTCATGGATGGCGGGGAAAGAATGTCAACTTTCCCCTTTACATTTTCTCTGTCGGAGGTACCACCCTTTTACACGTTCCTTTTTCCTAAGTCATGGTCTCTCCTCCCTCGCTGACGCCCTCTATACGAGGTAGACGGGTGATACTTGGTGGACCGGTCTGGGGCAGGTACTGTGTTACTAAGGTATCAGGTATAACGGACTACGATACCGGTGCTCTCAGGTATCAGGGAACTGATGCGCTGTGATATCGAGGCTTTCTGGGCTTTAGCATCAGTGTTTATTGGTACCGGGGAACTGGGGTCACCCTAATCTCGATCCTAGTTCACACACGGTCGCTGTGAGTATGCCAATCTCGGTTCTTTCATGTGGTTAACAGAAGTCGCCCCTGAATTGAGCACCGGTACCTGGTTGGGGCTGGAGTCAAGATATATCTAGCACTTGAAGGATTTTGCTCATCCTACCTCACTGGCAACCACTATCTGGTAGGTAATCTGTTTCTAGTACGCTTACAATTAATGAGTCTTCCACGTATCAGGCAAGGAGAAGTCTGCTGCTTCAAACGAGAGGATTTGATGGCGCGCGTTTCTCAAAACTGTCATTCCCACATTTTCGATTATTTTTCTCCACTAAGATATCTTTCCATTTCCATCTCGTTAGCCGCTTTCCTTCTCTATAAATACCTCAAACCTTCACATTCTTCACTCACATATCATTTACATTGTTTCCTTTCAAAGTGAAAGAGATTTTTCAGCTCCCAAAAAACCTTGCTTCTTTTTCTTTTCATCTTCCTCAATTTCCACAAGGTTGTCATACAGCCTCGAGAAAATCTTCGAATATGGTGATGGTGGTGACTCGGCTGATAGCTCTAACCTGTCCCTCAGATGGAAGAGGGGTTGAGATGGTGGTAATGGCGTTGAGAGCTCTGCCCCTATCCAACGCTGCCGCTCCAAAAGAAACACAGCTATCGGTTTCAGCAATAATCATGATTTTTCAGTCAATATTCTTGATGAGAACTCGGTCTTCGTGGTCGATGAGGTAGAAAGAGGGGTCCCTTCTCCCGGAAATGTCGCGGTCATAGCAGGTGGGGTTCTCACCCTTTCCAACAAATTTTATTGCATCTCTGACTCCACCTGCACCATCGATATCACTGATCGTTTGAGGAGGGACTACAAGATCCCTTCAAACATCTCTCTCACTATTCCATACCAAGGGTATGATATCTACTCCCTCCGATCATTTTCCCATTCATATAGCTGCCTCCGAGTGTGTGGTTAGGCTACCTCTCCATCCTACTCTTCGATGGGCACTTTACGCCATTTAACTTTCTCTGCTTCAACTGACACCAGGGTTCTGGAGAAACCTGGTAGGATTCCTAGTGCTATGGAGAGAGCAATGGGAGATTGACCAGGTTACCATGGAACCGTGCCTTGACGAGCTCTGGTACGTGTTCCAGGTAGCGGCCATAGCGCTTGTGTTGGGGTTTATGCCCTAAAGATGTATTTTGTAAATGGATTTATGAAATAAATAAAAAGAAAAGTTCAATGCATTCTTGTTGTGTTGTTTATTTTATAACTTGTGCATATATTAACATCCTAGATTGCCGGATGTAATCTCGAACTGTGTATATGAGTGTCATATACGTTAGATACAGTAAGAGACGTGCAATCTAAAGAGTCTATAGATAACAAATAAAGCTGGGTACTTTATTTGTGGTTAATCTATAGCTGCGGTCCATTCTGTAATGTACGGTGATTCTATCCTGAATCATTCATATGAGATATGGGAATGAAGGCACCTTGTATGATGTGATCATATATGACTGGGCCATGATCTATATGAATCTCTCACCAAGATTCGTTTACAGATGAGATTCATATATATCAACTAATGATGGCTATATGTGGGTGATCTTAATCTTGAGTGTCTTATCGACTCCTTCAGGTTAGATCGTGGTCTTTGATATACCATGGGTGAGGTCAGATGCAATTCCTGATCAATATACTCCGTATGTTGGGATTGCGGTTTGGCTTGTGGCTGGGAAGGTATGTACACAATAGTGGAATCCACTCCTTCTTGTGAGAAGTAGATGGTAGTTCCCTTAAGGGTTGATTCGGGGCTTGGACAATATGAGCGCTCTCCTAATTCCGTGAGGAAATAGGATTTATTGTTCATTAGAGAATCAATGGTACTTAAAGGATATATGTAATTAGAGGGGTATAACGGACATTATAACCCAGCTCTAATTATGAACTACTATGGAGGATCACACCATGTGTAATAGCTATATCGATGGACACCGAGTTGTATCGGTCTGTGTAAAAACGTCTGCAGTTGAGAGAGTGCAGCTTCGGGTTTTTAGTGGAATAACACCGGAGTTAATAATCAAAGAATATTAATTAAAGAGTTTAATTAATAATTCCGAGGATTATTGGAGCTCAAAATACTGTAGGTCCATTAGGTCCCCTTGCTAGCTCGATCGATTTAGGTAACAAGGGTCACGGTTAATTAATTGGATTGTCCAATTAATTGTGTTACGAAAGTGACACGTATTTATTCGGGAAATAATTGAATAATAAGATTATATAATTAATGAATAATGGTGATTAAATAAATTAAATAATAAGATTATTTAATTTTGTTATTAATCACTAAATGGAGGATGTTAGTTGATATTTGATTTTAAATAGAATAAGATAATATGATTATTTTATTTTATTAAATTAAATATTTGAAATTGAATTTAAAATGTTTAAATTCAAAATAAATATTTAATTATCTTTTAAAATCTAAAGATATATCAATTAAAGAGTTTTAGTTATAATAATATATATGATATATATTGATAACAAAAATATAGCACACAAAGGATATACACAAGTGTTTGTATATGATACAAACTCATATTGTGTGTAACACAAAAAGGAGAAAAATAAGAGATAATGTGCGTGTGATGTTTTTTTGAAAGAGAAACAAAAAAATAAAATAAAATAAAAAGAGAAAAACAACGCACATATGTGCGTGTGAAGCAAGAGTGAAAAAAAACAAAGGGGTTCATGCTGTGCACCATTAAGAAGAAAAATATATATTATATTGAATATATTTTTTTAGGAACAAGAGTTGTTCTATGAAATATTCTCTTGGAAGAAATTGTTTCTTCTTCATTCTCTCTACATCCTCCTAAGTTCCTGAGTACGTGACGCGCCCACACGCAGTTACCAGTTCCGGGAATAGCTAGGAAGATCAGTGGTACAGACCAGGAGCATATCGTAAAGTGAAGGAGCCTCCAAACGTTGGTAAGGTTCTAAATTTTCTTTTTAATATATTGATTACAATTTCCTGTGTTTACATATTGTATGTATTAGTTCCGGAAAAAGAATTGCGATCCTAAGTTCACTGGTCCCAGATCGTTTATGATATGTATAAAAAATTTTAAAACCTATTTCCGCTGCGTTACCAGTGAACAGGGTTCCAACAATTGGTATCAAAGCCAATTTTTTTTTTTGGAACAGAAAATTGTTTTCGATGCTCCTGTATATATGATTGTGTAGGCACTATTTAAATTGACTGTATGTTGATTTTGTATGTATATTGAATTTGTTAATTTACAAAAACATGATTGATCGTTAATTATATGGTACTGTGGATTTAGGGTTTATGGGTTGTATTATATATATATATATTTTTTATTATTATTATTATTATTTTCTGTTATTGTAATGTAAAAAAAATGTAACCTATATTGAAGACCTGGAAAAATCGCGAAGTCGGAAGGGCGAAATCGGAAATACGCGTGACGGGTACTGTTCATGTACTATTCATGATACTGTTCATGCATGGTACTGTTCATGCGTGGTACTGTTCATTCGGGTACTGTTCATGCGCGGTACTGTTATGTCGGGCACTATTCATGTCGTCTTGCACGGTTCCGTTGGCAAGTGCTGCCTAGTGCGTTCCGTGCGGATTTCCTATTTCGGATTCATGAGATGAATCGGAGTGACCTGAAGAGACTAGAAGACTCGAAAATTACAAGAAGACTCGGAAATTACAAGAAGAACAAGGAATGCCTTGGAAGTATTTTTGTAATTTTAGATTCCATTTTTTTAGGTTAAATAATCCACAGTACTCGGTCAATTCATGCATGCTTTATATTATGTGAAGATAAAAGCATTACCATGCATACGTATGTCATTTAGATTAGATGTGCCTACACAAATATATTTGATATGTCATACATGCATCATAGCCTAATTTTTATGTATTATTTTTTTAATATGATTAAAATCAGTAAATACATTATTGGCTATGAAAATGAGATTAGTTTTTTAATTGTTAGAAAACTTGTTAATTCTCATTAATATTAATCTGGTTATTAAAGTGTTTAATAAGTTAGATTAATAGGGTCATTTATTGTAATTAGGATTAATATGATTAAAAACCTAATAATAAATGGACCGCATAAAGTGTTAGAGTTTTTATAGTTAAAACTTGGTAAACGCTTACATAATAATCTGACTTTAGTAAAAAGTTTACAAAGATTTAGATTATTCACTAATAGATTAGATTTTTAATTGTTAAAAATCATTAATAATTTATTAGTTAAATTAGAATTTATTTCTAATAATGAATTTGTTAATGCGCTAGATAACTTTAGCCGTTTGATCCTATAGAGTCTAGGTGCATTAACGGATAATAGAAAACCTTAATATTTAAATAGTGAGTGGGAGAGGGATATATTACATATATATCCCACAGTCTCCATTATTAGTTCAACACCGTGAGATCCGAGTGGGGCCTCGTGACGGCTATGCTTTCGTCCTCCCTAAGGAGGGTTTCCACAAAGATCAATACCAAGGTTGACTTCCTAACGGATAGGATTTCTGAGGGTATTTCGGGATTGACCAACCCTAAGGCGGCAATTCTCGAGTTAAGCTCATGAGATCTGAAATGGTGGGTTACACTGACGAAGGTTTTGATTAAGTTTTGTTAATTAAAAACCTGACTGAATAAACGATGATTGAATGATATGGAATAAGAGTTATTCTAGAATATCATTTGATTGAGAATGTCTCGGTCCAACATGCAAGGACTTGACCGACCCTAAGGCGGCACTTCTTTGTGGTATGTTGGATTGTCGTGGTATAGTAACTGTTTTTTGGGTATTTCTAGTTCGTTAAACATGTTCACGCATCATGTTTAAATTTATGCCAAAGCACTCGCACTTGTTTTAATAAATGACTGAATGAATGTTTTATTTATTTCAGCAATTATGTCTTCTGCATTACTTTAAATTCTCGCAAACGACAAATTAACTGGTGATAACTACACTAAGTGGAAACTTAATATTAATGCAATACTGGTCACCAAAGACCTCATGTTTTTGCTTACGGAGGAATGTCCTCCGGTGCCTACTGCCAATGCCACACGAACTGTTCGTGAGGCATACCAGCGATGGGTCTCATCTGATGAGAAGGCCGGAACATATCTGTTAGCTTCTATGACAGACGTGCTTGTCACAAAGCACGAAGCAATGACTACAGCATTCGAAATTATGGAGTCATTACAAGCTATGTTCGGGCAGCCCTCCGAGCAAAAGCGACACGAAGCTATTCGTTCCGCTATGCTCGCTTGCATGAAGGAAGGTACATCAGTTCGGGAACATGTCCTTAGCATGATGTCCTACTTCAACACGGCAGAAGTCAATGGCGGGGCCATTGACGAACCCAGTCAAGTGAGCATCATACTGACGACTCTTCCGAAGAGTTTCGATCAGTTTAAGAACAACTACGGGATGAACAAGTTAAGGTTTAGTCTCACACAGTTGCTCAATGAGCTCGCTACTTTTGAGTCCTTGACCAAGGACAGCAAAAGTAAGACCGGTGAGGCAAATGTTGCCGAACCATCTTCCTCTAATAATAAAAGAGGAAGAGGTCTGCTGGATAGGCGAAGGGTAAGCCCAAACCCAAGAAGGCCCAAAGCAAAAAGAAGAGCACCTCCACCGACCAAGATAAAGGAAAATGTTTCCATTGTAACAAGGTCAGGCACTGGAAGAGGAACTGTCATCAGTACCTGGAGGAGGTAGCCAAGAAGAAGAAGAAAAGTAAATATGATTTACTTGTTCTTGAATCTTGTTTAGTGAAGATGATTCTTCACCTTGGATTGTTGATTCGGGAGCCACTAACCATGTTTGTTCTTCTTTGCAGTGGACTGATTCTTGGACACAGCTAGAGGAGGGAGCCTTCTCCATACGTGTGGGGTCGGGGGATGTCGTGTCGGCCAAAGCAGTGGGAGTAATAAGATTGCAATTTTGTAATAATAATAGTTTTTATTATTGAACAATGTTTTTTATATTCCTGGATTTACACGAAATTTGATTTCCGTTTCTAAGTTGTTAGAACAATTGTATTCTGTTTCTTTTAATAATAAGTTTGTTATTATTGGAAAGAATGATCTGAATATTTGTTCAGGAATTAATGAAAACAATTTGTATGTATTAAGACCGTTAATACATACTACACTGCTTAACACCGAAATGTTTAAGGTTTAAAAACCTAAAACTAAACGACATAAGATTTCTCCAGATAATGACACGTATCTTTGGCATCTAAGGCTTGGTCATATCAACCTTGACCGGATAGACAGACTAGTAAAAAGTGGACCTTTAAGTGAGTTAAAGGTTGGCACCTTACCTGTCTGCGAATCCTGTTTAGAAGGTAAGATGACTAGGAGACCTTTTACTGGAAAAGGGCTTAGAGCTATAGAGCCACTAGAACTCATACATACAGACGTCTGCGGACCGATGAATGTTAGAGCTAGGGGCGGCTAAGAGTATTATGTCACCTTTATAGATGACTACTCAAGATACGGATATGTCTACCTAATGCAACGAAAGTCGGAAATGAAAATACACTCTTAACGTGTGTCTACAACCTAGAGGGGGGGGGGGGGGGGGGGGGGGGGTGAATGGGTTGTTAATCGATTATTACCAATTTTTCGATTAGTCAATATTAAACAAATAACCCAATTAAATCAAACATTCAAAATCAAGTGTAAAGTGCGGAATAATAAATAACACTTGATTTTTACGTGGAAACCCTCAAACAAAGGGAAAAACCACGGGCTATCCTTCTAGCCACACACGATCCTCAAATCCACTATATGAGTAAAAAGTTACACCCTCAAGTGATACTCGGACTCTCACTCTAGATAACCTCAAGCTATGGACACTACCACTCGCCACTCTTGGTTCAATCCCTAGTGATATCCACTGATACACTACTATTGGCTTGAGCACCTCCTACTCTACCCGCATGCCTTTTACAATGGATTCTTGACCAATGCTTGCCAATGGATTCTTGACCATCGCCTTTTCTCTTCTCTTGTCCTTCAAGTTAGTACAATCCTTAGAGATATGCCCGAATCCTTCACATTCAAAGCATTGAATCCCCGTTCTTGAAGGCTTCTCTTGACTTGGCTCAATCTTCTTGAAGTGGGTTTTCTTCTTGAAGTCATTTTCCTTAGAGCCATGGCCACTCTTTTGTAGCTTCAAGAATTTCTTGAATCTCTTCACCATTAGAGCCATGTCTTCATCCGAGTCATCATCCTCATTCTCAATCTTGGAGGTCCTCAAGGCTAACCCCTTTTTCTTCTTGGGAGGTGTGGAGGTAGGACTCCGTCTAGATTCATAGGCAAGTAGCCTTCCAATCACTTCACTTGGCTTCATAGTCTTGAAGTCCTTGTTTTCTTCAAGAGCCGTCACTTTGGATTCGAATCTAGCGGGAAGTGACCTCATGATCTTTTGCTTGATCCTCCTATCCGAATACGGGTCACCTAGTTGATGGCTTTGATTCACAATGTCCATCAACTTCACTTGGAAGTCATTAAAGCACTCATGCTCTTCCATCTTGATCGTCTCAAATTATGCTTGAAGAACTTGGAGCTTGGAATCCTTAACCACTTCGGTTCCCTCATGCGCCGTCTCTAGAATCTTCCAAGCTTCATGTGCATTTTTGGTGATTTGGATGAGTTTGTATTGGCTCTCATCCACTGCACAAAACAAAGCATGCATTGCTTTGTTGTTCCACTTTGAAGCTTCAAATTCTTGTGTGCTCCATTGAGACTTAGACTTGGAGACTTCACTTCCATCTTCGGTGGTCATTGTTGGAGGAGTGTAGCCATCTTCAATTGCCATCCAAGCTCGATCACTTATTTAGCAAATATAGGACTCCATCTTGCCTTTCCATGAGGCATAATTGTCACCCTTGAGCAAAGGAGGTCGTATGCTCGATGCTCCCTCATTACTCATCCCAAAGTCACTCATAGTGTTTGGGTAATATGAATGCAAATGAATGCAACCAACAAGATGCACACAAATGCAAGACACACACAATCAAGAGCAAGGATCACCTAAGTATATCTAGGAACCCGCTTTGATACCAATTGAAAATACACTCTCAACGTGTGTCTACAACCTAGAGGGGGGGGGGGGGGGGGTGTGAATGGGTTGTTAATCGATTATTACCAATTTTTCGATTAGTCAATATTAAACAAATAACCCAATTAAATCAAACATTCAAAATCAAGTGTAAAGTGCGGAATAATAAATAACACTTGATTTTTACGTGGAAACCCTCAAACAAAGGGAAAAACCACGGGCTATCCTTCTAGCCACACACGATCCTCAAATCCACTATATGAGTAAAAAGTTACACCCTCAAGTGATACTCGGACTCTCACTCTAGATAACCTCAAGCTATGGACACTACCACTCGCCACTCTTGGTTCAATCCCTAGTGATATCCACTGATACACTACTATTGGCTTGAGCACCTTCTACTCTACCCGCAGGCCTTTTACAATGGATTCTTGACCAATGCTTGCCAACCACAACTTGGTTGCAAGACTTCAATGCTTGTGCAACTTCACCCCGAAGCCACAAGACTTTGACTCAATGAAGAGAATTATGTGTCTATGTGATCATGTAAATGATGCTCAATGCAAATTATGCTAGACAACACAAATTGCTCAACTAGGAGTTTGTAGAAACAAATCCAAGTTGTCAAATGTCTAAATGCAAGGCATAAAGACTTAGCTAGATGTTATCAATAACAACCAATCCTAGCTATCACAAACAATCACAATGAATCAACAAATATGCTCACAATGTATTCAACATAAACTTCGCATATATTCATGTGATTAAGACAAGACATTTAATCATTCACTAAATGCAAGTCTTAGACAAAAGTCTATCAACAAACAAACTCAATTAGATTTGTAGAGAATTTCCAACAAACTAATTGTTACACAAAATATGCATAAACATTCAATAAGCTTAACTAGTTGATTAAGAATCAATATTTCAACCTAGTTATCAATGAATCACAAATAAATGTTTATGACCTAGCTTTTAGGCAAAAATGACCTAATCAATTAAGCTATCAAAATACAAACCCAATCATGTTATCAAGACTCATAAATATGCAATAATAGAGTCTAGGTATTTAATCATGCAATAAATACCTAATCTAGAGTAAGAAGAACAATAAATGATATTCAAAGAGGTTCTTGCTTACCTAGTCATGAAACAATGAAGACCCATGCTCAAATGATGTTGAATGATGCAAGATGGAGATGGATTTTGGGTTTGGAGAGTCAAAGATGCTTTCTTGAAGCTTTCTCTCTCTAAAAATGAATTTTTCAGCTCTTGGTCGGCTAAGAAGAGAAGAGGAAGAATATATATGAAGCCCTAGTTAAAACTACATCGTTTTGAACTTGGGAAACTGAATCCCGTCAAAACCGCTTGCTAGACCGTGGCACAGGTAAGTGTCCAGACCGCGGTACATACAGCAGTGCACCATCTGGAATACACCGCGGTTGGGACCGCTATGCATGCAAGTGCACAAGTCGCAGTCCATGTCGCGCATGACGCACTGGAGAATACCGCTCCGTGCGCCGCGGTGCAAGCAAAGCCTGCCGAGCGGTCTAGGCCGCGCTAAAGGGAAAAATCCCTTTTTAACACTCAAGAAAAAAGTCTATCTTACATAAATGTTGTGCAAGTGTGAAGTGAGTGAGATGCACACAATGAAGCACAATTAACATGTCAAACATGTTATCAAATAAGATACAATGCAAGATATGATATCTAATGTAAGTTAGTGAGTGTTTTAGAAAAGGATGCACACTTATACAAACAATAAAGAACACAAATGCACGATAAACAAAACATGCATGAAGTGTGTGTGTGTGCACCTAAACTCTTCAAGAGACAAAGTCAAGTGAGTATACCTTTTGCTCTTGAAGTCATGGAGATGCTTGGAAGCTTGCCAATACGGACCTAAGCTACCCATTACACAATCATCCCCAATGTGGTGGTTTGTCATGAAATAAGCCAATCATAAAATCGAGGTCCTTACAGGAAACATTTGAAAAGTTCAAAGAATTCCGAGCTGAAGTTGAGAATCAATTAGGTAGGACTATCAAGTCACTATGATCAGATCGTGGAGGTGAGTACCTTGACCAAGAGTTTGAAGACTTCATGGTCGAGCATGGGATAGTTTCCCAACTTACAGCTCCTGGTACACCTCAGCAAAATGGTGTAGCGGAGAGGAGAAATAGAACCCTGATGGAAATGGTGAGATCTATGATTAGTTTCTCATCATTACCAAATTCCTTCTGGGGATATGCGTTACAAACAGCGGCATACATTTTGAATGTAGTGCCATCCAAATATGTTCCTAAGACTCCCCTAGAGTTGTGGAATGGTCATAAAGCTAGTTTGTGACATTTCCGCGTATGGGGGTGTCCAGCACACGTGCTGAAAAACAGAAGTGGAAAGTTAGACTCCAAGTCTGTGGTCTGCCTGTTTGTAGGATACTCCAAGGAGACCAGAGGTGGACACTTCTATAGTCCCGAAGATAACAAAGTATTTGTATCGACAAATGCAACGTTTCTTGAGGACAATTATATTAGTGACCATAAACCTCGTTCTAAGATTGTATTGAATGAGTTTGAGCCTGGTTAGACTAGTGTTTCATCAACAAGAGTTGTTGATCCATAAATATCTGAGAGTCAGATGGTTCCTGATCAGGATACACTATCACCTAGACGTAGTGAGAGGGTTGTAAGACAACCTGAACGCTATTTAGGTATAGGTGAGGGATAAAGTGTTATCTCTGCTAATAGTGTGGATGATCCATTGACATTTAAGAATGCAATGGAAGATCCTGATAAAGAGGAATGGCTTAAAGCCATGAATTTCGAGATGGAGTCCATGTACTCTAACTCAGTCTAGGATCTTGTAGACTTACCAGATGGGGTAAAATCCATAGGATGTAAGTGGATCTATAAGAGAAAGAGAGGAGTAGACGGGAAGGTAGAGACCTATAAAGCAAGGCTAGTGGCTAAGGGTTATACCCAGAAAGAGAGGGTTGATTATGAAGAGACCTTCTCGCCAGTAACCATGTTAAAGTCTATTAGGATTCTCTTATCCATTGCTGCCTATTTCGATTATGAAATTTGGCAAATGAACGTCAAAACTGCATTCTTGAATGGCAATCTTGACGAGATCATCTATATGATGCAACCAGAGGGATTCGTGTCTCCAGATCAAGAGCAAAAGGTTTGCAAGTTGCAAAGGTCCATCTATGGACTTAATCAAGCATCTAGATCTTGGAACATCAGGTTTGATGATGTGATCAAAACATATGGCTTTGAGCAGAACGTCGATGAGCCTTGTGTCTACAAGTGCATCATTGACAAAAAGGTAGTTTTCTTGGTCATATACGTGGACGACATCCTACTCATTGGGATTGAAGTGGGAGTGTTATCTAATGTAAAGGGTTGGCTGGCTAGCCAATTCCAAATGAAAGATTTGGGAGAGGCGAGTTATGTTCTAGGGATCCAACTTATAAGGGATCGTAAGAACAAACTCATAGCATTATCTCAAGCATCATATATCGACAAGATTCTTGTGCGATTTTCGATGCAGAACTCCAAGAAAGGTAATTTACCTTCTAGACATGGGGTTCACTTGTCTAAGAAACAGTGTCCTAAGACACCTCAAGAAGTTGAGGATATGAGACGTGTGCCATATGCATCAGCAGTAGGTAGTCTCATGTATGCTATGTTATGCACGAGACCGGACATCTGCTATGCAGTGGGAGTAGTCAGCAGGTACCAATCCAACCCGGGATTAGATCATTGGGTTGCTGTCAAGACTATTCTCAAGTATCTTTGGAGAACGAGAAACTATATGCTAGTGTATTCCGAACAGGATTTGATCCCGTTAGGATACACAGATTCTGATTTTCAGTCAGACAGGGATTCTAGAAAATCCACGTCTGGATCAGTATTCACCATAGGTGGTGGAGCCATTGTGTGGAGAAGTATAAAGCAATCTTGCATTGCTGACTCCACCATGGAAGCCGAATATGTAGCCGCTTGTGAAGCTGCTAAAGAGGCTGTTTGGCTCCGTAAGTTCTTGAGTGATCTGGAAGTTGTTCCAGATCTGGATAAGCCCATCACACTTTATTGTGATAACAGTGGTGCTGTGGCTAATTCCAAAGAACCAAGAAGCCACAAGAGAGGGAAGCATATAGAGAGAAAGTATCATCTCATTAGAGAGATAGTGCATAGAGGAGATGTGATCGTCACCAAGATAGTCTCACAAGACAATCAAGCTGATCCATTTACGAAGACCTTACCGGCTAAAGTGTTTTCAGGTCACCTAGATGGTCTAGGGTTACGAGACATGCCTCACATGCTTAAGTGCAAGTGGGAGATTGTTGGGGTTTATGCCCTAAAGATGTATTTTGTAAATGGATTTATGAAATAAATAAAAAGAAAAGTTCAATTCATTCTTGTTGTGTTGTTTATTTTATAACTTGTGCATATATTAAAATCCTAGATTGCCGGATGTAATCTCGAACTGTGTATATGAGTGTCATATACGGATGGATACAGTAAGAGACGTGCAATCTAAAGAGTCCATAGATAACAAATAAAGCTGGGTACTTTATTTGTGGTTAATCTATAGTTGCGGTCCATTCTGTAATGTACGGTGATTCTATCCTGAATCATTCATATGAGATATGGGAATGAAGGCACCTTGTATGATGTGATCATATATGACTGGGCCATGATCTATATGAATCTCTCACCAAGATTCGTTTACAGATAAGATTCATATATATCAACTAATGATGGCTATATGTGGGTGATCTTAATCTTGAGTGTCTTATCGACTCCTTCAGGTTAGATCGTGGTCTTTGATATACCATGGGTGAGGTCAGATGCAATTCCTGATCAATATACTCCGTATGTTGGGATTGCGGTTTGGCTTGTGGCTGGGAAGGTATGTACACAATAGTGGAATCCACTCCTTCTTGTGAGAAGTAGATGGTAGTTCCCTTAAGGGTTGATTCGGGGCTTGGACAATATGAGCGCTCTCCTAATTCCGTGAGGAAATAGGATTTATTGTTCATTAGAGAATCAATGGTACTTAAAGGATATCTGTAATTAGAGGGGTATAACGGACATTATGACCCAGCTCTAATTATGAACTACTATGGAGGATCACACCATGTGTAATAGCTATATCGATGGACACCGAGTTGTATCGGTCTGTGTAAAAACGTCTGCAGTTGAGAGAGTGCAGCTTCGGGTTTTTAGTGGAATAACACCGGAGTTAATAATCAAAGAATATTAATTAAAGAGTTTAATTAATAATTCCGAGGATTATTGGAGCTCAAAATACTGTAGGTCCATTAGGTCCCCTTGCTAGCCCGATCGATTTAGGTAACAAGGGTCACGGTTAATTAATTGGATTGTCCAATTAATTGTGTTACGAAAGTGACACGTATTTATTCGGGAAATAATTGAATAATGAGATTATTTAATTAATGAATAATGGTGATTAAATAAATTAAATAATAAGATTATTTAATTTTGTTATAATCACTAAATGGAGGATGTTAGTTGATATTTGATTTTAAATAGAATAAGATAATATGATTATTTTATTTTATTAAATTAAATATTTGAAATTGAATTTAAAATGTTTAAATTCAAAATAAATATTTAATTATCTTTTAAAATCTAAAGAGATATCAATTAAAGAGTTTTAGTTATAATAATATATATATATATATATATGATATATATTGATAACAAAAATATAGCACACAAAGGATATACACAAGTGTTTGTATATGATACAAACTCATATTGTGTGTAACACAAAAAGGAGATACAAAAGAGATAGTGTGCGTGTGATTTTTTTTTGAAAGAGAAACAAAAAAATAAAAATAAAAAAGAGAAAAAAATCAAACATATGTGCGTGCGAAGCAAGAGAGAAAAACAACAAAGGGGTTCATGCTGTGCACCATTAAGAAGAAAAAAAAAATATTATATTGAATATATTTTTTTAAGAACAAGAGTTGTTCTATGAAATATTCTCTTGGAAGAAATTGTTTCTTCTTCATTCTCTCTACATCCTCCTAAGTTCCTGAGTACGTGACGCGCCCACACGCAGTTACCAGTTCCGGGAATAGCTAGGAAGATCAGTGGTACAGGCCAGGAGCATATCGTAAAGTGAAGGAGCCTCCAAACGTTGGTAAGGTTCTAAATTTTCTTTTTAATATATTGATTACAATTTCCTGTGTTTACATATTGTATGTATTAGTTCCGGAAAAAGAATTGCGATCCTAAGTTCACTGGTCCCAGATCGTTTATGATCTGTATAAAAAATTTTAAAACCTATTTCCGCTGCGTTACCAGTGAATGGGGTTCCAACAGCTTGGTCTTAAGTGCCAGTTTATCTAAGGTCCAGTAATCCTCTAAAATTCATGGTACCTAGAGTCAGGAAGAAGGATGGTTTATGGCGCAATGACTGGATCATCGCATAAGCCGATTAGGGTAGCTCGCTACATGTCGGCAGGTCCGAGTTCTATGTCCCCACTCAGTTTAGTGGGAGGACCGAATGGGAGAAATGGAACATCTCTTCTGAGGTAGAGGGCATCCTGAGGAACATCAATGCTCGGTCCTATCTGAACCTCAAATTCCAAACTTCTGAACCTTTCGAGTCTGACAGGGTAGACTACTACCTTCGGATGTCCCACGCTCGACCAAGTACATAGCATTCTTTTCTATTCTCTTGCCTCTTTCTATTTTGTAATCCTCCCTCTTTGATGTTAATTTCTCTTTTTAATAGTTTCTGCAGTGCCCCTTCCAGCTAAGGAACCGCTTCCCCACTCTGGTTGTATACATCACTCTTCTTCTCCATCAACGTCCCAAATGACCTCTCATGTTGTACCTCTCCCTGGCCCCGATCCTGTTATAGGGGCCAACACCTCATCTGAATCAATCCAACCTGTAAACTCGGTTCCATCGAGGTCACCTCTCTGAACTCCTGCTTCATCCTCGACCGGTCCCTCAATTCGCTCCAACTTGGCTAAAATGGTGGCCAAACTTGAAAGGATCAAGGGTTCTCCCATTCAGGCCCAAAGACAGGCACCCCCGCCCCTATTGTTGGGTCTTCCCAATCAGCTCATTCTCCTTCTCCTGATATGCATGCTAATCGTCCAAGCAGAGTGGACAAGGAAAGAAATATCGGCCCTGTTGCTACTCCTCCCATTGATCTCTCTGTCCAGTCCGACTTACGGTTAAGGAGCACCGGTCAGGATAAGGTCCTGTCTCTTTTTAAGGCAACATGCCCTGGTGGTGGTTTGCACGCAATGTCTTCGATACCCCTTGATATCCTGGTTACTAAGGGGTCTGCACTCCTAAATGAGGTATGGTCTTCAATCATCTCTTCTATTTGGTCCTGATTCTAGGATGGTACTTACCACTTTCTTTTCCATTGCACTTTACAGGCTTTCAAGTTTACACTGGTGTTGGGCCAGCATGAAACAGTTTTCCAGGAGGAGGCCAATGTTGCTAAGGCAGAGCTAGAAGAGGCCAAGAAGTCCGATCATGTGATCGTCCTCCGACCGGTGATTCAATCCCAAGTGTTCAAACCGCTTCCGTTGATGGAGTTTCGATTCCATATGGTGAACGGCAATCCGAATTCGTTTTTTGTTATATCGAATTTACTTTCACTATTAATAAAGAAGCCCCTATGTAATTTTGATATTTTTATATTCGTTAGTATGTTGAATTTTATTTTGAGTTTTGACGTGGAAATATAAATGTAACTTTGTTATATTGTAAAATTTCATCATTTTATGTGATTTCTAAAAGTAATCCAATTTTATTACTCTTAGAAATCACATAAAATTGGATGATAGTCAAGTAATTAAACAAAAAATTTTGAGTTGACATAAATGACCTATATACGATTTGATAAAAAAAAATTTAACTATTACAATATTTTTTGATTTGAGGGGGGGATCTACAATTTTTTAAGTGTAGGTAAGAGAGGCTTACTATTGAGTCAACTTCATTTTGTCATTTGATAATTTTATCTTTGAACGAGGGTAAATGAAAAATTCTGAATTTTCGTAGTGAAGTTGCAGACAGATCAATGTGTTGTCATTTAATTTTTTGTAATTTTAAGAGAAGTTTAAGTATATTAATTGGTGATTTTAATTGGTGGGGAAATCATAATTTTGTTTTGACAATTCTGAGTATTTGGTATTGAGTGATTTTTAATTCTCCGATGGATATGGGGTAAAATCCTGATTTTGGGTACTAGAGTATTTCGATGGTATGCTAATAAATTATTTTCATAAATTTTAAAATTCTAAAAGCTTGTCAAAACAATTGGTTGTTCCGGTTGCTAAGCAGTTCGGGTCACAGATGCAGTTTACTGTATATTAAATTGGTTGTTCCTATATCTTTACGGGACAAAATAAAGTAGGCTAATTGATATTGATGTCCCTGAACTATACCTGAATTTATAACTTACCTTCTATACTTTTTTTTTATTATTGACCTCTCTAAACTCTCATAAATTAGCAATAGTTGAAGAATTTGCCCCATGTGAAACCAAGTGTTTACCAACAAAACGAGAGTTCAGGGGGTTTAGTGCCACTAAACCCCCACTAAATCCCCTGAACTCTCGTTTTGTTGGTAAAAACTTGGTTTCACATGGGGCAAATTCTTCAACTATTCTTAATTTATGAAAGTTTAGAGGGTTCAATAACGAAAAAAAAAGTATAGGGGGCATAATACATATTTTGGAAGAGTGTAGGTGGGATCAGTGCCAATTAGCCAATAAAGTAAAATGTGATCAAGTTCAAGCGGCAAGATTAATTCTCACAAGTCACAATCCATCCGCCGAGTAATACTATATAATCCAAAAAAAATTAATCCAAAAACTTTTATGTGATTTCTACGAGTAAATTGTTTTTTTTTACTACATAATTTATGAAGTGATATGGTTGATATTAATTTTTATTTTTAAGAAAAATTGACAACGTGGCCAAATCAAAGGAGACATTATTAACACACTTGCTTTCTCTCAAATTCAATACAGAGAACAAAAATAAACATTTTTTTTTGGAATAAAAACGTATTTTTTATTTTTATTTCGTTTCTTTTTAAAAAAAATTTATTAATCTTCTCCCTATTTTTTGTCTTATACATATATCTCATATGGATTCATATTTAGTGAAATTTATCTTTTAATGTAGAATTATTGATCTCATCTTAAATATGATCACAAAAAAAAATTTGTATATACAAGGAACTACTAACAAGTGTTGCATATCACTTAAATCCGAATTTTTATTTCTAGTACAAATAAAATAGTATGTATTCCAAACTAAAACATGATAATAACTGCATTTATAGGGTTCAAAATATGATAAAGACATGTAAGACGATAAGTATGAACACATTTTAATCAATAAATTACAACTTATCATCATAAATTAAATCATGAGTGGTGCTATTGGCACACTCCCTACTGATCTATTCATGCCCCACTTTTTAAAATCTTGATTTAATTAAATAAAATTAAATGTTTTTATTAAATTTTTTTGTTTATTTCTAAAACTACCCATTTTACTTATTTTTCAAACTTAATACATACCATATATGATCTTTCTATCTCTTATCTCTGTATCTGTATACATCTATCTCACCTCCATTGATTGATTTATTTTTTTTCTTCTTATTTCTTTATTTTTAGTTTTTTTTTCTTCTTATATCGGAAACGAAAAAAATAAAAAATAACAGTGTACTTCAACACAACGACAACTTGATATCATTCTGTAGAAAAAATAAACTTCAAATTTATTTTCAAAGAATGAATTGTTTCCAGATGCTTCCTAACATTGTCAGACAATTCTTGCTTTATGTCATTCTCAGATAATTCTTCAAGATGTTTGATATCGTTTTTAGACAATTCTTCAATTTTCTTGATATCGTTCTCAAACTCTTTCATAATATTTTAGATGTATGTAAGAAGCAGATTTTAGGGTTTAAGAGTTTAATTTTTTTTTTTTTTGAAGAAACGGATTATTGGGTTTTTTTTTGTTTTTGGAAAATGAATATGAGATTTTAATAGATTTAATTTGTAGAAGATTTTTTTCATAAATTGTATATTTCTTTAAGTAATTTTGATAAAGAAAAAAAATATTATATAATTAAAAAATGAGACATGAATAGATCAGTAAGGGATATGCCTAATAACACCAATCTTAAATAAATAGAGAGAAGACTTTTAAGCATCGCTAGAATTATGTGGTCGAGACTCGAGACATGGACATATGAACATGCCAAATAACATAACACTAAGCAAATGCATATGTCAAAAGTGCTTTTCTACTTTTCTACATAATTCATAAACCATTTTTTAGAAGGTTTGCCTTTCCTTCTTTCCCATAGAACAAAAAGCACTTTCTCTCATCTCCAACTCCGATTGTTAAACAAACAAGCCCTATTTTGGACCCATTTTACATGTGTGAATTTTTTTTATTTTCTTCTTTTCTTCTGCTAGTTCATCAGTTCATGTGGTCTGGTTTGCAAAATTTGTCTTATTAGGCCAATTCTAGAGGGTTAGAGATCAGTTGACCACAAAAGTTTTAATAATAGGTCAAGACATCTAATTGTTTAGTTTATAAATTCTCATTTATGGTTAAACAAAATCAACCAAATATATCAGTATTCAACACCCCTGTTCTAAAAGAAATTAGAACATTTGGTTCGTCAATCTGTCTACTTCTGGTTAACAAAGACATCGTTCATTAGATACAATTACACACTGTTTGGTCCACCGAACTACGAAGGATTGGATTATTTCGAGTCTCTCTTCCACATTTGGGGTACTACCGGATTGAATTGTCCAATCATGTAGATCCTATAATTATTGTTTTTAGTCCTAAGTGTGTTATTATTTTATTTTATTAATAATAAATTTTAAAATAATTTAATAAATTTTATTAAAAATATTATAAAAGTATTTTATTTAAAATATTTTTAGATTTTATTAATTAAATAATATATGATTTTTTATACCAATTAAATGATATATGATTAAAATATTCATTATATTAATTTTTATTTAATTTCAAAATATTATCAGATTTAATTCAATTTTATGTTGTACCAAACAAAACATAGTATTAATTTAATCTAATCTTATTTTTCTCCAAAAACAGTATATTATTAATTTAATCGAGTCCAACTTTATCTAATCACTATCTCATCTCATCTCATCTTATCTCAATCCTATCAAATCCTATAAAATAATCCAATTCAATCCCACTTATTAAACAGTGTCTTACGGTTTTACAGGTCAGGGTAAAATCCGTCTATGAGCAACAACTCACAAGTTGCACACATCAAATAAACCCTATCTTTTTCACATTCTTTGTAGTTAGCAAACATTACGTTTAGAGTTCATTCCATGCTCTCATATTTAGTTGATGCACGATCTAGGTTCCCATGATTCTAGAAGACACTAATCACACAGATTTTGTTCATAAACGTGCAACATTGCTCCACTTAATAGAGTAAAACTCTATAGACTTCTTCATGTCACATAATAGTGAAAAACTCTAGACTTCTTCATGCCATCGACATCACATTTAACATTTAACAATCATATCTCTTATTCCATTTGCCTGAGGTGGCACATAGATTAGGCCAACAATAATGGCATGAAGACAACCTCAAACAAACCAATATAGAGACCTTTATATACAAGCAAGTAGAAAATTAAATGAGTTGATAATCACATAAACGTTCCAATTCAAAGCACTTGTCAGTAAAAGACTTTCAATCTCCTCTTTAATAAGGGCTGAAGTAATAGTTCGCTTAGAAGTGCTTTGATATCACTGAAAGCTCTTCCGCTGTCCGATCTATTTTATAACGTTCGAAAGAAAATAGACAGAAAAAAGTTTTGGCAGGGGAAGAAAACCCTTTTCCACAAAAGCACGCCTATGCACAACATAAGATCATCTATGAAGAAACAATCAATGTCTAAACGAGATTTGTATTTATTTCCAGTCGGTCACCATGGAAAATATTACACAAAAGCCTTTAAACTCCTTTCAAAGGGGAAAAAAGACCGGCAAGACCAGAAAGCCTCAACAATTTTAACCCCCACAAACTGGGTTGAAATGAACATGCCTAGATGAGAATAAAAAAGAAGTGGCCTAAATCAAACCCTCTCTCTCCCATTCTACATATTCTACAACCCGAACATCAACCTAATAAAATTACCAGTAAAAAGGAAAGAGGATAAAAACAAAGAGGCGTGAAACAATACCTACTCTGTTAGATCTTTTTTCGAACCAAAACCTACCAACATTACACACAACTCTACTCCTTCAACACCAAACCGAAACTTACATCCCCCTCCCTCATGACTGTTTGATAAACACTTCTAATAGTATAGAACACAATGACTAGAACACTAACAAAAAGGCATAACGATAACCAAAAATAGGCCCCCGTTCGACAAGGAGAAAGTTTGTGACTAGTAAACACCAAGTATTGTAAAATGTGGGTTTTCAATCCCACGCACTGGTCACACCTGGACCATACCCTCCACCACCACCACCACCACCTCCACCTCCACCATACCCACCAGAAGCCCCATACCCAGCGTTACTGCTACCCCCACTGTAATAATCAGAACCGCCCCTGCTAAAAGAACTGTCCCTCCGAAAGTCTCGACCACCAAACCGGCCTCCCCCAGATCGACGATTTCTCCCACCACCATAAGAAGCACGAGCTGCATACCGAGTTAGCCAAGCAGGTACTTCTTGATTTGACTCCTGCATAAGTTCAGCTAATGCCTTTGCCAATGAGGCATTGTTCTCATTGAAGAAGGCAGTAGCCAATCCTGATTTCCCAGCTCGTCCTGTCCGTCCAATGCGGTGGACATAATCATCTATATCATTTGGAAGATCAAAGTTAACCACATGAGCAACATGGGGAATATCAAGACCACGAGCTGCCACATCAGTTGCCACCAAGATAGGGGTGTTTCCAGTTTTAAATGATCTTAACGCCAGTTCTCTTTCCTGGAAACATGTAAAAAATATGATGTTAAAAAGCATTACTGCAGGCAGGAGATGGAAGATGTGAGAGCATCATGCAAAAGCATATCCAACAAATCACTCAACTACACAGAGAGAACAGAAACAAGACATGTCACATAAGCCCAAGCACACGCATCATGTGCCTGGTTAGATACAATTCATATACAGTAACAAGCCATCCATGTATTTCACTGCTCTTGGAATATTCATGAAGAATCTCCAGCAATTCGATGCATTGGTATATATTTCCCCATTGTATAAACATACAGTAGGCACATATATCCAAGACCAAAAGTAAGCATGTAACCAAGCCATGCAGCATACATAATTTACAAAAAAGCCCCATCCATGACAACCACTTAATAAGAATCAACAAGGAATTAACAAAGATAATCTAAAGACTTCTCTGCAACTAATTTGACTATTAATGAGCACCACCCAAACATTAACTCCAAAATTTGTAAATGAAACGCCTAAAACAACTGATAGCAGGACCATGAATGTTAATGTATTGCAATCTTTGAACATAGCACATACTGTTGCTGCTTCTTGGCAATATTTACTGGTTCTTAAGTGAAGCCTAGAGTAGACATGGATATCATCATTTTTATGTCAACAGATATATTGTGGTAACCAAAATACAACAGCATACACAGCAAATAATGAGCATTTTATAGTTCAGTTTCACAACAGGCTGAATGCTTAGGAGTGTATATAGCCAAAATGACTACTTCATCACTTCAGGAAAAACAATCCTGAAGTGGGTACCACTACATACTGCTAATTAAAGCTTCTTTGTTTCATTCATTATAATTCTTCAGGTAGAAATACAAGTTTCTTTTGTTCATGTATTAGGGAAATGGATGGACTGGATACAGAATACTTCAAAATTTCCCAATTCCCTAGATTTCAGATTGGAATTAAACTATTAAAGAGATAATTTTCCTGGAAATTTCAGAAAAATCAGCATTTGTAGCAAATCATTCATAAATAAAGGACTAAATGACATTTAGCTCCTAAGAGGACATCCCCGTGCATTATCTATTCTTCCAAATGATTTCTGCACCCATCATGATGGTCTGCTATGAAAGTCTCCTCTAACCCTCAAACAATATCAAGCACTTCATATATGTCACATTCTGTCAAGTTCAGGTTTCCTGCCCTCTTCCCATGACCCAGATCAGTAATATCCAATTTGCTTACAGAAACAAATATGGGAACCCCTAGTCCTGTCTGCCAAAGTAAAACATGCTATTGGATACAAATTATGTATCTCTATAACTAGCTACTCAAACTATTACTAAAAGAGAGATTATTCTATCTACAGGTGTCTTAGAAAATGCAGCCACTCTGGGAAGTTCCATATGATAGTGGGAGGAGATTATGCAACAGGACCAATGTTGAGAAGTATAAATGACATGTAAGTGAAGGATCATACAGAAAAAACACGATAACTACATTTCACCATAATTAAACAGGTTTCTTAAAAATCGCATCAACACTCATTCCCAAAACTTTGAATTCCACGCATTTAAGGAGGCATTTCGAAAGTTGACTTTCAAAATCTATCACTTACAAGATTTTCAAAAAAAGAAAATAGGTGTAGTTTTGGAAGTCAAGAAACATCATAGCTTGTCTTTTAAAACAGACAGAAAGTTTTGGCACATCCAAGAACAGAGAAGGATACGATTCTCAAGACAGAAAGGATTGCAATAGCAGATAACTATGGGCAAGAATACAAAATGTTTCTTCATGATGACAGATGCATTGAGACAAAAATTGCATGTTTCACGATGATAACATGGAATGATTCATTCAAGATAACATTAGTGAAGCCAAAGAATATTAACCAGACAAATATTCTCAAATAAGGGTATCATCTAGATACTCCTTAGTGGAACTACAACTTAAAAGAGACCATAGTTGTCAAAAGCGTGCTTAAACGAAAAGGCAGGCTGGCGGACCCTGTCTCGCCTGGAGACAAGCTAGGTGCAGAACCTTTCCTCATGTGCCCGCTTTTGGTGGTTAGGCTCTGAGGCGCACAAGCGAGCTTAAGCATGCTTAAGCGTGTGTTTTTTGTTTTGGTGGTCAGTTCGGTCTTTTTGTGTTTTTTATAAAAATAATGGGTGGGCTTTTGGTTATTTTGGTCTTTTTGTGTGGTTTTGATACAAAAAGGGTTTTAGGGCTTATTGTCACAACAAAAAGAGTCAACATTCATCTCCTCTCTAGCTCTCCTCAGTCCTCCCCGATCTCCTATCCAAGCTTCTCTCCTCATCTTCCAAGTTCCAAGAGACCAAGAGTCAAGACCCAAAGGAAGGCTCCTCCACCAAGAGTTGAAGAATTTCAAGTTAACAAGCAAGTTATATCCTTTTTTTTTAATTCCGAAATTAATCATACATCTCCTTTCTACAATCCTACCTCTTTTCAACTTCTAAATCCCCAAATTTAATGGCGTTATGCTGCTGAATTTTTTCTTTTTTTTTAAGATATGATTTTTTGAATCAATTGTTTTTTAAGATTAATATTATACCATTAATTATGTTGAATGTTGATGCCATGATGTATGATGTGGAATTATTGATGCCATGATGTATTATTGATATGCAATTATGCATGTGTGAATCAATGTTATGTCCTTATATAAAAAAAAGAAATGGAATGATGTTAATGATAGAGATGATAAGCTTGTTTTTATAGCTGAAGATAATTTGACATGGAATGATGTTGCTACAGCTGCAGGGGTTGGTGAGCCTAGTTATCGATTTAGATCGAGAGAAGCTTCTTCATCAAGGCCAAGGGTACCACAACAATCTCAAGTTCGACCATCAAATCGATTATTTGATGAGGAGGAAAGTGAAGAAGAGATTGAAGGGGAAGATGAGGGAGATCAACTTCAACCGGAAGAAGAGATTGGAGGGGATGATGATTATGAATTTGATTTAGATGCATTAACTTGTTTTTCTTAGAATTGTGATGCTTTTAATTGTTTTTGCAACTTTAAGTCTCTTTTGAAGTTTGAACTATGAACTATGATGCTATTTCTTTTGAACTATGATGCTAATTATTATTTATTTTTTTTTATTATGTGTTATGGGGAGTTTGCATGTAGTCATTTGAAAAATTATGGATAAAACAGGTCTATACTTGTTTTTATAAACACAATCCGCCTAGCTTCAATCAGGCGTTCGCCTCGCCTAGCGCCTAGCGCCTAGAGCCTAGCGCGTCAGAGGCCCCTAGCGCCTAGCGCCGCTTAAATTTAGAATGAGACCATAAATTTTATGATTCTACTAATGTCCAATCATATTGTCCTAATTATGCAGCCTTGTCTCTTGCAGCCCCCATAACAACAAAATAAAGATTTGAAAAAAAAAAACAAAAACATCCCAATCGTAGAATTTAACAACGTATGTATATTTTTTTCCAATGAGATAGACTCCACAAAAAATCATTTGATAACAACAAAAATATACCTGTTGTGTTCTATCACCATGAATAGTAGTTGCAGGAAAACCATTGAGACACAACCAATGTTCCAAAGCATCAGCCCCCTTTTTTGTCTCCACAAACACTAATGTAAGAGCTTGCTGCAGATGTTGAACCAGGAAAGAAACAGTTGCAAATGCGGTACATTAAAGATTGTGGAACCCAGAAGTTACTAATCAAGTAAAATTTCACTGAGAATGTAAATCATGTTTTTTTAAGAAAAAAATCCCAAATATCACAGGGAAATAAAATGAACATTTGTGCAAGATCAGAATTCGGGAAGAATAGAATAGAGTAACAGCATGCGCTTTTCCTTAAGTACCTTGCCCTGAACACCATTTGCCCTTTGTGCATGAAGAAGGTCCATAAGGTGACTTCTTTTGTCAGACTCATGGACAAATTCAACTCTTTGGACAATCAAATCAGTACTCGAACCCACCCTACCAACAGCCAAAAAGATGTAACTTGCAAGAAAATCAGAGGCCAGTCTCTGCATGTCAGCAAGTAGAAAGGCATCAGATGGATGTAATTTAAATAAATAAACTCAAAAATAACTGAATTGCTATCCTGCACTACTTATACATCTCAAACTGTCTTCCGGGTTAATGCAAACAGAAGAAAAAAAAAATCACAAGCAATAACTAAATACTTGTATCTGATGTCTTGCACCTACCATCAAATTAGATGAAGTGTAAAACTTGTTGCACTTCTAGCAAAACTTAAACTTGCAACTCCTTTGCAATAGAAACATAATGCTTAAATGCAAAAACAGTATCAAGCGCTTAAACTGTAAGACTCCTAACAATGAGGAAAACAAACCTGTATTTCTTTAGGAAAGGTGGCACTGAAGAGCATAGTCTGTCTAACACCGGCTGGGGGCATGTCCATTTGTTCAACAATTTTTCTTATCTGAGGCTCAAAACCCATATCAAGCATTCGATCTGCCTCATCAAGGGCAAGATACCTGATCATTTGCAATGAAACTCTAGCCCTTTCTAACAGGTCTACCAATCGTCCAGGAGTTGCAACAAGAATATCAACACCTCTCTCCAGTTCTCGCAGCTGAACAAATACAATATCATCAGTTCATTGAAGCATAGACAACAGCATTGGACCTAGAATTCCCTGATACAAACTCTATTCTTTCACATGAATGATAAAGATATTATCATCACATGCTTCTGGTGTCCTAATTTTACAATGAAAATGCAGGAAGGACCAACCTTGACTTATCAATATAAACAATTGACGAGTGTAACAGGAGTGAACTACAGCTGCTAACAAATGGGGAAGTGACAGAGAAAACAAGAAGAGGTCTGTCAAGCATTTAATCACTAAATGCCATGACACAACAATTCGAAACACGGACTAAAATGCATGAATATTATCACTTGTAAATTGACAAATTAAAGCAATAAGACCAAAAAAAACATAGTTTACACATATGCATGTATATGTATATGTATGTATGAATGCTTGTAAACAGCACCTGTTGATTAATAGGTGCTCCTCCATACGCAACAACTACTTTAACACCGGTCTGATACGAGAACTTCTTAGCTTCATCATGTATCTGCAAATATGTTCATAATTCATCAAATTCTTATAATGCCTATAAATGTATATAACGAATACCAAATAAATAGACGAAAAACTTGAACTTACTTGCATTGAAAGCTCCCTAGTTGGTGAAAGAATGAGAGCAAGCGGGTAGACAGTCCTTGCCCCACGGACTGGCCTTTGTGGCGCTTGGCCCCTCATAATTCCACTAATAATTGGGAAACAGAAAGCGGCAGTCTTGCCAGAACCAGTCTGGGCACATGCCATCAAGTCCCGTCCTCCTAGGGAAATTGGGATTGCATGACGCTGCACAGGCGTGGGCTTCACGTACTTGCACCTCCGGATATTCTGATTGAGTGCCTCACCCAAGTCAACCTCTGCAAAGGTATTTACTGGGGGAGGTACATTATCACCACTTGTTTCCACTGGAATATCCTCATAGGCATCAAAGTTAATGCCAGTATTCTCTTGCTCATTAAATGCCGGCTCTGTATCATCTTCATCTTCGAATGGGTTTACTTCCCGCTCTCTACCACGATCCCACCCACCACCTCTGCCACCACCCCATCCACCAGCACGTCCACCACTGTAGCCAGATCGATTAAAGTCATTTCTGGGGCCACTCCATCTGGACCCACCACCATATCCAGGTCGATCATTACTCGCCACAGGCCCATTGTATGCTAGAGCAGGGGCAAGAGCAGGTGGGTCTGACGAGGCTTGGCGGTTTCGGAGATGCGGAGGAACATATGTGCTTCTTCCAGGTGCTGAAGTGGTACCAGCAGCACCGTTGTTAGCAGAAGAACCAGCAGTCACATTCTCGGCCGCAGAGTTGGCAGCCAAATCAGCCCATGAAGTTCTCGTACTCATCACAATTCACTCTTTTTTTTCCTTTTTCTTTCCACGATCAACAACAAATCCTGCCACCTAAATCTAAATTAAACAGCTCTTTTGTCCAGAAAACAACAATTCACTTCAAATTTCACACTATAACCTTAGAGTTAGATTAGTACACCAGTTTGATAAGTTTTCTATTGTCTGGTAACAGACCCTTCCTTTATCAACCGAACCAAATAACCCTGATAAAACAAGAAAAAGAAAAATTATATCAAAATTTTAAACTTGAACAAGGGCACAACAATGTCAACAACAAAAAAAATTAAATATTCTTATAAAAAAGACACCTTAAACATAGATACATGCTTATATACTTATGCAAAACTTTCGATTAAGCAACCTAAAAGGCTAAATCAAAAACCTGATCTGATCAGGCAACGAACACACACAAATTGTGACTGCAACAACCAAACAAAAACGCAAAAAGACAATGCAAGAATGATGCATGCATCGAGTGGCTTGAAAGAAAAATGAAAACATCTGCAATAAAAAGGAGCAAAACGACAATATCTTAATACAGCAAGAGAAAAAAAAACCCTAACTTTTCTTCAAAAAAAAAAACAAACCAGGCCCAACAAAATTCAAAACTCAATGAATAAAACCCACAAATCAAAACAACAAATTTGAAACAACCCAGGTAATAATTTCCAAGAAAGAACCGCAATTCGCTCACGATAAAACGAAATGCTAGAACTCGAACCACAAATAAGGAAAAAAAAAATCCCCAAATTCAGCAAATCGACGATTTTTAAAACAAACCCGCATCCGTGAACAGAGAAATCGATAACAAATTCTTATACAAATAAACACACACACAAATAGAGATACAAAGAACATAGACAGAGAGAGATAGAGAGACCAACCAACCTGGAATTGTTGAAGAAGAAGATATGGGGAGATCTCAATAGAAACCCTAAATGTTAAGATACACAGAAAAAGAAAATATCTTTGGGGAGGAGTGTTATATATATATATATATTATATATATGTATATTTATTTATTTTGCCTGCGTTTTTTATTTTGAAAAAAATAAATAAAATAAAAAGGTCTTCTAATTTTCTTCGTCAATACAACGGATTCAAAAAAAGAAAAAAAAATAAAAATAAAAAAATAAGCCAAGGACCGTACAAGTTGCGGCCAGCGTGAATCGGTGTGTTAAAGTTGAAACGAGTGGTCTTAAAACGCACCGCACTGTCCCCTCTTTATATGGAAAATTATATATTGTCCAATTTTGGTATTTTGCATTTATAAATATCATTATATAATAATAATAATACCCAACCGACAAGATGGGTTGGTCCAGGTGGTGAAGCCCCTCAAACCTACACCACTAGGTTATAGGTTCGAGTCCTCCCCCTCTCCAAAAAACCCTGAATTTATATAAAGTGTAATACTTCAAAAAATAATAATAATAATACTACCCAACCTAAGTAAGGAAATACGGAGTTTTGTCACATTTTTAAGTTAGTGTTTCAAGATTATCACCACTTTAATAACTTATGTTTTAAAGGCACCAAAGTAAGTGACTTCCAAAAATACCCTCACTTTACTCTATTTTTTTATTTACTTTTCAGTTTTTCTTGTTTTGATTTTATTATTTCATCTTCTTCATAGTAACAGATCTCTATTGGAGGTCGATTGACCAACTTTATAACATTATCAATGCATCTTCATTGGATTCGTTTAGTGGCGCTACGTTTACGCACTCGGGGGTCGAGTTCAATTTAAAACTGAAATTGGGTTTTGGTTTAGAATCTTCTATTGTTAAAGTTGTTGAAGGTTGGGATTTTCTAGTAGGGAAGAAGATAAACAGTAATTTAGTTTGTGAGACTTTTATCCGAGACTTTTGTATGCTTCCCGATTTCCATAAACATTCCAAGACTTTTATCCGAGACTTTGGAATGCTATCCGAGACTTTGGAATGCTTTCCAAGACTTTTATCCGAGATTTTTGATGCTTTTTAGACCTTTGTTTTAATGTTTTCCGAGACTTTTGTTCGAGCTCAAAACTCGCCACAGTCGTTGGTCGTGTTCTATGACAGTCAACGTAATCATGTTTGTGGTCCGTCTTCTCTATTGCCGTCTCCATTCAAGTGATCATCTATGTTTCAAAGAGACTTTATCTCTCTACTTTAAACAAAACTAAATTATAAAAGCTGACGTGGAGGTACAGTGGTGATATTTTTGGAAGAAACTCACTTTAGGTGTCTTTTAAACATAAGTTATTAAAACGGAGGCAATGTTGAAAAGCCGTCTCCAAAAAGTGTCATTTTATTTTTAGACTCCAACCTAAGTAGCACGAATACGGGGATATGGCAAATCTCTAAATACTAGGATACAGATACAGAACGATACATCAATTAAAATAAGGGAAAAGTTCAAATATAGCCATTAGAAACATTTAGGTAATTGTTTTTAACCATATTTGAAAATTTAAATGTTTATAACCTTGTTTTTACTCTATTACTATAATGCCCTTATATAAAAAATAAATAAAATATCTCAGCCTCTCTTCTTGTTCGACCATAAACCAGAAGACAAGGATAGAGGGAGAGATAGAGAGTGATACCACCGTCGTCGAGGAGAGACCATCGCAAAGAGGAGGGAAAGACGATGCACATGGTGGAGACGATGTTAGAGAATGAACCTCCACCGATAGGAGTCTATCGAAACCCATTTTCTGCTGGAGATTTCGTCGTAAACTTTGAAAAGGTGAAACCTGGCTTGAAAACGTGAAACATTCAATCGAAACGTAAAATAAACGTGAAACCTTCATTTTTTGCAATGAAGGTTTTTTTTTTATGTAAAAAAATCTTGAAACCAGACATTTTGAACCTAAAAACCTAAAAAAAAAAAAAGAACAGCTTGAAAAGTATAAGGTTTCACGTTTTCTAAGCTAAGAAACCATTTTTCTACGAAAAAAATCTATGGTTTCTGTTAGGAATATGCTCAATAGCAAGAGTGTAATATTGTAATTGACAATCTTTTCATATTAATAAAGTGATTTCTGGTTTTACAAAATCTTATAGCATTTATAATGATAATTGTCAAAGTAAATAATCATAAGGTCAAAAGACTATGAGAAAGGAAGAATTGTGGATATGTATGAGGTAGACACAATTCTTTAGTTAGTCTTGAATAAACGTTCACAACTTAAGTTAAAGGTTAGGCACATTTATCTTGATAAAGCTGTAGAATTCTTTTGCTGACATTTGAGTGGGATCAAATGAGTTATGATGAGTCTAAAATCATCGAAAAGGTCTTCTAGTAAAAGAATCTAGTGCACTGGGTGCATTGAACAGGATCACAATGAAATATTTTAACTAGAACCGTCAGTAGATACAAGTCTTTTCATTATGAGGACAATCGGAGAGTCTATCTTAATCCTGAGATAAATGATGGACTTATGATTGCAAGTGTTATCATTTGAGCTATCAATGAGTACGATTATATAGCATAGTCTATCCTCGATAGTTTGGTGGTATTCATTTGTTAATCGATAGAGGACTTTATTTATAGATATGGACATCGTGGCTCAATTTATTGAATGAGAGTATAATATTATCATATGGATATTTTGAGATATTGGATATTAAATCTCAAAGTTGAGTTTTCGATAATGTCTACTGAAAACATGGCTTCTGGACAAGTCAAAATATCCAAGTTCAAAACATGGTCATATGAGTAAATATGGTAACTAGGAGAGCTATATGCAGTCTATGAGTTCTTGGCGATTACTGATATTATTCACGAGGATACACTATCTCCAATAAGATTGTCAAAGGTATGAATGAGAAACATCTTCTTATTCTATCTTTATTTAAGAGTTCAATTTTAGCTCTTTAGTGGAATGAGCTAAAATTAATAGATCGGACCTAAGTGAATCATTTGTTGATTGTGATTAGGTTATGTCTATTGAAGCTTAAATTTAGATAGTCCGCCAAGATCCCCAATCCACACGGACTTGCATGGATCACTTGATATATTCTACAAGACTAATTTATGGGTCCATCTAGAATTGTATTTAATATATTAAAGAATATAATTTGCACATTATCTATTTAATGGGCTTGCTCAAATTATATTAATATATTAATGAGAGGCATGTGAGCTTGTTTCTTTTAGTAAGAATGAGTTTGGTTCACATGTGAGCTTTTATTTAAAGCCTGAATGAATTAAATAAAATAAGAAAATAATATTTGGCCCATAATTTTTGTATGTGGGCGGCAAGACTATAATAATAGCCTAAAATATTATTTTATTTTATTATTTGATTAAATGGAAATTAATTAATTGATTAATTAATTATTTAATTATAAATCAAAATCTTTTTCTGACTAGGAATTATGTTTCCTAGTAGTATACTATTATAGTAGTATAATAAATATAAAAGACTTAATTTGGTAAGTAGATAAATAAAAAAATTATTTATCTAATCAAATAAGGAAGTCTTTAATATAATCATAAATACACTATTTGAGTTGGATTAGGAGTCTTGGTGTGGAAAAGAAATCTTTTTTGAAAAAAAGATTCTTTGTTACCAAATAAATCCATCTAGACATAGGATTCTTGCCGACCAAGTAAATCCTCTTTAGGAAAATGATTTGTATACCTAGATATATTATTAATTTCAGAATTAATAGGAAGAGGAAGAAAAAAAAAGATTTTTTTTTTAGAGAAAGAATTTTTTATTCTCTTGCTTTTGAAAAAAAAAATTCCAACTCTAGAACATAGTGAAAATTTGGCCAAGAGGAAGAGAGAAAGATAGTTCTAAATTCGATAGTGCACTTGCAAGCCTTTACATAAAAAGGTTTTGTGCACACTTTCGATTTAGGTTCACGCGAGTTTCAATTATAACGATTGTGAATTCAAAAGTGACCGGAAAGATCTTTCTAGGCTCTAGGAGTTTTTGTAATAACGATCAAGAAAGAGGATTTCGTTTTTCCATTCTCAGGTACGCAATTCAAAGAATAGGGAGACCACGCTCTTAGATGATTCACGTTCGTGATCGGATTGGAAGATCTTGCGGATTACCATCGACGCTAAGTCAATCAAATCACGCGACAAGAGGTATGATATCTTTTGAATATATGTATGTTTAATTAATTAAAGGATTAAGGTTCAAATATTGGAAAAAATTTAAACTAGACTAAATTCATTTTTAGTCTCACTTACACTGCGTTTTCGTATTTTTCCCAACAGGTTTCATGTTTTGTCTTTTGAAAAATTTATGTTTTCTGAGAAAAATATAAGGTTTCACATTATCTGCTAGGGTTTCACGTTTTTGTTTCGTGAAACCTTCTGGAAATTTCAAAATCTTTGAAAAATCGATGAATCTTGCCAAATACAATCCAAATTATTGCAATAACACAAAACTCATGGTTTAAATAAACTATAATGAACAAAAATAATGTGAAAACCTAATAAATTTTACATACTCTAACCACTTCGAGAGCCAATTCAATTGTTTTTTGTCCAAAAACTTTCCCAAACAATTCCCATCAAACCTTCAACTCAAGCTAGAACCAAGCTTAATTGAGGATCTGAGTTTTTGGAGCAAATTTTTTTTGTTGTAAAAATGGAATTCAAATCTTTGTTCAAGTTAGATAATGGAAGAAGAAGAGAAGAATAGAACTGTCGTGGAAGAGAATAAGAAGAAAAGAAAATTATAAAAATTAAAAATTAAGTGCTTGGGTGTATTTGTGTAATTTTGGCTAGGGATTGAAAGAAATTATTGAAAGATGTTGTAAAGTCCTCTATTTTATGATTGACTTATATTATGACAAACCACATTGGAGATGATCTTCTAATGGGTAGCTTAGGTTCTCGATGGCAAGCTTCCAAGCATCTCCGTGACTTCAAGAGTGAAAGGTATATTCACATGACTTTGTATTTTGAAGAGTTTAGGTGCACACACACACACTTCATGCATGTTTTGTTCATCTTGCATTTTTGTTCAAATTGCCTATATATGTGCATCCATTACACATTTCACACGTGCACTTTAGTTGTTAGACCTAAGTGTGGTTTTGTATGATGTAATTTATTTCTCGATGATTGATTGGAAACGTCCGTGCATGCACAATGGTATGCTTATCTTAGCGCGATGGGTGACAAGTTGAGAAGGTCTATTTCTTCTCTTGGTTTGGTATTAAGTCTCATGGTCTTATACCTTGAGTTTGGGTAATCTTGGTGTTATCCAAATATGACATTTGGTCACTCAAATGACCATAACTCTTTCTACAGACATCGAAACCTCATTTCGTTAAAAGGAGTAGAAAGTGGACAGTCCATACATTTCCAACAGTATAAAATTTTCGATATTGTTTGGTCTTGTTTTGAGCCGCTTGAAAATCGGGCTGGGTGCTAAATTCCCATTGCCCGGGTAATGTGCGAGTCCCTACCCGCGCAGTCACCAGCGAAGTCTTCTCCGAGGTTTTTCATGGTTCCAGAGAGTGGGTAATGCGCGGGTACTTATCAGCGTAGTAGACCTGTGCACTGTAGCATTCTTGCCTTGAAATCTTTTTCATCTTCTTCCCCTATTTCGACCTAGAACTCAAATTTCCTGATCTTAGAAAGAGAAAGAGTTCCCCTAGTGAGAGAAAGCACCAAGATTACTTCTTTAACTCTCTAAACCCAAAACTCATGCATACATGACATCATTCATGCTTCAATCTTTCATAGGTCTTCTTGGTTTCATGACTAGGTAAGTTACAACTACATCAAATCTCATTTATTGTTATTCTTACTCTAGATTATGTATTTATTGCTTGATTAAATACCTTGACTCTCTTTATTGTATATACTTATGAGTCTTAATAACATGATTGGGTTTGTTTGTGATAGCTAGCATGATTAGATTATTTTACCTAAATAACTAAGCCTTGATTGTTGTTGTGAGATTGTTTGATGACTAGGTTGATAGATTCATGCTTATTTATATAGTCAAGCTCTCTTGAATGTTCATGAGTGTTTATTTAACAATTAGGTTGTTATACCTACTGACGTAACGATTTTTGTGTCGTCGAAAAGCATCGTCAAAATATTTATAATAAAATCAACCTTGCTACAAGGCACGAGTCAAAAGACATAAAAATAAAACTAGTACAGCGTGCAAGCAAGGGTATCGTTCCGCATGGATGTGTTGTTAACCGTTTCAGGTTTTAGAGTTTAGGGAAAGCATGTAAATAGAATGCGGATGAAGTGAGAATGGTGTGTGTGTGTGTGTGCATGAAAATGAAAATGAAAATATGCAAATGTAGAAATAAACAAGAGAATATGGAGGGGTGAGAATGTTGATTAAGTGAGAAATAATAAAAGGGTGGATAAGAGAGATGCATGAAAGTGGTCACACAAGGGTTTACAAGTCCACCAAACATAAATGCACACAAGTGGGTTGTTAAACATTAAGCACATCCAATTCAAGTTAAGGGTTCGTTTTTGCCTCAATCCGATTTATACCCATTCATAGAGCTAACGGTTGAAGAGTGTGTCGAGAGTCTCTCAAACACGAAACTGCAACCAACATATTTGAACCAATCCTACAAACCAATGCTAGATTGAGCCTCAATACTAACATGGTAATGTAAAACAGCAACGTTAAGTCTAATGAATGTGGAAAGAGTAATTGTTCCTCCAACCATAACGTGCCTAGAGCCCCTAGCGCAAGAAATAGCCGAATTCCCAATTATTGTATCTCTAATCATAACTCACCTAGAGCCCCTAGCGCGAGGAATAACTAAAGACCATTGTATAACAAAAACAATGAACCAAACCTCTTTAAATATGGCAATTAACAAGTTCATTCATTCTTCCTAGCTAATTAGCCAAGACTATGCCTATATGGCCCTCCTCAAGCACAATCCTAACTCTAATTCACTCAAACCCATCCATACAAATGCAATCCGACCTTCCATCAACATACACACACAAATGGGGCATTTGATTACAACTACTACTACAATTACATTAATCTACTCATAATCTCATTCATGAACACATATTACTTTCCAATCTCCATACACAAGCATTTCAAGATAAGAGATATAATCAATGATAACAAGAATGAATCAAAACACAAATTAGATATAAAAACAACCACACATTATATTGAGCACAAATTAGGTTTACAAATATTCCCAAGTGGGGGATTACACAATTAAGAAAACATGAAATAAAAGAGAATGGGTTTAAAGGATACAACCCTTGAAGAAATCCCTCCAAGTGCTCCATAAATCCCTAGCTCGAAATTGTTCGAAGACCACTCCTATCTCCTTGCAATCAACTCTCAAATGTGGTGGGTGATAGGTAGAAATGGTGTGGTAGAGACATCCATGGAGGAAAACCTCCGTGGATGCTCTTGAAGATCCTCTCTCTCTTAGGAAATGAACAAAATGAAGAAGGGAAGAAGAAGTGTGGGCTGTGTATATCTGAAGAGAAGAGGAGAAGAGGTGAATTTATAGTGTTGGGAGTTAGGGCTGGAAATGATGGTGAAAGGACGAAACTGCCCCTGAAAATTCGTTAGAATTGGCCTCTCGCTGGTCAATCGGCGGTTGGATCAGCGGTTGAGGTGACCGCCTTTCTGACCGCCAAATTACTGGTGTTCTTCTAGACTAAAACGGTGGTTGAAACGGCGGTCATGGTGTGACCGCCAAACTGGGCGCTGAACTTCTGGAACCTACTGCCATGAAACAGTGGTCGAAACGGCGGTTATGGTGACCGCCGAAAGGACCGACGAATGTCTTCTTTTCTGCACTCGTTCCGTAAACTGCTGGAAGTTAGAGGGGGTTCTACGACGGGCTCGGTGTCGCGTTCTGGCTTGGCAACGGATCAACAGTGGAACACGACTGGGCTTAGATCGCGTCGCGGTCTTTGTGAACGGTGAGGCACGGCACTCTGAATCTTCCAATTTATTCTCTTTTCGGCACGTTTTTGCCTCCCAAACTGTTCTTTAAGCTCAAAACCAAAATGTAAGGAATATGTACCTACACATGGCTCAACAAACACATTTTATACAGAATACGCTCGAAAACGAGAACAAATGATAGGAAATTGGGGACCTAAAATAGGTATAAAATAGTCCGATCAAATACCCTCAAACCTATCTTTTGCTCGTCCTCGAGCAAAACAAAAACAGAAAAACAAACAAACAAACATATAACAGTAAAAATAAATAAAAACTAGGCTAGTTCACTTTCGTAGGAAACACGATGGCACTTAGCACGTGCCACAAGCCTTTGAACCTTTAGGCGGCTCTAATAGGAGGAGTTATAGTCTCTTGAGGGTTTACAGTTACGACACCCATAAACGTATACTCTGCAAGAAAATTGGTTGAGTTGCAATCCAAACATACCAAGCAAAAACAACACATGCATGCTAGAATCTCAAATATACCAATCAATAAACATGTATCACATAATGCAAGTATGCCAATTCTTAGGATGTTTTCGGTTTACAAAACAACTACACTTGAATGCTTAAGATAAAATTCGCCTCGACTCTAATCCTCACCAGATTTCAGTAATATATTTTCACTCAGAATCCTAGGTGTACTCTCTAGCAAACATATGCGAATGAGTTTATGTACGTAAATCAAATATAATCGCATATGGGTATTTTCAATAAATGCTCAATTTCTGAAAATCGATCTCATGAAAGGAATTGAAATACCATGAGCGTGGAAAGAGCATGCATCAACTCACATTCCCAAAATAGACCTCTTAAGAGATCAAATGGACTTTCCCTAATTGTATTTAGGGCCAAGGTGATTTGGTAGTGTAGGGGATGGAGGATATGGTAGGAGTGGGAAGATAAAGCTACTAACCATGCCAAGGTGTTTACATTACAATTACATCACTTTGAGCTCGTTTACACTTTACATTACAATCCAAGCGTCTAGGCTATAAACCTTTATATTGCACATTTTGTTCTACATTTGTACTCAACTTTTTAGAGTAACTTTACATTTGAAGAATTTGAAGGCTTAAGTGTTTGTATTTGACACTTTTTCTTTTTAAGCCTTTGCCTTTGCACAATTTACATACATTTGCCTAAGTACACGCTTTACACATTTTAGAGCTAGCTTCTCTAAAGCTATACACCTTAACATGATCAATAACTAGTGTATATGAAAGTGTTTGGGTTATGTATGTGGTGGAGGTTTAATGTTTGGCCTCAAATTTTCCAATGTAAGCACATATCTATGGGCAAGTGTTTAGGCTATTTTAGTAGTTACACTCACACTCAAGTCCAAAATCATTTCTAAAAGTCCATCTAGCAAGGGAATACAAATCTCATACAAGCAGTCCACATGACGATGTTCTATGGCAATCAATGAAAGACATTTGATGAACAATAAGATCACTAAAAATTAAGTACAAAATCGAAAGAGTGTTTAAGAGTATAAATGACATAACCCTCACAAATAAAACGTTTATAAGGCACAAAATCTCACAAGGGTAGTCTCCACTATTTTCCTAAGCGAAACAAGAATAGAGGTCTAATCCACCTCAACATCAAAAGATTGGCACTGTACAAGCATATTTAAAGTGATACATGGAGCTAAAAGCATACATGATATGTCTCAACCGGCACACAAAGAAAAACAACTTAACAAAACCGGAACTATTACAAAAAATTTCAAAAATGACCGGTTTACAGAGATTTGAAAATTTTCTAAATGTAACAAAACACATAACAAAACACATATAAAACACGAAAGTGTCCACACCCCCAAACCTAAACTCAACATTGTCCTCAATGTTGCTCAAATCATAAAAGATGGACAACATTTAGCAAGAATTAGGAGATAGAACATAAACATCACAAAAGACTAAAAACAATAACACATCAAATCCTAAGATCTAAGCACAATACAAATCCACTCTTAGATCTAAACAAAAATAAAAATCACAAACACAACAAACATAGCATTCCTATCATTAAGCGCATGGGCGGTTTCCGCCCAAGTCGACAACTACTCCACAAGCACTTCAAAATTAAGCACAAAGTTTAGAGGGTACCTCTTGTGGCTGCAACCACGTGGCCTTTGTGGCACTGCCGTTTCACTCGGGGAGTTGTTGTGGTGCGATACGCGCACTCTTACCGTTCTCATGAGTTGTGCGGTCCATCCGACCTGAAATTATTCTTTCCTAGCACAAGCACAACTCAAAAACAATCAAATGCATATGCCATAAATAAAAAGAAAATAAGTAAAAGAAAAATATAACCGCATACATATATATCCACAAAGCAATTAAATCTAACATTTACAGAACCTAAGCTAAAACAAGAAACAATCAAAGAATACACATCCCCGGCAACGGCGCCATTTTTGACGTAACGATTTTTGTGTCGTCGAAAGCATCGTCAAAATATTTATAATAAAATCAACCTTGATATAAGGCACGAGTCAAAAGACATATAGAAATAAAACTAGTACATCGTGCAAGCAAGGGTATCGTTCCGCATGGATGTGTTGTTAACTGTTTCAGGTTTTAGAGTTTAGGGAAAGCATGTAAATAGAATGCGGATGAGGTGAGAATGGTGTGTGTGTGTGTGTGTGTGTGTGTGTGCATGAAAATGAAAATGAAAATATGCAAATGTAGAAATAAACAAGAGAATGTGGAGGGGTAAGAATGTTGATTAAGTGAGAAATAATAAAAGGGTGGATAAGAGAGATGCATGAAAGTGGTCACACAAGGGTTTACAAGTCCACCAAACATAAGTGCACACAAGTGGGTTGTTAAACATTAAGCACATCCAATTCAAGTTAAGGGTTTGTTCTTGCCTCAATCCGATTTATACCCATTCATAGAGCTAACGGTTGAAGAGTGTGTTGAGAGTCTCTCAAACAGGAAACCGCAACCAATATATGTGAACCAATCCTACAAACCAATGCTAGATTGAGCCTCAATACTAACATGGTAATGTAAAACGGCAACGTTAAGTCTAATGAATGTGGAAAGAGTAATTGTTCCTCCAACCATAACGTGCCTAGAGCCCCTAGCGCAAGAAATAACCGAATTCTCAATTATTGTATCTCTAATCATAACTCACCTAGAGCCCCTAGCGCGAGGAGTAACTTAAGACCAATGTATAACAAAAACAATGAACCAAACCTTTTTAAATATGGCAATTAACAAGTTCATTCATTCTTCCTAGCTAATTAGCCAAGACTATGCCCAGATTGCCCTCCTCAAGCACAATCCTAACTCTAATTCACTCAAACCCATCCATACAAATGCAATTCGACCTTCCATCAACATACACACATAAATGGGGCATTTGATTACAACTACTCCTACAATTACATTAATCTACTCCTAATCTCATTGTTGAACACATATTAACTTCCAATCTCCATACACAAGCATTTCAAGATAAGAGATATAATCAATGGTAACAAGAATAAATCAAAACAAAAATTAGATATACAAACAACCACACATTATATTGAGCACAAATTAGGTTTACAAATATTCCTAGGTGGGGGATTACACAATTAAGAAAACATGAAATACAAAGAGAATGGGTTTAAAGGAGACAACCCTTGAAGAAATCCCACCAAGTGCTCCATAAATCCCTAGCTCGAAATTGGTCATAGACCACTCCTATCTCCTTGCAATCAACTCTCAAATGTGGTGGGTGATGGGTAGAAATGGTGTGGGAGAGACAGTCATGGAGGAAAACCTCTATGGATGCTCTTGAAAGCTCATCTCTCTCTTAGGAAATGAACAAAATAAAGAAGGGAAGAGGAAGTGTGGGCTGTGTATATCTGAAGAGAAGAGGAGAAGAGGTGAATTTATAGTGTTGGGAGGTTAGGGCTGGAAATAATGGTGAAAGGATGAAACTACCCCTGAAAATTTGCCAGAACTGGCCTCTCGCTGGTCAATCGGTGGTTGGATCGGCGGTTGGGGTGACCGCCTTTCTGACCGCCGAATTACTGGTGTTCTTCTGGACTAAAACGGTGGTTGAAACGGCGGTCATGGTGTGACCGCCAAACTGGGCGCTGAACTTCTGGAACCTACTGCCATGAAACAGCGGTCAAAACGGCGGTTGTGGAGACCGCCGAAAAGGACCGCCGAAAGGACCGCCGAATGTCTTCTTTTTTGCACTCGTTTCGCAAACTGCTGGAAGTCAGAGGGGGTTCTACGACGGGCTCAGGTGTCGCGTTTGGCTTGGCAACGGATCAACCGTGGAACACAGCTGGGCTTAGATCGTGCCAGCGGTCTGTGTGAACGGTGAGGCACGGCACTCTGAATCTTCCAATTTATTCTCTTTTCGGCACGTTTTTGCCTCACAAACTGTTCTTTAAGCTCAAAACCAAAATGTAGGGAATATGTATCGACACATGGCTCAACAAACACGTTATACACAAAATACGCTCGAAAAAGAGAACAAACGATAGGAAATTGGGGACCTAAAATAGGTATAAAATAGTCCGATCTCTTACTTTATACATCTAATTAAGTCCACATGTATATGCATGTAGGCATTGTTTTATAACTAGATTGTTAAAGTGCGTTATAACTGTCTAGTTAGGCATTTTGTGAGTGGTCGTACACATCATTGTATTTTAAATATTGTCACATATTCACTTAGACCTTTAATTCTCTTCATAGAGTTAAAGTCTTGTGGCCTTTATGTGAAGTTACACAAGCAAGTGAAGTCTTGCAACCAAGAGTTGGTTGGCAAGCATTTTTTCCAAGTGCCATTATAAAAGGCATGTGGGTAGACTAGGAGGTGCTCACGCTAAGAGTAGTGGATCGAGGGATGTCATTAGGAATTGAACCAAGAGTAACGAGTGGTAGTGTCTATAGCCTGAGGTTATCGAGAGTGAGAGTCCGTGTATATGATGCTGGGATGTGATCCTTCAAGCTGTCAACGGGGATGTTATGCGTGGTCAATACTTACAAATTCTATGAGATGGGTATCCGGTCTAACCTAGTTACAGCAATCAGGGCACTCCTATCTATACCATCCGATCCCAGGAAGAAAAAATATCCAATAATCCATTCAAAACATATGTCACAAAATCCGTAAGTCATACTATATTACAAAATCCAAATATAAAAAATATTACAACATCCAAATAAAATATGAAAAAAGAAATCATAAATCATATTCTTAATTAACTCCATTCATCATCATTCTCATTTTCAACAAATCTAAGTAACACTGCCTCTAATTCTAGTTCATCAAGGGAAATGTCTCTAATCTCGAGTATCATGGCATTCTCCATATCCATTGAATCAAAACCACTCCTTTTAACAATCCATAATTCAGATTAAAAACAGAGCTGAAACAAAAACTCGGATACTTTTTATTAAAAAACAATAGCACACTTATATATACACATCTACATTAAAAGAGTCATAAAACAATCCCTAAAATCAGAAACATAAATAGGAAATAAATCACCCTAAAAACAATAAACTAAATCCCACAATTAGCTCCGACAAACTAGGAAAGACAGTTGTCAAACAAATTAGGAAAGAAGCTGGTCAATGATTCTTTCAGTACTCCTTCTCAAGCTAGGGGAATAGATATTAGTCATTCTCAGCTTGTCAACTAGAATCTTGAAGCTCGATCTAGACAGTCCTTTTGTTAGAACATTCACTAGCTATTGTTTTGTTGGAATATATGTCATGCATATTGTGGTAGCCAAAATCTGGCTTTGGACCTAACGTTCAAGCCTAGAGTTTTCTATCAGAATTTCGGGTCAAGCCTAAACCTGATGGGTTCAATCCAGAACCTATTGACTCCAGCTCATTTAACTTCACTGGAGTTGACTAAGTCTGGTAGTTATCAGATAATGATAATTGCCTAGTTTGAATTTGATTCGGGATCGAATCCCATGAAATTAGGGCACGATATCTCCGAGTTCACAATCCAATATCAACCACCTAACAACCCTTACCTAAGGCCTATAAATAACACCTCTATCTCTCTCACTCTCTCTATCAAAGAAGGGTTTCTGATATTTCTATTTCTACAAATAACATTGCGAGAGATTTACACTCTGCCACTCAAACACTTTTTCCATTTTTTCCACCAAAATCACCATCGTTAACCTTAAAATCTATCACCATGCCCATCATCAACGAATCAACAACATGCCAACATGTCATAAAATCGTTCACGTTGTTACTAGATGTTGATTATACGTTTATCGTTTATTAAAACTAGGGTTTAACAAATTCATTGCTTTATTTCTGTTAGATTAAATATTGCTTTGCTATTTCATTCTACTCTAATTTCTCCTTGATCTGGTTGCTGACTTGAGCGTCAAAGACTGCTCGATAGGCACCACCACGGTGTCCCAAGCATTCGACCTCTCTTTTCTTGCCTTTTTTGCTATCTACGCTTATTGCAGGTGCCTGGTTACAAACAACTGTAGAGCGATCCCCTATAGATATTATCCCAAGATAAATCTTTTCTTTGATGAAATGTTTGTCTGTTCAACGTGCTTCGTTCGATCATGATGCACTAGATTATGTGCAATACTTATTGCAGACTTGTTGTCACAGTACTATTTCATAGGGACCTCACTTGTCAATTTCAATTCTTCCATAAGTCTCTATACCTAGATAAGTTCACACGTTCCTTGTGTAAGAGCTCTGAATTTTGCCTAAGCACTGCTTCGAGCAACTACTAACTGCTTCTTGCTTCACCAAATGACTAGAGTACCCCAAACTATTATACAGTACTCAGAAGTAGATCTTTTGTCTTCAACTGAACCTACCTAATCCGCATCTATAAAGACTTCCTCACTCATCTGTTCACTTTTCTTAAAAAACAAACCTTTTCCAAGTGTAGCATTTAAATACCTTAGGATGCGATTCACAGCCTCGAGTTGCGATTCAACAGGATAATGCATATATTGGTTCACTACACTCACCGCAAAAGAAATATCAAGCATCGTATAAGTAGTTAAATCAACCTTACCACCAGTCTCTGGTATCACTCCATGTCCATTTAAGATCCTCCTTCTTTCCTTCCATGTCCATTTAGGAGTATCAACCGGCTTTCAACCCAGCATACCCATTTTTTTAGGAGATCAATTGTGTATTTTTTTTTCCGAGTAATAAGGACCCTCATTTTGCTTTTTGCTACTTCCACCCCTATGAAGTATTTCAATTGTTCGAGATCCATAATTTCAAATTCATTACCAAGGATCTTTTTTAGTCATTCTAACTCTTCGATGTCATCAATATAGAATATTATAATGGTAATTTTCCCACATCGTGAGTATTTAAAAAATAGAATGTGATCAGCTTGTCCCTAGCTATAGCCACGTCTCTTTACCAACTTCATAAATCTATCAAACATGTCATCGATGATTGCTTTAACCCATAAAGAGATTTCTTAAGTCTACACACCTTTTGGTCACTGTATCCTCCTTCAAACCCATGAAAAATATCCATGTAGACTTTCTCATCAAGCTCTCCATTGACGAAAGCATTATTGACATCCATCTAATGTAATGGTCATTCAAGGTTGGTAGCAAGTGAGAGCAGTATCCTTATAGTGTTCAATTTTGCGACCAAGGAAAATGTCTCTGTATAATCAACCTCAAAAGTTTGAGTAAACACCTTCGCAACTAGAGGAGCCTTGTATCTTTCTATCCCACCATCCGAGTTATACTTTACGGTGAACACCCACTTATAACTCACCGGTGTTTTTCCTCTAGGCATTTCCATAATATCACAAGTCTCATTTTTTTCTTCAAGAACCACTACTTTTCACTATGAACTTTTCAGAGCTTATTGGATATTTCTTGGGACTTCAATAGCTTTAATTTTTTCAGTTATTGCTTGAAACGTTGGTGACAATCGACTGTAGGACAGAAAGTTTGTTAATGGATGTTGAGTACACGACTTTTACACCTTTTCTGAGAACTATCGGCAAATCCAACTCATTAGACAACTGAACTAGAGAGTCAAAATTTCCAGATTATGCTGTAAATTTTAGTAGAATTTTCTACTGGATCAGATTCTATTCATGTGCTGTAGGGAAGAAATGTAGAATTCTGAACAGCTTCTTTTGTAGAATTTTGTTGAATAGTTTCTGGTGTATGCGAACTTACTATCGGGTTAGATTATGAGCAATGCGGCTGGAGTGAAGAAGTTTGTACTCCTCGAGGCACTTGTTTTCTTCGTGAATAAACCTACAATTCTTTCTTTTGTGGAATAGAATCACCCTCTATTTCCAAGTTAATTTCTGTTGGCATTAACACTGGGAGGCAAATATAAAGGAAAATGATTAGAAAAATCCCAAAACCTGTCTTTATCTATGGTCTCCTCTTGAAGCATGGGTTTTGGGTAAAAGGCCTGATCCTCAAAGAAGGTAACATCTATGGACAAACATGTTTTTTCTAATAGGAAAATAGAACTTATAACCCGTTTGGTTTGGAGAATACCCAATAAAGATGCACTTAATAGCTCAAGGTGTTAAGATCATGCTCAATAGTAAGAGTGTAGTGATGTATTTGACAATCTTTTTCTTATTAATAAAGTGATTTCTAGTTTACCAAATCTTATAGCATTTATAGTTTAATTATTATAATTGTCAAAAGTAAATAATCATAAGGTCAAAAGACTATGAGAGATGAAGAATTGTTTGTACATCTGGATATGTATGATGTAGACACAATTCTTTAGTTAGTCTTGAATAATATTCACAACTTAAGATAAATGTTGGGAGTCTTTACCTTGTTAAAGTTGTAGATTCTTTTGCTAGCATTTGAGTGGGATCAAATGTGTTATGATGAGTCTAAAATCATCAAAGTGTAGTGTCTTTGGGCAAAAGAATCTAGTGCACTAGGTGCATTGAATAGGATCACAGTGAAATACTTTATCCAGAGCCGTCAATGGATAAAAGTTTTCACTTGAGGACAATTGGAGAGTCTATCTCAATCCTGAGATAAATGATGGACTAATGGTTACAAGTGTTATCATTTGAGCTATCAATGAGTACGATTATATAGCATAGTATATCCTTGATAGTTTGGTGGTATTCATTTGTTAATCGATAGAGGACTTTATTTATAGATATGGACATCGGGACTCTATTTATTAAATGTGAATAGAATATCATCATATGGATATTTTGAGGTATTGGATATTAAATCTTAATGTTAAGTTTTCAATAGTGTCTATTGAAACATGGCTTCTGGACAAGTCAAAATATCCAAGTTCAAAATGTGGTCATATGAGTAAATATAGTAACTAGGAGAGCTATAGGCGGTCTATGAGCTCTTGGCGATTACTAATATTCTTCACGAGGATACATTATCTCCAATAAGATTGTCTAGGGTACGAATGATAAATATTATCATATTCTATCTTTATTTAAGAGCTCAATTTTAGCTCTTTAGTGGAATGAGCTAAAATTAATAGATTGGACCTAAGTGAATCATTTGTTGATTGTGATTAGATTATGTCTATTGAAGCTTAAATTAGATAGCCCACCAAGATCCCTTATCCTCACGAACTTGCATGGATCACTTGATATATTCTACCAGACCAATTTCTGGGTCCATCTACAATTGTTTTTGGATTTCAGAATCCAAAAGTTTTGGAGAGGTGTGGTCATGTATGATCAAGACACGCGGTAACTCTTCAAAAAGGCCTGGAATAGGCTGCCAATGATGTAGGAATCCTAGGGTGGCCCTAATGGTGTGCGTTTAGCATTCCATTGAATACATTAAAAATATAATTTGCACATTTTAATTAAATGGGCTGCTAGATTATATTAATGTATTAAATTTAAGGTATGTGGACTTGTTTCTTTTCTAGTAATAATATATTTAGTTCACATGTGGACTTTTTATTAAAGCAATGGATTTAATAAAATGGAAAAATAATATATTGCACAAGTATTTACTTAGGCGGCAAGGCTAAATTAATTAGTCTAATATATTGTTTTATTTTATTTTATTAATCAAATGGAAATTAATGAGTTAATGAATTAATTAATTGTTTGATTAAAAGTCAAAATCTTTTTCTAACTAGGAGAAGGATTCCTAGTGTCATACTATTGTTGGTAGTATGATAAGTATCAAAAACTATTTGATAAGTAGATAAATAAAAGTATTATATTTATCTAGTCAAATTAGGAAGTTTTTTATATATTCACAATATTATATTCAAAAATTTATTATTGGATAATACACTCATGAGTAGGAATATGATTAAAACTCAAAGTTAATAGGAGACATGGTGAAAAAGTAATCCTACTTGTGTGAGGATTTGACTACAAGGTAGAAATCCTACTTGTGTGAGGATTTGACTACAGGTAGAAGTCCTACTTTAGTGAGGATTAGGCCATCACACACACACACACACACACACACACACACACACACACACACACACACACACACACATATATATATATATATATATATATTATTAAATTCAGAATTAATAATAGTAGTTAAAAGAAGAATTTTTTTTTTGGGAAAATTTTTATTGTCTTTCTTTTGAATAATAATAAAAAAAAAAACTTCCAACTCAAGAAAGGGGTGTAGAATTCGGCCAAAGAGAAGAAGAATAAAGAACGTTTTATTTTCGATAGTGCACTAGAAGCTTTTACATAAAAAGGCTTTATGCACAAGATCGAATTAGGGTTCATGCGAGTTCTTGATTAAAAAGATTAAGAATTCACAAGTGACCAAATGTTCTTTATTTTCTCTAGGAGGATTATTGTGACTAATAAAAGAAAAATGTTTGTTTTTTCCATCCTCGGGTTTACAATTCAAAGAAAAGGGAGCCCACACTCCTAGGTGATTCACGTTCGTGATTGGATTGGAAGATATTGCAGATTCAATTCGAAGCAAGGGGATTCAAATCGACGCAAAATCAATCGTCACGTGAAAAAGGTACGGTACTTTTACTATATTTTAATTAATCAAGGGTTAAGGTTCTTTCTTTTAAAAGGAAAAAATTTAAAATATACAAACCCAATTTTTCGCTTCCGCCTGGTGTTTTTTCCCTACAATTGGTATCAGAGCAAGGTTATACCCTTGATTAATTGATGTATGTATACATGAATCTATTTCTTTTTATTGTAAATACGCATGTTTTAGAAAGAGGTGGCACTCTAGGTATTCACATATATAATTACATCGGAATGTATGGATATATATGTTTTTATAATATGATTTGTTATTGCTCGATTTTGATCCTAGAATTTCAATGTAATTTTTGTTTCGAGTTGTAACAAGAAGGGTGGTCTATCATCGCCATAATTTCCTTCTCGATAGTTGCTAAGTTCTTTTTATTTTATTGTTGTAATAAAAAAAACTGTTGTAATATATCCAAGTTTCGAAGATTCGAAGAATTGAAGAATTGAGAGCGGACAAAGAAGCATCAGAGGAAGGCCGCGGCAGCCCTGTGCTCACCAAGGCAGCAGTGCAAGCCTTCGGATGTGTGCGTGGTGCTGCGCATGGGGCAGTTGGCGGGCAAGAGTATTGACAGGACCACCGCTTGATGACTTGATTGCCAAGTTAGGGTTTTCTTGTATTTCAAACAAATGTAATTTACTTGCTTTTCTAGGATGGATCAAAATTGTGGCTATTTATTTTTCGTAAATATTACAATGTTTATCATTGTTTGATAACATGTCATATAGAATAGGAGTGTCCACTCATATATCTCTTTTGGTATGAACATGCATTGAATGGTTTAGGTATCTAATTGGCATCTAGATAACTTGGTAAATCATTCTATGGAATTCTATCACACGCCTTAAACAATTGAGAGGGAGAAGGTGTTTTGAACACCTATGGCCTCCAAGATAAGTTGAACTTTATGTTTTGTGTGATAACCCCCAAGGGGTATTCATGAATGGAATTTAGCAAGATACTTCATTACAAGGATAGACTAGACAATTGACTCAAAAGATATCTACTCTCAAAGGAGGGATTTTCGTGAAGGAATATATTGAAGGTCGATATCTTGGTAACACACTCAATGTGGTTTTATTGATATCCTCCCAAGAGTTCTTGTCAATATAAATCGCAAGGTTAAATTGAAAACGCTGGTTGTTATGTTAGCAATTAGGTGGGACCTAGTCCAACTAGTAAATGGTGCGAACTCCCAAAGGAGGCGTGACATTTATGGATGTTGGATCACGGTTGAATTTTACGATTGAATTATTTTATTTAATTCAAGATAAATATTTGAAAGTGCTTTATCATGATTGTTTACTTATATAATTTTTGTTTTATTAAGAAATCATGATCTCATCAATAGTCAACATCCTAAAAGATAATACTTTAACTGGAGATAATTATGTCACATGGAAAAGGAAAATTGGGCTGTTGTTGTAATCTGAAAAGCATAAGTTCGTTTTGTCTACCCTTAAACCACCTGCTCCTACTAATGAATCTACTGAGTAACAAAGAGATGAGTATAAGCAATGGGAGACCTCAGATGAGATGGCCAAATGTTACATTATGGCCACCATCTTCGACATGTTGCAATAGCAATATGAAAGAATGAGTTCCGCTGCCGATATAATGATGTCTCTAGAGGAGATGTTTGCTATGAGGTCCAGGATGACTAAGAAAGAGACAGTGACTGCTTTCATGAATCTTAGGATGAAACCTGGACAGACTGTAAAGGATCATATGATGAAGGTCATAACACATCTCAATGTTGCTGAACTCAATGGTGCTGAGATAGATGGTGAGATGAAAATTGACATGATTGTCAACTCACTGTCAGATTCCTTTGATCAGTTCAAGTTGGACTACACCTTGAACAATAAGGTGTTAGGATTATGCTCAATAGCAAGAGTGTAATATTGTAATTGACAATCTTTTTCATATTAATAAAGTGATTTCTGGTTATACAAAATCTTATAGCATTTATAATGATAATTGTCAAAGTAAATAATCATAAGGTCAAAAGACTATGAGAAATAAAGAATTGTTCGTACATCTAGATATGTATGAGGTAGACACAATTCTTTAGTTAGTCTTGAATAAACGTTCACAACTTAAATTAAAGGTTGGGCACCTTTATCTTGATAAAGTTGAATGAATTCTTTTGATGGCATTTGAGTGGGATCAAATGAGTTATGATGAGTCTAAAATCATCGAAAGGGTCTACGAGTAAAAGAATCTAGTGCACTGGGTGCATTGAACAGGATCACAATGAAATATTTTTTCTAGAACCGTCAGTAGATACAAGTCTTTTCATTATAAGGACAATCAGAGAGTTTATCTTAATCTTGAGATAAATGATGGACTTATGATTGCAAGTGTTATCATTTGAGCTATCAATGAGTACGATTATATAGCATAGTCTATCCTCGATAGTTTGGTGGTATTCATTTGTTAATCGATAGAGGACTTCATTTATAGATATGGACATTGTGGCTCAATTTATTGAATGAGAGTATAATATTATCATATGGATATTTTGAGGTATTGGATATCAAATCTCAACGTTGAGTTTTCGATAATGTCTATTGAAAACATGGCTTCTGAGTTCAAAACGTGGTCATATGAGTAAATATGGTAACTAGGAGAGCTATAGGAGGTCCATGAGCTCTTGGCGATTACTGATATTATACACGAGGATACACTATCTCCAATAAGATTGTCTAGGGTATGAATGAGAAACATCTTCTTATTCTATCTTTATTTAAGAGTTCAATTTTAGCTCTTTAGTGGAATGAGCTAAATTTAATAGATCAGGACCTAAGTGAATCATTTGTTGATTGTGATTAGGTTATGTCTATTGAAGCTTAAATTTAGATAGCCCGCCAAGATCCCCAATCCATACGGACTTGCATGGATCACTTGATATATTCTACCGGACTGATTTATGGGTCTATCTAGAATTGTATTTAATATATTAAGAATATAATTTGCACATTATTTATTTGATGGGCTGCTAAAATTATATTAATGTATTAATGAGAGTCATGTGGGCTTGTTTCTTTTAGTAAGAATGAGTCTGGTTCACATGTAGGCTTTTATTTAAAGCCTGAATGAATTAAACAAAATAAGAAAATAATATTTGACCCATATTTTTTGTGTGTGGGCGGCAAGACTATAATAATAGCCTAAAATATTATTTTATTGTTTGATTAAATGGAAATTAATTAATTGATTAATTAATTATTTAATTAAAAATCAAAATCATTTTCTGACTAGGAATTATGTTTCTTTGTAGTATACTATTATAGTAGTATAATAAATATAAAAGACTTAATTTGGTAAGTAGATAAATAAAGAATTTATTTCTCTAATCAAATAAGAAAGTCTTTAATATAATCACAAATACACTATTTGAGTTGGATTAGGAGTCTTGGTGTGGAAAAGAAATCTTTTTTTGAAATAGGATTCTTGCCCACTAAGTAAATCCTCTTTAGGAAAAGATTTGTATACCTATATATATATTATTAATTTCGGAATTAATAGTGATAAGAAAAAAATGTTTTTTTTTTGAGAGAATTTTTTTTATTCTCTTACTTTTGAATAAAAAAAAATTCCAACTTTAGAACATAGTGAAAATTCGGCCAAGAGGAAGAGAGAAAGATAGTTCTAAATTCGATAGTGCACTTGCAAGCCTTTACATAAAAAGGTTTTGTGCACACTTTCGATTTAGGTTCACGCGAGTTTCAATCATAACGATTGTGAATTCAAAAGTGACCGGAACGATCTTTCTAGGCTCTTGAAGTTTTTGTGATTAACGATCAAGAAAAAAGATTTCGTTTTTCCATTCTCAGGTACGCAATTCTAAGAATAGGGAGACCACACTCCTAGGTGATTCACGTTCGTGATCGGATTGGAAGATCTTGCTGATTACTGATGTGTAAAATCGTGTTATTAAAAACTATACTCACAAGTGCACAAATCGTGAAGATAAGCACAACGATAAGTAAGGTTCGTTCCCACGAGGAAAAGTAATTTATTAATTAAAACTAATTCTACTTAAAGTTAAATTAAAGTAACAAAAAGATTTGTTGTTTGATTGATTAAACTAAAACTAAATTAAATTAATCTAAAGAAAACAATTAAAGAGAATGTGGTTGTGATCAAGAGAAAGAAAGCACTAGGTCATCAATGATCCCCAATTATGAACACTCAATGTATGGAATTAATTTGTAAACAAGATTCAATCAATTCTAGGGTTCATTCTTTGTCTTTAATGTGACTATTACCGTTCGGTCGCGGGCTAAGTCACGTGCTTCCAACCGTTATTCACCCTATGGTCAAGGTGTGAACAATAATCGGAAACCCATTAAGTGCAAGAAATAAGAACCAAATTCTACTACTTTGTCTTGGTCAGACTAAAGATAAAATTCATTCATTCAAAAGATCATTAAGTAAGATTATGTTTGGTCAACACTAACCTTAATTCTCAGATAGTCTTAACCCTAAAATCATGCCAAATAATCATCCACCCTTTGGTCAAGGTGTGAACAAATAGTAAAACTAATGAGGATTAAGCAATTAAGTACAATGAATAAATCAAGAATTAAGTTGATGAAATAATAACTAATCCATTCATGACCATTCACAAAAGGTTCACATTGATTCCCTAGTTATGGGATTAGTTACACATCATGGAAAAAGAAAGAAAAGAGATTGAGTAGAGAAAACCCGAGATGATCATCAAAGAGCTTCTCCAATTCTTCTTCGTCTTCTTCTACAATGGATGGATGAGTCTTGAGGTGATGTGTGGTGATGGAGTGATGGGGGACGACCCCCTTGGTGGCTTGGGACCTCCCTTAGCTTGTCTCTCCCGAAATTAGGCTTCAAAGAGGTTTAAATATGCTTTAGATGCTAAGCCAAGTCCTTAAACAACAAGGAAATTGTTTCCCTTTTGGAACTCTACCTTTTTGGGATTTAATTCTTTCCTAATTCACTCAAATTGATTACTTATTGAAGGAAGATAAGGATTAGGTCTCAACTTGCTTTCCAAGACTCACACTCATGTCCAAGAAGGTAATATTTCCCGTTCCGACAACTTGCAAAATAAATCCCGTCACTATTTGCGGAATTATGACTGATCTGACCATCGGATACTAAAACGGGCATAACTGCTTCTAGGAATATCAGAATTGCGATCCGAAAAGTGCACAGGAAACTAGACTTCTAGGGCTTTCCATTCATAGGTAGTAGGACACAGAATACAATTGGAGCTGAGAGATATGGCCCCTGCAATCTGGCTGTTCTGCACTGGCCGAATCAGCCTTTCCCGGAATGATGTGCGGCATAGACCGCGGTTGAGGTTGATGACTGGGAAGCGGTATGGACCGAGGAAAAGAACAAAAAGCCTACTGAAATGTACCGATGGATATGCCGCGGTGGAGGTCGTGCATGAAGAGCGACCTACACAGCGGTGGATGACAGCTTTGCTCTTTTTCTTCACATTTAAGCTCTTTTCCTTGAAAATACCTTCAAACACTTCATCTAAGGAATGTGACCTACACATGCTCAACAAACACATAAAATACCTAATTTCGCCCAAAAACAAAGCACAAATAATAGGAAATAGGGACCTAAAATATGTATAGAAATAGATCGATCAATTACCTATCGACGCTAAGTAAATCGGACAAGAGGTATGATATCTTTTGAATATATGTGTTAATAGCCAAATTTGGGTAGGGACCAAAGGGAAATTTTCCACCCTCCTAGTCTGCCCCCAGGCCTGAGGTTATCCACCAGGGGACCACGTTTCCCATGGTTGAGCTGCGGTACCACCCCATAGAAATAAAAGTCGAGCTCCCGAAACACCCGAGATAAAACCCGGCGCGATCAGATCGAGCCCGCACCACCAAACCAGGAACCGGGAAGCTCCCCGAGGTCGAGACTACCTCGCAACCTCTCCAGAAGCTCGCCAAAACCCCGCTGTCATAGAGGAGTATCCGCGGGGGGCTGCATCAAGCTCTAAGAGATCAAGGGAGGTCAGGCCGAGCTCCTGGCTAGACTAAGCTCCTGAATACCGTAGCCAAGACACTGATGTACCTCGCTATCTGATCTACCTAGCCATACGAGACAGTACATACCATATTCAACGACTTCTATGAGGGATCATGCTGTGAAGATATGAAGATACACTGGATCATATCTGGAAACATTACGCACGTGCAGAGTAAGTAATGGAGTCCAAAGAGGAAACAAATTGATCTCAACCAAGATATTCTCAACTCAGCTATTAATGCAAAGTCAATGACATTTAAGTGAGAAATCCCGGACCGATAAGGAGGGAGGGGACAGAGAAAAACAAGAAGAAAATCAGTTGGTTTAACCTACCAAAACTATGTATAAATAGAAAAAAAAAGAGAAAAAAGACTACTTTTCGACAGACATACGTCAACAACCCTACTACACCCTAGAGAAATTGAGGGCGTTAGAGAGACATTTGTACATGATATATCACTAACAATAAGAAGATTTCCATTCTTTTCTTTTTGGTATTAATACTAGTATTCTTTATCATTTGAGCAAGCACTGTTTAGAATACATTCGACCTTGGCCACCACCTCCGTGGTAGTGGTCTTGAGGGTGTTAATCGAGATTTCTCATTCCGAGCAAATTTTCCATTAACACTTTCTAGCGCCGTCTGTGGGAAACCCACACCCAGTTAATCAAATCAACCGTTTGCATTTTCATTATTTTATAGGAACCATGAGGCACCGCTCCTCCCAAGGACATCATAGAGCTTTGGAACAACCTTCGACGATGCCAATGCGAAAGGCCCTAAGGAGGGGGAAGAAGTCTGGACATCGCAGTCAAGCTCCGGTCCAGACAACTAATGCGCGGGCTTCTGGCCACGCTGTGATAAGCCAGGCCGCACTCGACCAACAAGCGGTGGCCTTCATGGAAACCGTCCGCATCCGCCTGCTCGCTGAAGGCAGCACAGTCCAACCAACAAACCCGAATGATCAGGGAGAACCGAGTAGGCCCGGGACCAGGCCGCATGATTTCGACCGCCTAGGACCTCCTCTTCCAGAGCCAGCTCGCGACAGGACTGGGCCCCAACCTTCTAGGACCCATGCCCCCAGTTCCAAGAAGACTATCACAGTATAAGCCCAGGTGAGTTAAGTTTGAAGCAGATGCTCTAACTCGGGAGTAACGAGAGGCATCTCGCCCGATGGCATCAAGAAGGGAAACCCGGGCCCAAGAGGAAGGAAGTTGACAAACCTCCCGAGTGGATCCCGCCTATGAAGAGGATCGGATAGAGGTCGCCAGTTCATCGGAGAGATCCTGATAACGAAGAATCCGAGGTCAATTCAAAGAAACCCGGGAACAAGCGACTGAGGGATCAATTGTCAAAGCTACAGAAAGAGGTCCAGCAGATAATAAAGGGAAAGAACAAGGAGGATAAGAAGGATCCATTAAGCGAGATGAACGCTCCCTTCACCAGGAGGATCCTGGAAGCGGAGCTCCCGCCAAAATTTAAAATGCCAACAGATAAGTTCTCTGGAACGGAAGACCCTTTAAGTCACCTGGAGAGCTTCATCCAACAGATGGAGGTCCAGAATACCACCCGAGCAGCTATGTGCAGGATGTTCCCAATGACCCTAATCGATTACGCGAAGACTTGGTTTAGGAAACTGCCTGCAGGTAGCGTGGATTCTTTCACAAAGTTATCGACAGACTTCTGCTCACAGTTCCAAGGAGTTAAACCTCATCCAAAAGATCTCATACACCTCCAATATGTGATTCAGGAGAGAGGTGAAACACTTCGATCATACATGGAGCGTTTTCACAAAGAAGTCATATAAATGGGAGTCTTCGCTGAAAAAGAGACTCTCGCCAATTTTAGCAGAAACCTGTGGGCAGGAAAGGTTTTCCGTTCCTTCACTAGGAGACCTCTAGAGACTTACTAGGAGGCCTATGACCGGGCTCTTGAGCAGGTCGAGATCGACGAACAGCTCAAAGTTAAGTTGGAACATGACGATATGAGAACGATAAAGCGCCAGAGAAAAGAAGCTCCTATATCCGAGCCGGCTCAGAAAAATCAGAACAAACCTCCCAATAGATCGATATACCATTTCCCCGCTGCTCAGCTCAGGCAAGAAAGATATCCAGCAAGACGAACCCCTCCGCGAGCTTCGGCTCCTCCTAGGACCGTAGCCTACATAATGCGAGATGAGAAAGGGTATGATTATTACACTCCCCTGAACGCCTCCCGGGAAATAGTCTACCTTGCTATACGGGACAAGGGGTTACTCCAAAAGCCTGCACCTATGAAAGCCCCAGTCGACAGGAGGAACCGGTACAAGTACTGCGACTTCCATGAGGATATGGGCCACAACACGTCAAAGTGTTATAATTTGCGCAACCAGATCGAAGCCTTGATAAGGGGAGGATGTTTGATTGAGTTCTTGCAGCAGGTTAGAGACAATATTCAGACTGGAAGAGAGGTACAAGCCGAGATCCGCGAACATGCGGAGAAGAGAGAGGGGGAACAAACTGATTTAATGCAACAGATACATATGACACACACCATCACCGGAGGTCCCACATTGGCCGGTACCTCAAATAATTCTAGGAAAAACCACTCAAGGAAGATTTCCCTTGTAGAAGAAGGTCGGGGTATCTTCAAGGTCAGCCAAAGCCTGGCGGAGCCCTCCCAGTCAGCACATATCATTTTCACTGAAGCAGATGTCTTCAACACCGTGTAACCTCATGATGAACCCATGGTGATCACGATACAAATTGTAAACTTCATGGTCCATCGCGTGCTCGTAGATACGGACATCAGTGTAGATATCCTCTTCAAAGATACCTTGGAAAAACTGAACCTGAAGCAATGGTGTTACAACAGCTGTACAACTCCGCTTTATGGATTTACCGGGGATTCGATCATACCGATGGGATCGAAGATCCTCCCAGTAATCGTCGGAACCTCACCTCTCCAACAGAATGTTTTGACTGACTTTGTTGTGGTTGACACCCCAATCGGCCTACAACGTCATCTTGGGGAGACCATTCTTGTCTTCCTTGAAGGGAGTCTTGTCTATATACCACAATGTCCTGAAGTTCCCAGTAGAAACCAAGGTGGGAGAGGTACACGGAGACTAGCAAGTAGCTAGGAAGTGTTATGCCGTGTCCGCCAATCCTACGGCTTTAGCAAAACAATTCATACAGGTTGTAACGATCCGAGATATGGAGCATGCGGAGCATCCAGAGGGCGAACCCATTATGTCTTATGAGGAAAAACAGAGCAAGGAATGGGCCAGCGGGCAACCTGTAGATAGACTAAAGGAGGTACCCATTAGAAATGACGATCCCTCCAAAGTCGTCAAGGTTGGGGCTACCCTCGAACCAGAATTGAAAGAAGGCTTGATTGGGCTTCTTAGAGAATTCAGCGACATCTTTGCTTGGAGCCACGATGAGATGCCCGGGATCCCTGTATCCTTCGCTGCCTATCGATTAGCGGTAGATCCAACAGTCAAGCCCGTCAAATAGAAGATGTGTCACTTTAACGCTGAGAGGAACGCTGCAGTGCAGGAATAAGTAGACAAATTGATCAAGGCAGGGTTTATCAGAGAAGTGCGCTTCCCCGAGTGGATCGCCAACGTGGTCATGGTTACGAAGGCGAATGGGAAATGGCGTATGTGTGTCGATTACAACGACCTCAACCGGGCATGTCCAAAAGATAGCTTTCCTTTACCAAAGATCGATCAGCTGGTTGACTCTACGTCTGGAAATAAACTTCTTAGTTTCATGGACGCGTTCTCAGGGTATAACCAGATTAAGATGCACCCAGTCGACCAAGATAAGACCAGCTTCATTACTGGACAGGGCTTGTACTGCTACAAGGTAATACCGTTTGGCTTGAAGAATGCGAGGGCTAAAAACCAGCGGCTGGTTAACAAGCTGTTCAAGCCCGAGATCAGAAGGACGATGGAGGTATACATCGACGACATGATCACAAAATCACCAACCGTTGAAGGACACCGGGAAGACCTTCGCAAGACTTTTCTTATCCTAAGAAAAAACCATATGCGGTTGAACCCCTCCAAGTGCGCTTTCGGGGTAACAGCGGGGAAGTTTCTAGGTTTCATGGTTTATGAGAGAGGCATAGAGGCCAACCTAGAAAAAATAAAAGCTATCTTGGACTTGGGATCCCCCACATCACTCAAACAAGTGCAAATTTTGACTGGGCGTGTAGCAGCGCTCAACAGGTTCATCTCTCGCTCCACCAATAAGTGCCTCCCGTTCTTCAATGCCATCAAGCAAGATTAGATTAAGGGCATGGTTGTAGAGCCGGATTTTCGAAAATCCTTCCATTCAATGGAGCATTAGACAACCTAATTGCCTACTCAAGTAATCCAAATCAACATACAAATAGGGTGTATCCAAGCAAATCAATAATGGAAATCAATTCAAGCAATGGAATAAAATATAGAGATAGAATAAATATAACACATAGAGTTTATTTACAAAGCCCAAATATCCATCAAACAAATAACATCAACCCCATAGTGGGGTATTTTAGCTACTCATGTTCTATTACAAACCAATAAACTAAGAGAGAGTGTAGAGAGAAAACCCTTGAAGATTGATCTCATTCCTTGAAGCTTGAATCCAAGTCTACTAGTTGCCTTTGATTGAGTAGAGATGGTTTGGATGATAGGGAGATGTGTTTATAGCTTAGACTATGTAAAGAAAATAGAAAATACAAGTGTTGGGAGATATAGGAGTCATTTGGTTCGTTCCCATGCTTTTCTATTTGTAGGGGATGGAAAAATAGGTCACTTAAGCATGAAAACAGAAGTTGTCGCGCTCAGAGTACGGGTGGAGTGCGGTTGGATTACCTGTACTTAACCCGTACTTTATCTGTCAGGTACAAATCAGCTTCTCTGGCTTTGGCAATAGTGCTGGTTTAGTGCAGGTGGAGTGCGGTTGGATGACCCGCACTGTACCCGCACTTTAACGTCAGGTGCAAATCCAACTCTCTGTCTTGAGCAACAGTGCGGGTGTAGTGCGGTTGGATGACCCGCACTTGACCCGCACTTTATCTTTCCTTGGTGAATCAGGTCCCAGCTGTGGGAAGGAGTGCGGTTGGAGTGCGGTTGCGACCCGCACTTGACTCGAACTAAGAACTTTCCTAGACACAAGGAAAAACTTGCTGCAGAACCAACTAGCAGAGAGATACGCAAAAGCAAATGGGAGTGAGGAATGAGCATATGCAAAATGTTCTAAATAACTCGAAGGCACCCCAAGGGAAACCGGTACAACACGAATCCCACACTTAAAATGCCCTCGCCTCAGAAACTACTCACTCTCACGCCTCGAGCATAATTTGCTTCGATGCTAGGTTCTCACATGGATTCTCTCTTATCTTTCCTCTCAGAACCTAGGTTCACACTCATGCAACATGTATGCCAATGAGTTTATGTAACTGAATCAACTTAGTTGCATACATTTAGTGTAGAATAAATGCTGTTTTCAGTGAGTGAGTCTCATGAAAGGATCACGTGTCATGAACATGGAAAGAGCATTCATTAACTAATATTCCCAATCTAGACGTCTCCTAAGATCAACTAGGTCTTTTTCATTTGGTTGTAACGTGGCCACGGTGAATGGTGATTAGAAGAATGAGAAATTTAGGCACAAGCACTAATCAACCAAGTTAAGGCAATACATTCTACACTTAAGCATTTAATTTCTCATGCAACTCCACTTCCAAATATAATATGGCGTCATTTGGTCTGTTCCCATGCTTTTCTATTTATAGGGTATGGAAAAATATGTCACTTAAGCTTGAAAACAGAAGCTGTCGCGTGTAGAGTGCGGTTGGATTACCCGCACTTGACCCGCACTTTATCTGTCAGGTACAAATCAGCTTCTCTGGCTTTGGTAACATTGTGGGTGTAGTGCGGGTGGAGTGCGGGTGGAGTGCTATTGGATGACCCGCATTGTACCCGCACTTTAACGTCAGGTGCAAATCCAACTCTCTGTCTTAAGCAACAGTGTGGGTGGAGTGCGGTTGGATGACCCGCACTTGACCGGCACTTTATCTTTCCTTCGTGAATCAGGTCCCGGCTGTGGGAAGGAGTGCGGTTGGAGTGCGGTTGTAACCCGCACTTGACCCGCACCCTTAGAGTTGCTGATGACCCTTTGTCTTTCCTTCAACCACCTTTTGCCCATTTTCGGCCAAAACTCCCGCAAAACGCTTCTAACACCAGAATTACATCTATTGCCTGCAATTAGCACCAATGAGCCAATAAGACATAAAATATATAGAAAATACACACAAGAAAAAGACAAAGGAATAGGAAATGAGGGCCAAAATATACAACAATTTAGGCACGATCACTCCCACTTGGGCAGGAGGCAACGAAATGGGCCAAGACTTCATCGTGGCTGTTGTCCTTCGACCTCGATCGCCCCTTATACTGAGGTACCACCCACCTCGCCATAGCAGTGTCAGAATTTTTCTCGACCAGTTTAGATTGACCAGTTGCCATAACGGGAAAAGCAGAATGAGCTGAGGCACCAGCATCAGCAGCACTAGCAACATTGACTGGTCCGATGGGTGACGTATCCTACACCAGACCAGAAGCACCTCGACACATCCCCACTCTCGCTGTGAAGGCCTCCAATGATCTAGCCGAAATAGGGGGAAGGGGAGCCGGTGATCCAGATACCCGGACCAAGGTCTTACCAGATCTAGCAGACGTGCCAAGCCCTGCATCAAGATCAGAACTAGCTGGCAACTTGACAGGGGAAGTTGGAGGGGAATCAACGGGACCCTCAGCTTGGTTGATCTCCACCTCAGGAACCGATGGAGATACTATCGAAACTGTAAATATAGCTAGAGTCAATATCTACAAATCAATAAAGTAGTACAGTAGGAGCAAAGTCAAAAAGCCTTCTACCTGGAGAAGCACCGAAAATATGAAGGTAGTGATCTACCCTCGTTGCCTCGAAATCCTCCATGATAGGGAACTTCATGTTAATATAGTTACGGGCCATAATAGCCCCAGGATTTTTTTCGACTCTTCAAACAGCTTGCTCTTCTCCAGCGCGGGCATGCTACTGAACTATTGGGAACTCGATACTTAGACCCTCAAATATGGATCGAACTACCCCATTCACCTCCGAGGATGACCCACTCTTCCTTCCAGGAGGTATCTTTCTTCATGGCCCCCGACACCACGAATTGCAGGTTGTTCTTGGCACGGGCATAGAATTGCTCTTTTGGACCTAGAGCATTGGCAGCAATCTGGAACATGTATCCGATCTCATCCGGGCCTGGTTCTAGATCGATGTTATCCTTCTAACATTGCTCCCTCCACAGCACGAGGAACCCCACCAGATGCCTCCAAAATCCTGGTGTTAGCTGGAGAGGAGCTAACTGTAAGGTGTGTAGTGCCGTACGTAAGGTAGGATGGAGAGGTAGCCTGACACCAAAATCGAAAGCCGCCTTATGAATCAGGACCTCGCCAACAGAAGGAGAGTACATATCGTATTCCCGTGGAGGAACGGTGATAGTGATTTCTTTAGGAATCTTGAAATCTTTCTGCAAGAGCTTGATGGCTTCTGGAGTATTGGTAGAAGGAGGGACACATCTATACTCATAAAGAAGGGCGAGTACCTTCCCCATGATATCCGTGACTTTGCCGGCACGGTCCCTACCTACCCCGACAGTGGCTCCTGTTTCTCTACTCGACTCTCGATCGACATCAACCAGAGCATCGGGATTATTCGAAAAGCCCGTCCCAATTGCCACATTCCGGTTGGAACACCGGCGCTAAAAGGGAACATCATCCCCGCTATCACTGTCGACGCGTGCCCTTTTTCTAGAGGCAAGGCTTCTACTAGCCGCCACGGCGCCGCCAAATAACTGCTCGATATTATCGCCATCAGGTGAAGACATATTCACAGAGTCGAGGTTTCGTTTCTCAGAAAAGGGAAAGTTTGAAGATCAACGAAGAGAAAGTTAGGTTTTTCTTTCAAAGATTCTTGTTCGGGAAGATTTGCTTAAGTGAGTATACCTTGAAGAAGTAGGGTTTACATAGAGATAGCTACTTGTAACTGGCAGAGAAGGTAATCAATGCCGCGAGAATATCAGCGACGTGGAGGGAACGGTTTCGGGAAACGTGTGCCCCTAGAAAATTTATTTCTTTTAAATTTGGCCTACCCTGGTTAGCCATGTGGAAGACTCATTTAAATCAGTGTGCAAAGAGAAAATTCCCTCCTACGAGACGATTGTGAAAAATTCTCCAAGTGCTATCTATCCTGACTCCAACCCCGACCCGATACCAGTGTTCAAGTCAGGGGGGACTTCTGTTAACAGGGTTTTCTTACAAGGGACCAAAGGAGAATTTTCCAACAGGGACCTTCCTAGGAAGATTCATCCAGATACTTCAGGAAACCAACAAGATCGATACCAATACCTAGAAGGAGCCGATATTTGATAAGGTCAGAACCTCGACTACCTATCTATCTAGATAAGATATCAGCTCCGCGAGCTAACGAAGGCATGTACCTCGCTTCAACTGAAGCTCCTGATATCAGCCTCAGATCAGTACAATGGTAGTTCGTACGCCTAGTACCCCGTAAGTATCTCGACATCAGTTAAGGTACCTGGTACCTCGATACCCGCCAGGGTGTTGTCTCAATTCCCACCTGGTACCCAGTACTTCTACTCGAAGCCCTTCCAAGACAAGTACCACACCTGCCAACCAATACGAGAATGAATATAAAGACACAAGCACCATTCCAGCAAGATGCAAAACAAGCTCCATTAGTCTGATTCACTAGCACCTCAATCTGCCAGAGACCAGAATTTCCCTCCAAAGCTTCACGAAGAAGGAAAGTTGACTCCATCGCCAAAATAAAGCGCCATTAATGAGACCAAATGGTCAACTTAATCAGAATTTGAATTCGACAGTAATTAACGGGATCAAATCCCGCGCTTTCAGCCCCACTCAATGCTTTTCAACGCTTAAAATAGGACTCTCAATAATCCTCATGAAGAGGACCGAATTTTGAGGGGATCTTAGGAGAACTATATATACAGCTCTAAAAGGTAAGAGAAGGGGAGTAATTTTTTCTAAATTCCAGAGAACAGAGAGATTATTTCCAGTAGAATTCCCTTTTGAAATTCTTCGAAGCCAGTGAGAGTCCATTGACGATCATTGGAAGGAAATATCCACTTATCGACATAAATGAAGGTTCTGCCTTCATCCTGTGTAAGAGTGAAGAGAGATTTAAGTGTCAGGATAATCTAAATTGTAACGATAATATTGATACCCTTTTTGAATAAAACAGTGTTATTTCATATATCATTGATCCTTCTTATCCTGCTCCTTATTTACATCCATCTACATTATGAGGAAGGATCGCGGTACTGAAGGTACCTATCCCGCTACTGGCTACCGGTAGTGGGTGAGGGTGCTAATCGAGATTTCACTCCCTGGGAGATTTTTCCGTTAACAATAACCTTTTGGAGGAACCGAGATAGAAACACTGTTAGGAATGCCGTACTTGGATCTCAAACAGTCAATCGGGTTCGGATCAACGATAGGGTCAGGAACAACCTTGAAGTCATAGGGAGGAAGCCTCTCCAAAGGAGGACCAGAAGCCTAGACTTGACCCTTCCCCGTGGCGTCGTCACCAATCTCTCTATCAGAATCTTTGTCGACTCAATCCAGCGGATGGTCAGGATGATTAGAACACCCGGTCCCAATGGACACATTCCTGTTCGACCGCCGATGTTGCAGATTTGGTGGAGAATCATCGCTATCTAGGCTCCTTCGTGCTCTTTTTTCGTGGGCAAGACTGATGACCTCCTCGCCATCGATAATGGAATCAAGGAAGTTGCGACTAGGCTTTCGACATAGTGAAATGAAGTCTGCGAGGATGAAGAATAAGAAGGGAGATGTTACTTGAGAGAAGGTCTTTCTTTAGAAAATTTGAAATTTGAAAAAGAAAGGGAAGGTATAAGGAAGGCGTAGAAATAACCAAGTATAAATAGGTAATAGTGTAGTAGCATTGGCCACGCACCATTGAAATTTTCAGTAAAGATCGTCTCGAATGGCGGGAACTGCCGTAACGCAGCCAGATTGAATTGGAAATACACCGGTCGGCTCTCGCCACGTCCCTTGTGCAATTAATGGGAGGATTTCCCCTAAGATTCTTGTAACGATAAAGAAGGAAAAATTCCCCAAATAAAATAGGAAATCTGACTCCAACCCTAAACTCAATCACCGGCGTTAAAGTCAGAGGGGACTTCTGTTAATAGCCAAATTTGGCTAGGGATCAAAGGGAAATTTTCCACACTCCTAGTCTGACTCCAGGCCTGAGGTTATCCACCAGGGGACCATGGTTCCCGAAGCCGAGCTACGATACCACCCTACAGAAATAAAGGCGAGCTCCAGAAACACCCGGAATTGAGCCCGGCACGATCAGATCGAGCTCTCGTCACCATAGCGGAAATCAGAAAGCTCCCCAAGGTCAAAACTACCTTGTAACCTCTCCAGAAGATCGCCAAAACCCCGCTGCCATATAAGAATGTCTACGGGGTGCCGCATCAAGCTCCAAGAGATCAAGGAAGGTCAGACAAAGCTCCTGGCTAGAATAAGCTCCTGAATATCGAAGCCGGGACACTGATCTACCTCGCTATATGAGACAATACATACAATATTCAATGAGCTCTATGAGGAATCACGATGTGAAGATACGAAGACACACTGGATCATATCTGGAAACATTATGTACGTGTAGAGCAAGTAATAGAGTTTAAAGAGGAATCAAACTAATCTCCACCAAGATATTCTCAACTTGGTTATTAACACAAAGGTAATGACTGTTTAAATGAGAAATCCTGTCTGATAAGGATGGAAGAGATTGAGAAAATCAAGGGGAGAATCACAAAGTTAACCTACCAAAACTATGTATAAATAGGAGGAAAAAATGAACCTCTAGGGGAGAACTACTTTTTGACAAGCATACGACAACAATCCTACTACACCCTTGAGAAATTGAGAACATTTAAGAGATATTTGTACATGATATACCATTGATAATAAAAGCATTTTCATTCTCTTTTGATTGTACTAATATTGGTATTTTTTATCATTTGAACAAGCATTGTATAAAGTATATTCGACCCTGGCCATCACCTCCGTGGTAGTGGTCTTGAGGGTGTTAATTGAGATTTCTCACTCCGAGCAAATTTTCAGTTAACAGAAAGATTTTGAAGGCGTGTGTTTTCGAAACCGTTTCCCCCACTTTCTGAGTATCCCGAGTCATTAATTGCCTTTCTTTCCTATTTCCAGTAACTGTTATCTTCCCCGTTTTCCTTATAAATACCTCAACCCATCTCTCTCTCATTCACTATTAGTCTAAAGTTGTTTTCTTCTATTGTTGTGAAATCCCCAAATTCTTGCAACCCCTAATTTTTCTCTTCTTTAATATTCGATTCTTATAAACCTTTAAAGCTGCTACCATGTCTTCTACTTCCGATAGTTTGAGAGGATTTTTGGCGATGACACCGCCGCCTAGTAGCAGCCTCGTCCCTAGGAAGAAGTCCCGCAAAGAAGACAACGATGAGGGGAACGTTCATGCTTCTTAACATCCCTACTCAAATAGGAATGTTGATATCAAGACTGGTTTCTCGAACGATCCCGATAACGCGGTCGATGTCAACAAGGAATCGAGCGGGGAATCAGGTGCTGCCAGGGTAGGTGGAGACCTGGCTGTTGAAGTTATGGATTCAGTGAGGATGGTGCTCTCTTTTCCTTAAGAGTAACAATGCATCCCTGATTCTATGAGTATCGATGACACGATTAGGCGATTGAGGAGGAATTTCATGATTTCTGATGATATTACTATCATCGTAGCCAGTCGGTGGTATGACGTGTACACCCCTTCTTCTGGCGAGCTTCTGATTCATATGGCAGCTTTTAAGTGTGGAGTCAGGCTACCCATCCACTCTACTATGCTCAAGGCACTACATGCTTTGCAGCTCGCCCCCCTCTATTTGATTGGTGCCCCGACGGATCGAAATGATCTTGAGAAGACCGGAGCCTCATTATGGTAATATTGCAAGAAAATGAGATTCACTGGCTTTCTTTTAAGGGTGTGAAAACTTTCCACAGACGACAGCCAAAAAGTGTTAGCTAAAAAATCCACTCAATGAGTGAAATTCCAGTTAACACCCTTGTCCACTACCAGGTAGGTGGCAGTGGGGTAGGTACCTTCGGTACCGGGGTTTCTTTAAGCTGGAGATTAACAATGACCAATGCAAAGGAACAGGAAAGATACAAAATACACTTTTTTTATTGATTATCTGCTATATGAATGCTACAATATACTCCTTTTTCTCTCTTTTTTATACAGGATAGAGATGGCAAACTCGTTTATGTCGATAAGTGGCTATTATCATCCTAGTGATTGTCTCAAACTCTCACTGACTTCAGAGATTTCAAAAAAGGATTCTCTCAGGTAAAAAGTCTGTTTTCGGTCATCAGCATCCCTTCAATATCCCTCCGAATTCAGTTGTATGTATGAGGATTATTTGGAGTCCTATTTTAGGCGTTGAAAGGAGTTGAGTAAGGCTAAAGGTGTGTGATTTGATCACGTTAATCACTGTAGAATTGAAACTCTGATTCGGTTGACCTTTTGGTCTCATTTATGGCACCTTAAATAGCAAAGGACTCAACTTTCCCTGCTTGCGTTGCCTGGAGGGATATACTGACTTAATGGCGTGGTGCTTGTTCTATCATGCTGGTGACTTTGTTGTGATATTCATCCTGCTGGGAAAGTAGGATGCATGTATTGGTTGGACTCTAGACTGATGTCAATGTGCTTTGAGATATCGGGTACACATTGTGGTACCGGGGTACCAGGTATGAAGTACCGGGTACCTGTGAGGTACTAGGTACGTGATATCGTGGCACCCTCTTCATTAGGTGTTAGAGTAGATGCACAGCGTGGTACCTGCTCTTCCTAGTTCATATCTCCGATGCTTCATCTAGGTAGTAGGTAGTCGAGGTTCTGAACTTACCAAGGTCATGATACCGATCCCACCAGGTACCTGGAAGCTAGGGACTGGTCCATACCAGGTAGTTATTTGTTGGAGAATTCTCCATTGGTCCCTTGTCAAAAATCATGTTAACAGCTACTAACCGGTCTGGGTATCTGATCCTGGTACCTGGTCACCTCTCTAGGTGCCCTCCATAATTTCCCGACCTAGATAACGTGCTAGGATAGGTATAGGAGAGCTAGGACCAGCGGGGTCGGTACCTAGCTCACATACATGCATAATAAAGGAGATAGATAGGAGAATGACAATTCATTTGGTAGAGGTGGACTGACCTGGGGGGAAAAAGCATCACGATTGATCACATGCTGAAAAACCCCTAGACAGTATCCATATGAAGGAGAAAGACCCTTCTTCATATTTATATATCACGAGAGGTGCCCCGGAGAGCTTACATTAAGTATAAACCGTGACCTGGTAAGTCACAATTGGAGGGGTACAACTTGGTACCAGGTACATTCATGGTGAAAATCGACATATAGTAGTCTATACAATGGTATGAGATGGCGAACTATATTTCTAGGGGAGAAGTGGGTGAAATCGGTCGTTTCTTTAGTTGATTTCTGGATTCAATCCCAGACTGGAGATTGGAGCGAACTTGGAGATAGCTTAGAGATATGGATCTAGGAGATGTTGGAGGAATGTCGGAGCATGTTAGAGAGATGTCAGAACCCCCTTCTTGGAGAGTGCTTTGTTATACTTATATCTTCTCTTTCTTATCGTCCACTCCATTGATTCAGTTAATTCCTTTCGTAATCATAGGAACACTTATTTGGCATTGATGGAGTTGAATAGTCTCTCATTAATGGTGATGAGAATGACCATTAAAGAGTTGACTGATCTTCACATTAATGGGGCTGATTATCTCTATTAATAGATTTGACTGATTACCTCATTAATGGCGTTGTGAATGACCATTAAAGAGTTGATTGATTTCCTCATTAATGGCATTGTGAATGGCCATTAATGAGTTGACTGATTCCCTCATTAATGGCATTATGAATGTCCATTAATGAGTTGACTATCTTCATTAATGGGGTTAATTAATAAGGTTGACTATCTCCATTAATGGCGTTGTGAATAGCCAGAGAGGTCAACTATCTTTTCTGTCTTGCTGGAGTCAAAAGATGGATTCATTCCTTCTGGCGCGGTACTCTAATTTACCGGTCTGTTCTTGCTGATGTGGTGCTTGTTCTAGCATGCTGGTACCTTTCTGGTTCCATTCTTCTTGCTTGGTTTGTAGGATACATATTCCAGTGTCATCCTGGACTGGTATCGCGGTACTTGGGTACCTGGTAGATGTCATGGTACCTAGGTGCTGGGTAAATGTCGCGATACCTAGGTACCAGGTAGGAGGTACCGCGGTGCTGGCCCTGTGTGGTACCTAGTAGAATGTGAGATATAGTACTGACCTCTTTCCGGTTCATGGTGTCGGGTATCTCGGGTATCTGGGTACCGGTACCGATATAGGTTCTACTAGGCTCTAGACAGATGGAAAATTCTTCTTTGGACCCTTGCTAAAAAAGGCTGTTAACAGAAGTCTTTATGACTTTAACACCGGTACCCGGTTGGGGTTGGAGTAAGGATCTTGTACTGCTTGAAGAATTTTTCACGTCGTTTCTTACTGGTAGCCATTACTTGAAACGAGAAAATGCTCCCAGCACTCTTGGCATATGCTAATCAAGGTACCTGGCATTCATGTGTAAGGAATCCTGGTACTTTATCGAACACAAGGCGAACACACCGGTGAATCTAGGCATCTGGCATTCCTGTTCGAGGAATCTCGAATATTTGAGATGAGGCTCAGGTGGCCAATCTGGGTACCTTCCATTCTCGTCCCAGGAATCCTGGTACTTGGACTAAAACACGTAGGCGAATCTGGTACCTGGCATTCCATTTTTAGGAATCCAGGTATAAAGGCGAAAACACATAGGCGAATCTGGGTACCAGGCATTCCAGTTTCAGGAATCCTAGTACATAGCCGAACAGTTATGGCGAATCACGGTTACCTAGCCTTCCTATTTCAAGGAACGTCGGTACTTAAGCGAAAATGATCCTAGTAGGCAACTATGCCATCCAGATCCGTCCTGTAGGGGGGTGGTGCCCGGCCAAGGCAGTAGGAGGGCTATTTGGCTTGTCCTGGTCTTGAGGAATCGACAGGCAACCAGGGCCACAACTTCGCGACCTTGGTCTGGCAGGCAACTATTCTCATACTATCCAGACCTTTCACGTCTGGTCAACAGAAACATGCAATAGTGGCCATTGCTTATTTTACCAGGTGGATGGAAGCAGAGCCCCTCTCCAAGATGACTGAGGCAAACACGATGGAGTTCATTAAGAAGAACGTGGTCTGCCAGTTCGGTACCTCGATGGTCATTATCACGGATTTAGGCAAACAATTTAACAATGTTAGATTCTGGGATTTCTAAGAGAACCTGGGAATCGAGCTTCTTCTTACATCCGTAGCACATCCCTAAACTAATGGCTTGGTAGAGGCCACAAACAAGACTATCAAGAGGCTCTTAAAGGGGAAGATCCAACAGAAGAAGGGTAGATGGGCAGATGAACTCCTAGATGTGTTATGGGCCTACAGCACCACCAAAAGGACTGCTACTGGAGAAACCCCCTTGTTAATGGGAAAATCTACTTAGGGAGTAAATTTCCAGATAGCACCCTCAACCCGCTACCCCAGATGTCATAGCCGGGGTAGGTACTTCGTACCGTGATTCTGGTAAGGTGAAACAGTAAGGTGCTGCAGTAGATAGGAGAAAGATCATCCCATCTATCTGGTGCAGTAGGCTGGTACCTGGACTTGGTATCTGGTTCTAGTACCTGGTCACCTCTCTAGGTGTCCTCCATAGTTCTCCAGCCTAAATAACGTGCAAGGAGAGGTACGAGAGAGCTAGGACTAGCGGGGTCAATGCCTAGCTCACATACATGCAAAATAAAGGAGATAGATGAGAGAATGACAATTCATTGGTAGAGGTGGACTGACCTAGAGGGAAAAAAGTATCACGAATGATCATATGTTGAAAAAACCCCTAGGCAGTATCTGGACGAGGGAGAAAGACCCTTCTTTTATATATCAACAAGAGGTGCTCCAGAGAGCTGACATAAGTATAAACATGGACCTGGCAGGTAGTAGTTTGAGGGGTACCATCTGATACCGATACATCCCTAGAGAAACTTGATATGTGTAGTAGGCGATACAATGGTGGTGTAGAGGGAATTTGGCAAAGTATTTATGATGTTGTAGACGATAGCGAACTATCCTCTCTCTTGTTGATTTTATGGATTCGATCTCTCATTTTTAGACTGGAGATCGGAGAAAGCTCGGAGATATCAGATATGAGCTTGGAGATGTTGGAAATTAGCTAGATTGGAGATATGTCGGACTGTTGGAGAGATGTCGGAACCCCCTTCTTGGAGAGTGCTTTGTTATATTTATATCTTCTCTTTCTTGTTACCCACCCCATTGATTCAGTTAATTCCTTTCGTAATCATAGGAACACTGATGTTGCATTGATGGAGTTGAATATTCTCTCATTAATGGCATTGTGGTTGGCCATTAAAGAGTTGACTGAGCTTCTCATTAATGGGGCTGATTATCTCCATTAAAGGGTTGACTATCTTCATTAATGGCATTGTGGTTGGCCATTAAAGAGTTGACTGATCATTAATGGCATTGTGAATGGCCAGCTTCCCTTTCATGTTTTCCTTGGAAAACCCTGTATATGCGCGGGTGGGTGCGCGGGTAGGAGACCCGCGCACTGTACTGTTTCTGCTTGCTCCGATGTGGCACCGCTGTTGGTGCACTGTGAATTATCACAGCAGTACATGTCCAGTAGGTCACCGTTGTGGCATCGCTGTTGGTTGGGTGAGTTATCACAACGGGGTGCGGGTTAGTGCGAGGGTGTATACCCACGCACTATGTCAATTTTACTTTGTCTTCTTGCAAATTTTTCTAAAACGACGTAGTTTTATCTAGGGCTTCTATATATATGTTCTTTTATCTCCCATTTAGTCCATAGAGCTTCAGAATTCATTCTTACTCCATCTTTAAAGAGCTCAAGAGTGACTTGTAAGGAAAGTTAGTAAGATTGCATTTTTCATAACCAAATCCTAAACACCCATCATTCATTCATGAATTTTGGTCTTCATCTTCATAGTTGACTTGGTAAGTAGAACATCATATTCGTCTATTTTCATGTTCTTGCTTAACAAGAAACCTCTTTTATAACTTGTTTGCATTTATACTAGGATTCTAATTACAAGTTGAGGTTTTTGTATGTTGGTTTGTTGGGTTGTTGGGTTGTTGTATTGTGATAGCTATTGCATCTGGGAATGCTCTTTATTTCATATAGCTAAGTTGTATGCATGCCATATAGCAATATGATACCTAGGAATGTTTTTAAATGTCATAATTAATTCCTAGATAAGCAACAAATGTGTTGACCTAGCATTTGTGCACTTAAAATATTTTCATATTCACATTAGGTTGTATATCTCTTCTATTGAGAGTTGAGTCTTGTATGTTCCGTTGGTAGTGTACAAGCAAGAGCCTAAAATCACTATTAAAGGCCTGCGGGTAACAAAGACTGATTAGTAACCGATTAGGTGTGCTGTGGTTAACCTAGGTTGTAATCGTATTTGCAAATAGTGGATTTGAGGGTTCAAGAGGCTTTTAAGCCCATGCGTTTTTACCTTATTGGGGTTTTCTCACATAAAACAAATCATCGTGTGTTTATTTTATTTTCTGCACTTCTTATGACAATGATTATTTACACTGGTACTTAGGGGTTGAGTGATTAATTTTGATTAACCGAAAAGTTGGTAATTAATTTGGTTAAAACCTATTCACTATGCCCCCCCCCCCCCCCCCCCCCCCCCCCCCAGGTTAATTAGAGACACAGTGTAGGTAATTTAACAAAATAACAAAGACTCATCAACAATATCACCTAAGAAACACAATAATGCTATTGAAATTGAAGATTTACAAACCTTGAAGTTTTAAGAAGAGATTCAACCATAAACTCGAGATTTCAAAAAACTCTTCCAAATTTTGGTTTATTAGTGATTTCCTTTCAAAATAACTTTAATTTCTTGACAAAATTTAGTTGAGAACTAAGATTTGATAAAGATATGAGTGATAAAAAGATGCCTTCGAGTCTACCGTTGTGCTACGCTCATCGATCCACATATCATAACCAATTACTTTCCTGACTACTATCTCTTCACCTTCCATATTTCCCCATACAAAAAAAAAAATTAGATGAACCCTCAAACACAATTAGCCTCTTATCCTGCGGTGTTTTTCAATGATACATATGTATCGACGGAGGTTTTTGTCGATTTTGATAAACCACCAATATATGATGAAGATGTGTTTGAGAAAGTACCATATGAGAACAATTCATATTTTGTGGATTGTTTTTACGAGTCACACGTTTTTCACCATAAAAATATTTCAGTTTATCTTTTGTTGCAGGATTTGATGATTCATGAATTTGCTTCCATCTATTGGAGTGATTGGAAGGACATCATGACAGGAATCGAAAGATTTAAAGTTCATCGTATGCGATCTCGACTACTATCACTCAAAAATCTTGTGCAGGCTTGTGGGATGAAGGCAGTCAAAATTCGAGGCCGAATTTTCTCCAACCCGGAGAGAATGATGCAGGAGATATTATTGAAGATAATCTTGAAGATTTTAGATTTCAAAAATATTTCTATAGTTAATAGATATTATTTTATTTCCATTTATTATGTATCTAATTAGGTAGTTACTTATTTTATGATTTGATTTTATTAAATAAAATCTTATTTCCTTATTACATAGGTTTTTAATGTTTTAGGATTCTAGTATTTTTAATTTCCATTGTTATCTCAATTATCCCTTTTATAGGGAAATTGATAATTTAATTGCTTTACTAGTTATTTTAGGTTTCTTTTAGGATTTTATTTTCCTATTTAAAGACGATGTACCCTAACAGAGATTTGAGTTTTTGATGATTAATAAAAATTTGAGAGAGAGCATTTCTTTTCTATCCATTTTCGGTACCTTTGCGAGAGTCAACGAATTTGAAGCCTATTATTCCCGTATCCGTGCGTGGATCAACAGATTAATAGTAGGGTTCGTTTCCGGTATTCGTGCGTAAATCAACGGATTCGAATCGGTTATCCATTCTGTCTATCGATTGTTGTTTACAATGAATTCCCCGCTACATCAATAGTTTTGTAAATTATTTGTTAGAAAAAAACAATACATTATAAAGATTGGTTACAAACAATAAAAAATTTTAATTTTGTTACAAACAGTAATCCATCATATGGTTAAGTTATTTTTTATAATTTTCACTGACCATTATTCTACACATTTTCTGTAACCGATTTTGATTTTATAACGTTGCAAAATGTCGGTTGGAATGACCTAAAATGTCGAATCCCACATGTGAAAAAGTCGTTCGGAATCTGGCAACTATATAAATATAAATAAGATTTAGGGTCGGTTGCTTTTTCTAAATCCCTTTTGAGATCGCCTGTAAAAACTTCGCATATTACGCTGTTGTTTATTTTTTGTCTTCCTTAACAAGACACAATGAACAACAACGACAACTCACGAAGTGACAAGGTCTCCAAACGGCGCCATTCCACCATTGACGAAGCAGACATTAATGGGTACTTGAACACGAAGAAGGAGGCGCTTTACAAGAAGATGATCTGGGAACTCCTGTACAAGGACTACACAACCCAGAAACAACAACCCAAGAAGAACCAAAAGCCCCCGAAACCCAACAACAAGAGAGCGGCTGCTGCTTCACAAGTTGACATGGACGCCGAGGAGCAAAAGAAGAAGAAGGAGGAGGAGAATCTCGGTTCCAAGGTCAACTTCGACGCCCTCGAAAAGGAAACCGGTAGTGATCCGGAGGAGGAGGAGAAGGGTGCCGGAAAGTTGGGGGAGGTTGATGAAACGGAGAGCTGCTGAGTAGATGGTGATTACAGAGATGGGTTCTAAGAGGAAAACGAGAACAATGAAGATGTTGATTATGGAGATTATGTGCACAGAGAAGATGAAGAACAAGAATATGGTGATGATGATAATGATGAAGAATACTAGGAACAAGAGATTGATTTATGCATCCAATTTTGTAATGTGATTGGAGTTGAGCAATTTTGATTATTGCATTGTTTTTTTTTTTTTTTTTATATATATGGTCCGTTCACACTAATGGAAATATACGAGGGCAATGAATGTGAATCATTCATTTATGAATGAGCTTGGATAAGTGCATACATACCAAGTCAGAGCATATAAAATGAGTAGCTCACATTCAAAATCCTTATATATTTCAATCAGTGCGCATTGATGTGAAAATTTCCGTGTATATATATATACAATTTTTTTATCGTCAGTTCGTCTTCATATAAAATGTTGGAAAATTTTGTGATGAAAAACTCATTTTGAGAGCATTATTTGAGTATGATCATTTGGGGGGGGGCGAACCTTCGGATTTGATGACTGTGAATGCCACTCCGATAGGACTGTCATAGGACAAACGACCTTTTGCTACTACTTAGAATTTATTTTTTCCTAAGTCAATGTTTATATTGATATGGAAAGAATTAATTCAATTTAATTTCCCTAAATCAAACGTGTAATGATAAGGAAATATTATTTGGATTTTAGATACTTACTTGATCACTAAGTAAATAGAATCGGTGATTAATTAGAAATAAATCTCTTAGAGATTGGTTTTTTAATTAATATCATTTTCATTAAAAACGTATGTATTAAGTAATTTCCAAAATAATCCTCTTGACTTCGGTTTTATAATAAACCCTAGTCTTTCTTCAGAAGAGATTCATAGCAATCACGAAATTAATTCCTCTGATTATTGTTCTCTTTTTCTTCAGTTCTTGGTAAGTTCATACCGGATTTGAGTTCGCTGAGAGTGTTTGTACTCTGTACGATCACTGTTAAATCGTTGTATCCTGGGAGACAATCGCTATACACATACGGTGTTATATGGCGAAATTGTCTTAAGGACACTGTGTGAAACACGGGTCTCGATTTCACAAAACCGTTTTCTAACGTGCTGTTTTGTGGTTTTCACTTTCTGTTCTCTTGCAGATTCGAACTAGATTGTTTTTTAGTATTACAAACAATATAAAATATATCAGGACCAAAAATGTGTATCTTTATATTTTCATACTTTGACTCAACGTGTATATCAGAACGAACCGACAGTAAAACGACTTTATATATATATATATATATAACTGATTATAAAGAATCTATTCTTGGTATGGCTGAAACATCTTTGAGTTATGGACCAATTTATTTTCAATGTTATCCTAATTTTACTATTGCTTTAAATACTGATGAACATAAAGAAAAATGTCTTGTAATTGACATTCAAACACATAATTATAAATTTATTGAACGATCAAGCTCTTATAAACTTGTTTATCGTGTCCATTATCGTGTCCTGACCTCTGGTCTAATACCTAGTTTTATCCCTCCGACTATTCTAGCGGGACAAACCATATGTTACAGTGCTTCCCCTTCTGTAAACGTTATGGTTCCTGCTCCAGTCAAATGGGAAAACATTGCTTTCCCAGATGAATGGATTAAAGAAAAAGTTGACCAACCTTCTTATCAACCACCATCCCGCAATTTACATGACTGTATAACTGATGATGACGGAACCTTAAAAATATCTTTCCGAAGAGGAAACTCTCTTAAATTTTCCAGTATCTCTATTCCACCCAGTGAAAACAGCTTCCAAACCGCCAGACATTCTCTATCCAGTTTATCCAGAAATCATATAGCTAGCCAAATTCCCTAGCCTAATCCTGAAAGACAAAGAAAAAGCTCCTTATAATCCTGTTCCCATTCCAAATGATCAATATCACTACAAACCTGAATCAAGTGATACAGAAGAACAAGAACATATTAACCTTCTTCCCAGACGACGTAGAAAACCTTCTGTTAACATACCTACGCATGTGACGAATATCCTTAAAACACCTAACCAAACGGCCCATCCTATACACGAATATGATGAACCTACATCACCTACACCTTCCCAAGCCTTGACTGACAGTGTTCCCTCTGGACCCACTATCAGGACCATTGACGTTATTGACTCTGAAATTCATAGCCACCTTTTAGCTGATTACCATGCTCCTCATAATAAAACTTTAAAACAAAAATATGAAACAAACTACTCTGCTAAGAAGCGACAACAATTTCATGAACGATGGATATCCACTATCACCAAACTTAATCAAGAAATACCTTTCTTTGAATGGTATCCAAGTCGAAAAAATCTTGAAGAACAATGTCTTGTTTTAAATCAAAAACAAAATCGTATTTATCGAACTAAACAAGGAGAACAAATTCAATTTCATCCTCCTCCTCGAAACTTTGAAATTGACATTCACAATGAAGATAGTGAACCAGTGGTTTCTACTACCACTAGTTGTTCCCCCTTTTGTATTTTCGATAGCATATTATCTGATAATATCACTTCATCTTCAGCACAAGCAGGGGCTATCATGAAACAAAACAACTATACTAATATTTTTCTAAACACTATAGGTGAACAACTTGACAAAATTGAACTCAATATGACAACATCTTCCCCTATGCTAAAATCTTCCAAATCTGATAATCCTCAAGTTTTCGTCCTAGATTCTCCTAAACCAGTTCCTCCTACACCTATACAAAAGATTGATCCTTCTACTTCAAATGTTTTACTATTTCCCGATCCTACTGGGATTGAAAAATGTTTTGACCATTTTTTAAATGAAGAAGAACTTTTGAAATCACTTGAAGAACGATTAAAAAATCTACCTAAACCTGAAATTCATACTCTAGATGATAATATATCTCTTTCTGATGTTGATGAAATCGAACAAATGATTAACAGAATTACTACCACTGACAAAGTTGATAGCTACAATCATGACCGATACTATCACAACACTAAGCCTTATTACCCAAGACCTACTCCTCCTGATCTTCAATATGAAGAAACTGTCCCATATCGAGCATCCACTGGTAATGCTTGTTATCAGTTTAATATTGATGGTCTATCAGAATATCAAACCATGACTGTCCTTAGACAAATGCATACCATAGGATACATTTATATTAAAAAACAAAATATGTCACATGCTGATGCTGTTACTTCATTGGCTACTGGCTTTGAAGGACAATTATTTGGTTGGTGGACTCATACTATGAATCCAACAGCTCGTGAAACTATTATCAATCACATTAAAGAAATAGTCACAACCAACCCTTCTTCCTCCTTGTCTCCTGCCACTACCACAACCACATCTCAACCTGATGGAATTGATGTTTTATGCTATACCGTACTTATGTATTTCGTTGGTAATCCAAACCGTTTTCAAGGAAAAGAATTTTCTAAATTACAAAATTTAAAATGCAAAAAACTAAACGACTTCAAATGGTATAAAGACATATTTCTAACTAGAGTTCTACAGCGGTCTGACAATGCTAATTCCTATTGGAAAGAAAAATTTATCTCTGGCTTACCCACTCTTTTCTCTACCAAAGTAAGAGACAAAATGGTAGAACAAGAAGCCTGTTCTGATTGGTCCCAAATTAATCTAAACACATGGACTTATGGTGAAATTATAAATACTATAAATGTGGTTGCTATCCAATTATGCACTGACATTCGACTCAAGAGTCAACTTAAAAAACAAAAACTCATAACCAACAAAGAACTTGGTTCTTGGTGTGAACAATTTGGTTTTGACAGATTACCTAACCCCAAACGCCGTAAATACTCCAAAAATAAATCTTACCGGCGTAAATACAAGGGAACTCCACCGAACCCTAATAATAAAAGATTTCGACAATGGTATCATAAACATGGTAAATGGTGGGAACCTTCACAAATAACAAAACCATCACCTTCTAAAAATAAGAAAACACCACGCAAACAAAATACTAAAAAAGATAAAAAAAACCTGTCAAATGCTTTAATTGTGGATAAGAAGGACATTATGCTAACAGATGTCCCGAAGTAAAAAATAAAATTAGAAACCTTGACATATCTGAAGAAATCAAAGACAAACTTGTCCAACTCCTTTATAATGACATATCTTCTGATGCCGACTTCTCTGATAATGCTATTCTAGCCATTAATAACACATCTGATTCAGATTTTTCATCCTCTTCCACCCAGTCTGATTATCAACCTGACAAACAACCCTGCATATGCAAAGAAATAAATGTCTTGGATCAACATGATTATTCTATGATAATTGGTATGATCGATAATATCAATGACCCCATTATTAAAGCCAAATATATTAAAGACTTACAACAAAAAATAATTACTCATCAATCAACAAATCAGTCCCAATTACCACCTAGTGTCCCTTATAGTACCCTAGATTTTGATTCAAATGTTATCGGAAGATTCCAATCCAAACCCAGAAAAATCACTATGTCTGATTTACAAACAGAAATCCAAAAACTTAAAGACGAAATTCGACTTATTAAAATCAATATTTCCAAACTTGAACAATCTGGTCCTATCCAAAATAACAACGATGCCAAAAATGAAAACATTCAAACTTATTCTAAATTCAATAGTTCTAGTGATTCTGAACATGAAGATTCTCCTAGTGAAGGAATTAACCAACCGGCTGTCTCTACTGTTCTCTCTCATTCACACCCTCATATTGGACAAATAAAATCCTATAAAATCCAGAAATGGTATATTGAAATTGACATACGAATTTCTCAGGACTATATCTTATTATCAATGCTCTTGTTGATACTGGCGCTGACCTAAATTGTATCCGCGAAGCTCTTGTTCCCACCAAATATCTTGAGAAGACCACTGAATCTCTTTTTGGCGCCAACAAACAACAATTAGACATTCAATATAAATTAGCCAATGCCAAAGTATGCAACCAAGGTGTTTGCTATACTACCGACTTTGTAATGGTTAAAACTATATCCCAAAATGTTATTCTTGGCCTTCCTTTTCTTCACCTCATATCCCCATTCAAGGTCACCAGTGAAGGCATTGTCACTGAATATCTAAATAAAGAAATTTTATTTCCTTTTATTTATCCTTTAATCATCCGAGACCTGGATACACTCAAAAAAGAAAGTATCCATTATCAATCTTCTCCCCCTCCTTTAGACCAATATATTGCTAATCTAAACATTAAAAGACAACAATTATCTTTTCTCAAAGATGACCTTTCTTTTGAGAAACAACTCATACGATTAACTTATCCCCATATGCAAGAGAAAATTAAACAATTCCAAACCCAAATTGAAACAGAAGCCTGTTCTTCTTTCTCTAATGCTTTTTGGGACAGGAAAAAACATATTGTCACCTTGCCTTATAATTCTGAATTTTCTGAAAAAGGTATTCCTACCAAAGCCCGTCCTATCCAAATGAATGCTAATCTTGTTGAATATTGTAAGAAAGAAATACAAGACTTACTAGACAAAGGCCTCATCCGACCTTCCAAATCCCCATGGAGTTGTTCTGCTTTCTATGTTCAGAAAAATGCTGAAATCGAAAGAGGCGTTCCACGTCTTGTTATTAATTATAAATCACTAAATAAAGCCCTACAATGGATACGATATCCTATTCCTAATAAATCTGATTTATTAAAAAGACTTTATGATTCTAAAATCTTTTCTAAATTTGATATGAAATCTGGCTTTGGCAAATTCAAATCGCTGAACAAGATAGATACAAGACTGCTTTTACAGTGCCTTTTGGTCAATATGAATGGAATGTTATGCCTTTTGGACTCAAAGATGCTCCTAGTGAATTTCACTGTATCATGAATGATATATTTAATCCATATTCTGAATTCGCTATTGTTGATATTGATGATGTCCTTTTATTCAGCAATAATATTGACAAACATTGGAAATGTTTACATACGTTCCTCAAAACTATCAAACACCATGGCCTTGTTATCTCTGCTCCAAAGATTACCTTATTCCAAACTAAAATCAGGTTTCTCGGCCATAACATTACCAAAGGAACCATTTTTCCCATTCAAAGAAGCCTCGAATTTGACAATAAATTTCCTGATATTATCAAAGACAAAAATTAGTTACAGAGATTCTTAGGTTGCCTTAATTATATTGCAAATTTTTACCAAGAACTCCGACTTATATGTAAACCGCTATTTCAACGACTCAAGAAAAATCCTCCTCCTTGGATTGATGTTCATACTCAAGCTATTAGGCAAATAAAGACTCATGTCCAATCCCTTCCTTGTTTAAATATCTGCCATCCCACGGCTCCAAAAATTGTAGAGACCGATGCTTCTGATTTAGGATATGGTGGTATCTTAAAAAAACTATTAACAATAAAGAATGTTTAGTTCGTTATATATCTGGTGCTTGGAATGACACTCAACTTAAATATTCCACTGTTAAGAAAGAAATCCTTAGCTATTGTTTTAACTATACAAAAATTCCAAGATGATCTTATTAATCAACAATTTGTTCTCAAGGTTGACTGTCAATCTGCTAAATTTATTTTAAATAATGATGTTAAAAACCTTGCCTCCAAACAAATATTTGCTCGTTGGCAAGCTCTCTTATCTGCTTTTGATTTCAATATCGAACATATTAAAGGTTCTGACAATAGTTTACCTGATTTTCTGACTCGTGAATTCTTGCAGGGCCATGTCTAGTATTCGTGGACGAGGTCCCCGTGACCGAGGCCGCTAGTTCTCATGGCTGTCGTGGCAGTGGTCTTAGCCTTGGCCCACGCCTTACTGAAATATCCACAGACTTATCTTTATCAAATATTCCTTCCTCATCATGACCAAATCACAAAGACAAATATGCTCATATTGGTTTATCAGACATTTGTTCTAGAGAAAGTTCTCCTTCCCTAACCCTGACAACTCCATCATTGACAATAGCAAATACATTTAGCCCTTTACAACTAGATTCCCCTTCATTCAAAACAGTGACATCCTCTCATATCAGCCCTCATTCTGTTAAACAGACCAAACCTAAGGAACTTTTCCGACAATCTCCTACACAGTCATCTCCCAGGCCTATAAATCAATCGTATCCCTATATCCTTAAACCATTTTTTGATCGGTTTTGCACTATGGAATTACCTGTCTTATCAGACCAATATTTTGATGAACCAAAGAGACTAGCTGATGCCTTTGTTGATCCTCACTTTTTTCGTTTTCCTGAGGATCGATCCAAACGACATGTATTTTACGAATTTGTTTTAGTAGATACTGACTCTATCCTCCTCTCCGATGTTTTTGACAAGATTGACAAAGATAAACTCCTTTTCAGAAAAATTAAACTTTGTAAAATTATTTCTTTGGAACTTTGGGGTAACCCTAATTCCAGAAAACCATTTTCCCAACGATTTATGGTTCCTGATTTTGATTATTGGGATTATATCAAAGCCTGGACTTATTTTTTGTATGGACAAAACCCAACCCCGACAATTCCCTTTCGTGGTTTATCTACTTCGACAAAAATTTCCAACTTGACATCCCATTCTGGTTTCTCGAATGGTGGGACAAATACGGACCTACTACGGATGTCCTTCCTCCTCCTATTCTTGAAGGATACCGATACTAGCTTGATCATTTTGACAAACCTGCTACCTGGGACTTTATCCCTGACTTATTAATTTTCTTTAAACATTTCAGTCTCACATGGATCCTTATGTTAGAATATGCTATCTCTGATAAATTGGTTGGCAATATTAATGTTCCTTATTTCGGACGACAGACGAAAATTAAATGGTGGAGCGGAATGAATATTGCAGAACTTGGCACCCAACGTGTGGCTGCCTGGTTCAACGAAAATCCTACTCTATGCAAGACCATTATTGACCAATCCTCTTTCCTTATGGCCAAATCCCAATCCAGAGCGCACCTTGCTGCGGCCAGCTCCCGCTTGGCTATTGCCAGCACACCTGAAGAACTCAGGACTATTGCAAAGGATATGGAGAAGGCTATGAACACTATTTCCTCCCAGATGGACACTGGGTCCAGCAGTCACAATGACAGAGACAGTGATGATGATGACCCGACCAGATTCTTCTGCCATGATGAAGAATAATTCCTGATCTTATCCAGACATCAGACTTATCTCCTTATCTTTTATCTGTCGGCAGAAACAGACAACACAGACAAACAGTAACAAGACAGCTGGACAGACAGCTGGACTGTCGGCAGAAACAGACAACCCCTAAAGAATCTACTTTTCCGACATCATTATTAAAGTATTAATCATGTAAATAAACTATGATTATGTTAAGTATTAATCATGTAAATAAACTATGATTATGTTTACTATAGTTATATTTTACTCTAATTAATTATAACTCACCTCTTCTGGTCTATATAAGGAAGCTACGACTCCTTAGTGGAGGCAGAGTTGGTTTTTAAGTTTTAAGTTTGTTTTGAGAGCATTGAAACTTTCCTCTCTTGGAATCTTTCCTCTCTGCACTTGTAATCTTTCCTCTCTCACTGTAAAATATTTTGAGTGATCAATAAAGCTTGTGACATATTCCTGTACTTCACTGCTGTCAGACCATTTTATTGCCGTAAGATTTTCTGATCTGTTATTTGTTATACTTTTATGTTTCTATATTTGCTATTCATTATCTTGTGGTTTCTGTTATATGCATTAGTATTACGTTTTGGTATCAGAAAAAATATATATATAAAGAGGATATAAGAGGTTGAATGATCTCTACTACATTATACGGTGATATTATCATTGTTTTCTGACGTCATTTTTGTTTCTATATATCAAAAAAGAACAAAAAAACATATCAAAACACAAAGGCACCGCACTCAACTTTTCAATTTTACATATTTAGGGTTATTACATTGATATCATTGGTAAGATCTATTTGGATTTGAAAAATAAGATTTTAGAAAGCACAGAATTCCATGAATGAGTTTAAATATCTGTTTATGTTTTTTTTTTTTCATGTTTTGCAGAAAAAAGGTGTGGAAACAGAAATCTTGAATCTTTATTTTCAATCAACATAACATATTACTTGCATGAAAAAGAAGCATATAAAATGCAACACAGATAGGTACCATAAATTGTACATTTAATTCGATAAAAGTTTGACAATTCAAAGTTCGAACCTAGTACTGAACACATGGTAAGTGAAGAACTTAAGCTAAATATTTTATTTTTTCCGTATATACATCATAGTACTACTATACTTGAACAACTTGTTTAGTGAAGAGTATCAGACCCTGATTTGTGGGTCTGAAAAACTATATCTAAATTGTGAGTGATTCGGGTAAATACTCTTTACCACTCTTCCATATAGTAGAAAACACTCGACGGCATTTACTCCGTGAGTAGCATTGGCACTTCATCCACGGGAGTCGGCAGCTGCACAAGTGTAAGTTGAAAAATTTAGACAACAAAAGAAAGATTCAAAAAATAGGGCAATATGAAAACCATTATCTTCAAGCATATTGCTAAAAGGCATTCAACAGAAATAAGTACTTGAAAAAAATGTATACAAAACACTCGAAAAAGTTCCGAAGAGAATATCATTTCAGTTTAAGGTCTAGTATGGTGAAACTAGCTTGAATCAAGAGAATGCAAACCCAAGGAGATGACGGGGTTGATTACCATGGAAGAATTCAAGCATCCGTGTTTGACGCTTGACAATGAGAAGACTAAAATTTGAAGAGGTTGTATAATATACCTTTGAATTTATATTATAAAAGCAACCACACAAGTCCTCAAAAAAAAAAAAGTTAAAAGAAAAAGATACATCAAACCAAAAAAAAAAATCCTTAAGATCAGCATTTGGTCCAGGCTTGGGAAAAAGCATTGATTACATTATCCATCCATATATATCCAAGTCCTACAAGGTCAAAGACAACAGACATAATATAAAGCTTTAAGCTTTACAAGCACCGGAATTGTTTCTCCATAGATCTAATCAGAAAAACCATTTTCAATAGCTCGCCCAGAGCTGTCAAAGGTAGGTAAGCCGAGTAATCGCCAAAGTTGTCTAACTGGCTAAGGCACAATAAAAGCGTATTGGAGAACTCCCAAAGCAAAGTGACTGCAGTACTGCAATGGGGTGCACGTTTCTGGCACCAGGCAATCCGGTGCATATTCCTTTCAAATAGAATGAGCACAAATTTTTCTTATTTCTACATTACTCAACATCCACAACAAAAACTTTTGACTCTTTTGATCACCTATAAGTTCAAACTAACATTCAGATTAGACACGTAAAATCAAATCCGCCGAGAGTGTTAAACATTTTCGATAGATATTCCATAGAAGCTAAACATGAGCATGCTATGTAATGCCCAACAAACAGATTTTGATTTCTTCACCGTAAGACCTTGTGAAACCAGAATTTTCCACAAATCCAACCTATTCCAAAATCCCATCTCACATATGATTTATCACGACATCTTATAAGAGAATCTCAAGAGCAACTCTTTTTCGGAAAACAAATCTACCCTAACTCTAAAAACACAAATACCAAAATATAGGAAGTGAGCATATATTATCAACAACTACCTCACAAGAATTAGGATTCATAAACATATACATATACACGTAAATATTCAAGATCCAATTTTTACCAATAGAAAAAAATATTATCGATTTCAACTATTTAAAATCTTAAAACCCAGATAGAAAATGATCAGCTAATCAACTAACTTCAACCAATAATAATCAAACTCAATAACCCAGATAAAAAAATTGACCCACTAGTGCAAAGATTCAAAGTACCTGAAAAACCGGAGACCACGATCCGCAAGCCGACCCGGAAACCTTGTCATCACGACATGAATGGATGGTCTTGAACTGGCCAATATCGAGCTTCTTATTGATCAACCCAACTAGAAAGTAAATGGAATTGGACGGCGGTAAATCGACTTTGATCTCATCGACATCGAACCAGAGAAAGAACCTCTGAACCTGGATGCCCTTCAAGTCGGTGATGGACCCGTAACCGAGTTTGCCGGTGATGGTCTTGTCGTAGTAGACCAAGTAGTCGAACTGGATGTAGCAGGTGCCTGACAAAAAGACGACGAAGTGGCCGTCGTCGTGGAGGGAGTAGTCGACGACGGAATCAGGGAGGAGGCCGGGCGGGAGGCCGAACTTGGGGAGGATGTCAAACACCGTCGGCAGTGGTGGCGGCGTTGGGTTCTGGTCAGAGGAGAGAGAAAGTGAATGTCCAATGAGAGAGAAAACGAAGAAGAGACCGAGTTTCGCGGAAGACAACATGTTTGATGTTTTGTTTTTATTTTTGTGCAGAGTACAGAGTGTTGAGTTTTTGTTTCGTGTTTTTTGTTTTGTTATTTGTCTGAGAGTTGAGACTTGAGAGAGTTTTGGGTTTTAGGGTGGGTTGGAGGGATGTGGGCCGTTGGATTATTCTTGATCGTGTGATTGTCATGGGATCACCGATCGGACAGCTTGTTTTTGTTTGCTTGTTTGTTTGTGATATGAAATTTTTAGATTATCCTTTTGAAGACAGACGACAGGTGTAATTGGGTTTGCATTTCAGAACTTTTCGGGTCTTGAAAAGTCATCCATATGTATTTCCAAAATTAAATTGCTTTTCAAAAATTTGTTAACGATTACTTTTATACATGATGTCATGATAATCCATAATTTGTCATACTGTTAATCTGTTATGTCATTTGGAAAAAAAAATTCCATTAATTGAAAAATTAAAACAATTCAACTGAGGGATTGAACCTTGACCTTGTCGTTAAAAACTACACACTCTAACCAGTTAAGCCAATTTAATTCATTGTTTGAGGTATGTTGATTTAAATGTATATATAGTTATATAATTTATTTAAAATAATTTAAATCTGTTTGTATAATTTAAAATAAACTCATATGTATAATTTAAAATAAACTTATATATATATATATAATAATAATATACAAAAACAGATTTATGAAAAAAATAATAATAATAAGAAAATAAAAGGAAACCCAAAAAATCTAGAAAATCAAAACCCGTAAATTTTTTCTTTCTTTTCCTTTCAATTTTTTTCCTTTTCAAAAAATATATTATTTCAATTTCATAAAAAAAATACCCTGAAAATCAAAGCCTATAAATTGAAAAGGGAAACAAATTCAAAAAAAAAAGAGAGAAAATGATAATAATATAAAATTCCTTTAAAATATATGAGTTTATTTTAAATATGAGTTTATTTATAATTTAAAATAAACTCATATATTTAAAAGGAATTTTAAAAAAATTTACGGGTTTTGATTTTCTGGGTTTCCTTTTGTTTTTTTATTATTATTTTTTTTATAAATCTGTTTTTGTATATTATTATTAAATATAAGTTTATTTTAAATTATATATATGAGTTTATTTTAAATTATACAAACAAATTTAAATTAGTTTAAGCAAATTATATAACTATATATATATATATATATATATATATACATTTACATCAACAAAACTCTAACATGAGTTTGAGTAGCTCAACTTGTTAGAGTATGTGGTTTTTAGCCATAACGTCATGGGCTCAATCCCTCATGGGGTTGTTTTAATTTTTCAATTAACGGTCAAAGGCTTTTTGGATGGAAAACTTGACAGAAGAGGCAAAATGACTAATAGTTTGGGTTTCAGGGGGATGACTGACCATTATTGAAACTAGAGGGACTAGTTTATATAATATGGTAAACCTCAGGGGGGAAAATGATAATTTTCCTAAAGAAAATGGATATTATCATTTGAGTCCCTATATTTTTTGAATTATCTATTTTTTAATTCATTTATTCATTTTGTACTGGACTGGTCCCTATGTTTTTAAAAGCAACTCAATTTCGTCCTTCTGTGAGTCAACTGTTAGTCAAATTAAACGGTTCAAAAGATATTTTTATCTTTAAACAATGATATGACAAGTGTCAACTTATAATAAAAATTAAACTAATATATAAAGAGGAAGATTTGTTCGACTCACCACGACGGTGGCTGTGGAAGTGGTTGAGGGCGTTAAGGGCTTCTGACGCGTGCTTCCAGCGAGTGAGTTCCGGTGAGTGGGAGCTGGGTGGTCGTGCTCCGCCAAGTAAGTGACTATAAACACACCCGAGTTGGATCTGTTTACAGGTCAAACACCCATTTGAACTACTACATTTGTAATAACCTTTGTTGTTCAAAAAAACCAAACACGAGCCTTAAATTCATTCCAAAATTAGTAAAACTCCCTAATTTAATATTTTATTGAGGTGGGTGTTTGACAAAATTTAATATTTTTTTATATAGATTAACAAAAAAAGTACCTTATTTTGGATCGGGTGGCTTGAGGATTTGCAGAAGTTGAATTAGAAGTCACACCGGTAGAGACATTATGAGATTGTTGCTTAGGGTGTGGTTGTTCTTGTTGTTGCTTGAAATGTGTAGTACTCTATTCTATCGGTGAAGAGATTGAAGAGAAAAAAGAGATGGGTTTGTTGTTGTTGCTGATGATGATACCTTTCGAAGAAAGTGGATGAGATTTGGAAAAAATGGCTTGTGGTTTTGGTTCGATTTGGTGGTGGTGGTGGTGGTGTGATTCAGTTCTTGATTTTGTGTTGATTGTGGTCTGGTTTGGTTCCGGTGGTGGTGGTGGTAGTGGTCAGAATCTGGGTTTGGGCCGGTTGTGTGGGTGATGTTGGAGTGGTGGTGGCTGGAAATCAGTTCTTCATTGATGATTAGATGATGGTGTTGGTGATGATTTGAGATGGTTTTAGTTTTGATGATGATTTGATGGTGGTTTTGTTGATGGAGATCATTATTTTTTCTTTTCAAATTTTTCAGTTGGAGGTTGATGATGAAAGGTTCATGATTTTTTTTTTTTAATTTCTAATTGTATAATATTTTTTTTAATATTTTTTCTGTAGTCAAGTGGGGTGGGTCTGTTTTTATATTTTTTTCCCTTTTTTTAATTTTTTAAAATTTAATATATAATTATAATTAAAATTAAGAAAATAAATGTTTTTTTTTAATTTTATTTTGATTTTAAAGTTAAGGGTAAAAATGTCATTTTGCCTTTTCTGTGATAGTTGATCATCAAAATTCTGGTAAGAGGGATCAAATTGAGTGGTTTTTGAAAACATATGGATCAATCTAGTGAAAAATGAATAAGTGAGTAAAAACCAGATAATTCAAAAAAACATAGGGACTCAAATGATAATATCCCTAAAGAAAATAAAAGTGGAAAAAAAATTGGACATTGTAACATTACAATTCCCATAATAAAGAAAATAAAATAAAAAAGTGAAACTTGTTATAAATAAATTGAATAACATATGAAATAAATAAAAAGAAACTGAGAGAGAGGAATGGATAAAGGAGAGAGACGCGAAAGAGAGAGAGAGAGAGAGGATGGAGAAAGAGAGGATTACTTTGTTGATTTCTGGTGATCAATTTTTTACAAAGAAAAGATCAAGGCATTGAATATCGAAAGATATACCGAAATATCCACCGATATATCCGTATTTTGGAGGGATTAATATCGAGTTCAAAACAAGTAAATATCCAATGTCCTACAGAATATCCGACAGATTTCGAAATATCCATAAAAATTTCTCGATATTCTTGAAATATCCCGATATTCCCGAAATATTATGAATTTCACCTCAAAAGTCCATGTATATTTTACTTATTATTAAATAATTTTTTAATCCTAAACAATTAAATTAGTGTTAAAATAATTTAGATTGAAAATTATTTTAGAAGAAGTATTAACAAATTTATAAAATTTCCAACATAATAGTCAATAGTAAAATTATTGAAGACTTGAAGTAAAATTGGAAAAAGAACTAAAGACTGAACGTGTGATGAAAGATGCAGTAAAACAACAAAGAGAGAGTTAATGGATTCTAAACAATATACAAGGCGGGTGGGATAAAATGCGTAATCACCCACTACATGCTACAGGTAAATTTTATTTTGGATTGTTTGTCATTCATAATTAAAATTTTGTATAGTACTTATACTAAAATTATTCTTTTTTTTTCATCTAGCTTACTCTTTGAACCCAAAGTACCAATATAGAGACAACATTGGGAGTTCTCCTGAAAGCCATTACTAATGTCTATGCATGATTAGACCTTAAACCTGCAGGAATTGCCAATTTTGTAAATAAGGTAAAAAGTTACAATTTACAACCAATTTTATAATTCCATGATTATAAATTCTTTGCATGGGAGCTATAGGGCTCAAAAATTAAATGTCACTATTTGGACATGGTTTTTTTAAGAAAGTCACTACATTAGTAATTAATGTTTAAAAGGCACAAATTTAGGTGACCATGTAAAAATACCCCTTCCAAGACACTTTCTTTCGTTTTCAAACCTAGAGAGAGAAAACAGTAGAGAGAGAAAGCATCGACTCCAAAAAGATAGGCCTGAAAATCTGACGACGAAGCAACCAGCGGTGGCACTACAGTCCTAAAGCCGACAGTTCAAACGAGCATATGCAATTGATAGTGGTAAGTAGAGTTATATTTTGTTGTCGTTTTTGTTCTTGATAAGTTTATGTGTCTGTTTGATGTTGGGTGTTGTTTAGACTTGTTGATTAGGTTTGATTTTTCGATCTGAGTATGGTTCTGGGTTAGGTTAGGGTTTTAATTTTTGAAACATTTGTGTTGAAGATGATGAAGATCTGGGTTTCCGAGTCTTTTAACATTGTGGCCGAGCCTTTTGAAACACTGTTCGAGCCTTTTAATTTGTGGCCCGAGCCTTTTTTATGAATATTAGGTTTGAATCAAATTTGAATCTCTGAGCCTTTGTAAAATGTTTCCTAAGCCTTTTTAATCAGTTCCCGAGCTTTTTTATGAAATGTCCGAGTTTTTTCATGAACTGCCCGAGCCTTTTGCATGAACATTAAACTTTTTTTTTTTATGTTTAAGCCTTTGTTAGTTGCATCCGAGCCTTTGTGAGTAATGTCTGAGCCTTTGTGAGTTCTTTCCGAGCCTTTTTAACCATCAGTTTTTTTGATTAATTTTGTATCTCCGAGACTTTCTATATAGTTCCCACCTTTTAATGAACTTCCTGAGCCTTTTACTTAAATGCCCGAGACTTTTAATGAACTGTCCGAGCCTTTTACTTAACTGCCCGAACCTTTTAATGAACTGCCCAAGCCTTTTACATAACTGCCCGAGTCTTTTAATGAACTACCCGAGCTTTTTACTTAATTGCCCAAGCCTTTTATAGTTTATTAACTTGTATCTTTTTTTTCCTATGAAAATGCAGATGAGGAATCAGCTCAAGGATTTGCTTAAAACTCCAGTTGGAGAATGGTACCAGGGAAAAATAACTCAGCATGACCATTTCGATGACCTTTAAGATATCGACGACGCACCTAACAGGGTACCTAAACATCTTGCAGTCGAAGAACGACGTCGGTATACTGAGTCTTGTTTTGGACATTTCCTTCGGATGCATTGTGAGATAAAGTTTTCGGCTGGCATTGTCCATCAGCTGCTTGTGCACGAGTTGCATCTCGATGGGCAGGAAGATGAGATAAGATTTATATTAGGTCGTCATTCGGTCCGTTTCTCGAAGGTTGAATTTTTTCTGATCACCGGTTTGAAGTTCAGAGTCATTACCGACACGGCGAGGTATGATATGGTAGAGAATGGCATACACGAGCAGTACTTTGGTGGTCGAGATGAGGTTGACTATGAACAGCTGAGATCGGTTCTACAGATTGGTATTTTTGAGGAGCAATACGATGCGGTGAAGCTATGCTTCTTGTACATGCTCAACTGGATATTAATGGGGTTGGACAAGAGAGAGAAAATTCCAGTATGGCAGATGCACCTAGTCGAGGACTTGTTCTACTCAATATTCAGTTCAGTGTTCTGCTCATTGTTCTGCTCATCATTCATCTCAATTCGACAACCAAAGTAATCGTTGAATTGAGGTTCAACTACATCTGCATTGTCGACCACTACCGGTGGGACAACACATATGTTTTCCTTGATAGTGCCCTGGTTTTACCAATCGCGCAGCGAAAGGTTTTTTTATTTTTTATTTTTTTATAAAGCGACCGAAAACATAAACCTATTATATACAGTAAAATACGATAATAAGGAAAGAAGGAAGAAAACATTTTTCTTCATACCTGCGTTGGAGGCTCCTTCTCTTTAATTCGATCTGCTCTTGATCTGAACAAATAGGATCTTCCTCGCTATCTCCTGGGATTGGTAACGGCGTGTAGGCGCGTCATGGAACTCAGGAACTGCCGGAGGTAGAAGAGAGAAGGGAGAAACTTTTTCCGCCCGATGAAAAAAAAATTAAGAACATTTTTTTTTTCTGGTTCTTTTTACGCTCAAAACAATTTTTGATCGTATTCTTGTGTTATCCCCTTATCAGTTACCTAAAATATATATATCATATATCATATATATATATATATATATATATATATATTAAACTGATTTAAATTTTATTAAATCCTTTCAAAAGATATCTGATATCTTTTAATAGATATTAATAAAGCTTGAATTTAAACTTTTTAAATTCAAATTCAATATTTAATTAAAGATAAAATAATAAAATAATCACATTATCTTATCTTTCAAAATTAAATATCAAAAAACACCCTCCAATAATGATTAATTACATAATTAAATAATCTATTTATTTAATTAACATAATTATTATTTTCCATTAATTAAATAATCTCATCATTCAACTAATTCTCGATTAAACATGTGTCACTTTTGTAACACAAGTAATTAGACAACCCAATTAATTAACTGTGACCAGGCCTAATGGACCCACAGTATTTTGAGCTTCAATAATCCTTAGAAATAATTAATTAAACTCTTTAATTAATATTTCATGATTATTAACTTCGGTGTTATTCCACTAAAAACCCGAAGCTACACTCTTTTAACTGTAGATGTTTTTACACAAACCAATAACTTTCGGTGTCCATCGATATATCTATTACATATGGTATGATCCTCCACAAGTAGTTCATAATTAAAGCTGGGTTATAATTTATGTTATACCCCTCTAATTACATATTTCCATTAAGTACCATTGATTCTCTAATGAATAATAAATCTTACATTACTCACGGAATTAGGAAGAGCACTCATATTGTTCAAGCCCAGAATCAACCCTTAAGGGAACTACTATCTACTTCTCGCAAGAAGGAGTGGATTCCACTATTGTGTACAAACCTTCCCAGCCACAAGCCAAACCGCAATCCTAACATATGGAGCATATAGATCGGGAATGCAACTTCGACCTCACCCATGGTACATCAAAAATCACGATCTAACCTGAAGGAGTCGATAAGACACTCAAGATAAAGATCACCCATTTATAGCCATCATTTGTCGATATATATGAATCTCAACGTAAACGGATCTTGGTGAGAGATCCATATATATCGTGGCCCAATCCTATATGATCACATCATATAAGGTTCCTCCATTCTCATATCACCATATGAATGATCTAAGATCACCGTACATTACGGAATGGACCGCAGCTGTAGATTAACCACAAATAAAGTACCTCACTTTATTTGCTATCTACAGACTCTTTAGATTGCTCATTTCAAACTGAATCCATCTGTATATGACATTCATATACTCAGTTCAAAATTATATCCAGCAATCTTGGATGTTAAATACACATGTTATATAAAAGTATGAAACAATTTGAATGAATAAACTACTTCTTTTATTTATGTTCAATTCACATTTACAAATTACAATCTTTAGGGCAAAAACCCCAACAATCTCCCACTTGCACTAAAGCATGTGAGACATGTCTCGTAAACCTAGACCCTCTAGGTGACCCGTAAACACTTTAGCCGGTAAGGTCTTAGTAAATGGATCAGCATGATTGTCCTATGATGCTTTCTTGGTCACGGTCAAATCTCTTCTCTGCAGTATCTCTTCGATGAGATGATATTTCCTCTCTATATGCTTCCCTTTCTTATGGCTTCTTGGTTCTTTGGAGTTAGCCACAACACCATTGTTATCACAATAAAGTGTGATGGGCTTATCCAGATCTGGAACAACTTCTAGATCACTCAAGAATATTTGAAGCCAAACACCCTCTTTAGCAGCTTCACAAGCGTCTACATATTCGGCTTACATGGTGGAGTCAGCAATATAAGATTGCTTAATACTCCTCCACAAAATGGCTCCACCACCAAGGGTGAATACTGATCCAGACGTGGATTTCCTAGAATCCTTGTCTGACTGAAAATCAGAATCCTTGTATCCTAACGGGATTAAATCCTGTCAAGAATACACTAGCATATAGTTTCTCGTTTTCCGAAGATATTTGAGAATAGTCTTAACAGCAACCCAATGATCCAATCCTGGGTTGGACTAGTATCTGCTGGCTACTCCCACTGCGAAGCAGATGTCCGGTCTCGTGCATAACATAACATACATGAGACTACCTACTACTGGTGCATAGGGAACACGTCTCATATCCTTAACTTCTTGAAGTGTCTTAGGACACTGTTCCTTAGACAAGTGAACTCAATGCCTGGAAGGTAAATTACCTTTCTTGGAGTTCTGCATCGAAAATCGTACAAGAATCTTATCGATATACGATGCCTGAGACAATGCTAGGAGTTTGTTCTTACGATCCCTTAAGAGTTGGATCCTTAGAACATAACTCGCCTCTCCCAAATCTTTCATTTGGAATTGGCTAGCCGGCCATTCCTTTACTTCCGATAATACCCCTACATCATTCCTAATGAGTAAGATATCCTCTATGTAAAGAACTACGAAAACTACCTTCTTGTCAATGATGCGCTTGTAGACACAATGCCCATTAACGTTTTGCTCGAAGCCATAGGTTTTGATCACATCATCAAACCTTATGTTCTAAGATCTAGATGCTTGCTTAAGTCCATAAATGGACCTTTGAAACTTGCAAACCTTTTGCTCTTGATCTGGAGACACGAATTCCTCTAGTTGCACCATGTAGATGCTCTTATTAAGATTGCAATTCAAGAATCTAGTCTTGATGACCATTTACCAAATTTTGTAATCGAAATAGGTTGTAATGGATAAGAGAATCCGAATAGACTTAAACATGGCTACTGGCGAGAAGGTCTTTTCATAATCGACCCCTTCTTTCAGGTAGATCCACTTACACCCTATGGGTTTTACCCCATCCGGTAAGTCTACAAGTTCCTAGACTGAGTTAGAGTACATGGACTCCATCTCGAGATTCATGGCTTTAAGCCATTCCTCTTTGTCAAGATCTTCCATTGCATTCTTAAATGTCAATGGATCATCCACACTATCAGTAGAGATGACATCTCGTCCCTCACCTATATTCAAATAGCTTTCAGGTTGTCTCACAACTTTACCACTACGTTTAGGTGGTAGTGTATCCAGACTAGGAATCATCTGACTATCAGATGTCAATGGATCAACAACTCTTGTTGACTGAGCACTAGTCGTACCGGGCTCCATTTCATTTAATACAATCTTACTTTGCGGTTTATGATCATTAATATAGCTATCCTCAAGAAATGTTGCATTTGTCGATACAAATACCTTGTTCTCTTCAGGACTATAGAAGTATCCACCTCTGATCTCCTTAGAATATCCCACAAAAAGTAGACTTCTAACTTGGGGTCTAGTTTTCCACTTCTGTTCTTCAGCACGTGTGCTGGGCACCCCAATATGCAGAAATGTCACAAACTAGCATTAAGACCATTCCACAACTCTAAGGGAGTCTGAGGAACATATTTGGATGGGACTACATTCAAAATGTAAGCCGCAGTTTGTAACCCATATCCCCAAAAGGAATTTGGTAATGATGAGAAACTGATCATAGACATCACCATTTCCATTAGGGTTCTATTTCTCCTCTCCGCGACACCATTCTGTTGTGGTGTACCATGAGCTGTGAATTGGGACACTATCCCATACTTAACCATAAAGCCTTCAAACTCTTGGTCAATGTTCTCACCTCCACGATCATATCGTAGAGACTTGATAGTCTTTCCTAACTGGTTCTCCACTTCAGATTGGAATTCTTTAAACTTTTCAAAAGTTTCCGACTTCCGTTACATTAGGTAGATATATCCGTATCTAGAGTAGTCATCTATAAAAGTGACATAATACTCATAGTCACCCCTTGCTTTAACATTCATCGGCCCACAGACGTCTGAATGTATAAGCTCTGGTGGTTCTTTAGCTCTAACCCTTTTCTAGTAAAAAGTCTCTTGGTCATTTCACCTTCCAGACAGGATTCGTAGACAGGTAAGATGCCAACCTTTAACTCACTTAAATGTCCGCTTTTAACTAGTCTATCTATCCTGTCAAGGTTAATGTGGCCAAGTCTTAGATGCCACAGATACGTTTCGTTTTCTAGATAAATCTTTTGTCATTTTGGTTTTGGTTTTTTACCTTTAAACATTTCAGCGTTGAGCAGTGTTGTATGTATTAACGACCTTAAAACATACAAATTGTTTTTGTTTAATCCTGAACATATATTCAAACCATTCTTTGCAATAATAACAGACTTATTATTAAAAGAAACAGAATATAATTGTTCCAACAACTTTGAAACATAAATCAAATTTCTTGTAATCCAGGAATAAAAAATACATTGTTCAAAACAATAAAATAATTTCCAAAATGTAGTCTAACTATACCCACTGTTCTTGTTGACACGACATCCCCCGACCCAACACGCATAGAGAAGGCTCCCTCCATAAGCTGTGTTTAAGAATCAGTCCACTAAATAGAAGTACAAACATGGTTAGTGGCCCCCGAATCAACTATCCAATGTGAAGAATCATCTTCCACTAAACACTACTCAAGAACAAGTAAATCATATTTACCTTTCATTTTCTTCTTCTTGGCAACCTCTTCTAGATACTGAGGATAATTCCTCTTTTAGTGTCCAACCTTGTCGCAATGGAAACATTTTCCTTTGCCTTGGTTAGTAGAGGCACCCTTCTTCTTGCGTTGGGCTTTCATAGGCTTGGGCTTACCCTTTGCCTTCCTAGCAGACCTCTTCCTCTTTTTATTTCAAGAGGAGGATGGTTCGTCAACATTAGCCTCACTGGTTTTACTTTTGCTGTCCTTAGTCAAGGACTCTAAAGTAGTGAGCTCATTGAGTAACTGAGTGAGACTGAACTTTAGCTTGTTAATCTCATAGTTACTCTTGAACTGATCGAAACTCTTCGAAAGAGTCATCAGTATGATGCTCACCTGACTGGGTTCATCAGTGGCCCCACCATTGATCTCTACCGTGTTGAAATAGGACATCATGTTCTGGACATATTCCCGAATAGATGTGCCCTCTTTCATCTGAGCAAGCATTATGAAACGAACAGCTTCGTGCCGCTTTTGCTCAGAGGGCTGCCCAAACATAGCCTGAAATGACTCCATTATTTCAAATGCAGTACCCATTGCTTCGTGCTTAGTGACAAGCACGTCGGTCATACTGGCTAACAGATATGTTTGGGCTTTCTCATCTGATGAGACCCATTTTTGATATGCCTCACGAACAGTTCATGCTGCATTAGCAGTAGGCGCTGGAGGACATTCCTCCTTAAGCACAAACTTTAGGTCCTTGGTGACCAAGATTGCATTTATGTTATGTTTCCATTAGTGTAGTTATCACCAGTTGATTTGTCATTGGCAATGATTTGTAACAGTGCAGATGACATGGCTGAAAAACATAAATTAAGAATTCATTCAATCATACATTCAAAACATGTGCCAATGTTCGGCATAAAATTAAACATGATGCATGAAAATGTTTAATGAATATGAACAACCCTAAGAAAACAATGTTTCTATGCCACGACAATCCAACATACCACAAGTAAGTGCCACCTTAGGGTCAGTTAAATTCTTGCATGTTGGATCGAGACCTTCTCAATCAAATGATTAACCAAAATAACTCTTATTCCAATATCATTCAACCATCGTTGATTTAGTCAGGTTTTTAATTAACCAATTTAATTAAAACCTTGTGAGCGTAACCCATCATTTTAGATCTCATGAGCTTAACTCAAGAATTTCAGCCTTAGGGTCGGTCAATCCCGAAATCCCCTCAGAAATCATATCTGTTAGGAAGTCAATATTGGTATTGATTCTTATGGAAACCCTCCTTAGGGAGGACGAAAGCAAAGGCATCACGATGCCCTACTCGAATCTCACGGTGTTGAACTAATGATGGAGACCGCGGGATATAATGTTATATATCCCTCTCCCACTCACTATTATATAATTAGGGTTTTCTATTAATATTAATGCATCTAGATTAAAACAAGATTAAACGGCTAATTTCAATCTAAAAGTCTAGTGCATTAACACAAATTATTAGAATCCTATTCCAATAACTAATAAACTAATATGATTTTTAACTCCTAAAAATTAGTTTATTAGAGATAATTCTAATCTATGTAAACTGTTTACTAAGACTAGAATTATTAAATGTGTATTTACCAAGTTTTAACAATTAAAACAAAACACATTATTAGGGTCAATTATAGTAAGGGGCTTAATCGAATTAAACCTAATATTTATAATGAACCCTACTAATCTAAGTAATAAAATATTTTAATAAATAGATTAGTAATTAATGAGAATTACCAAGTTTTTACTCCTAAAAACTAATCCCATTAACTTATAGCCAATTATGTGAATTACCCATTTTATTCAAATAAAAAAAAACACATAATATAGAAGGCTATAATGTATGTATGACATATCAACATATATATATATATATATATATATATATATGTAGGCACAACTAATCTAAATGACATGTGTATGTATGACAATGCTTAATCATCACATAATTAAAAGCATACATGAGTTGATCGAGTGTCGTGGATTATTTAACCTACAAAAATAAGAATCTAATTACAAAATTTACCCAAGGCATTCATTGGTCTTCAAGAAATCCCTAAGATTCTTCAAGTCTTTTGGGTTCTTATTTATTTTGGACTTTTAACCAAGTCCAACTTGATTAAATAAAAAAAAATTATTTTATTATTGTGAACCATCTCATGAATCAAACCTAAAGCCCAAGTGTTACTTTAACACTGTACTTAAAGCCTTAGGTAAGAAAAAATAAAATTCATCCCAAAATCTTTTGCAAATTCGGAAACCCTAAAGTCTCGAATTTTCAGCCCATAACGCTTTCGCGCATAGCCGTCATTCGAGTATGTAGGCTACCCGCACCAATACGGCGTGAACAATACCACACGAGCAAACCGCATGAACAATGCCCGTGAACAGTGTCCGCACCAGTACCGTGTGAACAGTGCCTCTCCAGTGAATAGTGTCTGTGAACAATGCCTGTCCCGCGTATTTCCGATTTATCTCTTTCGCCATTCTTCTTCTTCGTTGGATTTCATCGTCCATATTTTACATTAAAAATTATAGTAGAATTTACAACAAAGATTTTACAGCAGCTTTTTTTTATTACAAAAAAAAATTAAAATTAATTACAACCCATCAAAACAACCTAAATCCACGACACCATCCAATTAACGATCAACTATGTTTTAAAATTAAACAATTTAATTAAAAACAACATACAATCAATTAAAATAGTGCCTACACATTCATACATGCTCATGAACATCGAAATCGATTCTAGTGTACAGAAATTGGCTCTGATACCAATTGATAGTGCCCTGGTTTTATCGATTGCGAAGCGGAAGGGTGTTTTGTTTTATTTTTTTTATAAAGCGATCGAAAACATAAACCTATTCTGTACAATAAAATAAGATAACAAGGAAAGAAGGAAGAAAACATTTTTCTTCATACCTGGGTTGGAGGCTCCTTCTCTTTAATTCGATCTGTTCCTAATCTGAACTAATAGGATCTTCCTCGCTATCTCCCGGGACTGGTAACGGCGTGTGGGCGCATCATGGAACTTAGGAACTGCCGGAGGTAGAAAAGAGAATGTAGAAACTTTTTCTGCCCGATGAAAAAAAAAATTAAGAACGATTTCTTTCTTTTTTTCTTTGCTAGTTCTTTTTACGCTAAAAACAATTTTTGATCATATTCTTGTGTTATCCCCTTATCAGTTACCTAATATATATATATATATATATATATATATATATATTAAACTGATTTAAATTTTATTAAATCCTTTTAAAAGTTACCTTATATATATATATATATATATATATATATATATTTTTAAACTAATTTAAATTTTATTAAATCCTTTTAAAAGATATATGATATCTTTTAATAGATATTAATAAAGTTTGAATTTAAACTTTTTAAATTCATTCAAATTCAATATTTAATTAAAGATAACATAACCACATTATCTTATCCTCAAAATTAAATATCAAAAAAGACCCTCCAATAATGATTAATTACATAATTAAATAATCAAATTATTTAATTAACGTAATTATTATTTTCTATTAATTAAATAATCTCATCATTTAACATTCCCGATTAAACACGTGTCATTTTCGTAACACAATTAATTAGACAATCCAATTAATTAACTGTGACATTCGTTACCTAAATCGATCGGGCCAGCAAGGGGGCCTAATGGACCCACGATATTTTGAGCTTCAATAATCCTTAGAAATAATTAATTAAACTCTTTAATTAATATTTCATGATTATTAACTTCGGTGTTATTCCACTAAAAACCCGAAGCTGCACTCTCATAACTTTAGACGTTTTTACACAAACCAATAACTTTCGGTGTCCATCGATATATCTATTACATATGGTATGATCCTCCACAAGTAGTTCATAATTAGAGCTGGGTCATAATGTCTGTTATACCACTCTAATTACATCTTTCCATTAAGTATAATTGATTCTCTAATGAACAATAAATCCTACATTCCTCACGGAATTAGGAGAGCACTCATATTGTTCAAGCCCCGAATCAACTCTTAAGGGAACTACTATCTACTTCTCGCAAGAAGGAGTGGATTCCACTATTGTATACAAACCTTCCCAACCACAAGCCAAACCGTAATCCTAACATATGGAGCATATAAATCGGGAATGCAACTTCGACCTCACCCATGGTACATCAAAAATCACGATCTAACCTAAAGGAGTCGATAAGACACTCAGGATTAAGATCACCCATTTATAGCCATCATTTGTCGATATATATGAATCTCAGTGTAAACGGATCTTAGTGAGATATTCATATAAATCGTGGCCCCATTCTATATGATCACATCATATAAGGTTCCTCCATTCTCATATCACCATATGAATGATCCAGGATAAGATCATCGTACATTACGGAATGGACCGCAGCTGTAGATAAACCACAAATAAAGTACCCAACTTTATTTGCTATCTACAGACTCTTTAGATTGCTCATTTCAAACTGAATCCATTTGTATATGACATTCATATACTCAGTTCGAAATTATATCCGGCAATTTTGGATGTTAAATACACATGTTATTTAAAAGTATGAAACAATTTGAATGAATAAACTGCTTATTTTATTTATGTTCAATTCACATTTGTAAATTACAAACTTTAGAGCAAAAACCCCAACATTCCCCACCTACGGTGACACTCCTTTGTGTGAACACTTGGTTGCTACCGCTAAAGGATCCAAATTGTTGGGTATTTTCATGAGGAGGAATATCATTCACTATCACATCTCCAACTATCCTCTCAGTTAGATTAACACATACTTGAGGGATCACCCGATCTTTCCCTAGCATAAACTGAACATCGTCGTCATTTCTTATAAATGTGCAACATGTAGTGTCAGGAACGACTGATATTGACTGTAGATCAACATTGAATTTGATTACATCATACTTCATAATGGTATGCAAGATCGCCCCCAATTCTTGGTAAGTCATATTCTTTGACACATACATTCCCTGGTTATCGGATCCAACAAACCTCTGACTTCTGTCGGGTAACTGCTCCCATCGACCGTTATAAGATATTACTATTCTAACCCAATTCATTATACTGTCAAATTAATCATTACAAACCATTAATAAACAACCAGGACTACATAATATTTTCACAGATGTCAGAATAAGATGTTAAGAAAAGGCTCAGGAAAAGGTTTATACAAAAGGCTAGGATTACATTTACAAAGGCTCGGGTGACATGTTAAATTACTCGGGTCAGTACTTAAAAGGCTCGAAAAATGATGTAAAAGGCTCAGACGCTACTTTAAAAGGCTCAGACAATTATTTAAAAGGCTCAAACACTGCTTCATTAACAAACCTAATGGCTATGCAAAAGGCTCGGACATAACTTCACAAAGGCTCGGGTTGTATGTCAAATGGCTCGAGTCAGTATTAGAAAGGCTCGGAGATACAGATTTGAAAAACCTAAGGTTTATACAAAAGGCTCGGAAACACTTACAAAAGGCTCGAAATGTAATTACAAAGTCTCGGAAGCTACTTCATTGACAAACCTAAAGGATATTTAAAAGGGTCGGACATTGTTGTAAAAGGCTCGGATACTACTTTAAAAGGCTTGGACACTGCTTCATTGACAAACCTAAAGACTATGCAAAAGACTTGGACACAACTTCACAAAGGCTCGGACAATGTTTAGAAAGGCTCGGACAGAGCTTAGAAAGGCTCAGAGATTTAAAATTCACACAACCAACTTAAGGTTTACAAAAGACTCGAAGAACAAGTGAAAAGGAACAGATAAAGTGTTACAAGACTCAAAAACCCAGGTATACAAAAGAAGTATTTAAGAGATATATTACCTTGTTGTACTAAAGAACGTCAACTTCTAAGTTGAAGAAGAAAAAAGAGGCAACCTTGAACTTTTTGCTGTAGGGGATTTAAAGTTTCAGAGAAGTTTATTGTAGAGAGAGAGAGTTACTGAGTTGGAGATGTGATCTAAGATGGAAGTACAAACAGAATAAAAAAACTGATTATCTAAGGGCAATTTTGGTAGTTCACCATAGGTGCATTTTAAACTTAACTTATTAAAGCACTCACTTGGGTGGAAAATAAGTTTAAAATGGTGACATTTTGGACCATTTCCACCATATTAATATATATTATTTACGTATTGAGCTCATGAATGGAGCTCATATAATTTAAGGATGGAAGGAAAAACTTTGGTGCACGAGCAGCCATTGCAGCTATAAGCAAAATGCAACTGGGTATATAACTTTTATTACAAAAGTGTACTTATTAATAATAAATAATAGCATCATTGAAATAATATTCATACTTATAAAGTTATAATACTTAATAATGTTTATTGCAGCTGATTGATAGGTAATGTATGGAAACCGTGATCCATCATTGCATGCAATAACAGTTCGCATACTATCACAAACATCATCATCTTCTGCCAGTGAAAGAAATTGGTCCACATTTGCTTTAATCCACACAAAACAAACGAACCATCTTGCATATTCTAAGCTTAATATGAAGTTGAAACTTATGGATATAGTCGTTAGAAACGAGAAATTAAATGAAACTGATTTTATGAATCTAATTCAAATAGCTGCTGAAGCAAGAGATGATAATAAGAATCCTATTTTTGACTGGATTAGATCTGCCTCCTTGGATGATGATGACGGAAATCATGATCCACATATTGCTTCTTATGCTTAAGACATGGGAATAAATGTTGAACAAGTGATTAAAGAAGAAGTTGGTGTAGATTGTGGAGTTATTGTTATTAGCTCTTCCGATGACCAACATACCTTTGATGGAAATAGTGGAGGAAAAGATGATAGAGATGATGGGGATGGTGGGGATGAGGCAAAAGGTTGGGATTTTGGTGCAAGAGATTGGAATGTTGGTGCCTTAAGTTGGGATGTTCGTGCCGGAGGTTGGGATGCTAGTGTAACAGGTTGGAATGCTAGGGCCGAAGGTTAGGATGCTCATGTAGGTAATTTTGATCAAAATCGTGGTAGAAAACAAGAAGGAACAAGTCAAATTGATGGAGATTCTTTGAGTATAACTCTCTCCTCAATAACTATAGACACAAAAAATAGTTCTTTGGGTGATTTGCAGATAAGGTCAGGTTCTCATGTACCATATTATGGTTGTTATGGTGACTACAATATATTTGATCATCTTTCTCCACAAATGACATATGCAATACATATGCATGTAGATCAACAATATCCACCAAGTTGGGTAAATCCAAACTATCCAATTCATGGATCAGTTGGAAGAGATCAAGCAGCATACTCGTGGCATATTAATAACTACCTTTAAAACTATGAAAACACGTTTTCCTAAGAAAATTATTGTTCGGATCAAGATGGAAATGTATCTTATGTATTTGATCCAGCAATGAATTCATTTTGGTTTTAAATTTCAGACATGCAATGTATTATTATATGTGATTTATGATTTATGATAGAATCTTGGAAGTATGAAACTTTTTTTAATGATAATTTTGTTTGTTAAATATTAATCTCTTTATATTGTATATAAATATAGAATATTGTAAAAGTGAAACAAAATATTATTCTATTAAATTCTCAATTTTAAAAATTATATACAGACTCTATCCATGTTATAATTTATAATAAGCTCATAACTATGCTAATTTATCGTCGAAAATATGATTCATTTGATGTATAATTACTTGTTTAAGTTTGTCCAAAATTTCAGGAAAAAAAATTCTAATTTTAGATGCAAATATCCATCATATTTTTAATTTTGGACAGAATATCCATCGATATCGATATTATCCCCAAAATATCCATAAATTTAGAAGCCCGATATCGATACCAATATTGATATTTTATTCCTTGGAAATGATCACATATATATAGGCTCACACATGACCACTTGGCAACTTGGATTGATTGCTTAATGATGAAGTAAAGTATATCAAGTGGTAAAATGAAGGGGGTGGAAAAGCCATCTCTATTATAACACTCCCCTTGGATTTTCCACCACTTGAATTGTAATTTTCTAGGAAATACCCAATGGGACAAAACCTAGTTAAAATATATACAATGATCTTCTGGATCTAGTGGGATTGGACATTCTTAAAACTATCTTAATAAAAACCTTGTCAGGAAAACCTAGTGGGACAAAACCTGATCGAAGGGAAGAAGAGTATATTGCACACATGTCCATTCAAAACTTTGCTCCCCTCTGATTGAAGCTACATTATTAATCTTGTAATTTACAAAGCTGATGCATGCATATTCCATAAACCAGCTTCTCAAAAGTTGGTGTAGGCAATATTTTGGTAAACAGATCTGCAAGATTATCTGTATACCGTATTTGCTTAATATCAATTTGTCGGCCTTGTTGAAGCTCATGCGTATAGAAAAATTTAGGGGAAATATGTTTGGTTTTATCTCCCTTGATATATCCCCCTCTAATTTGAGCAATGCAAGCTGCATTATCTTCTAATATCGGTGTTGGCATTTCTCTAGATAATGAAAATCCTTAAGTATTTTGAATATGACGAAACTGACCTGAGCCAAACACATTCTAGACCGGCTTCGTGTCGTGCGATGATTTCAAAATGATTAGAGGATGTAGCAACCAAAGTCTATTTTGTGAAGCGCCATGATATTCCTATGCCATTATATGTAAAAACATATCTCGTTTATGAACGAGCTTTGTGGGGATCAGACAGATACCCAGCATCAGCATAACCAAGTAAACCAGAAAAATTGTTAGATTTTGTATAAAATAATCATAAATCTTTCTGAAAATACTATAAAACGTGTGTCTACTAACCTATAGAGGGGGGGGGGGGGGGGGGGGTGAATATGTTTTAGTTGATTTATTACCAACTTTTCGACTTAATCAATTTTAATAATGCTACCCCATATTAGCAATCAACAAATAAACAACACAAACATAAAAATCCAAGTATAAAGTACGGAAATATAAATAACACTTGATTTTTACATGGAAACCCTCCAAACGGGAAAAACCACAGGACTAGCCTCGCTAGCCACTTGAGCCACAGAAATCCACTATATGAAAAGAAAGTTACACCCTCAAGTGATACTCGGACTCTCACTCTCGATAACCTCAGGCTATGGACACTACCACTCACCACTCTTGGTTCAGTCCCTAGTGATATCCCATGATCCACTACTCTTGGCGTGAGCACCTCTTAATCTACCCCACGAGCCTTTTACAGTTGCTATTGGCAACCGATGCTTGCCAACCAACCTTTGGTTGCAAGACTTCAATGCTTGTGAAACTTCACCCCAAAGCCACAAGACTTTGACTCAAGAAGAGTATAAGGTCTAAGTGAATGTGAGACAATGTGCTCAAATGCAAAAATGTGCAAGACTAAACACAAAATGCTTAACTAGATGTTATAATGCAATTTAACAACCTAGTTATCAATCAAACCTACAAGTACACACATGAGGTCTCAATTAGTTGTAGAGAAATTCTAACAACCTAATTGTCAAATAAAACTCACATAAATATTCAAGAACTTGACTAGATGCACAAAGTCAACCTAATCATCAATTAAGCATACATGAACATTTATAGATTAGTTATTTATGCATAAATGACCTAATAATGCAAGCTATCACAAACAAACCCAATCATGCAATTTTGACTCATAAATATATGCAATAAAGTGAGTCAAGGTATTTAATCAAGCAATAAATACCTAATCTAAAGTAAGTAGAGCAATGAATGATATTCAATAAAGTTTTAACTTACCTAGTCATGAAACCATGAAGACCCATGCTCAAAAGATGTTGAATGATGCAAGATGGATATGGGTTTTGGGTTTGGAGAGTTAATGAAGATTAAAGGGAGCTTTCTCTCTATAGACTCTGTCTATCTCTCTCTAGGGTTTTTGCAATTTCAGAGGAGTTAGTTAAGAAGAAAAGATAAAGTAGTTTATATAGTGGGAGACCTGAGCTGATGGGAAAAGACATTTTTACCCCGAAATTAGTACAGTGTGTGGGTCCCAATGCACGGGTCCCAATGCGCGGGTGCCTACCCACGCACTAACCCGTGCACATAGGGTTTACTGGTTCGTGACCAGCGAACATACCAGCAAACCGGGGATCTCCAAGCACTAGGGGCCAACTGCGCTGGTCCACTGCACGGGCAGGGACCCGCGCACTGTCCCGTGCATAGGCCCTGTCAATGCCCAAAAATACGCACCAAGACGTACGAGCGCGGACACACCAACCACACATAAGTCTAGAAATGAAGTGCAAGTGTGATTGTGAAGAATGCACACAAGGGCAATAAGAAATAGATGCATGTCAATATAAATGCATGTAAGTGTGTGCAATGTGTAAATGATGCACACATATAAGAAATGATACACACAAATGCAAGATGAAGCAAAGCATGCATGAAGTGTATGTGTGCACCTAAACTCTTCAAGAGACAAAGTGAAGTGAGTATACCTTTTGCTCTTGAAGTCATAGAGGTACTTGGAAGCTTGCCAATAAGGACCTAAGCTACCCATTACACAATCATCCCTAATGTGGTGTGGTTTGTCATGAAATAAGCCAATCATAAAATAGAGGTCCTTACAATCTCCCCCCTTGGCTATTTGATGAAAAAACAACCACTCACAAACACTTCCTCACGAAAACAAAAACAATCTAGCTATTGTCCATGAGAGTTCATTCTACATTACAAAAATAGATTCCTAGAATCTAAATCTTAAATATCTTCAATTCTCTTTGTAGAATTATCATTGTACCTACACACAATAGCAAGAAGCACTTTCCAAGAACAAGTGCATGTGAGGTGAACAAATAGAAGCAAGCATTGCACTCAAAACAAATAAATCAATACAAAGAATGCATGTGCAATGCTCCCCCTCAAAGATTACTCTCTCTCATGATATCTCTCATAAAGCATAAAAAATGTTCTCCCTCTATCTCTTAAGACTTCTCCCCCTTTTTGTCATGAGATAGGCAAATGAGCTCCCTTTATCGGGTTGCTTTAGCAAAGAGAGCTATTCGCACAAATACATTGCATAATCATCTACACAAACTTTTTGCAACTTAAATAACTTAGAGAGATTTAAGGAGTTTTATTTAAAGAAAAAAATGTGTGAAATTGTTGCTTTGCATGCAAGACATATAGCATTCAAGTTCAAGCAATGGTATTTGGCAAAACAAACATCAAAAGGGTTTCCAAAAGAATTCAAACCAATATGTACCCTTTTTTTCATAAGCAAACAAGACATGAGCAACTTTTGCACCCTTTTTTATTTTTCCGGGTAAAATACCTATATGATAGTAGCCTTGTTCAACTAATAAAGAGAGAGAAAAGACTAAATTTGGATGGGACATCCTTATTTATTGAATGGACACAAGGTCCTTATTACTTTTAGTCTTCTCATTTGCTTTCACACATCTTTTTCATATAAACAATCAAAAATATTTCAGTGCATATCCTTTAAAGCATGTCATAAAAATCAAGTTCACATGTCATGGAGATAAATTATAGGTCATTCAAATGTACTTTCCCAATCAAATCTCCTAGTCCAAAAAAGCATTGTTGAACCAAAATATGACATGGATTGCAAGTAAAGCAATGTTGCACACTTATTAAAAAAACATATAAGCATATGTACAACCAATCATCTCAAGCAATTATCAAAAGAGCATAAAATTAATCAACTTCTTGCACATGACAAATCATTCAAGTTCGCTCTCTTTGCTTGAGCTCCTGAAATGGGGTCAAATCCAACCAAGTTAATAGGGAGACATGTGCTCTTATAGACCAACCAAGTCCAATGGACCTAGTTGCATCTACGGGAGTCACATGGGCACTAAGGCAAGCGGGTTCATTCTTTCTAACCCACATAGGTTCCATTTTAACATTTTTAATGGTCATAGACATGCTTCTAAATTCCCTAGGTTTATGTAAACTTGCCCTATTTTTCAACTATTTTTCTTTTATGCTCTCCAACCTACACCTCTTCAATATATTTAAAGCACTTTGGTCTTAAGTGACCAATCATACCACAAAAATGACAATTAGGTACAAAGAAGGAATTTATACCATTACATTGAGATCTCATCGAGGCATCGCCATGTTGATGAGGTTGTCTTTGATGGTGCATCAGTTTACTTCTCTTTGGAGCTTGAGCCGATTGGTTGCACCTTTGTGGTCTAGCTTGTTGAGTTGGTTGAACTGGTTGATCATGCCTTCTTGGTTGGTCATGTTTCTTGTGATCACCTTCTTTCTTCATAGTTGACTTGTTAGAGGAGGTGATTGACTTCTCAAGGCCTTGTCCTTTCTTCTTGAATTGCCTAGGCTTTGGTTGAGTTGCCAAGGCTTGTGTGGACTTCTCTTGAGTTGCAGGTTGCTTAGATATGGCCTTGCTTTTGCCTTGAGCTTGTGGTTGTTTGACCTTGGCTTTCTGTAATTCTTCAAGGCACCTCATCTCTCTTTCCTCGACAATCTTCAAGGAGTTTTCTTTATTGGCAAGCTCTTCTTTCATGGCCTTCATCCGTTGATGGTAATCTTCAATCTCCTTCTCATATTCGAACACATCAACCGTGTCCGTCTTCAAGGAGTCATTCACCTTTATCCTTAGTTGAAGATTTTCTTTCTCCAATCTAAGGATATCATTTACTTTCTTTTTCAAAGACTTTTGAAGAAAGTCAATGAACTCTTGGTTGTCCACCACATTGTCATAAGAGTTCCCGGAACATGAACTATCATGATCGAAGCATCTACCACTAGTGGTTTCATGGCTCATATCATCATCACTTGCTTCTCTCAAGTTTGCTCCTCTTCGCTTTCCAAATTCAAGGCCACCCATCTTGAAATCTTCAAGTGATAAATATTTGGTGATAGCTTGAGTTTCTTCATGGTAGGAAACCGGAAATGTGAAGTAGTTGATCTCACTAGCAACCGAGCTTGTGGAGCACTCTTCAACTACTTGAACTTCGCTATCACTCAAAGTAGCGATCATAGGTTCTCCTCTCTTCTTGTACTTCAAGTTACCATACATGGAGGCAAGGTGGCTAACTCCACCACACTCAAGGCAAGGGTCATCTTTCCTTGACATTTTCTTTACCTCCTTCACCTTGGAGGTTATGCCCTTCTTTTGAGATTTCTGAATCTCCTAAATCTCTCAACCATGAGAGTCATCTCCTCATCGGAGTCATATATCTCCCTCTCAACTTTGGAGCTCAAATCACCCTCTAACATCTCAATGCCACTCATAGTGTTTACGGAATGGGATAAATGCAAATGAATACAATGATAAAAATGCACACAAATGCAAGACACACAAACAAGAGCAAGGATCACCTAAGTATGTCTAGGAACCTGCTCTGATACCAATTGAAAATACTATAAAGCGGGTGTGTATTAACCTAGGGGGGTGAATAGGTTTTAGTTGATTTATTGCCAACTTTTCGACTTAATCAATTTTAATAATGCTACCCATATTAGCAATCAACCAATCCAACAACACAAACATACAAAATCAAGTATAAAGTGCGGAAATATAAATAACACTTGATTTTTACGTGGAAACCCTCCAAACAGGGAAAAACCATAGAACTAGTCACGCTAGCCACTTGAGCCACATAAATCAACTATATAAAAAGAAAGTTACACCCTCAAGTGATACTCGGACTCTTACTCTCGATAACCTCAGGCTATGGACACTACCACTCACCACTCTTGGTTCAATCCCTAGTGATATCCCATGATCCACTACTCTTGGCGTGAGCACCTCTTAATCTACCCCACGAGCTTTTTACAGTTACTCTTGGCAACCGATGCTTGCCAACCAACCTTTGGTTGCAAGACTTCAATGCTTGTGCAACTTCACCCCAAAGCCACAAGACTTTGACTCAAGAAGAGTATAAGGTCTAAGTGTATGTGAGACAATGTGCTCAAATGCAATAATGTTCAAGACCAAACACAAAACGCTTAACTAGATGTTATAATGCAATTTAACAACCTAGTTATCAATCAAACCTACATGTACACACATGAGGTCTCAATTAGTTGTATAGAAATTCTTACAACCTAATTGTCAAATAAAACTCACATAAATATTCAAGAACTTGACTAGTTGCACAAAGTCAACATAATCATCAATTAAACATACATGAACATTTATGGATTAGCTATTTATACATAAATGACGTAATAATGCAAGCTATCACAAACAGACCCAATCATGCAATTTTGACTCATAAATATATGCAATAAAGTGAGTCAAGGTATTTAATCAAGCAATAAATACCTAATTTAGAGTAAGTAGAACAATGAATGATATTCAATGAAGTTTTAACTTACCTAGTCGTGAAACCATGAAGACCCATGCTCAAAAGATGTTGAATGATGCAAGATGGAGATGAGATTTGGATTTGGAGAGTTAATGAAGCTTAAAGGGAGCTTTCTCTCTCTAGACTCTGTCTATCTCTCTCTAGGGTTTCTGTAATTTTAGAGGAGTTAGTTAAGAGAAGAGATAAATGAGTGTATATAGTGGGAGACCCGAGCTAATGGGAATAGACATTTTTACCCCGAAATCAGCTCAGTGCGGGGGTCCCACTGCGCGGGTGCCTACCCACGCACTATCCCGCGCACATGGAGTTTGCTGGTTCGTGACTAGCCAACATACCAGCGAATCGGGGATCTCCAAGCACCAGGGCCAACTGTGCTGGTCCACTGCGCTGGTAGGGACCCACGCACTGACTCGCGCACAAGCCCTATATAAGTCTTGAAATGTAGTGCAAGTGTGATTGTGAAGAATGCACACAAGGGCAATAAGAAATTGATGCATGTCAATATAAATGCATGTAAGTGTGTGTGCAATGTGTAAATGATACACACATATAAGCACAAATGCAAGATGAAGCAAATCATGCATGAAGTGTTTGTGTGTAGCTAAATTCTTCATGAGACAAAGTCAAGTGAGTATAACTTTTGCTCTTGAAGTCATGGAGATACTTGGAAGCTTGCCAACAAGGACCTAAGCTACCCATTACACAATCGTTCCCAATGTGGTGTGGTTTGTCATGAAATAAGCCAATCATAAAATAGAGGTCCTTACACTTTCGTTTCACTAAGATAACGGAAAAGATGTTTGATCCCATTCCAATGTCTTCGAGTTGGTGCTGAATTAAATCTAGCCAGTACATCCATAGAGAATGCAATATCTGGTCTAGTACATAGAGCCAGATATAATAAAGCACCAATTGCATTAAGATATTGTACCTCAGAGCCAATTATCCTTTCACCATTTTCTCTTGGACGGAATGGATCTTTTTTAGGATCAAGAGTTCTAACAACCATATGAGTATTTAATGGATGAGCATTATACATATGGAATCTTTTTAAAATCTTGTTAGCATATGCTAATTGATGGACGAGTACTCCATTTGATCTATGCTCGATCTCGAGGGCGAGACAATATTTTATCTTTCTCAGATCTTTCAGTTCGAATTCCTTTTTTAAGTATATAGCAAGTTTTAGGAGTTCCCTAGGATTTCCAATTAAGTTCATATCATCAACATAAATTGCTATGATAGCAAATCCGGATTCTGATTTCTTAATGAAAACACATGGACATATAGGTTTATTAATATATCCCTATTTTATCAGATATTTACTGAGAAGGTTATACCACATCTGTCCAGATTATTTTAATCAATACAAGGACCTTTGTAATTTTATTGAATACAAATTACGAGATCTTGAGTTACATGCTTCTGGCATTTTAAATCCTTCAGGGATTGACATATAAATATTTGAATCGAGTGAACCATATAGATAAGCGGTCACTACGTCCATCAGGAGTATTTCAAGTCTTTCTAAGATAGCCATGCTTATCAAAAATCGAAACGTAATTGTATCCATTACTGGTGAGTATGTTTCATCGAAATCGATGATAGATGTCTGTGAGAAACAATGTGCTATGAGTTGTGCCTTATATCTCACGACCTCGTTTTTCTCATTACGTTTCCGTATAAAAACCCATTTGTACCCAACAGGTTTAACATCTTCGGGCGTCTGGATTATTGATCCAAATACTTCACATTTGGCTAATGAAGTCAATTTTGTTTGAATTGCTTCTTTCCATTTAGGCCAATCAGACCTTTGTCTACAATCATCGAGATTATGAGGTTCATAATCATCATTTTTGATTTCAGTTGCCACTGTGTATGAAAATATATCATTGATGATTGTTTCTTCACGATTCCACAATTCTCTTGTATAATTTATAGAAATTTCCTCATTTCTATATTCTTGTATCTCTTCAGAGATTCTGTCCCCCACAAGGGATTCTGTTACTTTAGTAACTTGTGTCCCTTCAGGGTCCCTTAACTCTCTTAGAGTTAACTTAAAGAAAGTGAATTTATTTTTCCTTGCTCGAGGAACAATATATTTTAAACTAAATGGTCTACCACGCTTCTGGCGTGCAATAGATGATTCTTTTTCTATCATTTGTTTAGATTGCTTTTCTAGAACAATCACCCATGTTGTTACATTAACAGTTGGGATGTATGATTTTGTTACCCTAGTAGCATCTGTAAATGCATCTGGTAACTGATTTGATATTGCTTGAAGATGTACTATCTTACGTACTTCATTCGTACATTGAGATATGTATGGGTCTAAATGAATTAGACTAGGAACTTTACAGGAAAGTTCATGCTTCTCTTCAGAAGAAGTTTTTCTTTCCCCTAATGATGAGAAATTTGTTTCATAAAAATGACAACCTGCAAACCGTGCTGTGGAAATATCACTAGTCAAATGTTCTAGATATTTAATAATTGTTGGTGAATCAATACCAACATATATTCCCAAACGCCTTTGGGGTTCCATTTTAGTTCTTTTTGTTGGCATAATTGGGACATATACCACACAACCAAAAATACATAAATGAGATATATTTGGTTGATGGCCAAGTACAAGTTGTATTGGTGAATACTGATGATAAGCAGTAAGCCGAAGCCAGATTAATGCAGCAGCATGTAAATAGCATGCCCCCATACAAAAATAGGTAATATTCGTAATAATAAAGTCCTTACATTAATACAGACTCATTTAATAAGTGGTTCTGCTAATCCATTTTGAGTATGAACATGTGGAACTGGATGTTCAACATCTATCCCAACCACTTTGCAATATTCATCAAATGCTTTGGAAGTAAATTCACCAGCATTATCAAGGTATATGGACTGAATTGAGTAATCGAGAAAATGTGCTCGAAGCCTGATAATCTATGCAAGAAATCTAGCAAAAGCAGCATTATGTGTTGATAATCAGCAAACATGTGACCATCTGACAGAGACGTCAACTAGAACCATGAAATAACGAAATGGTTCACTTCGTGGATTAATATGTCCATATATATCCCCTTGAATTCTTTGTAAGAATGATGGGGATTCAAAACCAACTTTAGAATAAGATGATTTTATTGTTAATTTACCTTGGGAACATGGAGTATATAAATTCTCATGTGATAAAAGAATCTTCTGATTCTTTAATGGATGTCCATGAGAAGTTTCAATGATTCTACGCATCATTGTAGATCCTGGATGACCGAGACGGTCATGCCAAAGTACAAAAATTTTTGGATCTGAGAACTTCTAATTCATAACTGCATAAGTTTTTATACTTTTGATAATAGTGTAATATAATCCATAAGATAAAGCACGCAGCTGTTCTATAATGAGTTTCTGGCCTGAATCATGAGAAGTAATGCACAGATATTCAATATTCTCTTTATTCATAGTTTCAATATGATATCCAGTCATCCGTATATCTTAGAAACTAAGCAGATTCCTTCTGGATATGCTTGAATATAATGCATCATCGATACATAATTTAGTATTGTTTGGCAACAATATCATGGATCTTCCAGTGCTTTCTATCAGATCCGTTGGACCTGATACTGTATTAACATTTACTTCGAGCAAAGTTAAATTTATAAAATATTTCTGATTCCACAGAATTGTATGAGTTGTTGTACTATCAACTAGACATATATCTTCTGCTTCTAGCTTTTCAATAACCCCAAATTTATCGTTTAGATTCATTTTGTATGCTTCATAAAGAAAAATAGAATGCATATCAGACAAAGAGATCAAAAAGTATATATTGCATTGGGATATATTTTACATGGACATAATAACAAAATAATACTATTGTAAGTAGTATTTAATTGGTATGGACGTTCCCATCACCAATTGAAGCAGTCGGTTTGTCTTTTAGGTCATCAAAGAAATCTATAGCATTGAGATGTGTGATATCCATAGGATATGAATAATCGAAGAAATGAGTTTCGGGTTTCTTTCCCCCCGCCTCCCCTTTTTTTATTTGTAGCTCATTGTTTTTTTACTAAAAGACTAGAGATCAAATTCTAATATTTTGAGAATCTACGTTCTCAATATTGCTATTGTAATATTATGTTTGAGGTATGGAAAGTTGTGAATGTCTTTTCCAATATATCTCTTTACAATCCAGCATCAATAACCCATGACATATAATTGTCTCCCTATACTTCGAGTGCATCAAAATTTAAATTGGCAGTGTTGTAAATAATTAAAGAACATATTAAATAAATCCAGAACTATAGGTTCTCGGGACACAGTATAAGCCAGTCTCATATATTGCGTATAATTAAATACGAATATTTAAACAATTTCAGGAGGCTAAGCTTGCCTTGATATGTGCATAAAAGTAAATGCGAATATTTAAACAATTCCAGGAGGCTAAGCTTGCCTGATATGTGCATAAAAGTATATGCGAATATTTAAATAATTCCATGAGGCTAAGCTCGCTTGATATGTGAATAAAAATAAAATGCAAATATTTAAATATTTCCATGAGGATAAGCTCGCCTGATATGTGGATAAAAATAAAATGCGAATATTTAAACAGTTCCAAGAGGCTAAGCTCGCCAGATATGTGTTAGGATTTTGAGTTATTTTGATATTATTCTATATCAAAACGACATTTTCTTTGTATTGATTAGTTATCTAGGATTCATGGTTTATCAAGCTTCAAGGAAGTTGGGCATCTCATCAAGCAAAGTGAAGCCTTCAAGAGGAGTAAGCGCTATTGCACATCAAAGGTATATATATTATATATATATATATATATATATACACCTCATTCCTCTTGCAAGGTGTTTAAGCACACACACACACACACACACACACATTGCATCCATATATGTCTCTGCATCGTTGTGCTCAATTAGTATAACACATTCACACACTTGATATTATATGCTCTGCATTAGACTTAAATTGACAAATTTTGTAAATTGCATGTTCTAGGACTATATCTAGGAAATGAATTCTTGTGTGTTTATCTATTTGTTTGTTTATGTTTTATGGACTTTGGATTAGAGTTTGATCTTATATTATTTCTTATTGAGTTCCGGTCATTTCGGTTACTCATTCATCAGTTTTCAAGTTCCAATAAAGAAGTTACGAAACTTTCCGGTCACTTACCATGCATTGTCTTCGTCTTCATGTTTCGAGTCAAATTCTTATTTTTTTGGTCAAAGTTTCATAGTCGTCCATGTGCGTGAGAGAGTCATGGTTGGTAATCCGTAAACAAATTCAAGTTCGGAGTTCAGAGGCCTGAGAATAGTCAAAGAACGCGAAGGAGAGCGAGGGAGGAATTGCCACTCATCCCCGAGAAGACGCGCGGCCATCTCGGGGAGAGAGACCCTCTGCCCCCGAGATGGCCACGTGCCTCCTTGGGGAGCTGATTGGGGAGTTGAGGTGGCATGTCACCATTGGCTGCCCCATTTCATCTCTCTTTTCAATATCGCATTCCCTCTCATTTTCTAATTCGTAGAAGATGTAGTGCAGAAACATTTCCAGATTTTTCTCTCAACTTTGAATCACCATATCTCTCTCATTTCTTATCCGATTTGAGTGATTCAAGTTGGAGATGTTTCGTCTTTAATTTCTCTATCATCTCAAAGCAACCTTGAATTCTCTTGTTCTAGTATTAGGGTGGTTCAACACCAGTTTCGTGACTGCACGTGAATTAACAAGGTAGTTGATTATCTTTTGTGATTTGCACTTTTAAATGTTCAATTACCTTGGGTCTTCTTCCTAATTTCGTGTATGTGACTTGAACAAATGTTGATGAGTGATAGAACTTCAATTATAAGCTAGATTTGTCTAATTAGAGACATGATTGTGATCTAGGTTTTCTTAAATCTTGTTTTTCACATGTTTGTGAGTTGTATTGTGACTAGTTTATTATCTAGGGCTATTTGTGCTTTGATTGAATTTATTTTCATGATCAATATCCTTTTCATGTGCTAGGACTCTTTAGTTAAATATATCTAGGATTAGCACATTTATTTTATATTTAGAGCCTATTAGGTTTAATTAATTATTTTGTGAATATATGCTCTAAATGATTACTAGAGATTTGATTGATCATATCTTGTGTTTCTAGCATTTTTGTTTTAGTTCTAAAGTCTTGGATATGTGCTTCATGAACATATTTATTTCAAGCTTAAGTGGCATGAATAAAATCTAGGATTAAAATGTGTTTTTGGAGATTTGGCATGCTCTAGGTTTTTGTTCATGTATAAGATCTAGACAATCTTGTTTTGTGAACTTTGTTGCTTATGTCTATATCTTCATTGAGTGTACCTAATTCATACATTTCATATGCTCATGCATCATTTTGTGTGGTGTCATGTTTCGGATTATAAACTAGAAAAATATACTTTATGTTCTCATAGATTATTTTTAGTTTCCATAAGATGTATTGATCATATATTCTATGTTGCATGTGTTTGCATTATTTGCATCACTTAGATCAATTGCCTTGCAAAAGGTTGAAGTCTCTTGTTGAAGTGAGTGAAGCTTTAACTTGAGCTAGAAGACTTGGTTAGGAAAGTGTTCCAAATAGCCAAGCAAGAAGTCTTAGTTAGGATCAGGATGATCTGGATAACTAAGCAAGAAGTCTTAGTTAGGATCAGGATGATCTGGATAACTAAGCAAGAAGTCTTGTCTAGGGTCGGGAGGATCCGGATAGGCAAGCAAGGAATCTTCCTAGAGGCAAGTGTGCCTTTGATAGGAAGTTGCTTCCTAGAGGTGTGATAGTCACATCTTGGATATGGAGTAGGCAAAAAAGTGATTCACTAGGCCCGATGGTGGAATAGGAGTTGATAGCTTGGAGAGTGTATCATGGGATTGGTCACGTCTTTGAGTTTGTATCTTTTATTCGTCATAGTGGATTATGGTTTGCCAGTGGCTGTGGATTCAACCCGTGAATGTTTCCTCTTCGAAGGTTTTACCATGTAAAAATGTGTAGGGAAAAATTAACTAAAACCGCAGCTGAAGGCGAAAAGTAGATTTTCGTATAATTTAAAATTTTTCTAAAGATTTGAACCTTAACCCTTTAATTAATTAAACACAAATATACAGTTAGAGTTAAATACTTCTTGTCGTGTAATCCGATTGACTTACGTCGATGGTAATCCGCAAGATCTTCAATCCTAGCACGTACGTGAATCACCTAGGAGCGTGGTCTCCCTTTTTTCTTTGAATTGCTTACCTGAGAATGGATGTATGGAACTTCTGATCCTGATCTTCAATCCCAAAACACCAAGAGCCTAGAAAAATAGTTCCGATTACTTTTGAATTCACAATCGATATGATTGGAACTCGCGTAACCCTAAATCGAAAGTGTGCACAAAACCTTTTGATGTTAAAGGCTTGCAAGTGCACTATCGAATGAGAACTTATTTTTCATTTTCTCTCTTGGCCGAAATTCTATGTGTATTGAGTAAGATTTTTATTTTTCAAAGCAAACAAAAATCTCTCTCACTCAAGCTTCTAGGTGGCCGAAATTTATCACCTTATATTTATAAGGTGACCGAAATTTCTCCTTCTCAAAATAGGGTTGGCCGAATTCTTTGTGTAGGAAATCTAGGGTTGGCCAATTTCCTTACTTGAAAAGGAATTGTGCTTTTCCCTAATTCCTATCAATTTAAGAATCCTAACCCTTATAGGACTAGGGTGGCCGAATTCTTTGTGTGGTATGGAGTGTATGTGGACTTAATCCTTACCACATTAGGACTCTTATCACTTAAAAGAATTCTAACCCTAATCCAACACATAGTATTTTATTTACTGATCAAGAAATGATTTTGATTTAAACTATTAATTAATTAAATAATTAATTAATTTCCATTTAATCAAAACAATAAAATAAAATAATATCTTGGGCTATTTTATTAGCCTTGCCGCCCACACCATATATACATGGGCCCTAATATTATTTTTCTTATTTTATTTAATCCATTAGACTTTAAATAAAAGCCCACATGTGAACCAGACTTATTCTTACTAAAAGAAACAAGCCCACATGTCTCCTTTTAATATATTAATATAATAGAGCAGCCCATTAAATAAATAATAGACATATTATATTCTTAATATATTAAATGCAATTCTAGATGGACCCATAAATTGGTCCGGTAGAATATATCAAGTGATCCATGCAAGTACGTGTGGATTGTGGATCTTGGCTGGCTATCTAAATTTAAGCTTCAATAGACATAACCTAATCACAATCAACAAATGATTCACTTAGGTCCGATCTATTAATTTTAACTCATTCCACTAAAGAGCTAAAATTGAACTCTTAAATAAAGATAGAATAAGGAGATGTTTCTCATTCATACCCTAGAAAATCTTATAGGAGATGGTGTATCCTCGTGAATAATATCAGTAATCGCCAAGAGCTCATAGACCGCCTATAGCTCTCCAAGTTACCATATTTCCTCATATGATCACATTTTGAACTTGGATATTTTGACTTGTCCAGAAGCCATGTCTTCAATAATCATTATTGAAAACTCAACTTTGAGATTTAATATCCAATACCTCAAAACATCCATATGATGATATTATACTCTCATTTAATAAATGGACCCACGATGTCCATATCTATAAATGAAGTCCTCTATCGATTAACAAATGAATACCACCAAACTATCGAGGATAGACTATGCTATATAATCATACTCATTGATAGGTCAAATGATAACACTTGCAACCATAAGTCCATCATTTATCTCAGGATTAAGATCGACTCTCCGATTGTCCTAATAATGAAAAGACTTATATCTAGTGACGGTTCTAGATAAAGTATTTCATTGTGATCCTGTTCAATGCACTTAGTGCTCTAGATTCTTTTACTCGAAAACCTTTCAATGATTTTAGACTCATCATAACTCATTTGATCCCACTCAAATGCTAGTAAAAGAATTCTACATCTTTATCAAGATAGAGGTGCCCAACCTTTAACTTAAGTTGTGAACGTTATTCAAGACTAACTAAAGAATTGTGTCTACCTCACACATATCCGGATGTATGAACAATTCTTCATATCTCATAGTCTTTTGACCTTATGATTATTTACCTTGACAATTATAATAATAAATGCTATAAGTATTTGTAAGAATCAGAAAACACTTTATTAATATGAAAAGATTGTCAATTACAATATTACACTCTTGCTATTGAGCATAATCCTAACAAAATGATGTGTCAAATGTCTCTATCTCTATCTCTTTATATTGTGTATGTGATCAATATATCTTGTTTAATATTTTCATTTCTTCACATCTTTGTAAACAATATTTTTGTAGAGAAAAAGACGAACACATTATTTGTTGAATCAACATTTGTCTTTTGTATCTTTGTAAGTGTTTGAACATTTTATCTTGTGATATTCTATATCAAGTTGTAAAGTTCTACTTAGTGAATTTACATTGTAATATTCAAAGTACAATTTGTGGAATTTGCTTTGCATTGAACATACTTTATATTAGATACATTGTCTCTTGTTATATGTTGTGTAGACTAAGGGTGATGAATTGAGCACACATGTGATAACAAGGCAAACGATCTAAGTGTAATGCAAATGATACAAACACATACAACATAGAATATGTGATCAATATTTCCTATGGAAACTAGAAATGAACAATAAGCACACAATGTATGATTTTCTAGTTTACAATCCTAAATTCATGTCATCACACAAATGATGCATGTACATATGAAATGCATGGATCAATTACATTCCATGAAGAACTAGACTTAATCAACAAAATGTACTAAATAAGTTTGTCTAGATCTTATACCATGAACAAAAAACTTAGAGTATGTGAAACACCTAACACACACCAAAAACCTAGATGCTGTTCAACAACTACAAATGCTAGAATCAATTATTATGTTCAATATAAATCTCTAGCAAGCATTTAGAGCATATATTCAAAAGATAATCAATTAAATCCTAATAGGCTCTAAATATACAAACAAATGTGCTATTCCTACAAAAGTTCAGTTAATTACTTATAGCATATATAAAGGCTATCAATCATAAAAATAAGATCAATAAACACTCAAATAGCCGTAGATTAAAAGCTAGCACAATACAACTCCCAAGTATGTGAAAACATAGGTTTTAAGAAAATCAAACTCAACATACAAGTCTAATTAAGCTCAAACTAGCTTCATTAGAGTCTTAAAATCTAATCAATGTTTACACATCAAACATACACATATAGAAGAAGAAAATCCAAGGTAATTGAAGACTTGAAGATCAAAAACTCAAGAGTTGAATCATTACCTTAAGAAAAACGTGCAGTCTCGAACTTTGGTGTAGAACCACCAGAAATCTCGACCAAATGACCTCAAACTCATTTGGAGATGATAGCGGATTGGTAGAAAAAGATTCTCCAACTTGAATCACTCAAATCAGACATCGAATGAGTGAGATATGGTGTTTGGAAGTTTAGAAAGTTGAGAGAAACTTTTTTGCACTAGCTTTTTCAATTTTCTTCTTGAAATGAAATGTGGGAGGGAAAAGAGTATTTAAATGAAAGAGAGAGGAGGGAAGCATATCCACCAATGAGGGGATGCCACCCCTAGCATCCCTTGAGGGCTTGTGGCCACCACGGGGGTAGAGGGCACTCCTTCCCGTGGAGGCGACGCACCTCCACGAGGATGTGGTGCAAGGCACTCCTCTTTCCCTCGTGTACTCATCGGGTTCTTCTACCGTTCTCCAGCCTCCGAACTTCGATTTCAAATCCATTTTCAGATTACAAACTAGTACTCTCTCACATACATGAATGTCAACAAAACATTCATAAAAGGTATGGAAATCGACTCGATACACAAGGACGAAAACTATGTATGATAAAGACACGAAAAGTTTCTTAACTTCATACTCGGAACTTGAAAACTAATGAATGAGTAACCAAAACAACTGGAACTCAATGGGGAATAACATAAGTACAAATTCAAGTTCGATATCACACAAAAACAAACAAACAAATATATGAACACACAAGTATGCCGTTTCCTAAATATAATCCTAGAACATGCAATTTTACAAAAGTTGTCAAATTAAATCTAATGCATTTGCATACTTCAATAAGTGTTTGAATGTGTTGTACCAATTTTGTACAATGATGCAGGGACACAAATGGATGTATTGTGTGTTTGTGCACCTAGGCCTTGCAAGAGGAAAGAGCTCTTGATATACCTTTGGTATGCAATAAAGCTTGTTCCTCTTGTAGCCATCACTTTGCTTGAAATGTTGTCCAACTTCCCTGAAGATTGATAAACCATAAATCCTAGACAACTAATCAATACAAAGAAAATGTCATTTTGATATAGAATTATGCCAACACATGACTCAAAAACCTAATAGATTTTTTAGGTTTTAGGACTCTATGGATATCTTCATGCTAAACTCGAGGCCAGGCTATCAACAAATGAGCATGGCCAGACGAAAATGAGTTGAGAGAGCTCATGCAAAAATGTAATCGCACCAATGAGCAAATTGTAGTAGAGCAGAATTTCAACAAAAATGTGCTATCTAGCTGGCTAGAACAAAGAATGGAGTCCAATTTTGAAGAAAGTTTCAACACCTCCATAATAACATCAAGTTAAAGCTACAAGAACATCTCATACCTACCAAGGGATGAAACACAAAGGAACCTTGAGGAAGGAAGAAGCACAATGTTGGAAGGGATGTGCAAGGAAATGATGGATGCCAGAAAAGAGCTAATGTCGTTGATGGAGTTGTCGAAGAAGGAAAAGGATGCACTCCAAGTGAAAGTAGAAGAAGTCTCTAGAGAAAAAGAAGATATGAGGGAAGATTTTGAGAAGAAAGTGTAACTTTTGAAGAATGAGCTTGAAGGTAAAGACGCCTTAGAAGTGTCAAAGATAGAGAAGCTCCAAGAGCTAAACAAAAAGCTTGTACTTGAGGTGAAATCGCTCATAGTAGAAAATAGTACACGCAAGAAGAAGAATGGCGAAGTCTCTGACAAGAACATAGAATTGGAAGCGCAAATTGGGAGACTTAAAGCTAAGAAGAATATGGCATTGAATGACTTGGTGGACTTAGCGAGAATAACAAAGGAATTTGAAGAAAAGATAGCTCGTAAGTCAAAGGAGATGCAAATGGAAATCGAGTTAAAGGTCAATGCCTTAAATGAAACCAAGATTGCACTGAACAAGAAAGATGAAGCTCTCAAAATAGCAGAGACAAGAGAAGGTGACTACATCATGAATTTGGATAGAGTTAGACAAGCGGTCAAATCAATATCAATGAACCCTCACTCAAAGCCACAAAGTCACCAATCGAAAGGGAGAATTCATAACTCTTCCCTCTTGTGTTACTTTTGTTCAAAGAGAGAGAATTTTAAAGATGAGTATTATACAGTGCATAGAAATAGGAAAAGGAGTGGTGTTAGGAGTAGGAAAAATCCTCCTGAAGTTAAGAAGATTTGGGTAAGAAAAGACCAAATACACTTAGTGAGAAATATGAGGAAGGAAAAGATGAAAGGACCACCTAAGTTTATTTGGGTTACTAAGAAGAAGGAATTTCCAAACTTGGTCAAACCACCCTTAGTGGACCCTAGCCCCTCACCTAGTGCATCCAATTAAAAGATTTTGATGCATGTGTGGACTGCACAATTCATTTTCTCTTTTTAATCTCAAGTTTTTCAATTAGTTTGATTGATTTGTGCATGTCATTGTATGGGTAAATTTAGGTTTGGGGGAGAAAATGTAATGTGGAATCTATGTTAATTTTGTGCTTTGTTTTTTATGTTTTAGTTGCTAATAACATAATAAGGCAAGTTAAGTTGGTATCTTTGAGTGTGTGCAGGTCAAGAAACGGAAAACACAAGAAGATTAAATTTTGAGGTTGAAGGAGCATCACAAAAGGGTGGCACAAAGCTTCAGTGCGCTGGTCCATGCGCTGGTGCATACCAGTACACCAGCAAAAAAAACAGAACCAGATAGCGTCATGAGCCAGTCATACTGCACGGGTGTCCACCCGCGCATGACCAGCGCAATATTATGGAATCCTTGGCCAAAAATCAGATGTGTGCAAAGCTACGCGTGTGGAGGCCACCAGCGCACAACAGGTGAAGCACAAGTGAATGTGTGTGGGTATAACTGCGCGGGTGAATACCCGAGCACATCGAGAAATATCTGTGCATAGGGCACGAGTATATATATCCTGTCACTTTGGTTAGGGCTCCACCACACACACTTTCAAAAAGGTATGAATTTTTCACTGAAATTCCTTTCTTTTCTTTTTCCCTCTGAAGGTAATCTCCTGTTTCTTCCATACATAAGAGCAAAAATCAGGCAAAAAGGTATAAATTTTTCACTGAAATCTTGTTTAAATTGCTTCAATCATTGATCCAAACCTCTTTCTCTCTACACAAATCTCTTTCATGCATGAACTTGTTCTTTTTGATGAACCCACGAATTTTTGCCATATCGTGTTCAATTCTTGATGATTATATGTTGGGTTTGATATATAATGCATGTTGTTGTGTATTGGAATTTTTGGAGTGAAAATTACTCATGATTATACATAAATTCGAAATTCTAGGGTTCATGAGTTGTGAGTGTATTACTTGACAAATTGGTTGATGAATGGTGGTTTAATTGATGCTAGAATAGGGTAAGAGGTGAATATGAGTGATATTCTACATGGATGTATGCTTGAAATCAAAGTTTTGGCATGTAGAAGTAATATCTGCGCATGATAATTCACGCAGTTTCTAGGCAACTGCGTGAGTGTCCTTATGCGGCACACCCGCACAGATATACCCGTGCACTTCATCCATTTGGTTCTAATTTCTTACTTGATTCGCTTACTCTTGTGTTTTCACTTGCTCACATCTGGAATTCATTCATCCCTGAAATAAGTTGTTTTCTCTTGCAGATGACAAGCAGATCCAAATCTCTTACAAAGAAGTTTGGCCTAGGCTCGGGATCAGGCAAGAAAAAGTCAAACATTGAGCCCCCACCATCATATACCTTGCACAAAGACTTCGATAGTCGGTTATAAAGATTTAGAGAGCGAAAGATAATAGTATAAATGGGAATAGCAAGAGACAGGTTGGATGACAGATACAATGGGATGGGAGACATACACATGCTCCCCTCCCACATACTGCAGACATATGGTAGAGGAGTTTTATATAGGGATAGTCCCCGATGATTTCAAGAACCAACGTCCAGTGATGGTTCATGAGAGGGAAGTCAGTAGTACCCCTATCGAGATCAACCGGTACTTCAGAACCGAGAGACCAGACAATGTTCCAGAAAACAGTATCAGTGGGGGTGTCACTCAACACGAGCTTTATGCCAGAAAGAATATGGAACTAGCCAATGCTCTAATGATTCAGCCTATGACTTTTTGGGTTTCCCGAAACTACCTCTCAAACACACTAACTTAAAGATTGAGTTGGGGCTTTGGCATATGATTGCACCAAAATTGTTATATATTTTGGCCCTCATTCCTTGTCCTTTGTCTTGTTTTCAAGCATGCTTTCATGTCTTATGGGCTATTTTATTATGTTCACATGCAATAGGTGTAATGTCGGTCTTGTAGAAAAAAAGTGGAGAATTCAGGTGCAAAACCAGCCAAATGAAGCAAGAAAGAAGGATGCAGTGCACTGTTGTGTGCGCTGGTACCCTACCCAAGCACTACCCTTGCAATCCAAGCTTTAGATCTTTGATGGTCCACACCAGTGAACCTACCCATGAACTAGAGATCAGAAATCCTCCATAATTGACCAAGTGCCTAGTTTGTTGGTACTGCGCAGGTCCCTACCAGCGCAGTTACTAGCGAACTAGAAAAAGGAAGCTACTGAAGAGTATGTGTGTGGGTCACTGTGTGGGTACCCTACCCACATACTACCTGCACACTACGTGCATCAGGCCTGCACATCAGCATTTCAGACCTAATTTTGGAAGCTCTATATATACATCATTTTCTTATTTCAAAAACTCTCTCTCTCTTCTTAGATCTTCCATTCTCTCTCTACCAAGAACACCTTTTTGACATCACTAGCCACTAACCTAGATCTAGGAATCACTCTACCTAATTTAAACCCATTCACATCCATTTCTTGATTCTCTACTCAACAAAGAACACTTGGAGATTGGATTTGAGCTTGAAGGAATGAGTTCTCTATATGGGTCTTCTCTATCTCTCTTCTCCTAATTATTTGTTTGTATTTGTCATGAGTAGTTAAATATCTCACTAAGGGATTGGTGTGAAACACTTATGAACTTTGGGCATTGTAATGAACTATATCTTTATTAAATCAATCAATTATGTTTCATTCATTGTTTTAATTGCTTCCCTTAATTGGTTTGTCTTTGATTGTACACTCCTCTCTTTGCTAATTGATTGAGAGAATTAATTGAGTAGTTGACTAGGTATACATTCTACTTGGTCTTCTTAAGCTCATTTGAGTGGGAGGGTCAAACAAGAGTACACTCCTCAAGTGAGACCCGGACTTAACAATCTCAATTTTGATCTAATCTCAAATGAGTAATCAATTCTATACACTCTAAGTTGATTACTTGTGAGAGATTAAACACCAATACTATACACTCTAGGTTGATCATTTATGAAGGATAATCTCAAGTGAGTGGCCAGTACTATACACTCACGTTTGGTCATTTAGGAGAGATAAATAATCAACACTATACACTTTAGGTTGATTACATAAGATTAATGTACACTAATGAGAGTTCGTGATTTGCCCATTATTCACTTGTTGGATCCATCAATACTTTATTTCTCACTATCATATTTTAACATTATTTGCATGTTAGCTTAACTTATTTAGCTGCAGTTTGCATTGTAGTATTAACTTTCAAAACAACCATCTTTACCTTTTCATGCTTTGTTTTACCTTACCAGTAGTTAACTAGTTTTAGCCATTTAGTTTCCCTTTCCCTATAGATGATACCCTAGCTTATCGCTATACTTATTTGAGCAATTTCAAGCACATAGCTAAGGTCTTTTATAAATTCTTTGACGGACATTTTCTACCGATAAAAAATGTAATCGTCAGCATATTTTCGTTTCTCACTCCTTGGGGCCACATGACCACATGACATCAGTTGCGTACAATGTGGCAATCATTCTCTACTGCATCCAGTGTGGTAGTTAGATTGATATCGGTTTCCCAGCTCACTCTGACATCTTCATGGTGGGTTGTATGGAAAAAGAGAACCAACTACTCATGATTCCGTACCTGATCATAAAGTTTTGTAGGCGAGCAGGAGTTGACTTCAAAGATGATCCCCTCGAACCACACTAGGGAGACATTGAGATTCTCACCTGGGAAATATTACAAATAGAGAGGGACTCCACCAGTTGGAAGAGAAAAACAGGAAAGAAAAAGAGCAGAGCTGAAGCAGGATTAAGTGGGCAACCACATGAGGATGCTGATAAGCAGATGGATTATGATTATAGGGCCTCGACCTCAGTTCCTGAGTCTGCCAGTGGTGATTACCAGATGCCATGGCAGACTCTGATTTCCTGGATGGCGAGTCTCCAGACCATAATGAACTTAATGAGCTCCAGTCTCGCTAACGAAATCAGGGAGAACAGGGACAACATCGAGGACTTGTGGACCAACATAATAGGGATGTGCAAAGATCTCGATTTGATGCCATATTCGAGGAAGAAGAAGAGATCAACACCGACATCATACCAGGGAGGACCAGTGATTGACGTTTTTGGAGTTGAGTATCAGGCTACACTGGAGCGATCCAGGAGAGAGTTGGAGGAGAGGGCCAGAGCTGAGCTTGACCCAAAAGGCAAGGGGCCGATGGTAGACGATGGAGCTGAGTTATCGGAGTAGGCCTAATCCAGCTGACACTTCACCTTATCTTTCTTTACTTGCCATTTCCTTTTGATTAGTGAACTTGCTTAATTAGTTTATTTTCTGCACTTTTAGTCTTACTTTCGTTGATTTAATAACTTTTGGTGGATGGCGTTTAGTTTGAGTATTTTTGAGATTTTGGAGTTTGGTTCATTTTCAGATACATTTATGTGGTTGATATGTTTTTGGTTAGATGTTTGTGCTTAAAGCTAGGTTCTTCATCTCTTGGAATTGACACACCGACAATTTACAAGTCTTGGATGGACGAGCAAGCCAAGAGTGCTAATAAAACGGGCGAGAACCTAATCCAATATTGGATTACATGAAAACAACCACCTCGGTTTCATTTTTTAATCTCAACTGTTGAATTTTAAAATTTCCTATCTTTTATCTTGAATAATTGTGAATATGTGTGAATATTGAAAACATTTTCATGTGGATGAGTTTATAATGTGATTATCAATTTTGTGTGGATATACCTTGTGGATATGGATGAATATATTTGGTGCATACTGATAAATTTTTGATCCTAAAATTTTCATTTATTGACTTATCTATTTTTAGATGATGGGAAGAGCCGAAGGCTCCCTTGATTACATATGTGAGTATACATGTTTATTTTCATATATATATATATATATATATATAGCCCCGTTTGGTTTGGGGGTGGTTTTGATTGCTCACATTTTGTACAGGTCTTTGAACATATGGTGATATTCGGTTTGGGGGTCATCATGCCACCATTTCATCAATTTTGTTGAATAAAAATGCTTGATAGTTGTTAAACATGAATTAGGTGCTTATGCTTTCATGTCACATCACATTGTTTGCCTTATTTTATATTGAGCCATGTTTGAGTCTTTTAATTTTTGTTGGGCATTGATTGCGCGTAATTAGTGCCTAGGGTGTTGAGTTTTTGAGTCAGTTAGGTACGCGCCGATAGGCCAGACTCTCTTGTCTTCAACATTGAGGACAATGTTGGGTTTTGGTTTAGGGGTGTAGAAGCCTTTTTGAGTCGTCTTTTTGTTTTTGAGTCGTTTTTCGTGTCAATTTTTCAAATTTGCTGCTTAGCCAAAATTTTGAGCTTTAATTAACTTGGTGAGATACCTTGAGCAAAGTGTTTGTGGCGAATTTGCGTATGCTTTGTGTGCTTGTTTATAGCTCTTAGTCACTTTACGGGTCTCACTTGCACTCCATGGGTTTGTCCCATCTTTTAGTGTCTAAGTTGAGGGAACTCGGTGCTCAAGCACCTTGTTCTAATAGTGGAGACATCTCTTGAGAGTTTCACAAACACAAGCCAAAAGTGCGCAATTCGAGGGAAAATATTTTTCAAATCTTTAAACACTATTCAAACACCATGCATAGTCTTTTTACATCAAAATCATCATATGTCATAGAACTTGCATCATAAAAGTGGACTGCTTGACTAAAACTTTTATCCCTTGGTAGATGGAATCTTTGAGGTGATATTAGGCAATATGTGTTTTAGCCACTTAAAATGCCAAATACTTCCCATCCCATAATGTGTCTGATCCCAAGCCAATTTTGAACCCAAACATATCTAGATTTGTTCATTCTACCACAATATTACCCATGACCCAAGCAACCTAAACACTAAGCCAACCCTCACTTGATTGATCTTGTTAAGGCTTAGGAATGAATGTAAAATGTGCTCTAATTGTCAAATGGCGTATACCTAGGCTAATAAGTGTTGAGTTGTAAAATTATGTGCATAAGTCAAAGGCAAGAAAACAAAGAAAAAAAACAACAAGAAAAAAAAATAATCGAAAGAAAAAAAGAAAAAAAAAAGAAAAGAGAAGCAAAAAGAAAAAAGAAGAAAGAAAAGAAATATGCTTCTATTGCCTTGTTTAAATTGTAAACACAACTCAAAAGGGTAACAAGAGTAGTTAGTGATTGCACTTGGAATTTATGAGAGCCTAGACGCCTTATTGAATATTTGTATTTAGAAGTCGTGTTGCATGAACAATTAAATGCTTGAGTGTAGAATGTATTGCCTTAAAGTGGTTGACTAGTGCTTTCTGCCTAAAATTCCCATTCTTGTTAATCACCAATCACCTTGTCCCCATTACAACCAAATGGAAAAGACCTAGTTGATCTTAGGGAAAGTCTAACATGGGAATATTAGTCAATGCATGCTCTTTCCAAGTCCGTGGCACTTGATTTTTTCATGAGACTTATTCACTAAAAAGAGCGTTTATTTTGTTTGAAATGTATGCAACTATTTTGATTCCATTACATAAATTCATTTGCATACATGTTGCATGATTGTGAACCTAGGTTCTGAGAAGAAAAATAAGAGAGATCACATGTGAGAACCTAGTGTTGAATCGAATTATACTCGGGGTGTGAGAGTGAGTAGTTTCCGAGGCGAGGGCCTTTTAAGTGTGGGATTCGTGTTGTGCGAGTTTCCTTTGGGTTGCTGTGGAGTTATTTAGAACATCTTGCATGAGCCTATTCATCATTCCCATTATCTCTTGCTTATCTCTCAGCTAGTTGGCTTGCAGCGTATTTGTTTGAGTCTAGGAATTTTTAGATAAAGTCATGTTTATTCTGTTGTGAGTCTTTGTTTATTTGTTTTGAGTTTGCTCGAGGATGAGCAAAGGTTTGGTTTGGAGGTATTAGATCGCGCAAAAATTGTTATGTATTTTGGCCCGTATGTCCTTATCCTTTTTCTCATTTTCGGGTGTTTTTGTGTGTTTTATGACTATTTTATTATGTTTTGCAGGCAATAGGTGTAATCCCATTCTTGGAGAAGAAAGTGGAGAATTTAGGTGAAAAGCAAGCTAAAAGAAGCGAAAAGGGAAGCTGCAGTGCGCTGGTGTGTGTGCGGGTACCCTACCCGCACACGACCTGCGTAGTCCAAGTCTTCTGACCTTTGCTGGTCCACACCAGCGAACCTACCCATGAACCAGAGATCAGAAGTCCTCCAGATTTGACCAAGTGCCTAGTTTGTTGGTACTGCGCGGGTCTTTACCAGTGCAGTTATCAGCAAACCGATGAAGTAAGCAGCTGGAGAAGTATGTGCACAGGTACCCTACCCGCACACTACTCGTACACTACGTGCATCAAGGCGGCCACATCAGCATTTTCAGACCTACTTTTGGAACCCCTATATATATCATTTTCTGATTTCGAAATCTCTCTCTCTTTTTTGTTGGTTCTGAAAACCAAAATTGGCATAGCCCAGCGGAAAGGCGATGGGCCCGGTTATAAAATTTTCTATAAAAAAACAAAACCATTTTAGCCGGATCGTTGTGATTATATAGATTCTAATATTTAATTATAAACAATAAGGAAGAATAGTTACCCTTGTAGATTCGTGATTCCCTCGAACCAAATTCTTCCACTGTAGAATCTTCGTGATTCCCTCGAACCAAGTTCTTCCACACCAAAGAACGGACGAGTGGGTGTCTTGGTATTTAAACAAAATAATTACGACTCTCGAATTTTCTGTTCTAATTATGTACTCATCATATGAGACAACAAGAAAAATATTTAGAGACTCTTTCACAATATTTTTCTAGAGGCTTTGAACTTAAAAAAAATTTCTTTATCTCTCGTTCCTCTCCCAGTGCGTACACCTTACTTTTTTTTTTCGTCTTCTAGTGTTAGCCTTTTTCAAGAAGACTTCTTGGTTTATTTAAGTAGTGTACACTTGAAGTGATAGATGAAGAGTAAAAAAAAAACAAAACAAACTTTTATCTCTTTAACTCTTTCTTGCTATTCGAGAGAATGAGAGCTATTTGTCTCATAGTCAAATTGTATCTCATGTTTAAGAAATCTAATTGGATAATAATATTAATTAAAAATTAAAATAAACAATTTATTTGAATGTTTAAAACAATTTCAATTATCCTAACAAAAATAATTAAATAACAATTATTTAATCATTATTATAACAGATAAATATCGATTCAGCTAACAAAGGGAAAATATCCTTTGTGCTTTCTATTTTTATCTGCTTAATTTAAATTCAAAATTTAAATAAATAATAATCCAATTATTAAATAATTATTTTATTTGAAATAATCTAATTATTCAAATAACGAAATAATTAAACATATAATTTTAAACTATTATTTTCAAAATTGCACATTCACTGTCACTGTGTAGTTTTCATAAATTATAGTATGGTCCCACCACACTGTGTCATCCAATTAAATATTTAAATAATCATATTATTTAAATAACATTTAACTAATTCATAACTAATTAAATTAAAACGGTTAATATTTTATTAGTTCACAATTAATTAAACAATGCATAAACTACTTTATGTATAGATGATTAATTCCAAATTAATCATTAAGCCTCTTTATACCTTAATGTTCAATACAGTGTTATGGAGATGGCATGAGGACACATGGACCTATAATTTAAAGTTCCAATAAATCTTTAATAATTAATTAAACTCTTTAATAATTAATTAAACTCTTTAATTAATTATTTGATTTATCAATTCCAGAATTATTCCACTAAAAAGCTGGAACTGCACTCTTGTCATTATATAATTAATTACTCGAATAGAAATCGAACAGTCCACTGATATAATCATTACATATAGATCAATCCTCCTTTAATAGTTCGTAATTTGAGCTAGGTTCAAATCCGTTGACCTCTCAATTACATATTTATCCTTGAGTTCCGTTGATTCTTTAATGAACAATTGTTTATGATCTTATCATAAATTGAGCGCTCTATTGTTCAAGACCCGAATCATTTACTTAAGAGAACTATTTTTCTAACTTCATTTAAGAAGGAATGGATTCCATTTTGTATATTATCATTCCCGGCTAAATATATTATTATGTCTCCAAGATACAACGTTTAGGTTTGACATTATAAACAAACTATACTGAGTAAGTCAAAAGACACAACTCTATAACTAGGAGTCTGTTAAGTACTTAGGATTAAGATCGTTCCATATATAACAATCTGATTTGATAAATGAGAATACTTTGTTTAAAACGGAGATTATTAAAGATTTCAATTTATCATGTCCACGTCTTGTATAATCTTATTATACAAAGTACCTTCATTCTAATGTCACCATATCAACAGTTCGGATAAGACTGTTCCATTCTTAATAGGAATAAACCGTACTAGTAATTTTAATTAATTAAAGATTCCAATTTTAATTATTAATTACGGACAATTAAGATTATTATATTTAAACATAATCCTCATGTATATAATATCTTATATACTATGTTTAATATTACATTTAATAATCATGGAATTTTATATCATTAATACAATAATAATAACATTAAATGCACACAGATATAAAATAAAATGTAAATCTATTTATTAATTCAGCAAAAAGATTAACAACTTTTGATCTTAAGGCACTTTCCTCAACAGTCTCTCACTTGCCATAAAGCAAATGAGACATGTTCTTTAATCCCAGTCCTTCTAGATGGCCTTCAAAACTGTTTGCTGGTAGAGTCTTTGTGAAGGGATCTGCAAGGTTGTCTTCAGATCTAATCTTCAGAACAAACACATCGCCACGATGTACAATCTCCCTAATTAGGTGATATTTTCTCTCTATATGCTTTCCTCGTTTGTGACTTCTGGATTCTTTCAAATTAGCCACGGCTCCACTGTTGTCACAATATAGTGTCATGGGTTTTTCCATATCTGAAACGACTTCTAGATTAGACAAAAACTTTCAGAGCTAGATTGCTTATTTAGCTGCTTCACATGCTGGCACGTATTCAGCCTCCATAGTGGAATCAACAATACAAGATTGTTTGATGCTTCTCCAAACTATGGCTCCTCCACCAATGGTAAACACTGATCCAGATGTCGACTTTCGACTATCTTTGTCTGATTGAAAATCAGAATCAGTGTAGCCAATAAGAATCAAATCCCTACCAGAGTATACTAGCGTGTAGTCTCTCGTTCTCCTAAGATACTTGAGAATATGTTTGACCGCTACCCAATGATCTTATCCTGGGTTAGATTGATATCGGCTGGCCACTCCCACTACATAGCATATGCCAGGTCTAGCACATAACATAACATACATAAGAATGCCTACTACATAGCATATGGAATGTGTCTCATATTCTCTTCCTCTTGAGGTGTTTTAGGACACTGCTCTTTAGAAAGAGTAACTCCATGACGAGAAGACATATTACCTTTTTTGGAGTTATGCATTGAAAACTTGATTAACACTTTATCAATATATGATGCCTGAGACAACCACTAAAAGAAAAAAAGAGCTATTGGGACGATTTTGTTTCGTCCCAATAGCCCAAAGTTCGTCCCTATTTACCTATTGGGACGAATTTTATTCATCCCAAAATCCGTCGCCACAGGTGGGTCGCAATAGCTTCTTTGGGACGAAAATTAAAATTCGTCCCTACAGACTACCTATAGGGACGATTTCGAAATATTTCGTCCCTTTTGATAACCTGTAGGGATGAAATTGTATTTCGTCCCCTTTGACCACCTGTAGGGATGAAATTTTTCATCCTTTTAAATAAAATTTTGTCCTTACAAAGCTAGAGCAGGTTCGACCCCAGAGGAGGGAAGAGAAGCTCCACCTTGAGGAGAGCGTGAGACGTGACAGGTGGCCGGCTCCACGACAAAAACTGTAAAAAAAAAAAGAAAAAAAAGAAGAAAAATGTTAGAACCAAGCCAAGTAAAAAGGAGAAGCAAGTCAATGACACTTACGAGGAATATCGTCTGAAATCCATAAATACTTGTTCACCCTACGAGGATCAAAAGCTTCAGCAGTAGGGAACTTCGGATTCAGATAATTCCGGGCTAGAATAGCCTTTAAGACGGCTTCGGACTCAGAAGGCAGGGAGTCCCGGTCCCAAGAGGGCTTGTCACTGAAAGCTGTAGGAACCTCGAATTCATGCCCTCCGATGAAAATTGAGCTCCCCACAGGCAATCCCCTGCCAGGATCCATTCCTCTTTCCACGAGGGGTCCTTCTTCGAGGCACCAGGAACGATGAAGTTGAGCTTATTCTTGGCCTTGGCATAGAACTGGCCTCGAGGAGCCCCAGACAAGCTCCCAATCTAGAAGAGATAAGCCAGCTCCTCTGCACCTGGCTCCCTCGTCACTTTACTCATTTGGCATTGTTCCCTCCATAATACAATGAAACCAATCAGATGCCTCCAGAAGCCAGGCGTCAACTGAAGGGGAGCGAGCTGGATGGCGTTGAGAGCCCGCCGAAGGGTTTGATGGAGGGGAAGCCTGACCCCGTTCTCAAGAGCGGCCACATGGATCGAAAGCAAGCCTTTAGGGGGGTTGAAAAACTCGTAATTTTTGGGAGGCACCGAGATGGATACGCTGTAGGGGATGCCAAACTTTGACCTCAAGCGATCAATCGACACCGGGTCAACGGTGGAATCTGGGACAACCCAGAAATCGTAGGGAGGGAGCCTCTCCCCAAGGGGACCAGGAGCCGAGACCCGACGTTCCCCCGCAGCTCCATCGACCGCTTCTTTGTCGGAGTCATCATCGACGATATCTAAAGGGTGGTCGGGATGGTTGGAGAACTCAGTCCCGATAGATACATTCCTACTTGACCGCCGACGTTGTGAGGTGGGTGGGGAATCATCGTCGTCAGAACTCCTCCTAGCCTACTTCCCAGAATAAGACTGACGACCTCCTCGCCGTCGAATATGGAATCAGTTGAGTCACGACTGTTTTTCGACATTATAGAAGACGAAGAATGAAGAAAGAAGCAAGCTCAGAGGAAAAGCTATGGAAATATTTCTCAGCAAAAAGTTTTTAGATCTAAGAGATGTGAGGAAGATGAGGTGGAAAACAGACATATATATAGGCAGAAGGGCAACAGCACAGAGATACTCGTCTGGTAACGGTAAGAAATCGATTACAGTAACGCAACCGGATTAAACTCGAAAGCGGGCTAATCATCTCATGCCACATCACTTATGCAGCTAAGAGGATGATCTCCCCAAGATTCTGGTAACGGTAAAAAATCTCGAGGAGTGCCGTAACGCAATCAGAGTAATTCAAAGATAAATTAGTCGGTTCGCAACACGTCATTCAAATGAAGAAATTTCCCCAATATTTCGGTAACGGTAAAAAGAGGAAGATTTCCCAAATAAAGTGAAAATCTGACCTCAACCCTGAGCTCGACGTCTGGTGTTCAAGTTAGAGGGGACTTCTGTTAATAGCCAAAATTGGCTAAGGACCAAAGGGAAATTTTCCACCTCTCAAACCTGGTTCCATACCCGAGAGTTTCACTAGGAGACCTCTCAATCCAGAGCCGAGCTACTATACCATCCAGAAACAAGGGCGGGCTCCGGAAACATCTGGGATAGAGCCCGGACCCGAGAGCTTCCACCAAGAGACCTCTCTGCCCAGAGCCGAACTGCGATACCACCCTAGGAACAAGGACGGGCTTCGAAACATCCGGGATAAAACCCAGAACGATCAGATCTAGCCCGCATCACCAAAACTAGAAGCTCCCCGAAGTCTAGGTCATCTCGCAAGTGCTCCAGAGACTCGTCTGTACCTCGATTGACACTGAAGAATGTCCCTAAAAGGCCGCGAGGTCAGTCGAAGCCACACCTAGCTTCAAAAGGTCAGTCGAGGCCACACCCAGCTTCGAAAAGGTCAAGGGAAGCCAGATTTGGCTCCAAGCTGGATGAAACTTCTCAGATATCAAGGTCAAAATACTAATCAACCTCCCTGGTTGATGCACCACACCATATCGTCATATCCAACGACCTCCATAAAGGATCATACTGAAAGGATACGAGGAATGCATTGAATCATATCTGGAAACGTTACCTACATGCAGAAGAAGTAATAAAATCCAAAAAGGAAACAAACTGATCTCCACCACGATACTCTCAATTCGGACGTCAATCCAAAAGTCAATGACATTAAAGCAACAAATCCCGTCCGATAAGGAGGAGACTGAGAAAATCAAGGGAGAGACTACTATTCGACAGACATACGACTAACAATCGACCATTCCCTAGAGAGAGTTGAGAGAAAAGAGAGAAGAACATCTGTATTTGTATACCATGCATGTTCAATAAAAACATTCTTGCTTACTTGTCACTTTATAAATCACTGTTACATATATAATGAATTTTGGCCACCACCTACATGGTAGTGGTCTCGATGGCTTTAACTAAGATTTCTCATCCCGAGCAAAATTTCTGTTAACAACATTTCTCTATCTCTCTTTTGAATTGCTCTCACTTTTTTCTGTGTGATAGTTGGGTGTTTGTTGTATGCTTGTCGAATAGTAGTCTCCTCTTTTTTGAAGGAGGAAGTCCCTCCTTTATACAGTGTCTTCATAGGGGTTAAACTTATTGATTTCCCATTGACTTTCTCATCCCTCCCCTCCTTATCGGACGAGATTTTTACCTTTAAATGTCGTTGACTTTGAGTTAATTGCTCATTTGAGGATATCTTGGCAGAAATCAATTTGTTTCCCATTTAGACTTTATTACTTGTTCTGCACATGTATAATGTCTATGTTAGGATTATGCTCAATGGCAAGAGTGTAATATTGTAATTGATAATCTTCTCATATTAATAAAGTGAATTCTGATTCTTACAATTACTTATAGCATTTATTATTATAATTGTCAAGGTAAATAATCATAAGGTCAAAAGACTATGAGACATGAAGAATTGTTTATACATCTGGATATGTATGAGGTAGACACAATTCTTTAGTTAGTCTTGAATAACGTTCACAACTTAAGTTAAAGGTTGGGCACCTATATCTTGTTAAAGTTGTAGAATTCTTTTACTAGCATTTGAGTGGGATCAAATGAATATGATGAGTCTAAAATCATCGAAAGGTTTTCGAGTAAAAGAATCTAGTGCACTAGGTGCATTGAACTGGATCACAATGAAATACTTTATCTAGAACCGTCACTAGATATAAGTCTTTTCATTAAAGAGGACAATCGGAGAGTCTATCTTAATCCTGAGATAAATGATGGACTTATGGTTGCAACTGTTATCATTAGAGCTATCAATGAGTATGATTATATAGCATAGTCTATCCTCGATAGTTTGGTGGTATACATTTGTTAATCGATAGAGGACTTCATTTATAGATATGGACATCGTGGCTCTATTTATTTAATGAGAGTATAATATCATCATATGGATGTTTTGAGGTATTGGATATTAAATCTCAACGTTGAGTTTTCAATAATGATTATTGAAAACATGGCTTCTGGACAAGTCAAAGTATCCAAGTTCGAAATGTGGTCATATGAGGAAATATGGTAACTTGGAGAGCTATAGGCAGTCTATGAGCTCTTGGCGATTACTGATATTATTCACGAGGATACACCATCTCATATAAGATTGTCTAGGGTATGAATGAGAAACATCTCCTTATTCTATCTTTATTTAAGAGTTCAATTTTAGCTCTTTAGTGGAATGAGTTAAAATTAATAGATTGGACCTAAGTGAATCATTTGTTGATTGTGATTAGGTTGTGTCTATTGAAGCTTAAATTTAGATAGCCCGCCAAGATCCCCAATCCACACATATTTGCATGGATCACTTGATATATTCTACCGATCCGATTTAAGGGTCCATCTAGAATTGTTTTTAATATATCAAGAATATAATATGTCTATTATTTAATTGATGGGCTGCACTATTATATTAATATATTAAAAGGAGACATGTGGGCTTGTTTCTTTTAGTAAGAATGAGTCTGGTTCACATGTGGGCTTTTATTTAAAGTCCAATGGATTGAATGAAATAAGAAAATAATATATGGCCCATTTATATAAGTGGGGCGGCAAAGTGTATATATTAACCTAATATATTATTTTGTTTCATTGTTTTAATTAAATAAGAATTAGTTAATTTATTAATTAATTGTTTAATTAAGAAACAAATCTTTTTCTGATCAGGAAATATATTTCCTAAAGTTATACTATTGGTAGTAGTATATTAAAAGTAAAAGACTTGTTTGATAAGAAAATAAATAATTAATTTTATTTATTTAATCAAATAAGAAGTCTTTTTATTTAGTCAATAAAAGAATAAAAATATCTACGAGTTGGATTAGGTTTTGAAGTCTAAAGGTTGATGGAAATTAGGGTGCAACACAAACTCTTTTTGGTATGTGATTTACGGCAACCCTAGTCCATTTAGAGGAAGATTTCGGCAATCCTAAATAGAAGAGGAAGCAAAATTTCGGCCACCTATATAATACCACATATAGAATTCGACCACAATAGTTGATTGAAAGATTCAATTTTTCTTCTTCTTCTCAATTCATAGAAAAGGATAATTTTTATTCTACTAAACATAAAAGAGAGAAGAGATTATTCTTTGATAGTACACTGATTGCTTGTTCATCAATAAGCTTATGTGTACAACATTGAATTAGGTTCACGCGAGTTTCGATCATTAGATTGAGAACTCAAAAGTGACCGGAATAATTTTTGTCTTCTTTTGATTGTTTTGTGACTAACAAAAGAAAAAGAAAACTTTGTTCATCCATTCTCAGGTTTGCAATTCAAAGAAAAAGGGAGACCACTCTCCTAGGTGATTCACGTACGTGTTCGGATTGGAAGATCTCGTGGTACTGTTCACGATCACTGTTCATGCGGGTACTGTTCACGATCACTGTACACGCGGGTACTGTTCACGATCACTGTTCAGGCGGGTACTGTTCACGGGCATCGGAAAAGATTTTGCGGATTAACAATCGACGTAAGTCAATCGGATCACGCGTCAAGAGGTATTTAACTTTAACCGTATATATTTGAGTTTAATTAATTAAAAGGTTAAGGTTCAACTTTGAGAAAAATTTTAAAACCATACGAAATCTATTTTTCGTTTCTTCCGCTGCGTTTTATATCGATTTTTCCCTACAGTCTATAGATGAGATACTGTGTATCTTCGGGTCTAGCATGATTCCCATAGGGGTCGTCGAATGTATCAAGGTGTGGTGCATCAGTTAGTAAGGTCGATCATTGTCCCGGCCCCGATATTGAGAAGCTTCATCCAGCTAGGAGCTAGGTCTGGCCTCCCTTGACCTTTCGAAGCTAGGTGCGGCCTCCTACGGACACCTCCCTATATCAGCAAGGTATAGGCGAGCTTCTGGAGAAATTACGAGGTAACCTCGACTTCGGGGGGATTTGGTGATGCGGGCTTGACCTGACCATTCCGGGCTCTAATCCGGATGTTTCTGGAGAAATATCCTTGTTCATACTGGGCGGTATCGTAGCTCGACTTTGGGTAATATGGTATTCTGGTGGAAAATCTCGGGCATGGAGCTAGGTCTGGATAGTGGAAAATTTCCCTTTGGTCCTTAGCCAATTTTGGCTATTAACAGAAGGCAAAGAGGCTGTAGAAACAACAAAGAAGATAGAGAAGCTTCAAGAATTAAACAAGAAACTCCTACTTGAAGTAAAGATGCTCCGAGTGAAAAATAGTACACTCATGAAGAAAAATGACAAAGTCTCAGATAAGAACAAAGAATTTGAAGCACAAATTGAGAGACTTGAAGCTCAAAAGAAGATGGCATTGAAAGACTTGATGGACTTAGCGAAGATATCGAAGGAATTTGAAGATGACATAGCTCTCAAGTCCAAGAAGATGCAAATGGAAGTTGTACATAAAGACAATGCTCTCAAAGAGGTGAAAGAGACACTTAGAAACAAAGAGGAAGCTCTCATGATAGCTTAAGTGAAAGAGTGTAACTTCATCGCTCAGCTAGACAAGGTCGAGAAGGAATTCGAGTCACTACAACTTAAGCAAATCCGAAGACCTCAAAGTCACTCAGAAAAAGGGAGTTCCTCTAACTTATTTTGTAGTTGTAGTGTTTGTTCAAGGAGAGAGCATGCTAAGAGTAATACACATAGGAAAACAAGAAGTCCTAGGAATAGGAAAAGCCCACCAAGAATAAAGAAAATATGAGTAAGGAAAGATGTGATTAACCAAGTAAGGACAATGGGGTATGACACAAATGGAAACTTACCTAAAATTGTTTGGATTGTAAAGAAGAAAGAGTTTCCCAACTTGGTTAAACCACATTTGCATCACATTGAAATTTTTTGATGCATGTTTTGAATTACACAATTTATTTTCTTTTGTCTTTATGTTGCCTTCTATTTTGATTTAAAGTGTGCTTGATTGTATGTAGGTAGAGTTGAGTTAGGAGAAAATCTATTGTGTAATTTGTTTTAAGATTGTCTCATTTATTTTCATGTTTGTTTTGCAATTAATTTAATAAGGCAAGTTGAGTTAGTATTCTTGAGCATGTACAGGTCAAGAGGTGAAAAACAAAAGGAGGGATAAATCAAGGTTGAAGAAATAGAGCATGAAGTGGCAAATGCCTCAGTGAGCGGGTATATTGCTCAGGTGAATACCTGATCAGACCCGCACACATTAAGGAATCCTCAGCAGACAGATGTGTGCGATAGTGCGCAAGCTGAGACAACCAGCACACAAGAGATTGTGCGTGCATCAGACAACGCGGGTGTTCACCCGCACACGTTAGTACAACACCCGCGTACATTGCACTTTTATTTATACACCGTCATTTTCAGAGGTTCCACCACAACACTTTCAAAAGTTTTTGTCCTTTGTTTCCCTCTGAAGGTAGTTCTCTTGTTTCTTCCCCACGTAAGAGCAATAATCAAGCATTAAGGTATGAATTTCTCACTCCAATCTTGTTTAAATTGCTTAGATCACTATTCTTATTCATATCTCTCTCAAATATTCTCACACATGCATGAACTTGGTACTCTGTGATGCACCCACGAATTTTTGATTTTTTATGCCATATGTTAGGTTTGATTTTATATAGCATGTTGGAGTGGATTGATTTGCTTTGAGTTGGAATTTATATGATTGTGCATACAATTTAGATTTTAGAGTTCATGAGGAGAGATTGAATATTTGGTAAAATTAGTTGTTGAATGGTGATTTAAATAGATGCTTAAAGGAAATTATGGGTGAATGTGAGGATGAATCGAAATTGTGGCATGTAGTTGATGAGTTAGGCGTGCAAAATCCATATTTTTCTGGGCAACTGCATGGGTGAGACTGCGCGGGTACCTTGTCGTACCCACACAATGCACCCGCACATTTTCCATTGCGCGGGTGCATTGTCATACCTGCACACTGCATGTTGTTCCCCTATCTTGCTTACTTGATTCTCCTCTCCTTTGTGTCGTAACTTGTTTAAATATAGGATGCATTCACCCCTGAAGATTAATTGTTTTCCTTTGTAGATGACAAGCAGATCAAAGACAATTGCGAAGAAATTTGGACTCGGATCTCGCAAGAAAAAGTCCGACACCGGGCCGCCACCACCATGCAGTTTGAACAGTGATTTTCCTAAACGATTGGAGAAGTTCAGAGATCGGAAACTTATAGAAGAAATAGGGATTGCAAGAGAAGAATTGGCCGACACGAACATCCCACATATGATAGATGCAATGGGCTGGCAAACATACACGCATCCCCCTCCAGCTTACGTAGGCGTGTGGTAGAGGAATTTTATGCGGGAATGGTTCCCGATGATTTCAGGCGTCACAGTCTAGTAATGGTTCACGGGAGGGAAGTCAGCATCACTCCGGCTGAGATCAACAGATATTTCAGAACAGAGAGGCCAGCAAATGTAGCAGAAAATAGTTTAGATGGGGGTGTTGCTCAGCACAGACTCCACACCTAGCAGAACGTGAATCTGGCCAACGCTTTAGTTATCCGGCCTATGACCTTTTGGGTAGCCCCAAGCTACTGCTTAAAGCACACTAACTTGAAGATCGAATTGGGGCTATGGCACATCTTCGTCATGCACTCCCTGAGGCCAAGGGATCACAGAACATCAGTTGCATTCGAGGTGACGATTATTCTGCACTGTATTCAGAGTGGGAGCTACATTGAGGTTGGGTACCTTGCTCACTCCAACATTTTGATGGTGGGCCGCATGGACAAGGAGAGCCAGTTGCTTCTGTTCCCATGCTTGATCACAGAATTCTAATAGGAGAGCAGGAGTGGATTTTAGAGATGATCCCCTCGAGTCTCAGTAGAGTGACATTGGGTTTCTCACCTGGGAGACCCTTCAGATCGAGAGGGACCCCACCAGTCGGTGGAGGAAGACCGAAGAAGAAAGAATAATAATGCAACAGGTTCTAACAAGCAGGCATAAGATGATGTTGGTGATGACATGGAGTTCGAGCAGGAGCATATGGATTATACTCAGGGGGCCCTAGCCCCAACTCCTGCTGCTACTAGTGGCGACTCTCAAGTGCCCTGGCAGACGTTGATTTCTGGGTTGTCGAGCCTCTAGACAACTTTTGATGTGATGAATACCACCCTGACAGTAGAAATCAAAGTGAATAGGGATAGAATTGAAGATTTGTGGACCAACATCACCGATATGCGAAAAGATTTAGATTTGATACCGTATCAGAGGAGGAAGAAGAGAACCGTACCGGCAATGTACCAGGGAGGTCTAGTGATAGATGTCTATGCAGCACAATATCAGGCAGCACTGGAGCGTTCTAGGCGTGAGTTCGAGGAGGGGGCCAAGGCTGAGCTTGATCCGAAAGGCAAGGGGCCTATGGTGGATGATGGAGCAGTGTCTTCAGACGAGGACTGATCGTGCATGTTTTCATTTCAGTAATCTTTTTACTGCCATTTTTTTATTTTTGTTTAGTTAACTTTGTTTACTTTATTTTTCGCAATTTTTTTAGTTTTGGTTGTTTAATAACTCTTGGTGGATGTTAGATGCTTTTTAGGGACTGGTGGAGAACGATTAATGTTGTTTGAGATTCATATTTTTGTGGTTGCTAAATTTTTGGTTAGATGATGTGCTTCAAGCTAGGTCCTTCGTCTCTTGGATTCGACACACCGGCCACTTGCAAGTCTTGAAGGGACGAGCAAGCCAAGAGCGCTCATAAAACGGGCAAGAACCTAATCCTCAACAATGATTGAACAGTGCAACCACCTCGGTTTAAAATACTTAATCTCAACTTCTTTAACTCTTTAACATTTCCTATCTTTTAGTAGTTGTTTATATTTGTGGATATGGAGTAATTTTGTGTGAGGATGGATACATATGTTAATATGAGATAATACTTTATGAATGTTGAAAGAAATTTTTGAGCTTATTGATTTATTCATTTTTGAATACATATGTGAGGGTACATGTTTAATTTTGATTATATAGCCCCACTTGGTTTGAGGGTGGTTATTAATTACTCATATTTTGTATAGGTCTTGTGCATATAGTGATACTCGGTTTGGGGGTCATAAAGCCCCCACTCTGTCAGTTTTGATTGAAAATTGCTTGATGTTGAATTGTGTGTTAATGTCAGAATTGCATGAATGCCTTATTTTAGTATGAGCCATTTTGAGTCTTTTGTTTTGGTGGGCATTAATTGTGCATGATTAGTGCCTAGGTATTTGTGTTTTGAGTCATGTTAGGTACGCACCGCTAGGCCGGGCTCTCTTGTCTTCAACATTGAGGACAATGTTGGGTTTTGGTTTGAGGGTTGTAGACGCCTTTGTGAGTTGTCTTTTAGTGTCTTGAGTCATTTTTTGTGTCAATTTTTCAAAAAATTGCTGTTTTGCCAAAAATTTTGAGCTTAATTTAGCTTGGTGAGATACCTTGAGCATAGTGTTTGTGGCGAATTTGTGAATGCTTGGTGTGCTTGTTCATAGCTCTTAATCATTTTAGGGGTCTCACTTGCACTTCATGGGTTAGTTCCATCTTTTGGTGTCCAAGTTGAGGGGACTCGGTGCTCAAGTGCCTTGTTTTAATAGTGGAGATACCCTTGTGAGTTCACAAACACAAGCCAAAAGCGTATAAATATGAGGGAAATGTTTTCAAATCTTTAAACACTATTCAAACACCATGCATAGTCTCATTACATCACAAAATCATCATGTGTCATAGAACGTGCATCATAAATGTGGACTGCTCACCAAAGCTTGTATTCCCTTTTTAGATGGAATGTTGGAAATAATCCTAGGTAATGTGTGTGCATAACTACTAAAATAGCCCAAACACATTTCCATGTCCCTGTATGTGTGCTCCATTGCAAATTTTGAGGCAAAACACTTACCTTTTCTTTTGGAACCACAATGAACCGTATAGCCATAAGCCAAACACAAACCAACCCTTTAATTGCCAATCATGTGAGTTTGATATGTGTAAGAGTGGGTGAAAGGAGTAATTTCTTACATGTGAAATTAGCGTGTACTTAGGCAATATGTTGTGTAATGTGCTAAGCAAAGGCTCAAAAATGTAAAAGTGCCAAAAATGAGCACTTATGAGCGTAAAAATGTCAAAAGAAAATTGTGCAAAAAGAAAAAGCAAAAAGATGAAAGAAAAGAAAAGAAAAGGAAAAGAAGAAAGAAAAATGAAAAAACAAAACAAAGCACAAAAGAGCCTTGAAGTGTAAATGTAAATGTACTCAAAGATATTAGAGTTCTCATAAGTGAAAGCACAAATGTGTATAAAAAGGATGCCTAGTCGCTAGATTATAATTAATGTTAGTAGAGCTAGGAATGGGTGTGTAATGTAAGTGTCTTAACATGATTGGTGACTTTTGAATTCCATTTCCTATTCTTTGTTCACTTCACTTCACCCCATGGCCCCATTACAACCTAAAGGAAAGACCTAGTTGATCCTTAGGAAGTCTAGTTTGGGAATATGAGTCGAGGCATGCTCTTTCCAAGTTCATGGCACTTGATTCTTTCATGAGACTTATTCACTAAAAATAGCGTTTATTTTCTATGAAATGTATGCAACCATTTGATTCCATTACATAAACTCATTTGCATCCATGTTGCATGAGTGTGAACCTAGGTTATGAGAGGAAAAAGAAGAGAGATCCCATGTGAGAACCTAGAATCGAAGCGAATTACGCTCGAGGCATGAGAGTGAGTAGTTTCCAAGGCAAGGGCACTTAAACTGTGATATTCGTGTCGTGCGAGTTTCCCTTTGTGGTGCCTTGGAGTTATTTAGAACATTTTGCATGAACCTATTCCTCACTTCCACTCTCTTTTGCTTATCTCTCTAAAAGTTGGCTTTGCAACATGTTTTCTTTGTGTTAGGAAATTTCTAGATAGAGTCGTGTTTGTTTTGTCTTGTGTCTTTTTGGTTTATCTTTTTATTTGCTCGAGGACGATCAAAGGTTTGGTTTGGCAGTGTTTGATTGAGCCAAAATGTTCTTACATTTTGGCCCTCAATTCCATATCCTTAGCTTGTTTTCGAGTATATTGTGGTGTCTAATGGCTCGTTTTGTAGTGATTACAGGTATTCAATGGATTTCAAGGGCTGGAAGCAGAAACCGGATCTTTCGGGCAAAAAACAAGTCAAAAGTCAGAGAAACAGTGCCCAATAGCATAGTGCACGGGTCCCATACCCGTGCATTGGACGTGCATCAACTCGTGCACCGGGTGAAGATCAGACAGAAGGGCCTGTGTGCGGGTAACTGCGCGGGTTTTACCCGCACAGTTATACCCGCGCACTTACACTCGTGTACTGCCCCGTGCAATTACCCGTGCACCGGGTGATGGAAGATTGTGAAGAGCCTGTGCGCGGGTATGTGCGTAGGTCTGATACCTGCGCACTACGTGATCCAGCTACGCTCAAGTTACGTTTTTAGCCATTTCAAGAAAGGGCAAAGGTGTTATTTCAAGCCTATTTCGTACCCTAGCCTTCCAAGCATATAAATAGACCATTATTTCTCATTTGAAAACTCTTTCTTCTCTTTTCATATATCTAAATCACCCTCTTTTCCCTTCTCTCATACAATTCTATCCCTAATCACTAAACCAAAAATCTAACCATCATCCTTCTCATCTACTCAAGGACACATAGGAGATTGGATTCAAGCTTGAAGGAAGGAGAATGTCTACATGAGTCTTCACTATCTCTCTTCTCCTATTTATTTTATTATTTTTGTCATGAGTAGCTAAATCCCATTAAAGGATTGATGTGATTCACTTGTAAATATGAGTATTTGTAATGAACTCAAAATCTTCTATTAAAAATCTATCTCATTTTGTTCTATTCAATGTTTTGTTTGATTTCAAAAGCAATATGTGTTTGATTGTACATATCTCTCTTCATGAGTTGTTTGAGAAATTATATGTGTAGAGAATCAAGTATACATGATGTTTGGTCCTCTAAGCTCAATTGAATAGAAGGATTGAACAAGGGTACATGAACCAAGTAATATCTGGACTTATTAATCTCATCTAATTCTAATCTTTCATGGGTAATCAAGACTATAAATCCTAGGATTGTTTGCATGTGATAGATTAAGCATCAACCTTGAAAATACTACTCAAGCGTGTGTCTAATAACCTAGAGAGGGGGTGAATAGGTTTTAATCAAGTTAATTACAAACTTTTCTTGATTAGTCAATATTAAAAATCACCCCACAAGCAAACATACAAAATAAAGTGTAAAATGCGGAAATTAAATAACACACTTGATTTTTATGTGCAAACCCTTCAACATGGGAAAAACCATAGGCTATCCTTCTAGCTACACTGATCCTCAAATCCACTATTGTAATGATGTTTACAACCTAGGTTGACCTCTAGTCACACCATTCTAGCTCACTAACCCACCACTACTACCCAACGGGCCTTTATCGTGAATCCTTGATCACTTTGCTTGCCAACCACACCTTGGTTGCAAGACTTCACTTGCTTGTGCACTACACCTTATAGTCACAAGACTTAACTCTCAAGAAGAGATTAACAACCTAAGTGAATATATGAATATTCAAAATGCAAATAATTCTAGGCAACACTAAATGCTTATCTAGGGATTAAAGATGACACTAAGTACAAATCCTAGATATCAATGTCTATATGAATGCTCATAAAGACCTAACTAGATATAGATATGCAAGTCTAAAATCTAGTCATCAACCAAAGCCATATCAACACATGTTGTCACATAAAATGGCAAGGACAATAAATGCAATTAACAAATGCAATCAATGGGTCCTAATTAGCTAGAGGGCAAATATGTCCTAAATGCAAGCTATCACAATACAAACCCAATCATATAAAGAAACTCATAAATAGATGCATTAAATAGAGTTCCTAGCATTTATTCAACTAATAAATGCAATAAAAACACAATCTTGGAAAGTATGAACAAATGATAAAGATGGGGTTTTTGTTCAACTTACCAAGTCAACTAATGATGAAGACCCATGCCTTAAAGATTCTTAGAAATGCATGAAGATGATGGATTTTGGGTTTGGAGAGTCAAGTAACAAAGCTTGAAGCTTTCTCTCTCTAAGGGTTGTTCTCTCTCATAAAAATGGGTTCTTGAAGCTCTAAAACGAGTTGGGGAAGAAGAGAACATATATATAGAAGCCCTAAATGAAACTACATCATTTTGAGAAGTTTCTAAAAATTTCCAGCAACGTGCGCACCTATGGAGTTCACATAGGGTGCGCATGAACAGCGCATATTTCTGGAATGATTTGCGCACCTTGTGCGCACTCCCAAAGGGCGCATTTGCGAGACACTGCATCAGCTCAAGTTTCAAGCGACCCAAAACATAACCAAAAAACATCGAAACCTTTATTTATAATATACCGTTGGAAAGGTATGGATGTCTAATTTCTACTCCTTTTTACGGAATGATGTTTCAATATCTGTAGAAAAAGTTATGGTCATTTGAGTGACCAAAGGTCAAAAATGAACAGCAACAGAGTTGTCCAGTTTTGGTGATCACTTTGGAGATTTCAAAACCAATCCAAACGGTCATGAAATATTACAAATAATATACCGTTGGAAATGTATGGGTGTCTAGTTTGTACATAAATGTTCAAAACTCATTTTGAAGCATTGTATAAAACGTTATGGTCACAAGATCATACAAACGTCAGTTTTGAAAAATATTTAAATCATTGAAATCCACTCTTTTGAAACTAGACACTTTACTCCAAACAACCAAACCAAAACAAGAGAAGAATGTGACCTTCTCAAATGGTCACTCAACGCGCTAAGACAAGCACACCATCGTGCAAGTGCGGACACAACACAAAACAACATTCAAATAAAGAAATGAAGTGCATAGTGTGATTGTGAAAATAATGCACACAAGAATAATAGGAACACATGCATAACATCACAAGTGTATGTAAGTATGTGTGTGTGCAACAAAAAATGTATGACAATGCAAATGCATGTAGGTGTGTGTGTGTCTGCAACTAAATCTCTTCAAGAGTTAAGAACAAGTGAACTACCTCTCTTGAAGCTCTTTGGGATGACCGAAAGCATGTCTTCGAGAAAAACAGCACTTAGAGAACCTATGCTACCCGTTACATTAACAACCCAATGTGATTTGTCATGAAATAAGACAATTATAAATATGAGGTTCTTACAATCTCCCCCTTTGGCTATTTCATGACAAAATCACCACTCACAAAATAATCCTCTCAACACAAAAATAAAGCTATTGGTCAACAAAGTATATTCTACGTTACAATAAGAGAGACCTAAGATCTAAGTCTTCAAGGCTTTCAATCTCTTCGTAGATCATTGTACCTATACACAATAGCAAGAAAGCACTTTCCAAGAACAAGTGCAAGTGAGGTGAACAAATATAAAAAGTAATTGCACTCAATAAAGCAATATAAAGAAATGCATGTACAGTGCTCCCCCTAAATGGTTACTCTCTCTCAAGACTTCTCCCCCAAAGCATAACCAATGCTCCCCCTATATCTCTCAAGACTTCTCCTCCTTTTTGTCATGAGATAGGCAAAGGAGCTCCCCCTATCGGGTTGCTTTAGCAAAGAGAGCTATTAGAACAAATACGATGCATAATCATATACACAAATTTTATGCAACTTAAATAATTGAGAGAGATTCAAGGAGTTTTATGTAATAAAAAAATGTGTGAAATTTGTTGCTTTGCATGCAAGACATATAGCATTCAAGTTCAAGCAATGGTATTTGGCAAAGCAAACATCAAAAGGGTTTCCATTACAAAAATTTTATGCAACTTAAATAATTGAGAGAGATTCAAGGAGTTTTATTTAATAAAGCAAATGTGTGAAATTTGTTGCTTTGCATGCAAGACATATAGCATTCAAGTTCAAGTAATGGTATTTGGCAAAGCAAACATCAAAAGGGTTTCCATAAGAATTCAAACCAATTTGTACCCTTTTGTCATAAGTAAACAAGATATAGTTTTTCAAAAAGAATTTCAATGAAAAGAGCAATTATATCAAACTTTATAAGCGAAACAATACGTGGCCGACTTTTGCACCCTTTTTGATTTTTCCGGGTAAGATACCCGTATGATAATAGCCTTGTTCAACTAATAAAGAGAGTGAGAAGACTAAATTTGGATAAGACATCCTTATTTATCGCATAGATACTAGACCCTTATTGGGTTTAGTCTTCTCATTTGCTTTCACACATGATTTGCATATAACCAATCAAAAACATTTCATGCATATCATTTTGAGCATGTCTTAAAAAAACAAGTTCACATGTCATGGAGGTAAATTATAGGTCATTCAAATGTACTTTCCCAAATAATTCTTCTAGTCCAAAAATGCATGTTTATGTTAGGATTATGCTCAATAGCAAGAGTGTAATATTGTAATTGACAATCTTTTCATATAAATAAAGTGATTTCTGATTCTGCAAAATCTTATAGCATTTATAATTATAATTGTTAAGGTAAATAATCATAAGGTCAAAAGACTATGAGATATGAAGAATTGTGTGTACATCCGGATATGTATGAGGTAGACACAATTCTTTAGTTAGTCTTGAATAACGTTCACAACTTAAGTTAAAGGTTGGGCACCTCTATCTTGATAAAGTTGTAGAATTCTTTTACTAGCATTTGAGTGGGATCAAATGAGTTATGATGAGTCTAAAATCATCAAAAGGTTTTCGAGTAAAAGAATCTAGTGCACTGGGTGCATTGAACTGGATCACAATGAAATACTTTATCTAGAACCGTCACTAGATATAAGTCTTTTCATTATTAGGACAATCAGAGAGTCTATCTAAATCCTGAGATAAATGATTGACTTATGGTTGCAAGTGTTATCATTTGAGCTATCAATGAGTACGATTATATAACATAGTCTATCCTCGATAGTTTGTTGGTATTCATTTGTTAATCGATAGAGGACTTCATTTATAGATATGGACATCGTGGCTCCATTTATTAAATGAGAGTATAATATCATCATATGGATGTTTTGAGGTATTGGATACTAAATCTCAACGTTGAGTTTTCAATAATGATTTTTGAAGACATTGCTTCTGGACAAGTCAAAATATCCAAGTTCAAAATGTAATCATATGAGGAAATATGGTAACTTGGAGAACTATAGGCGGTCTATGAGCTCTTGGCGATTACTGATAGTATTCACGAGGATACACCGTCTCCTATAAGATTGTCTAGGGTATGAATGAGAAACATCTCCTTATGCTATCTTTATTTAAGAGTTCAATTTTAGCTCTTTAGTGGAATGAGTTAAAATTAATACATCGGACCTAAGTGAATCATTTGTTGATTGTGATTAGGTTATGTCTATTGAAGCTTAAACTTAGATAGCCCGCCAAGATCCACAATCCACACGTACTTGCATGGATCACTTGATATATTCTACCGGACCAATTTATGGGTCCATCTAGAATTGCATTTAATATATTAAGAATATAATATGTCTATTATTTATTTAATGGGCAGCACTATTATATTAATATATTAAAAGGAGACTTGTAGGCTTGTTTCTTTTAGTAAGAATAAGTCTGGTTCACATGTAGGCTTTTATTTAAAGTCTAATGGATTAAATAAAATAAGAAAAATAATATTGGGCCCATATATACATGGTGTGGGCGGCAAGGCTAAATAAAATACCCAAGATATTATTTTATTTTATTGTTTTGATTAAATGGGAATTAATTAATTAATAGTTTAAATCAAAATCTTTTCCTGATCAGTAAATTAAATACTATGTGTTGGATTAGGGTTGGAATTCTTTTAAGTGTTAGGAGTCCTAATGTGGTAAGGATTAAGTCCACATACACTCCTTATTATACAAAGAATTCAGCCACCACTAGTCCTACAAGGGTTAGGATTCTTGAATTGATAGGAATTAGGGAAAAGGACAATTCCTTTTCAAGTAAGGAAATTAACCAACCCTAGATTTCCTATTCAATGAATTCGGCCAACCCTACTTGGTGAAGGAGAAAATTCGGCCAACCTATAAATATAAGGTTATGAATTTTCGGCCACCAAGAAGCAAAATAGAGAGAGATTTTTGTTTGTTTTGAAAATAAAAAATCCTACTCTATACACATAGATTTTCGGCCAAGAAAGAAAAAGAAAATAAGTTCTCATTCGATAGTGCACTTACAAGCCTTTAACATCAAAAGGTTTTGTCCACACTTTCGATTTAGGGTTACGCGAGTTTCAATCATATTGATTGTGTATTCAAAAGTGACCGGAACTATTTTTTTAGGCTCTTGGTGTTTTACTATTGAAGATCAAGATCAGAAATTCCATACATCCATTCTAAGGTAAGCAATTCAAAGAAAAAGGGAGACCACGCTCCTAAGTGATTCACGTACGTGCTAGGATTGAAGATTTTGCGGATTACCATCGACGTAAGTCAATCGGATCACGCGACAAGAGGTATTTAACTCTAACCGTATATTTGAGTTTAATTAATTAAAGGGTTAAGGTTCAAATCTTTAGAAATATTTTAAAATATACGAAAATTATTTTTTCGCCTTCCGCTGCTGTTTTAAGCAATTTTTCCCTACAATTGGTATCAGAGCCTTGGTTGTACCCTTTAATTAATTAATGTATATATACGTGAATCTATTTCTTTTTAATGTGATTATGCATGTTTTATTAAGAGATGGCACTCTAGGTATTCGCATAAATAATTACATGTGGAATGTATGGATTTATATATGTTGTTATAAAGTGAATTGTTATTGCTCGATTTTGGTCCTAGATTTTCCATGTAATTTTTGTTTCGGAATTGTAACAAGAAGGGTGGCCTATTATCCTCACAAGTTCCTTCTTGATAGTTGCTTTTTTTTTTTGTTATATAAAATAGTGCAGTTTTTTTTAATGTATTAAAAATACTGCAGTTTTTTTACTTGTAAATAAAAAAAATTAAAAAATAAATATTTCTACAGTATTGTATTGTATAAAATAAGTTGTAATATATTCAAGATTCGAAGACTCGAAGATTTGAAGAAATTGGAGCATCCGGAACCGAGCTTGGCACCCGCGCGCACCGAGACAACAAGCGCGCACGCAACCAAGCGTGCAGCTGCGCTTGTTGCGGTGCAGCAGCGCGCGCGACCCATGCATGGGCTAGCCATGCGGCAGCTCATGCGCTTGCATGGGCTGCTTGGTGATCTTCGGGCGCGCGAGTTACCTGCGCGAGATGGTCGCTTGAAGTCTTGTTCGCCAAGAAAGGAGTTTTTTGTATTCCGTACAATTGTAATTTACATGCTTTTCTAGGATGGACCAAAATTGTGGCTATTTATTTTTATGTATAAATATTACAATATTTGTTATTGTATAATAACATGTCATATAGAATAGGAGTGCCACTCATATATCTCTTTTGGTATGAACATGCATTGAATGATTTAGGTATCTAATTGGCATCTAGATAACTTGGTAAAATCATTCTTTGGAATTTAATCACACGCCTTAAATAATTGAGTGGGAGAAGGTGTGTTAGAACACCTATGGCCTCCAAGGTTAGTTGAGCTTTATTATTTATTGGTAATCCCCCCGAGGGGCGTCCATAAATGGAATTTAGCAAAATACTTCCTTACAAGGATAGACTAGACAATTGACTCAAACGAGATCTACTCCCCGAGGAGGGATTTTCGTGAGAGAAAATTGAGGGTCAATATCTTGGTAACACACTCAATGTAATTTTATTAATATCCTCCCAAGAGTTCTTGTTAATAAAATTGCAAGGCTAAAATTGAAAACGCTGGTTGTTATATTAACAATTATGTGGGACCTAGTCCAACTAGTAAATGGTGCGAACTCCCGAAGGAGGCGTAACATTTATGGGTGTTGGATCACCGTTGAATTTTTCACGATTGAGTTATTTAATTAATTCAAGATAAATATTCGAAAGTGCTTTATCATGATTATTTACTTATATATGCTTTTTGTTTTATTCAGAAATCATGACCCCATCACTTATGAACATCCTGAAAGATAACACTTTAACTAGAGATAATTATGTCACATGGAAAAGGAAAATTGGGTTGTTGCTGCAAAGTGAAAAACATAAGTTTGTTCTAACTACTCCTAAACCACCTGCTCCTAATAATGAATTAGGTATTTTGCAAAGAGATGAGTATGAGCAGTGGAAGACCTCAGATGATATGGCCAAATGTTACATTATGGCTACTATCTCCGACGTGTTGCAACAACAGCATGAAGGAATGGGGTCTGCTGCTGATATTATGATGTCTCTGGAAGAGATGTTTGCTATGAGGTCTAGGACGACTAAGAGAGAGGCAGTGACTGCTTTTATGAATCTTAGGATGAAACCTGGACAGGCTGTGAAAGATCATATGATGAAAGTCATAGCACATCTAAATATTGTAGAATTAAATAGCGCTGAGATAGATGGTGAGACCAAAATTGACATGGTTGTCAACTCACTATCAGATTCCTTTAATCAGTTCAAGTTGGACTACACCTTGAACAAAAAGGAATACACCTTGCAGGGCCTGATGCAAGATGTTCAAAGCGTTGAAAAGATCCTTGTGAAAAGCAAAGGTCAAGAGATTCATATGGTTGGTAAAGTTGCTACTGTTAAGACCCGTCAGAAGGTCAAGAAACAACAGAAGAAAAAGCAACTTGGGCCTACCAAGAAGGAGACCAAGAAAGTAACCAAGATCAAAGGGAAATGCTTCATTTGTGGTGAAAAGGGACATTGGAAAAGAAATTGCCCAAAGTCTTAGAACAAGAAGGAAGAAGGTAATATTAATTATCTTGAAACATGTTTTTTGGCAGATTCTACAGATTCTTGGATCATAGACTCTGGAGCCACTAATCATGTTTGTTATTCCTTACAAGGGTTCCAAGAAAGGAGAAGGCTGAATAAGAACAAAATCAATTTGCGCTTGGGCAACGGATCGTTAGTGTCTGCAAGTGCAATGGGAGATATTAGAGTTATTATAGATTCTAGTAGGCATTTAGATTTAATAGACGTTTATTATGTACCTCAATTCAAGAGGGATTTAATTTCAGTTTCTTGTTTAAATAAATTTGGATATTCGGTTACTTTTAATAAATCTTTTATTATTAGTAAGAATGACAAAATTGTTTGCAAAGGTACATTGGAAAACGGTCTATTCTTTTTGCATAGAAATATCTCTCACTCGTTAGACACAGAAATAACGGAACCTAATCATAAAAGAGTAAAATTATCAAAATATGAAACCTACCTTTGGCATTTACGCCTAGGTCACATTAACCTTAATAGGATTAAAAGATTGGTATGTGACGGACCTTTAAGTGACTTAAAGGTTGATGATCTACCAACTTGTGAATCTTGTTTGAAAGGTAAAACACTGAATGTTTAGGACTAATACACACTGATGTATGTGGTCCTATGAGCATTCAAGCTAAAGGTGGATATGAGTACTTCATCACCTTCACAGATGATTACTCAAGATTTGGTTATGTGTATCTCATGAGACATAAGTCGGATGCTTTTGACATGTTCAAAGCATTCAAAGCTGAAGTAGAAAATCAGCTTGAGAAAAGCATAAAAATCTTAAGATCTGATCGTGGTGGCGAATATCTATCTGGTGAGTTTCAGAAATATCTTATTGATAATGGGATAGTTTCTCAGTTTTCTGCACCAGGTACACCTCAACAAAATGGGGTAGCAGAAAGGAGAAATAGAACTCTTTTGAACATGGTTAGGTCTATGTTGAGTTATTCAACACTTCCTATTTCTTTTTGGGGATATGCTCTACAAACTGCAATATATATTCTAAACGTGGTACCATCGAAGTCGGTTCCTGGAACACCATATGAGTTGTGGACTGGGCGAAAGCCTAGTTTACAACACATAAGGATATTTGGTTGTCCTGCACATGTGTTAAAAGGAAAGACAAAAAAGATGGAGTCCCGTTCCGAAACATGCATATTTGTGGGGTATCCAAAAGGAACTAAAGGATATTATTTCTATAGTCCTTCAGATCTAAAAGTGTTTGTTTCAACAAATGCTACATTTCTGGAAAAGGACTATATGAATGATTTTGTTCCCAAAAGTAGAATTGTCCTGAATGATATGTCAGGAGATACAATTCCACAAGAGGTTTCACAACCTAACCCAATTGTAATTTCTACTCCAACACAAAATCAACAACCTACCATTCCTCGTCGTAGTGGGAGGGTTAGAACCCAACCTGAAAGATACATCGGTCTAGGAGAATCTGTTGAGAATCTCCCCGACGACGATGATCCCTACACGTACAAGAAAGCAATGGAGGATGTTGATTGTCACCATTGGCAAAAGGCAATGTAATCTGAGATTGAATCCATGTTCGATAACAAAGTCTGGTCCCTTGTAGACTTGCCTAAATGGATAAAACCCATTGGGTGCAAGTGGGTATACAAGAGGAAACGAGGTATGGATGGAAAGGTGGAAACTTTTAAAGCTAGATTGGTAGCTAAAGGTTACACACAGAAAGAAGGTATCGATTACGAGGAAACCTTCTCTCCTGTGGCCATGCTTAAATCCATTAGGATACTCTTATGCATTGCAGCATCTTTAGATTTAGAGATTTGGCAAATGGACGTCAAGACAGCTTTCCTTAATGGAAGTCTTGACGAAAGCATCTATAAGATGCAACCAGAAGGATTCATTGAAAAGGGCCAAATGGAAAAGGTATGCAAGTTGCAGAAATCAATTTATGGATTAAAGCAAGCATCCAGATCCTGGGACATAAGGTTCGACCAAGCTGTAAAAGGTTTTTGATTTTTACAGAATCTTGAAGAACCTTGTGTATACAAAAGGATCAAAGGTGACAAGTTGGTTTTCCTTATTCTTTACGTAGATGATATATTACTCATTGGAAACGATGTGGGAGTATTGACATCAGTAAAAGAATGGTTAGCAAAACAATTTGATATGAAGGACTTAGGAGAAGCAAGTTTTATTCTAGGTATCCAAGTAATAAGGGATAGAAAGAATAAAATGATTGCACTATCCCAAGCTTCATACATAGACAAAATCTTGTCTAGGTTTTCCATGCAAGATTCCAAGAAAGGTATGTTACCTTTTAGGTATGGAATCAAACTTTCTAAGGAACAAGTTCCTAAGAATGAGCATGAAGAGCAATTCATGAGTAGAATTCCATATGCCTCGGCAGTTGGAAGTCTCGTGTATGCAATGCTCTGTACTAGACCAGATATTTGTTTTGCTGTTGGCATAGTTAGCAGGTTTCAATCGAAACCTGGTCCTGATCACTGGACGGCAGTCAAGCATATTTTCAAGTATCTTAGGAGAACGAAAGATAATATGCTTGTATACTCTGGAGGGGATTTAATCCCCGTTGGGTATACAGATTCTGATTTCCAATCGGATTCTGACTCTAGAAAATCCACATCAGGATCTGTGTTTACTCTTGAAGGAGGAGCAGTCATTTGGAGGAGTATCAAGCAATCTTGTATTGCTGACTCCACCATGGAAGCAGAGTATGTAGCTGCATGCGAAGCTGCCAACGAGGCTGTTTGGCTTCGCCAATTCTTGATTGACTTAGAAGTAGTTCCTAGTGCGAATAAGCAGATCACTATCTACTGTGACAACAGTAGAGCAGTGGCTAATTCGAAAGAACCAAGAAGTCATAAGAGATGAAAACACATTGAAAGAAAGTATCATCTTTTGAGGGATATTGTTCATAAGGGAGACGTGACGATTACCAAAATCGAGTCGGCAGAAAATCTAGCAGATCCCTTCACAAAGGCTCTACCTCAGAGGAGTTTTGATGGGCACCTAGAAAACATGGGAATGAGAGATATGACACATTTGCTATAGCGCAAGTGGAAGATTGTTAGGATTATGCTCAATAGCAAGAGTGTAATACTGTAATTGACAATCTTTTCATATGAATAAAGTGATTTCTGATTCTGCAAAATCTTATAGCATTTATAATTATAATTGTCAAGGTAAATAATCATAAGGTCAAAAGACTATGAGATATGAAGAATTTTTTGTACATCCGGATATGTATGAGGTAGACACAATTCTTTAGTTAGTCTTGAATAACGTTCACAACTTAAGTTAAAGGTTGGGCACCTCTATCTTGATAAAGTTGTAGAATTCTTTTACTAGCATTTGAGTGGGATCAAATGAGTTATGATGAGTCTAAAATCATCGAAAGGTTTTCGAGTAAAAGAATCTAGTGCACTGGGTGCATTGAACTGGATCACAATGAAATACTTTATCTAGAACCGTCACTAGATATAAGTCTTTTCATTATCAGGACAATCAGAGAGTCTATCTAAATCCTGAGATAAATGATGGACTTATGGTTGCAACTGTTATCATTTGAGCTACCAGTGAGTACGATTATATAGCATAGTCTATCCTCGATAGTTTGGTGGTATTCATTTGTTAATCGATAGAGGACTTCATTTATAGATATGGACATCGTGGCTCCATTTATTAAATGAGAGTATAATATCATTATATGGATGTTTTGAGGTATTGGATACTAAATCTCAACGTTGAGTTTTCAATAATGATTATTGAAGACATGGCTTCTAGACAAGTCAAAATATCCAAGTTCAAAATGTGGTCATATGAGGAAATATGGTAACTTGGAGAGCTATAGGCGGTCTATGAGCTCTTGGCGATTACTGATATTATTCATGAGGATACACCATCTCCTATAAGATTGTCTAGGGTATGAATGAGAAACATCTCCTTATTCTATCTTTATTTAAGAGTTCAATTTTAGCTCTTTAGTGGAATGAGTTAAAATTAATACATCGGACCTAAGTGAATCATTTGTTGATTGTGTTTAGGTTATGTCTATTGAAGCTTAAATTTAGATAGCCCGCCAAGATCCACAATCCACACGTACTTGCATGGATCACTTGATATATTCTACCGGACCAATTTATGGGTCCATCTAGAATTGCATTTAATATATTAAGAATATAATATGTCTATTATTTATTTAATGGGCTGCACTATTATATTAATATATTAAAAGGAGACATGTAGACTTGTTTCTTTTAGTAAGAATAAGTCTGGTTCACATGTGGGTTTTTATTTAAAGTCTAATGGATTAAATAAAATAAGAAAAATAATATTAGGCCCATATATACATGGTGTGGGCGGCAAGGCTAAATAAAATAGCCCAAGATATTATTTTATTTTATTGTTTTGATTAAATGGGAATTAATTAATTATTTAATTAATTAATAGTTTAAATCAAAATCTTTTCCTGATCAGTAAATTAAATACTATGTGTTGGATTAGGGTTGGAATTCTTTTATGTGATAGGAGTCCTAATGTGGTAAGGATTAAGTCCACATACACTCCTTATTATACAAAGAATTCGGCCACCACTAGTCCTACAAGGGTTAGGATTCTTGAATTGATAGGAATTAGGGAAAAGGACAATTCCTTTTCAAGTAAGGAAATTAACCAACCCTAGATTTCCTATTCAATGAATTCGGCCAACCCTACTTGGTGAAGGAGAAAATTCGGCCAACCTATAAATATAAGGTTATGAATTTTCGGCCACCAAGAAGCAAAATAGAGAGATATTTTTGTTTGTTTTGAAAATAAAAAATCCTACTCTATACACATAAATTTTCGGCCAAGAAAGAAAAAGAAAATAAGTTCTCATTCGATAGTGCACTTACAAGCCTTTAACATCAAAAGGTTTTGTCCACACTTTCGATTTAGGGTTACGCGAGTTTCAATCATATTGATTGTGAATTCAAAAGTGACCGGAACTATTTTTTTAGGCTCTTGGTGTTTTACTATTGAAGATCAAGATCAGAAATTCCATACATCCATTCTAAGGTAAGCAATTCAAAGAAAAAGGGAGACCACGCTCCTAGGTGATTCACGTACGTGCTAGGATTGAAGATCTTGCGGATTACCATCGACGTAAGTCAATCGGATCTCGCGACAAGAGGTATTTAACTCTAACCGTATATTTGAGTTTAATTAATTGAAGGGTTAAGGTTCAAATCCTTAGAAAAATTTTAAACTATACGAAAATTATTTTTTCGCCTTCCGCCGCGGTTTTAAGCAATTTTCCCTATAGTTTGAACATAAATATGACATGGATTGCAAGTAAAGCAATGTTGCACACTTATTAAGAAAATAACATATAAGCTTATATGTGCAACCAATCATCTCAAGCAATTATAAAAGAGCATAAAATTAATCAACTTCTTACATATAGCAAATCATGCAAGTTCGCTCTCTTTGCTTGAGCTCTCCATATGGGGTCAATTCCAACCAAGTCATTTGGAGGCATGAGCCCCTATAGACTTACAAAGTCCGATGGACCTAGTTGCATCTACGGGTGTCACATGGGCACTAAGGCAAGCGGGTTCATTCTTTCTAACCCACCTAGGTTCCACTTTAACATTTTTAGTGGTCATAGACATAGTTTCTAGGTTCCCTAGGTTTATACAAACTTGCCCTATTTTTCAACCGTTTTTCTTTCATGCTCTCTAATCTACACCTCTTAATGTATTTAAAGCAATTTGGTCTTAAGTGACCAATCATACCACAAAAATGACAAGTAGGTATAAAATAAGAGTTTATACCATTACATTGAGATCTCATCGAGGTATTGCCATGTTGATGAGGTTGTCTTTGATGGTGCTTCAGTTTGCTTCTCCTTGGAGCTTGAACCGATAGGCGGCACCTTTGTGGTTTAACTTGTTGAGGTGGTTGAGCAGTTGATCTTGCCTTCTTGGTTGAGCAAGCCACTTGTGGTCACCTCCTTTCTTGATGGTTGACTTGTTGGAGGAGGTGGTTGGCTTCTCAAGGACTTGTCCTTTCTTATTGGATTGCCTAGGCTTTGGTTGAGTTGCCAAGGCTTGTATGGACTTTCCTTGAGTAAAACCTTGCTTGGATAAAGCTTTGCTCTTGCCTTGAGCTTGAGGTTGTTTGACCTTGGCCTTCTTTAATTCTTTAAGGTACTTCATCTCTCTTTCCTTGACAATCTTCAAGGAGTTCTCTTTGTTGGCAAGTTCATCCTTCATTGCCTTCATCCTTTGGTGGCAATCTTCAATCTCGTTTTCGTACTTGGACACATTAATCATGTCCGTCTTCAAGGAGTCATCTAACTTGGCCTTCAATTAAAGATTTTCCTTTTTCAACAAATCTTCACTTTCCTTGACTCTCCTCACTTCATCATCCAAGTGAGTCACTTTGGCTTTTAGTTAAAGATTATCCTTTTCCAATCTAAGGATATCATTTTCCTTCTCCTTCAAAGTCTTTTGAAGAGAATCAACCAACTCTTGATAATTCACCTTATTATCACAAGAGTTCTCGGAGCATGAGCCATCATTATCAAAGCTTCTCCCACTTGTGCTTGTGAGAGTCTTATCATCAAGGCTTGCTACACTCAAGCAGGCTCCACTTCAGTTTTGAAACTCCAAATCACCAAACTTGAACTCTTCAAGTGACACACATTTGGTGATGGCTTGTGTTTCTTCATTGTAGGAAACCGGAAATGCAAAGTAGTTGTTCACACACTCACCCGAGCTTGTGGAACAACTTTCAACCACATCAACTTCGCTATCACACCGATTAGGGATTATATCAACTCCTCCCTTCTTGTACTTCAAGTTACCACACTTGGAGGCGATGTGGCCAATTCCACCACATTCAAGGCAAGGATCATTTTTCCTTGACATTTTCTTTTCCTCCTTGACTTTGGAGGTCATACACTTCTCCTCCTACACTTTGAAGGTCAAACCCTTCTGTTGAGATTTCACAAATCTCCTAAACCTCTCAAGCATGAAAGTCATCTCCTCATCGGAGTCACTTATCTTCCTCTCAACATTAAAGGTCATCGAAGCAAATCCCACTCTAAGTGTTTCACTCTCACAGATGGTGTATAGGTGAAGTGAGTGAAAGAATGCAAATGAAATGCAAAGAACAAAATGCACACAAATGCAAGACACACAAACAAGGAGCAAAGATCACCTAAGTATGTCTAGGAACCCGCTCTGATACCAATTGAAAATACTAGTCAAGCGTGTGTCTAATAACCTAGAGAGGGGGGGGGGGTGAAAAGGTTTTAATCAAGTTAATTACAAACTTTTCTTGATTAGTCAATATTAAAAATCACCCCACAAGCAAACATATAAAATCAAGTGTAAAATGCGGAAATTAAATAACACACTTGATTTTATGTGGAAACCCTTCAACAAGGGAAAAACCACGGGCTATCCTTCTAGCCACACAAATCCTCAAATCCACTATTATAATGATGTTTACAACCTAGGTTGAACTCTAGTCACACCATTCTCGGTCACTAACCCACCACTACTACCCAACGGGCCTTTATCGTGAATCCTTTATCACTTTGCTTGCCAACCACACCTTCGTTGCAAGACTTCACTTACTTGTGCACTACACCTTCTAGTCACAAGACTTAACTCTCAAGAAGAGATTAACAACCTAAGTGAATATATGAATATTCAAAATGCAAATAATGCTAGGCAACACTAAATGCTTATCTAGGGATTAAAGATGACACTAAGTACAAATCCTAGATATCAATGTCTATATGAATGCTCATAAAGACCTAACTAGATATAGATATGCAAGTCTAAAATCTAGTCATCAACCAAAGCCATATCAACACATGTTGTCACATAAAAGGGTAATGACAATAAATGCAATTAACAAATGCAATCAATGGGTCCTAATTAGCTAGAGGGCAAATATGTCCTAAATGCAAGCTATCACAATACAAACCCAATCATATAAAGGAATTCACAAATAGATGCATTAAATAGAGTTCTAGCATTTAATAAACTAACAAATGCAATAAAAATACAATCTTGGAAAGTATGAACAAATGATAAAGATGGGGTTTTTGTTCAACTTACCAAGTCAACTAATGATGAAGATCCATGCCTTAAAGATGCTTAGAAATGCATGAAGATGATGGATTTTAGGGTTCGGAGAGTCAAGTAACAAAGCTTGAAGCTTTCTCTCTCTAAGGGTTGTTCTCTCTCATAAAAATGGGTTCTTGAAGCTCTAAAACAAGTTGGGGAAGAAGAGAACATATATATAGAAGCCCTAAATGAAACTACGTCGTTTTGAGAAGTTTCTAAAAATTTCCAGCAATGTACGCACCTGTGGAGGGCGCATAGGGTGTGCACGAACAGTGCATATTGCTGGAATGATTTGCGCACCTTGTGCGCACTCCCAAAGGGCGCATTTGCGAGACACTGCATCAGCTCAAGTTTCAAGAGACCCAAAACATGACCAAACGATATCGAAACCTTTCGTATAATATACCGTTGGGAAGGTATGGATGTCTACCTTCTACTTCTTTTTATGGAATGACGTTTCAATGTCTATAGAAAAAGGTATTGTCATTTCAGTGACCAAAGGTCAAAAATAGACAGCAACAGAGTTGTCCAGTTTTGGTGATCACTTTGGAGATTTCAAAACCAATCCAAACGGTCATGAAATATTATGAATAATATACCGTTGGAAAGGTATGGGTGTCTAGTTTGTACTTAGATGTTCAAAACTCATTTTGAAGCTTTGTATAAAACATTATGGTCACAAGACCATACAAACGTCAGTTTTGAAAAACATTTAAATCATTGAAATCCACTCTTTTGAAACTAGACACTTTACTCCAAACAACCTAAACCAAAACAAGAGAAGAATGAGACCTTCTCAAATGGTCACTCAACGCGCTAAGACAAGCACACCACCGTGCAAGCACTGACACAACACAAAACCACATTTAAATATAGAAATGAAGTGCATAGTGTGATTGTGAAAAGAATGCACACAAGAATAATAGGAACACATGCATAACATCACAAGTGCATGTAAGTATGTGTGTGTGCAACAACAAATGTATGACAATGCAAATGCATGTAAGTGTGTGTGTGTGTGTGTGTGTGTGCAACTAAATCTCTTCAAGAGTTAAGAACAAAGTGAACTACCTCTCTTGAAGCTCTTTGGGATGACCGAAAGCATGTCTTCGAGAAAAACCGTACTTGGAGAACCTATGCTATCCATTACATTAATAACCCAATGTGATTTGTCATGAAATAAGACAATCATAAAAATGAGGTTCTTACAAACCTATACATGATGGGTTGGTGATTTTTAACTAAGAGATGTGTCCCTTATGAGATACACATCCTAGGGTGATTACATTAGTTAATGACATTCATTGTGAGTTCATTCTTTACCCATTGTTTGCTAGTTGAATTCATCAATTCCTTAATCTACATATCACATATCCATACCTTTTTAGAATAGTACATTTTCGTGCATTATTAGCTTAGTTTACATTTTAGTTTTATTTCTTCTCCAAATCCATATCAATTTACTTTTCTAGCATTTTTAACTAAAGCATTGATTTACTCATAACTATTGCTTGATCTCTGAGGAACGATACCTATACTTGCCACATACTAGTTTTATACTTGTTTGAGTGCATCTTGGGATCTTATAAATTTATTTGAATAATGCATATCACGACATATAAAATATTGCGCGTTCAAAGACCACATTCTTTTCTTTGATGTAATTGTAGACACAAGGCTCATCAACGTTTTGATCAAATCCATACGATTTGACCACTTCATCAAATCTAATATTCCAAGATCAAGAAGCTTGCTTAAGTCCATAAATGGACCTTTGCAACTAGCAAACTTTTTGCTCTTGGCCGTTAGCAATGAACCCCTCTGGTTGCAGCATATAGATGCTTTCGTCAAGATAACCATTAAGAAAAGCCAACTTGACGTCCATTTGCCATATTTCATAGTCATAATATGCGGCAATGGACAAGAGTATGCGGATGGATTTGAGCATAGCTACTGGTGAGAAAGTCTCTTCATAGTCAACTCCCTCTTTTTGGGTAAAACCCTTTGCCACTAGTCTAGCCTTGAAAGTTTGCACTTTCCCATCCACTCCCTTCTTTCTCTTGTAGATCCATTTGCAACCAATAAGTTTAACCCCTTCGGGTAGGTCTACAAGTTTCCAGACTGAGTTGGAGTATATTGACTCTATCTCAAAATTTATCGTTTGTTGCCATTTCTCATTGTCAGAATCTTCCATTGCACATGTATATTTCAATGGATCGTCTTTACCATAATCGAAAATTGCAACTTGTGCTTCCCCGATTTGTCTATAGCGAATAGGTTGTCTCACAACCCTCCCACTACGACGAGGTGGTAAATCATTCTGATTTTGAGTTATGGTCTTCTTACTCTGTCATTCGACAACAGTTGTCATTATTGGTCTGATCTCATCAGAAAGTAACTCCTCAAGTATAACTTTACTGCGAGGTTTGAAGTTTGTCATGTAGTTATTTTCAAGAAAAGTTTCATTTTTCGATACAAATACTTTATTATCTTAAGGACTATAAAACAAACCTCCTCTCAGTTCCCTTTGGATATCCTACGAATATACATACTTCAGATCTAGTTTCCAACTTCCCAGTCTTACCTTTTAGTACATGTGCAGGACACCCTCATATGTGAATGTGTCGCAAACTAACTTTGCTACCATTCCACAACTCTAAGGGTGTCTTAGGTATAGACTTAGATGAAACTAAATTAAGTATGTATACTGAAGTTTGTAGAGCATATCCCTAGAACAACATGGGTAATGATGAGTAACTCAACTATGGATCTCACCATATCAAGCAATGTTCTATTTCTCCTTTCTGCGACACCGTTATGTTGCAGGTGTCCCAAGTGCAGCAAGTTGGGATAAAATCCCACGTTCGATTAAATGATCCAAGAATTTAGTATCAAGGTATTCGCCTCCTCAATCTAATCAAAGAGTTTTAATCGAACTATTTAATTGCTTTTCAGCCTCGGCTTGGAATTCCTTAAACTTTCCAAAAGTTTCAGATTTCCTTCGCATTAAATAAATATAACCATACCTAGAATAATCGTCAATGAAAGTGACGAAATATTCATAACCTCCTCTTGCTTGTACATTAATGGGACCGCACACATCAGAATGTATCAACTCAAGAGGTTCTTTGGCTCTTTGACTTTATGCTGAAAATGGTCGTTTGGTCATTTTACCTTCCAAACAAGATTCACAAACTGGAAGAGTGCCAACTTTTAGCTATCGTAAAGGAGCCTTCCTTTATTAGTCTTTCAATCCTATTTAGGTTTATATGACCCAATCTAAGATGCCATAGGTATGTGTTATGGTCAGGAGAAACCTATTGCTTTTTAGACTTTGGTTGTTTGACTTTGAATATTTCAGTGCTAAGCAGTGTATTAGAGGTTTGTCTTAAAAGATAGAGACCATTATCTAAAATTCCAGAACAAATATTTAAACCCTTTCTAGAAATAATAACAACTTTATTATCAAAAGAAACCTTAAATAGTTGTTCATATAGTCTCGAAACGGAAATCAAATTTGTCCTAAAACCAGGAATTTAATAAACATTGTTTAAAACAAGAAATTTATTATTAAAAAGAAGTTGCACTTCTCCCACTGCTTTTGCTGACACCATAGCCCCATTGCCCACTCTCATCGTGTAGTCCCCATCGGCCAGCTCTGTTGCAAAATCAAGCATCTGCATAGAACAACAAACATGGTTAGTCTCACATGAATCAACTATCTAGGGAGATGTATCATCTTCACCTAAACAAGCCTCTAAAACAAGTAAATCTGATTTACCTTTCTTTTTCAGCTCTTTGAGGTACTTTTCACAGTTCCTCTTCCAGTGACCTTCTATGCCACAATGGAAATATTTTCCCTTGGCCTTCTTGTTAGAGCTCTTCGCCTTGTTGTTGTTGTTGTTGTTGTTGTTTTTCTTAACCTTGTTATTGCCCTTTTTCTTTTTCAACTCGCCACTTCCTCCCTTCTTATTCTTCCTTTTTTTGGACTTTCCAGAAGAGGAAGTTGTGGCTTCGGTAACATTTGCATCACCTTCTTTTTCATTCGAAATGGATTCGAAGGTTTGAAGCTCGTTGAGCAACTAAGTTATGTTATACTTTAATTGTTCATGAAATAGTTGCTCTTAAACTGAAGGGAGTTAGGGGATAAGGTTTCCAAAATCATCCCCACTTATATGGCTTCGTCGATTTGTGCACCATTTATTTCAGCCTCGTTTATGTGTTCAATCATCTTGAGCACATGGTCACAGACTGAAGTACCCTTCTTCATTCGAGCGTTCATAACTGCCTTTACGGCCTTATAACGAGACTGTTCAGAAGGGCGCCTGAACATGGCCTTTAGGGAATCCATAATTCCTTTCGCGGTTTCAACCGCTTCGTGCTCACTTCTAAACACATCAGACATGCCTGCTAACAGGTAGCATCGGGCTTTGTTGTTAGCATTTTGCCAACGATCATATGCCTCAGTAACACTTGTTGCAGACTTGGCGTGAGGGCGTGGAGGACAATCCTCCGTCAGGAAAAACTTGAAGTTTTCACATACAAGCACTATGTTCATGTTACATTTCCATTTGACAAAATTTTCACCGGTCAATTTTTGGATTGGTCATGTTTGACATGCTGAAATTATATAACAACCAGTTACATTTAATTTGTGTCCACAATATATATATATATATATATATATCACATATATAAAAGTTGGTAATGTAAACATGATGCATGATGCATATGTAAAAATACAGAAAAAATTATTTACACAATTACCACGATAATTCATTTTTCACAAATAACGTGACGTCGTAGGATAGGTCACATATTTGATAATTGAATTGAAACTTTCTGATCGTGCCTAAATTGTTGTATATTTCGGCCCTCATTCCTATTCCTTTGTCTCGTTCTTGTGTGTATTTTCTATATATTTTATGTCTAATAGGCTCATTAGTGCTAATTGCAGGCAATAGATGTAATTCTGGGTTTGGAAGCTTGTTGCGGTGATTCTGGCAGAAAAGGGGCAAAAGGAAAGACAATGGATCGTAAGCAGCTCTACAGTGCGGGTCAAGTGCGGGTCAAGTGCGGGTTTAGTGCAGGTCGCAACCGCACTCCACCCGCACTGTTGCCAAAGCCAGAGAAGTTGAGTTGCACCTGACGTTAAAGTGCGGGTACAGTGCGGGTCATCCAACCGCACTCCACCCGCACTGTTCCCAAACCAGAGAAGCTGAAGTTGCACCTGACATTAGAGTGCGGGTACAGTGCGGGTCATCCACCAGCACTCCACCCGCACTACTGCTCAAAACAGAAGAGGGATTTTGCACTTGACAGTAAAGTGCGACTCAAGTGCGACTACAGTGCGGGTAAAGTATGAGCGACTCAAGTGCGGGTAATCCAACTGCACTACACCCGCACTATGGCCCAAATCAGAGAACTGAAGATGAAGAAAACCTTTACAGTGCGGGTACAGTGTGGGTAATTCACCCGCACTCCACCCGCACTCTGCGCGTGACAACTTCTGGTTTCAAGCTTAAGTGACCTATTTTTCCATCCTCTATAAATAGAAAAGGATGGGAACGAACCAAAACATCACCAGTACCTCCCAACACTTGTATTCTAAACTAATAACACATCTCCCTATCATCCAAACCATCTCTACTCAATCAAAGGCAACTAAGAGACTTGGATTCAAGCTTCAAGGAAGGAGATCAATCTTCAAGGGTTATCTCTCTACTCTCTCTTAGTTTATTGGTTTGTAATAGAACATGAGTAGCTAAAATACCCCAATATGGGGTTGATGTTATTTGTATGATGGATATTTGGGCTTTGTAAATAAACTCTATGTGTTATATTTATTCTATCTTTATGTTTTATTCCATTGCTTGAATTGATTTCCATTATTGATTTGCTTGGATACACCCTCTTTGCATGATTGATTTGGATTACTTGAGTAGGCAATTAGGTTGTCTAATGCTCAATTGAATGGAAGGATTTCCGGAAATCCGGCTCTACAACCATGCCCTTAATCTAATCTTGAATTTGTGTCTTTCACTATACATCCTAGGTTAACAACTTGTGAGAGAATTAGAAGCCTCCACTATACACCCTAGGTTGGCTACTTTAGTGATTCTACGAAAACTAACCTTCGAGTAGAATTCGGTTGATAACCTAAAGCCTCATCCAATCTCAAACGGGTTGCCTTCACTATACATCCTAGGTCGGCCACTTGTGAGGGAATTGGAAGCCATCACTATACATCCTAGGATGGCTACATTAGTAATAGGTTGAGCCATAGCTAGATAGATGAGCATTCATGGAACAAGTCCCAATTGAGTAACTAGCCACTGTTGGTTGCTTAGGAGGGATTAATCGCTAGTAGGAGGTCTTCACTATACACCCTAGGTTGACCTCTTGCTAGAGATATATACCAACACTATACACCCTAGATTGGTTACATTTGTCAATACATGCATAATTGAGAGTTTGTTACAATTGCCCCAATATTCACTTACGAGTACATCAACTCCGTAGTTCCATCATCATTCATTCATCACTCCATTGTCATCCCATTTTATTTGCTTTCATAGTTTAGTTTATATTGTATCTTTATTCACCATCACTTTACTTTTATGCATGCTAGTTATATTAATCATAATCTTATCACCGCTACCCCGATCTCAGTGGACGACACCCGTGCTTACTGCTTTGCTTGTATTTCTACTTGTGAATGCATCGCATAGGTTTTATAAATTGTTTTGACGGGCGGTTTTCTGACGGCAAAAACCTTCTCATCAAATGGCACCGCTGCCGAGGATCGGTGTGCATAGTAGTGATTAGATTAGTTTTAATACTATTAGTCTATTAGTTGTTTTTAGTTTTGTTAAGTTTCTTTTTATTGCTTTGGGAGTTTTTGTTTTTGTTTGTTTTAGGTCTCTATGGATTCCTTTTGGCAATATTCTGGATCAAGTTGCAAGCCTAACGAGAATGTCTACATCTCGTCATTCCACTCAAATTCCGTTGAAGATCAACTAAGAAATTTCATGCAGAATCATGTGCGGGAGACTGAGCAGATGATAGCTTCTCAACAAGAGACTCAAGCCTTCATATAAGAAAAAACCACCCAAATGCTAGAATCCGCCCAGCAGTCCACCCCGATAAATCAGAGTTGTTTGCAAGTTAAAGCAACCAAACCGGTGGATTCCTCCAATTTCTCAAAAGAAGACATGTATAAGCTCCGAATCGAAATTGAAGTGGAGCGAAGCAAGAGAATGGACGAGATGGACAGGATGATCAAGATAAACCAAGAGCTTATGAGCGTGAGCACAGAGCTAGTGTTGGAAAGGGGTGTGTTGAAGGAAGAGAATGAATCACTTCAAGAAAGAGAAGCCTTGGGAATGGAAAAGGCGAGTAATCTCCAAGAGTTGAACAAGAAATTATTATTTGAAGTAAAGATGCTCAGGGTTGAGAATGGTACTCTCAAGAAGTCAAATGGTGAAGTCTCAGACAAGAACAAAGAATTGGAGGAACGACTTGAGAGATTTGAAGCCGAGAAGAGTACCGCATCGAAGGATTTGGAGAACTTAGTGAGGCTATCAAAAGATTTTGAAGATGAGATAGCTCACAAGTCAATGAAGAGGCAAATGGAGGTTGATCAAAAAGCCAATGCCTTAGAGGAAGCAAAGGTAGCACTAAGCAAAAGGGAGGAGGAGGTCAAGGCGTTACAAGTGAAACAAATCAAACGTCCTCATGCCCACACATCAAAGGGGAGTTCCTCTAACTCTAATATCTTTTGCTATGCATGTTCTAGGATAGAGCATTTTAAGGCTAAAAATTACAAGCCAAATCAACATAGGAAAACTAGAGGTCCTAGCAATAGATGGAGTCGGTCAAGAAAATATGGGTAAGGAAAGACCAAGTGCACTTATATAGAAACATGAAAAGGGAAAAGATAATGAAGTCACCTAAATTTATTTGGGTAGTGAAAAATAGGGAATTTCCTAACTTGGTCAAACCACCCTTAGAGGACCCTAGCCTCTCCATGAATGCATCCTATTGAATAATTTTGATGCATGTAGTTAGTTTTATGTTTTATGTTGTTTAAATTCAATAAATTCTGATGTTGGGATCTTTTTGTTCGAATGTTATATTTTGTGGATATTTGCACATTGAATTTATTGATTATATTTGTGGATGAAAGAGCCGGAGGCTCTTGTGCAAGTATGAATGCATGTGCTTTATATTGTTTAATTTGGTTTGGGGGTTGTTCATGCCCCATTCCGTCAATTTTGATAAAATGCAGGATGTTAAGCTTGACTTGTGCTTCAAGGATATATTGCATGAATTGCCTTTATTTTGTGAGCCTTGTTTGAGTCACTTTTATTTTGTTGGGGCATTGATTCTGGTTGATTAGTGCCTAGGATTGTTTGAGTCATGTTAGGTGCATGCCGCTAGGCCGGATTCTCTTGTCTTCAACATTGAGGACAATGTTGGGTTTTGGTTTGGGGGTGTAGACGCCTTTTTGAGTCGTCTTTTGTGTCTTGAGTCATTTTTGTGTCTTTTTGAGTCGTCTTTTGTGTCTTGAGTCATTTTTGTGTCTTATTTTCTAAAAAGTTGCTGCTTAGCCAGAATTTTGAGCTTATTTAGCTTGGTGAGATACCTGGAGCATAGTGTTTGTGGCGAATGTGTGTATGCTTTCTGTGCTTATTCAATAACTCTTAGTCACTTTAGGGGTCTCACTTGCACTTCATGGGCTAGTCTCATCTTCTAGTGTCCAAGTTTAGGGAACTCGGTGCTCAAGCGCCTTGTTCTAATAGTGGAGATTTCCCTTGTGAGATCACAAACACAAGCCAAAAGCGTGTATATTTGAGGGAAAATGTTTTTCAAATCTGTCAACACTATTCAAACACCATGCATAGTCTCACTGCATCAAAAATCATCATTTGTCATTGAACATGCATCATATATATGGACTGCTTGACAGAAACTTTTATTCCCTTGGTAGATTGATCCTTTGAAGTGATATTAGGCAATTTGTGTTTTAGCCACTCAAAAAGAAAGCCTAAATACTTTCCATTCCCGTAATATGTGTGCTCCCAAGCCAATTTTGAAGCCAAACACATATAGACTTTTCCTTTCTACACCCACGTTATCCATAACCTAAGCAACCTAAACACTTAGCCAACCCTCTCTTAATTAATCTTGTTGAGGCTTAGGAATGTAAAGTTGTACTTTAATTTGATAAATGGCATGTACCTAGGCAAGAGTAATGAGTTGTGAAAATGTGCATAGTCAAAAGGCATGAAAAGAAAAGAAAAGAAAAGAAGCAAAAAGTAACAAAAGAAAAATATGCTTCAAATGCCTTGTGTAAATTGTAAATGCTACTCAAATGGGTAACATGTGTAGTTAAAGATTGCACGTAGAGTTTAATTATATGCCTGGACGCCATATTGTATTTGGAAGTGGGGTTGCATGAGAAATTAAATGCTTAAGTGTAGAATGCATTGCCTTAACTTGGTTGATTAGTGCTTGTGCCTAAATTTCTCATTCTTCTAATCACCATTCACCGTGGCCACGTTACAACCAAATGGAAAAGATCTAGTTGATCTTAGGGGACGTCTAGATTGGGAATATTAGTTAATGAATGCTCTTTCCACGTTCATGACACGTGATTCTTTCATGAGACTCACTCACTGAAAATAGCATTTATTCTACACTAAATGTATGCAACTAAGTTGATTCAGTTACATAAATTCATTGGCATACATGTTGCATGAGTGTGAACCTAGGTTCTTAGAGTAAAGATAAGAGAGAATCCATGTGAGAACCTAGCGTCGAAGCGAATTATGCTCGAGGTGTGAGAGTGAGTAGTTTCTGAGGCGAGGGCATTTTAAGTGTGGGATTCGTGTTGTGCCAGTTTCCCTTAGGGTGTCTTCGAATTGTTTAGAACATTTCGCATATGCTCATTCCTCACTCCCATTTGCTTTTGCGTATCTCTCTGCTAGTTGGTTCTGCAGCAAGTTTTTCTTTGTGTCTAGGAAAGTTTTTAGTCCGAGTCATTTTTAGTTTGTGTATTATTTGTTTTGTTTTATGTTTGCTCGAGGACGAGCAAAGGTTTGGTTTGGGGGTGTTTGATCGTGCCTAAATTGTTGTATATTCCGGCCCTCATTCCTATTCCTTTGTCTCATTCTTGTGTGTATTTTTTATATATTTTATGTCTAATAGGCTCCTTAGTGCTAATTGCAGGCAATAGATGTAATTCTCGGTTTGGAAGCTTGTTGCGGTGATTCTGGCAGAAAATGGGCAAAAGGAAAGACAAAGGATCGTAAGCAGCTCTACAGTGCGGGTCAAGTGCGGGTCGCAACCGCACCCCACCGGCACTGTTGCCAAAGCCAGAGAAGCTGAGTTGCACCTGACGTTAAAGTGCGGGTACAGTGCGGGTCATCCAATCGCACTCCACCCGTACTATTGCCAAACTAGAGAAGCTGAAGTTGCACCTGACATTAGAGTGCGGGTACAGTACGGGTCATCCACCAGCACTCCACCCGCACTATTGCTCAAAACAGAGGAGCGATTTTGCACCTGACAGTAAAGTGCGACTCCAGTGCCGGTCAAGTGTGAGTCAAGTGCGGGTAATCCAACTGCACTACACCCGCACTATGGCCCAGATCAGAGAACTGAAGATGAAGAAAACCTTTACAGTGCGGGTACAGTGTGGGTAATTCACCCGCACTCCACCCGCACTCTGCGCGCGACAGCTTCTGGTTTTAAGCTTAAGTGACCTATTTTTCCATCCTCTATAAATAGAAAAGGATGGGAACGAACCAAAACATCACCATACCTCCCAAAACTTGTATTCTAAACTAGTAACACATCTCCCTATCATCCAAACCATCTCTACTCAATCAAAGGCAACTAAGAGACTTGGATTCAAGCTTCAAGGAAGGAGATCAATCTTCAAGGGTTATCTCTCTACTCTCTCTTAGTTTATTGGTTTGTAATAGAACATGAGTAGCTAAAATACCCCACTATGGGGTTGATGTTATTTGTATGATCGATATTTGGGCTTTGTAAATAAACTCTATGTGTTATATTTATTCTATCTTTATGTTTTATTCCATTGCTTGAATTGATTTCCATTATTGATTTGCTTGGATACACCCTCTTTGCATGATTGATTTGGATTACTTGAGTAGGCAACTAGGTTGTCTAATGCTCAATTGAATGGAAGGATTTCCAGAAATCCGGCTCCACAACCATGCCCTTAATCTAATCTTGAATTAGTGGCTTTCACTATACATCCTAGGTTAGCCACTTGTGAGAGAATTAGAAGCCTCCACTATACACCCTAGGTTGGCTACTTTAGTGATTCTACGAGAACTAACCTTCGAGTAGAATTCGGTTGATAACCTAAAGCCTCATCCAATCTCAAACGGGTGGCCTTCACTATACATCCTAGGTCGGCCACTTGTGAGGGAATCGGAAGCCATCACTATACATCCTAGGATGGCTATATTAGTAATAGGTTGAGCCATAGCTAGATAGATGAGCATTCATGGAACAAGTCCCAATTGAGTAACTAGCCACTGTTGGTTGCTTAGGAGGGATTAATCGCTAGTAGGAGGTCTTCACTATACACCCTAGGTTGACCTCTTGCTAGAGATATATACCAACACTATACAGCCTAGGTTGGTTACATTTGTCAATACATGCTTAATTGAGAGTTTGTTGCAATTGCCCCAATATTCACTTACGAGTACATCAACTCCGTAGTTCCATCATCATTCATTCATCACTCCATTGTCATCCCATTTTATTTGCTTTCATAGTTTAGTTTATATTGTATCTTCATTCACCATCACTTTACTTTTATGCATGCTAGTTATATTAATCCTAATCTTATCACCGCTACCCCGATCTCAGTGGACGACACCCGTGCTTACTGCTTTGCTTGTATTTCTACTTATGAATGCATCGCATAGGTTTCATAAATTGTTTTGACGGGCAGTTTTCTGACGGCAAAAACCTTCTCATGAAATGGCACTGCTGCCGGGGATCGGTGTGCATAGTAGTGATTAGATTAGTTTTAATGCTATTAGTCTATTAGTTGTTTTTAGTTTTGTTAAGTTTCTTTTTATTGCTTTGGGAGTTTTTGTTTTTATTTGTTTCAGGTCTCTATGGATTCCTTTTGGCAATATTCTGGATCAAGTTGCGAGCCTAACGAGAATGTCTACATCTCGTCATTCCACTCAAATTCCGTTGAAGATCAACTAAGAAATTTCATGCAGAATCATGTGTGGGAGACTGAGCAGATGATAGCTTCTCAACAAGAGACTCAAGCCTTCATAGAAGAGAAAACCACCCAAATGCTAGAATCCGCCCAGCAGTCCACCCCGATAAATCAGAGTTGTTTGCAAGTTAAAGCAACCAAACTGGTGGATTCCTCCAATTTCTCAAAAGACGACATGTATAAGCTCTGAATCGAATTTGAAGTGGAGCGAAGCAAGAGAATGGATGAGATGGACAGGATGATCAAGATAAACCAAGAGCTTATGAGCGTGAGCACAGAGCTAGTGTTGGAAAGGGGTGTGTTGAAGGAAGAGAATGAATCACTTCAAGAAAGAGAAACCTTGGGAATGGAAAAGGCGAGTAATCTCCAAGAGTTGAAAAAGAAATTATTATTTGAAGTGAAGATGCTCAGGGTTGAGAATGGTACTCTCAAGAAGTCAAATGGTGAAGTCTCCGACAAGAACAAAGAATTGGAGGAACGACTTGAGAGATTTGAAGCCGAGAAGAGTACCGCATCGAAGGATTTGGAGAACTTAGTGAGGCTATCAAAAGATTTTGAAGATGAGATAGCTCACAAGTCAATGAAGATGCAAATGGAGGTTGATCAAAAAGCCAATGCCTTAGAGGAAGCAAAGGTAGCACTAAGCAAACCGGAGGAGGAGGTCAAGGCGTTACAAGTGAAACAAATCAAACGTCCTCATGCCCACGCATCAAAGGGGAGTTCCTCTAACTCTAATATCTTTTGCTATGCATGTTCTAGGATAGAGCATTTTAAGGCTAAAAATTACAAGCCAAATCAACATAGGAAAATTAGAGGTCCTAGGAATAGATGGAGTCCACCTAGGGTCAGGCAAATATGGGTAAGGAAAGACCAAGTGCACTTATATAGAAACATGAAAAGGGAAAAGATAATGAAGTCACCTAAATTTATTTGGGTAGTGAAAAATAGGGAATTTCCTAACTTGGTCAAACCACCCTTAGAGGACCCTAGCCTCTCCATGAATGCATCCTATTGAATAATTTTGATGCATGTAGTTAGTTTTATGTTTTATGTTGTTTAAATTCAATAAATTCTGATGTTGGGATCTTTTTGTTCGAATGTTATATTTTGTGGATATTTGTACATTGAATTTATTGATTATATTTGTGGATGAAAGAGCCGGAGGCTCTTGTGCAAGTATGAATGCATGTGCTTTATATTGTTTAATTTGGTTTGGGGGTTGTTCATGCCCCATTCCGTCAATTTTGATAAAATGCAGGATGTTAAGCTTGACTTCTGCTTCAAGGATATATTGCATGAATTGCCTTTATTTTGTGAGCCTTGTTTGAGTCACTTTTATTTTGTTGGGGCATTGATTCTGGTTGATTAGTGCCTAGGATTGTTTGAGTCATGTTAGGTGCATGCCGCTAGGCCGGATTCTCTTGTCTTCAACATTGAGGACAATGTTGGGTTTTGGTTTGGGGGTGTAGACGCCTTTTTGAGTCGTCTTTTGTGTCTTGAGTCATTTTTGTGTCTTTTTGAGTCGTCTTTTATGTCTTGAGTCATTTTTGTGTCTTATTTTCTAAAAAGTTGCTGCTTAGCCAGAATTTTGAGCTTATTTAGCTTGGTGAGATACCTGGAGCATAGTGTTTGTGGCGAATGTGTGTATGCTTTCTGTGCTTATTCAATAACTCTAAGTCACTTTAGGGGTCTCACTTGCACTTCATGGGCTAGTCTCATCTTCTAGTGTCCAAGTTTAGGGAACTCGGTGCTCAAGCGCCTTGTTCTAATAGTGGAGATTTCCCTTGTGAGATCACAAACACAAGCCAAAAGCGTGTATATTTGAGGAAAAATGTTTTTCAAATCTGTCAACACTATTCAAACACCATGCATAGTCTCACTGCATCAAAAATCATCATTTGTCATTGAACATGCATCATATATATGGACTGCTTGACAGAAACTTTTATTCCCTTGGTAGATTGATCCTTTGAAGTGATATTAGGCAATGTGTGTTTTAGCCACTCAAAAAGAAAGCCTAAATACTTTCCATTCCCGTAATATGTGTGCTCCCAAGCCAATTTTGAAGCCAAACACATATAGACTTTTCCTTTCTACACCCACGTTATCCATAACCTAAGCAACCTAAACACTTAGCCAACCCTCTTTTAATTGATCTTGTTGAGGCTTAGGAATGTAAAGTTGTACTTTAATTTGATAAATGGCATGTACCTAGGCAAGAGTAATGAGTTGTGAAAATGTGCATAGTAAAAAGGCATGAAAAGAAAAGAAAAGAAAAGAAGCAAAAAGTAACAAAAGAAAAATATGCTTCAAATGCCTTGTGTAAATTGTAAATGCTACTCAAATGGGTAACATGTGTAGTTAAAGATTGCACGTAGAGTTTAATTATATGCCTGGACGCCATATTGTATTTGGAAGTGGGGTTGCATGAGAAATTAAATGCTTAAGTGTAGAATGTATTGCCTTAACTTGGTTGATTAGTGCTTGTGCCTAAATTTCTCATTCTTCTAATCACCATTCACCGTGGCCACGTTACAACCAAATGGAAAAGACCTAGTTGATCTTAGGGGACGTCTAGATTGGGAATATTAGTTAATGAATGCTCTTTCCACGTTCATGACAAGTGATTCTTTCATGAGACTCACTCACTGAAAACAGCGTTTATTCTAAACTAAATGTATGCAACTAAGTTGATTCAGTTACATAAATTCATTGGCATACATGTTGCATGAGTGTGAACCTAGGTTCTTAGAGGAAAGATAAGAGAGAATCCATGTGAGAACCTAGCGTCGAAGCGAATTATGCTCGAGGTGTGAGAGTGAGTAGTTTCTGAGGCGAGGGCATTTAAAGTGTGGGATTCGTGTTGTGCCAGTTTCCCTTAGGGTGTCTTCGAGTTGTTTAGAACATTTCGCATATGCTCATTCCTCACTCCCATTTGCTTTTGCGTATCTCTCTGCTAGTTGGTTCTGCAGCAAGTTTTTCTTTGTGTCTAGGAAAGTTTTTAGTCTGAGTCATTTTTAGTTTGTGTCTTATTTGTTTCGTTTTATGTTTGCTCGAGGACGAGCAAAGGTTTGGTTTGGGGTGTTTGATCGTGCCTAAATTGTTGTATATTTCGGCCCTCATTCTTATTCCTTTGTCTCGTTCTTGTGTGTATTTTCTATATATTTTATGTCTAATAGGCTCCTTAGTGCTAATTGCAGGCAATAGATGTAATTCTGGGTTTGGAAGCTTGTTGCGGTGATTCTGGCAGAAAATGGGCAAAAGGAAAGACAAAGGATCGTAAGCAGCTCTACAGTACGGGTCAAGTGCGGGTCGCAACCGCACCCCACCCGCACTGTTGCCAAAGCCAGAGAAGCTGAGTTGCACCTGACGTTAAAGTGCGGGTATAGTGCAGGTCATCCAATCGCACTCCACACGCACTGTTGCCAAACTAGAGAAGCTGAAGTTGCACCTGACATTAGAGTGCGGGTACAGTGCGGGTCATCCACCAGCACTCCACCCGCACTATTGCTCAAAACAGAGGAGGGATTTTACACCTGACAGTAAAGTGCGACTCAAGTGCAACTCCAGTGCGGGTCAAGTGTGAGTCAAGTGCGGGTAATCCAACTGCACTACACCCGCACTATGGCCCAGATCAGAGAACTGAAGATGAAGAAAACTTTTACAGTGCGGGTACAGTGTGGGTAATTCAGCCGCACTCCACCCGCACTCTGTGCGCAACAGCTTCTGGTTTCAAGCTTAAGTGACCTATTTTTCCATCCTCTATAAATAGAAAAGGATGGGAACGAACCAAAACATCACCATACCTCCCAACACTTGTATTCTAAACTAGTAACACATCTCCCTATCATCCAAACCATCTCTACTCAATCAAAGGCAACTAAGAGACTTGGATTCAAGCTTCAAGGAAGGAGATCAATCTTCAAGGGTTATCTCTCTACTCTCTCTTAGTTTACTGGTTTGCAATAGAACATGAGTAGCTAAAATACCCCACTATGGGGTTGATGTTATTTGTATGATGGATATTTGGGCTTTGTAAATAAACTCTATGTGTTATATTTATTCTATCTTTATGTTTTATTCCATTGCTTGAATTGATTTCCATTATTGATTTGCTTGGATACACCCTTTTTGTATGATTGATTTGGATTACTTGAGTAGGCAACTAGGTTGTCTAATGCTCAATTGAATGGAAGGATTTCCGGAAATCCGGCTCTACAACCATGCTCTTAATCTAATCTTGAATTAGTGGCTTTCACTATACATCCTAGGTTAGCCACTTGTGAGAGAATTAGAAGCCTCCACTATACACCCTAGGTTGGCTACTTTAGTGATTCTACGAGAACTAACCTTCGAGTAGAATTCGGTTGATAACCTAAAGCCTCATCCAATCTCAAACGGGTGGCCTTCACTATACATCCTAGGTTGGCCACTTGTGAGGGAATCGGAAGCCATCACTATACATCCTAGGATGGCTACATTAGTAATAGGTTGAGCCATAGCTAGATGTCAATACATGCTTAGTTGAGAGTTTGTTGCAATTGCCCCAATATTCACTTACGAGTACATCAACTCCGTAGTTCCATCATCATTCATTCATCACTCCATTGTTATCCCATTTTATTTGCTTTCATAGTTTAGTTTATATTGTATCTTCATTCACCATCACTTTACTTTTATGCATGCTAGTTATATTAATCCTAATCTTATCACCGCTACCCCGATCTCAGTGGCCGACACCCGTGCTTACTGCTTTACTTGTATTTCTACTTGTGAATGCATCGCATAGGTTTTATAAATTGTTTTGACGGACGGTTTTCTGACGGCAAAAACCTTCTCATCACTTTCTCAATTAATAAAAGTTAACTCAAAATATCTCATATTTTCAACTTTTATTAACCACCGTTGAATTTGGTCAAGATTGTAATTACCCAATTTAATAACATCTTTTGAGTGTAACCTACCATTTCAGATTTTTTCGACTTAACTCAAAAATTGCCGCCGTAGGGTAGGTCAATTTTGAAATACTTCTAAAAAATCCCATCGCTTGGAAGACAACCTTGCTATTGACTTAAATGGACACCCTCCGCATGGAGGACGAAATCAAGGCGTCTCAAGGCGCCATTTAAATCTCACGGTGTTGTACTAATGGTAGAGACTGTGGGTAATATTGTCATATTACCCTCTCCCACTCAATATTTTGAATATGATGTATTTTAATTATAAAATATCTAATAATTTATAATCCTAGTAAAAAAATAATGTTAAAACATATTTAACCGAATTCGTATTTACTAGGTTTGTTGTGTTGATCATATTTACACATAATAAATTTACTGGATTTCTACAAAAACTAAATTTACTAAGAAGCTCTAAATTGTGATAATATTAAACTCTTTAAAATTATCAATTTAGACTTATGTTTATATACATGTAATAAATTTACCGGATTTTCTCAAAAATCAAATTTATTATGAAGTTCTAAGCTATCTATAAATATAAGCTGTTTATAATGATTAGCTTAGATTAATGTGAAAACCCAAATTTTAACTATTAAAACAAATATCAGAGAAACGTGTTTCTAATCTAAAACAATTTTTAGAATAGAATATGAATGCATGTCTTGTTAACACAATTCTAGTAGGCACTTATTAACTTGGATGACATATTATATGCATGAACATATTATATAATTATCGCATAAAATATAATATGAAAAAACAAAATAAAATCTAAATGAATTTTGACCGAGTTTCTTTGGATATTTAAATTACAACCCAAAAATAAATCAAATTACAAAAATGATCTTGTTGTAATTTTCCTTCAGGATCCGATCCAATCTCATCGATTTGTTGATAACGCCGTCATCTTCAAAATCACTATTTACAATTAAAAAATCCTATACCCATAGGGTTTACAAATTTTTATCTAAAAATTGAAGAAGCGATAAAATATAAAATTCAAAGGAACCATATAATTAACGACCAAAAATCATTTTTATATACCATTCATCACATGAATGAAAATAACTATTAAATCACATTTAATGTGAAGTGCCTACTACCGGAATCAATTTTAATATTAAAATCAGTATTATTTACAACGTGACTCTGATACCAATTGTTGGTTCCGAAAACCAAAATTGGCACAGCACAGCAGAAAGGCGGTGGGCTCGGTTTTTAAAATTTTCTATAAAAGAAAAAAACAAAACCGTTTTAGCCTGATCGTTGTGATTATATAGATTCTAATATTTAATTATAAACAGTAAGGAAGAATCGTTACCCTTGTAGATTCGTGATTCCCTCAAACCAAATTCTTCCACTGTAGAATCTTCATGATTCCCTCGAACCAAGTTCTTCCACTGTAGAATCTTTGTGATTCCTTCGAACCAAGTTCTTCCACACCGAATCTTCAACACAAAATAACAAATGACTGGATGTCTCGGTATTTAAACAAAATAATTATGACTCTCGAATTTTCTGTTCTAATTATGTACTCATCATATGAGACAACAAGAAAAATATTTAGAGACTCTCTCACAATATTTTTCTAAAGGCTTTGAACTTAAAAAAAAAATTTCTTTTTTTTTGTCTTCTAGTGTCAGCCTTTTTCAAGAAGACTTCTTGGTTTATTTAAGTAGTGTACACGTGAAGTGATAGATGAACAGTCAAAAAAAAAAAGCAAAACAAACTTTTATCTCTTTAACTCTTTCTTGCTATCCGAGAGAATGAGAGCTATTTGTCTCATAGTCAAATTGTATCTCATGTTTAAGAAATCTAATTGGATTATAATATTAATTAAACATTAAAATAAACAATTTATTTGAATGTTTAAAAAAATTTCAATTATCCTAATAAAAATAATTAATTAACAATTATTTAATCATTATTATAAAAGACAAATATCGATTCAGCTAACAAAGGGAAAATATCCTTTGTGCTTTTCATTTTTATCTGTTTAATTTAAATTCAAAATTTAAATAAATTATAATCCAATTATTAAATAATTATTTTATTTGAAATAATCTAATTATTTAAATAACTAAATAATTAAACATATAATTTTAAACTATTATTTTCAAAATTACACAATGACTGTCACCGTGTAGTTTTCATAAATTACAGTATGGTCCCACCACACTGTGTCATCCAATTATATATTTAAAAAATCATATTATTTAAATAACATTTAACTAATTCATAACTAATTAAATTAAAATGGTTAATATTTAATTAATTCACAATTAATTAAACAATGCATAAACTACTTTATGTATAGATGATTAATTCCAAATTAATCATTAAGCCTCTTTATACCTTAATGTTCAATACAGTGTTATGGAGATGGCATGGGGACACATGGACCTATAATTTCAAGTTCCAATAAATCTTTAATAATTAATTAAACTCTTTAATTAATTATTTAATTTATCAATTCCAGAATTATTCCACTAAAAAGCTGGAACTGCACTCTTGTCATTATAGAATTAATTACTCGAATAGAAATCGAACAGTCCACTGATATAATCATTACATATAGATCAATCCTCCTTTAATAGTTCGTAATTTGAGCTAGGTTCAAATCCGTTGACCTCTCAATTACATATTTATCCTTGAGTTCCGTTGATTCTCTAATGAACAATTATTTATGATCTTATCATAAATTGAGCGCTCTATTGTTTAAGACCCGAATCATTTACTCAAGAGAACTATTTTTCTAACTTCATTTAAGAAGGAATGGATTCCATTTTGTATATCATCATTCCCGACTAAATATATTATTATGTCTCCAAGATACAAAGTTTAGGTTTGACATTATAAACAAACCATACTGAGCAAGTCAAAAGATACAACTCTATAAGTAGGAGTCTGTTAAATAGTCACGATTAAGATCGTTCCATATGACAATCTGATTTGATAAATGAGAATACTTTGTTTAAAGCGGAGATTATTAAAGATTCCAATTTATCATGTCCACGTCCTGTATAATCTTATTATACAAAGTACCTTCATTCTAATGTCACCAAATCAACAGTTCGGATAAGACTGTTCCATTCTTAATGGGAATGAACTGTACTAGTAATTTTAATTAATTAAAGATCCCAACTTTAATACTAATTACGGACAATTAAGATTATTATATTTAAACATAATCCTCATGTATATAACATCTTATATACTATGTTTAATATTACATTTAATAATCATGGAATTTTATGTCATTAATACAATAATAATAACATTAAATGCGCACAAATATAAAATAAAATGTAAATCTATTTATTAATTCAGCAAAAAGATTAACAACTTTTGTTCTTAAGGCACTTTCCCCAACATTTTTGACCTTCCATTCTCTCTCTCTCTCTCTCTCTCTCTCTCTCTCTCTCTCTCTCTCTTAAGAACACTATTTTATAATCCCTAATCACTAAGCTTAGATCTAGGAATCATTTCTCACCACACCTAACATCATCCTCACCATCTCTACTCAAGAAGGCCACTAGAAGAGTGGATTAAAGCTTCAAGAAGGAGGAGTGTCCACATGGGTCTTCTCTATCTCTCATCTATTAGCATTTATTTTGTATTTAGCATGAGTAGCTAATCCTCTTTGTGGGAGTTGATGTAATTACCATGAGTTTTGGGCTTTCCAACATACTTTGAATATTTGATCTATTTTAGCTCCATTCATTTGTTCTTAATGTATTTAACATCTCTTTGAAATTAAGTAGGCACACCAACTCTTGGTTTATTGATGGATGTTGAATTTCTTGAATGTCAATTAATTTGAATTTGGTATCCTCTTGATTGGGTAGGCACACTAACTTCCAACTCAAGTTGGTATAGGATTAAGAATCTCCTTGGATTTAGTAGGCACACCAACTCTCAATCTAAGTTGAGAGACACACACTTAGGTGACTAAACAAGTTAATTTGAATGGGAGGGATGTGTTGTGAGCACACCAATCCGACACATCCCAGCTAAAGTGTGGAAGGGATGGATTATTAACACACCAATCCAAGCCATCCTGACTACCTTAATTTATCTCGGCTTCATGAGAAACCCTCTCTACACTCAATAGAACACACCAATCATTGTTGTGTGGAGAGAGTTGAGGGATCTTAGAATCACGCCTAAAGGTGGATTTAGCCCTAAAGATATCGAATCGGTTCTTAAAGGATTAATTGGTTTGCCCACTTTTGTGTGTTGATTGCATTGACTCCCACTAACCTCATCATCATTAATTTGCATTCACTTTAACTTAGGTGCATTTAGTATAACTTAGTTTTGTTGCATATTCGTTGTTAATTTTCAAACACAACCATGACACTTTACTTTTATGTATTTTAGTATTATTAATCCTAATCTAGTCATTGATACCCTCAGTCCCTATGGACGATACCTTTATTAGCCACCATACTTGTTTTGTAAACATTTTGAGGCATTGCTAAGGTTTTATAAATTACTTTTGACGAACATTTTCTAACAACAAAAATGATCACGTCAAAAATCTCCTCCAGCGACGCTAGTGTTTATTGGAATAGAGTTGTTGACACCATGCGGGGTACCAACGTCATGCGGGGATTGACTTCCGTCTCTACTATTCGTCATGTTATCGTTTCACAAGTTCTTCGAGGTAGATCTAGCAATTTGGAAAAGTTAGAAACCCCCTCCTTCTAGAGCCAATTATTGACGGTGATTTTTGGGACTACATAAATTTGATCACACGTCCAACAAATTATCACAAATTTCTAATAATGTTATGGAACTAATGGAAAAAAAAAAATAGAGCATGCAAACACACAGTTTTACGTGGTAAAACCCTAGGTTGGGGAAATGTCCACGGTCGCGGTGACGGAGAGAAAGATAATTCACTATATATGAGATAATTACACACTCTAGTTTTCTCTCTTGAGAACTGTTGTACTCTAACCGTTACAATGATATTTTAGGGTCTATTTATACATGCGTAGAACTTTAATTCTTGATACATAAGTAAGGAAAGTTGATCACATTTAATGAAACTCCAACTTTTCTGAGTCGTGATTATCTTCATTCCTGTTCCAAGTCTCTTTCGTATTAAACACATTAGATCTCTTGTCTAATCTGGATTCTGATATCTTTAAGGAAGTTTATTTCTTTATCATTGTATGCTTTGAGACACCTTGTTTGAGTAAGACTCTTTCTCTGCGTATTTGAATCATAGTTACGTTCAATTTAACGTTGTCCACATATCGCTCAAGCGACCATCAACCAGACCAGACCAAACCTCACTCTCCTCGATCTGTTACTTGACCCCGACCATCTTAGTGATCCCGACCTGATCACCTTCACCCGATTGATCTAATTACCTCAATTGAGTTATTTCTACTTGATCATCTGGGCAACCCCGACCAAGTCTCATGAAGTCATCTTTGGTCAACTTAGGTTGGTTTAGCCTAGTTGACTTTAGGTGACATGGCATCTCTGTCTACCGTGAATTCTGACGACCATGCTGACTTGTCATCCTTCCAGATTTTACCAATAACAAGAATAATTCTTATACTCTAACTAATATTATCTTCATTTTTCTTTTCTAATATGAAGATTTAATCCAAAGAATTCAAATAGATGTTAAAGCTAATCATCCATGGCTAATCAGAGTCCTCCAAGTCTGCCAGCAGAGGCAAAGCAAGCTTTGTTATATTTGAGGGGCTGGGGACCATGGCAAAAAAATTAAAATGAAAATGTAAATCACAAAAATTTGGGGCAAAATTTAAATAAATCAGGGATTTTAGCAAAAATACCCTTTTGAGGACTGAATTGCAAATATACCCTTATAATTGTTTTTAACAAAATTAACCCTAAAAGACTAAAATACTGTTAATGATACATTCCCTAGCCACTCACCAAATGTCATGCCTTAGCCACTCCCATTCAAGGCCGGCCCCTGGGCTGGCGCAAGAAGTGCACCCGCCCTAGGCCTATAAAGAAAATGGCAAAAATTGGCTTAATAAGATGTCTTAATTGGCTCAGTTTTTGAGATTAAATTAGCTTGATGAGATATCTAAGTAGAACCATTTTTTAAAAATAGGCTTAATAACAATAAAATAGTTTTTTCACCTTGGGCCCCTGAGATGTCAGGGCCGACCTTGCTCCTATACCATCCAACCTGAAGCCTCCTCATCATCGTCTAGCCACAAAAAAACTCCTTATTTATTATGAAATTTGTAAACCTTTCTCTGACTATAAGTAATAACTTTTTCATTATTTTTCAAAGGGAAAACTGTAATAACATAACCCAACGGTTGGCATAAATACACCAAAAATGCCGATTTAGGGTTAATTACACATAAATACCCTTGACCATGTTGACCAATATTAAACTAACTGTGGTATTAACAGCTTAGGGGTAAAATGTTCATTTTCGTTCGAAAAATAATAAAAATTAGAAAAATCCTTGAATAAAATATTAAATGGGAAAAATTAAATGAACGAAAAAAGAACTAAAATATATATGTATATATACACACATGGGAGATCGCACCAGTCTGGTGCGATCTCATAAGATCTCCATTGAAGGTCTGGTTAAAACCAAACCTCCATTAATGGATATCTGGTATTAATTTCCCATGGTATAGATCTCAGATCTCGTACATAGTGGACCACTAACATGGGTCTCCTCCATGGAACCCGACCTTCAACGTCTACTCCCTTTATATTTGGCTGGCACCCTCTTTCTGCCTCCTGCCACCGCCGCTGTAAGCAACTTAGCTTTGTGTTCAGTTTTAGGTTTTGTTGTTGTTGACTTTATTGGCTTAGTATACAAGATTTTGGTGATGGAATATGAGGAGGGGATGGAGTCCTTAATGGAGTTAGAGATATAATTAATTTTGGGAACAGACTATCCCCATGGAGAGGAGACGATTTGGGATACATGGAGTAAAAAACACAAAAAATTAAAAAAAAATCAAGTAATAAAAAGAGAGGTAAAGGGGTCAAAGGCTCTCCACCATGAATGTGTAATGTATATTTTAATTATTAGTTTTACTGTAGTAGATTAATTATCTACATGTGTCGGTTTTTAATTACCAGTTACTTAGGAAGTTATATAAGAGTTATTTTAGGAAGTTATTAAGGAGTTATTTTTTACTTTATTCATGTATGGTGACGCAGAATGGAAGTTCTAGGATCACCAGCGTAACCCTAACAGTAAAATAAACTGGAATCCACTAGAAAAAGAATTGAAACCAAATTGAAAAAATATATTGAATAGCTTGAAACTGATAACAAAAAGCCTTAAATAGGCTCAAAAAACCCTAAAATAGCAAAAGACTAAAATATCCTAATCTAAATAAAAAACTGAAAACAAATAAAAAACACGAAAATCTTCGGTTGCCCGACAACCTAACTTTAATAGCTCCGTTGAGGGAGTAAATGATGTCAACATGGCTAGCCTTGATTAATAGGAAATCTGACAACCGAGCCAAAAGTTATGCCCGTTTCTTTGGAGCACCTCTTTTGGACAATTTCCTATCCATCTCTTCTTCAAAGTCCAAAGCCAACTGTCCTACATCAGTCCCTCCCACCTGTGAAGAACTCGAACTCGAGTTATAATCTGGATAGAGTGGAACATCATCACAAAACTCATAAAGGTCAGCTACGTTGAAAGTTCGGGAAATGTTCATATCAGCCGGCAAGTCGATCACATAGGCATTGTTGTTGATCTTCTTGACCGCCTTGTACGGTCCATACTTCCTTGGCTTCAACTTGTTATAGGTACCAACTGGGAACCTCTCCTTACGCAAAAACACCATAACCTGGTCTCCCTCAGCAAACAACTTCTGACGCCTTTTAACATCTACTGCAGCCTTATACTTTGCATTCTTCTCCTCTAGCCGCGCCTTCACTTCTGCCTGAACATCACGAACTTGCTCGGCCATAGTCTCAGCAGCAACACTCATACCAGTGACCTTGGGAAGCTATGCCAGGTCCAACGCATGCTTAGGAGGTTGTCGATACACTAAAGCAAAGGGAGACTTACCCGTAGCATTATGAACATCATTGTTATATGCAAACTCAGCTTGTGCCAGAGCCACGTCCCACTGTTTTGGCTTATCCCCACAGATACTCCGAATTAAATTCCCCAATGTTCGGTTTAGGTTCTCTGTCTGTCCGTCAGTTTGTGGATACGCAGTGCTACTGAACTTCAGAGTGGTATCCATTCGCCGCCACAATGTCACCCAAAAATGGCTAAGAAACTTCGAGTCTCTATCAGATGTGATTGACTGGGGTACACCATGTAAACGAACCACCTCCCGAAAGAACAGCTGAGCCATATATGATGCATCAGATGTCTTTCGACAAGGTATAAAATGCTCTATTTTTGAGAACCTGTCAACCACAACAAACACAGAATCTACCCCACGCTGAGTTCATGGAAGACCCAAAACGAAGTCCATTGCTAAATCCTCCCATATGGCATTCGGAACAGGTAGTGGCATGTACAGGCCCATATTTTGAGCCTGTCCTTTAGAAGTTTGACAGACGTAACACTTGCGAACATAGTTACCGAAATCACGTTTCAACTGCGGCTAGTAATACCGTTCGGACACCCCACTAATAGTTTTGTCACGTCCCAAGTGACCATTCAAACCACCACCATGCAACTCTCGAATCAGTTTCTCTCTCAGAGAGCTCCGTGGGATGCATAACTGATTGCCACAGAACAAATAGCCTTCGGTAATATGAAACTCCCCGTCAGTCTGTTTCAGAACACACTTTTCCCATATCTCTCCAAAGTCCTCATCATCAGAATACAACTCTGTCACAAACTCAAACCCTGTAATCTCTTGCTGCATAGTCACCAATAAGCTTACACGCCGACTCAGCGCGTCATCCACCTTATTTAAAATCTCAGACTTGTGCTTCAAAACAAACGGAAACTTCTGCAAGTAGGTTGCCCACAGAACATGAATATTACTTAAGCTTCTCTAGCTGTTCAGGTACTTTAGAGCTTGATGATTAGTGTAAAGAATAAACTCGCGCTGAATTAGATAATGCTCCCAATTCTTTAGAGCACGAATAATTGCATAGAATTCCTGATCATAGGTACTCCATTTTCGCCGCGCATCACTCAGCTTTTCACTAAAAAACGCCACTGGTTTCTTCTCTTATGACAACACTTCTCCAATCCCAACTCCACTAGCATCACATTCCACTTCGAATAACTTCTCAAAACTGGGTAGAGCAAGAACAAGAGTGGTGCACAGTTTTTCTTTGATGACTGCGAAAGCAGTTTTGGCTGCCTCACTCCACTAAAACTTTCCCTTTTTCAAACACTCTGTAATGGGAGCCACAATACTACTAAAATCCCTCAGAAATCAACTGTAAAATGTCACCAACCCATGGAAACTCCTCACCTCTCCAACTGTCTTCGGTGTAGGCCAATCACGAATGGCTCTAATCTTTTCTTCATCCACCAAAATTCCGTCCGAACTGACCACATATCCAAGGAATAGTAACCACGCGTCATCCAACTACATTTTTTAAAGTTGATAAACAATTTGTTTTTTAACAATACCTCTAACACAGCTCGCAGATGCTCCATGTGGTCTTCCTCATTTCGGCTGTAAATCAATATATCATCGAAATAAACGACTACATATTTTCCAATAAAAGGTCGTAATACCTGGTTCATAAGCCGCATGAAAGTGCTCGGTGCATTGGACAGTCCGAAAGGCATCACCAACCACTCATACAGTTCATCCTTAGTTTTGAAGGCTGTCTTCTATTCATCCCCAGGTTTGACCCGAATCTGATGATACCCGCTCCTCAGGTCGATTTTGGAGAATAATTTCGACCCCTCCAACATATCTAGCATGTCATCCAATCTCGGAATGGGAAAGCTGTACCTGACAGTTATCTTGTTAATCGTGCGACTATCCACGCGCATCCTCCAACTGCCATCTTTCTTTGGAATAAGTAATGTGGGAACAACGCATGGACTTATGCTCTCTCGAATGAACACTTTCTTCATTAACTCCTCTACTTTTTCTTGTCAAATCTGATTCTCCTTGGGATTCATCCGATAGTGTGGTAAATTCGGTAAGTTTAGCTCCCGGAACTAAATCAATCTGGTGCTGAATATCTCTCAACGGTGGAAGGTCATCCAGTAAGTCTTCTATCACCAAATCACTGAATTCAGTAAGCAAGGTCTGCACCTTCTCGGGCACTACAACTCTTTGCTCTTCCTTGCCTTCTGTCACTAAAGCTCGTACCACTACAACATGTACCTCTTGTGCCTCCTTAATCTCAGCTTCTAAATCAGTTACGGACGTGATCAAAGTGACCAAAGACTGTTCATTTACCGTGGCTTTAGTTGAACTCCCAACTGAACTCCAGTTTCGGAACCATTGCTATCCTCATGCCACCCAAATTGAAAACACAAACATTGTCACGTCCTCTGTAGGTTATATCCACATCAAACTGCCAAGGACGTCCTAGTAATACGTGACCAGCATCCATGTCGACTACATCACATGCCACCTCTTCCTGGTAGTATTGCCCAATCGAAATTAGGAACTTTGCACAACTCTGTCATGTTCGCCTTAGGTCCCTTTTGAATCAACCCAATCGCATAAGGCTTGGGATGCTTCTCTGTATGCAGATTCGGATGTTCTACCAATTTTCTGGACACAAAATTCTCATAACTCCCATTATCGACAATCACATCACAAACCTTTCCTTGCACACTGCAACAAGTCTTGAAAATATTGTTTCGTTGCGATAAACCCTCTAATTTCGTTGCACACATGACTCGCTGAATCACACAGTTTACTGGATCCCCTTTTTCCTCCGTAATTTCTATACCTTCCAAAAACTCGTCCATGTTTCCCTCATCTTCAAAATTCTATTCTTCTTCTTCTTCAGCATCCACGAAATTCACTGGTTTTCGGGCTAGGCATTCATTCGAACGGTGGCCCGGTTGGCCGCACCTGTAACACTTTATACCGCCTGGTCTACTGTATGGGTTTGGCGCTCCTCGTGGGGTTTCTTTTGTACCCATTGCTGCTGCTGCTGTTGGTCGTGACCCGTAAAAATTGTTACTTGGACCCAAACCCCTTTGAGCTTGATCTGCAGTATTTTTAGCCTAACCCTGTCCGTCACTTGGTGAAAATCTACTCATGTTCGCGGCTGTGTTGGACGACTCACCTATGTCCTTCTTGTAATGAGAAAAACAATTGGATGGTTTTTCCATTAACTCCGCTTTCAAGGCCATGTTGTGCGCCTCATCTACTGTCCACACGACTTGCAACCCAATTTTGTCTCGAATGGTCGAATTTAAACCCCCCAAATATCTCGAAACATGCTGTCCCTCTGTCTCATTGAGGTTGTTACAAACCGAAAGTCTGGACCACTCCTCAGTATAATCCGCAATGGTTTTGTTACCCTGTACACAATTCTGATAACTTTGAAAAATAAATTGTTCATAGTCAGGAGGTAAAAACCTGCTCATCATAAGTTATTTCATTCGCCTTCAGGATCATATAGGAACTTTGCCTTGTCGCCGTCTATCCATCTGTAATTTCTCCCACCAAACAGTATCCCAGCTTCTCAACTTGTACGCTACCAATTTGACTTGACGTTCTTCCGTTACCTCAGCAAACTCGAAGAATCTCTCAACCTCTGAAATCCAGTCCAAGAACTCTTCAATCTGTAACTTTTCATGGAACAGTGGTATGTCTGCACGGATCCGATAACCATGTTGATTTGGGTTCAATCGATGATCTCCTTGGTAACCCACGAAATCCACTTCAGAATCTTCATCGCTCTATTATTTGAAATGCTCGTGTCTCACAGCTCTAGGCGGTCGTCTACCTCCAGGGCAAGCCAAGGGAAACTCCCTCGACTCCTTCTCTGTTGGCAGGGGCAGGGGTAGGGGCGTTGGGATTAGGCTGCTGTGCCATCAGTTGCTGCATCATGGTCTCCAACCTCGCCATCGATTGTCGTTGTTAGTCAATCGTTGCCTATAAATCGGTATCCCTTCGACCAGCGTCGTCAGGGTTAACTCTTCCGGTTTTTGTTGGCCATCACACAAGGCAAATCCCTCTTCTTTGATACCAATTGACGCAGAACGGAAGTTCTAGGATCACCAGCGTAACCCTAACAGTAACATAAACTGGAATCCACCAGAAAAAGAATTGAAACCAAATTGTAAAAATATATTGAATACCTTGAAACTGATAACAAAAAGCCTTAAATAGGCTTAGAAAACCATAAAAACAGCAAAAGACTAAAATATCCTCATCTAAATAAAAAACGGAAAACAAATAAAAAATACGAAAATCTTCGGTTGCCCGACAACCTAACTTAAACAGCTCTGTTGAGGGAGTAAATGACGTCAACTGGGCTAGCCTTGATTGTCCCACTATTGAGCTCTGAAAACCTTTTTCGAAAACATATTATTATAGGAAATCTGACAACCGAGCTAAAAGTTATGCCCGTTTCTTTGGAGCACATCTTTTGGACAATTTCCTATTCATCTCTTCTTCAAAGTCCAAAGTCAACTGTCCTACATCATATGGGTTCGAGTCCCCCACTAAAAAGAGACCCGAATATATGTAATACTTCAAAAAAAAATGTTTTGTACAATGAAAGAAATTAGAATTGAATTGTCATTGAAACTCTTCGAATTTCTTGTCTGGAAAATTTATCTTCTATCTAAAATCTGTTTCTCAAATTTATTCATTACATAGCATTACCGGTCCTATGGCTGAAGCAACCAGACAGAAAAAAGATAATGATTTGAAAACCTTTATTGTTGAGCGGTTAGAGCGACAAGACGCCTTCACTCAAGAAATTCTCGCCAAACTTCAAAGCCTTGATGCTAAGTGCGATTACTCGGGCAGTCAATAAGCACAAGTTAATGCAAATCTTAGTACAAATCTTGTCTATCTAGAACATTTATAACCTAAACTATCAACAATTCGTACATAAATTGACAGTAATCCACCTTGCAGATCATTAAAATTAATTTTTTCAAAGTTCAGCGGTGAAGATGCGAATGAGTGGATTTACAGAGCAGAGCAGTACTTTGATTACCAAAATATTGCATCTGAGCAATAGGTCCAACTTGCCTCATTGCACCTTAAAGCAGTGGCTCTTCAATGGTATCACTGGTTGTCACATACTAATTAAAGACCAATGACATGGGCTGAGTTTTCAATAGCGCTCCTCGATCAAAAGATTTGGTCCAACAACGTTTGATGATACTACAAAGGTACTTTCTCAGTTAAAGCAAACCTTCAATGTTCTTGCTTATTAAGATAAATTTGAAAGACTTTCTCAATTAGTGGAGGATTTACTAGAAAATTTCTTGGTAGGATGTTTTGTTAGAGGTCTTAAATATGAAATTAGATTGGAGGTAAAGCTTCAAAAGCCATGTTCATTGTGTACAGCAATTGGTCTTGCTCGACTAGCGGAGCAAAAATCCAATTTTCACAAGAAACTTGTTATGCCAATTAAGCAATTTAGCCCAGGGTTTGTTAGGGTCTCATCCCAAAAATTCTACAGCATCTCACAATTTCAAGAGTTTATCCTCAAAAGAAGTTAAGGAGCGTAGGGATCGTGGTTTGTTCTATTATTGTGATGATAAGTTTTTCAGTTCATAAATGACAAAATCCTGGTTTATTTGTAATTGAAGGTTTCTATACAGGAGATGAACTACCAGATGATGCATGAGACGTTGGATGATCGTATATCCTTGAAAACAAGGATTGTTTTTGTGGGTGAAGGAATGTTATGTGTAGAACGTTAATTTCATCAGGTTATTTGAATTAGTGGTTTTATTGTAGTAGATTAATTATCTGTTGTTGGTTTTTAACGAGTAGTTACTTATAAAGTTTTATAGGAGTTATTTTATGAACTTATTAAAAAGTCATCTTTTTATTTATTCATATATTTAACCCATAATCCCATATTTTCAATTCCAACCTATGTGGCAATTAAGATATCAATTGGTGAGTGAATATATGAGTAAGTAAGATAAATCACAGTTAGCGTGTATACACTCACTAATTGACAATTCAACTGCCATATGAGTTGGGATCGAAAATGTGGAATTATGGGTTGAATATGTAGCATTACTTTATATTTAAATGTTCTGTACAATAAAACGAGAGTAGAATTGAATTGCTATTGAAACACTTTTGATTTCTTCTCTGAAATATCTTTCTTCTATCTAAACTCTATTTCTAAAATTTATACATTACATAATCGATAGGAGATGCATAAAGATCTCCATTTGAAGATATTGGGAGATCGTACCAACCCATGTTTCTATTTTTTTTTCATTAATTTAATATTTTCATCTATACGTATTTCTAAAAGAATTTTTTTTATTTTGATTATTATATTTGTTTTGAAAAAGCAATTACTAAACAATATATTATATCTATTTGTCAAAAAAATTATTATATATATATAATAATTATTTAAGACAGTGATATTTAAGTCATTTCACTCTTTAATATTGGTGAAACCGTTAAAATTAACGGAATCCATTAACGGTAGGGTCACTACAAGAAAATAGAGCTATAGGGACAAAATTTTGTTGGGACGAATTTTATTCGTCCCAATAACACGTCTATTGGGACATAATAACATATTCGTCCCTAAAAAGTGCAAAAATAACCAGACATTTAAGGACGAAAATAATTTGTCCCAAGAGAATGTTTATTGGGACGAAATAAATCATTTGTCCCAATAGAAATCCTATTCGAACGAAAAATATTCGTCCCTAAAAAGTTTGACATTTTTTTTGAAAAAAAAAGAAATTATAGATTTGGGGACTTATTAAGACAAACATAATATTTGTTGCTGATAATGATTTATCGGGATTTAATTTTTCTCTTTTCTTTATCATTAATTTTTTAAGTTTTTCCTAAGAGACATATTAATAATTAAATTTACTTCACTTTTAAATTAATTCAAAAAATTTAGAAAAAGTATATATATATATATATATATATATTATTTCCACGATGATTAACGATAGACTCTTTGATCTAACAATATATGTTTTTAAAAAATAGTTTAATTGCACATCACTTCTTAGTAGAGGTGGGCAGTGCACCTCCCTTCCACATAAGTGGTGAGGGGTTCAAATCCCACTAAGCGCATTTTACAAGCATGTGTGGGAGAGTTTTCTTCCCGGGTTGTGGGAAGCAGTTATCTCTCATTATAGGAGTAGATAGTTCTTGTAATATTTCAAAAAAAAATTGTTTAATTAAATGCTACAATAAACGTTTTTAAATATCAATTTGTTTATTATATAAAAATAAAATTTAAATTATTGGAATTAATTTACAGTAAAAAGTTAATAACATATAGAGTTTATATATAAATAGTATGCTATTATTTATAAATATGAACCTTTAGCAAAGCGGATGAGCGGATGAGCTTTGTTTCAACTGTTGGTGTTGGTCACGAGTTCAACTCTTCGTGAGAACCAAGATTTAATGTGCCATTGGATAGTGGGTTCTAAAATTTTTTTTTTCAAAATTGGTAAATTTTTTTCTTTTTAAAATTCGTCCCTATAGATATTTTTTAGGGACGAAATTTTATTTAAAGGGACGAAATACAATTCCGTCCCTAAAGGTTATCAAAAGGGACGGAATATTTCGTCCCTATATATTATCAAATGGGAGGTATCAAAATCGTCCATATAGGTAGTCTTTAGGGACGAATTTTAATTTTCGTCCCAAAGAAGCTATTGAGATCCACCTGAAGCAACGGATTTTGGGCTATTGGGATGAAAAAAATCGTTCCAATAGCCCTTTTTTCTTGTAGTGGTACTTATGTGTAATAAACCCTAAATGGGCATTTTTGGTGTATATTTATGTTAAAGGTCGGGGTATGCTAGAGAAATTTGCCCCTTTTCTAATAGGTTGATCCATTGCAAAAGAGTTTTTTTTTTTTTTGTTGATTAAATATATTGCACCAGAGCATCCACGGTTGGACAAAAACTTAGGTGCAGCGGGATGCACCATACATCCCCCACTCAGATGTTGCCACGTGAGCAAAGTCACTTATGTGGCAACATCTGGGTGGGAGATGTATGGTGCATCGGATGCACCCAAGAACTTCTCCCATGGTTGATTAGAGAAGACATTACAGTCCCACAAAAAAATCATGTTGCTTCAAGCAGCCTAAATCTCCCAAGAGTTGAATACATAATATGTGGTAGTATATATCTATACTTTTTGTTTTATAATTCAATGCAAGGAACTGTATATATCATATTTGGAAAAAAATTCTTCACTAACTATAATATTCAAATAACAAAAAAAAATTTAACATATTAAAGAATTACAATTTGTTAGAATAGAAGGTTAAACGACTTGTCATCCGGTTACTACTACAGACACATGTAACGTTTCATTCTGGTTTTGTAAAGTTATGGAATTTCCAATCATTGGCACAAATACCAAGGAATATCATCTAGGGTGTTTATGTATAGACAAGTGTAATGATCTCATTGTACATGATACTTGTATTAAATAGAAAGTTGCCTTCTCTCACAAATTGTTGAGGGTTTTCCAAAACAATTTCCTTCAAAAATTTCACTTGGTATCAGAGATGTGAAGGCTATAGCCGTCATCTCCACCATGACGAACAATGAGTCTTAGACGTTGTCTCTGACAACCAACCCGACCACCACTCTAACAACCCTAAGGTCGTGATTCAAATACCATTTCAAGGAGTCTCAGCAATAGAAAACAATACTCTGGTAGTTACTCAAGCACACTCCATTGGAGGTGCTTCTTTTAGTAATCCCTTGACCTCGAATTTTGCAGTCAAGCTCAATGATTCAAACTACATACTGTACAAAACAATAGTTATGGTTGTGATGAGAGGCCAGAAGTGAGATGGACACATATCCTGGGAACCATGCCCTGTCTACCACAGTACATTTTTAGTCCAGCTAACATCTCAATCTTGAATCATGATTATGATGATTGGGTCACTATTGATCAAGCCTTGTTGGGATGGTTGTATGGTTCTATAGAACCAGTTGTTGGGGGAAGGGCGGCGGCGTAGGAAAAGGGGGGGTTCCCCCTCTTCCCCGAGCCCCATCTCCCCCTTACCTTAAGGGAACGTCTCCGCCGTAGGAACGTTCTCCGCTCCTCCTTGGTTTCGGAGGTTTGTTCAAAAACCGAAGAAACGGGGACCAGGGGGTATTGCTACCTTCCTTTCCTCCTTGGTTTCAGAGGTTCTTTCTTTCAAAAAGCGGGAGATGCGGCTTGCGTACATCGCGCCATTTTCTCCGTGATAAATTGATAATCTGAGAAATGAGACATCACACCAAGTATGGAAAGCTCTAGAAGAGCGTTTTGGATCTATTAACAAATTCAGAGTGAACCAGCTAAGAATGAGCCTACAAATAACAAGGAAGAACAATATGAAGATGAGAGAGTATCTATTTATGATGAAGCAAATTTCAAACAATCTTGCTCTAGCAAGGGAGCCAATATATGATAGCTATCTTATCTCTAGTGTTTTCTCATGTCTTAATGCTGATTATCTCTCAATTACCTGTCAAATAAATGCAAGAGGAACCATGTCATAGCAAGAAGTGATCAAGCCAAATTTGTATATGATTTTGGCCCCTAATTTTGACCCTATTTATGTGTTCTTAGGTAAACCCGGTCATTTGACATATTGAATTGAGCTTTGTAGGTGATATTGCATCAGAAGGACATCTGGGCTTAACTTGGAGAATTGTGGGACAAACGTGCAAAAAAGGGGAAGTTTAGAAGCAAACATCATGGTGGCTGATATGGTCGATATGTCAAGATCGTGAATACTAAACTAGAGCGTGTCACTAGCAATGCGTTGCTGGTGACCACCATGACAAATGAAGCTTGAAGATGTTGGAGTTTATGCCCTAAAGATGTAATTTGTAAATGGATTCATGAAATAAATAAAAGAAAAGTTCAATTCATTCTTGTTGTGTTGTTTATTTTATAACCTATGCATAAATTAACATCCTAGATTGTCGAATGTAATCTCGAACTGTGTATATGAGTGTCATATACGAATGGATACAGTAGAAATGTGCAATCTAAAGAGTCCATAGATAGCAAATAAAGCTGTGTACTTTATTTGTGGTTAATCTATAGCTGCGGTCCATTATGTAGTGTACGGTGATTCTATCCTGAATCATTCATATGAGATATGGGAATGGAGGCACCTTGTATGATGTGATCATATAAGACTGGGCCACGATCTATATGAATCTCTCACCAACATCCGTTTACTGATGAGATTCATATATATCAACTAATGATGGCTATATATGGGTGATCTTAATCCTGAGTGTCTGATCGACTCCTTCAGGTTAGATCGTGGTCTTTGATATATCATGAGTGAGGTCGGATGCAGTTCCTGATCACTATGCTCCGTATGTTGGGATTACAGTTTGGCTTGTGGCTGGGAAAGTTTGTACACAATAGTGTAATCCACTCCTTCCACTGAGAAGTAGATGGTACTTCCCTTAAGGGTTGATTCGGGGCTTGGATAATATGAGCGCTCTCCTAATTTCGTGAGGAAATATGATTTATTGTTCATTAGAGAATTAACGGTACTTAAAGGATATATGTAATTAGAGGGGTATAACGAACATTATGACCCAGTTCTAATTATGAACTACTGTGGAGGATCATACTATATGTAATACCTATATCGATGGACACCGAGTTGTATCGGTCTGTGTAAAAGCGTCTGCAGTTGAGAGAGTGCAGCTTCGGGTTTTTAGTGGAATAACACCAGAGTTAATAATCAAGGAATATTAATTAAAGTGTTTAATTAATGATTTCAAAGATTATTGGAGCCCAAAATACTGTGGGTCCATTAGGTCCCCTTGCTAGCCTGATCGATTTAGGTAACAAGGGTCACAATTAATTAATTGGATTGTCCAGTTAATTGTGTTACGAAGGTTACACGTATTTATTCGGGAATTAATTGAATAATGAGATTATTTAATTAATCTATAATGGTGATTAAATAAATTAAATAATAAGATTATTTAATTATATTATTAATCACTAAATGGAGGGTGATAGTTGATATTTGATTTTAAATAGAATAAGATAATATGATTATTTTATTTTATTAAATTAAATATTTGAAATTGAATTTAAAATGTTTAAATTCAAAATAAATATTTAAATATCTTTAAAAATAAAAGATATGAGATATCATTTTAAAAGACTTAGTTTTAAAATCAAAAGGATATCAATTAAAAAAGATTTAGTTATAATCCATAATATATAGGGGTAAAATCATAATAAGCCAAAAAATTTATAGTTTTATTATTTTTAGCCATAAAAATATTTTTTATTGTTTTCATCACTTTTGACCTATTTCAGACAAAATTGCCCCTGAATTAATTGAGATTAGAAAAGAAAGAAAGAAAAAGGTTTCTGTTGTTGTTAGGGTTTCTGGCAGAACTAGAGAGAGAGAGAGAGAGAGAGAGAGAGAGAGAGAAGAACGAGGAGAAGAAAAAGAAAAAGAGACCATCGAAGCCTTATTGCCTGAAATCCATCAGAAACGGTCACTTGCCCGTCAACGCTGCCACCTGCAGCGACCTTCCTCCCAAGCCCATCAACACCGCGCTTCGCCTTGGCCATTTTCTCTCGTCGCCGACTTCGTTTGGAGCCCGTCAATGCCATGACCGATTCTATGTTCAAACGGCAAACCACTTTTCGATCTTCAGGTGAGCTATTACCTAATACAATAGTTAATCACTTTTACAAATTGTTTTTAATTTATTGGTATTTCATAGTTGGATACTTTGATGTATTTTAATTTTTGGGTATTGTTAATCAGGGTACGTAGTTAAAACAAATTGGGTATTGAATTAGATTTATTGTTTGTACCTATTATTGATTTGAAATTTATAGTTTGATGTTAGTATAGTGATGGGGAAGAAGATTAGTTAATGAATAAGTGTAATAGGGCATCAGAAAAGAAAATTGAAATTAAACCCAGATTAATTTGTATCTAAGACAATGAAAATGGATACTTATTTTGGATTAAAAAAATTAATCATATAATTGTTGAACTTGGGGTATTCTGAATGAAGGTGGTGTTGAGAGGGCAGGTACTAATTCAATTAAGTCATGGACAACTTCATCTCATGGTTGCTTCAAACTCAATGTTGATGCAGGGTCTAGTAAGTATGATGCTGGAATTATCTTCAATAATGAGTATGGGATCGTGGTTGAGGTAGCTACTATGGTTTTTCAGGGATTGGTCTCAGTAGAGATAGCAGAAGCAAAGGCCATTTTCGGGGTTTGCTATGGCTGTCAAATAGTGGCTACTTCCTTTGTGTATATAATCAGATACTTTGGGGGTTGTAAATTTGTATAATAAAGTTGGGTTCTCAAATGGTAATATAGACAATATTATACATGATATTGTTTTGTTGTTGCATAACTTTTGCGATGTAAAACTTGTTCATATTCCTGGAGCTTGAAACAGTATAGCACATGCTGCATCCAAATTTGTAGTTGGTCTGGTTAGCTCAATGTTTTGGAGCTCTATTTGTCTAGATTGGCTAGTGATGTTGGTCAACAAGGATTTTTCTTGTTGTAATCTTTATGTTTAAAAATAAAATAAGAATTGAGATTTTGTGACTGACATATAACTTGGAAATCAATTAGCATGTAAATTGCAATAAAACTAACATGTAACTTGAAATTCTCATGGCATGTAAGTTTGATACATATAAAATGTGATGCAAACAGACAACACAAGACTATGAATGTTTGATATAAATCACTTTGTTTTATACTTAAATTAGTTTTAGATACATATAGCTTCTCTTGTATTGGATATTTGTAGACTGTAGAGATGTATATGGAGAGGGTTTTATGAGACCGATTATGGAGATAGCCAATAAGTCAACTGATATGCCAACATTGCCTTGCTTGATTGCCAACAATTGACTTATATAAGGGTTTTGTTTTTATTATGTTGATACGTGTAAAATTGAATTGCAAGAAACCTTGTTAGCAAATGGCAAAAAATTTATTATGTAAACTGGTTCACTGTAATAATGTATATATACATTGTAGTATATGATTATGTGAAGAAGCAACTTTTTTTGTTATAATTCGGATTAAAGAAGTGATTTGATTTGGTGAATGGTGTAGAGACATCAAAAGCAAAGTGAGTCTGGTATATAAATTTCAATATAAATGACATGTAACTTTTATCCGACACTGGCATGTAATACTACTGGCATATAACTTCAAATTGAACTGACATGTAACTTCAAATTGAACTGACATGTAACTTCAAATTGAACTAGCATGTAACTTCTAGCATGTAACAATACTGGAATTTGTTCTGGGTACAGATGTTTTTCAACTGTGAAAATGAATTATAACTGGCATGTAACTTCAAATTGCACTGGCATATAACTTCAAATTTAACTAGCACATAACTTCAAATTTAAGTAGCATGTAACTTCTAGCATGTAACAATATTGGAATTTGTTTTGGGTACAAATGTTTTTCAACTTTATTATTAACTGGCATGTAACTTCATTACCAACTGGCATGTAACTTCTAGCATATAAAACCACTGATTTTTTTTTTCAAATCAGTCTTCCAAATATGGTAATTAAATGAACTGACATGTAACTTTGTTATTAACTAGCATGTAATTTCATTACCAATTGGCATGTAACTTCTAGCATGTAACTTCATTTTCAACTGGCATGTAACTTGAAATTGAACTGGCATGTAATTTGAAATAAAACTAGTATGCAACTTTGAACCCAATTGACATGTAACTTAGGAATTGATTGGCATGTAACTTTCAATTTAACTGACATGTAACTTGAAATAAAACTAACAAGCAACAATGAACCCAATTGATATGTAACTTGGGAATTAATTGGCATGTAACTTGAAATAAAACTAGCATACAACATTGAACCCAATTGATATGTAGCTTGGGAATTAATTGGCATGTAACTTTTAATTTAACTGGCATGTAACTTGAAATAAAACTAGCATGCAACTTTGAACCCAATTGGCATGTAACTTTTCAACTGGCATGTAATTTGAACTTCACCTGACATGTAACTTGAAATTTTTTTGGCATGTAACTTGTAATTGACCTAATATGTAACTTGGAATCCAATTGGCATGTAAATTTCAATACAACTAACATGTAATTTGAAAGTCACCTAGCATGAACCCAATTGATTTCTAAGTTACATACTATTTGATTTTCAAGTTACATGCCAGTTGATTTCTAAATTACATATCATTTGATTTCCATGTTACACACAAGTGGTTTTTCCAAATCTCGTATATATGGTGTAATCACATAAAAATAGAAAAGTTAGAGGAACTTCGATATATAGTATAAATTACTCAAAATTACATTATATACGCTTTGAGTATCAATTGATATGAAGCTAAAAAACACATGTAAAGCATCAAACAAAAATCATGCATAGATATTCACTAAATTTACTTAAATTCAAGCCCTTAATTACATATTTTTCATTATTATAGCTTCAAATAGCTCAAACTATATCAAATCAACACAAAACATCATAATTAAAAATTGAAACTTAAAAAAGATAATTAAGAGTTTGAAACAACAAGAGATGAAGCTATCCAAGCCATAATTGAATTAGTACCAGCCCTCTCAGCACCACTTTTATCCAGAGTACCCACATAACTAAAAAAACAAGCTCATTAGCACGATCCTAACAACTGCTCGGCTATCGAAAATCATCACCATAAAGCAATCGGTTTCTTCTAAACCATAACAGCCAAACATTGACAATAAATACATATATTTCACAATTAACTGTCACCAAATAAATCCCCAACAAGAGAACAACAACAACAACAACAACGAGCAAATGAATTTAAAACAGAACAGTAAAAACAACTTAGATATGTTGCATTATTGGTTTGTTAATAAGGAAATTAGTGATATGAAACATGAAATAAAGGCCATAGGTTTAAGAAACTGGTTGCTTAACTTTCAATTTCTTTTGTAGAAGTCCAAGAAAATCAAATCAAATGGCAATAACAAAAAAACCTCCTCATTTACTATATATGTTTTTTTTAAGGAAGATTTCATTAAACAAACAAAAACTAACTAGCCTAAACAATCATCCAAGACCAAAAGCTCCACAGATGGAGGACAAGATTCAACCCAAGTTCACTTTCCTGGAAAATAAAAAAACTGAGATAGGAAATTAAACAAAAAACCCAAAATATCAACTATAATGACACATATGTCAGCAGGAAGAACCACACCTCTATTGATAACATCCACCACAGTCTTCGCATCAGTTCGAGCAATTCGATTGCTCTTAAATAGAAATCGAATCAAATCCAACACAATAATATAATATTTTTTTAAGAAAACCTATTTTTTCTTAATGATAATTGTGATTAATTGTTATATTTTGTAAGAAATCACCTAAAAATCGAAAACCTATTGCGGTGTTGTTGTTTGAACACATAACTTGTTGCAGCGTTGATGGGCTTGAACGGTCGCTCCAAGCGGCGGCGTCGACGAGAGAAAAATGGCCATGGCCAAGGCTATTTGACGGGCTCGAGAGGATAGTAACTGCAGTTGGCGACGTTGACAAGAAAGGGGGCAGCATCGACGGACGACAGTTGCAAAAGAAATAGCTAAAGAGAGAGAGATTTGATTTTGAAATTATCAAAAAGAGAGAGAGAGAGAGAGAGAGAGAGAGAGAGAGAGAGAGATGAGATCTGATTTGAGATGAATGAGGGAAATTTTTTTTGGTGGGTGTAGTTAAAACAAAAGGAAGGGCAATTTTGTCTGTTTAAGTTAAAATGTGATAAATATAATCAAATATAAATTTATGGCTAAAAACAATAAACCTATACATATTTTGATTATTTCTTGCAATTTCCTCTAATATATATATATATATATTTAGATAACAAAAACAAGAAGGATATGCATGCACATAATTTAGTTTTTGTATAGGATACAAATGCTTTGTGTGTGAATCAATGTGTACAAGTGAAACAAAAAGAGAACGACAGAAAAACAAAAGTGATGTGCTTGAGAAACTGAAAAAAAAAGGCAATTGGTGTGGCTGCACTATTTGAAAGAAAAGAAAAAATAATAGTAATATATTTTTCTTTTAAAGAACAAGAGTTGTTCTAGGTTTTATTTTCTCTTGGAAGAAATTGTTTCTTCTTATTTTCTCTACATCCTCCTAAGTTTCCTAGTACGTGACGCGCCCACACGCAGTTATCAGTTCGGGAATACCTAGGAAGATCGGTGGTACATATCAGGAGCATATCGTAAAGTGAAGGAGCTTCCAAACGTTGGTAAGGTTCTAATTTTTTTTTAATATATTGATTACAATATCCTATATTTACATATTGTATATATTAGTTCTGGAAAAATAATTACGATCCCAAGTTCACTGGTTTCAGATCGTTTCCGATCTGTATACAATTTTTAAAACATATTTCCGCTGCGTTACTAGTGAACAGGGTTCCAACAATTGGTATCAGAGCCAATTTTTTTTTTCGGAACAGGAAATTGTTTTCGATGCTCCTGAATGTATGATTGTGTAGACACTGTTTAAATTGACTGTATGTTGTTTTTGTATGTATATTACATTGTTAATTTACAAAAACATGATTGATCGTTAATTATATAGTACTGTGGATTTAGGGTTCATGGGTTGTATTATATTTTTTTACTACTTTTTTTCTCTGTTATTGTATTGTAAAAAAAATGTAACCTATGTTGAAGACCCAGAAAAATTACGAAGAACGATTCATGAGTTGAATCGAAGTAACCTGAAGAGACTAGAAGATTTCTAAAGTTACAAGAAGACCAAGGAATGCCTTGGGGATATTTTTGTAATTTTAGATTCCAAATTTTTTTTAGGTTATATTATATGATGATAAAAGCATTTTCATGCACACGTATGTCATTTAGATAAGATGTACCTACACAAATATATTTGATATGTCATACATGCATCATAGCCTAATATTTTATGTATTTTTTGTAATATGATTAAAATCTGTAAATACCTTATTGGCTATGAAAATGAGATTAGTTTTTTTTTTTAATGTTAGAAAACTTGGTAATTCTCATTAATATTAATCTAGTTATTAAAGTGTTTAATAAGTTGGATTAATAGGGTCTTTTATTGTAATTATGATTAATATGATTAATAACCTAATAATAAATGAACTGAATAAAGTGTTAGGGTTTTAATAGTTAAAACTTGGTAAAAACTATCATAATAATCTGACCTTAGTAAATAGTTTACAAAGGCTTAGATTATTCACTAATAGATAGATTTTTAATTGTTAAAAATCATTAATAATTTATTAGTTAATTAGTATTTATTTCTAATAATGAATTTGTTAATGCGCTAGATAACTTGATTAAAGTTAGCCATTTGATCCTGTAAAGTCTAGGTGCATTAACGGATAATAGAAAACCCTAATTTTTAAAAAATAGTGAGTGGGAGAGGGATATATGACATATATATCCGGCAGTCTCCATCATTAGTTCAACACCGTGAGATCCGAGTGGTGCCTCGTGACGCTTTGCTTTCGTACTCCCTAAGGAGGGTTTCCACAAAGATCAGTACCAAGGTTGACTTCCTAACGGATAGGATTTCTGAGGGTATTTTGGGATTGACCGACTCTAAGGCGGCAATTCTCGAGTTAAGCTCATGAGATCTGAAATGGTGGGTTACACTCACGAAGGTTTTGATTAAGTTTTGTTAATTAAAAACCTGACTGAATAAATGATGGTTGGATGATATGGAATAGGAGTTATTCTAGAATATCATTTGATTGAGAATGTCTCGGTCCAACATGCAAAGACTTGACCGACCTTAAGACGGCACTTCTTTGTGGTATGTTGGATTGTCGTGGTATAGTAACTATTTTTTAGGTATTTCTAGTTCGTTAAACATGTTCATGCATCATGTTTAAATTTATGCCAAAGCACTCGCACTTGTTTTTTAATAAATGACTGAATGCATGTTTTATTTATTTCAGCAATTATGTCTTCTGCTTTACTTCAAATTCTCGCAAACGACAAATTAACTGGTGATAACTACACTAAGTGAAAACTTAATATTAATGCAATATTGGTCACCAAAGACTTCGAGTTTGTGCTTACGGAGAAATGTCGTCCAGTGCCTACTGCCAATGCCACATGAACTGTTCGTGAGGCATACCAGCGATAGGTCTCATCTGATGAGAAGGTCCGAACATATCTGTTGGCTTCTATGACGGATGTGCTTGTCACAAAGAACGAAGCAATGACTACATCATTCGAAATTACGGACTCATTGCAAGCTATGTTCGGGCAGCCCTCCGAGAAAAAGCGACACGAAGTTGTTCGTTCCGCTATGCTCGCTCGCATAAATGAAGGTACATCAGTTCGGGAACATGTCCTGAGCATGATGTCCTACTTCAACATGGCAAAAGTCAATAGAGGGGCCATTGACTAACCCAGTCAAGTGAGCATCATATTGACGACTCTTCCGAAGAGTTTCGATCAGTTTAAGAGCAACTACGGAATGAACAAGTTAAGGTTCAGTCTCACACAGTTGCTCAATGAGCTCGCTACTTTTGAGTCCTTGACTAAGGACAACAAGGGTAAGACCGGTGAGGCAAATGTTGCCAACCATCTTCCTCCTCTAATAATAATAAAAAGAGGAAAAGGTCTGCTGGGACGGCGAAAGGTAAGCCCATGCCCAAGAAGGCCCAAAGCAAAAAGAAAGGCATCTCCACCGACCAAGACAGAGGAAAATGTTTCCATTGTAACAAGGTCAGGCATTGGAAGAGGAACTGTCCTCAGTACCTGAAGGAGGTAGCCAAGAAGAAGAAGAAGAAAGGTAAATATGATTTACTTGTTCTTGAATTTTGTTTAGTGGAAGATGATTCTTCACCCTGGATAATTGATTCGGGGCCACTAACCATATTTGTTCTTCTTTGCAGTGGACTGATTCTTGGACCCAGCTAGAGGAGGGAGCCTTCTTAATGCCTGTGAGGTCGGGGGATATTGTGTCGGTCAAAGCAGTGGAAGCAATAAGATTGCAATTTTGTAATAATAATAGTTTTTTTTTTATTATTAAACAATGTTTTTTATATTCCTGGATTTACAAGGAATTTGATTTCCATTTCTAAGTTGTTAGAACAATCGTATTATGTTTCTTTTAATAATAAATATGTTATTATTGGAAAGAATGGTCTGAATATTTGTTCAGGAATTAATGAAAACAATTTGTATGTGTTAAGACCGTTAATACATACTACACTACTTAACACCGAAATGTTTAAGGTTGAAAAACCAAAAACTAAACGAAATAAGATTTCTCCAGATAATGACACGTATCGCTAGCATCTAAACCTTGGTCATATCAACCATGATCGGATAGACAAACTAGTAAAAAGCGAACCTTTAAGTGAGTTAAAGGTTGGCACCTTACCTGTCTGCGAATCCTGTTTATAAGGTAAGATGACTAAGAGACCTTTTACTGGAAAATGGCTTAGAGCTATAGAGCCACTAGAACTCATACATACAGACGTCTGTGGACTGATGAATGTTAGAGCTAGGGGTGGCTATGAGTATATGTCACCTTTATAGATGACTACTCAAGATACATAAATGTCTACCTGATGCAACGAAAGTCAGAAACATTTGAAAAGTTCAAAGAATTTCGAGTTGAAGTTGAGAATCAATTAGGTAGGACTATCAAGTTATTACAATCGGATTGTGGAGGTGAGTACCTTGACCACGAGTTTAAAGACTTCATTGTCGAGCATGGGATAGTTTCCCAACTCACAGCTCCAGGTACACCTCAGCAAAATGGTGTATCGGAGAGGAGAAATAGAACCCTGATGGAAATTGTAAGATTTATGATTAGTTTCTCTTCATTACCAAATTCCTTCTGGGAATATGCGTTACAAACAACGGCATACATTTTGAATGTAGTGCCATCCAAATCTGCTCCTAAGACTCCTCTAGAGTTGTGTAATGGTCATAAAGCTAGTTTGTGACATTTCCGTGTATGAGGGTGTCCAGCATAAATGTTGAAGAACAGAAGTGGAAAGCTAGACTTCAAGTATGTGGTCTGCTTGTTTGTAAGATATTCCAAGGAGACTAGAGGTGGACACTTCTATAGTCCCGAAGATAACAAAGTATTTGTATCGACAAATGCAACGTTTCTTGAGGACAATTATATTAGTGACCATAAACCTCGTTCTAAAATTGTATTGAATGAGTTGGAGCCCGGTGAGACTAGTGCTTTATCAATAAGAGTTGTTGATCAACAAACATCTGAGAGTCAGATGGTTCCTGATCAGGATACATTATCACCTAGACGTAGTGGGAGGGTTGTAAGACAACTTGAACGCTATTTAGGTATAGGTGAGGGATAAAGTGTTGTGTTTGCAAATAGTGTGGATGATCCATTGACATTTAAGAATACAATGGAAGATCCAGATAAAGAGGAATGGCTTAACACTATGAATCTTGAGATGGAGTCTATGCACTCCAACTCAGTTTGGGATCTTGTAGACTTACCGGATGGGGTAAAACCCAGAGGGTGTAAGTGGATCTATAAGAGAAAGAGAGGAGTAGATGGGAAAGTAGAGACCTTCAAAGTAAGGCTAGTGGCTAAGGGTTATACCCAGAAAGAGGGGGTTGATTATGACGAGACCTTCTCGCTAGTAGCCATGTTAAAGTCTATTAGGATTCTCTTATCCATTGCCGCCTATTTCGATTATGAAATTTGGCAAATGGATGTCAATACTGCATTCTTGAATGGCAATCTTGACGAGAGCATCTATATGATTCAACTAGAGGGATTTGTGTCCCCAAATCAAAAGCAAAATGTTTACAAGTTGCAAAGGTCCATCTATGGACTTAAGCAAGCATTTAGATCTTGGAACATCATGTTTGATGATGTGATCAAAACCTATGGCTTTGAGTAGAACGTCGATGAGCCTTGTGTCTACAAGCGCATCATTGACAAAAACATAGTTTTCTTAGTCCTATACGTGGACTATATCCTACTCATTGGGAATGATGTGGGAGTGTAAGGGCTGGCTGGCCAGCCAATTCCAAATGAAAGATTCGGGAGAGGCGAGTTATGTTCTAGGGATCCAACTTATAAGGGATCCAACTTATAAGGGATCATAAGAACAAACTCATAGCACTGTCTCTGGCATCGTATATCGACAAGATTCTTATGAGATTTTCGATGCAGAACTCCAAGAAATGTAATTTACCTTCTAGGCATGGAGTTCACTTAGTCTAAGGAACAGTGTATTAAGACACCTCAAGAAGTTGAGGATATGAGACATGTACCCTATGCATCAATAGTAGGTAGTCTCATGTATGTTATGTTATGCACGAGACCAGACATCTGCTATGCAGTGGGAGTAGTTAGCTGGTACCAGTCCAACCCAGGATTGGATCATTGAGTTGTCGTCAAGACCATTCTCAAGTATCTTCGGAGCACATGAAACTATATACTAGTGTATTCCGGACAGGATTTCATCCCTTTTGGATACACGGATTCTGATTTTCAGTCAGACAGAGATTCTAGGAAATCCACGTCTAGATCAGTTTTCACCCTGGGTGGTGGAGCCACTATGTAGAGAAGTATTAAGTAATCTTGCATTGCTGACTCCACCATGGAAGCCGAATATGTAGCCGATTGTGAAGCTGCTAAAAAGGCTATTTTGCTCCGCAAGTTCTTGAGTAATATGGAAGTTGTTCCAGATCGGGATAAGCCAATCACACTTTATTCTAATAACAGTGGTGCTGTGGCTAATTCCAAAGAACCAAGAAGCCACAAGAGAGGGAAGCATATAGAGAGAAAGTATCATCTCATTAGAGAGATAGTGCAGAGAGGAGATGTGATCGTCACCAAGATAGCCTCACAAGATAATCATACTAATCCATTTACGAAGACCTTACCCGTTGAAGAGTTTTCGGGTCACCTAGATGGTCTAGGGTTACAAAACATGCCTCACATGCTTTAGTGCAATTGGGAGATTGTTAGGGTTTATGCCCTAAAGATATAATTTGTAAATGGTTTATGAAATAAATAAAAATAAAAATAAAAGTTCAATTCATTCTTGTTGTGTTGTTTATTTTATAACTTGTGCATTTATTAACATCCTAGATTGCCGAATGTAATCTCAAACTGTGTATATGAGTGTCATATACGAATGGATACAGTAAGAGACGTGCAATCTAAAGAGTACATAGATAGCAAATAAAGCTTGGTACTTTATTTGTGGTTAATTTATAACTGCGGTCCATTCCGTAATGTACGGTGATTCTATCCTGAATCATTCATATGAGATATGGGAATGGAGGCACCTTGTATGATGTGATCATATAGGACTGGGCCATGATCTATATAAATCTCTTACCAAGATCCATTTACTGATGAGATTCATATATATCAACTAATGATGGCTATATGTGGGTGATCTTAATCCTGAGTGCCTTATCGACTCCTTCAGGTTAGATCATGGTCTTTGATAAACCATTGTTGAGGTCGGATGCAGTTCCTGATCAATATGCTCCGTATGTTGGGATTACGGTTTGGCTTGTGGCTGGGACGGTTTGTAAACAATTGTGGAATCCACTCCTTCTTGTGAGGAGTAGATGGTAGTTACCTTAAGGGCTGATTCGGGGCTTGGACAATATAAGTGCTCTCCTAATTCCGTGAGGAAATATGATTTATTGTTCATTAGAGAATCAACGGTACTTAAATGATATATTTAATTAGAGGGGTATAACGGACATTATGACCCAGCTCTAATTATAAACTACTATGGAGGATCACACCATATGTAATAGCTATATCGATGGACACCGAATTGTATCGGTCTGGGTAAAAGCGTCTGCAATTGAGAGAGTGCAGCTTTGGGTTTTTAGTGAAATAACACTGGAGTTAATAATCAAGGAATATTAATTAAAGAGTTTAATTAATGATTCCAAGGATTATTGGAGCTCAACATATTGTGAGTCCATTAGGTCCCCTTGCTAGCCCGATCGATTTAGGTAACAAGGGTCACAATTAATTAATTGGATTGTCCAATTAATTGTGTTACAAAAGTGACACGTATTTATTCGGGAATTAATTGAATAATGAGATTATTTAATTAATGTATAATGGTGATTAAATAATATGATTATTTAATTATGTTATTAATCACTAAATGGGGGGTGATAGTTGATATTTGATTTTAAATAGAATAAGATAATATGATTATTTTATTTTATTAAATTAAATATTTGAAATTGAATTTAAAATGTTTAAATTCAAAATAAATATTTAATTATTTTTTAAAATAAAAGATATGAGATATGATTTTAAAAGATTTAGTTTTAAAATCAAAAAGATATCAATTAAAAAGTTGTTAGTTATAATCCATATATATATATGATATATATTTAGATAACAAAAACAAGAAAGATATGCATGCACATAATTTAGTTTTTGTATAGGATACAAATGCTTTGTGCGTGAATCAATGTGCACAAGTGAAACAAAAAGAGGAAGAGAGAAAAAAAAAGTGTTGTGCGTGAGAAACAAAAAAAAAGGGAATTGGTGTGGCTGCACTATTTGAAAGAAAAGAAAAAATAATAATAATATATTTTTCTTTTAAAGAACAAGAGTTGTTCTAGGTTTTCTTTCTCTTGGAAGAAATTGTTTCTTCTTCTTTTCTCTACATCCTCCTAAGTTCCAGAGTATGTGACGCACCCACACGCAGTTACCAGTTCCAGGAATAGCTAGGAAGATCTGTGGTACATATCAGGAGCATATCGTAAAGTGAAGGAGCCTCCAAATGTTGGTTAGCTTCTATTTTTTTTAATATATTGATTACAATTTCCTGTATTTACATATTGTATGTATTAGTTCCAGAAAAATAATTACGATCCCAAGTTCACTGGTTTCAGATCGTTTACGATCTATATAAAATTTTTAAAACCTATTTCCGCTACGTTACTAGTGAACAGGGTTCCAACATAAGATTGCCAAATGATTTCCAGAGAATGTCGCTACGTTTGAGTTGTTGGGTGACAACTGCGACCTTTTTGAAGAACAAATAGTGAACCTAGATAAGAGAATTTCACGGGCTTTGCATCGCTATGGATCAACCTCGACAATGAAAATTAACACAGCGAAGATCAAAACCAGAGATTGTCACCCTCTTTGCATCGTTGTGAAACCACCATGACACCTGTAGCAAAGTCTTAGATCTAGATGTCACCCCTTTTGTCACTAGCGCAAAAGCTGTGAAAACCAGATCAGAGGTCTGTATAATCGTCTATTGCGGTTGATGTCGCTACGTCCAAACCGTGACAATCGTACCACAACATGTGCTGCCTCAGTGAATCTGGCGGTTACAAGCTTGCTTCTTAAACCAAAATAAATACATTCGTTAGATTAATTTTCAGAGACCCAAATTTTTCAAACCAGATTCTAACTACATCGTCCATTTCTGATCTTGAATTCATTTTTTCCATCCAAAACTCAACAAATCAAAATCTAGATTACTTCACCTAAATCATTCCTCGCTACCCATCTTCTACACCTCTTTCCTCTGTCACTTTCCATTGACTCCATCCTCACTACACATCCTCGCTTCCATTCTTTGCATCAAGATTCAAGCAAGAAGCATCAATAAGGGATCAAGCCTACAAGAGATACTTATAGGTTATTTCTTTAAATTTTACGTCCTTTTCCTTGTTTGTAATCATGTGTAACTAAATCCCCATTCTAGGGGATTGATGTGAGAAACTCTTGGACAATGGGTATTATTTGCTTTCAATAATATGTTTACATAATTATAGTTCTATTCACTTACTTAATTAGAGCTTATTCTTTATGTGATTGAATTGAACATCACTTTTTAATTTCAATATTGGTAAGATAATTTGCGATAAAATTTGTTAAGACTTAACACCCTTAGTTGATTAGGGCTTGAAATTCCCTTAACCACTTATAGTGTAAAATATACCTGGGGGGGGGGGGGGGGGGGGGGGGTGTGAATAAGTATATGCTCAAATACTTGCACTTCTTTTTCACACAACCAAGTTAAGCACACTTAGACCATTTAACAAGTAACACTACAAAAAATGCCTATTAGTGACGAACTATTTCCAACGGCACTAATTGTCTTGGTAATGGTACCTTTTCCGACAGCCATATTATTGCCGTCGGAAATGAGCAAAAATATAATACCACATTTCTAACGGCCCAATAACCGTCAGAAATAGTCCTTATGCCGTCGGAAATGAAGAAAAGTAATACAACATTTTGGACGGCCTAAATGGCCGTCGGAAATAGGCTGTTATTCCGACGGCATTTTTTATGCCATCGGAAATGGTAAAATTTAATTCGAATTAATTTTAAGGGCAATTACGCTATCGAAAATGCAGTACCATTTCCTACATTATTTGTTATGGCTTTGTTATAGAAAAAATAATTAATTTATTATTATAATAGTAATTAATAAATTATAATGGAATGTATGTGATAATTTATACACTACAAAAAAAAAGTGATTTGTTGGTCAATATTTTAAATGTATCACTATATGTGTTATTTTTATATTTATCACTATTGTTTTAGCGAAATCACTCTGTTAAATTTTTCGCCAAATATTTTGATTTAATTTTGAAATTTTCAAATAATATGTCATAGGTAATGTACAAAAAAATAAAATTTATGGCGATCACTGTAAGAAAATTAGACAATATGGACCAGACTTTAGGGACAAAAAATGGTACTAATAAGAAATCTACTTTATGTGTACATCTGACTAAATTAAATAAATATAAAATATAGCAAAATTATTAGTAATTACTAAAATAAGTTTGAATTATTAATTAATAAAATTATTAATGTTTTATTAAAATGTTGGTTATAAAAAATAAAATCAACAAGGATATAATATACGTATCATATTTCAAGATAAAGTAGTAGTAAAATGTAATTTCCTATCAAATAAGGGAAATATTTTAATAAAATATTATTTTTAAAAACAATATCAATAGTTATATTTAAATATTATACAAAAAAAAATATTTAATTAGATAGTATACAAACATATCAATAGCTTATATATAATTAGTATGCAAAAGATATGAGATACAAAGTTATAGCAAAATGGTAAGAGTAACATTTACTATCAATCATCCAAGTCACGGGTTCGAGCCACATAAAATGGAGAGTCGAAGTCGCGCCATTTATTTTTCAATGAACATTTTCCGACGGCCATTTCCCGTCGGAAATAAAGTAAGCCGTCAGAAATACTAGTAATTTTGACCACCTTCAATTAATATTACCGACGGCATTTTTATTTTTTCCGACAGCCCTGACCGTCGAAAATAGTAGTATTTGTGACGGCTTGTCGGTAAATGGTTATTTGCGACAAGCGTATTTGTGATGGCCTCCGACGGCTTTTTTCCGTCGGAAAAACATATTTCTGACGGGAAAGCATCTTTTCTGACGGCATTTAGCCGTCGGAAAAGACCATTGTTTTTGTAGTGTAAATTGCTTTAACAAGTCAAAGTAAATTAAGTCAAGCAAGTGTTTAAAGAAACTAAAAAAAATACAAAAATCAACACAAGAGATTTTTACGTGGTAAAACCTCAAAATGAGGAAACATCCACGGGTTGATACCACAACCACCGATAAAAAGCAAATCACTATGACAAATAGGAGATACACACTCAAGAGGCAATCAACACAAGATTCACTCTCCAAGCTATCTACACCTATTTTACCCTCAGGACTAGTGAACCTATTATGCCGACTTTCTATCCAAGACCTCACGTCTCTAGGAAGATTTCTTGCTTGTCTGTCCAAGTCTTCCTGATTGTAGACAAGACTTCCACACTTAGCTATCCAGATCACCCTGATCCTAGCCAAGACTTCCAATGCTTAGCTATCGAAGTCCTTCCGACTCTAGCCAAGACTTTCAATGCTCAAATCAAAGAATCACTCTTAGAAATGAGACTTCCAACATTTTCACACGGCATATGATCTAAGTGAAAGCAAATGATGCAAACACAAAAAAATAGAGAAAGTTGATCAAACACACTCTATGAAGAATTAGTTTTTGCACAAGTCAAGCTTACACAAAAAAGAACTAATTCTAATGAACATGCAAGGAACTTAAAATCGATATATCCACTGATATATCTGTGTTTTTTAGGGACCGATATCAAAATAGGGGTAATATCCAATGTCTAGCAAATATCCTGTCGATTTCGAAATATCCATAAAAATCTCCTGATATTCCCAAAATCTCCCGATATTCTCGAAATATCTCGATATTCCCAAAATACTGTGAATTTCGTCCTGAAATCCAGGGATATTTTGCAAATTATTTTTCTTAAAAAAATTAATCTTAAACACTTAAATTATTGTTCAAATAATCTGTTAACGAAAAAATCCACTCAATGAGCAAAATTTCAATTAATACCCTCGACCCGCTACCCTAGAGGTCTCAGCGGGTGGGTAGGTACTTCGTACCATGGTTCTGGTAAGGTGAAAGGGAGATAGATGCCATGGTAGGAGAACAACCATCCCTCCCATCTGGTGCAGTAGGCTGGTACCCAGTCTTGGTGTCCGATCCTAGTACCTAGTCACCTCTCTAGGTGCCTTCAATAATCCTCCGACTTAAATAATGAGCCAAGAGAGGTACATGAGAGCTAGGACCAACATGGTCGGTGCCTAGCACGTATACATTTATTCATAATAAGGAGATAGACGGGAGAATGACAACTTTTTTAGTAGTGGTGGATTGACATAGGGGGAAAGAGCATCACGATTGATCACATGCTGAAAAACCCTCAGGCAGTATCCATTGGAAGGGAGAAAAACCCTTCTTTATATTTATATATCTCGAGAGGTGCTCCGGAGAGCTTACATTAGTATAAACTGAAACCTGATAGGTCATAGTTGGAGGGGTACCACTTGGTGCCGATACAATTCTGGAGAAAATTAATATGCATAATAGTCGATACAATAGTAGGAGATATCGAACTATATTTCTGGTGGAGAAATCGACAAAATCTGGGATCGGAGACATCTTGGAGACATGGAGATATTGGAGAGCTGTCGGAGAATGCTGAAGAGAATGTCGGGCCAGAGAAAATGTTGGAACCCATGATATGGAGATATTCGAGAGAGCTGGTGGCAAAGTCAGAACCGAACCAGAGCTAGTGAACATTGTTTTTTTGTTCGAACCCCCTTCTTGGAGAGAACTTGGTCATATTTATATGTTCTGATTCTTGTTGCCTACTCCACTAATTAATTCACAATTAAAGGAATGTTGACCTGGCATTAATGGAGTTGAATATTCTCTCATTAATGGCATTGGGAATGACCATTAAAGAGTTGATTGATCTTCTCATTAATGGGGCTGATTATCTCCATTAATAGAGTTGACTGATTCCCTCATTAATGGCGTTGTGAATAACCATTAAAGAGTTGACTGATCTTCTCCTTAATGGGCTGATTATCTCCATTAATAGAGTTGAATGATTCCCTTATTGATGGCGTTATGAATGGCCATCAATGGAGTTGACTGCTTCCTTCATTAATGGCGTTGTGAATGACCATTAATGGAGTTGACTGATTCCCTCAGTAATGGAGTTGTGAATGGCCATTAATGAGGTCAGATGGTGTTGCATGCTTCTTCCCTTCAGATGAGGTACTCTGGTGTACCAGTCCCTTCTTGCTGGCGTGGTGCTTGTTCTAGCATGCTAGTGGCTTCGTGGCGACATTCTTCCTGCTCGGCGAGTAGGATACCTGTCTATGGTGGATTCCGGGTTGATGTCAAGGTACTAGGTATCAGGCAGATATCTAGGTATTCGGGTACCAGGTAGATGTTGAGGTACCTTGGGGTACTGGATACATGTCGCGGTACCTAGGTGCCAGGTAGGAGGCACCAGGTATATGCGAGGTAATGGGTGCATGGTATCACGGTATCAGCTTCACTAGGTGTCGGGGTAGATGTACCTACTCTTCCTGGTTCATATTTCTGGTGCCTCATCTAGATAGACAAGCAGTCGAGGTTCTGGCCCTACCATGTATTGATTCTTCCAAGGTCGCGGTATCGATCCTGCTGGGTACCTGGGAGCTGGGAATGGTCCCTACCAGGTGGTCACTTGGTGGAAAATTCTTCTTTGGACCCCTGCCAAAAAACCCTTTCAATATAATCTATATTGCAAATTATTTTTAAAAAAGCATTAACAAATTTATAAAATTTTCCAACACAATAGTCAATAGTATAATTATTGAAGTATAATTGGGCAAAGATTGTGAAAGCAATCTGATTTGTTTGTGTAAAATGTGTAAAATTCATAATTTTTATTAAAAAATTAAAACAAAAAAAAACAAAAAGTACCTCAATTATTCACAGAGAATACAATGCATACGTTTGAAAAAGCAAAATGCAATCAATGCACTTGAAAAAAAAATCATCATGATGTATTATATATAGAGTTCTCGATATTTCTGAAATATTGTGAATTTCATCTCGAAATCCAAGAATATTTTGTAAAATTTTTTTAAATCCTAGACACTTAAATTATTGTTAAATAATTTATATAGAAAATTATTTTAGAAGAAGCATTAACAAATTTATAAAATTTTCCAACACAATAGTCAATAGTAGAATTACTGAGGTAGAATTGGGCAAAGATTGTGAAAGCTTTAACAATCTGATTTGTCTGTGTAAAACGTGTAAACCCATATTTTTTTTGTTACTTTGTGCAGAGAAAGAATCTTCATTCTTTTTCTTAAAAAAAAAAACAAAACGTACCTTAATTATTTATACATAATACAATGCAAACGTTTGTGTTAACGGAAAAATCCACTCAGCGAGTGAAATTTCAATTAACACCCTCGTCCACTACCGGTAGGAGATAGCGGGATAGGTACCGAGGTACCGAGGTTCCTTTTTATGCTGGAGATTAATATGAACAAATATGAAGGAACCAAAAGGATATGAACAACACTGTTTTTTTGAATAAATACTTGTGTAAAGGTTACAACACTCTCTCTTTACTCTCTCTAACACAAAATGGAGATGGAGAATTCCGTTTATGTCAATAAGTGGCTACTGTCCGTCAATGATTGTCTTAAACTCTCACTGACTTCAGAGAACTCCTAAGAAGTTTCTCTGGGTATAGAATCTCTCTCTTGGAGATAAGAAAATGATCTCTCGATCCCCCAATTTTTCCTTCAAGGCCGTATGTATAGGTCTCCAATATCCCCCAGAATATGGTCGCATTAATGAGGATTTTTTAGAGTCCTATTTTAGGCGTTGAAAGGAGTTGAGTGAGGCTAAAGGTGTGTGATTTGATCCAGTTAATCATTGTTATAATTAAATTCTGATTCGGTTGACCGTTAGGTCTCATTTATGGCGCTTTAGATGGCGGTGGAGTCAACTCTTCCTACTTGCGTTGTTTGGAGGAGAGTATTGATCTCACAGTGTGATATGCTAACACTAGAAGATGTTAGTACTTGTAGTCTCTTTTTTGATCATCAATAAAGAAGGTTTTCTTTCTTCATCTACTTGTTCTACGATTATCTACACCTATCTACTGTGTGTCGCCAATTGTATCCGTCATGTTGACTTAAAGACCAGGGAAGCCATATCGCCCTTCTGATGCCCTGGACAGGATAAATCCTTCTAGGAGGATCTCCTCGAAGACCAGGATAAACAGCATGGCATTCTTGATGCCCTGGCCGGGACTCACCCCCCGTTAGGAAGGATCTAGTATGTAAGAGCATAGTTGCCCTACGGATCAAACCTCAGCCGGGCACCACCCCCCGCTGAGAAAAGTCTGGATAGTAAGTGCATAGTTGCCCGCCAGATCAAGGCCTTATCCGGGTACCACCCCCCGCTAAGAAAGACTTGGTGCTAAAGTGGCCTTAGTTGCCTACTAGGATCTTGTTGCCAGTAAGACCGCCTTATTTTCGCCAATAATCGCCTGAAGACCAGAAAGGACCATATGGCCTTCCTACTGCCTTGGCTGGGTGCCACCCCCCGTCAAGAGGAGTCTGGTAAGCAAGGACATAGTCTACTGCCAGATAAAGGCCTTGGCCTGGTACTACCCCCCGCTAAGAAAGAACTGGTCCTAACATGGCCTTAGTCGCCTACCAGGATCTTGCTGCCAACACGTTCTCCATCACGTTCTCCACGGTACCAATATTCCCAGAGCAGGAATGTGAGGTATCCTGATTTGCCAAATTTATTCGCCGAGGCACCAGATCCCTGCAAACGGGAATGTGAGGTTCCCTGTTTCGCCAGAATATCTACCTAGAGACCTAGGTTCCTTGAAGTAGGAAGGCTAGGTACCTTGTTATTCGTCGAAGTACCAAGATCCCTGCAAACAGGAATGCTAGGTGCCCAAATTTGCCAGAATATTCGCCATAATACCAAGATTCCTAAAATATGAATGCTAGGTGCCTAGATGGCAAGATGATTCGATGGAACATTCATCATCATTAAGGAACCAAGATTCTTAGAACTAAAGTGCGAGGTACCATGGTACCGGTCACCTGCTGTTTCTCTACTTTACTCTCATTAGGGTCCTCGCATTACCAAGTATTGATAAAGTCAAGTTTATGTTGGGGACTATTGTTGAATCTATGCTACAATCAGAAGCGTGCGACTGAATTTGATCAACAGATATAGATGGAAATGGGTTTTCTTTTCATTGATCAAATCAGGGAACGCAACCCTTATTTTAAGCTACATAAAAGATACAAGAGAGAAAATGACAAGAAAATAAACTGGAAGTCTAGAAATGCCAGCTTCCTCTTTAACTTCTCGCCTGCTTTCTTGATCTGCCTACCTAGCAACATCGATCTTAATCAGAACTTATGTTGACGATGCTGCCACAAACCCCAGAGGCAGGAACAGAGGCCGTGTTGGGGTTAGTACAAATAAGGGGGGCATAGGGACAGTCCTGAGACCCCCCCCCCCCCCCCCCACGTCCAAGAAGCAACGGGGAACGAAGCTACAACTCACCCGGGTAATGTCTACTCCATTGGCAAGGCTGCAGCACCAGAGCCCACCATTCATCATGATCTTGGGAATCGCTACCATTCCTATTTCTCTGGTAGTTAATTCCACCAAGCACAGCTCCTTCCATAATACCAGGCATCCCGCTAGTCACAGAGCTGACATCTCCTTCTCCTCCCATAGTGTTAGTTGATATGACGATCATTGGTCAACCTATTGGGGGTTGCCTACTAAAAGGGAAAGGAAATTGTCTGAAGACCCGTCTAACAGATAAAGGGTATTTATAAAAGGAGAGATCGAGTATCGAGAGCGAGACGATAAGATCATTTATAGACACAACACTCGATATATGGGAAAGGGTAGCTTCATAAAGTGTGCCCCCCTGAAGCTTAATGCTTGAAGCAATCGAACCTGTCCTGGACTGACACTTGGAAGAACAGTTGAATACAGAATTCGAACCAATAATTCCCACGTGGGAATTCATAAAAAATATGGACCACGATCTATATCTATTTGATGTTTTGGTACCCCTCTCAGAGAAATCAATATATCAACTACACTAAATCGGGCACAATAGAGGGTGGGTCGCCGAACCTCCACCTAGGTACCAGGATTCCTCGAAGAGCAAGCTTTTATGGAATCGAAATTACATCGAAGACCCTACTTCAGATTAAGGCGAGTTCAACCTAGAGTGAAATAAACTACACATGCATGAAGTTAAGGAAAAATAATAAGTTCTCATTTTACAAGAAGATAAATTGACTAGGTACTACTGGGTAGGGGATCAAGCTGGATCATGCATCCTCCTGCTTCTGATTGGCCGCCTTCTCTCCAGTTTCACCAGTTAAAGTTTCTCCCCGTTCAGCACTAGACACAACCCCGCCTGCTTCTTGGGTACCCCCCGTAACCAAAAGCTCCACTTGGGATAGATCGCCCCGAAGTTCTCCTGTTGCTGCTTGGTTAGAATCTCTTCCAATTTCCTTGATCAAAGCAACCTGACCTTCCTCTACCAGGGCAGGTTCAGAAGATAAGATAGGCGAGGTAGATTCTCCATCATCAATAGCAGGCTGATCCCCTACCTCATTGACGGACTCCGATGGAGGGGTTGAAGGGGCATGAACCCCTCCCTCAGCCTGAGCCATACCAGCCTCAGGAACCTTCAAATTGGGAGCTGCTCCAGCATTGCTTGGTGGAAGAAGGGAGATAAAACTCTGGTCTGCACCTCCTACCACTCCACTAGCTCTAGCAACCTGGGAGGGTCTAGCCATATCAGAAGGTGCTGCTCCCGCCAATTCACTAGCCTTTGCCATAATCTCCTCCCGGTTCCACCCAGCGATGGGACTTAGATCAAACAGAGGAGGGAGAGCTAGAGCCACCTGGTAGCCAGCAAAAAAGTAACCATCCCCGAAGGCGGTGTCTAGTTGAGCATCCGGGTTGGCCACGCTACCATGAAGGGATTGAAAATCTTTCTCCAGCTCCGTTACTCGTCCCGTAGCAACATCCCTCTTCTTCTTGCGGTGAAGGGACCTGAGCCTTTCAATATCCAAAGCATGCTGCATCCTCTACATGTCAACATTTGCCTCATCCGCCTCCTTCTTAGCATTATCCAGAGACTGGTTCAAAGCTTCCACGCCTCTAGCAGCCTTAGCGAGCTCTTTCTTAGACCTCTCCAGCTCGGCAGTGGAACCTCTAACTTGCTCCAAGAGGGAGCCGACTTGTTGGCTCATGGCCACGTTGAACTTAAAAGCCTGACAAGAACAAAACACTAGTCAGGATATCTCCCACGCTTAATTGGGATAGAAGACTGAAACAAGACAACTTACCTCAGCCAGAAGATCAGATTCCCTTCTAATTAGCAGCTCGGTGGGCATGGCCATCATGACACCCAAGCTCCCACTTGGGCAGGAGGCAATGAAGGGGGCCAAAACTTCATCCTGGCTGCTGTCCTTCTACCTCGATCGTGCCTTATCCCGAGGTACCACCCGCCTCGCCATAGTAGGGTCAGAACTTTTCTTGACCGGTTTAGATTGACCAGTTTCCATAATGGGAGAAGTAGAAGGAGTTGAAGCAGTAGCATCAGTAGCACTGGCAATATTGACTAGTCCGATGGGTGACGTATTCTGCACCCGACCAGAAGCACCTCGATACCTCCCCACTCTAGCTGTAAAGGCCTTCAGTGATCTAGCCGAGACAGAGGGATGGGGAGCCGGTGATCAGATACCCAAACCTGGACCCTACCAGATCTAGCAGATATGCCAACTCCTGTATTGAGACCAGAGCTAGCAAGAAGCCTGACAGGGGAGGTTGGAGGAGAATCAACGATGCCCCCAACTTGGTTGAGTTCCACCTCAGGGACCGGTGGAGGTACTTATGAAACTACCAAGACAGCACAAGTTAAAACCAGCAGAATTAATAAAGCAGTACAACAAAAGTAAAATCAGAAAGGTGTTTACCAGGAAGTGCGTCAGAAATTCGGAGGGAATATTTCACCCTCCCTGCATCGAAAGCATCTGAGGTAGGATACTACAGGTTGATATATTTTCCGGCCATAATGGCCTTCATAATCTTCTCTGACTCAGCAGAGAGCTTACCCATCTCCAACGGAGGTTTCCTGCTAAAGCAGGTAGGAACCTTGAACTCAGTTCCTCCAATGTGAACCGAGCTGCCCCATTCGCCCTTGATGATGACCCATTCCTCCCTCCAGGAGGTATCCTTCTTTGTGGCCCCTGGTACCACAAGTTTTAAGTTATTCTTCGCCCGAGCATAGAACTGCCCCTTCGAACTCGGGACGTTGGCGGCAATCTGAAACACATACCCGAGCTCGTCCGGTCCCGGTTCCGGCTCAATGTTGTCCCTCGCACACTGTTCCCTCTATAGAACTAGAAACCCCACCAGGTGCCTTCAAAACCCTGGTTTCAGTTGAAGAGGGGCGAGCTACAAGGCGTACAGCGCCCTACGCAAGGTAGGGTAAAGAGGTAACCTGACCCCATTGTCGAAGGCAGCCGTATGAATCAGAAGCTCACCAGGAGTGAGAGAATACATATAATACCCGGGCGGGGGTATGGTAACCAAGATATCCTTAGGGATATTATAATCCCTCCGCAAGCGCTTCACAGTGTCCGAAGTGCTGGTAGAATCAGGGACACACCTATACTCGTAAGGAAGGGCGAGTATCCTCCCTACGGTGTCTGTAACCTCGCTAGACCGGTCATCGACTACCTTAGTAGCGGCTCTAGTTTCTCCACTCGACTCTCGATCGATATCAACCGAAGTATCGGGATTGTTTGAAAAACCCATCCCAATTGCCATATTCTGGTTGGAACGCCGGTGTTGAAAGGGAACATCGTCCCCGCTATCACTGTCGACGTGTGCCCTTTTTCTAGGGGCAAGGATTTCGCTGGCCGCCACATCACAGCCAAACAACTGCTCGATACTATCGCCATCAGGGGAAGACATATTCACAAAGTCGAGGTTTCTCAGAAAAGGAAAAGCTTGAAGATCAACGAAGAGAAAGTTAGGTTTTTTCTTTCAAAGATTCTTGTTCGGGAAGATTTGCTTAAGTGAATACACCTTGAGGAAGTGGGGTTTATATAGAAATAGCTACTTGTAAAGGGCAGAGAAGGTAATCAATGCCGCAAGAATATTAGCGACGTGGAGGGAACGGTTTTGGGAAACGTGCGCCCCCAGAAAATTTCCTTCTTTGAATTTGGCCTATCCTGGTCAGCCACGTGGAAGACTCATTTAAATCAACGTGCTAAGAGAAAATTCCCTCCTACGAGATGATTGTGAAAAATTCTCCAAGTATTATTTATCCTGACTCTAACCCCAACCTCATAGCGGCGTTCAAGTCAGGGGGACTTCTGTTAATAGGGTTTTCTAACAAGGGACCAAAGGAGAATTTTCCAATAGGGACTATTAAAACTATGCAAGCCCTTCCCCCAGCTTGCCCGGATGCTCAATCTGTAAAGAGGGTCCATGGCTAGCAGTCTTCCGACCAATTGTCGATCTCTGATGTCTTTCCAGGAGTCTCATTCGGTGCTGAGGGATCCTCTTGATCTGGGAGTGCTGAAAATTCTGCCACGAAGTCAGCCAAAGCCTGTGCCTTAATCGTGGTCTGGGGCTTATACTTTAAATCGAATTGAGTGAGCTCTAGGGCCCATAAGACTAGCCTTCCAGACACGTCTAGTCTTTGTAAGAATTGGCGGAGAGGTTGGTCCGTCACCACCGCTATTGTGTGAGCTTGAAAGTAGGGACGGAGCTTCCTCGCTGAGATCACTAGAGCATAAGTGAACTTTTCCAGGAGAACGTAATTCCTCTCTGACTTGGTTAAAGCATGACTCACATTGTATATGGGTCTTTGAAAACCATCGCCACACTCCTTGGTCAAAGCTCCGCTTACTGCAGTTTCTGAGATGGCCAGCTAGATCTGCAGCTATTCTCCGAAACTGGCTTGAGTAATAACGGTGGGCTTGTTAGGTATTCTTTCAAGGCTTGGAAGGCTTGCTCACTCTCCTGACTCCACTTCATGTTTTTCCCTTGTTTGATGGCTTTGAAGAAAGGGAGACATTTATCGGTGGAGCGAGCGATAAACCTGTTGAGCACCGCTACACGTCCAGTCAGAATTTGTACCTGTTTGAGCGATGTTGGGGATTCCAGGTCATAGATAGCTTTCATTTTTTCTGGGTTGGCCTCTATGCCTCTCTCATGAACCATGAAGCCTAGAAACTTCACCGCTGTTACCCCGAAGGCACACTTGGAGGGGTTCAACCGCATCTGGTTTTCTCTCAGTATGAGAAAGGTCTTGCGAAGGTATATGAGTGGCCAATTAGATACCTAAATCATTCAATGCATGTTCATACCAAAAGAGATATATGAGTGGCACTCCTATTCTATATGACATATTATCATACAATAACAAATATTGTAATATTTATACATAAAAATAAATAGCCACAATTTTGGTCCATCCTAGAAAAGCATGTAAATTACAATTGTACGGAATACAAAAAACTCCTTTCTTGGCGAGCAAGACTTCAAGCGACCATCTCGCGCACGTAACTCGCGCACCCGAAGATCACCAAGCAGCCCATGCGCACGCCTAGCCCATGCAAGGGCATGAGCTGCCGCATGGCCAGCCCATGCATGGGTTGTGCGCGCTGCTGCACCGCAACAAGTGCAACTGCAAGCTTGGTTGCGTGCGCGCGGGTGCCAAGCTCGGTTGCGGATGCTCCAATTTCTTCAAATCTTCCAGCCTTCGAATCTTGAATATATTACAACTTATTTTATACAATAAAATACTGCATAAATTTTTTTTTATTTAAACTACTGCAGTATATTTTACAAATAAAAAACTGCACTTATTTTAATACAATAAAAAACTGCACTAAATTTTAATACAATAAAAAACTGAATTATTTTTACAATAAAATTAATAAGAACTTAGCAACTACCAAGAAGGAATTATGGCGATAATAGACCACCCTTCTTGTTACAATTCCGAAACAAAAAATACATTGAAATTCCAGGACCAAAATCGAGCAATAACAATTCAATTTATAACAACATATATAAATCCATACATTCCACATGTAATTATATATGCGAATACCTAGAGTGCCATCTCTTTCTAAAACATGCATAATCACAATAAAAAGAAATAGATTCACGTATATATACGTTAATTAATTAAAGGGTACAACCAGGCTCTGATACCAATTGTAGGGAAAATTTAACTAAAAACCGCAGCGGAAGGCGAAAAAATAATTTTCGTATAGTTTAAAATTTTTCTAAAGATTTGAACCTTAACCCTTTAATTAATTAAACTCAAATATACGGTTAGAGTTAAATACCTCTTGTCGCGTGATCCGATTGACTTACGTCGATGGTAATCCGCAAGATCTTCAATCCTAGCACGTACGTGAATCACCTAGGAGTGTGGTCTCCCTTTTTCTTTGAATTGCTTACCTTAGAATGGATGTATGGAATTTCTGATCTTGATCTTCAATAGTAAAACACCAAGAGCCTAAAAAAATAGTTCCGGTCACTTTTGAATTCACAATCAATATGATTGAAACTCGCGTAACCCTAAATCAAAAGTGTGCACAAAACCTTTTGATGTTAAAGGCTTGTAAGTCCACTATCGAATGAGAACTTATTTTCTTTTTCTCTCTTGGCCGAAAATCTATGTGTATAGAGTAGGATTTTTTATTTTCAAAACAAACAAAAAACTCTCTCTATTTTTCTTCCTAGGTGGCCGAAAATTCATAACCTTATATTTATAGGTTGGCCGAATTTTCTCCTTCACCAAGTAGGGTTGGCCGAATTCATTGAATAGGAAATCTAGGGTTGGTTAATTTCCTTACTTGAAAAGGAATTATCCTTTTCCCTAATTCCTATCAATTCAAGAATCCTAACCCTTGTAGGACTAGTGGTGGCCGAATTCTTTGTATAATAAGGAGTGTATGTGGACTTAATCCTTACCACATTAGAACTCCTTTCATTTAAAAGAATTCCAACCTTAATCCAACACATAGTATTTAATTTACTGATCAGGAAAAGATTTTGATTTAAACTATTAATTAATTAATTCCCAGTTAATCAAAACAATAAAATAAAATAATATCTTGGGCAATTTTATTTAGCCTTGCCGCCCACACCATATATATATGGGCCCAATATTATTTTTCTTATTTTATTTAATCCATTAGACTCTAAATAAAAGCCCACATGTGAACTAAACTTATTCTTACTAAAAGAAACAAGCTTACATGTCTCCTTTTAATATATTAATATAATAGTGCAGCCCATTAAATAAATAATAGACATATTATATTCTTAATATATTAAATGCAATTCTAGATGGACCCATAAATTGGTCCGGTAGAATATATCAAGTGATCCATGCAAGTACGTGTGGATTGTGGATCTTGGTGTGCTATCTAAATTTAAGCTTCAATAGACATAACCTAATCACAATCAACAAATGATTCACTTAGGTCCGATCTATTAATTTTAACTCATTCCACTAAAGAGATAAAATTGAACTCTTAAATAAAGATAGAATAAGGAGATGTTTCTCATTCATACCCTAGACAATCTTATAGGAGATGGTGTATCCTCGTGAATAATATCAGTAATCGCCAAGAGCTCATAGACCGCCTATAGCTCTCCAAGTTACCATATTTCATTATATGACCACATTTTGAACTTGGATATTTTGACTTGTCCAGAAGCCATGTCTTCAATAATCATTATTGAAAACTCAACGTTGAGATTTAATATCCAATACCTCAAAACATCCATATGATGATACTATACTCTCATTTAATAAATGGAGCCACGATGTCCATATCTATAAATGAAGTCCTCTATCGATTAACAAATGAATACCACCAAACTATCGAGGATAGACTATGCTATATAATCGTACTCATTGATAGCTCAAATGATAACACTTGCAACCATAAGTCCATCATTTATCTCAGGTTTTAGATAGACTCTTCGATTGTCCTGATAATGAAAAGACTTATATCTAGTGACGGTTCTGGATAAAGTATTTCATTGTGATCCAGTTCAATGCACCCAGTGCACTAGATTCTTTTACTCAAAAACCTTTCGATGATTTTAGACTCATCATAACCCATTTGATCCCACTCAAATACTAGTAAAAGAATTCTACAACTTTATCAAGATAGAGGTGCCCAACCTTTAACTTAAGTTGTGAACGTTATTCAAGACTAACTAAAGAATTGTGTCTACTTCATACATATCCGGATGTACAAACAATTCTTCATATCTCATAGTCTTTTGACCTTATGATTATTTACCTTGACAATTATAATTATAAATGCTATAAGATTTTGCAGAATCAGAAATCACTTTATTTATATGAAAAGATTGTCAATTACAATATTACACTCTTGCTATTGAGCATAATCCTAACAATCTCCCACTTGCGCTATAGCAAATGTGTCATATCTCTCATTACCATGTTCTCTAGGTGCCCATCAAAACTCTTCTGAGGTAGAGCCTTTGTGAAAGGATCTGCTAGATTTTCTGCCGACGCGATTTTGGTAATCGTCACGTCTCCCCTATGAACAATCTCCCTTAAAAGATGATACTTTCTTTCAATGTGTTTTCCTCTCTTATGACTTCTTGGTTCTTTCGAATTAGCCACTGCTCCACTGTTGTCACAGTAGATAGTGATCTGCTTATTCGCACTAGGAACTAATTCTAAGTCAATCAAGAATTGGCGAAGCCAAACAGCCTCCTTGGCAGCTTTGCATGCAGCTACATACTCTGCTTCCATGGTGGAGTCAGCAATACAAGATTGCTTGATACTCCTCCAAATGATTGCTCCTCCTCCAAGAGTAAACACAGATCCTGATGTGAATTTTCTAGAGTTAGAATCCAATTGAAAATCAGAATCTGTATACCCAACAGGGATTAAATCCCCTCCAGAGTATACAAGCATATTATATTTCGTTCTCCTAAGATACTTGAAAATATAATTGACTGCCGTCCAGTGATCAGGACCAGGTTTCGATTGAAACCTGCTAACTATGCCAACAGCAAAACAAATATCTGGTATAGTACAGAGCATTGCATACATGAGACTTCCAACTGCCGAGGCATATGGAATTCTACTCATGAATTACTCTTCATGCTCATTCTTAGGAACTTGTTCCTTAGAAAGTTTGATTCCATGCCTAAAAGGTAACATACCTTTCTTGGAATCTTACATGGAAAACCTAGACAAGATTTTGTCTATGTATGAAGCTTGGGATAGTGCAATCGTTTTATTCTTTCTATCCTTTATTACTTGGATACCTAGAATAAAACTTGCTTCTCCTAAGTCCTTCATATCAAATTGTTTTGCTAACCATTCTTTTACTGATGTCAATACTCCCACATCGTTTCCAATAAGTAATATATCATCTACGTAAAGAATAAGGAAAACCAATTTGTCACCTTTGATCCTTTTGCATACACAAGGTTCCTCAAGGTTCTGCAAAAATCCAAAACCTTTTACAGCTTGGTCGAACCTTATGTTCCAGGATCTGGATGCTTGCTTTAATCCATAAATTGATTTCTGCAACTTGCATACCTTTTCTATTTGGACCTTTTCAATGAATCCTTCTGGTTGCATCATATAGATGCTTTCGTCAAGACTTCCATTAAGGAAAGCTGTCTTGACGTCCATTTGCCAAATCTCTAAATCTAAAGATGCTGCAATGGATAAGAGTATCCTAATAGATTTAAGCATGGCCATAGGAGAGAAGGTTTCCTCGTAATCGATACCTTCTTTCTGTGTGTAACCTTTAGCTACCAATCTAGCTTTACAAGTTTCCACCTTTCCATCCATACCTCTTTTCCTCTTGTATACCCACTTGCACCCAATGGGTTTTATCCCTTTAGGCAAGTCTACAAGGGACCAGACTTTGTTATCGAACATGGATTTAATCTCAGATTGCATTGCCTTTTGCCAATGGTGACAATCAACATCCTCCATTGCTTCCTTGTACGTGTAGGGATCATCGTCGTCAGGGAGATTCTCAACAGATTCTCCTAGACCAATGTATCTTTCAAGTTGGGTTCGAACCCTCCCATTATGACGAGGAATGGTAGGTTGTTGATATATATTGCAGTTTGTAGAGCATATCCCCAAAAAGAAATAGGAAGTGTTGAATAACTCAACATAGACCTAACCATGTTCAAAAGAGTTCTATTTCTCTTTTCTGCTACCCCATTTTGTTGAGGTGTACCTGGTGCAGAAAACTGAGAAACTATCCCATTATCAATAAGATATTGCTGAAACTCACCAGATAGATATTCTCCACCACGATCAGATCTCAAGATTTTTATGCGTTTCTCAAGCTGATTTTCTACTTCAGCTTTGAATGCTTTGAACATGTCAAAAGCATCTGACTTATGTCTCATGAGATACACATAACCAAATCTTGAGTAATCATCTGTGAAGGTGATGAAGTATTCATATCCACCTTTAGCTTGAATGCTCATAGGACCACATACATTAGTGTGTATTAGTCCTAAACATTCAATGGCTCTTGCACCTTTGGTATTGAATGGCCTTTTGGTCATTTTACCTTCCAAACAAGATTCACAAGTTGGTAGATCATCAACCTTTAAGTCACTTAAAGGTCTGTCACATACCAATCTTTTAATCCTATTAAGGTTAATGTGACCTAGGCGTAAATGCCAAAGGTAGGTTTCATCTTTTGATAATTTTACTCTTTTATGATTAGGTTCTGTTATTTCTGTGTCTAACGAGTGAGAGATATTTCTATGCAAAAAGAATAGACCGTTTTCCAATGTACCTTTGCAAACAATTTTGTCATTCTTACTAATAATAAAAGCTTTATTAAAAGTAAACGAATATCCAAATTTATTTAAACAAGAAACTGAAATTAAATTCCTCTTGAATTGAGGTACATAATAAACGTCTATTAAATCTAAATGCCTACTAGAATCTATAATAACTCTAATATCTCCCACTACGCTTGCAGACACTAACGATCCGTTGCCCAAGCGCAAATTGATTTCGTTCTTATTCAGCCTTCTCCTTTCTTGGAACCCCTGTAAGGAATAACAAACATGATTAGTGGCTCCAGAGTCTATGATCCAAGAATCTGTAGAATCTGCCAGAAAACATGTTTCAAGATAATTAATATTACCTTCTTCCTTCTTGTTCTGGGACTTTGGGCAATTTCTTTTCCAATGTCCCTTTTCACCACAAATGAAGCATTTCCCTTTGATCTTGGTTACTTTCTTGGTCTCCTTCTTGGTAGGCCCAAGTTTCTTTTTCTTCTATTGTTTCTTGACCTTCTGACGGGTCTTAAGAGTAGCAACTTTACCAACCATATGAATCTCTTGACCTTTGCTTTTCACAAGGATCTTTTCAACGCTTTGAACATCTTGCATCAGGCCCTGCAAGGTGTATCCTTTTTGTTCAAGGTGTAGTCCAACTTGAACTGATCAAAGGAATCAGATAGTGAGTTGACAACCATGTCAATTTTGGTCTCACCATCTATCTCAGTGCCATTTAATTCTGCAATATTTAGATGTGCTATGACTTTCATCATATGATCTTTCACAGCCTGTCCAGGTTTCATCCTAAGATTCATAAAAGCAGTCACTGCCTCTCTCTTAGTCGTCCTGGACCTCATAGCAAACATCTCTTCCAAAGACATCATAATATCAGCAGCAGACCCCATTCCTTCTTGCTGCTGTTTCAACACGTCGGAGATAATAGCCATAATGTAACATTTGGCCATATCATCTGAGGTCTTCCACTGCTCATACTCATCTCTTTGCAAAATACTTGATTCATTATTAGGAGGAGGTGGTTTAGGAGTAGTTAGAACAAACTTATGTTTTTCACTTTGCAGCAACAACCCAATTTTCCTTTTCCATGTGACATAATTATCTCCAGTTAAAGTGTTATCTTTCAAGATGTTCATAAGTGATGGGGTCATGATTTCTGAATAAAACAAAAAGCATATATAAGTAAATAATCATGATAAAGCACTTTCGAATATTTATCTTGAATTAATTAAATAACTCAATCGTGAAAAATTCATCGGTGATCCAACACCCATAAATGTTACGCCTCCTTCGGGAGTTCGCACCATTTACTAGTTGGACTAGGTCCCACCTAATTGTTAACATAACAACTAGCGTTTTCAATTTTAGCCTTGCAATTTTATTAACAAGAACTCTCGGGAGGATATTAATAAAATTACAGTGAGTGTGTTACCAAGATATCGACCCTCAATTTTCTCTCACGAAAATCCCTCCTCTGGGAGTAGATCTCGTTTGAGTCAATTGTCTAGTCTATCCTTGTTAGGAAGTATTTTGCTAAATTCCATTTATGGACGCCCCTCGGGGGGATTACCAATAAATAATAAAGCTCAACTAACCTTGGAGGCCATAGGTGTTCTAACACACCTTCTCCCACTCAATTATTTTAGGCGTGTGATTAAATTCCAAAGAATGATTTTACCAAGTTATCTAGATGCCAATTAGATACCTAAATCATTCAATGCATGTTCATACCAAAAGAGATATATGAGTGGCACTCCTATTCTATAAGACATGTTATCATACAATAACAAATATTGTAATATTTATACATAAAAATAAATAGCCACAATTTTGGTCCATCCTAGAAAAGCATGTAAATTACAATTGTACGGAATACAAAAAACTTCTTTCTTGGCGAACAAGACTTCAAGCGACCATCTCGCGCACGTAACTCGAGTGGATTGTGTGGATCAAGTGATCCATGCAAGTACGTGTGGATTGTGGATCTTGGTGTGCTATCTAAATTTAAGCTTCAATAGACATAACCTAATCACAATCAACAAATGATTCACTTAGGTCCGATCTATTAATTTTAACTCATTCTACTAAAGAGATAAAATTGAACTCTTAAATAAAGATAGAATAAGGAGATGTTTCTCATTCATACCCTAGACAATCTTATAGGAGATGGTGTATCCTCGTGAATAATATCAGTAATCGCCAAGAGCTCATAGACCGCCTATAGCTCTCCAAGTTACCATATTTCATTATATGACCACATTTTGAACTTGGATATTTTGACTTGTCCAGAAGCCATGTCTTCAATAATCATTATTGAAAACTCAACATTGAGATTTAATATCCAATACCTCAAAACATCCATATGATGATACTATACTCTCATTTAATAAATGGAGCCACGATGTCCATATCTATAAATGAAGTCCTTTATCGATTAACAAATGAATACCACCAAACTATCGAGGATAGACTATGCTATATAATCGTACTCATTGATAGCTCAAATGATAACACTTGCAACCATAAGTCCATCATTTATCTCAGGTTTTAGATAGACTCTTCGATTGTCCTGATAATGAAAAGACTTATATCTAGTGACGGTTCTGGATAAAGTATTTCATTGTGATCCAGTTCAATGCACCCAGTGCACTAGATTCTCTTACTCGAAAACCTTTCGATGATTTTAGACTCATCATAACTCATTTGATCCCACTCAAATGCTAGTAAAAGAATTCTACAACTTTATCAAGATAGAGGTGCCCAACCTTTAACTTAAGTTGTGAACGTTATTCAAGACTAACTAAAGAATTGTGTCTACCTCATACATATCCGGATGTACAAACAATTCTTCATATCTCATAGTCTTTTGACCTTATGATTATTTACCTTGACAATTATAATTATAAATGCTATAAGATTTTGCAGAATCAGAAATCACTTTATTTATATGAAAAGATTGTCAATTACAATATTACACTCTTGCTATTGAGCATAATCCTAACAATCTACACTACTACCCGTATCTATGAGCACGCGATGGACCAGATAGTTGGCAACCTGTATTGTGATCACCATGGGATCATCATGAGGTTGCACGGTGTTGAAGACATCTGCTTCAGTGAAAACAATCTGTGCTGACTGGTGGGGTTCCATCGGGCTCTGGCTGACCTTAAACACTCCCCAGCTTTCTTCGATGCGGGGAATCTTCCTTGCATTTTTTTTTCAGGAATTATTGGAAGTGCCAGCCAGTGTGGGACCTCCGCTGATGGTGTGTATCACCTGGATCTGTTGCATTAAGTCAATCTATTCCCCCTTTCTCTTCTCCACATCCTCACGGATCTCAGCTTGTACCTCCCTTCCAGTCCGAATATTATCTTTGATCTACTGTAGAAACTCAATCAAGCATCCCCCCTTATCAGGGCTTCAATCTGGTTGCGTAAATTATAACATTCTGAAGTGTTATGGCCCACGTTTTCATAGAAGTCGCAATACTTGTACCGGTTCCTCCTGTCAACTGGGGCTTTCATGGGAGCAGGCTTTTGAAGTAGCCCCTTGTCTCGTATAGCAAGGTAGACTGTTTCCCTGGAAGCATTCAAAGGAGTGTAGTAGTCATACCCTTTCTTCCCTCGCATTATGGGGGCCACGGTCCTGGGAGGTGGCGAAGCCCGAGGAGGGGTTCGTTTTGCTTGATATTTTTCTTGCCTGTGCTGAGGAGCGAGAATGCGATAGGTCGACCTATTGGGAGGTTTATTCTGAGCTTTCTGAGTTGGCTCAAACTTGGGGGCTTTTTTTTTCAAACGCTTCACCGTTCTCATGTCGTCGTGTTCCATCTCGACTTTGAGTTGCTCGTCGATCTCGACCTGCTTAAGAGCCCGATCGTAGGCCTCCTGGTAAGTCTCTGGAGGTCTCTTGGCGAAGGAGCGGAAAAGCTTTCCCACCCATAGGTTTCGCTTGAAGTTGGCGAGAGTTTCTTTCTCGGTGAAAACTCTCATTTGTATGACTTCTTTGTGAAAACGTTCCACGTACGATCGAAGTGTCTCACTTCGTTCCTGAATCACATATTGGAGTTGTATGGGATCTTTCGGACGAGGTTTGACCTCTTGGAACTGCAAGTAAAAATCTGTTAATAACTTCGTGAAAGAGTCCACGCTACCAACGGGCAGCTTCCTGAACCAAGTTTTAGCGTAGTCGGTTAAGGTCGTTGGAAACATCCTACACATAGCTGCTCTGGTAGTGTTCTGGACGTCCATCTGTTAAACGAAGCTCCCCAGGTGGCTTAGAGGATCTTCCGTTCTGGAGAACTTGTCTGCTGGCCTTTTAAATTTTGGTGGGAGCTCCGCTTCTCGGATCCTCCTAGTGAAGAGAGCGTTCATCTCACTCAAGGGATCCATTTTTTCCTCATTATTCTTTCCTTTTCTTATCTCCTGGACCTCCTTCTGTAGCTCTGCCAGCTGATCCTTCAGTCGCTTGATCCCAGGTTTCTTTGAATTGACCTCGGATTCTTCACTATTGTAAGAACCTCATTTTTATGATTGGCTTATTTCATGACAAATCACATTGGGGATATTTCTGTAATGGGTAGCTTAGGTATTATTGTGGTTCTTCATCAACAAGCTTCCAAGATCCCATAGTGCTTCAAGAGAGGTAGTTTACTTGACTTGACTCTTTTGAAGAGATTTTAGTTGCACACACTCACTTGCATGTATTATATTCTTGATTACATGCTATTGAATGATGCATTGTATGCCATCCATCACACTCCACACTTGCACATTTTTGCATATTAGATTAGTGTGTTGATTCTGCCTGGAAAAGAGGATTTTCCTCTTTACCGCGGTGCAGGTCGCTTGCTGGGCACCTGCCTCCGTCACGGTCCCAACAGCGGTTGGTTCCAGAAGGTGCATGCGTTAAAGACCATGGTCTGTGCACTTGTATGCACAGCGGTCCATACCGAGGTATACTTCAGTAGGCCTCTGCTGCCTAGACCTCGGCCTGTGCTCTGCATGCACAGCGGTCCCCAACGCGGTGTTGTCCAGACGGTGCACCGCTGCTTGTACCGCGGCCTGAGCACTTACCCTAGCCGCTGTCCAGCAAGCGGTATTGACGGGATTTTGTTTCCCAAGCCCAAAATGACGCAGTTTTGTCTAGGGTATCTATATATATGTTCTCTTCTTCCCCCACTCGTTTTAGAGCTTCATGAACCCATTTTTATGAGAGAGAACAACCCCTAGAGAGAGAAAGCTTCAAGCTTTGTTCCTTGACTCTCCAAACCCAAAACCCATCATCTTCATGCATTTCTAACCATCTTTAAGGCATGGGTCTTTATCATTAGTTGACTTGGTAAGTTGAACAAAAACTCCATCTTTATCATTTGTTCATACTTTCCAAGATTGTGTTTTTATTGCATTTATTAGTTGATTAAATGCTAGGACTCTATTAAATGCATCTATTTATGAGATCCTTTGTATGCTTGGGTTTGTATTGTGATAGCTTACATTTAGGACATATTTGCCCTCTAGCTAATTAGGACTCATTGATTGCATTTGTTAATTGCATTTATTGTCCTTGCCATGATTAATGACAACATATGTTGATATGGCTTTGTTTGATGACTAGAGTTTAGACTTGCACATCTATATCTAGTTAGGTCTTTATGAGCATTCATATAGACATTGATATCTAGGATTTGTACTTAGTGTCATATTTAATCCCTAGATAAGCATCTAGTGTTGCCTAGCATTATTGGCATTTTGAGTATTCATATATTCACTTAGGTTGTTAATCTCATCTTGAGAGTTAAGTCTTGTGACTACAAGGTGTAGTGCACAAGCAAGTGAAGTCTTGCAACCAAGGTGTGGTTGGCAAGCAAAGTGATCAAGGATTCACTATAAAGTCCCGTTGGGTAGTAGTGGTGGGTTAGTGACCGAGAATGGTGTGACTAGAGGTCAACCTAGGTTGTAAACATCATTAACACGATCCTCAAATCCACTATTGTAATGATGTTTACAACCTAGGTTGTAAACATCATTACAATAGTGGATTTGAGGATCGTGTGTGGCTAGAAGGATAGCCCGTGATTTTTCCCTTTGTTTAAGGGTTTCCAGGTAAAAATCAAGTGTTATTTATTATTCCGCACTTTACACTTGATTTTGTATGTTTGTTTTAATTGGGTTATGTTTAATATTCGAAAAAGTTGGTAATAAGCTATTAACAACCCATTCACCCCCCCCTCTAGGTTGTTAGACACACGCTTATAGTGTATTTTCAACTATCGAGTCTTTCTGATGAACTGGCAACCTCTATCTGGTCCTCTTCATAGACAGGATCCATTTGGGAAGTTTGTCTACTCTCCTCCTCTTGGGCCCGGGCGTTCCTCCTTGATGCAGTTGGGAGGGATAGCTCTCATTGCTCCCGGGTCAAAGCATCTGCGGCAGACTTAACTCGTCTGGGTTGATATTGTGAAGGTCTTTTTGGAACTGGGAGCATGGTTCCCAGCCTATCCCGGATCGAAAGTTAGGGCCCAGACCTGTCTCGAGCTGGCTCTGGAAGAGGAGGTCCCAAGCGATCGAAGGCAGGCTGCCTAGCTCCGAATGTGGACGGCTCTCCCTGATCATTCAGGTTGGTTGGCTGGACCGGGATGCCTTCAGCGAGTAGGCGGATGTGGACGGTTTCCACGAAGGCTGCCGCTTGTTGGTCAAGCGCAGCCTGGCTCACTATAGGGTGGCCAGAAACCCGCACATTAGTTGTTGGGACAGAAGCTTGACTGCCATACCCTGACTTTCTCCCCTTTCTTGGGGCTTTTAGCGTAGGCCTCACAGGTTGTTCCGAAACTCCATGTTTGCCTTGGGAAGAGCGGAGCCTCATAGTTCCACGTAAAACAACGAAAATGTAAATACAAATAGTTGATCTGATTAACTTGGTGTAGGTTTATTACCACAGAAGGCGCCAGAAAGTGTTAACGGAAATTTTGCTCGGGGCAGTAAATCTCAGTTAGCACCCTCGAGATCATTACCACGTAGGTGATGACCAAGGTAGAACATATACATATAACCATGCCGAATGAAATAACAAGGAATACAACGATATTATTAGCTACTCAAGAGAATCAAAAAAAGAAAAGCTTCCTTGACTGATAATATGTGATATACATGTCTCTCTCTCTCTCTCAAATTGCTCTTATTTTTCTCCAGGGTGTCGTTGGGTACTTTTTGTGTGCCTGTCGAATAGTAGTCCCCCTTTTTTTAGAAGGGGGAAGTCCTCCCTTTATACAATGTCTTCATAGGTTTAAACTCATTGATTCCCCCTTGATTTTCTCATCCCTCCCCTCCTTATCGGACGGGATTTTTATCTTTAAATGTCATTGACTTCGAGTTAATTGCTCAGTTGAGGATATCTTGGTAGAAATCAATTTGTTTCCTACTCAGACTCTATTACTTGTTCTGTACGTATGTAACGTCTTTAGGTGCGATCCTGTGTATTTTCAGGTCTAGCCTGTTTTCCCGTAGGGATCTTCGAATATGGCATGTAATGTGGCGGGATACATCAGGTAGTGAGGTCGATCAGTGTTCTAGTCCTGATATAAAGGAATTTCGTCTAGTTAGAAGCTAGGTCTATCCTCCCTTGACCTTTCGAAGCTAGGTGCGGCCTCCTGCGGACACCTTACAATGTCAGCGAGGTACTGGCGAGCTTCTGGAGAGATTATGAGGTAATCCCGACTTCGTGGGGGGATTTCCTATTTTTGGGTTCGGTGATGCGGGCTTGATCTGATCATTCTTGGCTCTAATCCGGATGTTTCTGGAGCCCGTCCTTGTTTCTACGGGGCAGCGCTGTAGCTCGGCTTCGGGTAACATGGTCTCCTGATGGATGATCTCGGGCATGCAGCCAGGCCTAGAGGGTGGAAAATTTCCCTTTAGTCCTTAGCCAATTTTGGCTATTAACAATACTAATTCTGGCTACCTCGGTAGTCTCTGCATCGGTTCCAGAGGGGGAGCTCAACCGAGCTAGTAGAGAGATGATTCCTTATCGCCCTCCTCTATCAGGCTTCCTGCTGGCTCTGAAAGCGAAAGAGGGGTGGGCACCACTGTTTGATCTAGCAGGACCCCGATCGAGGTACCTAGGGCTTCAGCTCCTCTTTTTGTCAGATCGCTGGAAACTTTTACAACCAGAGTGAGGAGGTACCGAGGTGCTCCAAGTTAGGTGCAAGACGTGCCACCCATCACCCTAGTTACTACCGTTGCTGCTACTGCTGCTGATCAACCAGCTCCCTCTGCCTCTCCTGCTAAGGCAACCGATCGATCTACCTAGGTCGAGAAAGGTATGATCCTGCTGCTGCTAACTAGATGGTACCTTGTGATAGGCCTCGATCGAGGTCGAGAGATAATAGCTAGGATGAAGTCTTGGCCAGGTTTGCAGCTTCCTGCCCAGGTGGGAGTTTGGAGGCCATGACTTCCATGCCTATTGATTACATAGTCTCCAAAGGATCTGCTTTTCTGATTGAGGTAAGCCATCTTGTTTGGTCTTTTATCTTGATTTCATAACTGGCAATATTCCAACTCATGTTTTGCACCTGGCAAGTCTTCAAATTTAACGTACCTATGAACCATCAGGTTAACTCCCCCTAGAACCAGGTTAAGGAGGCTAATATTGAGCTGGAAAAGGCCAATGAGAAGCTCGCTAAGGCTGCTAAGGGCATGGAAGTTCTGAACCAGTCCCTAACTAACGCTCAGAAGGAAGTTACTGCGGTAAAGGTAGCTGCTGCGGAAAAGGTAGATAGGGAGTGGATGCAGGACGCTTTGGACACAGAGAGACTCAGGTCCCTTCTTCATAAAGAGGAGAGGGAGATTACGAAGGATAGAGTAGCGGAGCTAGAGAAGGAGGTTCAAGTTCTTCCTGATAGCATGGCTAGCTTGGAAGCTCTGGTGGATACTACCTTTGGGGATGGCTACTTATTTGTTGGTTACTAGGTAGCTCTGGTTCTCTCTCCTCTGTTTGATATGCGGGTAATCGATGGGTGGAACAGGGAGGAGATCATGGCTAAAGCTGCCAAACTAGCTGGGGTTGCTCCCTCTGATGTAGCTAGACCTTCTCATGCTGCTGGGTCGAGTGGAGCGGTAGGTGGTGAAGACCAGAGTTCTATCTCCCTACCTCCACCGGGAAATGTTAGAGCAGATCCCAATCTGAAGGCTCTGGAAGCTGGAGTGGCTTAAGTTGAAGGAGGGGCTTCTAACCCACCTATCTCTCTGCCGAATCCATCGAAGTAGTAGGAAGCCAGCCAGCTTCAAAAGAGAGAGAATCTGCCATACCCATCCCTCCTTCTGATTTTTCCCAGGTAGTGCAGGACCAGGCTGTTTCATCTAAGGAGGTGGGGGAGCATTCTGACCAAATGGTAACAAGGTAGCTTCAGGTCGATCCTTTTCCAGTGGAGCCTCTATTTGTGATAGGTACCCAGGTAGTAGGCAAGGCTCTAACTGGTCTCAAAGATGGAGAGATTCTAACTGGTGGAGCTGGAGAGAAGAAAGCCAACCAGGAACAGGAGAATGCATGATCCAGTTTGATCCTTTACCCAGTCAACTTTATCTTTCCCTAAATTTGTAGCCCGTGATCGGGAGATGGGCTCCTTGATTGATCAATGATGAAACCCTTTTTTCTGTGCTTATCTGGCTATTCTATATGTTTTCCTTTCTTGACTTTTGTTGCATGCTTCTAATTGTGGTATGAAATTTGGACAAGAACCCCCAACATAAATCTGCCTTAACCAAAATTTGGTAATGCGAGGAACTTGATATGAACATGAGTATAGCATGATAAGCGACTTGTACCAGGGTACCTAGCCAATGGACATGTGGACATCTTTCTAGATGTAAGCACTCCTTTGCAAATGGTACCACATATCCTAGTTGATATCACGATCGAGGTACCCGATATCCTTGCATCTAGGATTCTGGTACATAGGTGAATATACTTAATCAAACCTGGTACCTGGTGCTCTTGTTTTAAGGGTTCTGGTACCTAGGCGAACAATTTGGCAAATTTAGATACCTCGCATTCCTGCTTTAGGAATCTCGGTATGTAGGTGAGCATACTGGCAAAAACATTATCAAAATTGAGTGCCTCGTATTTCTGTTCTAGGAATCTTGGTACTTTGGTGAATAATCTGGCGAATTGTGGCACCTCGCATTCCTTTTCAAGAAATCTTGGTACCATGGTGAACAATCTGGTGAATCTAGGTACCTCGCATTCCTATTCTAGGAATCTTGGTACCATGACAAACAATCTGGTGAATCTAGGTACCTTGCATTCTTGTTCTAGGAATCCTGGTACCATGGCGAATAATCTGGCGAATCTAGGTACCTTGCATTCCTGTTATAGGAATCTTGGTACTTTGGTGAACATGATGGCGAACATATTGGCAACAAGATCCTGGTAGGTGACTAAGGCCACTTTAGCACCTAGGTCTTTCAAACCAGACCCTTGATCTGGCAGGCAACTATGCTCTTACAAACCAGACCCTTCTTAGCAGGGGGTGGTGCCCGGACAAGGTTTGATCCTTCAAACAACTATGCTCTTAAGTACTGGATCCTTCATAGCTGGGGGTGGTGCCTGGCTAGGGCATCAAGAGTTCCATGTGGCTCATCCTGGTTCTGAGGAGATCCTCCTGGAGGGACTAACCCAGACCAGGGCATTAGGGAGCTATGTAGCTCTCCTGGTCTTAAGGTGAACATGGGGAGTTTACATAGATAGATGTAGACAAGTGTAGACAGATGTAGATGGAGAAAAGATCTTCTTTATTGATGAATCAAAAGGTGATACAAATACTTATGGTCACTAATAATAACTAGTACCTATTCAAAGCAATTTCGGTCTGTCTCCATTGTAGGTTCTATGGGTAGAACCTCCTCAAATGACCTACGTTCCAGGTGTGGTTGATGGGGTGTCCTTCCATATCCTCTAACTTGTAGGCCCCATTCCGGATTATCATTTTAACTAGTTAAGGACCTTCCCAATTAGGCGATAGTACCCCATCAGACCTCTTCTGGGTATTCTGGGTTACCTTTTTGAGAACCAAGTCCTCTTCCTTGAAGCTTCGGTTCCTGACTTTCCCGAGGAAGTATCGGGCAATCTGGCTTTGGTAGACTGCTACCTTCTCTGCGATCCTATCATGTTTCTCATCTAGGAGGTATAAGTTGGCTCTTCGCTTGTCCTTTTTCCCCCTCTGAGTCGAAATGCTGAACCCGAAAAGAAGTGAGTTTATGCTCGATGGGGAGGACAGCTTCTACCCCGAAAGCTAGTGAATAAGGGGTTTCTCCAGTGGCAGTCATTTTGGTGGCGCGGTAGGCCTATAGTACATCTGAGAGTTCATCTACCCACCTACCTTTCTTCTGTTGGAGCTTTCTCTTTAGTAGCCTCTTAATAGTCTTGTTCATGGCTTCTACCAAGCCATTAGTTTGGGGATGTGCTACGGATGCAAAACGAAGCTCGATTTCCAGGTTCTCGTAGAATTCCTAGAATTTGGCATTGTCAAATTATTTACCCAAATCCGTGATAATGACCATCGGGGTGCCAAATCGGCAGACCATATTCTTCATAATAAACTCAGTCGTGTTTGCCTCTATGATTTTAGAGAGGGGCTCCGATTCTACCCATCTGATAAAATAATCAATAACCACATTTGTGTGCTTCTGTTGACGAGGTGTCGTTGGAAGAGGTCCAATTAAGTCTACTTCCCAATAGGCAAATGGATATGGTGAGCTGATTGAGGACAATCGTTCTAGAGGTAAATGGTGCAAATTGGCCATTTTCTAGCATGGTTCAAGAGATTACACTTACTTCCTTGCATCGTGGTGCAAGGTTGGCCAGTAATATCCCATGCGCAACACCAGGTAAGCTAGCGCTTCTCCTTCGGTGTGATTCCCACGGCCTCTTGAGTGTACCTCTCTGAGTGCCCAGTTTGCATCATCGGGATGTAGACATCTGAGTAAGAGGAGAGATCTTCCTTTTCGGTAAAGGTGTCCTTCCTCCAGGTAGTACCGGACTGAGGTTCTCTTGATCTTACGAGCTTGATTTGGATCTTCAGGGAACTTTTCTTCTTGGAGGTAATCTACGATAAGATCCATCCAGCATGGAAGTTGTTCCTTAGGGTTAACATCTCTTCCTTCTGCTATGCTAGGTCTAGAGATTACCTGGAGAGGTACCCCTTTTGGCAGCGCCTATCCTCCGCTTGCAGCTATCTTGGCTAGGACATCGGCCAGAAGATTTTGTTGCCTGGGTACTTGCTCGATCTTGAACCCCTTGAAGCGGGATACAAGTTCTTGGACATTTTTAAGGTAGGTCACCATGGTATCTCCTTTGGCCTGGTATATACCTGTTATCTGGTTAACTACCAGTTGCGAGCCACACTTAGCAAGGAGGTAATCAGCTCCTAGCTCTAATAATGTTCTTATTCCTGCTAACAAAGCTTCATACTCAGCTACGTTATTGGTGGTGTTAAACTCGAACCTGAAACAATGGCAGCATTCGACTTTTTTTGGATCGGCTAAAACGATTCCACCCCCGCTTCCTACTTGACTGGATGCCCTATCGGTGTATAAGACCCAGGTTTCTCGATTGGTGGTCCAATCTTCAGGTTCTTACTCCTTCTGAGGGGTCAGATCCGAGATTGGGGTGGTATCGTGATCAGGCATTGTACTGAACTCTACCATGAAATCTACCAAAGCTTGTGCCTTGATGGTAGTTCTGGCTTTAAACTTGATGTCGAACTGAGTGAGCTCGATAGCCCATAGTACAAGTCTTCCTGATACATCCGGCCTTTGGAGAAATTGTCGCAGGGGATGATTTGTGACCACCGCGATTGTATGAGATAGGATGTAGGGGCGGAGCTTCCTGGCGGTGGTTATTAATGCAAAAGCGAGCTTTTCTAGGAGAGTGTAATTATTTTCTGACTTGTTCAGGGCACGGCTCACATAGTAGATAGGTCGTTGCATTTCACCTCCATATTCTTTTATCAAGGCCCGACTAACAGCTGTCTCGGACACATCCAGGTACAGCTGTAACTTTTTTCCTGGTACCGGGTTAGCTAGCAGTGGTGGGCTAGCAAGATATCTCTTCATTGATTGGAAAGCTAACTCGCTGTTTTGGTCCCACTTCATATTCTTCCCTTGTTTGATGGCTTTGAAGAAGGGGAATGCACTTATCAATCAATAGTGCTATGAAGCGGTTCAAGGCTGCTATCCGTCCAGTCAGGCCTTGTACCTGTTTGAGCGAGGTAAGAGATTCAAGGTCCATGATGACTTTGATCTTCTCCGGGTTTGCTTCAATCCCTCTCTCATGGACCATAAACCCGAGGAATTTTCCGACTACAACCCCGAAGGCACACTTAGCATAGTTTAACCGCATCTAATTTTCTCTGACTATCTGGAAAATTTGACGGAGGTGATCTGGTGCTGTTCAGCTACCCGGGACTTCGTGATCATGTCATTGATGTATACCTCCATTAACTTTCCTATCAGCTCTTTAAATAAATGGTTGAGTAGACGCTGGTAGGTAGCCCCTGCGTTCTTGAGTCTGAAGGGCATGACCTTGTAACAATATAGGTCATGCCCGGTTATGAAACTAATTTTATCATGATCAATAGGGTGCATCATAATCTGGTTGTACCCCGAGAAAGCATCCATAAAGCTTATGAGCTTGTTACCCGCGGTCAAATCTACCAGCTGGTCGATTTTTGGTAACGGGAACCTATCTTTTGGGCAGGCGCGGTTGAGATTAGTGTAATCAACACACATGCACCATTTCCCGTTCGCTTTGGTCACCATGACTACGTTGGCAATCCATTCGGCATACTGGGACTTCCCTAATGAACTTTGCTTTTAGTAGCTGGTTTACCTCTTCTTGTACTGCGACATTCCTTTCTAGGTTAAAATGCCTCATCTTATGTTTAACCGGCTTGAAGGTAGGATCTATAGCCAACCTATGAGCTGCCAAGGTAACTGGTATCCCCGACATCTCTTCGTGACTCCAGGAAAAGATGTCACTGTATTCATGTAAGAGTTTTACCAGACCCTCATTCACTCTTGTTTCAAGCTTCGAACCTATCCTGACAACCTTTGAAGGGTCATGCTTCCTGATAGATATTTCTTCTAACTCATCTACAGGATGGCCACCGGCCCATCCTCTATCTTCCTCTTTCCTGACTTCCATATTTAGGAATTCTACCACAGGTTCTTTCTCTACTGCATTCATTTCATCTTCAAGGTCCTTTTCTGATAGCTTTTGATCATGCACAATGGTTATCAGTGCACACTACTTGGCAAGCGCAGCTGGGTTGGTAGACACAGCGTAACACTTGCAGGCTGCCTGCTGATCTCCCCGCACCTTGCCTACCTTATCCCCTACCAGGAATTTCAAGACATTATGGTAGATTGACAGGACGCCCTTAAGAGGGCATAAGTAAGGTCTCCCAAAGATGGCGTTGTAGGCGGATGGAGTATCTACCACGATGAAATATGTCATGAGATTCTGTTAGAGGGGGGCTATTCCTGCTATCATGATCTCCAGTGGGGATTAGTGAGTCCCCAGTGAACCCATATAGTAGGGTAGTGCAGCTGTTGTAGCAAGTATTCTTTAAGTTGAATTGCTCCAAAGCACCCTTGAAGAGAATGTAAACACTGCTACCGGTGTCAAATAGAATGCGATTGACCTAATTGTTAGCTATTTGCACAGTGACGACCATGAGGTCATCATAGGGTTGCACAGTGTTGTACACATCCTCCTCAGTAAAGATAATATGTGCTGAAGGAGGAGATCTGGGCTATTCTCTGGTGACCTTGAAGACTTCTTGGCCGGCATCTATCTTGTGCACTTTTCTTGCAGTGGTTCTTTATGGAATTGTTGGATGTTCCCGCCAGGGTGGGACCTCCACTGATGGTGTTGACTATGTGGATTTGCTCCATCAGATCCTTTCCTTTCGCTTTCCTTCTCTCCTCTGTTGCTCTAATGTCTGCTTGCACCTCCTTCCCAGTGTGAATGCTATCGCGCACCTGTTGGAGGAATTATACTAGGCATCCTCCTCTCACCAGTGCCTAAATCTGGTTACGTAAATTGTAGCATTTCGAGGTGTTATGACCCATATCCTTATGGAAATTGTAATACTTATAACGATTTCACTAATCGGCTGGTGCATTTATTGGCCCAAGCTTTCTGAGTAGTCCCTTGTCGCGGATGGCGAGGTAGATAGTCTCGCGAGATGCGTTCAGGGGGGTGTAGTGGGAGTACCCCACTTCCTCTCTATCTATTAGCGCTACCTCCTTGGGTGGAGGTGTAGCTCTAGGAGGAGACCGCTTGGTGGGGTACCGATTACGCTGAGGTTGGTAAGGTGGTATCTGGTATGTAGACTTGTTGGGAGGCTTGTTCTGGTTTTTCTGAATTTGAGCGGGCTCGGGCGCCTCTTTCTTTTGGCGCTTGGCAGGCCTCATGTCGTCATGCTCCATCTTGACAAGGAGTTGTTCATCTATCTCTACTTGTTCAAGAGCCCTATCGTAGGCCTCCTGGTACGTCTCTGTTGGATGCTTGGCGAAGGATCAGAATAACCTGTCTGTCCATAAATTCCTTCTAAAATTAGCCAAGGTCTGTTTCTCAGTAAAGACCCCCATCTGAATTACCTCCTTGTGGAACCTCTCCACAAAAGCTGTGAGTGACTCACCCCGCTCCTGGATCACGTATTGAAGGTGAATGGGATCCTTGGGGTGAGGTTTGATGCCTTAGAATTAAGCACAGAAGTCGGTAGTCAACTTGGTGAATGAGTCGACGCTCCCTGCTGGCAGCTTCTTGATCCATGTCTTAGTTTAGTCTGTTAGCGTGGTAGGGAACTTTCTGCACATGGAGGCCTTGGTAGCATTCTGGACCTTCATCTATTGAACAAAGCTCTCTAGGTGGCTCAAGGGATCTTCAGTCCCTGAATATTTGTAGGTTGGCATCTTGAACTTGGGAGGTAGTTTTGCCTCTCTATCCTTACAGAGAAGGGAGCATTCATCTCTCCTAAGGGGTCTTTCCGATTTTCCTAATGCTTGCCATTCTTTAACTCCTGGATCTCTTTTGCCATTCTGGCAACCTGGTCCAGGAGACGCTTGTTGCCATCATTCCCTGACTCTACTTCAGAAATCTCTGTCATCAGACCTCTCTGATGCTACTGAAGTTTCATCTTGGTTCTCTTCCTGATGAGGGTTTTCTCGGGTGCTTCTAACTGTACCTCATACCGCTGACCGAGGTTGCCTCCTGGCCGCTTCTGGTTAAGGTCATTTAGAAGCTGCTTCTTGTTGAACCGGGTAGTGGCGCTCCCTAGGGGGGAGGTCAATGGCGGATCTCACCTGTCGAGGTTGATATCTTTCAGGTTGCCCCGGAGTCGGTGGCATGGGCCCGAGTCTATCTCGGACTGATGGTATCGGGGGAACGAGCCCTAGTCTGTCATGGATCGGTATAAGAGGTGATGGTCCTAACCTGTTGAAGGGGGGTATCCTGGTACCTTACCGACTAGCGTCTCACCTGGTATCTAGTACCGCCGGCTGACTGGTTCCACCTTCCGTAACCATTCGGAGGCAGATACTTTCTCTGAAGGTCGGGCCTTGTTGGTCCAGACTAGCTGGGTTAACTGTCGGGTTGGTAGGTATCTAAGGGTAGCACGTGCGGTAGCTGATGGTTTTGGAGCGGGGTTACGACTCTTCCCCCTCTTCTTTCACTTCTGACCCTTCCGAGTTGAAGCATTTGATTGGTGCCCCGACGGATCGAGATAATCTTAAGAAGACCGGAGTCTCATACTAGTAATGATTTAAGAAAAAGAGTCTAACATGCTTTCTTTTGAGGGTGTGGTGTTTCCCACAAACGACGCTAAAAAGTTGTAACGGAAAAATCCACTCGGGGAGCTAAATTTCAATTAACACCCTCGTCCACTACCTTTAGGCAATAGCGGGATAGGTACCTTCGGTACCGAGGTTCCTTTTTATGCTAGAGATTAATATGAACAAATACTGAAGGAACCAAAAGGATATGAACAACACTAGTTTTTTTGAATAAATACGTGTGTATAGGTTACAACACTCTCTCTTCACTCTCTCTAACACAAAATGGAGATGGAGAATTTCGTTTATGTCGATAAGTGGCTACTATCCGTCAATGATTGTCTTAAACTCTCACTGACTTCAGAGAACTCCTAAAAGGTTTCTCTGGGTATAGAATCTCTCTCTTGGAGATAAGAAAACGATCCCTCGATCCCCCTATTTTTCCTTCATGGCCGTATGTGTAGGTCTCCAATATCCCCCATAATTTGGTCGCATTAATGAGGATTATTTGGAGTCGTATTTTAGGCTTGTAAAGGAGTTGAGTGAGGCTAAAGGCACATGATTTGATCCCGTTAATCATTGTCGTAATTAAATTCTAATTTGATTGACCGTTAGGTCTCATTTATGGTGCTTTAGATGGCGGTGGAGTCAACTCTTCCTGCTTGGGTTGTTTGGAGGAGAATACTGCTCTCACGGTGTGATATACTGACATGCTGGTCTGATTTTGTTGTCGTCGTGCTTGTTTTAATCATATTGGCGACCTTGTTGTGATATTTATCCTGCTGGACAAGATGGGATGTCTGTCTTGATTGGATACTAGGTTGGTGTCGAAGTGTTCTGGGATATCAGGTGCTCATCGAGGTACCAGGGTACTATGTAGGATATAGCGGGTTCCTGCGAGGTATTGGGAGTACAATATCGTGATACCCACTCCATTAGGTGTCAGCGTGGATATACAACGTGGTACCTGTCCTTCCTGGATCATACCTCTGGTGCCTTGTCTAGGTAGATAGGTAGCCAAGGTCTTGGCTTGCTAGGTAGTGACTCATTCAAGGTCGCGGTATTGGTCCCGCTAGGTGCCGGGAGCTGGGGCTGGTTCCTACCAAGTGGTTGCTTACTGGAAAATTCTCTTTTGCACCCTTGTCAAAAAACCCTGTTAACAGTTTGAAAATGGAAAAAGAATAGAACGGCTTATTTTAGATTCAGAGTTTTGGGATAATGTGGCTTTTATAGTTAAAATATATGAGCCATTATACCACGTTCTGAGATTGGTTGACACCGAAGTTGTACCCAATATGCCTATATCTTATATGAGTTAATGCGTGTGATGAAAGATGCAATAAAACAACAAAAACGGAATACTAAATGGATTCTAAACATTATACAAAACCAATGGGATAAAATTCTTAATCACCCACTACATGCTACAGGTAAATTTTATTTCGGATAGTTTGTCATTCATAATTAATATTTAGTATAGTATTTAATTATTTATACTAAAATTATTATTTTTTATTCTTCTAGATTACTATTTGAACCCAAAGTACCAATATAGAGACAATATTAGGATAATTCAGATATTTTGAAAGCCGTACATATTGTTAATACACAATTAGACCCTGAAGCTGCAGGGATTGCTGATTTTGGAAATGAGGTAAAAAGTTACAACTTACAATCAATTTTATAATTCCAATATTATAACTTCTTTGCATGGGAGTATTGTGTCATATACTCATATTTATATATATTATTTACATACTAATCTCATGAGTCAAGAATGTAGCTCAAATACTTTAAGGATGGAAAGAAAGGTTTTGGTGAACGAGCAGCCATGACAGCTAGAAGCAAAATGCAACTAGGTATATAGGTTTTATTACAAAAATCTATATAATAATAAATAAATAATAATATCCTTGAAACGGTATTCATACTTATAATACTTAATAATTTTTATTGCAGCTGATTGGTGGGTAATGTATGGAAATTGTGCTCCATCATTACGTGCAATAACAGTTCGTACACTGTCACAAACAACATCATCTTTTGCTTGCGAAAGAAATTGGTCCACATTTGCTTTAATCCACACAAAACAAAGAAACCTGTCTTGTCTATTCTTAGCTTGAACAACTTGTTTATTGTTATTATAATATGAAGTTGAAACTTAGGGATATGGCGGCTGAAAAAGATAAAGTAGATAAAACTGATTTTATGGATCTACTTCAGGTTGCTGCTAAAGCAGGGGAAGATAATGAGAATCTTTTTTTTGACTGGGTTAGACTTGCCTATTTGGATGATGATGAGGGAAATCATGATCCACAAATTTCTTCTCATGCTCGAGACATGAGAATAATTGTTGAATAACTGATTAGAGAAAAAGTTGGTGTAGATCGTGGAGTTACTGTTAGTAGCTCTTCCGATGACCAACTTACCTCTGATGGAAACAGTGGAGGAAAAGATGACGGGGATGATGGAGATGAGGGAGGAGGTTGGGATTCTGGTGCAAGAGGTTAGGATGCTGGTGCAACAAGTTGAGATGTTCGTTCCTGAGGTTGGGCTGCTGATGCAATAGGTTGGAATGCTAGTGCGGCAGGTTGGGATGTTCATGCTGGTAATTTTGATCAAAATCGTGGTAGACAACATGGAGGAACAATTCAAATTGATGAAGATTCTTTGAATACGACTCTCTCCTCAATGAGTATGGACACAGAAAATAGTTCTTTGGGTGATGCGCAGACAAGGTCAGGTTCTCATGTACCATATTATGGTAGTTATTGTGGCTGCAGTATATTTGATTATCCTTCTCCGCAAATGCCATATGCAATACCCATGCATGCTGATCAACAATATCCACCAAGTTGGGTAATTCCAAACTACCCAATTCATGCATCGGTTGGAAGAGATCAAGCAACACATGTGTGAGATATTAATAACTACCTTGAAAACTATGCTAGCATATTTTCTTGGGAAATTATTGTTCGAATCAAGATAGAAATGTATCTTATGTATTTGAGCCAGCAAGGAATTCATTTTGGTTTTAAATTTCAGACATGCAATGTATTATTATGTATGAATTATGATTTCGGATAGAATCTTGGAAGTATGGAACTATATATATTTTTAATGATAATTTTGTGTTAACAGGTTTTTCTGGCAAGGGACCAAAGGAGAATTTTCCAAACAGAGATCTATCCAGGAAGATTCATCCAGATACTCCAAGAGACCTGCGAGATCGGTACCTTTACCTAGACGGAGTCGATATCCGACGAGGTTGGAACCTCGACTATCCATCTATCTAGATAAGATATCAGCTCCGAAAGCATGTACCTCACCCTACTGAAGCTCCTAATACCAGTTCAAGACCTAGTACAATGATAGCCTGCACGCCCAGCACCTCGCAAGCATCTCGAAGTTGATCAAGGTACCAGGTACCTCGATACCTACCTTAGTACCACCTCGATATCTACCTCAGTACCACCTCGATATCTGCCTTGGTACCACCCCGACTCCCGCCTGGTACTTAGTATGCTTATCCAGAGCTCCTTCAAGGCAAGTATCTTACCACCCTAGGTAATGCGATAGGGTACACGAAGACACAAGCACCATTCCAGCAGGAGGCAGAACAAGCTCATTAAATGAGGTACCAGCACTACCCTCCGTCAGAACTCAAAGTCAGAATTTCCCTCCAAGCTCCACGAAGAAGGAAAGTCGATTCCATCGCCATCAAGCTCCACGAAGAAGGAAAGTTGACTCCATCGCCATCAAGCTCCACGAAGAAGGAAAGTTGACTCCATCGCCAAAATAAAGTGCCATTAATGACCCAATGGTCGACCGAATCAGAATTTGAATTCACCATTGATTAACGGGATCTAATCTCGTGCCTTCAGCTCCACGCAAATGCCTTTAAACGCTTAAAATAGGACTCTCTATAATCTTCATTAAAAGAACCGGATTTTGGGGAGATTCTGGAGAGTACTATATAGACGGTATTGAAGGGTAAAGTAAGAGAAGAGTTTTTGAGTATTCTTGATCGCCATAACCAGAGAGACCCCGGGTGAATGATCTCAGAGATTTCCTGAAGCCAGTGAGAATCCATTGACAATCACTGGAGGAAAAATATCCACTTATTGACATGAACATTTTCTCCATCTCCATCCTGTGTGAAAGAGTGAAAATTGAGAGAAATATGCATGTATACATATTGTAATTCTACCGTAGTGATTGACTGAATAAAACAGTGTTCATTTTACATCTCCCGGTCCCTTTGTGTTCTTTCTCCTATTCTTTGATCTATCGATCTCGATCATACAAAAATAGGGACCCCGGTACTGAAGGTACCTACCCCGCTGCTGCTACTGGTAGTGGGTGAGGGTGTTAACCGATATTTTCATCCCGAGTGAATTTTTCCGTTAATATTTTGTTTATTAAATATTTAATCTCTTTAAATTGTATATAATATTGTAAAAGTGAAACAAAATATTATTCTATTAAATACCCAATTTTAAAAATTATATACAGACTCTATCTATGTTAAAATTTATAATAAACTTATAACTATGCTAATTTATCGTTGAAATATGATTCATTTGATGTATAATTACTTGTTTAAGCTTGTCCTAAAGTTTCACAAAAAAAATCTAACTTTAGATGTAAATATCCATCATTTTTTTTAATTTTTTACCGAATATTCACCGATATCGATAATATCCCCGATATATCCGTAAATTTAGAAGCTCAATATCGATATCGATACCGATATTTTATTCCTTGTGAACATGTAATTAGAAATCTAGAATAGGCAAACCAAAAACATTCACAAAGATATCTAGAAACCTAATCATGTCAATCAAAGCTAGAACAACAAGTTTTTCAATAGAAATCACAAAACTAGCTTTGAATTCAAGTGAACAAGTTAACACTTGAAATCCTCAACATATTCAACAAAATAAGAACTAGATTTAGATGATAGAGATCACAATCAAAAAATCCTAGTTCTAGAACATGTGACTAAAACCTAGAAATCAACAATCAAAATCAAATCACAAAGATATTCTAGATTCAAGTTCATGTTCTTCAAAATTAGCTAAAAGATATTCAATCAAAAGTCACAAGAGCTAAATTTGAAAATCACTCAAACAAGTCTAAAAGTTGAATCAAAATCATTCTAAATATTTTTCTTCAATCATATAAGAAGATCTATCAAGTTGATCATAAAAGAAAAATGGAAAGAAGATGATTCACTTACAAATGATGACTCATGAGCAGAAATCAGATCATCACGAAAACTTTGGGAATTTTTTTATTCTGAAATTTCTTGGGACTTGTTCCTCTCTTCAAGACCAACAATTTTGGCTTTTGAAAATCTAAAATCAGAGTTGATTTGAGAGAGATATGACCAAAACAAAAATTGAAAAGTTCTAGAAAATTTCTGCACGAAATTTGAACATATATATGGAGGGAAAATGATGTGGAGAGGAGAGAGACTCGACCACCAAATGAGGGGCTGCCACCTCAGCCTCCCGTTGAGGCTGGTGGCCTCCGTAGGGGAAGAGGGCATCCCTTCCCATGGGGCCCACGTGCCTCCACGGAGAAAGGGTGCAAATGGGACTTTGCCATTCCTCTTCCCTCGCGCACCACTCGCGTTCTTCGACTGTTCTCCGGCCTCCGAACTCCGAATTCGAATCCATTTTTGGATTACGAAACATGACTCCCTCACGGACATGGACATAAAAAAAAATTTCATGATAAACAAAGATGAAAACCATGCACGATAAAGACACGGAAATTCAACCTCACCATACAATGATCACTCAAATAAAATTATAGTTGATTGCATTCTCACATCCTCACATTACAAAGAGAACTCTAAACTATAATATCTTCAAGTCTTCATGAGTCTTCAAGATTCTCCTCTTTAATCATCAAGGCACCTATGAGAAACACACAACCAAACAAACAAGAAATCTTCTACAAAGAAGATTGGTGAGATATATCCACAAAAATAAACAAGACTGCCCCTATCTCATATAAAAGTTCACTTTAAAGCACTCCCTTAGTTCCTTAACGTCAACACACAATAATTCCTTACTCCCCCTTAAGAAACGAATTCTCCCCCTTAATACAAGAAGGTCAAAAATCCACAAAGAGGTACATTCTCACACATGAGGTACATTTCACCTACACATGGTGAGGTATACATTTCTCCCCATATTTGTCAAGGAATAGTCAAAGAAACAAACAAGGGATAATCAAGGGAAAAGAGGCAAATATATGAGATAAGTAACATGCATTTTCAATGTTCAATTATGTCATGTTTTTATCAAAATAAAATCATGTGAACATATCATAAAAGAGAACAAAGTCTAGCATACAATGCTCCCCCTTGATAAGTGCTATATCTAAGATCAAGATAGGATATTGTTCATAATGATATCCACACAATCACTCAATCAAGCAATTTTTAAAGAAATTCAACAAAATAAGCTTCAAAAACTATGAGAGATGCACCAAGATTTTCAATATCTCTCATAATTCTTCTAAAATTGCTAGAATATCAAATTCGCTTGAAAGTAAAACACAAGTGTGTGTGTGGATTTGCTTCAAAAATATATAAATGAGTAATTGGATCATCAACATGCAAACCATATCAACATCTATTCATCTCAAGCTTTTCCATAAAAGTTCAAACCGATTATCATTCGGAATGTTTGCCTTTAAGAGAATAGATTTCAACATATAAGCGTATGTGTGCATATGGCTTACCATCCCATTTTTGTTTTTCAACCCGAGCAATCACAATTTTCAACTATACTAATTTAAGCCTTTTTTTAGGCTTTGAATGAAAGTTTTTTTTTTATTGATTCTTTTCAACGCTTCTTTGATTTTTCTAACATAAACATATACACTACATGATGGCTTTCACTCATCATAATGGTGTAGCTCTTTCCTACATTGGGAGGCTGCACAACCAAAATGTGTAGCCCTTTTCATGAAGGTGCTCGCTGAGTTCTATGTAGTTACCGAAGCAAAATGGATACTAACCAAAGGTCATCTTTAATGTACTAGTCAAAAGACTTCAATGTGCATCCATAACTCACATATCCACAAACTCAACTTACTCAAACTAAACATATGAGAGAAGTAAAGTGTACAGTTTTAAAAACAAAGTTTTAAGGCTTAAAAGCGCATGATCTAAAAGCAATACAAATGGACTTACTTATGATCATCACTTCTCAAGAGAGTAGCTTTCATTGAATATGAAGCTCATATTTTTTTTTAAATATGCCACTCATTAATCAAATAAGTATAATATATAACTCATGCATCATGTAAAAGATCTTTGTGAACGATTTCACTAAATGATCTCTAGATGACAATTATTTAAAGAGAAACATATGTATCCTAAACAAAGTTCTCTAAAATAACATGCCGCATGATGTCATGCACACATAGAGTTGAAAAGATGAAACAAGAAATCAAGCTTTAGAGTAGAGATATACCTTAGCATGCTTTTCATCAAGGTAAAGCCTTCGCCCTTTTTATGAGCTCTCTTGGCTTGTTTGTCCTCATGACAACAAGTTGTTGGTGTGTCTTCCCAAGAGAATAAAGACTAAACATCTCAACTCAAACAAAAATATAAAACGACTTTCTCCAAAAGTCTTAACAAATTACACCAAATAGATTTCAAAAATAGACTTCTCTAAAGTCAATCAACAAATTTTGACCATCATAGTGAAAGTATGAGAATATTAAGTTCATGTATTGACTATAGACACCATGTTTGAATACTAGACCGAGCATATTACAAATAGCTTAGTCAAACATCAAACTTAGAACTCTTATCAAACAAGAACAAAAAATATTCTCATATGTGCTACTCATTCAAGTATGAGAGCACTCACCTTTTTACCATATTGGTCTTAGGTGAACCAACACAAACAACATCATGATCATTACACACGGCAAAATGAAATCTAGAAGATATATCATCAACTATCTTTAAACATTGGATACATATAAGAGAGAATAGGGGAAATAACACCAAATGAGGTTGACTTTGTGGGGATAGCACCAAGTTAATAATTCTTGTCAAAATAGCACCAAAGTATGTGGTAAGACAAAAATACCCCAACTTATTCTTTTACTTTATTTTTTTTTACTTTTTTATTTGTTCTCTCTTTCTTCCTCTATCCTCTGCATTTTTTAAAAACCTCCAGTAATGGAGGTCACCTCCATCATTGAAGGTTGAAAAAAACTCGACCTCCACAGGAGGTCGATGATGTAAGTGTCTCATTTTATGATTGGCTTATTTCGTTGACAAAATGACATTTGAGGTCAAATATTGTAAAGGGAAGATTAGGAGTTGAATATCTCCCATCACCAAGGCTTTGGAATCCAAGTGCATCAAGGAAGGTAGATTACTTTACTATACTCTTATTTGAAGAGATGTAGTTGCATACACTCACTTGCATGCATTATATTCTTGTTTACATGTATTTGAATGATGCATTGTATGCCATTCATCACACTCCACATTTACACATTTTGCATATAAGTTAGTGTGTTGAGTTTTCCTGGAAAAGAGGATTTTCCTCTTCACTGTGGTGTAGGTCACTGGCTATGCACCTGCCTCCGCCACGGTCCTAACATCGGTTGGTTCCAGAAGTTGCATGCTTTGGGAACCGCATCGTATGCATTTGCCTACGCAGCGTTCCCCACCACATTACTCACTAGAAAGCCCATGTTGCCAGTGCCACAGCGTATGCTCTTGCATGCATAACGGCCCCTGCCACGGTGTTGTCCTAGACGATGCACTGTTGCATGCACCACGGTTGGGACAACTTGCCCGAGCCGCGGTCTAGCAAGCGGTAATGACAGGATTTTGTTGTTGTTTTTCAAAACGGCGTCATTTCATCTAGGGCTTCATATATATATATATGTTCTTTCCCCTTCCTTGCCTCTTTAGAGCTTCAGAATCCATTTTCTCTCATTTCTTTTAGAGCTCAAGAGTGACTTGTAAGAAAAGTTAGCAAGATACAACTATTAACTGAAAATTCATTCGGGATGAAAATTCTAATAAACACCCTCAACCCACTACCCTAGAGGTCGCAACGGGGGGTAGGTACTTCGTACTGTGGTTCTGGTAAGGTGAAAGTGAGATAAGTGCCATGGTAGGAGAACAATCATCCCGCCCATCTAGTGCAGTAGGCTGGTACCCGGTCTTGTTATCTGATCCTGGTACCTGGCCACCTCTCCAAGTGCCCTCCATAATTCCCCGACCTAGATAACATGCAGGGTGAGGTACATGAGAGCTAGGACCAGCGGGGTCGGTGCCTAGCTCACATACATGCATAATAAGGAGATAGATGGGAGAATGATAGTTCATTTGATTGAGGTGGACTAACCTAGGGGGAAAAAGCATCACGGTTGATCACATGCTGAAAAACCCCCAAACAGTATCCATAGGAAGGAGAAAGACCCTTTTTTTATATTTATATATCTTGAGAGGTGCTCCAGAGAGCTTACACTAGTACAAACTGAGACATGGTATGTTACAGTTGGAGGGGTACCACTAGGTACCGGTACATTCATGGTAAAAATTGAAATATAGTCTTCGATACAATAGTAGGATATGGTGAACTATATTTCTGGTGGAGAAATGGGTGAAATCTGTCTTCCTCTGGTTGATTTCTAGATTCGATCTCAGACTGGAGATTCGAGAGAGCCTGGAGATATCTTGGAGATATGGAGATGTTGGAGGATGTTCGACCTGAGAAATGTTGGGGAGTCGACCCTTTTCTTGGAGAGTCCCTTGTCATATTTATATCTTCTCTTTCTTGTTGCCCACTCCATTAATTAATTCGTAATCAAAGAAATGTTGATTTGGCAGTAATGGAGTTGAATATTTACTAATTAATAGTGTTGTGAATGGCCATTAAATAGTTGACTGATCTTCTCATTAATGGCATTGTGAATGGCCATTAAAGAGTTGATTGATTCCCTCATTAATGGCGTTATGAATGGCCATTAATGAGTTGACTATCTTCATTAATGGGGTTAATTAATAGGGTTGACTATCTCCATTAATGGCGTTGTGAATGGCCGGAGAGGTCAACTATCTTATCTATCTTGCTGGAGTCTAAAGCTGGCTTCATTCCTTCTGGCGCGGTACTCTGATGTACCAGTCTGGTCTTGCTGATGTGGCGCTTGTTCTAGCATGCTGGTACCTTCCTGGTTAAATCCTTCTTGCTTGGCAGGTAGGATAGATATTCCAGTGTGATCTCGAACTGGTATCGATGTACTTGGGTACTGGGTAGATGTCGTGGTACCTAGGTACTAGGTAGATGTCGCGATACCTAGGTACCAGGTAGGAGGTACCGCGGTGCTGGCCCTGCATGGTACCTAGTAGAATGCGAGATGTGGTACTAACTTCTTTCCTATTCATGGTGTCGAGTATCCCCGGTATCTGGGTACCGATCCCGATCTAGGTTCTACCAGGCTCTAGGAAGATGGATAATTCTTCTTTAGACCCCTGCCAAAAAAGGCTGTTAACAGAAGTCCCCCCTGACCTGAACACTGATATTAAGTTTACATTGGAGTCAAGATCTTATACTACTTAAAGAATTTTTCTTGCCCTTTCTTACTGGTAGCCATTACTTGAAACAAGAAAACGCTCCCAACACTCTTGGCTTTGGCGAATCTGGGTACCTGGCATTCCTATTCAAGGAATCCTGGTACTTTGGCTAACACAAGGAGAACACAATGGTGAATCTAGGTATCTGGCATTCCGGTTCTAGGAATCCCGGTACTTTGGTGAACACAAGGCGAACACAATGGCAAATCTAAGTACCTGGCATTCTTGTTCTAGAAATCCTAGTATTTTGGTGAACACAAGGCGAACCCAATGGCGAATCTCGGTACCTAGCATTTCTGTTCTAGGAGTCCTGGTACTTTGGCGAATACAAGGCGAACATTATAGCGAATCTAGGCATCAGGTATTTCTGTTCTAGGAATCCCGGTACTTAGGTGGAAAGATACATGTGAATCCTAGTACCTGGTATTCCTTTTCCTGGAATCCAGACATTTCTGCTCGATTATCTGGGATGAGGCTCCGGTGGCCAATCTGGGTACATGGCATTCCTTTCCCAGGAATCCTGGCACATAGGTGAAAGTTATGGCGAACCACGGTACCTAGCCTTCCTATTTCAAGGAACCTTGGTACCTAGGCGAAAATGATCCTTGTAGGCAACTATGCCATCCAGATCCTTCCTTGCGGGGAGTGGTACCTGGCCAAGGCAGTAGGAGGGCCGTTTGGCTAGTCCTGGTTTTGAGGAAGCGACGGGCAACTAGGGTTACGACTTCGCAACCTTGGTCTGGCATGCAACTATGCTATTACAAACCAGACCCTTCCTGGCAGGGGGGTGGTGCCCGGCTAGGGCAGCAGGAATGCCATGTGGCATTTCCTGGTCTTGAGGCGATCATGGCGAATTTCTCGAGGTGAATACCTGATCTGGCGGGCAACTATACCATGAATGAACCAGATCCTTCCTGGAAGGGGATGGTGCCCGGCCAGGGAATCCGGAATGCCATATGGCCTTTCCTGGTCTTAAAGAGATTCTCTTGGAGGGATTAATCCGGTCTAGGGCATCATGAGTGATGTGTAGCTCTCCTGGTTTCAAGGTGACCCTCCTGGAGAGATTAATCCAGTCCTGGGCATCAGGAATGATGTGTAGCTCTCCTGGTTTCAAGGTGATCCCCCTTGAGGGATTAATCTGGTCCAGGACACCAAAAATGATGTGTAGCTCTCCTGGTTTCAAGGGGACGATCATGGTAGGCGACTTAGGACCACTTTAACATCATAATCACTTCTTGGAGGGGGTGTAGTCCCTAGTCCAAAGCATCGGGCATTCCTGTCCAAGGAATCTCGATCTTCAAGAGATGGTCTTGTCCAAGGCATCAGGAATGTCATGTGGCTTTTCCTGGTTTCGACCATAAGAGAAAAGGGGATCATATGAGCACTACCAAGGTGATCATAAGAGAACTACCATGAAAATCATACTTAAGGCGATACTGGTTAATGCTCACCCAGTAGGCTTCGTTGGTAAACCCTTCTAAGGTAGTCCGCGTTCTGGGTATAACTAATAGAGCGACCTTTCGTAAAGGAGCTTTTATCGAGGACCGGTCATTAGGAGATCTCTTCTAATATTGAGGTCACCACCCCTCCCATAAGAGTACTATGGGGAATGGTGAGCTTCTAGCCCCTAAGTGATGTAATGATAACTCGCTTTTTGTGTCGTTACCAAATTGCGGTTATCAAAAGATATTTATAAAATTGTTTCTACGCAATGTGCTCTAAAGTTTTGAAAACTTAGTAAAGCGGTAAGTGAAAGGTATCGACCATAGGGAGGTGTTATCCGTCGATTGTCTCTCATTTGTTTGATTATTGAAAGCAATGTAAATGAGAACATGGCAAGGGAGAGAATGGTGTGTGTGAAGTGTGAGCATATTTGTTTTTGTGTGAGAGAGAAATAACATGAAAAGAAACATGTTAACAGGGTTTTTTGCCAGGGGTCCAAAGAGGAATTTTCCACCAAGTAACCACCTGGTAGGGACCATTCCATGCTCCTAGGTACCCAGCATGATCGATACCGCGATAATGGAAGAATCGATACCTGGTAGGGCTAGAACCTCAACTGCCTGTCTATCTAGATGAGGCACCAGAAATACGAACCAGGAAGAGCAGGTACATGTACCTTGACACCAGGTGAAGCTGGTACCGCGATACTATACACCCAGTACCTCGCATCGCATATACCCGGTGCCTCCTACCTGGCACCTAGGTACCGCGACATGTATCCAGTACCCCAGGGTACCTCAACATCTACCTGGTGCCCGAATACCTTGATATATGCCTGGTACCCAGTACCTTGACATCAACCCGGAATCCACCATAGACAGGTATCCTACTCGCCGAGAAGGAAGAATGTCGCCATGAAGCCACTAGCATGCTAGAACAAGCACCACACCAGAGTATCTCGCCTGAAGGGAAGAAGCATGCAACACCATCTGACCTCATTAATGGCCATTCACAACTCCATTAATGAGGGAAGCAGTCAACTCCTTTAATGGCCATTCACAACACCATTAATGAGGGAATCAGTCAATTCTATTAATGGAGATAATCAGCCCCATTAATGAGAAGATCAGTCAACTCTTTAATGGTCATTCACAATGCCATTAATGAAGAACTCAGTCAACTTTATTAATAGAGATAACCAGCCCCATTAATGAGAAAATCAGTCAACTCTTTAATGGCCATTCACAACGCCATTAACGAGGGAATCAGTCAACTCTATTAATGGAGATAATCAGCCTCATTAGTGAGAAGATCAGTCTCTTTAATGGCCATTCACAATGCTATTAATGAGGGAATCAGTCAACTCTACTAATGGAGATAATCAGCCTCATTAATGAGAAGATCACTCAACTCTTTAATGGCCATTCCCAACGCAATTAATGAGAGAATATTCAACTCCATTAATGCCAGGTCAACGTTTCTTTGATTGCGAATTAATTAGTGGAGTGGGCAACAAGAATCAAAACATATAAATATACCAAGTTCTCTCCAAGAAGAAGGTTCTAACGTCGCCACCAGCTCTCTCGAATATCTCCATCTCAGAGGTTCCAACATTTTCTCTGGCCCGACATTCTCTCCAACATTCTCTAACGGCCCTCCAACATCTCCATGTCTCCAAGATGTCTCCGATCCCAGATTTCGTCCATTTCTCCACTAGAAATATAGTTCGATATCTCCTACCATTGTATCGACTATTATGCATATTAATTTTCTCGAGAAATGTATCGGTACCAAGTTGTACCCCTCCAACTATGATCTATCAGGTCTTAGTTTGTATTGATGTAAGCTCTCCGGAGCACCTCTCGAGCTATATAAATATAAATAATGGCCTTTCTCCCTTCCTATGGATACTGCCTGGGGGTTTTATAGCATGTGATCAATCGTGATGCTTTTTCCCCCTAGGTCAGTCCATCACTACTAAAAGAGTTATTATTCTCTCATCTATCACCTTGTTATGAATGCATGTATGCGTGCTAGGCACCAACCATACTGGTTTTAGCTCTCATGTACCTCTCATGGCTCATTATCTAGGTTGGGGGAATATTGAAGGCACCTAGAGAGGTGACTAGGTACCAAGATCAGATACCAGGACCGGGTACCTGCCTACTGCACCAGATGGGCAAGATGATTGTTCTCCTACCTATCTTACCTCTCTCACGATATCTATCCCGTCTAAGGACATTGATCGATCTGATTCTCTCCTTCACTCTAACCAGAATCACGGTACGAAGTACCTACCCCTCGCTACAACCTCCGGGGTAGCAGGTAAAGGGTGTTGATAGGAATTTTCATCCCGAATGAATTTTTCTGTTAATAAAACAAATAAAGAAAACATAAGAGAACATGGAGGGGTGAGAATGGTGATTAAAGTGATAAATATAAAAGGATGGATAGGAGAGATGCAAGTAAGTGGATACATACGGTACTCATGACTACCAAAACATTCGCGCCACCTACAATAACTAACTGCAAAGACACTCCTATATTGGGTTCAACCTAGCCTTAAGTATGACATCTAGATATGGAAATGGGAGAGTCACCTAGTCCTCTAAAGCTACTCACCGAGGATGTATCGCATGAGCAACTACTAAGGACCGCGTTTAAGCACATATATTAAAGAGATAAACATAAGATCGGCCAACAATCGCTACTCACATGTCATGTGTAAGCAACAACCAATGGAGGCATTAAGCATAAATGGACCCTCGACCAATACTCGCCGAGAGTGTATCGCACGAGCAATGACCAAGAGTCGTGACCCCGAGTGCTACTTGCCGATGGTGTATCGTACGAGCAACGCTCAAGGGTCGCATAAGCATGTAGGTTTATAGAACCGAAACCCATAAAGGAATTATGTATACACTTCATGAATTCCACCCAAACAAATAAAAGCACTCAAGTCAATCCAAAACATGCATTTCGAATAATCCATGGACATATGAGCAATCATGGGATGCTTAATTAATCTACTCCTAAATTACATTAATCTACTCGTAATCCCAATCATGAACACATACCAATTTCTACTCTACATGCCATGAATGTAAAGACAAGAGCTATCCCTATCATGCATCAAGAGTTGGATTGTCAATCCTACTTAATACAAGTCAAGTGTCCAATTAAATACAATTGAATGAGACAATACAAGAAGAAATCAAATACAATTCAATTAAATAAATGGAACTGGTATTAGGGTTTACATATTTCCCAAATGGGGGTATCCATCTGTTAACAGAAAAATCACTCAGGGAGCGAAATCTCGGTTAGCACCCTCACTCACTACCTGTAACCAGTAGCAGGATAGGTACCTTCACTACCGGGATCCTTCCACGTAATATAGATGGATTTAAATAAGGAGAAGGATAAGAAGTATCAATAAGATATGAAATAACACTATTTATTTAAAAAAAAAAGGTGTCAATAGTATCATTACAATTCAGACTCTCCTAACATTTAAATCTCTTTTCACTCTTACAGATGATGAAGGCAGAACCTTCGTTTATGTCGATAAGTGGATATTTCCTTCTGGTGATCGTCAATGGACTCTCACAGGCTTCGGAGAATTTCAAAAGGGAATTCTACCCGAGATAATCTCTCTGTTCTGGTGATGAAAGGAATCTCTCTCTCTAACTCCCCGAAAAATCCTCCTCTACTCTTACCTTTCGGAGATGTATATATAGTTCTCCCAAGATCCCCTCAAAATCCGGTCCTCTTCATGAGGATTATTGAGAGTCCTATTTTAAGCGTTGAAAAGCATTGAGTGGGACTGAAGGAGCGGGATTTGATCTCGTTAATTACTGTCAAATTCAAATTCAAATTCAAATTATGTTGACCATTTGGTCTCATTAATGGCGCTTTATTTTGGCCATGGAGTCAACTTTACTTCTTCGTGGAGCTTTGGAGGGAAATTCTGGTCTTTGGCAAATTGAGGTGCTAGTATATTAGACTAATGGAGCTTGTTTCATATCTTACTGGAATGGTGCTTGTGTCTTTATGTTCATTCTTGTATTGCTTGGCAGGTGTGGTATGTTGGGGTTTTTGCCCTAAAGCTTGTAATATGTAAATATAATTTGAACATAAATAAAAGAAGTAGTATATTCATTCATTTTGTGTCATACTTTATATAACATGTGCATTTAACATCCAAGATTGCCGGATGTAATTTCGAACTGAGTATATGAGTGTCATATATAGATGGATTCAGTTTGAAACGAGCAATCTAAAGAGTCCGTAGATAGCAAATAAAGCTGGGTACTTTATTTGTGGTTAATCTACAGCTGCGGTCCATTTCGTAGTGTACGGTGATCCTATCCTGGATCATTCATATGTAGATATGAGAATGGAGGCACATTGTATGATGTGATCATATAAGACTGGGCCATGATCTATATGAATCTCTCACTAAGATCCGTTTAACGATGAGATTCAAATATATCAACAAATGATGGCTATATGTGGGTGATCTTAATCCTGAGTGTCTTATCGACTCCTTCAGGTTAGATCGTGGTCTTTGATATACCATGGGTGAGGTCGGAGTTGCATTCCCGATCAATATACTCTGTATGTTGGGATCGCGGTTTGGCTTGTGGCTGGGAAGGTTTGTACACAATAGTGGAATCCATTCCTTCTTGTGAGAAGTAGATGGTAGTTCCCTTAAGGGTTGATTCGGGGCTTGAACAATATGAGCGCTCTCCTAATTTCGTAAAGAATGTAGGATTTATTGTTCATTAGAGAATCAATGGTACTTAATGGAAAGATATGATTAGAGGGGTATAACGGACATTATGACCCAGCTCTAATTATGAACTACTTGTGGAGGATTATACCAGATGTAATAGCTATATCGATGGACACCGAGAGTTATTGGTTTGTGTAAAAACGTCTACAGTTGAGAGAGTTCAGCTTCGGGTTTTTAGTGGAATAACACCGAAGTTAATAATCATGAAATATTAATTAAAGAGTTTAATTAATAATTTCTAAGGATTATTGAAGCTCAAAATACTGTGGGTCCATTAGGTCCTCTTGCTAGCCCGATCGATTTAGGTAACAAGGGTCACGGTTAATTAATTGGATTGTCCAATTAATTGTGTTACGAAAGTGACACGTATTAATTCGGAAATTAATTGAATAATGGGATTATTTAATTAATGAATAATGGTGATTAAATAAATTAAATAATAAGATTATTTAATTATGTTGTTAATCACTAAATGGAGGGTGTTAGTTGATATTTGATTTTGAATAAAATAAGATAATATGATTATTTTATTTTATTAAATTAAATATTTGAAATTGAATTTGAAATGTTTGAATTCAAAAGTAAATATTTAATTAATTTTAAAAAAATATATGAGATATCTTTATAAAATTTTAAAAATCAAATATAAGATTTTTGGTTTGTTTTTAATATATATGAGATATATTTTTTTTTAAAATTTTAAACCGAATGTCGGTTTTTGTTTTTAAAGATATATGAGATATATTTTAATGAAAACAAAAGTTGAACCAAAAAAAAAAACATATACACGACAAAACAAGAAGAAAAGAAGTCGTGAACAGAAAAGGCACAGCAAAAGAGAAAAAGCAAACTAAGAAAAATAATTGGGTGTGGCGAGCACAAAGTGCTGCACTCATAGAGTTTGTTTTTTCTGTGTGTATTCTTCTCTTCTTCCTCCATACAGGTCCTGAATATCGTGACGCGCCTACACGCTGTTACCAGTTCCGGGAGATAGCGAGGAAGATCACGTGGTTCAAATCAGGAGCAGTTAGTATCAAAGTGAAGGAGCCTCCTACGTAGGTATGAAAAATGTTTCTTCACTTTATTATTGTATTTGATTATTACTGTACAAATGGGTTAGTTTAATGATTGCATAAAAAAAATTTAAAACCTTCCGCTGCGCAATCTGTAACCCTAAGGTTCCAACAATTGGTATCAAAGCCAATTTTTGTACAGTATAATCGAATTCGATTACTCCTGATATGTATGAATGTGTAGGCACATATTTTTTTGATGAGTGTTTGATGTTTTTTAATTAAATTGTTTAATTTAAAAAACATGGTTGATCGTAATTTTTTATGGTGTTGTGGATTTAGAGTGTTTCTGGGTTGTATAATGTTATTTATTTTTTTTGTTTTTTACTGTTATATTATTAAAAAATATATATATGTAATCGCACAAGCAAGACCTGTTAGCGCATGAAGATTGCACATGCAGACCGTGCGCGCATCGCAGACAAGCAAATGCCCAACGTGCATGACCAGCGCTGTAGCGCGCAACGCAGCAGACCAGAGCTCAACGTGCGCAGGCAGACCAGCTCGCAACCTCAGCGTAGCTTACCCCACGCTGCCTCCAGCCAGCGCGCCTGCAGCGCACAACATCATTCCAGCGCGCAAACCTCCAGCGCATGCCACCTAGCAGCGTGCATGCATGTTCAGCACATGTTGACCAGTGATGCGTACCAGCGATGCTACCAGTGCACATGACCTGAAGAGATTGGAAGTCTTGGAAATTACAAGAAGACCAAGGGATGCCTTGGAAATATTTTTTGTAATTAGATTCCAATTTTTAGGTTAAATAATCCACAACACTCGGTCAACTCATGTATGTTTTAATTATTTGATGATTAAGCATTGTCATGCATATACATGTCATTTAAATTAGTTGTGCCTACATATATATATATATATATATATATATATATATATGTTGATATATCATACATGCATTATAGCCATCTATATTATGTGTTTAATTTTTTTTAATTTGATTAAAATGGGTTATTCACATAATTGGCTATTTTTAATGGGATTAGTTTTTAGGAGTAAAAACTTGGTAAATCTCATTAATTACTAATCTTTTTATTAAAGAATTTATATACTTAGATTAGTAGGGTCCTTAATATATATATTAGGATTAATTTGATTAAGCTCCTAATAATAATTGGACCTAATAATGTGTTTAGTTTTAATAGTTAAAACTTGGTAAATACACATTTAATAATAATTCTAGTCTTAGTAAACAGTTTACATAGATTTGAATTATCACTAATGAACTAGATTCTTTAAGTGTTAAAAATCAATTTAGTTTATTAGTTATTGGAATAGGATTCTAATAATTTGTGATTAATGCACTTGACGCTTAGATTAAAATTAGCCGTTTAATCTAGTTTAATCTAGGTGCATTAATATTAATAGAAAACCCTTAATATAAAATAGTGAGTGGGAGAGGGATATATGACATTATATCCTGCGGTCTCCATCATTAGTTCAACACCGTGAGATTCGAGTGGGGCCTCGTGACGGCTTTGTTTTCGTCCTCCCTAAGGAGGGTTTCCATAAGAATCAATACCAAGGTTGACTTCCTAACAAATAGGATTTCGGAGGGGATTTCGGGATTGACCGACCCTAAGGCGGCAATTCTCGAGTTAAGCTCTTGAGATCTGAAATGATGGGTTACACTCACAAGGTTTTAATTAAATTTGTTAATTAAAAACCTGACCTAATAAACGATGGTTGAATGATATTGGCATAAGAGTTATTCTGGTATAACCTTTGACTGAGAAGGTCTCGATCCAACATGCAAGAATTTGACCGACCCTAAGGCGGCACTTGCTTGTGGTATGTTGGATTGTCGTGGCATAGAAACATTGTTTTTAGGGTTGTTCTTGTTCATTAAACATTTTCATGCATCATGTTTAATTTTATGCCGAACATTCGCACATGTTTAGAATGTATGACTGAATGAATCTTTAATTTATGTTTTTTCAGCGATGTCATCTGCACTATTACAATTACTTGCAAACGATAAATTAACTGGTGATAACTACACAAAATGGAAACTTAACATTAATGCAATACTGGTCACAAAAGACCTCAAGTTTGTGCTTACGGAGGAATGTCCTCCGGTGCCTACTGCCAATGCCACACGAACTGTTCGTGAGGCATACCAGCGATGGGTCTCATCTGATGAGAAGGCCCGAACATATCTGTTAGCTTCTATGACAGATATGCTTGTCACAAAGCACGAAGCAATGACTACAGCATTCGAAATTATGGAGTCATTGCAAGCTATGTTCGGGCAACCCTCCGAGCAAAAGCGACACGAAGCTGTTCGTTCCGCTATGCTCGCTCGTATGAAGGAAGGTACATCAGTTCGGGAACATGTCCTGAGCATGATGTCCTACTTCAACATGGCAGAAGTCAATGGCGGGGCCATTGATGAACCCAGTCAAGTGAGCATAATACTAACGACTCTTCCGAAGAGTTTCGATCAGTTTAAGAACAACTACGGGATGAACAAGTTAAGGTTCAGTCTCACACAGTTGCTCAATGAGCTCGCTACTTTTGAGTCCATGACCAAGGATAGCAAAAGTAAGACCGGTGAGGCAAATGTTGCCGAACCATCTTCCTCCAATAATAAGAAGAGGAAGAGGTCTGCTGGAAAGGCGAAGGGTAAGCCCAAACCCAAGAAGGCCCAAAGCAAAAAGAAGGGCACCTCCACCGACCAAGACAAAGGAAAATGTTTCTATTGTAACAAGGTCGGGCACTGGAAGAGGAACTGTCCTCAGTACCTGGAGGAGGTAGCCAAGAAGAAGAAGAAAGGTAAATATGATTTACTTGTTCTTGAATCTTGTTTAGTGGAAGATGATTCTTCACCTTGGATTGTTGATTCGGGGGCCACTAACCATGTTTGTTCTTCTTAGCAGTGGACTGATTCTTGGACACAGCTAGAGGAGGGAGCCTTCTCCATGCGTGTAGGGTCGGGGGATGTCGTGTCGGCCAGAGCAGTGGGAGCAATAAGATTGCAATTTTGTAATAATAATGGTTTTTTATTATTGAACAATGTTTTTTATATTCCTGGATTTACACGGAATTTGATTTCCGTTTCTAAGTTGTTAGAACAATTATATTCTGTTTCTTTTGATAATAAATCAGTTATTATTGCAAAGAATGGTCTGAATATTTGTTCAGGAATTAATGAAAACAATTTGTATGTGTTAAGACCGTTAATGCATACAACACTGCTCAACACCGAAATGTTTAAAGTTGAAAAACCAAAAACTAAACGACATAAGATTTCTCCAGAAAACGAAACATATCTCTGGCATCTAAGGCTTGGTCATATCAACCTTGACCGGATAGACAGACTAGTAAAAAGTGGACCTTTAAGTGAGTTAAAGGTTAGCACCTTACCTGTCTGCGAATCCTGTTTAGAAGGTAAGATGACTAAGAGACCTTTTACTGGAAAAAGGGCTTAGAGCTATAGAGCCACTAGAACTCATACATACAGACGTCTGCGGACCGATGAATGTTAGAGCTAGGGGCGGCTATGAGTATTATGTCACCTTTATAGATGACTACTCAAGATACGGATATGTCTACCTAATGCAACGAAAGTCGGAAACATTTGAAAAGTTCAAAGAATTCCAAGCTGAAGTTGAGAATCAATTAGGTAGGACTATCAAGTCACTACGATCAGATCGTGGAGGTGAGTACCTTGACCAAGAGTTTGAAGACTTCATGGTCGAGCATGGGATAGTTTCCCAACTCACAGCTCCTGGTACACCTCAGCAAAATGGTGTAGCGGAGAGGAGAAATAGAACCCTAATGGAAATGGTGAGATCTATGATTAGTTTCTCATCATTACCAAATTCCCTTTGGGAATATGCGTTACAAACAACGGCATACATTTTGAATGTAGTGCCATCCAAATCTGTTCCTGAAACTCCCCTAGAGTTGTGGAATGGTCGTAAAACTAGTTTACGACATTTTCACATATGGGGGTGTCCGGCACACGTGCTGAAGAACAGAACTGGAAAGCTAGATCCCAAGTCTGTGGTCTGCTTGTTTGTAGGATACTCCAAGGAGACCAGAGGTGGATACTTCTATAGTCCTGAAGATAACAAAGTATTTGTATCGACAAATGCAACGTTTCTTGAGGATAACTATATAAGTGATCATAAACCTCGTTCTAAAATTGTATTAAATGAGTTGGAGCCTGGTGAGACCAGTACTCAGTCAACTAGAGTTGTTAATCCATTAACATCTGAAAGTCAGATAATTCCTAGTCAGGATACACTACCACCTAGACGTAGTGAGAGGGTTGTAAGACAGCCTGAACGCTATTTGGGTGTAAGTGAGGGACAAGATCTTGTCTCTGCTGATAGTGTGGATGATCCATTGACATTCAAGAATGCAATGGAAGATCCTGATAAAGAGGAATGGCTTAAAGCCATGAATCTCGTGATGGAGTCTATGTACTCTAACTCAGTCTGGGAACTTGTAGACTTACCGAATGGGGTAAAACCCATAGGATGTAAGTGGATCTACATGAGGAAGAGAGGAGTAGATGGGAAGGTAGAGACCTTCAAGGCAAGGCTAGTGGCCAAGGGTTATACCCAGAAAGAGGGGGTCGATTATGAAAAGACATTCTCGCCAGTAGCCATGTTTAAGTCTATTCGGATTCTCTTATCCATTGCTGCCTATTTCGATTATTAAATTTGGCAAATAAACGTCAAGACTGCATTCTTGAATGGCAATCTTGACGAGAGCATCTATATGATGCAACCAGAGGGATTCGTGTCTCCAGATCAAGAGCAAAAGGTTTGCAAGTTGCAAAGGTCCATCTATAGACTTAAGCAAGCATCTAGATCTTGGAACATCAGGTTTGATGATGTGATCAAAACCTATGGCTTTGAGCAGAACGTCGATGAGCCTTGTGTCTACAAGCGCATCATTGACAAAAAGGTAGTTTTCTTGGTCTTATACGTGGACGACATCCTACTCATTGGGAATGAAGTGGGAGTGTTATCTGATGTAAAGGGCTAGCTGGCTAGCCAATTCCAAATGAAAGATTTGGGAGAGGCGAGTTATGTTCTAGGGATCCAACTTATAAGGGATCGTAAGAACAAACTCATAGCATTGTCTCAGGCATCATATATCGATAAGATTCTTGTGCGATTTTCGATGCAGAACTCCAAGAAAGGTAATTTACCTTCTAGACATGGGGTTCACTTGTCTAAGGAACAGTGTCCTAAGACACCTTAAGAAGTTAAGGATATGAGACGTGTGCCATATGCATCAGCAGTAGGTAGTCTCATGTATGCTATGTTATGCATGAGACAGGACATCTGCTATGTAGTGAGAGTAGTCAGCAGGTACCAGTCCAACCCAGGATTAGATCATTGGGTTGCTGTCAAGACTATTCTCAAGTATCTTCGGAGAACGAGAAACTATATGTTAGTGTATTCCGGACAGGATTTGATCCCGTTAGGATACACAGATTCTGATTTTCAGTCAGACAGGGATTCTAGAAAATCCACGTCTGGATCAGTATTCACCTTAGGTGGTGGAGCCATTGTGTGGAGAAGTATAAAGCAATCTTGCATTGCTGACTCCACCATGGTAGCCGAATATGTAGCCGCTTGTGAAGCTGCTAAAGAGGCTGTTTGGCTCCGTAAGTTCTTGAGTGATCTGGAAGTTGTTCCAGATCTGGATAAGCCCATCACACTTTATTGTGATAACAGTGGTGCTGTGGCTAATTCCAAAGAACCAAGAAGCCATAAGAAAGGGAAGCATATAGAGAGAAAGTATCATCTCATTAGAGAGATAGTGCAGAGAGGAGATGTGATCGTCACCAAGATAGCCTCACAAGACAATCATGATGATCCATTTACGAAGACCTTACCGGCTAAAGTGTTTGAAGGTCACCTAGAAGGTCTAGGGTTACGAGACATGACTCACATGCTTTAGTGCAAGTGGGAGATTGTTGGGGTTTTTGCCCTAAAGCTTGTAATATGTAAATAGAATTTGAACATAAATAAAAGAAGTAGTATATTCATTCATTTTGTGTCATACTTTATATAACATGTGCATTTAACATCCAAGATTGCCGGATGTAATTTCGAACTGAGTATATGAGTGTCATATATAGATGGATTCAGTTTGAAACGAGCAATCTAAAGAGTCCGTAGATAGCAAATAAAGCTGGGTACTTTATTTGTGGTTAATCTACAGCTGCGGTCCATTTCGTAGTGTACGGTGATCCTATCCTGGATCATTCATATGTAGATATGAGAATGGAGGCACATTGTATGATGTGATCATATAAGACTGGGCCATGATCTATATGAATCTCTTACTAAGATCCGTTTAACGATGAGATTCATATATATCAACAAATGATGGCTATATGTGGGTGATCTTAATCCTGAGTGTCTTATCGACTCCTTCAGGTTAGATCGTGGTCTTTGATATACCATGGGTGAGGTCAGAGTTGCATTCCTGATCAATATACTCCGTATGTTGGGATCGCGGTTTGGCTTGTGGCTGGGAAGGTTTGTACACAATAGTGGAATCCATTCCTTCTTGTGAGAAGTAGATGGTAGTTCCCTTAAGGGTTGATTCGGGGCTTGAACAATATGAGCGCTCTCCTAATTTCGTAAAGAATGTAGGATTTATTGTTCATTAGAGAATCAATGGTACTTAATGGAAAGATATGATTAGAGGGGTATAACGGACATTATGACCCAGCTCTAATTATGAACTACTTGTGGAGGATTATACCATATGTAATAGCTATATCGATGGACACCGAGAGTTATTGGTTTGTGTAAAAACGTCTACAGTTGAGAGAGTGCAGCTTCGGGTTTTTAGTGGAATAACACCGAAGTTAATAATCATGAAATATTAATTAAAGAGTTTAATTAATAATTTCTAAGGATTATTGGAGCTCAAAATACTGTGGGTCCATTAGGTCCCCTTGCTAGCCCGATCGATTTAGGTAACAAGGGTCACGGTTAATTAATTGGATTATCCAATTAATTGTGTTACGAAAGTGACACGTATTAATTCGGGAATTAATTGAATAATGGGATTATTTAATTAATGAATAATGGTGATTAAATAAATTAAATAATAAGATTATTTAATTATATTGTTAATCACTAAATGGAGGGTGTTAGTTGATATTTGATTTTGAATAAAATAAGATAATATGATTATTTTATTTTATTAAATTAAATATTTGAAATTGAATTTGAAATGTTTGAATTCAAAAGTAAATATTTAATTAATTTTAAAAAAAGATATGAGATATCTTTATAAAATTTTAAAAATCAAATATAAGATTTTTGGTTTGTTTTTAATATATATGAGATATATATTTTTTTTAAATTTTAAACCGAATGTCGGTTTTTGTTTTTAAAGATATATGAGATATATTTTAATGAAAACAAAAGTTGAACCAAAATAAAAACACATATTCGACAAAACAAGAAGAAAAGAAGTCGTGAACAGAAAAGGCACAGCAAAAGAGAAAAAGCAAACTAAGAAAAATAATTGGGTGTGGCGAGCACAAAGTGCTGCACTCATAGAGTTTGTGTTTTCTGTGTGTATTCTTCTCTTCTTCCTCCATACAGGTCCTGAATATCTTGACGCGCCCACACGCTGTTACCAGTTCCGGGAGATAGCGAGGAAGATCACGTGGTTCAAATCAGGAGCAGTTAGTATCAAAGTGAAGGAGCCTCCTACGTAGGTATGAAAAATGTTTCTTCACTTTATTATTGTATTTGATTATTACTGTACAAATGGGTTAGTTTAATGATTGCATAAAAAAATTTTAAAACCTTCCGCTGCGCAATCTGTAACCCTAAGGTTCCAACATGGTACTCGTCTTGGAGGGGTTTCGAGTAGAGGCACTAGGTACCAGGTGGGAGTTGAGACAACACCCTGACGGGTATTGAGGTACCAGGTACCTTGACAGATGTCGAGGTACTCACGGGGTACTAGGCGTACCAGCTATCATTGTAATGATCTGGGGTTGATATCAGGAGCTTCAGTTGAAGCGAGGTACATGCCTTCGGTAGCTCGCAGAGCTGATATTTTATCTAGATAGATAGGTAGTCGAGGTTCCGACCTTGTCAAATATCGGCTCCTTCTAGGTAGTGGTACCGATCTTGCTGGTTTCCTGAAGTATTTGGATGAATCTTCCTAGGAAGGTCCTATTGGAAAATTCTCCTTTGGCCCCTTGCCAGAAAACACTGTTGTTAACAGGTTTTTCTAGCAAGGGACCAAAGGAGAATTTTCCAAACAGAGACCTATCCAGGAAGATTCATCCATATACTCAAAGAGACCTGCGAGATCGGTACCATCACCTAGATGGAATCGATATCTGACGAGGTTGAAATCTCGACTATCCATCTATCTAGATAGGATATCAGCTCTGAAAGCATGTATCTCACCCTACTGAAGCTCCTGATACCAAATCAAGACCAGTACGATGATAGCCTGCACACCTAGCACCCCGCAAGCATCTCGATGTTGATCAAGGTACCAGGTACCTCGATACCTACCTCGGTACCACCTCGATATCTGCCTTGGTACCACCCCGACTCCCGCCTGGTACTTAGTATGCTTATCCAGAGCTCCTTCAAGGCAAGTATCCTACCCCCAGGCAATACAATGGGGTATACGAAGACACAAGCACCATTCCAGCAAGAGGCAGAACAAGCTCATCAAAATGAGGTATCAGCACTACCCTCCATTAGAACTCAAAGTCAAAATTTCCCTCTAAGCTCCACGAAGAAGGAAAGTCGATTCCATCGCCATCAAGCTCCACGAAGAAGGAAAGTTGACTCCATCGCCAAAATAAAGCACCATTAATGACCCAATGGTCGACCGAATCAGAATTTAAATTCACCATTGATTAACGGGATCTAATCATGCGCCTTCAGCTTCACGCAAATGTCTTTCAACGCTTAAAATAGGATTCTCTATAATCTTCATTAAGACAACCGGATTTTGGGGAGATTCTGGAGAGTACTACATATACGGCATTGAAGGATAAAGTAAGGGGGACTTCTTCGAGTATTCTTGATCGCCAGAACCAGAGAGAGATCCCGGGAGATTCCCGGAAGCAAGTGAGAGTCCATTGACAATCCCTGGAGGAAAAATATCCACTTATCGACATGAACATTTTCTCCATCTCCATCCTGTGTAAAATAGTGAAAATAAAGAGGAATATGCATGTATACATATTACCGTAGTGATTGATTGAATAAAACAGTATTTATTTTACATCTCCCGGTCCCTTGTGTTCTTTCTCCATTCTTTGATCTATCGATCTCGATCATAAAAAAAAAAGGGACCCCGGTACCGATGGTACCTACCCCACTGCTGCTACCTGTAGTGGGTAAGAGTGTTAACTGAGAGAGTGAATTTTTTTGTTAACACCTGTTAACACCATCAAATATAGAAAATACAAGTGAATAGTAGATAGAAGAAACCCAAGGTTATCAATCCCGGATCTCTAAGCTCGGAGAGTGGCCGAATTGTTATCTCGGATGTCTAAGCTCCATTAAAGCTCTTCCTCCTCATAGACAAGGTAGGGTGCTCTTTCCTCATAAATCTCCTCCAAAGATGGGTGGCAGCAAGTAGAGAGTTAAGATGGGGAGGCAATCCATGGAGGAAAACCTCCATGGATGCCTTTGGAAGCTTCTCTCTCTCTCTCTCTTGATTTGGTGGAGAATATAAAGTGTGAAATGGATGGATTAATTGAATGAATAGATAGGATCCCTTTGTCTTGTGGAAAAAAATGATGTATTTATAGGTTTGAGAGGAAAGGGCACGAAATAGGCATGAAAGGACGACCTTGCCCTTCTTAAATTGGCTGAAAACGTGACCTTTGCCCAGTTGGAACACGTAGTGCATAGGGTAAGGTACCCGTGCTAAACCCGTGCTATCTCTTCTTGCTTTCTGGTATGGGCATGTGCACGGGTAAGATACCCGTGCAGTACCCGTGCACTGAGCTCTTCCTGATTTCCATATTCTGGTGCACGGGTAATATCACGGGTAGTGCACGGGTAGGTTACCCATGCATTATTGCCTTCAAGCATCCCTTTTTGCACCATTTGACTTGTTTTTTCTCCTAAAAGTCACAGTTTCTGCCTCCAGCAACTGAATTCCATTAAATGCCTGTAATCACTATAAAACGAGCCATTAGACCCCAAAATATGCTCGAAAACAAGCTAAAGGGTATGGAATTGAGGGCCAAAATATATGACAACTATGGCACAATCATGTAATCAGTTTAGGAGCTTACTTGGAGTAGTTAAGAGTCTTCAAAAATTATAATGAGGATCGAAGACTCCACTTAAACGAACCAGGACCTCGATAGCTCACTGGGGCGTTGAGTGGCCCTGTACAATATGTGAGAAACAATAGGTCATGTAGTAGTGCTACTGCTTCAGAGGCTTACTTAGGCATGTAAGAGGCCTTAGCAAATGTATGAAGCCTCTGGGCTCTCTTTGAACGGATCGGGACTTCAGAAGCTCACTAAGGTGTTGAGTGGCCCGGTACAAGAGGTAGGGAGCCACCGGTGTGATTTTGGTCTAGAGGCATGCTTTGGATCTTAGAAGTCCCCAGAACCTGAAATGTGGCTCTGGACCGTCTTGGAATGAATCGGGACACAGTGGCTCACTTGGTCATTGACCAGCCCAGTACAAGAAATGAGGAACCATTGGGCCATGCAGTAGGGCTACTGCTCGAAAGGCTTGCTAAGGCATGTAAGACGCCTCAGCAATATGGGAAGCCTCTGGGCTATCTCCGAACGGATCAGGACTTCAAGGGCTCACTAGGGTGTTGTGTGGCCCGATATGAGAGGTAGGGAGCCACCAGTGTGATACTGGTCCAGAGACATGCTTAGGATTTTAGGAGTCCCCATCAACTGAGATGTGGCTTTGGACCATCTTGGAATGAATCGGGACACAGTGACTCACTTCGGCATTGACCAGCCCGGTATAATAAGTGAGGAGCCATTGGGCCATGCAACAGGGCTGCTGCTCCAGAGGCTTGCTAAGGCATGTAAGAGGCCTCAGCAAATGTGGGAAGGCTCTTGGCTCTCTCCGAATGAATCGGGACTTCAGTGGCTCACTAGGGCGTTGAGTGGCCCGGTACGAGAGGTAGGGAGCCACATGTGTGATAATGGTCTAGAGGCATGCTTAGGATCCTAGAAGTCCATAACAACTGAGATGTGGCTCTGGACCATCCTAGAATGAATCGGGACACAGTGGCTCACTTAGGCATTGACTAGCCTGGTAAAAGAAGTGAGGAGCCACTGGGCCATGCAGCGGGGCTGCTATTCCAGAGGCTTGCTAAGGCATGTAGGAGGCCTCAGCAAATGTGGGAAGCCCCTGGGCTCTCTCCGAACGGATCAAGACTTCAGTGGCTCACTAGGGCGTTGAGTGGCCCGGTAAAAGAGGTAGGGAGCCACCGGTGTGATACTGGTCTAGTGGCATGCTTGGGATCCTAGAAGTCCCAAACAACTGAAATTTGGCTTTGGACCATCCTGGAATGAATCGGGACAAAGTGGCTCACTTGGGCGTTGACTAGCCCAGTATAAGAAATAAGGAGCCATTGGGCCATTCAGCGGGGATACTGCTCCAGAGGCTTGCTAAGGCATGTAGGAGGCATCAGCAATGTGGGAGGCATCAGCAATGTGGGAAGCCTCTAGGCTCTCTCTGAACGGATCGAGACTTCGATGGCTCACTAGGGTTTTGAATGGCCCGGTACGAGAGGTAGGGAGCCTTCGGTGTGATACCGGTCCCGAGGCATGCTTGGGATCTTAGAAATCCCCAGCAACTGATATGCGGCTCTGGACCATCCTGTAATGAATTGGGACACAGTGGCTCACTTGGGCGTTGACCAGCCCGGTACAATAAGTGAGGAGCCACTGGGCCATGCAGTGGAGCTGCTGCTCCAGGGGCTTCCTAAGGCATGTAAAAGGCCTTAGCAAATGTGGGAAGCCTCTGGGCTCTCCCCTAATTGATCTGGACTTCGGTGGGTCACTAGGGCGTTGAGTGGCCAGGTACGAGAGGTAAGGAGCCATCAGCGTGATACTGGTCTAGAGGCATGTTTGGAATCCTAGAAGTCCCCAGCAACTAAAATGTGGATCTGGACCCTCTTGGAAAGAATCGAAACTGCAGTGGTTCACTTGGGTGTTCTCCGGCCACGTACACGAAGTGAAGAGCCACTGGTCCTCTACCGGTCATGTTGCTCATACAGTTGAGTTGGCTTCTCGGGTACATGCATTGATCAGCTACCTAGGAGCCTTTAAAGAATGGATCTGGTGGCATTAGATGATCACATGAACTGATGCAAATCCAGTGGATCTGCTGGATATGAGGTATACCGGTAGCATAGCAAATCCTCTTTAAATAAGCATGAGAGGTGCATCTCTACTGCATAGGAGCTCTAAATGTATCGGAGTAGATCTGCTGCAGAGGAGGTCGTAGCGGATCTGCTGCATAGCAGATCTACTGATAGTATAGTAAACCCTCTATAAGGTAGCAGGATAGGTGCAGCTCTGCTGCATATGAGATATAGATGTAACAGAACGGATCTGCTTTAGAGGAGTTCCGTAAGTATATGAGCAGGTTTGTTGCGTAAGGGCAGCATAGTAGACCGGTTCTGCCAGGAGTCCTACATACCATATTTGTCAAAAGTAGAAAGTTGTGTGTGCATGTAGAGATAAGGAAGCCATGTTGGTGAGCTTCCCACAGACGGCGCCAAAAAGTGTTAACCAAAAAATTTATTCTGTTGATCAACACCCGCAACCTGCTACCCAGAGGTCGCAGCGGGGGGTAGGTACTTCGTACCATGGTTCTGGTACTGTGAAAGTGAGATAGGTGCCATGGTAGGAGAACAATCATCCAGCCCATCTGGTGCAGTAGGCTGGTACCCAGTCTTGTTATCTGATCCTGGTAACTGGTCACCTCTCTAGGTGCCCTCTATAATTCCTCGACCTAGATAATGTGCAGGGAGAGGTACATGAGAGCTAGGACCAGCGGGGTCAGTGCCTAGCTCACAGACATGCGTAATAAAGAGATAGATGGGAGAATGACAGTTCATTTGATAGAGGTAGACTCATCTAGGAAGAAAACGCATCAAGGTTGATCACATGCTGAAAAACCCCCAGGCAGTATCCATAGGAAGGAGAAAGACCCTTCTTTATATTTATATATCTCGAGAGGTAATCTAGAGAACTTACATTAGTACAAACTGAGACCTGGTAGGTCATAGTTTGAGGGGTACCACTTGGTACCGGTACATTCATGGTGAAAATTGAAATATAATCATCGATACAATAGTAGGAGATGGCAAACTGTATTTCTGGTGGAGAAGTGGGTGAAATCTGTCTTTCTCTAGTTGATTTCTGGATTCGATCTAAGATTGCAGATTCGAGAGAGCTTGGAGATATCTTGGAGATATAGAGATGTTGGAGGATGTTCGACTTAAGAAATGTTGGGGAGTCGACCCTTTTCCTAGAGAGTCCCTTGTCATATTTATATCTTCTCTTTCTTGTTGCCCACTACATTAATTAATTCGTAATCAAAGGAACGTTGATTTGGCATTAATGGAGTTGAATATTTACTCATTAATGGTGTTGTGAATGGCCATTAAAGAGTTGACTAATCTTCTCATTAATGGCGTTGTGAAGGGCCATTAAAGAGTTGACTGATTCCCTCAGTCATGGCTTTATGAATGGCCATTAATGAGTTGACTATGTTCATTAATGGGGTTAATTAATTGGGTTGACTATCTCCATTAATGGCATTGTGAATGGCCGGAGAGGTCAACAATCTTTTCTATCTTGCTGGAGTCGAAAGTTGGCTTCATTCCTTCTTGCTCGGTACTCTAATGTACCGGTCTGTTCTTACTGACGTGGCACTTGTTCTAGCATGCTGGTACCTTCCTGGTTCCATCCTTCTTGCTTGGCAGGTAGGATATATATTCCAGTGTGATCCCGGACTGGTATCACGGTACTTAGGTACCGGGTAGATGTTGCGGTACCTAGGTACTGAGTAGATGTCGCGTTACCTAGGTACCAGGTAGGAGGTACCGCGGTGCCGGCCCTGTGTGGTACCTAGTAGAATGCGAGATGTGGTACTAACTTCTTTCCTGTTCATGGTGTAGAGTATCCCTGATATTTGGGTACCGGTCCCGATCTAGGTTCTACCAGGTTCTAGGCTGCTGGAAAATTCTTCTTCGGACTCCTACCAAAAAAGGCTGTTAACAACAACTTTTATTGACCAAAACCCAAACACCCTTCATTCATTCGTGAATCAAGCATCATCTAGCATCATCTATGATGTGTCTAAGCATGGGTCTTCATCAACATAGTTAACTTGGTAAGTAGAACACCATTCTCATCCATCTTTATGTTCCTGCTTAACAAGAAAACTCTTTTATAACATGTTTGCATCTAGATTAGAACTTTTATTACAATTAAAGATTTTTGTTGATGTTTGGGTTGTTGTATTGTGATAGCTATTGTATCTCGGAATGCTTTGATTTCATATATCTAAGGTATGTGCGTGTCATATAGCAACATGATATCTAGGAATGTTTTAAATGTCATTATTAATTCCTAGATAAGCATTAAATGTGTTTACCTAGCATTTGTGCATTCAGAATATTTTTCTTGTTCACTTTAGGTTGCATATCTCTTCTTTTAAGAGTTAAGTCTTGTTTTTACCGTGGGTTGAATACAAGCAAGAGACGATTATCGCTATTAAAGGCATGCGGGTAGCAAAGGTGGATTAGTAACCGTATAGGTGAGATGCGGTCAACCTAGGTTGTGATCGTTTTTGCAAATAGTGGATTTGGGGGCTCGATTGGCTAGCTATTAGCTAATCCCATGGTTTTTACCTTGCCAAAGGTTTTCCATGTAAATTCAAGTGTTATTTACTTTCCGTACCTTTACTTGAATTTATTGTATTTTTGTTGTGGGATGTTTAATTTGTTCAATATTGATCAATCGAAAAAAGTTGGTAATTGATTCGGTTAAAACCTATTCACCCCCCCTCCCACCTCTAGGTTAATTAGACACACATTGTAGTTAATTTCAATTGGTATCAGAGCGGGTTCCTAGACATAATTAGGTGATCCAAGCTCTCTGTGTCTATGTCTTGAATTTTTGCATTTGTTTGTTGCATTTCATTTGCATCTCATTCATAATCCTCAAACAATATGAGTGGGAATGGTGGTGGACATGAGGAAGCCTTAAGCACAAGAACCCTTTTGCTAAATTGGGTGAACTACGCCTCATGGAAAGGCAAGATGGAGTCATAACTTTACCAAATAGATGACCGTGCATGGATGGCAATCGAAGATGGGTACACTCCTCCAACAATGACTGCCGATGATGGTAGTGAAGTCTCTAAGCCTAAGTCGCAATGGAGCACACAGGAATTTGAAGCTTCCAAGTGGATGACAACCAATACAAGTTGATTCAAACAACTAGGAATGCTAAAGAGGCATGAGAGATTCTAGAGATGGCTCATGAAGGAACCGAAGTAGTCCTTCAAATGCAATTTGAGACAATGAGGATGGAGGAAGATGAATGCTTCAACGAATTTCAAGTGAAATTGATGGACATAGTCAATCAAAGCCATCAACTTGGTGACCCTTATTCGGATAGGAGGATCAAGCAAAAGATTATGAGGTCGCTTCCGGCAAGATTTGAGTAAAAGGTGACGGCACTTGAGGAGAATAGTGACTATAAGAACATGAAGCCAATTGAAGTTATTGGAAGACTTCTAGCATATAAGTCTAGGTGGACTCCTACACCTATACCTCCAAAGAAGCAAAAAAGAATTGCTTTGAAGACCTTCAAGGTTGAGAAGGAGGAGGAAGACTCGGATGAGGAGATGGCTCTCATGGTTAAAAGGTTCAAGAAGTTTGTGAAGTATGAAAAGAAAGGAATTGGACTCAAAGGTCAAGATTTGGAGAAGAAGACTCCCCTCAAGAAGATGGATAAAACCCAAGAGAAGGACTCCAAGAAGGGCATTCAATGCTTTGAGTGTAGTGGAGATGGTCACATTGCTCCTGAGTGTGCTAATTTGAAGAAGAAAAAGAAAGGAAAAGCAATGGCCGTCACAATGTGTAGGGAAAAATACGAAAACGCAGCGGAAGCGAGACTAATTGTTTTTATTAAAGTTTAAAATTTTTCCAATATTTGAACCTTAAACCTTTAATTAATTAAACATACATATATTCAAAAGATACCATACCTCTTGTCGCGTGATCTGATTGACTTAGCGTTGATGGTAATCCGCAAGATCTTCCAATCCGATCACGAACGTGAATCACCTAAGAGCGTGGTCTCCCTATTCTTTGAATTGCGTACCTGAGAATGGAAAAACGAAATCTTCTTTCTTGATCGTTAATCACAAAAACTCCAAGAGCCTAGAAAGATCGTTCCGGTCACTTTTGAATTCACAATCGTTATGATTGAAACTCGCCTGAACCTAAATCAAAAGTGTGAACAAAACCTTTTTATGTAAAGGCTTGCAAGTGCACTATCGAATTTAGAACTATCTTTCTCTCTTCCTCTTGGCTGAATTTTCACTATGTTCTAGAGTTGGAATTTTTTTTTAATTAGTCAAAAACAAGATAATAAAAAATTCTTTCTCTCAAATTTTTTTTTCTTCCTATCACTATTAATTCCGAAATTAATAATATATATAGGTATACAAATCCTTTCCTAAAGAGGATTTACTTGGTGGGCAAGAATCTTGTCTCTAGGTGGATTTACTTGGTGACAAAGAATCATTTTTCAAAAAAAGATTTCTTTTCCACACCAAGACTCGTAATCCAACTCAAATAGTGTATTTGTGATTATATTAAAGACTTCCTTATTTAATTAGATAAATAAATTATTTATTTATCTACTTACTAAATTAAGTCTTTTATATTTATTATACTACTATAATAGTTTACTACTAGGAAACATAATTCCTAGTCAGAAAAAGATTTTGATTTTCAATTAAATGATTAATTAATCAATTAATTAATTTCCATTTAATCAAACAATAAAATAAAATAATATTTTAGACTATTATTATAGCCTTGCCGCCCACACACAAGAAATATATGGGCCAAATATTATTTTCTTATTTTATTTAATCCATTCAGGCTTTAAATAAAATCCCACATGTGAACCAGACTCATTCTTACTAAAAGAAACAAGCCCACATGCCTCTCATTAATATATTAATATAATTTGAGCAGCCCATTAAATAAATAATGTGCAAATTATATTCTTAATATATTAAATACAATTCTAGATGGACCCATAAATTAATCCGGTAGAATATATCAAGTGATCCATGCAAGTCCGTGTGGATTGGGGATCTTGGCGGGCTATCTAAATTTAAGCTTCAATAGACATAACCTAATCACAATCAACAAATGATTCACTTAGGTCCGATCTATTAATTTTAGCTCATTCCACTAAAAAGCTAAAATTGAACTCTTAAATAAAGATAGAATAAGAAGATGTTTCTCATTCATACCCTAGACAATCTTATTGGAGATAGTGTATCCTCGTGAATAATATCAGTAATCGCCAAGAGCTTATAGACCGCCTATAGCTCTCCTAGTTACCATATTTACTCATATGACCAAGTTTTGAACTTGGATATTTTGACTTGTCCAGAAGCCATGTTTTCAATAGACATTATCGAAAACTCAACGTTAAGATTTAATATTAAATACCTCAAAATATCCATATGATAATAATATACTCTCATTCAATAAATTGAGCCACGATGTCCATATCTATAAATGAAGTCCTCTATCGATTAACAAATGAATACCACCAAACTATCGAGGATAGACTATGCTATATAATCATACTCACTGATAGCTCAAATGATAACACTTGCAATCATAAGTCCATCATTTATCTCAGGATTAAGATAGACTCTCTGATTGTCCTCATAATGAAAAGACTTGTATCTACTGACGGTTCTAGATAAAATATTTCATTGTGATCCAGTTCAATGCACCAGTGCACTAGATTCTTTTACTCGAAGACCCTTTCGATGATTTTAGACTCATCATAACTCATTTGATCCCACTCAAATGCCAGCTAAAGAATTCTACAACTTTATCAAGATAAAGGTGCCCAACCTTTAATTTAAGTTGTGAACGTTTATTCAAGACTAACTTAAAGAATTGTGTCTACCTCATACATATCCAGATGTATGAACAATTCTTCTTTTCTCATAGTCTTTTGACCTTATGATTATTTACTTTGACAATTATCATTATAAATGCTATAAGATTTTCTAAAACCAGAAATCACTTTATTAATATGAAAAGATTGTCAATTACAGTATTACACTCCTGCTATTGAGCATAATCCTAACACATTGAGCAATAATAATGACGTGGAAGAGGAAGGAGGATCCTCGGATGATAAAGACCATATGGAAAATTTCATTGCCTTTGCATCCTCTCTCAAGAGTAATGAAGAAATAGATGACCAAGAGGAAGGGAAACAAAGTGAAGTTGACTTAAGTGATGAGAGCTGTTCATCTCACTCTACAAATGGAAATATATAAGGTATGGACCTTGAAGGTTTCATTGAGCACTTGCAAAGCTTAAGGTTTCAGATGAAGAGAGAGGTTCGAAGACTAAAGGTAGAGAACCTCAAGCTATCAACCGAGGTGATTCACTTGAATGGAGAAGTGAAGATAGCTAAAAGAAATGAAGCTTTGATGGAGAAGAAGCTTGAAGAAGCAAAAGAAACTATTGCCAAGATGACTTCAAGCACGAAGAAGCTTGACCATATGTTGGGAGTTGACAAGAAGACAAGTGACAAGAGAGGTCTAGGGTTTGAAAATGACAAGGAGACCTCAACTCCAAGCAAGACGGTGTTTTTCAAGAGCATGGACATCAAAGAGCCTCTTCCTCCTCAACATCCTTGGAAGAAAATTGAACTAAGAGAGTGCTCTTAAAATGTTGAAGTTAAGGTGGCACCATGGAGTCAAGCTCAAGCACAACTAATAAGAGCATATCAAGCAAGCTTCCCATAACCCAAATACCACCAAGCCAAGAAGCAATCCATGCAAGTTCAACCAAGGAAGCAATCTTCTCTGACTCAACAATAAAGGAGGAGAGAACCAATCCAACACCAAAGGCAAGCTCAAAGACATGGGAAAGCCCCTTTGTAATCACAAAGGAATGGTATGACCTCTTACTTCATTCCTACATGTCATTTTTATGGTGTTGATGGTCATATTAGACCAAATTGCTTCAAGTTTATTAAAATGTGTAGAACTAAAAGCATGATTGAGAAGAATAGGGCTAGAGCTAAAATGCATGATCTTAGGAAATCTAGAGCCAATGATTTCATGACTACTAGGAAAGCAAATGTCTCATCTAGATGGATTAGAAGCAATGAACATGTTTGCCATGTAGCTCAAATAGCCTTGAAGGCAAATGCTTCTAATACTTGGTATTTGGATAGTGGGTGTTCTAGGCACATGACCGGAAACAAGAGTTTCTTTGAATCTCTTATCATAGAGGATGGTGGATTTGTCACTTTTGGTGATGGATCTAAAAAGAAAGTCATAGGGAAAGGAATCATTTCCGTTCCCGGATTACCCTTCTTGTCAAATGCTTTATTTGTTGATGGCTTGCAAGCCAATCTTATAAGCATTTCTCATCTTAATGTTGATGGGTTGTTGGTCTTGTTTAATAGAAATGATTGCTCTATTTTGAAATCTAATGGACAAACCTTGATAAAAAGAAAGAGATCTAGTGACAATTGTTATTGTCTTGAAGATAGTGTCATCTCTTGTAATGTGTCTAAAGTGACCAAATTGAGTTGTGTCACCAAAGGCTTAGCCACATGAACTATTCAGATTTGAGGATCTTGGATAAGTTTAAAGTTGTGCGTGGACTTCCCGTACTTAGGAAGAAAATTGATAGTGTATGTGGACCTTGTCAACAAGGAAAACAAACCAAAAGCATGCACAAGAAAAGCAAGTATCTCATCATCAAGGAGCCATTAGAGCTCCTGCATATGGATCTTATGGGTCCCATGCAAACCGAGAGTCTCGATGGCAAGCGATACATTTTTGTATATGTAGAAGATTTCACTAGATTTACATGGACTTATTTTCTTAGAGAAAAATCTGAAACTTTTGAAAAGTTTAAAATGATTTGCACTAAAATTCAAAATGAGAAGAAATCTCACATGAAAAGTATTAAAAGAATTATGAGTGACCATGGGAGCGAATTTGAAAATGCTTGCTTTGAAAGCTTTTGTAATAGCTTTGGCATTTCCCATGATTTCTAAGCTCCTTGAACTCCTTAACAAAATGGGGTTGTAGAGAGGAAGAATAGGGTCCTTCAAGAGATGGCTCGTGTGATGTTTCTTAGCAACAATATGCCTAGGAATCTTTGGGCCGAGGCAGTCAATACAACTTGCTATATAGGAAATAGAGTTTTTCTAAGGCCTGGCACTAGGAAAACCTCCTGTGAATTGTGGAATGGTAGGAAGCCAAATGTGAGCTACTTCCACTTATTTGGAAGCAAAGGCTACATTCTTAATAACCGAGATCAACTTAGCAAATTTGTTGCCAAGAGTGATGACATAATTTTCATTGTCTATGCCCTAAATAGTAAGACCTATAGAGTCTTCAATTTGAAAACTCAGAGTGTCATGGAATCATCTAATGTTGTCAAATATGATTGTAGGCGTAAGGCTAGTGACCATGATGATGAGGTTATTGTGATTGATGATTCTTCTTTAGAGAAGAATGGTGAGACTTCAAGTGGTATGAAGTCAAACCTTGATGAAGAGGTCATTCAACCTCTGGATAGAGATATCTTTGGACTCTAAAGAATACACTCCATGGGTTAGACATCTCAACAACAAGAATGACATTCTTGGAGATGTGAATGAGGGTGTTAGGACTAGGCGTCAATTAGCTAATCAAATTAGCTATATTTGTTACACCTCTCAAATTGAACCCAAACAGGTTGATGAAGCCTTGAATGATGAGTTTTGGGTTCTTGTTATTCAAGAAGAGCTAAACCAATTTGAAAGAAATGAGGTTTGGACTCTAGTTCCTAGACCCAAGAACACCAATGTCATTGGAACAAAATGGGTGTATAGGAACAAGTCGGATAAGGATGGAAATATTGTGTGAAACAATGCTAGACTTGTAGCATAAGGATACTCTCAAATTGAGGGTATCAATTTTGAGCAGACTTTTGCTCTGGTTGCCTGTCTTGAGTCCATAAGGCTTCTTTTGTCAGTTTCTTGTATGCACAAGTTCAAATTGTATCAAATGGATTTTAAGAGTGCCCTCCTCAATGGCTTCTTGCAAGAGGCAGTGTTTGTTGAGCAACCCAAGGGGTTTGTGGATCCACACCACCCCAACCATGTCGATCGCCTCAAGAAGGCTTTATATGGGTTGAAACAAGCACCGAGGGCTTGGTATGAGCTCCTCACTCTCTATCTTGTTGACAATGGCTACTCTAGAGGTAGTGTTAACAAGACTTTGTTCATCAAGGGCAATTAAGATGAGCTTTTCATAGCTCAAATCTATATTGATGACATTGTATTTGGCTCCACCAACAAATCCAAAGTCCAACAATTTGTTGATGTTATGTCTCATGAATTTGACATGAGTCTTGTTGGGGAGCTCAATTACTTCCTAGGTTTACAAATCAAGCAATTACATGATCGGATTTTCATTTCCCAAGCTAAGTATGCTAATAACCTAGTGAAGAAGTTTGGCCTTGAGAATGCCAAACATTGTGACACACCTATGAGTACCACTTTGAAACTTAGCAAGGATGCTAGTGGCAAGAGTGTGGACCAAAGTCTTTATCGTGGCATGATTGGTAGCTTGATTTACTTGACCACAAGTTAGCCCGATATAGCCTTTAGTGTGGGTGTGGGTGTGTGTGTTAGGTACCAAGCAGATCCCAAGGAGTCTCATCTCTCCTATGTGAAGAGAATCATTCGATATGTGAATGAGACATCCAACTATGGGATATGGTACTCTTTTGACACTAATGTTAGCTTAGTTGGCTTTAGTGATACAGATTTGGCAGAAAATTGTGATGATAGGAAGAGTACATCGGGCGGTTGCTTCTTCCTAGGGAACAACTTGGTTTCATGGTTTTGCAAGTAGCAAAATTCCATTTGTTTGTCCAAAAGCGAAGCTGAGTACATTGTAGCCGGGAGTGCGTGCACACAACTTCTTTGGATGAAGTAAATGCTTGTGGATTACGGCTTTGATCATGGTACTCTAACTCTTTATTGTGATTAAATGAGTGCAATTAATATTTAAAAAAAAAATCATGTTCACCATTCTAGAACTAGGCATATAGACTGTTAACAGAAAATTTACTCGGGATGAGAAATATCAGTTAACACCCTCAAGACCACTACCACGGAGGTGATGGCCGGGGGTTGATTGTTTAAATGATTTACTCGAACCACGACTACTCATACAAGACGAAGAAGAACAAATTGGCTTTATTATATATAGTGTGTAACGTACAAAAATCTCTCAAAATACTCTCGATATCTCTGGGGTACAATAGGGTGGTAGTCTCATGCCTATCGAAAAGTAGTCATCCCTTTCTCCTCCCTCATTCCTTATTTTTTCTTTCCTCCCTTTCTTGAGGCCAAAATCCTCTATTTATGCATAGTCTTTATAGGTCAAATTCATGATTCTCCAGCCTTGATTCTGTCAATCCTTCCCCTCCTTATCGAGCGGGATATTTCATTAAAAGGTCATTGACTTTGGATTAATAACAGATTCTAGAATATCTTAGGTGGAGATGAGTTTGTTTCCTTTTCTGGATTCAATCACTTGTTCCACATGTAATGCTTCAATGTTACAAATGTGATCCCATGTACCTTCGTGGTGTTACTCCTCGTAAAGGTCGTCGAGTAGAACGTTTATTGTTTCTTGGAGCGAGGTGGATTCATGCCATGGTCTGGGTACTGAAAGCTTGGTCCTACTTTCCCAGGTTCCTTGTAGCTTTAAATGCCACCATTTGAGCGTTCTTTGGAAGCAACGGACTTCGATGAGCTTCCTCCTACTTATCCAAGTAGTCCCGAAACTTCCCTTGGTGAGATGGTGAAATATTGTAGTGTGGGTTTGACGCCTAATAGGTTCTTCACTGAACTTGGAAGGAATGGCGGGCTTCTGGGGAAGCTACAAGGCAATCTTGGCTTCGGGGGGCTTAGATCGTCATGCATCTGGCTCTTCCCAAATTCTTGTTTTAGTGTTACGGGCTCGACCTGATCGTGTCAGGCTTCATCTTAGGCATTTCCCGAGCTCAACGCCCTTACCCCGCTTCTGTGGGGTGGCTCCGCGGTTCGACCCCGGGACCCGCGGTTCCATGGAGGGTAATCCTGGGCCTGGACTTCGGGCTAGGTAGGTGGAGAATTTCCCTTTGATCCCAAGCCAAATTTGGCTATTAACATAGACATTATACATCACTTTATTAGGGAGCTAGTTGAAAGCAAATGCATTGCACTTGAACATGTTGGCACAAATGATCAACTAGCAGATTTGCTCACTAAACCCTTAGATTCATTTAGGTCCAAATCACTTAGTAGGTATATTGGCATTTATCATATGTCTTGATGTGTTTGGCTATTGACCCCATATGGGGAGCTCAAACAAAGAGAGCAAATTGGCATAATAGTGCATTGTGCTCATTGATATTCTTTATGCTTCTTTATTAATTACTTGAGATGATTGGTTGTACATATGCCTATATATATATTTTTTCATAAGTGTGCAACTTTGCTTTACTTGCAATCCATGTCTTATTTATGATCAAACATGCATTTTTGGAATAGGAAAATCTACTTTGAAAGTACATTTTGAATGACCTATGATTAATCTCCATGATGTGATGATTCTATGAATGACATGCTTTAAATTGATGTGCATGAAGTAACTCTTGAATGCTTAAAAGTGATTGCAAACATTTGTGTGTGAAGGCAATGTTGGGACTTCAATCAATAAGGATCTAGTATCTGTTCAAAGGATTTTACAATCCAAAAGTCTCTCTCTCTTTATTTGTTGAACAAGGCTACTATCATACGGGTATTCCACCCGGAAAAATCTAAAAGGGCGCAATAGTGGCTCATGTCTTGTTTTGCTTTTAAGTTTGATATAGTTGTTTTTAAAATTTAATTCTTTTACAATCTATATCTTGCTTTATTCCATGACAAGGGTGAAATTGGTTTGAATTCCTTTTAGAAACCCTTGTTGTTTGCTTTGCCAAATGCCATGATTTTTGATCTTGAATACAACTTGTCTTGTATGCAATGCATTCTTTCACACAATTTTCATGAAATAAAACTCATTGCATCTCTCTTACTTAATTGAGCTGCATAAATTTGCTTATATGATTATGCACATATTGTTGAGTCATAAGCTCTCCTTGCCAAGTGCTTACCTATTACGGGATACTAATTTGCCTATCTCATGACAAAAAGGGGGAGTAGTGTGAAGTTTAGGGGGAGTTACATGTTAGGGGAGATTGATCATTTAGGGGGAGTTTATTCTTTGGGAGAGTTGTTGTAATCATTGAGGGGGAGCATGTTGTATTGCATAGCATGACATGATTACAATATTTTATTGTATTGATTTGATTTGCTATAGCCATTGCAATTGTTTTTTCTTAAAAGTACCTCAAACACACTTGGTCTTGGAAGGTACTTTCATGTTGATTGTGTGTAGGTTGGATGTTTCTACAAGCCTTGGATTGACCTGAAGATGTTCAAGACTTAGATTATAGGGCTTATTGTAGTGTAGAAATTATTGTCGACCAACTTTTTTTTATTGTTGTGAGGTTGCTCTGTGAGTGGTGGTTTTGTCACGAAATAGACAAAAATTGGAGATTTGTAAGTGTCTCATTTTATGATTGGCTTATTTCGTTCACAAAATCACATTTGGGTCAAATATTGTAAAGGGTAGATTAGAAGTTGAAGATCTCCCATCATCAAGGCTTTGGACTCCAAGTGCATCAAGAAAGGTAGATTACTTGACTCTACTCTTATTTGAAGAGATGTAGTTACACACACTCACTTGCATGCATTATATTCTTGTTTACATGTATTTGAATGATGCATTGTATGTCATTCATCACACTCCACACTTGCACATTTTACATATAAGTTAATGTGTTGAGTTTGCCTGGAAAAGAGGATTTTCCTCTTCACCGCGGTGCATCTGCCTTCGCCACGGTCCCAACAGTGGTTGGTTCCAGAAGTTGCATGCTTTAGGAACTGCATCGTACGCACTTGCCTACGCGGTGTTCCCCACCGCGGTACTCACCAGAATGCCCATGTTGCATGTGCCTGTAGGGAAAAATCGATATAAAACGCAGCGGAAGAAACGAAAAATAGATTTCGTATGGTTTTAAAATTTTTCTCAAAGTTGAACCTTAACCTTTTAATTAATTAAACTCAAATATATACGATTAGAGTTAAATACCTCTTGACGCGTGATCCGATTGACTTACGTCGATTGGTAATCCGCAAAATCTTTTCCGATGCCCGTGAATAGTACCCGCATGAACAGTGATCGTGAACAGTACCCGCGTGAACAGTACCGCGAGATCTTCCAATCCGAACACGTACGTGAATCACCTAGGAGCGTGGTCTCCCTTTTTCTTTGAATTGCAAACCTGAGAATGGATGAACAAAGTTTTCTTTTTCTTTTATTAGTCACAAAACAATCAAAAGAAGACAAAAATTATTCCGGTCACTTTTGAGTTCTCAATCTAATGATCGAAACTCGCGTGAACCTAATTCGATGTTGTACACACAAGCTTATTGATGAACAAGCAATTAGTGTACTATCAAAGAATAATCTCTTCTCTCTTTTATGTTTAGTAGAATATTTCTATGAATTGAGAAGAAGAAGAAAAATTGAATCATTCAATCAACTATATTGGCCGAATTCTATATGTGGTATTATATAGGTGGCCAAAATTTTGCTTCCGCTTCTATTTAGGATTGCCGAAATCTTCCTCTAAATGGACTAGGGTTGCCGCAAATCACATACCAAAAAGAGTTTGTGTTGCACCCTAATTTCCATCAACCTTTAGACTTCAAAACCTAATCCAACGCATAGATATTTTTATTCTTTTATTGACTAAATAAAAAGACTTATTATTTGATTAAATAAATAAAATTAACTATTTATTTTCTTATCAAACAAGTCTTTTACTTTTAATATACTACTATCAATAGTATAACTTTAGGAAATATATTTCCTGATCAGAAAAAGATTTGTTTCTTAATTAAACAATTAATTAATAAATTAACTAATTCTTATTTAATTAAAACAATGAAACAAAATAATATATTACGTTAATATATACACCTTGCCGCCCCACTTATATAAATGGGCCATATATTATTTTCTTATTTCATTTAATCCATTGGACTTTAAATAAAAGCCCACATGTGAACCAGACCCATTCTTACTAAAAGAAACAAACCCACATGTCTCATTTTAATATATTAATATAATAGTGCAGCCCATTAATTAAATAATAGACATATTATATTCTTGATATATTAAAAACAATTCTAGATGGACCCTTAAATCGGCCCGGTAGAATATATCAAGTGATCCATGCAAATACGTGTGGATTGGGGATCTTGACGGGCTATCTAAATTTAAGCTTCAATAGACTCAACCTAATCACAATCAACAAATGATTCACTTAGGTCCAATCTATTAATTTTAACTCATTCCACTAAAGAGCTAAAATTGAACTCTTAAATAAAGATAGAATAAGAGATGTTTCTCATTCATACCCTAGACAATCTTATAGGAGATGGTGTATCCTCGTGAATAATATCAGTAATCGCCAAGAGCTCATAGACCGCCTATAGCTCTCCAAGTTACCATATTTCCTCATATGACCACATTTCGAACTTGGATACTTTGACTTGTCCAGAAGCCATGTTTTCAATAATCATTATTGAAAACTCAACGTTGAGATTTAATATCCAATACCTCAAAACATCCATATGATGATATTATACTCTCATTTAATAAATGGAGCCACGATGTCCATATCTATAAATGAAGTCCTCTATCGATTAACAAATGTATACCACCAAACTATCGAGGATAAACTATGCTATATAATCGTACTCATTGATAGCTCTAATGATAACACTTGCAACCATAAGTCCATCATTTATCTCAGGATTAAGATAGACTCTCCGATTGTCCTCTTTAATGAAAAGACTTATATCTAGTAACGGTTCTAGATAAAGTATTTCATTGTGATCCAGTTCAATGCACCTAGTGCACTAGATTCTTTTACTCGAAAACCTTTCGATGATTTTAGATTCATCATATTCATTTGATCCCACTTAAATGCTAGTAAAAGAATTCTACAACTTTAACAAGATAGAGGTGCCCAACCTTGAACTTAAGTTGTGAACGTTATTCAAGACTAACTAAAGAATTGTGTCTACCTCATACATATCCGGATGTATGAACAATTCTTCATGTCTCATAGTCTTTTGACCTTATGATTATTTACCTTGACAATTATAATAATAAATGCTATAAGTAATTGTAAGAATCAGAATTCACTTTATTAATATGAGAAGATTGTCAATTACAATATTACACTCTTGTCATTGAGCATAATCCTAACAATCTCCCACTTGCTCTATAGCAAGTGTGTCATATCTCACCCCATGTTCTCTAGATGTCCATCAAAGCTCTTCTGAGGTAGAGCCTTTGTGAAAGGATCCGCTAGATTTTCTATTGACGTGATTTTGGTGATCGTCACGTCTCCCATATGAACAATTTCCCTCAAAAGGTGATACTTCCTTTCAATGTGTTTACCTCTCTTATGACTTCTTGGTTCTTTCGAATTAGCCACTGCACCACTGTTGTCACAGTGTATAGTGATCTGCTTATTCGCACTAGGAACCACTTCTAAGTCAATCAAGAATTGGCGGAGCCAAACAGCCTCTTTGGCAGCTTCGCATGCAGCAATATACTCAGCTTCCATGGTGGAATCAGCAATACAAGATTGCTTGATACTCCTCCATATGACTGCTCCTCTTCCAATGGTAAACACAGATCCTGATGTGGATTTTCTAGAGTCAGAATCCGACTGGAAATCAGAATCTGTGTACCCAACGGGAATTAAATCCCCTCCAGAGTATACAAGCATATAATCTCTAGTTCTCTTGAGATACTTGAAAATATGCTTGACTGCCGTCCAATGATCAGAACCAGGTTTCGATTGAAACCTGCTAACTATGCCAACAGCAAAACAAATATATGGTCTAGTATAGAGCATTGCATACATGAGACTTCCAACTGCCGAGGCATATGGAACTCTACTCATGAATTGCTCTTCATGCACATTCTTAGGTGCTTGACCCTTAGAAAGTTTGATTCCATGTCTAAAAGGTAACATACCTTTCTTGGAATCTTGCATGGTGAATCTAGACAAGATTTTATCAATGTATGAAGCTTGGGATAATGCAATCGTTCTATTCTTTCTATCCCTTATTACTTGGATACCAAGAATATAACTTGCTTCTCCTAAGTCCTTCATATCAAATTGTTTTGCTAACCATTCTTTCACTGATATCAATACACCTACATCATTTCCAATGAGTAGTATATCATCAACATAAAGAATGAGGAAAACCAACTTGTTGCCTTTGATCCTCTTGTATACACAAGGTTCGTCAGGGTTTTGAATAAATCCAAAACCCTTTACAGCTTGATCGAACCTTATGTTCCAGGATCTGGAGGCTTGCTTTAGTCCATATATGGACTCTTGCAACTTGCATACTCTTTCTTCTTGGCCTTTTTCAATGAATCCCTCTGGTTGCATCATGTAGATGCTCTCGTCAAGACTTCCATTAAGGAAAGCTATCTTGACGTCCATTTGCCAAATCTCTAGGTCTAGAGATGCTGCAATGGATAAGAGTATCCTAATGGATTTAAGGATGACCACAGGTGAGAAGGTTTCCTCGTAATCGATACCTTCTTTCTGTGTATAACCTTTAGCTACTAGTCTAGCTTTAAAGGTTTCCACCTTACCATCCATACCTCTTTTCCTCTTGTATACCCACTTGCACCCAATGGGTTTTATCCCTTTAGGCAAGTCTACAAGGGACCAGACTTTGTTATTGAACATCGATTCAATCTCGGATTGCATTGCCTTTTGCCAATGTCGACAATCAACATCCTCCATAACTTCCTTGTACGTGTAGGGATCATCGTCGTCCGGGAGATTCTCAACAGATTCTCCTAGACCGATATATCTTTCGGGTTGTGTTCTAACCCTCCCACTACGATGAGGAATGGTAGGTTGTTGATCTTGTGTTGGAGTGGAACTTACAATTGGGCTGGGTTGTGAAACCTCTTGTGGAATTGTATCTCCTGACATCTCATTCAGGACAATTCTACTTTTGGGCACAAAATTATTCATATAGTCCTTTTCTAGAAATGAAGCATTTGTTGAAACAAATACTTTTAGATCAGAAGGACTATAGAAATAATATCCTTTAGTTCTTTTTGGATACCCCACAAATATTACATGTTTCCGAACGGGACTCCATCTTTTCTGTCTTTCCTTTCAACACATGTGCAGGACAACCAAATATCCTCATGTGTTGTAAACTAGGCTTTCGCCCAGTCCACAATTCATGTGGGGTTTTAGGGACAGATTTAGATGGTGCATCGTTTAGAATATATATTGCTGTTTGTAGAGCATATCCCCAAAAAGAAATAGAAAGTGTTGAATAACTCAACATTGATCTAACCATCTCTAAAAGAGTCCTATTTCTCCTTTCTGCTACCCTATTTTGTTGAGGTGTACCTGGTGCAGAAAGCTGAGAAACTATCCCATTATCAATAAGATATTGCTGAAACTCTCCAGATAGATATTCTCCACCACGATCAGATCTCAAGATTTTTATATGTTTCTCAAGCTGATTTTCTACTTCAGCTTTGAATGCTTTGAACATATCAAATGCATCCTGAATTATGTCTCATGAGATACACGTAACCAAATCTTGAGTAATCATCTGTGAAGGTGATGAAGTACTCATATCCACCTCTAGCTTGAATGCTCATAGGACCACATACATCGGTGTGTACTAGTCCTAAACATTCAGTGGCTCTTGCACCTTTGGTATTGAACGGCCTTTTGGTCTTTTTACCTTCCAAACAAGATTCACAAGTTGGTAGATCATCAACCTTTAAGTCACTTAAAGGTCCGTCACATACCAATCTTTTAATCCTATTAAGGTTAATGTGACCTAGGCATAAATGCCAAAGATAGGTTTCATCTTTTTTACTCTTTTATGATTAGGTTCCGTTATTTCTGTGTCTAACGAGTGAGAGATATTTCTATGCAAAAAGAATAAACCGTTTTCCAATGTACCTTTGCAAACAACTTTGTCATTCTTACTAATAATAAAAGTTTTAGTAAAAGTAACCGAATATCCAAACTTATTTAAACAAGAACCTGAAATTAAATTCCTCTTGAATTGAGGTACATAATAAACGTCTATTAAATCTAAATGCCTACTAGAATCTAAAATAACTCTAATATCTCCCACTACACTTGCAGACACTAACGTTCCGTTGCCCAAGCGCAAATTGACTTCATCTTCATTCAACCTTCTCTTTTCCTTAAACCCCTGCAAGGAATAACAAACATGATTAGTGAAAATACACTCTTAGCGTGTGTCTACAACCTAGAGGGGGGGGGGGTGAATGGGTTGTTAATCGATTATTACCAATTTTTCGATTAGTCAATATTAAACAAATAACCTAATTAAATCAAACATACAAAATCAAGTGTAAAGTGCGGAATAATAAATAACACTTGATTTTTTACGTGGAAACCCTTAAACAAAGGGAAAAACCACGGGCTATCCTCCTAGCCACACACGATCCTCAAATCCACTATATGAGTAAAACGTTACACCCTCAAGTGATACTAGGACTCTCACTCTAGATAACCTCAGGCTATGGATACTACCACTCGCCACTCTTGGTTCAATCCCTAGTGATATCCACTGATACACTACTATCGGCGTGAGCACCTCCTACTCTACCCGCAGGCCTTTTACAATGGATTCTTGACCAATGCTTGCCAACCACAACTTGGTTGCAAGACTACAATGCTTGTGCAACTTCACCCCGAAGCCACAAGACTTTGACTCAATGAAGAGAATTATGTGTCTATGTGATCATGTAAATGATGCTCAATGCAAATTATGCTAGACAACACAAATTGCTCAACTAGGAGTTTGTAGAAACAAATCCAAGTTGTCAAATGTCTAAATGCAAGGCATAAAGACTTAGCTAGATGTTATCAATAACAACCAATCCTAGCTATCACAAACAATCACAATGAATCAACAAATATGCTCACAATGTATTCAACATAAACTTCGCATATATTCATGTGATTAAGACAAGACATTTAATCATTCACTAAATGCAAGTCTTAGACAAAAGTCTATCAACAAACAAACTCAATTAGATTTGTAGAGAATTTCCAACAAACTAATTGTTACACAAAATAAGCATAAACATTCAATAAGCTTAACTAGTTGATTAAGAATCAATATTTCAACCTAGTTATCAATGAATCACAAATGAATGTTTATGACCTAGCTTTTAGGCAAAAATGACCTAATCAATTAAGCTATCAAAATACAAACCCAATCATGTTATCAAGACTCATAAATATGCAATGATAGAGTCTAGGTATTTAATCATGCAATAAATACCTAATCTAGAGTAAGAAGAACAATAAATGATATTCAAAGAAGTTCTTGCTTACCTAGTCATGAAACAATGGAGACCCATACTCAAATGATGTTGAATGATGCAAGATGGAGATGGGTTTTGGGTTTGGAGAGTCAAAGAAGCTTTCTTGAAGCTTTCTCTCTCTAGGAGCTCTAACCTCTCTCTAAAAATGAATTTTTGAGCTCTTGGTCGGCCAAGAAGAGAAAAGGAAGAATATATATGAAGCCCTAGATCAAACTACATCGTTTTGAACTTGGGAACTAGAATCCCGTCAAAATCGCTTGCTACACCGCGGCTCAGGTAAGTGTCCAGACCGCGGTACACACAGCAGTGCACCGTCTGGACAACACCGCGGTTGGGACCGCTGTGCGTGCAAGTGCACAGGCCGCGGTCCACGTCGCGCATGACACACTGGAGAATACCGCTCAGTGAGCCGCGGTGCAAGCAAAGCCTGCCGAGCGGTCTAGGCCGCGCCAATGGGAAAAATCCCTTTTTAACACTCAAGACAAAAGTCAATCTTACATGAATGTTGTGCAAGTGTGAAGTGAGTGAGATGCACACAATGAAGCACACTTAACATGTCAACCATGTTATCAACTAAGCACAATGTAAGCTAGGAGTGTTTTAGAAAAGGATGCACACTTATACAAACAATAAAGAACACAAATGCAAGATAAACAAAACCTGCATGAAGTGTGTGTGTGTGCACCTAAACTCTTCAAGAGACAAAGTCAAGTGAATATACCTTTTGCTCTTGAAGTCATGGATATGCTTGGAAGCTTGCCAATACGGACCTAAGCTACCCATTACACAATCATCCCTAATGTGGTGGTTTGTCATGAAATAAGCCAATCATAAAATCGAGGTCCTTACAATTAGTGGCTCCAGAGTCTATGATCCAAGAATCAGTAGAATCAGCCAGAAAACATGTTTCTAGATAATTAACATTACCTTCTTCCTTCTTTTTCTGGGACTTTGGGCAATCTCTTTTCCAATGTCCCTTTTCACTACAAAGGAATCATTTCCCTTTGATCTTGGCTACTTTCTTGGTTTCCTTCTTGGTAGGCCCAAGTTGCTTTTTCTTCTGTTGTTTTTTGACCTTCTTACGGGGTCTTAACAGTAGCAACTTTACCAACCAAATGAATCTCTTGACCTTTGTTTTTCACAAGGATCTTTTCAGCGCTTTGAACATCTTGCATCAGGCCCTGCAAGGTGTATTCCTTTTTGTTCAAGGTGTAGTCCAACTTGAACTGATCAAAGGAATCTGATAGTGAGTTAACTACCATATCAATTTTGGTCTCACCATCAATCTCAGCACCATTTAGTTCAGCAATATTGAGATGTGCTATGACTTTCATCATGTGATCTTTCACAGATTGTCCAGGTTTCATCCTAAGATTCATAAAAGCAGTCACTGCCTCTCTATTAGTCGTCCTAGACCTCATAGCAAACATTTCCTCTAGAGACATCATTATATCAGCAGCGGACTCCATTCCTTCATGCTGTTGTTGCAACATGTCGGAGATAGTGGCCATAATGTAACATTTTGCCATATCATCAGAAGTCTTCCACTGCTCATACTCATCTCTTTGCATCACATTAGATTCATTATTAGGACGGGGTGTTTTAGGAGTGGTCAGAACAAACTTATGTTTTTCACTTTGCAGCAACAACCCAATTTTCCTTTTCCATGTTACGTAGTTATCTCCAGTTAAGGTGTTATCTTTCAGGATGTTCATAAGTGATGGGGTCATGATTTCTGATTAAAACAAAAACATATATAAGTAAATAATCATGATAATAGCACTTTTAAAAATTTATCTTGAATTAAAATAAATAATTCAATCATAAAAATTCAACGGTGATCCAACACCCATAAATATTACGCCTCCTTTGGGAGTTCGCACTATTTACTAGTTAGACTAGGTCCCACCTAATTGTTAACATAACAACCAGCGTTTTTAATTTTAGCCTTGTAACTTTTATTAACAAGAACTCTTGGGAGGATATTAATAAAATTACATTGAGTGTGTTACCAAGATATCGACCCTCAATTTTCTCTCACGAAAATCCCTTCTTGGGGAGTAGATTTTGTTTAAGTCAATTGTCTAGTCTATCCTTGTAAGGAAGTATATTGTTAAATTCCATTTTTGGTAGCCCCTTGGGGGAATTACCAAAAATAATAAAACTCAACTAATCTTGGAGGCCATAGGCGTTCTTGCACACCTTCTCCCACTCAATTATTTAAGGCGTGTGATTAAATCCCAAAGAATGATTTTTACCAAGTTATCTAGATGCCAATTAGATACCTAAATCATTCAATGCATGTTCATACCAAAAGAGATATGTGAGTGGCACTCCTATTCTAAAATGTCATGTTATCATACAACAACAAATATTGTAATATTTAAGCAAAAATTAAATAGCAACAATTTTGGCTCATCCTAGAAAAGCAAGTAAATTACAATTGTTAGGAATACAAGATCTTCAGGTGGCCATCAACCATACGCTCATCCCTCGGCCTCCTCCCATGGACGTGCACAACCCACAACCCCACAAAGGGGCTGCCTTGCGCAGCCCATAAGGCCACACAAGGCTGCCGTGCGCAGCCCACCAAGGATTGGGCTTGCCATGCGTAGCCCAATCCAGTCCTAGGGTGCGCACGGTGCTCGTTCTCGGTTCCGGTTGCTTCGATTTTCTTCGTGTCTTCGAATTTTCAATACCAGAATACATTACATCATATTACGAATAAATTACTGCAGCAAAATTTTTATTTATTTTTTATTATTATACTGCAGTAAGATTTACAAAAACAAATACTGCACCTGATTACAAAAAAAATACTGCACTTATTCTACATACAAAACAAAAAAAATAAAACCCTAGCAACTACCAAGAAGGAATTATGGCGATAATAGACCACCCTTCTTGTTACAAATCCGAAACAAAAATTACATTGAAATTCTAGGACCAAAATCGAGCAATAACAATTCACTTTATAAAACATATATAAATCCATACATTCAACATGTAATTATATATGCGAATACCTAGAGTGCCATCTTTTTGAAAAAAACATGTATAATAACAATAAAAAAGAAATAGATTCATGTATATATACGTTAATTAATTAAAAGGTACAACCAAGGCTCTAATACCAATTGTAGGGAAAAATCAATATAAAACGCAGCGGAAGAAACGAAAAATAGATTTCGTATGGTTTTAAAATTTTTCTCAAAGTTGAACCTTAACCTTTTAATTAATTAAACTCAAATATATACGGTTAGAGTTAAATACCTCTTGACGCGTGATCCGATTGACTTACGTCGATTGGTAATCCGCAAAATCTTTTCTGATGCCAGTGAACAGTACCTGCGTGAACAGTGATCGTGAACAGTGATCGTGAACAGTACCCCCCCCCCCCCCCCCCCCCCCCCCCCCGTGAACAGTGATCGTGAACAGTATCGCGAGATCTTCCAATCCGAACACGTACGTGAATCACCTAGGAGTGTGGTCTCCCTTTTTCTTTGAATTGCAAACCTGAGAATTGATGAACAAAGTTTTCTTTTTCTTTTGTTAGTCACAAAACAATCAAAAGAAGATAAAAATTATTCCGGTCACTTTTGAGTTCTCAATCTAATGATCGAAACTCGCGTGAACCTAATTCGATGTTGTACACACAAGCTTATTGATGAACAAGCAATCAGTGTACTATCAAAGAATAATCTCTTCTCTCTTTTATGTTTAGTAGAATAAAAATTATCCTTTTCTATGAATTGAGAAGAAGAAGAAAAATTGAATCATTCAATCAACTATATTGGCCGAATTCTATATGTGGTATATAGGTGGCCAAAATTTTGCTTCCTCTTCTATTTAGGATTGCCGAAATCTTCCTCTAAATGGACTAGGGTTGCCTGCAAATCACATACCAAAAAGAGTTTGTGTTGCACCCTAATTTCCATCAACCTTTAGACTTCAAAACCTAATCCAACTCATAGATATTTTTATTCTTTTATTGACTAAATAAAAAGACTTCTTATTTGATTAAATAAATAAAATTAACTATTTATTTTCTTATCAAACAAGTCTTTTACTTTTAATATACTACTATCAATAGTATAACTTTAGGAAATATATTTCCTGATCAGACAAAGATTTGTTTCTTAATTAAACAATTAATTAACAATTAATTAATTCTTATTTAATTAAAACAATGAAACAAAATAATATATTAGGTTAATATATACACCTTGCCGCCCCACTTATATAAATGGGCCATATATTATTTTCTTATTTCATTTAATCCATTGGACTTTAAATAAAATCCCACAAGTGAACCAGACCCATTGTTACTAAAAAAAACAAGCCCACATGTCTCCTTTTAATATATTAATATAATAGTGCAGCCCATTAATTAAATAATAGACATATTATATTCTTGATATATTAGAAACAATTCTAGATGGACCCTTAAATCGGCCCGGTAGAATATATTAAGTGATCCATGCAAATACGTGTGGATTGGAGATCTTGGCGGGCTATCTAAATTTAAGCTTCAATAGACTCAACCTAATCACAATCAACAAATGATTCACTTAGGTCCAATCTATTAATTTTAACTCATTCCACTAAAGAGCTAAAATTGAACTCTTAAATAAAGATAGAATAAGGAGATGTTTCTCATTCATACCCTAGACAATCTTATAGGAGATGGTGTATCCTCGTGAATAATATCAGTAATCGCCAAGAGCTCATAGACCGCCTATAGCTCTCCAAGTTACCATATTTCCTCATATGACCACATTTCGAACTTGGATACTTTGACTTGTCCAGAAGCCATGTTTTCAATAATCATTATTGAAAACTCAACGTTGAGATTTAATATCCAATACCTCAAAACATCCATATGATGATATTATACTCTCATTTAATAAATGGAGCCACGATGTCCATATCTATAAATGAAGTCCTCTATCGATTAACAAATGTATACCACCAAACTATCGAGGATAGACTATGCTATATAATCGTACTCATTGATAGCTCTAATGATAACACTTGCAACCATAAGTCCATCATTTATCTCCGGATTAAGATAGACTCTCCGATTGTCCTCTTTAATGAAAAGACTTATATCTAGTGACGGTTCTAGATAAAGTATTTCATTGTGATCCAGTTCAATGTACCTAGTGCACTAGATTCTTTTACTCGAAAACCTTTCGATGATTTTAGACTCATCATATTCATTTGATCCCACTCAAATGCTAGTAAAAGAATTCTACAACTTTAACAAGATAGAGGTGCCCAACCTTTAACTTAAGTTGTGAACGTTATTCAAGACTAACTAAAGAATTGTGTCTACCTCATACATATCCGGATGTATGAACAATTCTTCATGTCTCATAATCTTTTGACCTTATGATTATTTACCTTGACAATTATAATAATAAATGCTATAAGTAATTGTAAGAATCAGAATTCACTTGATTAATATGAGAAGATTTTCAATTACAATATTACACTCTTGCCATTGAGCATAATCCTAACAATGCCGCGGTGTGTGCTCTTGCATGCACGGCTGTCCCTGCCGCAGTGTTGTCCAAACGATGCACTGTTGCATGCATCACGGTCTGGACAACTTGCCCAAGCCGCGGTCCAGCCAGAGGTAATGACGGGATTTTGTTGTTATTTTTCAAAACAGCGTCATTTCGTCTAGGGCTTCATATATATGTTCTTTCCCCTTCCTTACCTCTTTAGAGCTTCAGAATTCATTTTCTCTCATTCCTTTTAGAGCTCAAGAGTGACTTGCAAGAAAAGTTAGCAAGATACAACTTTTATTGACCAAAACCCAATCACCCATCATTCATTCATGAATCAAGCATCATCTAGCTTCATCTAGGATGTGTCTAAGCATGGGTCTTCATCTACATAGTTGACTTGGTAAGTAGAACACCATTCTCATCCATATTTGTGTTCTTGCTTAACAAGAAATCTCTTTTATAACTTGTTTGCATCTATATTAGAATTTTTAACACAAATTGAGATTTTTGTTGATGTTTGTGTTGTTATATTGTGATAGATATTTCATCTAGGAATGCTTTGATTTCATATAGCTAAGGTATGTGCATGTCATATAGCAACATGATATCTAAGAATGTTTTAAATGTCATTATTAATTTCTAGATAAGCATTAAATGTGTTGACCTAGAATTTGTGCATCCAAAATATTTTTCATATTTACATTAGGTTGCATATCTCTTCTTTTAAGAGTTAAGTCTTGTTTTTACCGTGGGTAGAATACAAGCAAGAGCCGATTATCACTATTAAAGGCCTGCGTGTAGCAAAGGAGGATTAATAACCGTATAGGTGTGATATGGTCAACCTAGGTTGTGAACGTTTTTGTAAATAGTGGATTTAGGGGCTCGATTGGCTAGCTATTAGCTATTCCCGTGGTTTTTACCTTGTCAAAGGTTTTCCAAGTAAATTCAAGTGTTATTTACTTTCCACACCTTTACTTGAATTTATTGTATGTTTGTTGAGGGGTGTTTAATTTGTTCAATATTGATTAATCAAAAAAATTTGGTAATTGATTCGGTTAAAACCTATTCACACCCCCCCCCCCCCTCTCTCTAGGTTAATTAGACACACGCTGGAGTTAATTTCAGATGAAGACGAAGATAAAAAAAATTTAGATCTAGAAATAAATCTCAGGTATAGTGAAAATAAGTCTCGGGTAACCTAACCGAGACTTATTTACAAAGCAATAAATCTTGGGTACCCTACCCGAGACTTATTTCCACCCTACCCGAGACTTATTTCCAGATTTAAAAGAAAAATTAGATATAGAAATAAGTCTCGAGTACCTTACCCGAGACTAATTGCTTTGTACATAAGTCTCGGGTAGGTTACCCGAGACTTATTTGCAGATTTTTTTAATTAATTTTTTGTTATCTTCTTCTTTGACCTCCATTCGAGGTGAGAACAGACCCAATGTAGGTCGAAACCGACTTCCATTGGAGGTCGTTTCAATGACCTCAAACGGAGGTTTGTTCTACCTCCATTGATTGACCTCCATCAATGGAGGTTCTTGGAAAAAAAATGGATACATTAAAGAATAAAAGTAAAAATAGAGGTATTTTTGTCCATCACCATACTTTGGTGCCATTCATACTCAAATTATTAAGTTGTGCTAGTTCCAAAAATACCTCTCCATAGAGTGCTATAAATTTAAAGAACCCTACATATAATGCTTGGGTCTTATATATTAAGTCTTTGAAATAAGAATTTACAAAAGATTAATTTTATACACTTAATTGATAAATCTTGAGAAAGCATTAGATTGATTCCTATATTGCTACTCATAATTTTGGGAATTAATAATTCGAATAGTAAAACGTTATAGTATTAATAACGGTGGATTCCAAACCTCAGATTTTTCTTCAATTGAGTAAAGTTTGCAAGTTTAGTTCTTTAATTTAGTTTAAATTTTAGTTGTATGATTATTTAGATTTTAGTTTTAATTAATACAAACTTCACCTTTCATTAACTAGATTAGAATTATATAAATTTAAATTCGATTGGTTTTTTTATCAGTCCTCGTGGGATCCGACCTTGAAGTCGCACTTGCTATTCTATAATAGACTTGTGCGCTTGTTGAAAAGATATTTTGGGACTTTTCAAATGCTTTTGGGGTCTATCTTGTGTAATTTAGTAAGCTATTGGCAACAACGTAACTTTAGCATTGACATTAATGATTTATTCGGTATTTCAATTCAATTTTTGCTTATTTGTTATGCAAAGTTTATTTGTTTATACAATAAATGTATTTATAACACGATAACGTTTTATCTTTAATGAAATTATCATTTTCAGACAAAATATATGAAAACAAGTTATATATTTGTATACATATCGACAAACTATGAATACGAACCATGGATATCATTTTAGATTTTCACCCCTAATCTTTAGTAAGTTAGGACCGACCATGTTTATGTGTACATTGTAGCTTGGAGAGACTTGTTATATATATATATATATAGAGAGAGAGAGAGAGAGAGAGAGAGAGAGAGAGAGAGAGAGAGAGAGAATCAAGAAACGGAGTCTTTGACTATAGAATATCCATAGTCAATTGACCTAAAATAGTACATGAGAAAGGTTTTGCTGGTTTCTTAGAAGAAACAAATTCTTAAAGTTTCTCTCTGTAATTTGCTCGGGAACTGGCAAAATCAAGAATAAATTAAGGCAATTAAGTTCGTATATGAACATATGATGTGATTAATTAATTTAAAGCTCAATTTGATTAAAATATGTGCTTGGTGAGTTGGTGGAGGAGCCATGCAAAAGCAGCCACTACAAATGAGACAGTCCTATTGATTATTTATTTATTTATTTTGAAGTTGATACACTATTAATTATTGGGGCAAGTTATTGTTCCTTAATTATCATTTCTAATACTTTCTTTTCTCTTTTGTATTTTTTAAATAAAATAAATCTGACAAGAAATGGTTTGCTTTCGGGGCGGGCTAGTTGTTCACTTGTTCCTTAAATGATTTTGAGTATTGATCATTTTTTATAAGATGATTAATGAAATCATAATCCCAATTAGTTTGATCATTTACGATTAGGCCGTCGATGAACAACACAAAGTTGATGATCAACACAAACCTAATTAATTAATGCATGTGAAAAATATTGTGAATTGTGTATTGTGTGACCCCATCGAAGAGATAGAATTTGTAGTAGGTTGAGCTGGTCTTGACATCACATGACATGCATATATGCTTTTTGTTTATTTTCCATGCCGCTCGCGTGTTATGTTGAAAATGCTTCTAGGGAAGAAATCGCTTCTCCGCCAGAGTATGGCTTTATTTACCACTTGAATCAGAATACGTACGGTTTCAATCTATAACAAGAAAGGACTCAATAATAATATTCATATATTTTAATAAATGTTATTGTAAAGCTTTCAACACTATGATAATCGATTTTGTAGAGGTATAAAGGATTTGTAAATTTTAAGATTGGATTTAAAAATATATATATCTATATATATATATATATATTAAATTGAGGTCCACTTAACTTGATTGCTAACGGTTTTTACTAATGAATTCTGTAACCATGGACTAGCTGGTATGATGACTTGTCTCTTGAGTGTATGTGTTTCGTACCACCTTGGTTCAAGTCAGCTTGGTAACAACATCAAACATGTAGGTCAGCTTATAAGTAATCTGTATCTCACAAAAGGTATATGAAATCTAGCAAATCCAGAAAATTAAGCAGAAATCAATATTTTGTGCTACCTATAATATATATCTCAACAAGGAAATGAGAGAATCATATTTGTATAAAATCTTCACTGTATATAATATTCAAAGAACAAAGGAATGAACATATCAAAGAATTAAAATTACTACATAAAACATTTTATGTTATCCGTAAACTAGAGCTTAAGATTCCTTGCCATTAATGATAGGAAATTCTTGTCTTGCTGATCTTGAACCTCTTGATAAAGGCGATGCCTCTCCGCCTGGTGGTATGTCAAAGATGGCAGCCAGAATCCGACGAATGCTAACAGAACGAGCAGGATTGAAGCTGAGCGATCTCATCATCTTGTTCCTCGAGAAGATATCCGAAGAATTCGAAAGAATTAGATACACCAAAACCTGAACAAGCACAAAAACATCTATCTTCAACAGGATGTCTTCTGGTAATGACAACTCCAGCTCCATATTTCTCCAAAAAGCCAGTACTTAATGTTTTTTCAAAAAAGTTTGAATGATTTATGTGTACTTTCTAGCTCGGAGAGACTTTTTATATAGAAACAGAGTGTTTGACTCGTAGCCCAAGCTTGGAAGTTGTTTTCTGACTGCATTGAAAAATTGATGAGTCACCAGTTTTTAGACCATCCATAACTAAATGACCAAATTAAGGTAGTACATGAGAAGGTCCCCCAAGAGGTTTCTTGGAAGAAACATCAATGTTTGAGAAGTTACACTTCAATGATCTGGCTCAATATTGTCATTATTCTATAACATTATCTTTTTGCAATCTGCTCTAAAAATGTGTTGACCGAAATTATTAAGGCAAGTTGGGTTTAATAAGTGATTATTTTAAGTTCTAATTGATTTAATGAACGGATTAATGTATTAACTAGTGGATGAGCAATACTAAAAGCACCATTATAAATAAATGATTAATTATTAATGGATTATGTTAGCTTCTGCTGTTTATAAAACACTAACGTTACATAGTATTACACGGACTCCCATATCATAGAATTTCTTTTTGCTAACATGTAATATATAATAGTTTACCTAAGTTAATGTGTGCCATTTAATTTGCACACATCAACGGGACCCATTTTTTATTAGAGTGTGTACGTTCTCCATCAATTTAAAACCTTGTAGGTAGTTATTTTTTTAAAAATAAAATAAGATACAGTTTGAGTATTGCATTTGAAAAATAAGATTATGAAAAGGCTTTGAGTTTGTTTGAGATGAGTAATGATATTTGACAATCCATCCTATATTAATTCACACTCTATTTTTATAATTTTTTGTTAATGACAATTTTATGGGTGGCTCTATTGCCAGCCACAAAATATCTTCCTACAGTAATGTTTTAATGAAATTTTTTTATTTGTAAAATGTTCTTATATTTAATTACTCAAAATACATGATTTTATAATTGGAAATTAAATTTACTTCCTACACTCATAAGTTGAACATCCAATCAAAATAAAACCTAATAACATATATATACTTAATCAAACCCAACATCAATAAGGAAATATAATTTCTTTTTTACATATAGTCAAGGAATGGATGAACAAAGAATTAATTTTATGGATTCCGCCTACTTTCAGGTATATTTACTTTTATTTTTATTATTGTTTTATGATTGAATAAAAAATTGTTACAGTTGTAGTCTTGTAGAACTTTTTTTAAAGCAATTATAGAACTCGATTAAGTCTATACTGTTCTCAAACACAACTCACTCACTTACTCACTTTACTTTAATTAAACTATAAATTTTCATTAATTTAATTGGTTTGTAAACTAAAAAACTTGATGGATGGATTTAAAAAAAAACAAAATTTTAAAAGAAAAAAAATTGATTTGTTTAGTGATTGAAAAAATCATTTTTTTAAGACAAAAGAAGCTGCATATTGTTGTTTTTTTAATTATTATTGTTGTTGTTTTATATGACGATGATTACGTATATAAACCATTATGAGTTTATGGTTTTTAGATAATTCAATACATTGATTCCGTAAGTAACAAAATATATATAATTAGTTTTAAAGTTGAATTTGTATTTTATTTTTGCCCGAAAAACAAATCTTAGTTGTAGGGTTTTATTTGAATATGATATATTTTTTTATTTGAGTAAATTCTATAATATTTTTTAAAGGGAATAAAGAAACTATACATAGTTTTTTTGTTTTTTTTTTTTGAAAGAAGAAACTGTTTGTATACGATTTTGTTTTTCGGTGGTGGAAGCAAATGAAGAGAAATTGTTGTAATGAGAAAAAAAATATGTTTAAAATTACAAAAAAAATACTTAATGGTTAGTTTTGGTAATTTAAAGGGTGTAAGGAGTAAAATTAATAATTTTAATTTTTTAATATGAGTGTGGGAAGATATTTGTGGGTGGCAATTGAGCCACCCTAATTTTATTCTTAATTATAATTGTTAAATAAAACAAAACGTTCTAAATATACTTGCATACACGAATTATTTAGAACACACAATGTATTATATCTTCTTCATCTTTTTAACATTTCATAAACTTTAAACCCTATAATTCCTCTCTCTCTCTCTCTCTCTCTCCCCTATATCTTTGGAGATTTATGTGATTTGAAAGTGACCAAGGATGTTATTATACAATTATAATCAAAATTAACTACGAAATAAGTTATTATTCAGTTTTAATTAATTTGCAATTTTATTATTATCGGAAAGAAAAAAACTTTTAGAATTGATTATAATTTTTCTTAAAATAGCCTATCTTTGGAAAGAAGTGTGGAAATATTAAAAATTCATTTATTTATAATATCATGATTCTTGACAATAACCTACATGTAATCTTAAAAATAATCAATACAAAAACAAGGGTTTTCCAACTAAAATGTTTTTACAAATTTATTTATATATTTTAAATGAAATGTTTTTAGAAAATGAGTATAAAAATATATATTTAAAAAAAAGGTATTTTAGACTTTTAGTTTTGTATAACGAAGTGATGAGAAAAAGAGCACTTCATTAGAAAATAAGTGTGAAAAGAAAAAAAAAAAGAATGATAAGAAGAAAATTTATTTTGAGGAATAGAATTATAAAACACAAAATCCTTTTCTAATCTATTTAACATAATAATACTACCCTTTTTTTTGACAGAATAATAATACTACTAAATGATGGGTTTTTATTGCTTTTTAGGGATATTAACAAAATATCTCGTCTAGTTTAACCTATTCCCCGTTTCCTCCCTTCTCATTTCATTAATGGTCAATATCCCCTCTAGTTTACCTATTCCTCATTATTCCCTTTTGTGTTACTTTTACCGTTAAAAGAATACATTGGCCGTTAATTGTGAAGGACAAAATAGTAAATGGATATCACGTACATTAATGGACATTAACTCTAAAGGGTAAAAAGGTAAAATGAGATATAAAGACATGAATTATGAAGAGCAAAAGAGTAAAATAAAAAATGATGCATTCAATAATAATAAATTAAACAAAACAAAATGAATGGATAGACGGGATTGATACACCTCACTTGAATAACTTAAAGTAATAAAATTTTATTCGAAAAAATAAAATAATATAATTGTTGCAAAAAAATTAAACAAAACTGAGCGTATTTCTCTCTCTCCCTCTAAACCATTTTTCTCATCCCTCTCTTTCATCTTCTCTACCATCTCTCTTAAGTCCCTGCCTCCTGGTAAGGAACGTTGATCCATCTCTTTTTATTTTTTTAGATTGTGCATGTGTGTTGGAGGGGAATAACAATTATAGATTTGTGCCCAATAATCTCAACTATCTGATCGCGCTAAAATTGTTATATATTTTGGCTCTCATTCCTTGTCCTTTGTTTTGTTTTCAAGCATGTTTTCGTTTCTTATGGCGCCAAAATTGTTATATATTTTGACCATCATTCCTTGTCCTATGTTTTGTTTTCGAGCATGTTTTCGTGTCTTGTGAGCTCTTTTATTGTGTTTGCAGGCAATAGGTGCAATTCTGGTCTTAGAGAAGCAAAGAGAGAATTCAGGCGAAAAACAAGCTAAAAGAAGCAAGAAGGAAGGCTCCAGTGTGCTGGTGGGTGCAGGGGTCCCTACCCGCACACTACCTACGCACTCCTAAGCTTCAGAACTTCGCTTGTCCATACCAGCCTATCAATCCACGAACCGGAGATCAGAAATCCTCCAGAAAAGACCAAACTGCCTAGATAGCTAGTACTTGACGGGTCCTACCAGTGAAATTACCAGCGAACAGAAGAAGGAAGCAACTAAAGAGTCAGTGCGTGGGTCACTGCGCCGGTACCCTACCCGCACACTTCGATAGTTAGACCAGCCACATCAACATTTCAGACCTAATTTTGAAAACTCTATAAATATACATTGTTCTCATTTTGAAAAGATAGATCCATACACTTCTACCCTCTTCCAAGAACACTCTTTTCTCTCCCTTACATCACTAACCACTAACCTAGATCTAGGAATCTCTCCCACCTATCTAAACCTATCTTACATCATCTTCTTCCTCATCTACTCAAGGACACTTGGAGATTGGATTCAAACTTCAAGAAAGGAAGTCTCTACATGGGTCTTCTTTATCTCTCTTCTCCTAGTTATTTTCTTGCATTTGTCATGAGTAGCTAAATATCCCACTAAGGATTGATGTGAAACACTTACGGATTCAGGGTTTGTAATGAACTCTATATTTTCTATCAATCTATCAAATATGTTTCATTCATTGTTTTAATTGATTTCAAGGATAATTTTATCTTAGATTGTTCATTCCTCTCACTGCAAGCTGTTTGAGAAATTATTTGAGTAGAGAATTTGGTATACATCTATTTGATTCTCTTAAGCTCATTTGAATGGAAGGGTCAAACAAGAGTACTGTTAATAGCCTTTTTTGACGAATGACCAAAGAAGAATTTTCTATCTGCCTAGAGCCTGGTAGAACCTAGATCGGGACCGGTACCCAGATACCGGGGATACTCGATACCATGAACCGGGAAGAAGTAAGTACTACATTGCAAGTTTTACCAGGTAACAAGTATGGCCGACGCCGCTTGTACCTCCCACCTGGTACCTAGGTACCGTGACATCTATCTAGTGCCCAAGTACCGCCATATCAGTCCAGGATCCAACAGAGATAGGTATCCAACCCACTAAGCAAGAAGAATGGTACCGTGAAGTTACCGGCCCACCAGAACAAGCACCACACCAACATGAGCAGACCAGTACATCAAGGTACCGTGCCACCAGAGTACAGAATTAGAATTTTACTCCAAGAAACGTGGAAGAAAATGGTTGACCCTTTTTCGCTATTTAAAGCGTCATTAATAAGACCAAACGGGTCAACTAAACTCAAATACAGATGACGTAATTACAGGGACCAATTCCTGCGTTAATTGATACCCTCCATCCACGCTAATCAATTTTTATAATTGCATATCGTTTGGCCCAATTCAGGGGGATTTGATTGGGAGGATCAGAGGAAATAAAAGACAACGATAGACAACAAGGAGGGGATCCGAAGGGAAAATCTAAAAAAAAAAATTATCATTGTTACAGAGGGTTTTCACCATCACCAGAAGAATTAGCCACTTATCGACACAAACAAGATGGCCATCGCCAAATAGGGAGTATCCACTTATCGATTTGAACGGAATTCACCACCTATGATTGTGTGAGAGAGAGATTGAGTGAAGTGTACCATTGTTATACTTATATCCAATAAAATGGGGCCGACCTAATTCCCACCATATCTCTATTATTTCCTTTCTCTTTCTCTGCTATATCTCCCTCATTCTCCATAAAACCCCCTGTACTGAAGGTACCAACCCGCTGCAACCTCCCAGGTAGGGATCTAAGGGTGTTAACTGGAATTCCTCTCCTAGAGTGAATTTTCGGTCAACACATTTTGGCGATGTCTTTGGGAAATTACCACACCCTTTAGAAAGCCTGTGAATTTTTATATTTTTGCAGCATATCAGAATGAGACTCTGATCCTCCCGAGGTCAACACGATCAATCAGGGCACCAATCTGTTGCTTCAACCTTGAGGGGTCTGAAACGAGGAAGGGGATTAAAGCATCGCAACCCAGCTCGAGCACCTCCAGCAACCGTGAGGGCAACAGCCCAGATCCCCATTGCCCCAATAGCAAGCCAGGCCATCCTGGAACTATAGGCCGCAGCTTTCGTACAGAGCGTCTGCCTCCGATTGATTGCGGAGGGTATCACCCCCAGCTGACCAGGTACTAGGATACCTGCCTTTGACAGATTGGGACCCCCACCTCCAGTACCTGTCCACGATAGGATTAGCCCTGCCCCCGGTTCCAGACTTACCTGTAAATTATTGACCCTGACAGGTAAAGTCTACTATTGACATCCCACCTAGGGAGCATCACCACCCGGTCTAACCGGTAGCTGCGGGGAAGCAACCTCAATCAGCTGTAAGAGGTAGCGCTTGTAGGGAAAAATTGCTTAAAACCGCAGCGGAAGGCGAAAAATAATTTTCGTATAGTTTAAAATTTTTCTAAAGATTTGAACCTTAACCCTTTAATTAATTAAACTCAAATATACGGTTAGAGTTAAATACCTCTTGTCGCGTGATCCGATTGACTTACGTCGATGGTAATCCACAAGATCTTCAATCCTAGCACGTACGTGAATCACCTAGGAGCGTGGTCTCCCTTTTTCTTTGAATTGCTTACCTTAGAATGGATGTATGGAATTTCTGATCTTGATCTTCAATAGTAAAACACCAAGAGCCTAAAAAAATAGTTCCGGTCACTTTTGAATTCACAATCAATATGATTGAAACTCGCGTAACTCTAAATCGAAAGTGTGCACAAAACCTTTTGATGTTAAAGGCTTGTAAGTGCACTATTGAATGAGAACTTATTTTCTTTTTCTCTCTTGGCCGAAAATCTATGTGTATAGAGTAGGATTTTTTATTTTCAAAACAAACAAAAATCTCTCTCTATTTTGCTTCTTGGTGGCAGAAAATTCATAACCTTATATTTATAGGTTGGCCGAATTTTCTCCTTCACCAAGTTGGGTTGGCCGAATTCATTGAATAGGAAATCTAGGGTTGGTTAATTTCCTTACTTGAAAAGGAATTATCCTTTTCCCTAATTCCTATCAATTCAAGAATCCTAACCCTTGTAGGACTAGTGGTGGCCGAATTCTTTGTATAATAAGGAGTGTATGTGGACTTAATCCTTACCACATTAGGACTCCTATCACTTAAAAGAATTCCAACCCTAATCCAACACATAGTATTTAATTTACTGATCAGGAAAAGATTTTGATTTAAACTATTAATTAATTAATTAATTCCCATTTAATCAAAACAATAAAATAAAATAATATCTTGGGCTATTTTATTTAGCCTTGCCGCCCACACCATATATATATGGGCCCAATATTATTTTTCTTATTTTATTTAATCCATTAGACTTTAAATAAAAGCCCACATGTGAACCGGACTTATTCTTACTAAAAGAAACAAGCCTACATGTCTTCTTTTAATATATTAATATAATAGTGCAGCCCATTAAATAAATAATAGACATATTATATTCTTAATATATTAAATGCAATTCTAGATGGACCCATAAATTGGTCCGGTAAAATATATCAAGTGATCCATACAAGTACGTGTGGATTGTGGATCTTGGCGGGCTATCTAAATTTAAGCTTCAATAGACATAACCTAATCACAATCAACAAATGATTCACTTAGGTCCGATCTATTAATTTTAACTCATTCCACTAAAGAGCTAAAATTGAACTCTTAAATAAAGATAGAATAACGAGAGGTTTCTCATTCATACCCTGGACAATCTTATAGGAGATGGTGTATCCTCGTGAAAAATATCAGTAATCGCCAAGAGCTCATAGACCGCCTATAGCTCTCCAAGTTACCATATTTCCTCATATGACCACATTTTGAACTTGGATATTTTGACTTGTCCAGAAGCTATGTCTTCAATAATCATTATTGAAAACTCAACGTTGAGATTTAATATCCAATACCTCAAAACATCCATATGATGATACTATACTCTCATTTAATAAATGGAGCCACGATGTCCATATCTATAAATGAAGTCCTCTATCGATTAACAAATGAATACCACCAAACTATCGAGGATAGACTATGCTATATAATCGTACTCATTGATAGCTCAAATGATAACATTTGCAACCATAAGTCCATCATTTATCTGAGGATTTAGATAGACTCTCCGATTGTCCTGATAATGAAAAGACTTATATCTAGTGACGGTTCTAGATAAAGTATTTCATTGTGATCCAGTTCAATGCACCCAGTGCACTAGATTCTTGTACTCGAAAACCTTTCGATGATTTTAGAATCATCATAACTCATTTGATCCCACTCAAATGCTAGTAAAAGAATTCTGCAACTTTATCAAGATAGAGGTGCCCAATGATGAGAAGGTTTTTGCCGTCAGAAAACCGTCCGTCAAAACAATTTATAAAACCTATGCGACTGCGTTCACAAGTATAAATACAAGCAAAGCGGCAAGCACGGGTGTCGTCCACTGAGATCAGGGGTAGCGGTGATAAGATTAGGATTAATATAACTAGCAAGCATAAAAGTAAAGTGATAGCGAATGAAGATACAATATAAAATAAACTATGAAAGCAAATAAATGGATGACAATGGAGGGATGAATGAATGATGATGGAACTATGGAGTTGATGGACTCGTAAGTGAATATTGGGGCAATTGCAACAAACTCTCAAGTAAGTATGTTTTGACAAACTGTAACCAACCTAGGGTGTATAGTGTTGGCATATATCTCTAGCAAGAGGTCAACCTAGGATGTATAGTGAAGACCTCCTACTAGCGATTAATCCCTCTTAAGCAACCAACAGTGGCTAGTTACTCAATTGGGACTTGTTCCAATGAATGCTCATCTATCTAGCTATGGCTCAACCTATTACTAATGTAGCCATCGTAGGATGTATAGTGATGGCTTCAAATTCCCTCACAAGTGGCCGACCTAGGATGTATAGTGAAGGCCACCCGTTTGGGATTTGATGAGGCTCGAGGTTATCAACCGAATTCTACTCGAAGGTTAGTTCTCGTAAAATCACTAAAGTAGCCAACCTAGGGTGTATAGTGGAGGCTTCTAATTCTCTCACAAGTGGCTAACCTAGGATGTATAGTGAAAGCCACTAATTCGAGATTAGATTAAGGGCATGGTTATAGAGCCAGATTTCTGAAAATCCTTCCACTCAATCGAGCATTAGACAACCTAATTGCCTACTCAAGTAATCCAAATCAATCATGCAAAGAGGGTGTATCCAAGCAAATCAATAATGGAAATCAATTAAAGCAATGGAATAAAACATAGAGATAGAATAAATATAACATATAGAGTTTATTTACAAAGCCCAATATCCATCAAACAAATAACATCAACCCCATAGTGGGGTATTTTAGCTACTCATGTTCTATTACAAACTAATAACTAAGAGAGAGAGTAGAGATAACCCTTGAAGATTGATCTCCTCCCTCAAATATACACGCTTTTGGCCTGTGTTTGTGATCTCACAAGGGAAATCTCCACTATTAGAACAAGGCGCTTGAGCACCGAGTTCCCTGAACTTGGACACTAGAAGATGAGACTAGCCCATGAAGTGCAAGTGAGACCCCTAAAGTGACTAAGAGTTATTGAATAAGCACACAAAGCATACACACATTCGCCACAAACACTATGCTCCAGGTATCTCGCCAAGCTAAATAAGCTCAAAATTCTGGTTAAGCAGCAACTTTTTCAAAAATAAGACACAAAAATGACTCAAGACACAAAAGACGACTCAAAAAGGCGTCTACACCCCCAAACCAAAACCCAACATTGTCCTCAATGTTGAAGACAAGAGAATCCGGCCTAGCGGCATGCACCTAACATGACTCAAACAAACCTAGGCACTAATCAAACACAATCAATGCCCCAACAAAATAAAAATGGCTCAAACAAGGCTCACAAAATAAAGGCAATTCATGCAATATATCATTGAAGAACAAGTCAAGCTTAACATCATGCATTTTATCAAAATTGACGGAATGGGGCATGAACAACCCCCAAACCGAATTAAACAATATAAAGCACATGCATTCATACTTGCACAAGAGCCTCCGGCTCTTTCATCCACAAATATAATCAATAAATTCAATGTGCAAATATCCACAAAATATAACATTCTAACCAAACTATCCCAACTACACAATTTATTGAACAACATAAAACATAAAACATAAACTAAGTACATGCATCAAAATTACTCAATGGGATGCATTCATGGAGAGGCTAGGGTCCTCTAAGGGTGGTTTAACCAAGTTAGGAAATTCTCTATTTGTCACTACCCAAATAAATTTAGGTGACTTCATTATCTTTTCCTTTTACATGTTTCTATATAAGTGCACTTGGTCTTTCCTTACCCATATTTGCTTGACCCTAGGTGGACTCCATCTATTCCTAGGACCTCTAGTTTTCCTATGTTGATTTGGCTTGTAATTTTTAGCCTTAAAGTGATCTATCTTAGAACATGCATAGCAAAAGATATGAGAGTTAGAGAAACTCCCCTTTGATGTATGGGCTTGAGGACGTTTGATTTGTTTCACTTGTAATGCCTTCAGCTCTTCCTCCTTTTTGCTTAGTGCTACCTTTGCTTCCTCTAAGGCATTGGCTCTTTGGTCAACCTCCATTTGCATCTTCATTGACTTGTGAGCTATCTCATCCTCAAAATCTTTAGATAGCCTCATTAAGTTTTCCAAATCCTTCGATGCGGTACTCTTCTCGGCTTCAAATCTCTCAAGTCGTTCCTCCAATTCTTTGTTCTTGTAGGAGACTTCACCATTGGTCTGCTTGAGAGTACCATTCTCAACCCTGAGCATCTTCACTTCATATAATAGTTTCTCGTTCAACTCTTGGAGATTACTCGCCTTTTCCATTCCCAAGGCGTCTCTCTCTTGAAGTGCTTCATTATCTTCCTTCAACACACCCCTTTCCAACACTAGCTCTTTGCTCACGCTCATAAGCTGCTGGTTCATCTTGATCATCCTGTCCATCTCGTCCATTCTCTTGCTTCGCTCCAGTTCAAATTCTATTCGGAGCTTATACATGTCTTCTTTGGAGAAATTGGAGGAATCCACCGGTTTGGTTGCTTTAACTTGGAAACAACTCAGATTTACCGGGGTGGACTGCTGAGCGGATTCGGGAATTTGGGTGGTTTTCTCTTCTATGAAGGCTTGAGTCTCTTGTTGAGAAGCTATCATCTGCTCAGTCTCCCGCACATGATTCTTCATGAAATGTCGTAGTTGATCTTCAACGGAATTTGACTGGAATGATGAGATGTAGGTATTCTCGTTAGGCTCGTAGCTTGACCCTGAATTTTGCCAAAAGGAATCCATAGGGTCTTGAAACAAACAAAAACAAAAACTACGAAAGCAATAAAAAAAAACTAACAAAACTAAAAACAACTAATAAACTAGTAGTATTAAAACTAATCTAATCACTACTACGCACACCGATCCCCGGCAACGGCGCCATTTGATGAGAAGGTTTTTGCCGTCAGAAAACCGTCCGTCAAAACAATTTATAAAACCTATGCGACGCGTTCACAAGTATAAATACAAGCAAAGCGGCAAGCACGGGTGTCGTCCACTGAGATCGGGGTAGCGGTGATAAGATTAGGATTAATATAACTAGCAAGCATAAAAGTAAAGTGATAGCGAATGAAGATACAATATAAAATAAACTATGAAAGCAAATAAATGGATGACAATGGAGGGATGAATGAATGATGATGGAACTATGGAGTTGATGGACTCGTAAGTGAATATTGGGGCAATTGCAACAAACTCTCAAGTAAGTATGTTTTGACAAATGTAACCAACCTAGGGTGTATAGTGTTGGCATATATCTCTAGCAAGAGGTCAACCTAGGATGTATAGTGAAGACCTCCTACTAGCGATTAATCCCTCTTAAGCAACCAACAGTGGCTAGTTACTCAATTGGGACTTGTTCCAATGAATGCTCATCTATCTAGCTATGGCTCAACCTATTACTAATGTAGCCATCCTACGATGTATAGTGATGGCTTCCAATTCCCTCACAAGTGGCCGACCTAGGATGTATAGTGAAGGCCACCCGTTTGGGATTGGATGAGGCTCGAGGTTATCAACCGAATTCTACTTGAAGGTTAGTTCTCGTAAAATCACTAAAGTAGCCAACCTAGGGTGTATAGTGGAGGTATCTAATTCTCTCACAAGTGGCTAACCTAGGATGTATAGTGAAAGCCACTAATTCAAGATTAGATTAAGGGCATGGTTATAGAGCCGGATTTCCGAAAATCCTTCCATTCAATCGAGCATTAGACAACCTAATTGCCTACTCAAGTAATCCAAATCAATCATGCAAAGAGGGTGTATCCAAGCAAATAAATAATGGAAATCAATTAAAGCAATGGAATAAAACATAGAGATAGAATAAATATAACATATAGAGTTTATTTACAAAGCCCAATATCCATCAAACAAATAACATCAACCCTATAGTGGGGTATTTTAGCTACTCATGTTCTATTACAAACTAATAACTAAGAGAGAGAGTAGAGATAACCCTTGAAGATTGATCTCCTTCCTTGAAGCTTGAATCCAAGTCTCTTAGTTGCCTTTGATTGAGTAGAGATGGTTTGGATGAGAGGGAGATGTGTTACTAGCTTAGAATACAAGTGTTGGGAGGTATGGTGATGTTTTGGTTCGTTCCCATCCTTTTCTTTTTATAGAGGATGGGAAAATAGGTCACTTAAGCTTGAAACCAGAAGCTGTCGCGCTCGGAGTGCGGGTGGAGTGCGGTTGAATTACCCGCACTGTACCCGCACTGTAAGGGTTTTCTTCATCTTCAGGTCTCTGATCTGGGCAATAGTGCGGGTGGAGTGCGGTTGGATTACCCGCACTTGACTCGCACTTGACCCGCACTGTATTCGCACTTGAGTCGCACTGTACTGTCAGGTGCAAAATCCCTCCTCTGTTTTGAGCAATAGTGCGGGTGGAGTGCTGGTGGATGACCCGCACTCTAATGTCAGGTGCAACTTCAGCTTCTCTGTTTTGGCAATAGTGCGGGTGGAGTGCGGTTGGATGACCCGCACTGTACCCGCACTTTAACGTCAGGTGCAACTCTGCTTCTCTAGCTTTGGCAATAGTGTGGGTGGAGTGCGGTTGGATGACCCGCACTTTACCCGCACTTTATCTTTCCTTCATGATTCAGGTCCCGGCTATAGGAAGGAGTGCGGCTGGAGTGCGGTTGCGACCCTAACTTGACCCGCACTTTTGAGCTGCTTATGTTCCTTGTCTTCCCTTTTGCCCCTTTTCTACCGGAACCACTGCAATTAGCTTCTAACACCAGAATTACATCTATTGCCTGCAATTAGCACAAATGAGCCTATTATACATAAAATATATAGAAAATACACACAAGAACGAGATAAAGGAATATGAATGAGGGCCGAAATATACAACAATTTAGGCACGATCACCCAACCTTTAACTTAAGTTGTGAACGTTATTCAAGACTAACTAAAGAATTGTGTCTACCTCATACATATCCGGATGTACAAACAATTCTTCATATCTCATAGTCTTTTGACCTTATGATTATTTACCTTGACAATTATAATTATAAATGCTATAAGATTTTGCAGAATCAGAAATCACTTTATTTATATGAAAAGATTGTCAATTACAATATTACACTCTTGCTATTGAGCATAATCCTAACAGCGCTAACAACAAAAGAAGCTCCCAGGAAATCCCTCCCCATGAAGAGAACCGGGACGAAGCCTAGTTAGCATCAGAGGGGTCTGACAATGAAGTCTCCGAGGTCGAGTCCAGGAATGGTGGAAATAAACGCCTCCGAGACTAGGATGCCAGGATGGCAAAGAAGATTCAGGAGCTAAAGAAGAGTAGGCACCGGGAGAACTGGAAGGACCCCTTGGCCGAGATGAACACTCCATTCTCTAGAAGAATCAGGGAGGCAGAGTTACCCCATAAGTTCAATATGCTGACCGATAAGTACTCTGGGACAGAGGATCCCCTAAGCCACCTCGAGAGCTTCGTGATACAAATGGAAGTCCAAAATGATACCCGGGCCGCTATGTACAGAATGTTCCCAACCATGCTGACTGACTATGCCAAGACATGGTACAGAAAGTTACCAGCATGTAGTGTTGATTCCTTTACCAAGTTAACCAGTGATTTTTATGCTCAATTCCAGGGTATCAAGCCTCGCCTCAAGGATCCCATCCACCTGCAATACGTGATCCAGGAGCAGGGTGAATCACTCAGGTCCTACATGGAAATGTTCTACAAGGAGGTGTGACATGCGTTAAAATGGTTATAAAATATATGAGCATGTTTGTTTAGCCGCAAGTGCACGGGTCATTTGATGATCGCGTAGCAGCAAGTACGGTTCGTTCCCACAAGGAGGTATGGTACCTTTAAGCTAGTTCTAGGTCTTAGAATTTATATTTACAATTTATTTACACTAATTACATGCAAGAAAAGTAAAATCGCGGTTGTAGGACGGAAGGCTTCGAAACTGAAATCAACTTAACTAAATCAAGAGGAAAGCAAATTAAACTACACCAAAACAATTAAAACTAAATCAACCAAAATCCAATTAACTACAAGTCTACAACTATCACTAGAAAGCAACAATTAAAGTTATCAACTAATTCATGCAATGATTAACACTAAACTACCTACAAGTAAACAATCCATTTAACTAAATTAAAGCTAGATAAACAAATTTAACTAAATTGAAGCAAGCTAAACTAATTGTAGCATCAAACAATACACAACATGAACAAAATTGTGAATATATATATTATAAGCTCACTAAAATTCCAACAACAAGTTTAATTACACATATCAAACTAAAGGAAATAAGAGAGATAAAAGAGAACCCAAATTTCTTGGCGAAGTCTTCATGATAGTTCAAGCTCAACTTCTCCTTGCTTTCCAAAGCTCAAGATCAACATGTAATTAGTGTTGTGTGGTGAAAATTGTGGGAAAGTGAGGATTTGTGTTTGATGTGGGGGAGATTTGTTCTAAAACTAAAACTAAAATCTTTAGATCTAAAAAACTATATATTGGATCTCTCACTAAGACAAGAAAAGTGGTGTATTTATAGAGCGGGAAAATAGGGATTGAAATGGGTATGAAAAGACAAAAAATACCCTTGCTGAAGATGGGAAATCTGCCACCTTGAATCGAAATCTGTGAAATGGAACTCGCAGTTCGAAGTAGCAGACATCTCTGGAGGAGATCTGCGAGTTGGTGTTGCGCATTGGAACCAGTAGATGAAGCTTGAAGCTTCGGTCTTCAATGGTGGAAAGGTGGCAAGGTGGTAGAGAGAAAACATGCGAGATGGACGCTCAAACTGGTGGCAATCTAATCGGAGGAAGACCCGCCGACGATATGGGCAGAAAACCGCCGGAAAACTAGCCGAAAACGGCATAGAACAGGCCTGGTTAAAGTCGGGTTTGAAACAGGGTCGAAGACTGGTCGGATTGGTTGCGGGTTGGGTCGGCTAGAGGTTGAAGACGATGATTATGTCATCATGATGTCATGCTGACGTGCACAGCTTATGACGTGGCAATTTGTGCTTTGACTGGCAAATTACAATTTGGACCCCTGTACTCTCAAGTATTCACAGAATCGTCAATATTTGCCAGAATATTATATTTTAACCCCTATATCTCCAAAATTACCACAATGCCCCTGAACTTCCCAAATACCTGAAATACTCATTTAAACTCATTAAAACCCTCGGTTTTACCTGAGAAACAAGCATAAAATAATAGGAAATGGGTACCTGAAATAGGTATAAAATAGTGCTATCAAATAGTCCTTAACCTATCATTTGCTCATCCTCGAGCAATACCGAAAAACAAAATAAACAAACTAAAAAAAAAATGAATCAAAAATTACAAAATAACAACAAAAATGAAAAACACGAAAATGTTTACGAAAAGCCATACAAAAATGAGATATCAAACGAGTTGTACATATGATGAGTAATGTATCTGAGAACCGCTGAGTGGAGGGTAACCTAAAGTCATTCAAATGAATACAACACACAAAGTAAATCCCACACTCAAAATGGCCTAGCATAAAAAACAACACACCTAAATGCTTCAGATGTAATTCGCCTCGACTCTAATCTCATTGGATTTCACTCGATTTCTCTCTCAGAGTACTAGGCTCACTCTCTATCAAACACATGCGATTTGGAAGTTATGTAAATGGCAATCAAATATATATCGCATATGAGTCTTTTGAAATAAAGCGTATTTAAGTAAACTGATCTCATGAAGGAATTGAATGCCATGAATGTGGTAGAGAATATTAAAAATTCATATTCCCGAAATAGAATTCCTAAAAGATCAATTGGACTCCCCCTAATATAATTGGGCCAAGGATGATTGTGGTGATGAAATGGTAAGAATAGGATATGGAAAGCTACTAATCAAGACAAGGTGTTTATACATTAAACTTTACAATACTAAGCTCTTAATAATTTACTTATTTTAAAACAAATGTCTACGCTACAACTTTAATTTGCACTTGTGCCAATTGGTTACTCTAGTTTTGAGTAACATGCATTGAAGTAGAAATGCTTTAAGTATTTTATTTCTAACACTTAATTTTTGAAAGCCTTTTGTTAACAGAGTTTTTTGGCAAGGGCCCAAAGGAGAATTTTCCACCAAGTATCAACCTGGTAGGGACAAATCCCAGTTCCCAGTTACCTAGCAGAGCCGGTACCACAACTTTGATAGAAGCAACACTTAGTAAGACCAGAACCTCGACTACCTATCTACTCGGATGAAGCACCAGAGATATTCAATCAGGAAAATCAGGTACTTCAGCTACACATCCATACTGACACCTGATAGAAGGGGTATCATGATATCACTCCCCCAGTATCCCGAGGGTACCCGATACTCCCTACCTGGTGCCCCGGGTCCGCGACATATACTTGGTACCTACTACCTGATACCCCGGTACCACGACATCAGTCCAGAGTCCAGCCAAGATAAATATCCTATTTGCCCAGTAGGATGAATATCCCTACAAGGTTGCCAGTATAATAGACCAAGCGCCACACTAGTGAATCAGATCAGCACTCCAGTATATCATGCTACCAGAATGTCAAACCAGTATGCTTCCTCAAATAACACCAGCAGAAAGAGTTGACTCCCTCGCTATTTAAATCGCCATAAATGAGACCAAACTGTCAAACGAATCAAAGTTTAAATACAACAACGATCAACGGGATCAAATTCCGCGCCCTTCAGCCCCACTTAACACCTTTCAACGCTTAAAATAGGACTCTAAATAATCCCCATCAATACGGCCGGGCTCTGGGGGATTTTCTTTGGAGGTCTATATATATAGCTTTGAAGGATAAAATGGGGGAGGGATCTTTTTAAGAAAAGAAAAAAAGAAAGAAATGAGAGACATTGATTCCTAGAGGAATTCCCTATGAATTCTCTGAAGCTAGTGAGAGTCTACTGACAATCACTTGGAGGATATAACCACTTATCAACATAAATGAAGTTTCCACCACTATCTTGTATAAAAAAGAGAGATACGATTGAAAAGAATATATTGTAACTTCTATACAACATTCATTCAATAAAATAGTATAGTTCCTCTCTGTTTGGTTCCTTTATTTTCTTTTATCACGATCTCTAGATCTAGGAAGGAATCCCAGTACTGAAGGTAGCTATCCTGTTACCACCTACCGGTAGGGGACGAGGGTGCTAACTGGAATTCTGCTCCTTGAGTAGATTTTTCCGATAATACTTTTTGGCATCGTCCGTGGGAAAACCACACCCTTAAAAGAAAGCCTGTGTGTCTCGTTTTCTTGTTGCATTATCAGAATGAAGCTCCGGTCCTCTCAGGATCACCCTGACTCGTCGGGGCACCAATCCAACACTTTAACCCGAAAGGTTCATAAACCAAAGAAAGGGGGAAAGGGTTGTAAACCTGCCTCGAATCCATCAGCTACCGTGCGGGCTACCCCTCAGGTACCTACCACTCCAACAGCTAGCCCCACCAGTTTAGACCAACAAGTCACGGCTTTCATAGAAAGTATCCACCTCCGAATGGTCGCGGAAGGTAGTACCAGTCAGCCCGCAGTACTTGATACCAGAGGAGATGCCAATCGGCATGGTACTAGGGCACCCCCCCCTTCGATAGGTTGGGACCACCACCTCCCCGTACCGGTCCATGGCAGACTCGGGCCCATACCTCCGATACCATCCATCCACGATAGACTCGAGACCACGTCCTCGGTTCCAGGGCAACCTACAGGTTATCAAGCCCGGCGGGCAAGGTCCGCCATCGATCTCCCGCCTAGAGAGCACCACCACCCGGTCCAACCAGAAGCTTCTTCTAGATAGCTTCAGCAAGAAGCGAGCAAGAGGCGGCCTCGATCAATGGCGGGAGGTAGTAATAGAGGCACCGGAGAAGACCCTCCCAGGGAGAGAACCATGATGAGCTTCTACGAAATCAGAGGGGTCTGATCACATGGATTCTGAAATAAAATCTGGGAATGATGGCAATAAACGACTCCAGGACCAGGTTTCTAGAATGGTGAAAGAAATGCAAGAGTTGAAGAAGGGCAAGCACCAGGAAAACTGGAAAGACCCCTTGAGAGAGATGAATGCTCCCTTCTCTAAGAGGATCAGGGAGGCAGAATTACCTCCCAAGTTTCAAAATGCCAACCGACAAATTCTCAGGGACTGAAGATCCCCTGAGCCATCTAGAAAGTTTTATTCAACAGATGAAGGTCTAGAATGCTATCAGGGCCGCCATGTGCAGGATGTTCCCTACCACGCTAACGGACTATGCCAAGACATGGTTCAGGAAGCTACCAACATGGAGCGTCGACTCATTCACCAAGTTGACCACTGACTTCTGCACTTAGTTCCAAGGCATCAAACCACGCCCCAAGGATCCCATAAATCTTCAATACGTGATCCAGGAGAGGGGCGAATCGCCTAGAGCCTATGTGGAGAGATTCCACAAAGAAGTAATTCATATGGGGGTCTTCGCAGAGAAGGAGACCTTGGCCAATTTTAGAAGAAATTTATGGGTAGGTAGGTTATTCAGATCCTTCGCCAAGCATCCTCCGGAAACATACTAGGAGGCTTATGACAGGGCCATGGAACATATAGAGATAGATGAGCAGCTCCGAGTCAGGATGGAGCATGACGATATGAGAACTACCAAGCGCTAAAAGAAAGAGGCGCCCAATCCTGCACCAGTTCAGGAAAATCAAAACTAACCTCCCAATAAATCTACGTATTGATCGCCACCTTCCCAGCCTCCGAGGAACAAGTACCCGGCCAGACGAACTCCTCCTAGAGCTACACCTCCACCCAGGGAGATAGCGCGGATGGATAAAGAAGAAAATGGGTACTCTTACTACACCCCTCTTAACGCATCTTGTGAGACTATCTATCTCGCCATCAGCGACAAGGGACTACTTAGGAAGCCAAGTTCAATAAAAGCACTAGCTGATCAACGGAACCGCTACAAGTATTGCAATTTCCACGAGGATGTGGGTCATAACACCTCAGAATGCTACAGTTTGCGTAACCAAATTGAGGCCCTGGTAAGGGGAGGGTGCTTGGTGGGATTTTTCCAACAGGTGCGCAATAGCATTCACACCGGGAAGAAGGTGCAAACAGACATTAAAGCATTTGAAGAGAGGAGAAAAGCGAAAGGGAAGGATCTGATGGAGCAAATCCACTTAGTCAACACCATCAGCGGAGGTCCCACCCTAGCGGAAACCTCAAACAATTCCCGAAAGAACCACGCCAGGAAGGTGCCCAGGTTAGATACGGAAGAAGATGTTTTCAAGATTACTAGAGGATCTTCCCGATCTCCTCCATTGGCACAGATCATATTTACTGAGGAGGATGTGTACAACACTGTGCAGCCCCATGATGACCCCATGGTCATCACTGTGCAAATAGCCAACAATTTGGGCCATCGTGTCCTAATTGACACTGGTTGCAGTGTCGACATTCTCTTCAAAGAGGCTTTGGAGCAATTCAACTTGAAGAACCCTTGCTATAACAGCTGCACTACCCCGCTGTATGGATTCTCTAGGGACTCTCTGATCCCTAACGGGTCCACGATCCTACCGGTAATAGTATGAACAACATCGCTCCAGCAGAACCTCATAACAGATTTTATCGTGGTAGACACCCCATCCACTTACAACGCAATCCTCGAAAGATCTTACTTGTCTACCCTCAAGGGTATCCTGTCGACCTACCACAATGTCCTGAAATTCCCAGTAGGGGACAAGGTAGGCAAGGTGCAAAGAGACCAACAGGCAGCACGCAAATGTTATGTAGTATCCACCAATCCAGCTACGCTGGCCAAGCAGTGTGCACAAATAACCATTCACCAGGATCAAAGGTTATTCGAAGAGGACCTCGAGGGTGGAACAAATGCAGTGAGGAAGGAACCTGAGACAGAGTTCCCAAGTGTGGAAATCAGGGAAGAAGAAGAGAGAGGATGGGCTAGTGGCCATCCTGTAGATGAATTTGAGGAAATACCTATCAAGAAGGATGACCCTTCCAAGACAGTCAGGACAGGTTCGACACTGGAGGCAGGAGTGAAGGAGGGACTGATGAAACTCTTACAAGGATACAACGACATCTTCGCATGGAGTCACGAGGAGATGCCCGGGATACCAGTTACCTTGGCAGCTCATAGGTTAGCCATAGATCCTACATTCAAGCCAGTAAAACAGAAAATGAGGCATTTCAACCTGGAAAGAAATGCCGCGGTGCAAGAGGAGGTAGACAAACTATTGAGGGCAAAGTTCATCAAGGAGTCCCAGTATCCCGAATGGATTGCCATCGTAGTCGTGGTGACCAAGGCACATGGGAAATGGCCTATATGCGTTGATTACACTAATCTTAACCGCGCCGGCCCAAAGGATAGCTTCCCGCTACCAAAAATTGACCAGTTGGTAGATTCAACCGTGGGTAACAAGCTCCCAAGTTTCATGGACGCCTTCCCGGGATACAACCAAATTATGATACATCCTGCTGATTAGGATAAAACCAGTTTCATAACTGGGCAAGACCTATATCTATATTGTTATAAGGTCACGCCCTTCGGACTAAAGAACGCAGGGGCTACCTACCAGAGTCTGGTCAACCATTTGTTCAAGGAACTGATAGGAAAGTCAATGGAGGTATACATCGATGACATGATCACTAAGTCCATGGCAGCCGAGCAGCACCAGAGCCACCTCCGTCAAACCTTCTAGATAGTCAGAGAAAATCGGATGCGGTTAAACCTGGCTAAGTGTTCCTTCGGGGTTGCATCCGGGAAATTCCTTGGGTTTATGGTCCATGAAAGAGGGATCGAAGCAAACCCAGAGAAGATCAAAGCCATCCTGGACCTCAAATCACCTACCTCGCTCAAGCATGTGCAAGGCTTGACTGGACAGATATCGGTCCTAAATCGCTTCATATCACGCTCGACTGATAAATGCATTCCCTTTTTCAAGGCCATCAAACAATGGAAGAATATGAAGTGGGACCAAAACAGTGAGTTAGCTTTCCAGTCATTGAAGAAATACCTTGCTAGCCCTCCATTGCTAGCAAACCCGGTACCAGGAGAAGAACTTCAGTTGTACCTGACTGTATCTGAGATAGCTGTCAGCGGGGCCTACAAGCTAGAGGACATGGAAGGGCGTCCTATTGATCACACCTGGAATGCGGATCACTTGAGGAGGTTCTACCCATATGCTATACAATAAAGACCGTTTAATGCTATACCTAGATTAATGCCAGAAGATGTTGAAACTCATGAATGTTTGTATTTGATGAGAAGATTTTTGCCGACAGAAAACCGTCCGTCAAAACAATTTATAAAACCTATGCGATGCATTCACAAGTATAAATACAAGCAAAGCGGCAAGCACGGGTGTCGTCTATTGAGATCGGGGTAGCGGTGATAAGATTAGAATTAATATAACTAGCAAGCATAAAAGTAAAGTGATAGTAAATGAAGATACAATATAAACTAAACTATGAAAGCAAATAAATGGGATGACAATGGAGGGATGAATGAATGACGATGGAACTATGGAGTTGATGGACTCGTAAGTGAATATTGGGACAATTGCAACAAACTCTCAAGTAAGTATGTTTTGACAAATGTAACCAACCTAGGGTGTATAGTGTTGGCATATATCTATAGCAAGAGGTCAACCTAGGATTTATAGTGAAGACCTCCTACTAGCGATTAATCCCTCTTAAGCAACCAACAGTGGCTAGTTACTCAATTGGGACTTGTTCCAATGAATGCTCATCTATCTAGCTATGGCTCAACCTATTACTAATGTAGCCATCCTAGGATGTATAGTGATGGCTTCCAATTCCCTCACAAGTGGCCGACCTAGGATGTATAGTGAAGGCCATCCATTTGGGATTGGATGAGGCTTGAGGTTATCAACCGAATTCTACTCGAAGGTTAGTTCTCGTAAAATCACTAAAATAGCCAACCTAGGGTGTACAGTGGAGGCTTTTAATTCTCTCACAAGTGGCTAACCTAGGATGTATAGTGAAAGCCACTAATTCGAGATTAGATTAAGGGCATGGTTATAGAGCCTGATTTCCGGAAATCCTTCCATTCAATGGAGCATTAGACAACCTAATTGCCTACTCAAGTAATCCAAATCAATCATGCTAAGAGAGTGTATCCAAGCAAGTCAATAATGGAAATCAATACAAGCAATGGAATGAAATATAGAGATAGAATAAATATAACACATAGAGTTTATTTACAAAGCCCAAAATATCCATCAAACAAATAACATCAACCCCATAGTGGGGTATTTTAGCTACTCATGTTCTATTACAAACTAATAACTAAGAGAGAGAGTAGAGATAACCCTTGAAGATTGATCTCCTTCCTTGAAGCTTGAATCCAAGTCTCTTAGTTGCCTTTGATTGAGTAGAGATGGTTTGGATGAGAGGGAGATGTGTTACTAGTTTAGAATACAAGTGTTGGGAGGTATGGTGATCCTTTGGTTCGTTCCCATCCTTTTCTATTTATAGAGGATGGGAAAATAGGTCACTTAAGCTTGAAACCAGAAACTGTCACGTGAACAGTGCTGGTTGAGTGCGGGTGAATTACCCGCACTGTAAGATTTTTCTTCATCTTCAGGTCTCTGATCTGGGCAATAGTGCGGGTGGAGTGCGGTTGGATTACCCGCACTTGACTCGCACTTGACCCGCACTGTAGTCGCACTTGAGTCGCACTATACTGTCAGGTGCAAAATCCCTCCTCTGTTTTGAGCAATAGTGCGGGTGGAGTGCTGGTGGATGACCAGCACTGTACCCGCACTCTAATGTCAGGTGCAACTTCAACTTCTCTGGTTTAGCAACAGTGCGGGTGGAGTGCGGTTGGATGACCCGCACTGTACCCGTACTTTAACGTCAGGTGCAACTCAGCTTCTCTGGCTTTGGCAACAATGCGGGTGGAGTGCGGTTGGATGACCCGCACTGGACCCGCACTATAACTCTTCTCCTGTATCAAGTCCCGGCTATGATCATGAGTGTGGTTGGAGCGCAGTTGGAGTGCGGTTGCGACCCGCACTTGACCCGCACATGACCCGCACTATAGAGCTGCTTATGATCCTTTGTCTTTCCTATTTGCCCCTTTTCTGCCAGAATCACTGCAACATGCTTCCAAACCCCGAATTACATCTATTGCCTGCAATTAGCACTAATGAGCTTATTAGACATAAAATATATAGAAAATACACACAAGAACGAGGCAAAGGAATAGGAATGAGGGCCGAAATATACAACAATTTAGGCACGATCAAACACCCCCAAACCAAACCTTTTCTCGTCCTCGAGCAAACATAAAATGAAACAAATAAGACACAAACTAAAAATGACTCGAACTAAAAACTTTCCTAGACACAAAGAAAAACCTGCTGCAGAACCAACTAGAAGAGAGATTCGCAAAAGCAAATGGAAGTGAGGAATGAGCATATGCGAAATGTTCTAAACAACTCGAAGACACCCCAAGGGAAACTGGCACAACACGAATCCCACACTTAAAATGCCCTCGCCTCAGAAACTACTCACTCTCACACCTCGAGCATAATTCGCTTCGAAACTAGGTTCTCACATGGATTCTCTCTTATCTTTCCTCTCAGAACCTAGGTTCACACTCATGCAACATGTATGCCAATGAATTTATGTAACTGAATTAACTTAGTTGAATACATTTAGTGTAGAATAAATGTTGTTTTCAGTGAGTGAGTCTCATGAAAGAATCACGTGTCATGAACGTGGAAAGAGCATTCATTAACTAATATTCCCAATCTAGACGTCCCCTAAGATCAACTAGGATCTTTTCCATTTGGTTGTAACGTGGCCACGGTGAATGGTGATTAGAAGAATGAGAATTTAGGCACAAGCACTAATCAACCAAGTTAAGGCAATACATTCTACACTTTAAGCATTTAATTTCTCGTGCAACCCCACTTCCAAATACAATATGGCGTCCAGCCATACAATTAGACTCTACGTGCAATCTTTAACTACTCATGTTACCCATTTGAGTAGCATTTACAATTGACCCAAGGCATTTGAAGCATATTTTTCTTTTGTTACTTTTTGCTTCTTTTCTTTTCTTTTCTTTTCATGCCTTTTTACTAAGCACATTTTCACAACTCATTACTCTTGCCTAGGTACACGCCATTTATCAAATTAAAGCACAACTCTACATTCCTAAGCCTCAACAAGATCAATTAAGAGAGGGTTGGCTAAGTGTTTAGGTTGCTTGGGTTATGGATAACGTGGGTGTAGAAAGGAAAAGTCTATATGTGTTTGGATTCAAAATTGGCTTGGGAGCACACATATTACGGGAATGGGAAGTATTTAGGCTTTCTTTTTGAGTGGCTAAAACACACATTGCCTAATATCACTTCAAAGGATCAATCTACCAAGGGAATAAAAGTTTCCGTCAACCAATCCACATATATGATGCATGTTCAATGACAAATGATGATTTTTGATGTAGTGAGACTATGCATGGTGTTTGAATAGTGTTTACAGATTTGAAAAATATTTTCCCTCAAATATACACGCTTTTGGCCTGTGTTTGTGATCTCACAAGGGAAATCTCCACTATTAGAACAAGGCACTTGAGCACCGAGTTCCCTAAACTTGGGCACTAGAAGATGAGACTAGCCCATGAAGTGCAAGTGAGACCCCTAAAGTGACTAAGAGTTATTGAATAAGCACACAAAGCATACACAAATTCGCCACAAACACTATGCTCCAGGTATCTCACCAAGCTAAATAAGCTCAAATTATGGCTAAGCAACAACTTTTTCGAAAATAAGACACAAAAATGACTCAAGACACAAAAGACGACTCAAAAAGGCGTCAACACCCCCAAACCAAAACCCAACATTGTCCTCAATGTTGAAGACAAGAGAATCTGGCCTAGTGGCATGCACCTAACATGACTCAAACAAACCTAGGCACTAATCAAACACAATCAATGCCCCAACAGAATAAAAATGACTCAAACAAGGCTCACAAAATAAAGGCAATTCATGCAATATATCATTGAAGAACAAGTCAAGCTTAACATCATGCATTTTATCAAAATTGACGGAATGGGGCATGAACAACCCCCAAACCGAATTAAACAATATAAAGCACATGCATTCATACTTGCACAAGAGCCTCCGGCTCTTTTATCCACAAATATAATCAATAAATTCAATGTGCAAATATCCACAAAATATAACATTCTAACCAAACTATCCCAACTACACAATTTATTGAACAACATAAAACATAAAACATAAAACTAAGTACATGCATCAAAATTATTCAATGGGATGCATTCATGGAGAGGCTAGGGTCCTCTAAGGGTGGTTTAACCAAGTTAGGAAATTCTCTATTTTTCACTACCCAAATAAATTTAGGTGACTTCATTATCTTTTCCTTTTTCATGTTTCTATATAAGTGCACTTGGTCTTTCCTTACCCATATTTGCTTGACCCTAGGTAGACTCCATCTATTCCTAGGACCTCTAGTTTTCCTATGTTGATTTGGCTTGTAATGTTTATCCTTAAAGTGATCTATCTTATAATATACATAGCAAAAGATATGAGAGTTAGAGGAACTCCCCTTTGATGCGTGGTCTTGAGGACGTTTGATTTGTTTCACTTGTAACGCCTTGACCTCTTCTTCCTTTTTGTTGGTTGGTACCTTTGCTTCCTCTAAGGCATTGGCTTTTTGATCAACCTCCATTTGCATCTTCATTGACTTGTGAGCTATCTCATCTTTAAACTCTTTTGATAGCCTCACTAAGTTCTCCAAATCCTTCGATGCGGTACTCTTCTCGGCTTCAAATCTCTCAAGTCGTTCCTCCAATTCTTTGTTCTTATCGGAGACTTCACCATTTGTCTTCTTGAGAGTACCATTCTCAACCCTGAGCATCTTCACTTCAGATAATAGTTTCTTGTTCAACTCTTGGAGATTACTCGCCTTTTCCATTCCCAAGGCTTCTCTCTCTTGAAGTGCTTCATTCTCGTCCTTCAACACACCTCTTTCCAACACTAGCTCTGTGCTCACGCTCATAAGCTGCGGGTTCATCTTGATCATCCTGTCCATCTCGTCCAATCTCTTGCTTCGCTCCACTTCAAATTCTATTCGGAGCTTATACATGTCTTCTTTTTCGAAATTGGAGGAATCCACCGGCTTGGTTGCTTTAACTTGGAAACAACACTGATTTACCGGGGTGGATTGCTGGGCGAATTCGAGCATTTGGGTGGTTTTCTCTTCTACGAAGGCTTGAGTCTCTTGTTGAGAAGCTATCATATGCTCCGTCTCCTGCACATGATTCTTTATGAAATTTCGTAGTTGATCTTCAACGGAATTTGACTGGAATGATGAGATGTAGGGATTCTCGTTAGGCTCGTAGCTTGACCCTGAATTTGGCCAAAAGGAATCCATAGAGTCCTGAAACAAACAAAAATAAAACTACCAAAGCAATAAAAAGAAACTAACAAAACTAAAAACAACTAATAAACTAATAGTATTAAAACTAATCTAATCACTACTACGCACACCGATCCCCGGCAGCGGCGCCATTTGATGAGAAGATTTTTGCCGTCAGAAAACCGTCCGTCAAAACAATTTATAAAACCTATGGATCCGTTTACAAGTATAAATACAAGCAAAGCGGCAAGCACGGGTGTCGTCCACTGAGATCGGGGTAGCGGTGATAAGATTAGAATTAATATAACTAGCAAGCATAAAAGTAAAGTGATAGTAAATGAAGATACAATATAAACTAAACTATGAAAGCAAATAAATGGGATGACAATGGAGGGATGAATGAATGATGATGGAACTATGGAGTTGATGGACTCGTAAGTGAATATTGGGGCAATTGCAACAAACTCTCAAGTAAGTATGTTTTGACAAATGTAACCAACCTAGGGTGTATAGTGTTGGCATATATCTCTAGCAAGAGGTCAACCTAGGATATATAGTGAAGACCTCCTACTAGCGATTAATCCCTCTTTAAGCAACCAACATTGGCTAGTTACTCAATTGGGACTTGTTCCAATGAATGCTCATCTATCTAGCTATGGCTCAACCTATTACTAATGTAGCCATCCTACGATGTATAGTGATGGCTTCCAATTCCCTCACAAGTGGCCGACCTAGGATGTATATTGAAGGCCACCCGTTTGGGATTGGATGAGGCTCGAGGTTATCAACCGAATTCTACTTGAAGGTTAGTTCTCGTAAAATCACTAAAGTAGCCAACCTAAGGTGTATAGTGGAGGCTTCTAATTCTCTCACAAGTGGCTAACCTAGGATGTATAGTGAAAGCCACTAATTTCTGGAAATCCTTCCATTCAATGGAGCATTAGACAACCTAATTGCCTACTCAAGTAATCCAAATCAATCATGCTAAGAGAGTGTATCCAAGCAAGTCAATAATGGAAATCAATACAAGCAATGGAATGAAATATAGAGATAGAATAAATATAACACATAGAGTTTAATTACAAAGCCCAAAATATCCATCAAACAAATAACATCAACCCCATAGTGAGGTAATTTAGCTACTCATGTTCTATTACAAACTAATAACTAAGAGAGAGAGTAGAGATAACCCTTGAAGATTGATCTCCTTCCTTGAAGCTTGAATCCAAGTCTCTTAGTTGCCTTTGATTGAGTAGAGATGGTTTGGATGAGAGGGAGATGTGTTACTAGCTTAGAATACAAGTGTTGGGAGGTATGGTGATCCTTTGGTTCGTTCCCATCCTTTTCTATTTATAGAGGATGGGAAAATAGGTCACTTAAGCTTGAAACAAGAAACTGTCGCGCGAATAGTGCGGGTGGAGTGCGGGTGAATTACCCGCACTGTACCCGCACTGTAAGAGTTTTCTTCATCTTCAGGTCTCTGATCTGGGCAATAGTGCGGGTGGAGTGCGGTTGGATTACCCGCACTTGACTCGCACTTGACCCGCACTGTAGTCGCACTTGAGTCGCACTGTACTGTCAGGTGCAAAATCCCTCCTCTGTTTTGAGCAATAGTGCGAGTGGAGTGCTGGTGGATGACCCGCATTGTACCCGCACTCTAATGTCAGGTGCAACTTCAACTTCTCTGGTTTGGAAACAGTGCGGGTGGAGTGCGGTTGGATGACCCGCACTGTACCCGTACTTTAACGTCAAGTGCAACTCAGCTTCTCTGGCTTTGGCAACAGTGCTGGTGGTGTGCAGTTGGATGACCCGCACTGGACCCGCACTGTAACTCTTCTCCTGTATCAAGTCTCGGCTATGATCATGAGTGTGGTTGGAGAGCGGTTGGAGTGCGGTTGCGACCCGCACTTGACCCGCACATGACCCGCACTGTGGAGCTGCTTATGATTCCTTTGTCTTTCCTTTTTGCCCCTTTTCTGCCAGAATCACTGCAACATGCTTCAAAACCCCGAATTACATATATTGCCTGCAATTAGCACTAATGAGCCTATTAGACATAAAATATATAGAAAATACACACAAGAACGAGGCAAAGGAATAGGAATGAGGGCCAAAATATACAACAATTTAGGCACGATCAGTATTCTTTATTGGTTCATCAATAAAAAAGAATTTCCTCCATCTGCATTTGCGTACATCTATTTATTGCAATCGCCCTAGAAAACTGGGATAGCTACATATCTTTCCTTATGCCTTGGACCGGATCAATCCTTCCAGGAGGATCACCGTAAAGACCAGGATAACTACGTAGCTTTCCTGATGACCTGGACCGGATTAATCCCTCCAGGAGGATCACCATAAAAAACCAGGATAGCTACATAGCTTTCCAGATGCCCTGGCTGGGCACCACCCCTCTATAGGAAGGATCCAGTACGTAAGAGCATAGTTGCCCGATGGATCAAACCTCGGTCGGGCACCACCCCCAGCCGAGAAGGCTCTAGATAGTAAGTGCATAATTGCCTGCCAGATCAAGGCCTTGGCCGGGCACCAACCCTGCTAAGAAAGACTTGGTGCTAAAGTGGACTTAGTTGCCTACCAGGATCTTGTTGCCAGTACGATCGCCTTATTTTCTCCAATGGAAGGATTCGATACGTAAGAGCATAGTTTCTCGACGGATCAAACCTCTGTCGGGCACCACTCTCCGCCGAGAAGGGTCTGGATAGTAAGTTCATAGTTGACTGCCAGATCAAGGCCTTGGCCGGGCATCACCCCCCGCTAAGAAAGACTTGGAACTAAAGTGGCCTTGGTTGCCTACCAGGATCTTGTTGCCATTATGTTCCCCTTATTTTCGCCATGGTACCAAGATTCCTAAAATAGGAATACGAGGTACCTAGATTCACCAAATTATACGCCATGGTACAAAGATTCCTAAAACAGGAATGCGAGATACCTGAATTTGTCAAGTTTATTCGCCAGAACTGTCAACCATGTACCTAGATCCCTCAAAACAGGAAGGCTAGGTACCATGAGTCGCCAGCATTACCAACAGCGTACCAGGATTCTCAAAGCAAGAATGCCCGGTACATAGGTTTTCCCCAGAAAGGGTTAATCAAGAGACCGTTGTACTGGCTACGAGCCAAGATAAACTGTTAGCTTTTTCTGTTACCAGATATCAGTTAAGTCGCATTTATGTTTGGGACTATTACTTAAGTTTGCATTACAGTTAGAAGCGTGCAACGAAATTCAATCAGCAGGAATAAAAAGAAAGGGGGGGTTTCTTCATTGATCAAATTAGGGAGCCCAACCCTTATTTCAGGCTACATACAAGAAACAAGAAAGAAAAACAACAGAAAGTAAATTGGAGGCTCAGACACGCTGGCTTCCTTTTCGACTTCCCGTTTACTTTCTTTACCTGCTCGTTTAGGGACACTGATCTCGACCAAGACAAATGTTGACTATACTACCGCGACCCCCGAAGGTAGGAACAGAGGCCATGTTTGAGTCATCGAGTACTGGAGGATAACCTTGAAACCCTTCACATTCAAAAGGCGACTGGATACAAAGTTACAGCTTGCCTAGGTAATGTCTACACCATTGGCAAGGGTGCAGCACCGTAAGCCGCCATTCCTCTCGATCCAGAGAATCATAACCAGTCGTGGTTCCTTGGTAACTAAGTCCATCTCGCACCGCTCTATCCACAATACCAAGCATCCTGCCAATCAGAGAAATCATGTTTCCTCCCCTCACAGTAGTAACCATCATAATGATCATTGAACGATTGGCTGAGATTTGCTACTTTGTAGGAGAACAAAGAAATGATGTGAAGAAATTATACAGCAGGTCGGGTTATTTATAGAGGGGGGAGGTGAGTCTCAGGGAATTGGAGGATAAGATCATTAATAAGGCCCAACACCCGGAACACGGGAAAGGACAGCTTGGCGAAGCGTGCGCCCCCAAAGTTAATGTTTGAAACAAACAAGCCTATGCTAGGTTGACACATGGAAGAACAATTAAATGTAGCGCCTGAATCAGAGATTCTCGCGTAAGATGCTAGAAAGGAAGTTCCACCAGGGTAACCTCGAACATGAGGTAAATGATCGTGCCAAATATGTAGTATATTTAGGCCCTCAAATCCTTACCTTGTGTTCTATTTTCATGCGTTTTGGTATCTCTAATGGGTTGTTATATGTGTAATTGTAGGAAATGGTGCAATGATGGTTTGGATGCATGTTGCGGTGGTTCCGACAGAAAAGGGGCAAAAGGAAAGACAAAGGATCATAAACAGCTCTACAATGCGGGTCAAGTGCAGGTCAAGTGCAGGTCAAGTGCAGGTCAAGTGCAGGTCAAGTGCGGGTCGCAACTGCACTCCAACCGCACTCATGCACATAGCTGGGACCTGATACAGGAGAAGAGTTAAAGTGTGGGTACAATGTGGGTCATCCAACCGCACTCCACCCGCACAATTGCCAAACCAGAGAAGTTGATTTGCACCTGACATTGGAGTGTGGGTACATTGCGGGTCTTGCAACCGCACTCCACCCGCAATGTTGCTCAAGACAGAAGAGTGGATTTGCACCTGACATTAGAGTGCGGGTACAGTGCGGGTCACCCACCCGCACTCCACCCGCACTATTGCCCAAGACAGAGGAGTGGATTTTGCACCTGACAGTAAAGTGTGAGTAAAGTGCGAATCAAGTGCGGGTCAAGTGCGAGTCAAGTGCGGGTAATCCGACCGCACTCCACCCGCACTATTTCCCAGATCTGAGAACTGAAGATGAAGACAACCCATACAGTGCGGGTAATTCACCCGCACTCCACCCGCACTCCGTGCGTGCCAGGTTTGATTTTTGAAGTTTAAGTGACCTATTTTTGTATGATGTATAAATAGAATAGGATGAAAATGTTTTAAGAAGCCTTTGACTCCGTTTTTCAGAGGTTTTATACAACTTAGATCTAGAATCTCTCTCTCTCTCACATACTTACATTCTCTACTCAACTTCAAGGAAGGTAGGAGATTGAAGCAACTTCAAGGAAGGAGATTTTCTCCAAGGGTTCTTTCTATTTCCTTTTTCTTATTTTCCTAGTTGTAATGAGTAGCTAAATCCCCTCTAAGGGGTTGATGGAGTAGTTAGTTAGATATTGGGATTGTACATAAACTTGATGTTATATTTATATTCTTGTCTATCTTTCATTGATCTATTCTTGCTTTGAATGGTTGCCATTGATTTCTTGTTTAGATACATCCTCTTAGCAATATCTCTTTGGATTATGTATGAGTATTGCATCTAGATATACATCTTATTTAGTTGTCTCTTGCTCTAATGAATGGACGGAACGTCATGAATTCTGACTCTTAAACCGCGGTCTTAATCTAACCTCGATCTAGTTTCAGGCACTATACATCCTAGGTCGGATCTCGTGAGAGGATTAGAAGTCATCACTATACATCTTAGGTTGACTACATTTACAATCGGTTGAGCCATTGATAGGTAGACGAGCTTCATTTTCAGAATCCGACGAACAACCAACACTATACATTCTAGGTTGGTAGTTTACGACGGATTAATCCCAAATAGGTGGTCCTCACTATACATCCTAGGTTGGCCACTTTCTAGGGATAAATAACCGACTCTATACATCCTAGGTCGGTTACCTTTGAATAGACATGCCTATTGACAAGTTTGTTGCATTGCCCAATATTTACTTTCGTATCCGTTAACTCCTTAGTTTCCATCAACTATATATCCTTCATCCCATTTCCCTTTCCTCTAGTTTGCATAATTAATTTAGTGTTACTCATAGGATAATTCACCATCTACATCTTCATCATTTTATGTTTCGTTTATATATATACATTAACATTACTTTTGCAATAGCTAACCTTATCTAGCTCTGATCCCTGTGAACGACACCCCACTTGCCGCCATATTGGTGTTTTTCAAACCAATTTAGGCTTCGTGAGGTTTTTACAAATATTGTTGACGGATTGATCTTTTAAAACAACACACGAGAATCGTCCAGTCAAATGGCGTCGCTGCCGGGGAGCGGCAGGTTTAGTTTGATTAGTTTTGCATGAGTAATAGTTAGTCATAGTAGCATTTCTGATATACCTTAATTGTTTCTCGTTACGTCGTGCGTTATTTGTTTCTGAAATTTCAGGATTCTAGGTATATGCACGGAAGAAGATCATTAAGAGGAACAATATTGCCAAGTGACGACAATATAAATCAGTTGGGTAGAAGAGCCGGTCAGTCAGAGGAAAACATGGAAGCCGGTGTTCCTATGGATCAACCTGAACAGAATAGGGAAGACATAAATGATCTGAATTAGAATGAGCAGCAGGCTTGTGAGCATGAGGGCAGTGTACATGGAGATGAACAGCTAGGTCTCACCATGGGCGAGTACACACTCCCGTTTGTAGGTATTGCGCCCACTGCCATAGTACTTGATGATGTTACAAGACAGTATGAGTTGAAGACTATGCATATTAGCCTCCTGCCATCTTTTATTGGGAGAGTTACCGAGGATTGCCTTCAATTTGTGAAACAATATGGAGCCACCCTAGAAACCTTTCTGGTAATGGCTCGCCAAACCGTGCTGACAAGAGATCAGCTTCACCTCAGGTGTTTCCCGTACTATTTGAAGGATGCCGCCATGACATGGTACATGAATTTGAGGCCAGGATCACTGGTAACATGGAGTCAGGTGTGCAAGGTATTTTTCAACAAGTGTTTTTCGTCATAAAGGCGAAGGACCTAAGGTTGAAAATAGCATCCTTTGTAGAGGAGGACGGTGAACCCTTCCATGAGGCATGTGAGAGGTTTAACTTGTTGTTAGCATAAATGCTGCCGTATACATACCACACAGAGTTGAAGGTGAATTCCTTCTACAGCGGACTTTCACCGATCACACAAATGCTAGTGGACAATGCATGCGGGGGTACAATAGTAGACAAAAGAGCAGTTAAGGCATATGATATCTTGGAGAAGATTGCCTAGAATTCACAGCAGAGGACATTACACGTGAGAAGGGGCGGAAGGATAGAAGTGGGTCAGGATACCCAAGTTCAAATTCAGATGTCAAGAATGAACAAAGAGCTCCAATCTATCAAGGAGCTTATAACTGGAAAGCCAGGGTCCTCCCAAGGAGTAAGTCAAGTAATGGGGGAGATAGAAGGAGGAGAAGGGCAGTTTGGTCAAGAAGAGCAGTTTGGTCAAGAAGAGCAAGCCTAGGCCCTTGGAGAAATCCAAAGGCCAAGGAATGACCCATATTCAAACACATACAACCTAGGGTTGAGAAACCACCCAAACTTGTCTTGGTCCAACAACAACCACCTATGGGCAACAAATTACCAAGGTGGCAACAACAACTATCAAAGTGGAAACAACAATCAGGGGTACCAAATCAGTGGGTACAATAGGTATAACCAAGGAGGGCCTAGCAATAACAACCAATGGGGAAGTTCTAGTAGTAACCCACCAACCAACTTTAATTCCCAAGCACCGGCTAGCCAACAAAAGGACAAATCCCTAGAGGAGATAGTGAGCACAGTGATCAAAACGGTTGGCATCGGGTCAGAAGCCCTCAAGAACACCTTGCATGCATCTGAGCAACGAATGACCGCTTACATGCAGTCCAATGATCAGAGGGTGAATAGTCATGGAGCGTCACTGAAAAAGATGGAAACTCAGTAGGCACAAATCTTCGATGCATTGGCCAAGAACAAGGGTAAGGCATCAAGCACCGATGAGCACGTTAACGTGTTAGAGGTAGTCGAGTTGGGAGTTGAAGAGGGGTTAGAAGAGAAAACTATCCCAAAATAATTCTAGGGAAGAGACCGTGAAGAGTGTGGTGGAGGTCACAGATAATGAAGATGAGGGAAGTGGCATAGACTCCCCCGTTAAGCTTTCAGACCCCGGAAGTTTCGTAATAGAGGTAAAAATTGAAAACTCACCTAGGATGGGAGCAAAGCTTGATATGGGGGCTAGCATCAATATGATGCCATTGGAGGTATACAAACAGTTGAAGATTCAGTCAATCAAGCCTTCTTCCTAGACTCTCATCATGGCAGACAATTCTTCCATCACCCTAGTTGGTATAGTGGAAGAAGTCTATGTGAATGTGCTCGGGTTGATGGTGCCGGTAGAGTTTGTTGTGTTGAATTGCAAGAGAGGAGAATCCAGTGATAGGGACTGGAAATTGTTTTTGGAGAGGCCATTCATGGCCATAGCTGGTATGGTTGTAGATATTCGTTCTAGGGACATTTCCTTCAGCTGTGGAGCCAAGAGTGTTAACTTCAAGGTCAATTCCCCTGAAGCAAGCCAAATAAAGGATTGTTTGGTCTTGGAAGCACCCAATTCAAGAAAGAAAATGAAAATACACAAAGTGTGTCTAATACAACCTAGAGGGGGGGGTGAATAGGTTTTAGTTGATTTATTACCAACTTTTCGACTTAATCAATTTTAATAATCCTACCCCATATTAGCAATCAATCAATCCAATATAAATATGCGGAAAACAATAAAAACGCAAGGATTGATTTACGTGAGAAACCCTCCAACTGGGCAAAACTCACGGGCTATCCTTCTAGCCACATACGGTCCTCAAATCCACTATTTGAACAAAAGTTTACAACCTAAGTTGACCTCAAGTCACACCTACTTGGTCACTAACCCTTTCACTCTACCCAACGGGCCTTTAATAGTGATTCTTGACCACAAGCTTGTGCACTAACCCACTTAGTCACAAAGCTTAACAATCAATGAAGAGGTTAAACAACCTTTGTGAATATGTAAAAGATATTCAAACATGCAATTAATGCTAGGCAACACTAAATGCTTATCTAAGGATTTAAAGATGTAAATAAATGCAAATCCTAGATATCAATATCCAAATGCAAATGCATGAAGATTTAGCTAGAAGGGTAAAATCGTCCTAAATGCTAGCTATAAATGAACAAAGCTCTAAACCAACAAACATCAACTCAAACATGTTATAAATGCCAATAAACATAAAGATATGCAATAAAATCATATAAAAGAGCTAACCCTAGGAAAACAAGAACATAAATAAATACAAAGAGATTTAGGGCATTTTCAAGTTACCTAGTCAATGAAAGCAAGAAGAATCCATGATGAGATGATGCTTGAAGAGGTTAGATGCACATGGATTTGTGTTTGGTTGAGTAAGGATGAGTTCTTGGGAGTTTCTCTCTCTAAGGGAAGCTTGGCCTCTCAAAAATGGCTTCTTGAACTCATGAAAACAAGCAAGGAAGAAGAGAGAGTATATATATGGGAGCCCTAGTTAAAACAGCGTCGTTTTGAACTTAGGGCACAAAATCCCGTCAATACCGCTAGATGGACCGCGTCGCAGGCAAGTGTCCAGACCGCGGTACACACAGCAGTGCGCCGTCTGGACAACAACGCGGTGCAGGGCGCTGTGCATGCAGGTGCACAGGCCGCGGTATGGGAAACAGAGGTCTACTGGACAACACCGCGACTTGGGTCGCTATGTGTGCAGGTGTACAGGAAGCGGTAAAGGAAGCATGACCCTACTGACGTATACCGTTCTGTATGCCGCGGTGCAAGCATGTCTTGCCAAGCGGTCTAGGCCGCGGTAAGAGAAGGAATTCTATTTTTTCGGGGCAAACTCAACACACTAAGTGATGTGCAAAAAAGTGCAAGTGTAAAGAGTGAGAAATGGCATACAATACATCATTCAATAACATGAAGATAGGAACATAATGCATGCAAGTGAGTGTGTGCAACTAGATCTCTTCAAAGAAAGTTAAACAAGTTAGATACCTTAGAAGTGCTCTTGAGAAAGATGATATCCTTGAGGCTTGATCACACACAATAGGCCTAATTTACCCTTACAAAGAATAATCCCCAATGTGGTTTGTCAACGAAATAAGCCAATCAAAATATATGGAACTTACAATCTCCCCCTTTGGCTATTTCGTGACAAAACCACCTCTCACAAATCATCCTCACAAAAGAAATATCAACGCACACAAAACTATATCAATCCTTAAAAGCAAATCAAGACATTGGATCAAGAGATCCTTTTAGATTTTTTCGGATAATTGTCCGTATGATAATAGTCTTGATTAACAATTAAGAAGAGAGAGAAGACTAATTTGGATATAAAATCCTTATTGATTACATGGATACAAGATCCTTATTGATTAGTCTTCTCATTTGCATTCACACACATTTGCATTAAAGCAATCAGGACATATTTCATGCATATCATTTTGAGCATGTCATAATCAAGTTCACATGTCATGGAGATAAATTATAGGTCATTCAAATGTACTTCCCAATCAATTCTCCTAATCCAAAAATGCATGTTTGAACATAGAGGTGACATGGATTACAAACCAAGCAAGGCACACTTATTTAATAAAAAGCCATATAAGAATATATATATATATATATAAGCACAGTCAAGAATACTCAAGCAATTAATAAAGAAGCATAAAGGTGATCAAGTTTTTTGCTTATTCCAACATGCAAGGTTGCTCTCTTTGCTTGAGTTCCCCATAAAGGGTCAAACACCAAAACACATCAAGGCATATGACAAATCCCAATAGACCTACTAAGTGACTTGAACCTAGTTGAGTCTAAGGGCTTTGTAAATAAATCCGCTAGTTGATCATTTGTGCCCACATGCTCAAGTGCAATGCATTTGTTTTCAACTAGTTCTCTAATGAAATGATGCCTAATGTCTATATGCTTTGTCCTAGAGTGCTGAACAGGATTATTTGAAATGTTAATTGCACTCATGTTATCACAATAGAGGGTTAGAATACCTTGATCAAAGCCATAATCCATAAGCATTTGTTTCATCCAAAGGAGTTGTGTGCAAGCACTCCCAGTGGCTATGTATTCCGCTTCAGCTGTGGATAGAGAGATGGAATTTTACTTCTTGCAAAACCATGAGACCGAGTTGTTGCCTAGGAAGAAGCAACCGTCCGATGTACTCTTCCTATCATCACAATTTCCTGCCCAATCTGCATCACTAAAGCCAACTAAGCTAGCATTAGTGTCAAAAGAGTACCATATCCCATAGTTGGATGTCTCATTCACATACTGAATGATTCTCTTCACGGAGGAGAGATGGGATTCCTTGGGATCCGCTTGGTACCTAGCACATACACCCACACTAAAGGCTATATCGGGCCTACTTGTGGTCAAGTAAAGCAAGATACCAATCATGCCACGATAAAGACTTTGTTCCACACTCTTGCCACTAGCATCCTTGCTTAGTTTCAAGGTGGTACTCATGGGTGTGTCACAATGTTTGGCATTCTCAAGGCTAACCTTCTTCACTAGGTTCTTAGCAAAATTAGCTTGGGATATGAAAATCACATCATGCAATTGCTTGATTTGCAAACCTAGGAAGTAATTTAGCTCTCCAACAAGACTCATCTCAAACTCATGAGACATGACATCAACAAATTGTTGGACTTTGGATTTATTGGTGGAGCCAAAAACAATATCATCAACATAAATTTGAGCTATGAAAAGCTCATCTTTGTTTCTCTTGATGAATAAGGTTTTATCAACATTACCCCTAGTGTAGTCATTGTCAACAAGAAATTGAGTGAGGCGCTCATACCAAGCCCTAGGTGCTTGTTTCAACCCTTATAAAGTCTTCTTGAGGCGATAGACATGATTGGGGTGGTGTGGATCCACAAACCCCTTGGGTTGCTCAACAAACACTTCCTCATGCAAGAAACCATTGAGAAAGGCACTTTTAACATCCATTTGATGCAATTTGAACTTGTGCACACATGATATGGATAAAAGAAGTCTTATGGACTCAAGACGGGCAACCGGAGTAAAAGTCTCCTCAAAGTCAATACCCTCAATTTGAGAGTATCCTTGTGCTACAAGTCTAGCCTTGTTGCGCACAATGTTGCCATTCTCATCCGACTTATTCCTATATACCCATTTGGTGCCTATGACATTAGTATCCTTGGGTCTAGGAACAAGAGTCCAAACCTCATTTCTTTCAAATTGGTTTAGCTCTTCTTGCATGGCAAGAACCCAAAACTCATCATTCAAGGCTTCATCAACCTTTTTGGGTTCAATTTGAGAGGTGTAACAAGTATAGCTAATTTGATTAGCTATTTGATGCCTAGTCCTAACACCCTCATCCATATCTCCAAGAATGTCATTCTTGTTGTGGAGATGTCTAACCCATGGAGCGGGTTCTTTAGAGTCCAATGATGGATCTCTATCAAGAGGTTGAATGACCTCTTCATTAAGACTTGACTCACATCAATTGAAGTCACACCATTCTTCTCCACGGAAGAATCATCAAGCACAATGACCTCCTCATCATGGTCTCTAATCTTAGTCCTACAATCATCTATGACTACATTAGATGACTCCATGACACTCCGAGTTTTTAAATTGAAAACTCTATAGGCCTTACTATTAAGGGCATAGCCAATAAAAATCCCCTCATCACTCTTGGAATCAAACTTGCCAAGTTGATCTCGGTCATTCAGAATGTAGCATTTGCTCCCAAATGAGTGGAAGTAGCTAACATTTGGCTTCCTACCCTTCCATAATTCAAAGGAGGTTTTGATCGTGCCTAAATTGTTGTATATTTCGGCCCTCATTCCTATTCCTTTGTCTCGCTGTTGTGTGTATTTTCTATATATTTTATGTATAATGGGCTCATTTGTGCTAATTGCAGGCAATAGATGTAATTCTGATGTTAGAAGCTAATTGCAGTGGTTCCGGTAGAAAAGGGGCAAAAGGGAAGACAAGGAACATAAGCAGCTTAAAAGTGCGGGTAAAGTGCGGGTCACAACCGCACTCCAACCGCACTCCTTCCCACAGCCGGGACCTGAAGCATGAAGGAAGTATAAAGTGTGGGTAAAGTGCAGGTCATCCAACCGCACTCCACCCGCACTATTGCTCAAGACAGAGGAGCTGAGTCGTACCTGACAGATAAAGTGCGGGTAAAGTGCGGGTCACCCAACCGCACTCCACCCACACTATTGCTCAAGATAGAGGAGCTGATTTGTACCTGACAGATAAAGTGCTGGTAAAGTGCGGGTAATCCAACCGCACTCCACCCGTATTATTGCTCAAGACAGAGGAGTGGATTTACACCTGACACCAGAGTGCGAGTACAGTGCGTCCACCCACACTGTTGCCCAGATTAGAGAACTGAAGATGAAGAAAACCTTTGCAGTGCGGGGATAGGGCAGGTAATTCAACAGCACTCCACCCGCACTCTGCGCGCGACAGCTTCTGGTTTCAAGCTTAAGTGACCTATTTTCCCATCCTCTATAAATAGAAAAGGATGGGAACGAACCAAAAGGATCACCATACCTCCCAACACTTGTATTCTAAGCTAGTAACACATCTCCCTCTCATCCAAACCATCTCTACTCAATCAAAGGCAACTAGGAGACTTGGATTCAAGCTTCAAGGAAGGAGATCAATCTTCAAGGGTTATCTTTACTCTCTCTCTTAGTTATTAGTTTGTAATAGAACATGAGTAGCTAAAATACCCCACTATGGGGTTGATGTTATTTGTTTGACGGATATTTTGGGCTTTGTAAATAAACTCTTTGTGTTATATTTATTCTATCTCTATATTTCATTCCATTACTTGTATTGATTGCCTTTATTGACTTGCTTGAATACACCCTCTTTGCATGTTGATTTGGATTACTTGAGTATGCAAATAGGTTGTCTAATGCTCTATTGAACGGAATGATTTCCAGAAATCCGGCTCTATAACCATGCCCTTAATCTAATCTCAAATTAGTGGCTTTCACTATACATCCTAGGTTAGCCATTTGTGAGCGAATTAGAAGCCTCCACTATACACCCTAGGTTGGCTACTTTAGTGATTTTACGAGAACTAACCTTCGAGTAGAATTCGGTTGATAACCTCGAGCCTCATCCAATCCCAAACGGGTGGCCTTCACTATACATCCTAGGTTGGCCACTTGTGAGGGAATTGGAAGCCATCACTATACATCCCAGGATGGCTACATTAGTAATAGGTTGAGCCATAGCTAGATAGATGAGCATTCATGGAACAAGTCCCAATTGAGTAACTAGCCACTGTTGGTTGCTTATGAGGGATTAATCGCTAGTAGAAGGTCTTCACTATACATCCTAGGTTGACCTCTTGCTAGAGATATATGCCAACACTATACACCCTAGGTTGGTTACATTTGTCAAAACGCACTTACTTGAGAGTTTGTTGCAATTGCCCCCAATATTCACTTAGGAGCCCATCAACTCCATAGTCCCATCATCATTCATTCGTCCTTCCATTGTCATCCCATTTATTTGCTTTCATAGTTTAGTTTATATTGTAATTTCATTCACTATCACTTTACCTTTATGCTTGCTAGTTATATTAATCCTAATCGTATCACTGCTACCCCAATCTCAGTGGACGACACCCGTGCTTGCCACTTTGCTTGTATTTATACTTGTGAACGCATCGCATAGGTTTTATAAATTGGTTGGACGGACGGTTTTCTGACGGCAAAAACCTTCTCATCAAATGGCGCCTCTGCCGGGGATCGGTGTGCGTAGTAGTGATTAGATTAGTTTTAATAATATTAGTTTATTAGTTGTTTTTAGTTTTGTTAGTTTCTTTTTATTATTTTGGTAGTTTTGTTTTTGTTTGTTTCAGGACTCTATGGATTCCTTTTGGCAAAATTCAGGGTCAAGCTAAGAGCCTAACGAGAATGCCTACAGCTCGTCATTCCAGTCAAATTCCGTTGAAGATCAACTACAAAATTTCATGAAGAATCATGTGCGGGAGACTGAGCAAATGATAGTTTATCAACAGGAGACTCAAGCCTTCATAGAAGAGAGAACCACCCAAATGCTAGAATCCGCCCAGCAGTCCACCCTGGTAAATCAGAGTTGTTTCCAAGTTAAAGCAGCAAAACCGGTGGATTCCTCCAATTTCTCAAAAGAAGACATGTATAAGCTCCGAATAGAATTTGAAGTGGAGCAAAGCAAGAGAATGGACGAGATGGACATGATGATCAAGATGAACCAACAGCTTATGAGCGTGAGCACAGAGCTAGTGTTGGAAAGGGGTATGTTGAAGGAAGAGAATGAAGCACTTCAAGAGAGAGAAGCCTTGGAATGGAAAAGGCGAGTAATCTCCAAGACTTGAACTAGAAACTATTATTCGAAGTAAAGATGCTCAGGGTTAAGAATGGTACTCTTAAGAAGATCAATGGCGAAGTCTCCAACAAGAACAAAGAATTAGAAGAACAAATTGAGAGATTTGAAGCCGAAAAGAGTACCGCATCGAAGGCTTTGGAGAACTTAGTGGGGCTATCAAAAGATTTTGAAGATGAGATAGCTCACAAGTCAATGAAGATGCAAATGGAGGTTGATCAAACAGCCAATGCCTTAGAGGATGCAAAGGTTGCACTAAGCAAAAAGGAGGCGGAGGTCAAGGCGTTACAAGTGAGACAAATCAAACGTCCTCAAGACCACACATCAAAGGGGAGTCCCTCTAACTCTAATATATTGTGCTATGCATGTTCTAAGATAGAGCATTTTAAGGCTAAAAATTACAAGCCAAATCAACATAGGAACACTAGAGGTCCTAGGAATAGATGGAGTCCACCTAGGGTCAAGCAAATATGGGTAAGGAAAGACCAAGTGCACTTATATAGAAACATATTAAAGGAAAAGATAATGAAGTCACCTAAATTTATTTGGGTAGTGAAAAATAGGGAATTTCCGAACCTGGTCAAACCACCCTTAGAGGACCCTAGCCTCTCCATGAATGCATCCCATTGAATAATTTTGATGCATGTAGTTAGTTTTATGCTTTATGTTGTTTAAATTCAATAAATTGTTATGTTGGGATAGTTTGGTTAGAATGTTATATTTTGTGGATATTTGCACATTGAATTTATTGATTATATTTGTGGATGAAAGAGCCGGAGGCTCTTGTGCAAGTATGAATGCATGTGCTTTATATTGTTTAATTTGGTTTGGGGGTTGTACATGCCCCATTCCGTCAATTTTGATAAAATGCATGATATTAAGCTTGACTTGTGCTTCAATGATATATTGCATGAATTGCCTTTATTTTGTGAGCCTTGTTTGAGTCATTTTTATTTTGTTGGGGCATTGATTGTGTTTGATTAGTGCCTAGGTTTGTTTGAGTCATGTTAGGTGCGTGCCGCTAGGCCAGATTCTCTTGTCTTCAACATTGAGGACAATGTTGGGTTTTGGTTTGGGGGTGTTGACGCCTTTTTGAGTCGTCTTTTGTGTCTTGAGTCATTTTTGTGTCTTATTTTTGAAAAAGTTGCTGCTTAGCAAGAATTTTGAGCTTATTTAGCTTGGTGATATACCTGGAGCATAGTGTTTGTGGCGAATGTGTGTATGCTTTATGTGCTTATTCAATAACTCTTAGTCACTTTAGGGGTCTCACTTGCACTTCATGGGCTAGTCTCATCTTCTAGTGTCCAAGTTTAGGGAACTCGGTGCTCAAGCGCCTTGTTCTAATAGTGGAGATTTCCCTTGTGAGATCACAAACACAAGCCAAAAGCGTGTATATTTGAGGGAAAATGTTTTTCAAATCTGTAAACACTATTCAAACACCATGCATAGTCTCACTACATCAAAAATCATCATCTGTCATTGAACATGCATCATATATGTGGATTGGTTGACGGAAACTTTTATTCCCTTGATAGATTGATCCTTTGAAGTGATATTAGGCAATGTGTGTTTTAGCCACTCAAAAAGAAAGCCTAAATACTTTCCATTCCCGTAATATGTGTGCTCCCAAGCCAATTTTGAAGCCAAACACATATGGACTTTTCCATTCTACAACCACGTTATCCATGACCCAAGCAACCTAAACACTTATCCAACCCTCTCTTAATTGATCTTGTTGAGGCTTAGGAATGTAGAGTTGTGCTTTAATTTGATAAATGGCGTGTACCTAGGCAAGAGTAATGAGTTGTGAAAATGTGCATAGTAAAAAGGCATGAAAAGAAAAGAAAAGAAAAGAAGCAAAAAGTAACAAAAGAAAAATATGCTTCAAATGCCTTGTGTCAATTGTAAATGCTACTCAAATGGGTAACATGATTAGTTAAAGATTGCACGTAGAGTCTAATTGTATGCCTGGACGCCATATTGTATTTGGAAGTGGAGTTGCATGAGAAATTAAATGCTTAAGTGTAGAATGTATTGCCTTAACTTGGTTGATTAGTGCTTGTGCCTAAATTTCCCATTCTTCTAATCACCATTCACCGTGGCCACGTTACAACCAAATGAAAAAGACCTAGTTGATCTTAGGGGACGTCTAGATTGGGAATATTAGTTAATGAATGCTCTTTCCACGTTCATGACACGTGATTCTTTCATGAGACTCACTCACTGAAAACAACATTTATTCTACACTAAATGTATGCAACTAAGTTGATTCAGTTACATAAATTCGTTGGCATACATGTTGCATGAGTGTGAACCTAGGTTCTGAGATGAAAGATAAGAGAGAATCCATGTGAGAACCTAGTTTCGGAGCGAATTATGCTGGAGGTGTGAGAGTGAGTAGTTTCTGAGGCGAGGGCATTTTAAGTGTGGGATTCGTGTTGTGCCAGTTTCCCTTGAGGTGCCTTCGAGTTGTTTAGAACATTTTGCATATGCTCATTCCTCACTCCCATATTGCTTTTGCGTATCTCTCTGCTATTTGGTTCTGCAGCAAGTTTTTCTTTGTGTCTAGAGAGTCCTTAGTTTGAGTCATTTTTAGTTTGTCTTATTTTGTTTTAGATTATGTTTGCTCGAGGACGAGCAAAGGTTTGGTTTGGGGGTGTTTGATCGTGCCTAAATTTTTGTATATTTCGGCCCTCATTCCTATTCCTTTGTCTCGCTCTTGTGTGTATTTTCTATATATTTTATGTATAATAGGCTCATTTGTGCTAATTACAGGCAATAGATGTAATTCTGGTGTTAGAAGCTAATTGCAGTGGTTCCGGTAGAGAAGGGGCAAAAGGGAAGACAAGGAACATAAGCAGCTCAAAAGTGCGGGTCAAGTACGGGTCGCAACCGCACTCCAACGGCACTCCTTCCCACAGCCGGGACCTGAAGCATGAAGGAATTAAAAAGTGCGGGTAAAGTGCAGGTCATCCAACCGCACTCCACCCGCACTATTGCTCAAGACAGAGGAGCTGAGTCGTACCTGACAGATAAAGTGCGGGTAAAGTGCGGGTCACCCAACCGCACTCCACCCGCACTATTGCTCAAGACAGAGGAGCTAATTCGTACCTGACAGATAAAGTGAGGGTAAAGTGCGGGTAATCCAACCGCACTCCACCGGCACTATTGCTCAAGACAGAGGAGTGGATTTAAACCTGACACTAGAGTGCGAGTACAGTGCGATTATAGTGCGGGTAAAGTGCGGGTAATCCAACCGCACTCCACCCGCACTGTTGCCCAGATCAGAGAATTGAAGATGAAGAAAACCTTTGCAGTGCGGGTATAGTGCGGGTAATTCAACCTCACTCCACCCGCACTCTGCGCGCGACAGCTTCTGGTTTCAAGCTTAACTGACCTATTTTCCCATCCTATATAAATAGAAAAGGATGGGAACGAACCAAAAGGATCACCATACCTCCCAACACTTGTATTCTAAGCTAGTAACACATCTCCCTCTCATCCAAACCATCTCTACTCAATCAAAGGCAACTAGGAGACTTGGATTCAAGCTTCAAGGAAGGAGATCAATCTTCAAGGGTTATCTCTACTCTCTCTCTTAGTTATTAGTTTGTAATAGAACATGAGTAGCTAAAATACCCCACTATGGGGTTGATGTTATTTGTTTGATGGATATTTTGGGCTTTGTAAATAAACTCTATGTGTTATATTTATTCTATCTCTATATTTCATTCCATTACTTGTATTGATTGCCATTATAGACTTGCTTGGATACACCATCTTTGCATGTTGATTTGGATTACTTGAGTAGGCAATTAGGTTGTCTAATGCTCCATTGAATGGAAGGATTTCTGGAAATCCGGCTCTATAACCATGCCCTTAATCTAATCTCGAATTAGTGGCTTTCACTATACATCCTAGGTTAGCCACTTGTGAGAGAATTAGAAGCCTCCACTATACACCCTAGGTTGGCTACTTTAGTGATTTTACGAGAACTAACCTTCGAGTAGAATTCGGTTGATAACCTCGAGCCTCATCCAATCCCAAACGGGTGGCCTTCACTATACATCCTAGGTCGGCCAGTTGTGAGGGAATTGGAAGCCATCACTATACATCCTAGGATGGCTACATTAGTAATAGGTTGAGCCATAGCTAGATAGATGAGCATTCATGGAACAAGTCCCAATTGAGTAACTAGCCACTATTGGTTGCTTAAGAGGGATTAATCGCTAGTAGAAGGTCTTCACTATACATCCTAGGTTGAACTCTTGCTAGAGATATATGCCAACACTATACACCCTAGGTTGGTTACATTTGTCAAAACGCACTTACTTGAGAGTTTGTTGCAATTGCCCCCAATATTCACTTAGGAGTCCATCAACTCCATAGTTCCATCATCATTCATTCATCCTTTTATTGTCATCCCATTTATTTGCTTTCATAGTTTAGTTTATATTGTATTTTCATTCACTATCACTTTACCTTTATGCTTGCTAGTTATATTAATCCTAATCTTATCACCGCTACCCCGATCTCAGTGGACGACACCCGTGCTTGCCACTTTGCCTATATTTATACTTGTGAACGCATCGCATAGGTTTTATAAATTGTTTTGACGGACGGTTTTCTGACGGCAAAAACCTTTTCATCAGGTTTGCCTAGTACCGGGCCTTAGGAAGACTCTATTTCCTATGTAGCAAGCCTTATTGACGGCCTCGGCCCAAAGGTTCCTAGGGACATTGTTGCTAAGCAACATCACACGGGCCATCTCTTGAAGGACCCTATTCTTCCTCTCAACAACCCCATTTTGTTGAGGAGTTCTAGGAGCCGAAAACTCATGGGAAATGCCTAAGCTATTGCAATAGCTTTCAAAACAAGCATTTTCAAATTCCCGCCCATGGTCACTCCTAATCCTTTTAATGCTTTTAATGTGTGAGTTCTTTTCATTTTGAATTTTAGTGCAAAGCATTTTAAAATTTTCAAATGTTTCAGATTTTTCTCTAAGAAAATATGTCCATGTAAATCTAGAAAAATCATCCACACAAACAAAAATGTATCTCTTGCCACCGAGACTCTCGGTTTGCGTGGGACCCATAAGGTCCATATGTAGAAGCTCTAATGGCTCCTTGGTGGCGAGATACTTGCCTTTCTTGTGCATACTTTTGGTTTGTTTCCCTTGTTGACAAGGTCCATAAACGCCATCGACTTTCTTCCCAAGCTTAGGAAGGCCACGCACAACCTTGAACTTATCTAAGATCCTCAAATCTCGATAGTTCATGTGGCCAAGTCTTTGATGCCATAACTCAACTTCCTCACATTTGGACATATTGCAAGAGATAGCACTAGCTTCAAGACAATAGCAATTGTCACTAGATCTCTTTCCTTTTAGCAAGGTTTGTCCATTTGGCATTAAAATAGAGCAATCATTTTTGTTAAACAAGACGGAGAGTCCATCATCATTAAGATGAGAAATGCTTATAAGATTGGCTTGCAAGCCATCAACAAGTGAAGCATTGGACAAGGAGGGTAAGTCGGGAATGGAAATGGTTCATTTCCCTATGACTTTCTTTCTAGATCCATCACCAAAGGTGACAAATCCTTCATCCTCCAAGACAAGGGATTTAAAGAAGCTCTTGTTCCCCGTCATATGCCTAGAACACCCACTATCCAAATACCAAGTGTTAGAGGCATTTGCCTTCAAGGCAATTTGAGCCACATAGCAGGAATAGTTATCCCTTCTAATCCACCTAGGTGAAATGTTCTCATTCCTAGTGGTATTAGTCACATTGGCTCTAGATTTCCTAGGATCATGCAAATTGGCTCTAGATTTCCTAGGAACATGCATTTTAGCTCTAGCTCTATTTCTTTCAATCATGCTCTTGATTATACACATTTCAATGTATTTGAAGCAATTTGGTCTAATGTGACCATCAACACCACAAAAGTGACAAGTGGGAATAAAATAAGAAGACATACCATGCCCTTGTGAGTACAAAGAGGCTTTCCCACGCATTTGAGCTTGTCTTTGGTGTTGGATTGGTTCTCTCCTTCATTGTTGTTGAGTTGGAATGAATTGCTTCCTTGATTGACCTTGCATGAATTGCTTCTTGGCTTGATGGTATTTGGGTTGAGGGAAACTTGCTTGATGCACCTTTGTTGATTGAGCTTGAGCTTGTTTCCCTTTGTGCTACCTTGACTTGAGAATCTTTAGAGCACTCTCCTAGTTCGATCTTCTTCCTAGGATGTTGTGGGGGTGGAGGCTCTTTGTTATCCAAACTCTTGACAAACACAATCTTGCTTGAGGATGAGGTCTCCTTGTCATCTTCATAGCCAAGACCTTTCTTATCACTTGGCCTCTTGCCAACTCCCAACATGTGGTCAAGTTTATTCGTGCTTGAAGTCATCTTAGCAATGATCTCTCTAGCTTCTTCAAGCTCATTTTCCATCAATTCCTCATTCCTTTTGGCTATCTTCACTTCTTTATTTAAGTGAGTAGCTTCGGTAGATAAGTTGAGATTCTCTCCTTTTAGCCTTTGAATCTCTTTCTTCATCTTCAATCTTGAGCTTTGAAAATGCTCAATGAAGCCTTCAAGATCCATTCCTCCTACATCCATATTTGTTGAATGGGATGAAGAGTCACCATCGCTAGAGTCATCTTCACTTTGTTTCTCTACCTCTTCATCATATATTGCTTCCTTACTCTTGAGAGAAGATGCGAAGGCAATAAAGTTTGCCACATGATCCTCATCATTCGAGGATTCTCCTTCTTCTTCCAATTCATCACCATCGCTCCACGTGGCGGCCATGGCCTTTCCTTTCTTCTTGTTTTTCAAATTTCCTCAGTCCGTGGAGATGTGTTTGAAACCTCCACATTCAAAGCATTGAATCCCTTTTCTTGTGGGCTTGTCTTCACTTGACTCAAACTTCTTGAAAGGAGTCTTCTTCTTCATTTCCTTTCCTTTGGATCCAAATCCCCTCTTCTCAAAATTGATGAACGCTTTGAATCTTTTCACCATGAGGGCCATCTCCTCATCTGAGTCATCTTCCTCTTTCTCTACTTTGGAAGTTTTCAGAGCAATACTCTTTTGCTTCTTTGGAGGTGTAGGTGTAAGAGTCCACCTAGACTCATATGCTAGAAGTCTTCCTATAACTTCACTTGGCTTCATGTTTTTGTAATCACTGTTCTCCTCAAGTGCCGTCACTTTTGACTCAAATCTTGCTGGAAGCGACCTCATAATTTTTTGCTTGATTCTCCTATCCGAATAGGGGTCACCAAGTTGATGGCTTTGATTGACTATGTCCATCAACTTCACTTGAAAGTCGTTGAAGCACTCATCCTCCTCCATTCTAATTTGCTCGAATTGTGTTTAGAGGATTTGAAGCTTAGATTCCTTGACCACCTCGGTTCCCTCATGGGCCATCTCTAGAATCTCTCATGCCTATTTTGCAATTCTTGTTGTTTGGATCAATTTGTACTGATTGTCATCCATTGCACAAAGAATAGCATGCATAGCATTGTTATTCCACTTGGACGCTTCAAACTCTTGAGTTGACCATTCCGACTTTGGCTTGGGAACTACACTTTCGTCTTCAAGAATCTTTTCCGGAGGAGTGTAGCCATCTTCAATTGCCATCCATGCTCGGTCATTTATTTGGCAAATGTAAGACTCCATCTTGCCTTTCCAAGAAGCATAGTTTACTCCGGTGAGCAAAGGGGGTCTTGTGCTAGAGGCTCCCTCATTACCACTTCCGTTCCCACTCATAGTGTTTGGGTATGAATGAGATGAATGTTTATGATGCAACAAACACAAACAAAATGCAAGACACACAAAGAGCAAGGATCACCTAAGTGTATCTATGAACCCGCTCTGATACCAATTGAAAATACACAAAGTGTGTCTAATACAACCTTTTGAACGAAAGTTTACAACCTAAGTTGACCTCAAGTCACACCTACTTGGTCACTAACCCTTTCACTCTACCCAACGGGCCTTTAATAGTGATTCTTGACCACAAGCTTGTGCACTAACCCACTTAGTCACAAAGCTTAACAATCAATGAAGAGGTTAAACAACCCATGTGAATATGTAAAAGATATTCAAACATGCAATTAATGCTAGGCAACACTAAATGCTTATCTAAGGATTTAAAGATGTCAATAAATGCAAATCCTAGATATCAATATCCAAATGCAAATGCATGAAGATTTAGCTAGAAGGGTAAAATCGTCCTAAATGCTAGCTATTAATGAACAAAGCTCTCAACCAACAAACATCAACTCAAACATGTTATAAATGCCAATAAACATAAAGATATGCAATAAAATCATATAAAAGAGCTAACCCTAGGAAAACAAGAACATAAATAAATACAAAGAGATTTAGGGCATGTTCAAGTTACCTAGTCAATGAAAGCAAGAAGAATCCATGATGAGATGATGCTTGAAGAGGTTAGATGCACATGGATTTGTGTTTGGTTGAGTAAAGATGAGTTCTTGGGAGTTTCTCTCTCTAAGGGAAGCTTAGCCTCTCAAAAATGTCTTCTTGAACTCATGAAAACAGCGTCGTTTTGAACTTAGGGCCCAAAATCCCATCAATACCGATAGATGGACCGCGTCGTAGGCAAGTGTCCAGACCGCGGTACGCACAGCAGTGCACCGTCTGGACAACAACGCGGTGCAGGGCGCTGTGCATGCAGGTGCACAGGCCGCGGTATGGGAAACAGAGGCCTACTGGACAACACTGCGACTTGGGTCGCTATGCGTGCAGGTGTACAGGAAGTAGTACAGGAAGCATGACCCTACTGAGGTATACCGCTCTGTATGCCGTGGTGCAAGCATGTCTTGCCAAGCAGTCTAGTCCGCGGTAAGAGACGGAATTCTCTTTTTCGGGGCAAACTCAACACACTAAGTGATGTGCAAAAAAGTGCAAGTGTGGAGAGTGAGAAATTGATCGTACCTAAATTGTTGTATATTTCGGCCCTCATTCCTATTCTTTTGTCTCGTTCTCGTGTGTATTTTCTATATATATTATGTCTTTTATGTCTAATAGGCTAGTTTGTGCTAATTGCAGGCAATAGATGTAATTCGGGTGTTAGAAGCATTTTGCGTTGGTTCCGGCAGAAAATGGGCAAAAGGAAGGACAAAGGATCATAAGCAGCACTACAGTGCGGGTCAAGTGCGGGTCGCAACCGCACTCCAACCGCACTCCTTCCCACAGCCGGGACCTGAAGTATGAAGAAATATAATGTGCGGGTAAAGTGTGGGTCATCCAACCGCACTCCACCCGCACTGTTGCTCAAGACAGAGGAGTGGATTTACACCTGACACCAGAGTGCGAGTACAGTGCGATTATAGTGCGGGTAAAGTGCGGGTAATCCAACCACACTCCACCCGCACTGTTGCCCAGATCAGAGAACTGAAGATGAAGAAAACCTTTACAGTGCGGGTATAGTGTGGGTAATTCACCCGCACTCCACCCGCACTCTGCGCACGACAGCTTCTGGTTTCAAGCTTAAGTGACCTATTTTCCCATCCTCTATAAATAGAAAAGGATGAGAACGAACCAAGAGATCACCATACCTCCCAAAACTTGTATTCTAAGCTAGTAACACATCTCCCTCTCATCCAAACCATCTCTACTCAATTAAAGGCAACTAGGAGACTTGGATTCAAGCTTCAAGGAAGGAGATCAATCTTCAAGGGTTATCTCTACTCTCTCTCTTAGTTATTAGTTTGTAATAGAACATGAGTAGCTAAAATACCCCACTATGGGGTTGATGTTATTTGTTTGATGGATATTTTGGGCTTTGTAAATAAACTCTATGTGTTATATTTATTGTATCTCTATATTTCATTCCATTACTTGTATTGATTGCCATTATTGACTTGCTTGGATACACCCTCTTTGCATGTTGATTTGGATTACTTGAGTAGGCAATTAGGTTGTCTAATGCTCCATTGAATGGAAGGATTTCTGAAAATCCGGCTCTATAACCACGCTCTTAATCTAATCTCGAATTAGTGGCTTTCAATATACATCCTAGGTTAGCCACTTGTGAGAGAATTAGAAGCCTCCACTATACACCCTAGGTTGGCTACTTTAGTGATTTTACGAGAACTAACCTTCGAGTAGAATTCGGTTGATAACCTCGAGCCTCATCCAATCCCAACCGGGTGGCCTTCACTATACATCCTAGGTCGGCCAGTTGTGAGGGAATTGGAAGCCATCACTATACATCCTAGGATGGCTACATTAGTAATAGGTTGAGCCACAGCTAGATAGATGAGCATTCATGGAACAAGTCCCAATTGAGTAACTAGCCACTGTTGGTTGCTTAAGAGGGATTAATCGCTAGTAGGAGGTCTTCACTATACATCCTAGGTTGACCTCTTACTAGAGATATATGCCAACACTATACACCCTAGGTTGGTTACATTTGTCAAAACGTACTTACTTGAGAGTTTGTTGCAATTGCCCCAATATTCACTTACGAGCCCATCAACTCCATAGTTCCATCATCATTCATTCATCCCTCCATTGTCATCCATTTATTTGCTTTCATAGTTTATTTTATATTGCATCTTCATTCACTATCACTTTATTTTTATGCTTACTAGTTATATTAATCCTAATCTTATCACCGCTACCCCGATCTCAGTGGACGACACCCGTGCTTATCGCTTTACTTGTATTACTACTGGTGAACGCATTGCATAGGTTTTATAAATTGTTTTGACGGACGGTTTTCTGACGGCAAAAACCTTCTCATCAAATGGCGCCGCTGCCGGGGATCGGTGTGCGTAGTAGTGATTAGATTAGTTTTAATACTATTAGTTTATTAGTTGTTTTTAGTTTTGTTAGTTTCTTTTTATTTCTTTGGTAGTTTTTGTTTTTGTTTGTTTCAAGACTCTATGGATTCCTTTTGGCAAAATTCAGGGTCAAGCTACGAGCCTAACGAGAATACCTACATCTCATCATTCCAGTCGAATTTCGTTGAAGATCAACTACTACATTTCATGAAGAATCATGTGCGGGAGACTGAGCAGATGATAGCTTCTCAACAAGAGACTCAAGCCTTCATAGAAGAGAAAACCACCCAAATGCTCGAATCCGCTCAGCAGTCCACCCTGGTAAATCTGAGTTGTTTCCAAGTTAAAGCAACCAAGCCAGTGGATTCCTCCAATTTCTCAAAAGAAGATATGTATAAGCTCCGAATAGAATTTGAAGTGGAGCGAAGCAAGAGAATGGACGAGATGGACAGGATGATCAAGATGAACCAGCAGCTTATGAGCGTGACCACAGAGCTAGTGTTGGAAAGGGGTGTGTTGAAGGAAGAGAATGAAACACTTCAAGAGAGAGAAGCCTTGGGAATGGAAAAGGCGAGTAATCTCCAAGAGTTGAACAAGAAACTATTATTTGAAGTGAAGATGCTCAGAGTTGAGAATGGTACTCTCAAGAAGACAAATGGCGAAGTCTCAGACAAGAACAAAGAATTAGAAGAACAAATTGAGAGATTTGAAGCCGAAAAGAGTACCGCATCGAAGGCATTGGAGAACTTAGTGAGGCTATCAAAAGATTTTGAAGATAAGATAGCTCAAAAGTCAATGATGATGCAAATGGAGGTTGACCAAAAAGCCAATGCCTTAGAGGAAGCAAAGGTAGCACTAAGCAAAAAGGAAGAAGAGGTCAAGGCGTTACAAGTGAAACAAATCAAACGTCCTCAAGACCACGCATCAAAGGGGAGTTCCTCTAACTCTTATATCTTTTGCTTTGCATGTTCTAAGATAGATCACTTTAAGGCTAAAAATTACAAGCCAAATCAATATAGAAAAACTAGAGGTCCTAGGAATAGATTGAGTCTACCTAGGGTCAAGCAAATATGGGTAAGGAATGACCAAGTGCACTTATATAGAAACATGTTAAAGGAAAAGATAATGAAGGCACCTAAATTTATTTGGGTAGTGAAAAATAGAGAATTTCCTAACTTAGTCAAACCACCCTTAGAGGACCCTAGCCTCTCCATGAATGCATCCCATTGAATAACTTTGATGCATGTAGTTAGTTTTATGTTTTAGGTTGTTTAAATTCAATAAATTGTGTTGTTGGGATATTGTTGTTCGAATGTTATATTTTGTGGATATTTGCACATTGAATTTATTGATTGTATTTGTGGATGAAAGAGCCGGAGGCTCTTGTGCAAGTATGAATGCATGTGCTTTATATTGTTTAATTTGGTTTGGGGGTTCATTCCCCATTCCGTTGTGCTTCAATGATATATTACATGAATTGCCTTTATTTTGTGAGCCTTGTTTGAGTCATTTTTATTTTGTTGGGGCATTGATTGTGTTTGATTAGTGCCTAGGTTTGTTTGAGTCATGTTAGGTGTGTGCCGCTAGGCCAGATTCTCTTGTCTTCAACATTGAGGACAATGTTGGGTTTTGGTTTGGGGGTGTTGACGCCTTTTTGAGTCGTCTTTTGTGTCTTGAGTCATTTTTGTGTCTTATTTTCGAAAAAGTTGCTGCTTAGCCATAATTTTGAGCTTATTTAGCTTGGTGATATACCTGGAGCATAGTGTTTGTGCGAATTTGTGTATGCTTTGTGTGCTTATTCAATAACTCTTAGTCACTTTAGGGGTCTCACTTGCACTTCATGGGCTAGTCTCATCTTCTAGTGTCCAAGTTTAGGGAACTCGGTGCTCAAGTGCCTTGTTCTAATAGTGGTGATTTCCCTTGTGAGATCACAAACACAGGCCAAAAGCGTGTATATTTGAGGGAAAATGTTTTTCAAATCTGTAAACACTATTCAAACACCATGCATAGTCTCACTACATCAAAAATCATCATTTGTCATTGAACATGCATCATATATGTGGATTGGTTGACAGAAACTTTAATTCCCTTGGTAGATTGATCCTTTGAAGTGATATTAGGCAATGTGTGTTTTAGCCACTCAAAAAGAAAGCCTAAATACTTCCCATTCCCGTTATATGTGTGCTCCCAAGCCAATTTTGAAGCCAAACACATATAGACTTTTCCTTTCTACACCCACGTTATCCATAACCCAAGCAACCTAAACACTTAGCCAACCCTCTCTTAATTGATCTTGTTAAGGCTTAGGAATGTAGAGTTATGCTTTAATTTGATAAATGGCGTGTACCTAGGCAAGAGTAATGAGTTGTGAAAATGTGCTTAGTAAAAGGGCATGAAAAGAAAAGAAAAGAAAAGAAGCAAAAAGTAACAAAAGAAAAATATGCTTCAAATGCCTTGTGTCAATTGTAAATGCTACTCAAATGGGTAACATGAGTAGTAAAAGATTGCACGTAGAGTCTAACTGTATGCCTGGACGCCATATTGTATTTGGAAGTGGAGTTGCACGAGAAATTAAATGCTTAAGTGTAGAATGTATTGCTTTAACTTGGTTGATTAGTGCTTGTGCCTAAATTTCTCATTCTTCTAATCACCATTCACCGTGGCCACGTTACAACCAAAAGGAAAAGACCTAGTTGATCTTAGGGGATGTCTAGATTGGGAATATTAGTTAATGAATGCTCTTTCCACTGTTCATGACACGTGATTCTTTCATGAGACTCACTCACTGAAAACAGCGTTTATTCTACACTAAATGTATGCAACTAAGTTGATTCAGTTACATAAATTCATTGGCATACATGTTGCATGAGTGTGAACCTAGGTTCAGAGAGGAAAGATAAGAGAGAATCCATGTGAGAACCTAGTTTCAAAGCGAATTATGCTGGAGGTGTGAGAGTGAGTAGTTTCTGAGGCGAGGGCATTTTAAGTGTGGGATTCGTGTTGTGCCAGTTTCCCTTGGGGTGTCTTCGAGTTGTTTAGAACATTTCGCATATGCTCATTCCTCGCTCCCATTTGCTTTTGCGTATCTCTCTGCCATTTGGTTCTGCAGCAAGTTTTTCTTTGTGTCTAGGAAAGTTCTTAGTTCGAGTCATTTTTAGTTTGTGTCTTATTTGTTTTATATTATGTTTGCTCGAGGATGAGCAGAGGTTTGGTTTGAGGGTGTTTGATCGTGCCTAAATTGTTGTATATTTCGGCCCTCATTCCTATTCTTTTGTCTCGTTCTCGTGTGTATTTTCTATATAAATTATGTCTTTTATGTCTAATAGGCTCGTTTGTGCTAATTGCAGGCAATAGATGTAATTCGGGTGTTAGAAGCATTTTGCGGTGGTTCCGGCAGAAAATGGACAAAAGGAAGGACAAAGGATCATAAGCAGCACTAGAGTGCGGGTCAAGTGCGGGTCGTAACCGCACTCCAACCGCACTCCTTCCCACAGCCGGGACCTGAAGTATGAAGAAATATAATGTGCGGGTAAAGTGTGGGTCATCCAACCGCACTCCACCCGCACTGTTGCTCAAGACAGGAGCTGATTCGTACCTGACAGATAAAGTGTGGGTAAAGTGCGGGTAATCCAACCGCACTCCACCCGCACTGTTGCTCAAGACAGAGGAGCTGATTCGTACCTGACAGATAAAGTGCGAGGTAAAGTGTGGGTAATCCAACCGCACTCCACCTGTACTGTTGCTCAAGACAAAGGAGTGGATATACACCTGACACCAGAGTGCGAGTACAGTGCGATTATAGTGCGGGTAAAGTGCGGGTAATCCAACCGCACTCCACCCGCACTGTTGCCCAGATCAGAGAACTGAAGATGAAGAAAACCTTTGCAGTGCAGGTATAGTGCGGGTAATTCACCCGCACTCCACCCACACTCTGCGCGCGACAGCTTCTGGTTTCAAGCTTAAGTGACCTATTTTCCCATCCTCTATAAATAGAAAAGGACGAGAACGAACCAAGAGATCACCATACCTCCCAACACTTGTATTCTAAGCTAGTAACACATCTCCCTCTCATCCAAACCATCTCTACTCAATCAAAGGCAACTAGGAGACTTGGATTCAAGCTTCAAGGAAGGAGATCAATCTTCAAGGATTATCTCTACTCTCTCTCTTATTTATTAGTTTGTAATAGAACATGAGTAGCTAAAATACCCCACTATGGGGTTGATGTTATTTGTTTGATGGATATTTTGGGCTTTGTAAATAAACTCTATGTGTTATATTTATTGTATCTCTATATTTCATTCCATTACTTGTATTGATTGCCATTATTGACTTTCTTGGATACACCCTCTTTGCATGTTGATTTGGATTACTTGAGTAGGCAATTAGGTTGTCTAATGCTCCATTGAATAGAAGGATTTCTGAAAATTCGGCTCTATAACCACGCTCTTAATCTAATCTCGAATTAGTGGCTTTCAATATACATCCTAGGTTAGCCACTTGTGAGAGAATTAGAAGCCTCCACTATACACCCTAGGTTGGCTACTTTAGTGATTTTACGAGAACTAACCTTCAAGTAGAATTCGGTTGATAACCTCGAGCCTCATCCAATCCCAACCGGGTGGCCTTCATTATACATCCTAGGTCGGCCAGTTGTGAGGGAATTGGAAGCCATCACTATACATCCTAGGATGGCTACATTAGTAATAGGTTGAGCCATAGCTAGATAGATGAGCATTCATGGAACAAGTCCCAATTGAGTAACTAGCCACTGTTGGTTGCTTAAGAGGGATTAATTGCTAGTAGGAGGTCTTCACTATACATCCTAGGTTGACCTCTTACTAGAGATTTATGCCAACACTATACACCCTAGGTTGGTTACATTTGTCAAAACGTAGTTACTTGAGAGTTTGTTGCAATTGCCCCAATATTCACTTACGAGTCCATCAACTCCATAGTTCCATCATCATTCATTCATCCCTCCATTGTCATCCATTTATTTGCTTTCATAGTTTATTTTATATTGCATCTTCATTCACTATCACTTTACTTTTGTGCTTGCTAGTTATATTAATCCTAATCTTATCACCGCTACCCCGATCTCAGTGGACGACACCCGTGCTTACCGCTTTACTTGTATTACTACTGGTGAACGCATCGCATAGGTTTTATAAATTGTTTTGACGGACGGTTTTCTGACTGGCAAAAACCTTCTCATCAGAAATGGCATACAATACATCATTCAATAACATGAAGATAGGAACATAATGCATGCAAGTGAGTGTGTGCAACTAGATCTCTTCAAAGAAATTTAAACAAGTGAGATACCTTAGAAGTGCTCTTGAGAAAGATGATATCCTTGAGGCTTGATCACACACAATAGGCCTAATTTACCCTTACAAAGAATAATCCCCAATGTGGTTTGTCAACGAAATAAGCCAATCAAAATATATGGAACTTACAGAAAAGAAGCCGGGTGCTCACCCTTGTGCAAGATTTTGAGGGTGTGAATGAGATGGAAATAGGAAACCAAGATTGCGTTAAGGAAAGACAAGAATGTGAACTTAAGAGGATGAATCAAGTACTGCCACTTTTGAGGAGATAGGTGAGCTTGAGGAAGACAACAAGAAGCTCAAACTAGAGGTATATTTGCTCAAGGCCGAGAATGGAATGTTGAAGAAGAAATTGCATGACTTCTCAACATTGAACAAGAGTCTAAGGGAGCAAGTGGTGGAACTTGCTACAAATGAGGAGTTAGTCTCCAAGAACCTAGAAGAATTGGCAAGGCTCTCGGAGGAATTTGAGGAGGAGAATGGGAGACGGTCAAGGAAAATGCTATTAGGTGTCGAGGAGTCCGCAAAAGCAGTAAGAGAATTGCAACAGCAGTTGAACAAAAAGGAGGATGAGTTGAAGTGGGTCAAGGTCAAGGAGTGTGATTTGATTGTTCAGCTTGATGTGACAGAAAAGGAGGTCAAATCCCTAAAAAGGGTCCACATCAACAACCGAGCAGGGAGTTTCCCTAAACGTTCTTTTACTTGTTGCTTTTGTGCCAAAAGAGGGCACACTAAGGCTTATTGCTTTAGTTTTCAATGGTTCAAAACAAGTCGAGTTTGGTCTAAGTTGAACCCAACAAAGGTCAAGCAAATATGGGTTAGAAAGGACCTAGTTGGGCAAGTGAGGAAAGTGGGGAGAGATGCAGTAAGTAAGCCATTGGCACCGGTTTGGGTGGCCAAGTTGAATGTGCTCCCAATTCTGGTCAAACCTCCTTTGGTTGACCGGGTCCCATTTTGAGTGCATTGCACTCACTTTTAAATTCGTTTTAGTATATTTGCGTTTCAGATGGGTAGTATTTGTCTTTGTAAATTTTTGGAACATAGTGCTTGTTAAGGTGTTGTGTGTGGTTTTTAGGTGCAGAGACAGTTACAGTGCAGAGTCCAGGAATCAATCCAGGGAAACAGTGCGGTTATAGTGCAGGTCATTCGCCCGCACTACACCCGCATTCCGAAAGCATCAGGTAATAAAGTGCAGGGTCAGTCACCCGCACTCCACCCGCACTTTGGTCGCGCTATATATATATCACCTGTCGTTCTTAGGGCTTCACAACTTTCAAAAAGAAATAGAACAAACCGAAACCTTATATTTTTCCCTCGTTTCAACTGAAAGGTATTCCTTGTGTGCCACGTTTTAAATTTTCGGTAACCAAGGTATGAAATCTTCCTCTAATTTCGTTACCTATCACTCTAATCTCGATTCTAAACCTTTTGTCAACAATCTTTTCCCTCTTTTGCATGAACTTCATTGTTTAAGGATGGGCCACGTTTTTGTGCCATTTTTCCTTACTTATTTGGATTTTTGTATGATGCTTTAATTGCAAAGCATGTGAAGAATTTCGATTTCAATTGCCTCAATCCTTGTTTTCACATAATAGCATATTCAAATCCGAGACTTTTAAACATTTTATTGAATACCTATGAGGATTGAATGATAAGTTGTTGTCTAATTATGCATGTGAAACATTCTATACATGGGTTAGAGCCATATTATTGTGATTTGATTCGATGATTTGCTGTGAGTGTGAAGTGTGTGCGTTGTTGGTGATTCTGCATGCTTTAGTATCTGGGAACGAGTTAAAGTGTGGGTCCAGTGCGGGTCAGTCACCCGCACTTTATCAGTCTGACAGAATATTCGTTCTTTCAATTGTTTCATCATAACATCATGGTTCCTTGATATGAGTATTCCCTTAAAACTATTGTTTATTGTGCAGATGTCAGGAAGAACCAGGCAATCTACTAGGCAAGGCAGTCAGGTTTCCGAGCGAAGACCGAGGAGGGGACCTCAAGTTCCACCACCATGTGTCAGGCATCCAGAATTTGAGGACCTGCTTGGAATATTTTAGGGAACGAGACGTCGTGGTTGAATGAGGGATAGCAGTAGAAGAGCTAGAGGGCACCTCAATACCTTAAGTAGTTGAACGAGGGGATGGGAAACTTTTGTTAGCACCCCTCATATGTATTGCAGAAGCGTGGTATAGGAATTCTTTGCAGGAATGGTACCAGAGACTTTTCAGCTAACATCCTCCGTTTTGGTCCGAGGGGTGGAGGTCCAAATGACTATCACGGACATTAACAAATACTATCGGACTGAGCTCCCAGTTGATCCAGAGGTGGTCGGAAGACTACGATAGGAGGTGACTTGGAATGATTTCTTTGTGACACATAATGTGGAGTTTGCCAACCAGTTGGTGATCCATCCAGTGGACTTCTGGGTGGCACTAGATCACCGCATAAAGCACACCAACTTGAAAAGTGAGTTGGGTTTTTGGCATGTGTTCATCTCTCATTCCCTGATTCCCAGGAAGCACATGACTTCAGTCAATTTCAATGCAGCAATGATCCTTTATTGTATACTTCAGAATCAATTGGTCCACATTGGCTTTCTGGTCAAAAGAGAGATACTTGAACTGGGAGGTGTCAGAGTAGACAAGCAGCCACTGATCTTCCCTAGTCTAATCACTGCATTTTACAGAGAGGCGGGGGTGGATTTTGGGTCTGATCCCTTTGAATATGGTTTGGGGCCTGTTGGGCGGTCCACATGGAATGACCAAGTGAGAGAGCGAGACCCCTCCGGTGTTAGAGTCAGAACAGGGAGAAAAAAATCTGCTCGAGGGGCAGCACACGTAGACAGGCTGAGGACGTTCCAGAACAACCATACTTGGAACCGGTTTATTTAGAATACGGTGATTACAGTTAGATGCCTTCACCTCCGCATGAGACTTCTGAAGAGATCCCTTGGCAGACCTTGCTTACAGGGTTAGAGAACCTTAAGACTGAGGTCATTGAAACCAGGAAGCAGATTGTTGAGAGCAGAGCAGAAGCTAGTGAGTATTATCCTGACATCTGGGGCAATCTCACCGACATGAGGGAGGCGCTCAGTCTCCTAGTTTATCCACAGAAGAAGAAGAGGCCAGCTACTTTCTCACCACCTTCAGGAGGCACGGCCATTGACCCGTATGGGGCCGAGCTCCGAGCTGCAATGGAGATATCTAGGAGGGAACATGAAGATAGGATTAGATCAAAACTGGACCCCAAGGGGGAAATGGATATCCAGTGAACCAGAGAAGGAGCTTTCAGACGAGGATTAGCCATCCGTTTCCTTTATGTTTATTGCCATTAGTCTAGGACTATTTAGTTTTATTTCTTTTATTTGTAGTTTCCTTTGACCACATGGACTTATTTGTTTTTCCTTTTCGCATTTGATTTTCGATTGGTAAAGTTGTTGTGTGTTTTAGGCTAGGTTGTGCATCTTTTGGGAAGCACACGATAGCACGCATAGACAACGAACTAGCTTCATTCTATAGGGAGTTTCTACCTTCTATTTTGTACTTGATTGCATTAAGTTTTCGATGAATGCGAATTTAGATTTTGTTAACATGAATGAGCATGGTTGAGTGCATATTGATCATATACTTGTGCGAGTTTTGAGCTTTTTTTTAGATCCGGTTTGAGGGTGGTGAACCCTCATTCTGCAAATTATTGTGATTATGCTTGATATTAGTTGCACTTTATGCATGTTCATAATTTTCGAGTCGTCTATGATGTTTCTCCTCCGTTAGGACATACCTTCTGGATTCCAACAATGGGGACATTGTTGAGTTTTGATTTGGGGGTGTGTTACGCCTTGTACAGTCGTCCTTGTAGTCTTATAGTGTCCAATTTTTTAATTTTTTTGCTTGTCCAATTTTCAAACTATAAGCAGTATGGGTATGATGCCTCTAGCGTGTTTTTTGGCGAGTTCTTTGTATGTGCTTTGACCTTGTGACATACTTTGGTGCTACTTGAGGGTTCTCTTGCACCGCCATGGGATCGTCCCACCCGTTGGTGTTAAGTATTGGGGGCTCAATGTTCCCATGTCTAGTTCTAATAGTGGAGATGCCCGTGAGATCACAAACACAAGCGTTAAAGTGCGTATTTTGAGTGTATTATTGATTATTCTTAAACATGCCTCTCGTCATTTATGTCATGTGCCATATGACTTGCATATCATTTTGTGAAGTGTGTGATGGATGCTTTCATTCCCTTTTTAGATGGTCGTGGAGGTGATATAAGGGAATGTGTGTGCACGGAATTACCTTTACTAGCCTAAACACCACCTACCATATTGTTGTAGGGAAAAATTAACTAAAACCACAGCGGAAGGCGAAAAGTAGATTTTCGTATAGTTTAAAATTTTTCTAAAGATTTGAACCTTAACCCTTTAATTAATTAAACACAAATATATGGTTAGAGTTAAATACCTCTTGTCGCATGATCCGATTGACTTACGTCGATGGTAATCCTGTAAGATCTTCAATCCTAGCACGTACGTGAATCACCTAGGAGCGTGGTCTCCCTTTTTTCTTTGTATTGCTTACCTGAGAATGGATGTATGGAACTTCTGATCCTGATCTTCAATCCCAAAACACCAAGAGCCTAGAAAAATAGTTCCGGTCACTTTTGAATTCACAATCGATATGATTGGAACTCACGTAACCCTAAATCGAAAGTGTGCATAAAACCTTTTGATGTTAAAGGCTTGCAAGTGCACTATCGAATGAGAACTTATTTTTCTTTTTCTCTCTTGGTCGAAATTCTATGTGTATTGAGTAAGATTTTTATTTTTCAAAGCAAACAAAAATCTCTCTCACTCAAGCTTCTAGGTGGCCGAAATTTATCACCTTATATTATAAGGTGACCGAAATTTCTCCTTCTCAAAATAGGGTTGGCCGAATTCTTTGTGTAGGAAATCTAGGGTTGGCCAATTTCCTTACTTGAAAAAAAAGGAATTGTGCTTTTCCCTAATTCCTATCAATTTAAGAATCCTAACCCTTACAGGACTAGGGTGGCCGAATTCTTTGTGTGGTATGGAGTGTATGTGGACTTAATCCTTACCACATTAGGACTCCTATCACTTAAAAGAATTCTAACCCTAATCCAACACATAGTATTTTATTTACTGATCAGGAAAAGATTTTGATTTAAATTATTAATTAATTAAATAATTAATTAATTTCCATTTCATCAAAACAATAAAATAAAATAATATCTTGGGCTATTTTATTAGCCTTGCCGCCCACACCATATATACATGGGCCTAATATTATTTTTCTTATTTTATTTAATCCATTAGACTTTAAATAAAAGCCCACATGTGAACCAGACTTATTCTTACTAAAAGAAACAAGCCCACATGTCTCCTTTTAATATATTAATATAATAGAGCAGCCCATTAAATAAATAATAGACATATTATATTCTTAATATATTTAATGCAATTCTAGATGGACCTATAAATTGGTCCGGTAGAATATATCAAGTGATCCATGCAAGTATGTGTGGATTGTTGATCTTGGCGGGCTATCTAAAATTAAGCTTCAATAGACATAACCTAATCACAATCAATAAATGATTCACTTAGGTCCGATCTATTAATTTTAACTCATTCCACTAAAGAGCTAAAATTGAACTCTTAAATAAAGATAGAATAAGGAGATGTTTCTCATTCATACCCTAGACAATCTTATAGGAGATGGTGTATCCTCGTGAATAATATCAGTAATCGCCAAGAGCTCATAGACCGTCTATAGCTCTCCAAGTTACCATATTTCCTCATATGACCACATTTTGAACTTGGATATTTTGACTTGTCCAGAAGCCATGTCTTCAATAATCATTATTGAAAACTCAACGTTGAGATTTAATATCCAATACCTCAAAACATCCATATGATGATATTATACTCTCATTTAATAAAGTGAGCCACGATGTCCATATCTATAAATGAAGTCCTCTATCGATTAACAAATGAATACCACCAAAATATCGAGGATAGACTATGCTGTATAATCGTACTCATTGATAACTCAAATGATAACACTTGCAACCATAAGTCCATCATTTATCTCAGGAATAAGATTGACTCTCCGATTGTCCTAATAATGAAAAGACTTATATCTAGTGACAGTTCTAGATAAAGTATTTCATTGTGATCCTGTTCATTGCACCTAGTGCACTAGATTCTTTTACCCGAAAACCTTTCGATGATTTTAGACTCATCATAACTCATTTGATCCCACTCAAATGCTACTAAAAGAATTCTACAACTTTATCAAGATAGAGGTGCCCTAACCTTTAACTTAAGTTGTGAACGTTATTCAAGACTAACTAAAGAATTGTGTCTACCTCACACATATCCGGATGTATGAACAATTCTTCATTTCTCATAGTCTTTTGACCTTATGATTATTTACCTTGACAATTATAATAATAAATGCTATAAGTATTTGTAAGAATCAGAAAACACTTTATTAATATGAAAAGATTGTCAATTACAATATTACACTCTTGCTATTGAGCATAATCCTGACAATCTCCCACTTGCGCTATAGCAAGTGTGTCATATCTCTCATTCCCATATTCTCTAGGTACCCATCAAAACTCTTCTGAGGTAGAGCCTTTATGAAAGGATCCGCTAGATTTTCTGCTAACGTGATTTTGGTGATCGTCACGTCTCTCTTATGAACAATTTCCCTTAAAAGGTGATATTTCCTTTCTATGTGTTTACCTCTCTTATGACTTCTTTGTTCTCTCGAATTAGCCACTGCTCTACTGTTGTCACAGTGTATAGTGATCTGCTTATTCGCATTAGGAACCACTTCCAAGTCTATCAAGAATTGGCGGAGCCAAACAGCCTCTTTTGCAGGTTCGCATGCAGCAACATACTCAGCTTCCATGGTGGAATCAGCAATACAAGATTGCTTGATACTCCTCCATATGACTGATCCTCATCCAATGGTAAACACAGATCCTGATGTAGATTTTATGAAGTCAGAATTCGACTGGAAATCAGAATCTGTATACCCAACGGGAATTAAATCCCCTCTAGAGTATACAAGCATATAATCTCTAGTTCTTTTAAGATACTTGAAAATATGCTTGACTGCCGTCCAATGATCAGGATCAGGTTTCGATTGAAACCTGCTAACTATGCCAACAGCAAAACAAATATCTGGTATAGTAGAGAGCATTGCATGCATGAGACTTCCAACTGCCGAGGCATATGGAACTCTACTCATGAATTGCTCTTCATGCTCATTCTTAGGAACCTGTTCCTTAGAAAGTTTGATTCCATGTCTAAAAGGTAACATACCTTTCTTGGAATCTTGCATGGAAAATCTAGACAAGATTTTATCAATGTATGAAGCTTGGGATAATGCAATCGTTCTATTCTTTCTATCCCTTATTTCTTGGATACCAAGAATATAACTTGCTTCTCCTAAGTCCTTCATATCAAATTGTTTTGCTAACCATTCTTTTACTGATGTCAATACACCTACATCGTTTCCAATGAGTAGTATATCATCAACATAAAGAATGAGGAAAACCAACTTGTCGCCTTTAATCCTTTTGTATACACAAGGTTCGTCAGGGTTTTGAATAAATCCAAAACCTTTCACAGCTTGATCGAACCTTATGTTCCAGGATCTGGATGCTTGCTTCAGTCCATATATGGACTTTTGCAATTTGCATACTCCTTCCTCTTGGCCCTTTTCAATGAATCCTTCTGGTTGCATCATGTAGATGCTCTCGTCAAGACTTCCATTAAGGAAAGCTGTCTTGACGTCCATTTGCCAAATCTCTAGGTCTAGATATGCTCCAATGGATAAGAGTATCCTAATGAATTTAAGCATGGCCACAGGAGAGAAGGTTTCCTCGTAATCGATACCTTCTTTCTGTGTATAACCTTTAGATACCAGTCTAGCTTTAAGGGTTTCCACCTTACCATTCATACATCTTTTCCTCTTGTATACCCACTTACACCCAATGGGTTTTATCCCTTTAGGCAAGTCTACAAGGGACAACACTTTGTTATTGAACATCGATTCAATCTCAGATTGCATTGCCTTTTGCGAATGATGACAATCAACATCCTCTATTGCTTCCTTATACGTGTAGGGATCATCGTCGTCCGGGAGATTCTCCACAGATTCTCCTAGACTGATGTATCTTTCGGGTTGTGTTATAACCCTCCCACTATGACGAGGAATGGTAGGTTGTTGATTTTGTGTTGGAGTGGAACTTACAATTGGGCTAGGTTGTGAAACCTCTTGTGGAATTATATCTCCTGACATTTCATTCAAGACAATTCTACTTTTGGGCACAAAATTATTCATATAGTCCTTTTCTAGAAATGAAGCATTTGTTGAAACAAATACTTTTAGATCATTAGGACTATAGAAATAATATCCTTTAGTTCCTTTTGGATACCCCACAAATATACATGTTTCTGAACGGGACTCCATCTTTTTTGTCTTTCCTTTCAACATATGTGCAGGACAACCAAATATCCTCATGTGTTGTAAACTAGGTTTTCGCCCAGTCCACAATTCATGTGGGGTTTTAGGGACAGATTTAGATGGTACATCGTTTAGAATGTATATTGCTGTTTGTAGAGCATATCCCCAAAAGAAATAGGAAGTGTTGAATAACTCAACATTGACCTAACCATCTCTAAAAGAGTTATATTTCTCCTTTCTGCTACCCCATTTTGTTGAGGTGTACCTGGTGCAGAAAACTGAGAAACTATCCCATTATCAATAAGATATTGCTGAAACTCTCCAGATAGATATTCTCCACCATGATCAGATCTCAAGATTTTTATATGTTTCGCACGCTTATTTTCTACTTCAGCTTTGAATGCTTTGAACATGTCAAAAGCATCCGACTTATGTCTCATGAGATACACATAACCAAATCTTGAGTAATCATCTGTGAAGGTGATGAAGTACTCATATCCACCTCTAGCTTGAATGCTCATAGGACCACATACATCAGTGTGTATTAGTCCTAAACATTCAGTGGCTCTTGCACCTTTGGTATTGAACGGCCTTTTGGTCATTTTACCTTCCAAACAAGATTCACAAGTTGGTAGATCATCAACCTTTAAGTCACTTAAAGGTCCGTCACAAACCAATCTTTTAATCCTATTAAGGTTAATGTGACCTAGGCGTAAATGCCAAAGGTAGGTTTCATCTTTTGATAATTTTACTCTTTTATGATTAGGTTCCGTTATTTCGGTGTCTAACGAGTGAGAGATATTTCTTTGCAAAAAGAATAGACCGTTTTCCAATGTACCTTTGCAAACAATTTTGTCATTCTTACTAATAATAAAAGCTTTATTAAAAGTAACCGAATATCCAAATTTATTTAAACAAGAAACTGAAATTAAATTCCTCTTGAATTGAGGTACATAATAAACGTCTATTAAATCTAAATGCCTACTAGAATCTAAAATAACTCTAATATCTCCCACTGCACTTGCAGACACTAACGTTCCGTTGCCCAAGTGCAAATTGACTTCATCTTCATTCAGCCTTCTCCTTTCTTGGAACCCTTGCAAGGAATAACAAACATGATTAGTGGCTCCAGAGTCTATGATCCAAGAATCAGTAGAATCTTCCAGAAAACATGTTTCTAGATAATTAATATTACCTTCTTCCTTCTTATTCTGGGACTTTGGGCAATCTCTTTTCCAATGTCCCTTTTCACCACGAATGAAGCATTTCCCTTTGATCTTGGTTACTTTCTTGGTTTCCTTCTTGGTAGGCCCAAGTTGTTTTTTCTTCTGTTGTTTCTTAACCTTCTTTCGGGTCTTAACAGTAGCAACTTTACCAACCAAATGAATCTCTTGACCTTTGATTTTCACAAGGATCTTTTCAGCGCTTTGAACATCTTGCATCAGGCCCTGCAAGGTGTATTCCTTTTTGTTCAAGGTGTAGTCCAACTTAAACTGATCAAAGGAATCTGACAGTGAGTTAACTACCATATCAATTTTGGTCTCACCATCAATCTCAAGCACCATTTAGTTCAGCAATATTGAGATGTGCTATGACTTTCATCATGTGATCTTTCACAGATTATCCAGGTTTCATCCTAAGATTCATAAAAGCAGCCACTGCCTCTCTCTTAGTCGTCATAGACCTCATAGCAAACATTTCCTCTAGAGACATCATTATATCAGCAGCGGACTCCATTCCTTCATGTTGCTGTTGCAACACGTCGGAGATAATGGCCATAATATAACATTTTGCCATATCATCAGAAGTATTCCACTGCTCATACTCATCTCTTTGCATCACACTAGATTCATTATTAGGAAGGGGTGGTTTAGGAGTAGTCAGAACAAATTTATGTTTTTCACTTTGCAGCAACAACCCAATTTTCCTTTTCTATGTGACATAATTATCTCTAGTTAAGGTGTTATCTTTCAAGATGTTCATAAGTGATGGGGTCATGATTCTTGATTAAAACAAAAACATATATAAGTAAATAATCATGATAAAGCACTTTTAAATATTTATCTTGAATGAAATAAATAATTCAATCGTAAAAATTCAACGGTGATCCAACACCCATAAATCTTACGCCTCCTTTGGGAGTTCGTACTATTTACTAGTTGGACTAGGTCCTACCTAATTGTTAACATAACAACCAGCGTTTTCAATTTTAGCCTTGCAATTTTATTAACAAGAACTCTTGGGAGGATATTAATAAAATTACATTGAGTGTGTCACCAAGATATCGACCCTCAATTTTCTCTCACGAGAATCCCTCCTTGGGGAGTAGATTTCGTTTAAGTCAATTGTCTAGTCTAACCTTGTAAGGAAGTATTTTGTTAAATTCCATTTATGGACGCCCCTTGGGGGGATTACCAAAAATAATAAAACTCAACTAACCTTGGAGGCCATAGGCGTTCTAACACACCTTCTCCCACTTAATTATTTAAGGCGTGTGATTAACTTCCAAAGAATGATTTTACCAAGTTATCTAGATGCCAATTAGATACCTAAATCATTCAATGCATGATCATATTAAAAGAGATATATGAGTGGCACTCCTATTCTATATGACATGTTATCATACAATAACAAATATTGTAATATTTATACATAAAAAATAAATAGCCACAATTTTGGTCAATCCTAGAAAAGCATGTAAATTACAATTGTACGGAATACAAAAACTCCTTTCTTGGCGGACAAGACTTCAAGCGACCATCTCACGCACGAAACTCGCGCGCCAAAAGATCACCACAGCAGCCCATGCGCACGCCTAGCCCATGCAAGGGCATGAGCTGCCGCACGGCCAGCCTATGCATGGGTCGCGCGCTGCTGCACCGCAACAAGCGCAGCTGCACGCTTGGTTGCGTGCGAGCTTGTTGTCTCGGTGCGCGCGGGTGCCAAGACGAGTTCTGGATGCTCCAATTTCTTCAAATCTTCGAGTCTTCGAATCTTAAATATATTACAGCTTATTTTATACAATAAAATACTGCAGTAATTTTTTTTTTTTTTTATTAACCACTGCAGTATTTTTTTACAAATAAAAAACTGCACTAAAAAAACTGCAGTATTTTTAATACATTAAAAAAAAAACTGCACTATTTTATACAACAACAAAAAAATTAAGCAACTATCAAGAAGGAACTTGTGACTATAGTAGGCCACCCTTCTTGTTACAATTCCGAAACAAAAATTACATGGAAAATCTAGGACCAAAATTGAGCAATAACAATTCACTTTATAACAACATATATAAATCCATACATTCGACATGTAATTATATATGCGAATACCTAGAGTGTCATCTCTTTCTAAAACATGTATAATCACAATAAAAAGAAATAGATTCACGTATATATACGTTAATTAATTAAAGGGTACAACCAGGGCTCTGATACCAATTGTAGGGAAAAATTAACTAAAACCGCAGCGGAAGGCGAAAAGTAGATTTTCATATAGTTTAAATTTTTTCTAAAGATTTGAACCTTAACCCTTTAATTAATTAAACACAAATATATGGTTAGAGTTAAATACCTCTTGTCGCGTGATCCGATTGACTTACGTCAATGGTAATCCGCAAGATCTTCAATCCTAGCACGTACGTGAATCACCTAGGAGCGTGGTCTCCCTTTTTTCTTTGTATTGCTTACCTGAGAATGGATGTATGGAACTTCTGATCCTGATCTTCAATCCCAAAACACCAAGAGCCTAGAAAAATAGTTCCGGTCACTTTTGAATTCACAATCGATATGATTGGAACTCGCGTAACCCTAAATCGAAAGTGTGCACAAAACCTTTTGATGTTAAAGGCTTGCAAGTGCACTATCGAATGAGAACTTATTTTTCTTTTTCTCTCTTGGTCAAAATTCTATGTGTATTGAGTAAGATTTTTATTTTTCAAAGCAAACAAAAATCTCTCTCACTCAAGCTTCTAGGTGGCCAAAATTTATCACCTTATATTTATAAGGTGACTGAAATTTCTCCTTCTCAAAAAAGGGTTGGCCGAATTCTTTGTGTAGGAAATCTAGGGTTGGCCAATTTCCTTACTTGAAAAAAAAGGAATTGTGCTTTTCCCTAATTCCTATCAATTTAAGAATCCTAACCCTTATAGGACTAGGGTGGCCGAATTCTTTGTGTGGTATGGACTTAATCCTTACTACATTAGGACTCCTATCACTTAAAAGAATTCTAACCCTAATCCAACACATAGTATTTTATTTACTGATCAGGAAAAGATTTTGATTTAAACTATTAATTAATTAAATAATTAATTAATTTCCATTTAATCAAAATAATAAAATAAAATAATATCTTGGGCTATTTTATTAGCCTTGCCGCCCACACCATATATACATGGGCCTAATATTATTTTTCTTATTTTATTTAATCCATTAGACTTTAAATAAAAGCCCACATGTGAACCAGACTTATTCTTACTAAAAGAAACAAGCCCACATGTCTCCTTTTAATATATTAATATTATAGAGCAGCCCATTAATTAAATAATAGACATATTATATTCTTAATATATTAAATGCAATTCTAGATGGACCCATAAATTGGTCCGGTAGAATATATCAAGTGATCCATGCAAGTACGTGTGGATTGTGGATCTTGGTGGGCTATCTAAATTTAAGCTTCAATAGACATAACCTAATCACAATCAACAAATGAATCACTTAGGTCCGATCTATTAATTTTAACTCATTCCACTAAAGAGCTAAAATTGAACTCTTGAATAAAGATAGAATAAGGAGATGTTTCTCATTCATACCCTAGACAATCTTATAGGAGATAGTGTATCCTCGTGAATAATATCAGTAATCGCCAAGAGCTCATAGACCGCCTATAGCTCTCCAAGTTACCATATTTTCTCATATGACCACATTTTGAACTTGGATATTTTGACTTGTCCAGAAGCCATTTCTTCAAAAATCATTATTGAAAACTCAACGTTGAGATTTAATATCCAATACCTTAAAACATCCATATGATGATATTATACTCTCATTTAATAAATGGAGCCACGATGTCCATATCTGTAAATGAAGTCCTCTATCGATTAACAAATGAATACCACCAAACTATCGAGGATAGACTATGCTATATAATCGTACTCATTGATAACTCAAATGATAACACTTGCAACCATAAGTCCATCATTTATCTCAGGATTAAGATCGACTCTCTGATTGTCCTAATAATGAAAAGACTTATATCTAGTGACGGTTCTAGATAAAGTATTTCATTGTGATCCTGTTCAATGCACCCAGTGCACTAGATTCTTTTACTCGAAAACCTTTCGATGATTTTAGACTCATCATAACTCATTTGATCCCACTCAAATGCTAGTAAAAGAATTCTACAACTTTATCAAGATAGAGGTGCCCAACCTTTAACTTAAGTTGTGAACGTTATTCAAGACTAACTAAAGAATTGTGTCTACCTCACACATATCTGGATGTATGAACAATTCTTCATTTCTCATAGTCTTTTGACCTTATGATTATTTACCTTGACAATTATAATAATAAATGCTATAAGTATTTGTAAGAATCAGAAAACACTTTATTAATATGAAAAGATTATCAATTACAATATTACACTCTTGCTATTGAGCATAATCCTAAAAATTGTGTGCTCCAATGCCAAGCTTGAGGCCAAACACTTACTCTTTTATGTACCACGTTCAACCATATACCTAATAGCCTAAACACATGCCTATCCTTGTACTAATCATGTTAGGATGTGAAAGGGTGATGAAAGGAGTTAAGCACTAAATGGTCAAAGAGCGGGTAAAATGGAATAATTGTTGAAAATATGCAAGGAAAGGGCTAAGAATTGTACTTGTGTGCCATAAGTGCCCAAGAAAGGGAAATTGTAACAACTCAAAACGGAGTACAACATTGTGATTGTGAAATTGTAAAAATTCAAAGGGAAATTGTACTTGTGTGCCATAATTGTGATTGTGTTATGCTAAATACGCTCAAATAGAGTGCAACATTGAAGGCACGAATGTGGGTTAAACGATTGCCTAGAGGTTTGCATATGAGTGATAAAAGAGCATTGTATGGGTGTAGGGATATATTCTAGCATGATTGGTGAGTTTGAACTCCAAATGTCCATATCCTTTGTGTAACCTCATTAAACCCCATAACCACACTATAACCGGTGGAAAAGCCCTATTTGATCCATATAAAGTCTAGTTTGGGAATGTCGGTTGAAGTACGATCTTTCATGTCCATGGCATAGTGACTCTTTCTTAGGATAGTTCATTGCTTAAATTTTCTGCAGAATTCATCTTTGCATACTCGTTTGTGTGGAACTTAGGACTCTGTGAGGAAAGAAAAGAGAGAATCCATGCGAGCTTTAGAATTGAAGCGAATTATGCTCAAGGTATGGGAGTAAGTTGTCCCTAATTCATGAATGCCTTTAGGTGTGGGATTCATGTTCGTACTGGCCTCCCTTGGGTGTCTCCAAATTGCTCTTGATCTTGTGCATATGTTTTTCTCCTCTCTATCACACCTATGTGTATCATATCACACATTGGACTTGCGGCATTGTTGAATTATTGTTTAGGTGTCTAGGATTTACAATCAGTTGGCATCTGATTGTTTTAGATTATGTTTGTTCGAGGACGAGCAAAGGTTTGGTTTGGGGGTGTTTGATCGTGCCAAATATGTAGTATATTTAAGCCCTCAAATCCTTACCTTGTGGTCTGTTTTCATGCGTTTTGGTATCTCTAATGGGTTGTTATGTGTGTAATTGTAGGAAATGGTGCAATGATGGGTTTGGAAGCATGTTGCGGTGGTTCCGCCAGAAAAGGGGCAAAAGGAATGACAAAGGATCATAAGCAGCTCTACAATGCGGGTCAAGTGCAGGTCAAGTGCGGGTCGTAACCGCACTCCAACCGCACTCATGCTCATGGTCGGGACCTGATACAGGAGAAGAGTTAAAGTGCGGGTACAGTGCGGGTCATCCAATCGCACTCTACCCGCACTGTTGCTAAACTAGAGAAGCTGATTTGCACCTGACATTAGAGTATGGGTACAATGCGGGTCTTGCAACCACACTCCACCCGCACTATTGCTCAAAACAGAAGAGTGGATTTGCACCTGACATTAGAGTGCGGGTACAATGTAGGTCACCTAACCGCACTTCACCCGCACTATTGCTCAAGACAGAGGAGTGGATTTTGCACCTGACAGTAAAGTGCGAGTAAAGTGCGAATCAAGTGTGGGTCAAGTGAGAGTCAAGAGCGGGTAATCCAACAGCACTCCACCCGCACTATTTCCCAGATCTGAGAACTGAAGATGAAGACGACCCATACAGTGCGGGTAATTCGCCTGCACTCCACCCGCACTCCGGTCGTGCCAGTTTGATTTTTGAAGTTTAAGTGACCTATTTTTGTATGATGTATAAATAGAATAGGATGAAAATGTTTTAAGAAGCCTTTGACTCCATTTTTCAGAGGTTTTACACATCTTAGATCTAGAATCTCTCTCTATCTCATATACTTACATTCTCTACTCAACTTCAAGGAAGGTAGGAGATTGAAGCAACTTCAAGGAAGGAGATGTTCTCCAAGGGTTCTTTCTATTTCCTTTATCTTATTTTCCTAGTTGTAATGAGTAGCTAAATCCCCTCTAAGGGGTTGATGGAGTAGTTAGTTGGATATTGGGCTTGTACATAAACTTGATGTTATATTTATATTCATGTCTATCTTTCATTGATCTATTCTTGCTTTGAATGGTTGCCATTGATTTCCTGTTTAGATACATCCTCTTAGCAAGATCTCTTTGGGTTATGTATAAGTATTGCATCTAGATATACATCCTATTTAGTTGTCTCTTGCTCTAATGAATGGACGGAACGTCATGAATTCCGACTCTTAAATCGCGGTCTTAATCTAACCTCGATCGAGTTTCAGGCACTATACATCCTAGGTCGGATCTCGTGAGAGGATTAGAAGTCATCACTATACATCCTAGGTTGACTACATTTACAATCGGTTGAGCCATTGATAGGTAGACGAGCTTCATTTTCAGAATCCGACGAACAACCAACACTATACATCCTAAGTTGGTGGTTTACGATGGATTAATCCCAAATAGGTGGTCCTCACTATACATCCTAGGTTGGCCACTTTCTAGGGATAAATAACCGACTCTATACATCCTAGGTCGGTTACCTTTGAATAGACATGCCTATTGACAAGTTTTTTGCATTGCCCAGTATTTACTTTCGTATCCGTTAACTCCTTAGTTTCCATCAACTATATATCCTTCATCCCATTTCCCTTTCCTCTAGTTTGCATGATTAATTTAGTGTTACTCATAGGATAATTCACCATCTACATCTTCATCATTTTATGTTTCGTTTATTATATATATACATTAACATTACTTTTGCAATAGCTAACCTTAGCTAGCTCCACTCCCTGTGGACGACACCCCACTTGCCACCATACTTGTGTTTTTCAAACCAATTTAGGCTTTGTGGGATTTTTACAAATTGTTAACAGGTTTTTCTAGCGAGGGACCAAAGGAGAATTTTCCAAACAGAGACCTATCCAGGAAGATTCATCCAGATACTCAAAGAGACCTGCGAGATCGGTACCATCACCTAGATGGAGTCGAATCCGATGAGGTTGGAACCTCGACTATCCATCTATCTAGATAGGGTATCAGCCGCGAAAGCATGTATCTCATCCTACTGAAGTTCCTGATACCAGTTCAAGACCAGTACGATGATAGCCTGCACGCCCAGCACCCCGCAAGCATCTCGACGTTGATCAAGGTACCAGGTACCTCGATACCTACCTCGGTACCACCCCGACTCCCACCTGGTACTTAGTATGCTTATCCAGAGCTCCTTCAAGGCAAGTATCCTACCCCCCAAGTAATACAATGGGGTATATGAAGTCACAAGCACCATTCTAGCTGGAGGCAGAACAAACTCATCAAACTGAGGTACCAGCACTGCCCTCCGTCAAAACTCAAAGTCAGAATTTCCCTCCAACGTCCATGAAAAAGGAAATTCGATTCCCTCGCTATCAAGCTCCACGAAGAAGGAAAGTTGACTCCCTCGCCATCAAGCTCCATGAAGAAGGAAAGTTGACTCCATCGCCAAAATAAAGCGCCATTAATGACCCAATGGTCGACCGAATCATAATTCGCCATTGATTAATGAGATCTAATCCTGCACTTTCGGCTCCACGCAAATGCCTTTCAACGCTTAAAATAGGACTCTCTATAATCTTCATTAAAGAGAACCAGATTTTGGGGAGATTCTGGAGAGTACTATATATACGGCATTGAAGGGTAAAGTAGAAGGGACTTCTTCGAGTATTCTTGATCGCCACAACCAGAGAGATCCCGGGAGATTCCCGGAAGCCAGTGAGAGTCCACTGACAATCACTGGAGGAAAAACATCCACTTATCGACACAAACGTTTTCTCCATCTCCATCGTGTGTAAAAGAGTGAAAATAAAGAGGAATATGCATGTATACATATTACCGTAGTGATTGATTGAATAAAACAGTATTTATTTTACATCTCCTGGTCCCTTATGTTCTTTCTCCATTCTTTGATCTATCGATCTCGATCCTATAAAAAATAAAGGGACCCCGGTACCGAGGGTACCTACCTCGCTGCTGCTACCGGTAGTGGGTGAGGGTGTTGGGTGAGGGTGTTAGCTGAGAGAGTGAATTTTTCTGTTAACACAAATATTGTTGACGGATTGATCTTTTAAAACGACACACGAGAATCGTCCTGTCAGTATACCGCAACTACCTCGATTGCCAGGTATTGCGATCACGATTCAGCTAATGCTCTAGCACCATTCCTGGACCAATCACCTTGACGGCCTCATTTTTACCGGATTTCAATGGAAGATAGATCACCAAGTCTACGCCTATGTACCAAGATTCCCCCGAAGACGAATATCCGCGGTACCCTGATTCTTCTAACTGAAACCTCGCCTAAGTGACAGGGTTCCCAGAACGAGAATACCTGGCACCCAATTTTCTCCCCCAAGTGAGATCAACTACTAAGTCCTAGGAGATCCTCGCACTAGCAATCAACTATGCTATAAAATTTAATCTCACCAAATTTCAGAACTTCTCCTTTGACCTAAAGATTTGTGAAATCAGGTTTACACTGGGATCAAAATGGAATTCAACCGAGGGAATCTGTAAGTGAGATGCACAAAGGTTCAAGAAAAAGAATGTTTCATTAATTTAAGCCAGGAAGCCCATCCCCCAGTCTACGGGCTACAAAAAATATGATTAAACATAGCTAAATTGGGTCATGCCTCTACTTGCTCTTGGCTGGTCACTTCTTCTCCAGTTCCACTAACCAGAACATCATCTCCCTGACCATCTGGAACCACTCCAACAGCTTCGATATCTGCTCCCACTAGAGCCACTACTTGAACAGGTCCAACCTGGAGCTCCTCCATTACCGCACCAGATGGTTCCCCCACTTCCTCGATTGAGGAAGCTTGACCCTCCACCTTCCTGTCCAGACCTGATAAAGGGACTGGCACATCAGACCCTCCATCCTTACTAGCAAGCTAGGTCCCCTACCTCCTTAATGGATTGGGGTAGAGAGACATGTGGGTCAAGAATTCTACCTTCGACTTGACCCACTTCCGCTTCAGAAGCCTTCAAGTTAGGATCTGCCCCAACATTACCTGGTGGAGGAAGGGAGATAGGTCTCTTGTCTTTACCACCTGTTATCACACTTGCTTCAATGACCCAAGAAGGTCCAGCTACATCGAAGGGAGCAACACCAACCAGTTCAGTGGCTTTGGCCATGATTTCCTCCCGGTTCCATCCTACAATAACCCTCAGGTCAAACGGATGAGGGAAAGCTAAAGCCACCTGGTAACCAGTGAAAAAGTAGCCATCTCCGAAGGCAGTGTCTACTTGAGCACCCAGGCTGGCCATACTACCACGAAAGGATTGAATTTCTTTCTCTAGCTCCGCTACTCTGTTCTTCGCAATCTCCCTCTCCTCCCTGCAACGGAGGGACCTGAGTCTCTCTATGTCTAAAGTTTGTTGTATCCACTCCCTCTCTACCTTCGCCTTATCCGCTTCCTTTTTAGCGTTGTTGAGAGACTGGTTCAGACATGCCTCTAGCAGCCTTAGCGAGCTCCTCCTTGGATTTCTCCAGCTCGGTGGTAGCATCTTGACCTGTGCCCAGAGAGAGCTGGCTTGATGGTTCATCGCCACATTGAACTTGAAGACCTGCCAAGTACAAAGCGTGAGATGGAATACTTCCAATTATGAAATCGAGATAAAAGACTAAACGAGACAGCTTACCTCAGCAAGAAGAGCAGATCCCTTAGAGATCAAATAATCAATAGGCATGGAAGTCATGGCCTTCAAGCCCCCATATGGGCAGGAAGCAGCAAACTTGGCCAAGACTTCATCCTGGCTGCTATCTTTCGACTTCGATTGCGGTCTATCATGAAGTGCCACCCGACTAGCAGCAGCAGGATCAGAACTCTTCTCGACTCGAGTAGGTCGATCGGTTGCCATGGCAGAAAAGGGAGAGAGAGCTAGTCGATCAGCAGCAGCAGCTGCAATGGTAGTAGCTGAGGCAATGGGTGACACGTCTTGTGCCCGGTTAGGAGAACCTCGGGCCCTACCCACTAGGGCTGTTAATGCTTCCAGTGATCTAACTATAAGGGGACTTGAAGCCCCAGATTCCTTGATCGAGGCCCTACTAGGTCTAGTAGGAGTACCTACCCCTCCACCGAGGTCAGAACCAGCTGAAATAGAAAGCATGATAGGGGAAGTTGATGGTGAATCATTTATACCACCAGCCGAGTGGAGCTCCGCGTCTGGAACCGGTGGAGGCACTACAGAGACTGCTGAGTTAACAAAAAGTTAATATCTACAAAATTAATAAAGCAGTATAGCAGAAGCAGAGTCAGAAATATTTTTACTTAGGGATGTGCCGGAGATACAGAGGTAAAATTCCACCCTGCTAGCCTCGAAGGCATCTGAGGTAGGATACTTTAGGTTGGTGTAGTTACGAGTCATGATAGCTCTCAAAACTTTCTCCGATTCGGCGGAGAGTTTGCTCAGCATAGAACAGGCCCTTCGGACCAGGAGAGTTGGCAGCAATCTAGAACACGTATCCAAGCTCGTCCGGCCCCGGTTCCCGATCAACTTTATCTATCGCACACTGTTCTCTCCATAGGACCAGGAACCCTACCAGATGTCTCCAGAACCCTGGTGTTAGCTGGAGAGGGGTGAGCTGCAAGGCATATAATGCCCTGTATGAATTGGAAGTTCACCGAGATTAGGAGTATATACATCATACCCACGAGGAGGGATGGCGATCGAGATATCCTTAAGGATCTTAAAATCCCTCCGCAAGCACCCCACAGTGTCCGAGGTACTAGTTGAATCCGAGATGCATCTATACTCATAGGGAAGGGCGAGTACCCTTCCCACGGTATCCATAATTTAGCCACCGGTCTCCACCAACCCCGATAGCGCCGAGGACTCCACTCACCCTAATAGCGCCCGATTCTCCATTCGACTCCTTGTTGACATCGACGGGAGCACTAGATCCTTTGAAAACCCGATCCCGATTGTGATGTTTCGGTTTGAGTGGTGACGCTGAAGAGGAGCGTCATCTCCACAGTCGTCATCAAGGCTTGTCCTTTTCCTGTGGCTAGGTTCCCTCTAGCAAATACATCGCCAGTGAAGAACTGCTCGATACTGTCGCTACCCGAAGAAGACATGATCACAAATTCAAAGTTTGCTTTTTGGGAACAAGAGAAGTTTGAATAAGAAAAAGAAAGCTAGGGTTTATACAGGTACACGAATTTGGGAAATTTGCTTGAAATAGGAACAAGAATACCGTGGAGGAACAAGGTTTAAATACAAGCAGTTACTTACAACGGGCAGAATGGATAATTAATAGGGTGAGATAACCGGAAATGAAGGAGGGGCGGTTTCTAGAAACGCGCGCCCACATAATTTTTCCTTTTTTGAATTTGGTCTACCCTGACCGGCCACGTGGAAGACCCATTTAAAATCAGCGTGCAAAGGGAGGATTCCATCCCATGAAACGGTTACAAAAAAATTCTCCAAGTGTTTTGAATCCTGACTCCAACCCCAACCTGATACCGGTGTTCAAGTCAGGGGGGATTTCTGTTAACATGATTTTTTGGCAAGGGCCCAAAGGAGAATTTTCCACTAAGTATCAACTTGGTAAGGACAAATCCCTAATTCCTAGATACCTAGCAGGGCCGGTACCACGACCTTGATTGAAGCAACACTTAGTAAGACTAGAACCTCGACTACCTATCTACCCGGATGATGCACCAGAGATATACAACAAGGAAAAGCAAGTACTTCGCTACACATCCATACTGACACTTGATGGAAGGGGTATCACGATATCATGCCCCTTATATCCCGAGGGAACCCGATACTCCTTACCTGGTGCCCTGGGTCCGCGACATATACTTGGTACCTACTACTTGATACCCCAGTACCGCGACATCAGTCCAGAGTCCAGCCGAGATAAATATCCTATTTGCCCAGTAGGGACGAATATCCCTACAAGGTCGCCAGTATAATAGACCAAGCACCACGCCAGTGAATCGGATCAGTATTCCAGTATATCATGCTACCAGAACGTCAAACCAGTATGCTTCCTCAAATAACACAAGCAGAAAGAGTTGACTCCCTCACCATTTAAAGCGCTATAAATTAGACCAAACGGTCAAATGAATCAAAGTTTAAATACGACAATGATCAACGGGATCAAATCCCGCGCCTTCAGCCTCACTCAACGCCTTTCAACGCTTAAAATATGACTCTAAATAATCCCCATCAATACGACCGGGTTCTAGGGGATTTTCTTGGAGGTCTATATATACAGCTTTGAAGGATAAAAGGGAGGAGGGATCTTTTTAAGAAAAGAAAAAAAAAGAGAAAAGAGAGACATTGATTCCAAGAAGAATTCCCTATGAATTCTCCGAAGCTAGTGAGAGTCTACTGACAATCACTTGGAGGATATAACCACTTATCGACATAAGTGAAGTTTCCACGACAATCTTGTGTAAAAAAAAGAGATAAGAGTGAAAAGAATATATTGTAACTTCTATACAGCATTCATTCAATAAAACAGTATAGTTCCTCTCCTTTTGGTTCCTTTATTTTCTTTTATCGCGATCTCTAGATCTAGGAAGGAACCGCGGTACCAAAAGTACCTATCCCGCTACCACCTACCGGTAAGGGATGATGGTGCTAACTAGAATTCTGCTCCTTGAGTAGATTTTTCCATTAACACTTTTCTTTTAGCACAATCGTAAAATACACCTAAGTACACGCTTTTACAATTTTGAGAGCTTTTACAATTGAATTCTTCTAATTTGTACACCTTGACAAAATCAATAACTATGGTAAGGCTAAGTGTTTAGGTTAGTGGTTATGGTGGTGATGTGGGTAGGTTTATGCGTGTAGGTAAGTGTTTTGGTCCTATTTGCAATGAATCATACATAAAGGGAAATAGACATGTCTAGGCAATTGATCGTGAAACACTAATAAGGCCCTAATATCATCTCTAGAAGTCTGTCTACTGTGGGAATACAAATTCAAACATGATATCCACATTTTACGACTTGTTCTATGGCAAACAATGCAAGTGATGCAATGAGATTTGTAAGTTCCTCATATTTTGATTGGCTTATTTCGTTGACAAACCACATTGGGGATTAATTTTTGTAAGGGTATATTAGGCTTCATTGGGTGTGATCAAGCTTCAAGGACATCATCTTTCTCAAGAGCACTTCAACGGTATATCACTTGCTTAATTCTCCTTGAAGAGGTTTTAGTTGCACACACTCACATTCTATGCATTTGTATTGACATGCAGGAATGGTTGCACACAAATACTTCTTGCATTTTGGAGTTGATGGGCTACACAGTAGGTTAGGCGACATGCAAGGCCACTTGTGCATGTCGCCTGACAAGTTCGCCTTAGACTTAGGTTTTTCCCACAGTGTGTTAGGCGACATGCAAGGCCACTTGTGCATGTCGCCTCGAATGTCGCCTTAGTCATGTTCTTTTTTCTCCAGTGTGTAAGGCGACTTCATAGGTGACTTGATGATGTTGCCTTACATGTCGGCTTACATGTCGCCTCTGACATCTTATTTTTCTCCACAGTGTGTAAGGCATCTTCATAGGCGACTAGGGGATGTCGCCTTACATGTCACCTCAGGCAACGTGTTTTTTTCACAGTATGTTAGGCGACTTCCAAGGCAACTTGCTCATGTCGCCTTGCATGTCGCCTTTTTCACCCGAACGGGGCATTTCGGGTATTTCACACCAGCTCATTTTTTGGTCTCTATAAATACATCTTCTTCTCCACCATTTAGACCTAGAGCTCTGAAAATATATCCCTAAGTGAGAGAAAGTAAATCCAAGAGAGAGAGAGAGAGAGCTCCAAGAAATCCTTTTTACTCAACCAAACTCATACCCATGTGCATCTAAGCTTTATTCTTGCATCTATTCTTCATGGGTGTTCATGCTCTTCTTGACTAGGTAATCAAACAAGTCTTAGAACTTCCTTTTCATCTCTATGTTCTTGTTTACCTAGGGTTAGAAATTATTTGTTAATTTATTGCATGTTTATTTGGTTTAGCATGATTTGAGTATGTTTGTGATTATGTTTGTTGGTTGAGGTTGTATGTTCATTGATAGCTAGCATTTATGACGTTTTTACCCTTCTAGTTAAATCTTCATGCATTTACATTTAGATATTGATATCTAGGATTTGCATTCATTGACATCTTTAAATCCTTAGATAAGCATTTAGTGTTGCCTAGCATTAATTGCATGTTAGAATATTTTTACATATTCACAAAGGTTGTTTTACCTTTTCATTGATTGTTAAGCTTTGTGACTAAGTGGATTAGTGCACTTGCTTATGGTCTAGAATCACTATTAAAGGCCCGTTGGGTAGAGTGAAAGGGTTAGTGGCCAAGTAGGTGTGACTTGAGGTCAACCTAAGGTGTAAACTTTCATTCAAATAGTGGATTTGAGGACCGAATGTGGCTAGAAGGATAGCCCGTGAGTTTTGCCCAGTTTGAGGGTTTCTCACGTAAATCAATCCTTGTGTTTTTATTGTTTTCCGCATGTTTATATTATGATTGGTTGATTGCAAATATGGGGTAGGACTATTAATATTGATTAAGTCAAAAAGTTGGTAATAAATCAACTAAAACCTATTCACCCCCCCCCCCCCCCCCCTCTAGGTTAATAGACACACGCTATATAGTATTTTCAATTGGTATCAGAACGGGTTCCTAGATACACTTAGGTGATCCTTGCTCTTTGTGTGTCTTGCATTTTGTTTGTGATTGTTGCATGATTAACATTTATCTCATTCACACCCAAACACTATGAGTGAAAACTGGAAGTGGTAATGAGGGAGCCTCTAGCACAAGACCCCCTTTGCTCACCGGAGTAAACTATGCCTCTTGGAAAGGCAAGATGGAGTCTTACATTTGCCAAATAAATGACCGAGCATGGATGGCAATTGAAGATGGCTACACTCCTCTGGAAAAGACTCTTGCAGACGAAAGTGTAGTTCCCAAGCCAAAGTCGGAATGGTCAACTCAAGAGTTTGAAGCATCCAAGTGGAACAACAAGGCTATGCATGCCATTCTTTGTGCAATGGATGACAATCAGTACAAATTGATCCAAATAACAAGAATTGCAAAAGAGGCATGGGAGATTCTAGAGACGGCCCATGAGGGAACCGAGGTGGTCAAGGACTCCAAGCTTCAAGTCCTCCAAACACAATTCGAGCAAATTAGAATAGAGGAGGATGAGTGCTTCAATGACTTTCAAGTGAAGTTGATGGACATAGTCAATCAAAGCCATCAACTTGGTGATCCTTACTCGGATAGGAGAATCAAGCAAAAAATTATGAGGTCTCTTCCAGCAAGATTTGAGTCAAAAGTGACGGCTCTTGAGGAGAATAGTGACTACAAGAACATGAAGCTAAGTGAAGTTATTGGAAGGCTTCTAGCATATGAGTCTAGATGGACTCCCACACCTACACCTCCAAAGAAGCAAAAGAGTATTGCTTTGAAGACTTCTAAGGTTAAGAAGGAGGAAGAAGACTCGGATGAAGAAATGGCCCTTATGGTCAAAAGGTTTAAGAAGTTCATCAAATTTGAGAAGAAGGGATTTGGATCCAAAGGAAAAGAAATGAAGAAGAAGACTCCTTTTAAGAAGTTTGAGTCAAATGAAGACAAGCCCATAAGAAAAGGGATTCAATGCTTTGAATGTGGAGGTTTCAGACACATCTCCACGGATTGTGTCAATTTAAAGAACAAGAAGAAAGGGAAGGCTATGGCTACCACGTGGAGTGATGGTGATGACTTGGAAGAAGAAGGAGAATCTTCGGATGATGAGGATCATGTGGCAAACTTTATTGCCTTCGCATCTTCTCTCAAGAGTAAGGAAGCATTAGATGATGAAGAGGAAGAGAAAAAAAAGTGAAAATGACTCTAGTGATGGTGACTCTTCATCCCATTCAACAAATATGGATGTAGGAGGAAAGGATCTCGAAGGGTTCATTGAGCATTTTCAAAGCTCAAGATTGAAGATGAAGAAAGAGATTTAAAGGCTAAAGGGTGAGAATCTCAAGCTATCTACCGAAGTCACTCACTTAAATAGAGAAGTAAAGATAGCAAAAAGAAATGAGGAATTGGTGGAAAAGGAGCTTGAAGAAGCAAGAGAGATCATTGCTAAAATGACTTCAAGTACGAAAAAACTCGATAACATGTTGGGAGTTGGCAAGAGGCCAACTGATAAGAAGGGTCTTGGCTATGAAGATGACAAGGAGACCTCATCCTCAAGCAAGACTATGTTTGTAAAGAGCTTGGACATCAAAGAGCCTCCACCCCTACAACATCCTAGGAAGAAGATCGAACTAGGAAAGTGCTCTAAAGATTCTCAAGTCAAGGTAGCACATGGGAAACAAGCTCAAGCTCAATCAACAAGGGTGCATCAAGCAAGTTTCCCTCAACCCAAATACCATCAAGCCAAGAAGCAATTCATGCAAGGTCAACCAAGGAAGCAATTCATTTCAACTCAACAACAAAGGAGGAGAGAACCAATCCAACACCAAAGACAAGCTCAAATGCATGGGAAAGCCCCTTTGTACTCAGAAGGGCATGGTATGTCTTCTTATTTTATTCCCACTTGTCACTTTTGTGGTGTTGATGGTCACATTAGACCTAATTGCTTCAAATACATTGAAATGTGTAGAATCAAGAGCATGATTGAAAGAAATAGAGCTATAGCCAAAATGCATGTTTCTAGGAAATCTAGAGCCAATTTGCATGATCCTAGGAAATCTAGAGCCAATGTGACTAGTACTACTAGGAATGAGAACATTTCACCTAGGTGGATTAGAGGGGATTACTATTTTTGCTATGTGGCTCAAATTGCCTTGAAGGCAAATGCCTCTAACACTTGGTATTTGGATAGTGGGTGTTCTAGGCATATGACGGGGAACAAGAGTTTCTTTAAATCCCTTGTCTTGGAGGATAGAGGATTTGTCACCTTTGGTGATGGATCTAGAAAGAAAGTCATAGGGAAAGGAACCATTTCTATTCCCGATTTACCCTCCTTGTCCAATGCTTTACTAGTTGATGGCTTGCAAGCCAATCTTATAAGCATTTCTCATCTTAATGATGATGGACTCTCCGTCTTGTTTAACAAAAATGATTGCTCTATTTTAATGCCAAATGGACAAACCTTGCTAAAAGGAAAGAGATCTAGTGACAATTGCTATTGTGTTGAAGCTAGTGCTATCTCTTGCAATATGTCCAAGTGTAAGGAAGTTGAGTTGTGGCATCAAAGACTTGGCCACATGAACTATCGAGATTTGAGGATCTTAGATAAGTTCAAGGTTGTGCGTGGCCTCCCTAAGCTTGGGAAGAAAGTCGATGGCGTTTGTGGACCTTGTCAACAAGGGAAAATAACCAAAAGTATGCACAAGAAAGGCAAGTATCTCGCCACCAAGGAGCCATTATAGCTTCTACATATGGACCTTATGGGTCCCATGCAAACCGAGAGTCTCGATGGCAAGAGATACATTTTTGTTTGTGTTGATGATTTCTCTAGATTTACATGGACATATTTTCTTAGAGAAAAATCTGAAACATTTGAAAAATTTTAAATGCTTTGCACTAAAATTCAAAATGAAAAGAACTCACACATTAAAAGCATTAAAAGGATTAGGAGTGACCATGAGAGGGAATTTGAAAATGCTTGTTTTGAAAGCTATTGCAATAGCTTAGGCATTTCCCATGAGTTTTCGGCTCCTAGAACTCCTCAACAAAATGGGGTTATTGAGAGGAAGAATAGGGTCCTTTAAGAGATGGCCCGTGTGATGTTGCTTAGCAACAATGTCCCTAGGAACCTTTGGGCCGAGGCCGTCAATACAGCTTGCTACATAGGAAATAGAGTCTTCCTAAGGCCCGGTACTAGGCAAACCTCCTATGAATTATTAAAGGGTAGGAAGCCAAATGTTAGCTACTTCCACTCATTTGGGAGCAAATGCTACATTCTAAATGACCGAGATCAACTTGGCAAGTTTGATGACAAGAGTGATGAGGGGATTTTCATTTGCTATGCCCTTAATAGTAAGGCCTATAGAGTTTTCAATTTAAAAACTCGGAGTGTCATGGAATCATCTAATGTTGTCATAGCTGATTGTAGGCCTAAGACTAGAGATCATGATGAGGAGGTCGTTGTGGTTGATGATTCTTCCTTGGAAAAGAATGGTGAGACTTCAATTGATGTGAAGTCAAGTCTTGATGAAGAGGTCATTCAATCTCTTGATAGAGATCCATCATTGGACTCTAAAGAACCTACTCCATGGGTTAGACATCTCCACAACAAGAATGACATTCTTGGAGATATGAATGAGGGTGTTAGGACTAGGCGTCAAATAGCTAATCAAATTAGCTATACTTGTTACACCTCCCAAATTGAACCCAAAAAGGTTGATGAAGCCTTGAATGATGAGTTTTGGGTTCTTGCCATGCAAGAAGAGCTAAACCAATTTGAAAGAAATGAGGTTTGGACTCTTGTTCCTAGACCCAAGGATACTAATGTCATAGGCACCAAATGGGTATATAAGAACAAGTCGGATAAGAATGGCAACATTGTGCGCAACAAGGCTAGACTTGTAGCACAAGGATACTCTCAAATTGAGGGTATTGACTTTGAGGAGACTTTTGTTCTGGTTGCCAGTCTTGAGTCCATAAGGCTTCTTTTATCCATATCATGTGTGCACAAGTTCAAATTGCATCAAATGGATGTTAAGAGTGCCTTCCTCAATGGTTTCTTGCATGAGGAAGTGTTTGTTGAGCAACCCAAGGGGTTTGTGGATCCACACCACCCCAATCATGTCTATCGCCTCAATAAGGCTTTATATGGGTTGAAACAAGCACCTAGGGCTTGGTATGAGCGCCTCACTCAATTTCTTGTTGACAATGACTACACTAGGGGTAGTGTTGACAAAACTTTATTCATCAAGAGGAACAAAGATGAGCTTTTTATAGCTCAAATTTATGTTGATGATATTGTTTTTGGCTCCACCAACAAATCCAAAGTCCAACAATTTGTTGATGTCATGTCACATGAGTTTGAGATGAGTCTTGTTGGGAGCTCAATTACTTCCTAGGTTTTCAAATCAAGCAATTGCATGATGGGTTTTTCATATCTCAAGCTAAGTATGCTTAGTTTGGCCTTGAGAATGCCAAACATTGTGACACATTAATGAGTACCACCTTGAAACTAAGCAAGGATGCTAGTGGCAAGAGTGTGGAACAAATTCTGTATCGTGGCATGATTGGTAGCTTGCTTTACTTGACCGCAAGTTGGCTCGATATAGCCTTTAGTGTGGGTGTGTGTGCTAGGTACCAAGTGGATCCCAAGGAATCCTATCTCTCCTCCGTGAAGAGAATCATTCGATATGTGAATGGGACATCCAACTATGGGATATGGTACTCTTTTGACACTAATGCTAGCTTAGTTGGCTTTAGTGATGCATATTGGGCAGGAAATTGTGATGATAGGAAGAGTACATCGGGCAGTTGCTTCTTCCTAGGTAACAACTTGGTCTCATGGTTTTGCAAGAAGAAAAATTCCATCTCTCTATCCATAGCTGAAGCGGAATACATAGCCGCCGGGAGTGCTTGCACATAACTCCTTTGGATGAAGCAAATGCTTGTGGATTATGGCTTTGATCAAGGTATTCTAACCCTTTATTGTGATAACATGAGTGCAATTAACATTTCAAAGAATCCGGTTCAGCACTCTAGGACAAAGCATATAGACATTAGGCATCATTTCATTAGAGAACTAGTTGAAAACAAATGCATTGCACTTGAGCATGTGGGCACTAATGATCAACTAGCGGATTTGTTTACAAAGCCCTTAGACTCAACTAGGTTCAAGTCACTTAGTAGGTCTATTGGGATTTGTCATATGCCTTGATGTGTTTTGGTGATTGACCCCTAATGGGGAACTCAAGCAAAGAGAGCAACCTTGCATGTTGAAATAAGCAAAAACTTAATCGACTTTATGCTTATTTATTAATTGCTTGAGTATTTTTGGTTGTGCTTATATATATTCTTATATGGCTTTTTTATTTAATAAGTGTGCCTTGATTTGTTTGTAATCCATGTCACCTCTATGTTCAAACATGCATTTTTGGACTAGGAGAATTGATTGGGAAGTACATTTGAATGACCTAAAATTCATCTCCATGACATGTGACTTGATTTCTGACATGCTAAAGTATTATGCATGAATTGTGTGTGCAAATGTATGTGGAAGCATCTTGACAAAGCTAAACTCAATAAGGACCTTGTGTTCATGCAATAAATAAGGATGTCTCATCCAATTTAGCTTTGGGTTTTTTCTTAATGGTTGAACAAGACAACAACCAATAAGGATTCTATATCCATTCAATCAATAAGGATTTTATATCCATGTCTTGATTGACCATTAAGGATTGACTTGGTTGCTTGTGTGTGCTCAAATTTTTAAAGCTATATCTTGTTCAATTATGGAAAAAGGGTGCAAATTGGTTTGAATTCCTCTGGAACCCTTTTGACGTTCTCCTTGCCAAATACCATTTGCTTTAACTATGATGTTACATGTCTTACATCCAAAACAACTAAGTCACACTTTTTCCTCTTAAAAATAATCCCTCAATGGTTCTCTCTCAATTAATTAAGTTGCATAAAGTTGTTGTATATGATTATGCACTTATCTTGCAAATAGCTCTCTTTGCTAAAGTGACCCGGTTGGGGAATACTCCTTTGCCTATCTCATGACAAAAAGGGGGAGTAATGTAGTTTACTTAAGGGGGTTGCATATTTGGAGAGATTGTCCCGTTGAGGGGGAGTAACCTATTTAGGGGGAGCATTTGCATGTTGCATGTTGTAGTTTTCTTTTATTATGCAAATTGCTTTTATTTATTATCTCTCTTGATAACCTTACATACACTTGTCTTGGAAAGTGAGGTCTCATTGTTTTGTAGGGATGGCTATTCTACAAGAGCTTGAAGATTTGAAGACCTAGCATCTAGGTATCTATTTGTTGACCTCCAGTTTTTATTCTTTTGTGAGGATGATTTGTGAGAGGTGGTTTTGTCACGAAATAGCCAAAGGGGGAGATTGTAAGTTCCTCATATTTTGATTGGCTTATTTCGTTGACAAACCACATTGGGGATTAATTTTTGTAAGGGTATATTAGGCTTCATTGGGTGTGATCAAGCTTCAAGGACATCATCTTTCTCAAGAGCACTTCAAAGGTATATCACTTGCTTAATTCTCTTTGAAGAGGTTTTAGTTGCACACACTCACATTATATGCATTTGTATTGACATGCATGAATGGTTGCACACACACACTTCTTGCATTTTGGAGTTGATGGGCTGCACAGTAGGTTAGGCGACATGCAAGGCCACTTGTGCATGTCGCCTGACAAGTTGCCTTAGACTTAGGTTTTTCCCACAGTGTGTTAGGCGACATGTAAGGCCACTTGTGCATGTCGCCTCGAATTTCGCCTTAGTCATGTTCTTTTTTCTCCAGTGTGTAAGGCGACTTCATAGGCGACTTGATGATGTCGCCTTACATGTCGCCTCTGACATCTTATTTTTTTCCACAGTGTGTAAGGCATCTTCATATGCGACTTGGGTATGTCACCTTACATGTCACCTCAGGCACAGTGTTTTTTTTCACAGTGTGTTAGGCGACTTCCAAGGCGACTTGCTCATATCGCCTTGCATGTCGCCTTTTTCACCCGAATAGGGCATTTCGGGTATTTCACACCAGCTCATTTTTTGGTTTCTATAAATACATATTCTTCTCCACCATTTAGACCTAGAGCTCTGAAAATATATCCTTAAGTGAGAGAAAGTAAATCCAAGAGAGAGAGAGCTCCAAGAAATCCTTTTTACTCAACCAAACTCATACCCATGTGCATCTAACCTTCATTCTTGCATCTATTCTTCATGGGTCTTCATGCTCTTCTTGACTAGGTCATCAAACAAGTCTTAGAACTTCCTTTTCATCTCTATGTTCTTGTTTACCTAGGGTTAGCAATATTTGTTAATTTATTGCATGTTTATTTGGTTTAGCATGATTTGAGTATGTTTGTGATTATGTTTGTTGGTTGAGGTTGTATGTTCATTGATAGCTAGCATTTAGGATGTTTTTATCCTTCTAGCTAAATCATTATGCATTTGCATTTAGATATTGATATCTAGGATTTGCACTCATTGACATCTTTAAATCCTTAGATAAGCATTTAGTGTTGCCTAGCATTAATTGCATGTTAGAATATTTTTACATATTCACATAGGTTGTTTAACCTCTTCATTGATTGTTAAGCTTTGTGACTAAGTGGATTAGTGCACTTGCTTATGGTCTAGAATCACTATTAAAGGCCTGTTGGGTAGAGTGAAAGGGTTAGTGGCCAAGTAGGTGTGACTTGAGGTCAACCTAAGGTGTAAACTTTCATTCAAATAGTGGATTTGAGGACCGAATGTGGTTAGAAGGATAGCCCATGAGTTTTGCCCAGTTTGAGGGTTTCTCACGTAAATCAATCCTTGTGTTTTTATTGTTTTCCACATGTTTATATTATGATTGGTTGATTGCTAATATGGGGTAGGACTATTAATATTGATTAATTCGAAAAGTTGGTAATAAATCAACTAAAACCTATTCACCCCCCCTCTAGGTTAATAGACACACGCTATATAGTATTTTCAAGATCACAATGAAAAACATATTCGAATAGTATTTAAGAATAGAAACATAATTTACCCTCAGAAATGAACGTTAAGGCACAAAAATCTTGCACGGATAGTCTCCACTGTTAATCCTAACAATCGATTACAGAGTCTCATCCATTTAGACACTAAGAGAAAGGGACTAAATTCACATCATGTGAAAAAAATTCCTTGACTGAAAAGAAGTTAGCCAAGACTCATAAATTAACACATGCGAAAGACTCCTCAATGGCACTACTCAAAACATATCATTCAAACAATTTGTTCAAAGATAGCTCAATTCATACTCAATTCACAAAATTTTAAATTTTTTACAAAAACACAAAAGCACAATATTCACAACACATATATCGCAAAAACGACATTAGTGTCCACACCCCTAAACCTAAACTCGACATTGTCCTCAATGTTGAAAATTTTAAGAGCATGGACAAAGAGTTCATCGATTTGAACATCCGGGCACAAAACATACTAACACTTATATACAATACTAATATCTACAACTAATCAAAAACAATATCCACACCCTTAAGCACAAGTTCTAGAAATCCAAAAAGAATATACAAAGAATAACACAACCATATAGTCACATTTCTCACAATTTGGAATAATTAAGTCTAGGCACAATCTTTCTCACATGTCATCTAATGTAAATCAATTTAGCTTAGGGTTAGATGATTTTACCTCGTTTGAACACTTTTCACTAACCCGGGAAATTGCCTTTGCAAGCTGCGGTGCGACTTTGAATTGATTTTTGTGACTTCAATGTCGCAGTGTCTGGTCGCAGATGCATTCCAGTGACTTCTACAACTTACTTCTGCAACTTCTTTCTCATTGTTTGATCTCGCAGATCAATTCCAATAGGTTCTGTGACTTTCATCTGTGACTTCTTTCTCGCAGATTACTGTCGGTGACTTCTGCGAGTTACTTATGCGACTTCCTTCTCGCAGATTCTGGTCAAAGATCTTGAAAACGGTTGCTTTGAGACCAAAATTGCCTTGGTCCTTGGATATCTTTCCTTCAACCTGGACATACAAAAATTCACACCAAAACACTACAAGCACATGCTTGTATTAAAAAAATAGCAAGTAAATTAAAATAACATATAACCTAATCTAAACAACTAAGGAGTCTTAACCCCCAAACCTATCTCATTCCATGCATCTCATCATTTACGATTAAGCACAATTGTGGCATGACATAGAGATAAATAAAGGACTCAAAACTTTTAGCATTAACTAGTCAATGTTCAACAGCTTAAAATATAGTTATTACAAATTGTTAACGAAAAAATCACTCAGAGAGCAAAATCTCGGTTACCACCCTCGCCCACTACTGGTAGCCAGTAGCGAGATAGGTACCTTCGATACCATGATCCTTCCCCGTAATGTAAATGGATGTAAATAAGGAGCAGGATAAGAAGAACCGATGAGATACGAAATAACACTATTTTATTCAAAAAAAAGGGTATCAGTAGTATCGTTACAATTCAGACTCTCCTCACATTATACTCTCTATTTTCTCTTACACAGGATGAAGGCTGTGCCTTCGTTTATGTCGATAAATGGATATTTCCTTCCAATGATTGTCAATGGACTCTCACTGGTTTCAGAGAATTCAAATAGTATTCCTATGGAAATTAAACTCTCTTTTCTAGCGATAAAAAAAAAATGATGTTCCCCTCCCCCTTTTTACCCTTCAAAGCTGTATATATAGTTCTCCCAAGATCCCCTCAATATCCGGTCTCCTTCATGAGGATTATTGAGAGTCCCATTTTTAGCGTTGAAAAGCATTGAGTGGGGCTGAAGGCACGGGATTTGATCCCGTTAATTACTGTCTAATTCAAATTCTGATTATGTTGACTATTTGGTCTCATTAATGGCGCTTTATTTTGGCGATGGAGTCAACTTTCCTTCTTCGTGGAGCTTTGGATAGAAATTCTAGTCTTTGGCAGATTGAGGTGCTAGTATGAGAGCTTGTTTCGTGTCTCGCTGGAATGGTGCTTGTGTCTTTATGTTCATTCTTGTATTGCTTAGCAGGTGTGGTACTTGTCTTGGAGGGGCTTCGAGTAGGCGTGTTAGGTATCAGGTGGGAGTTGAGACAACGCCCTAACGGGTATTGAGGTACCGGGTACTTTGATTAATGTCGAGGTACTTCATAGGGTACTAGGCATATGAGCTACCATTGTACTGATCTGGGGTTGACATTAGGAGCTTTAGTTGAAGCCAGGTACATGTCTTCGTTAGCTCGCGGAGCTGATATCCTATCCAGATAGATAAGTAGTCGAGGTTTTGACCTTGTCAAATATCGGCTCCTTCTAGGTTGTGGTACCGATCTTGCTGGTTTACTGAAGTATCTGGATGAATCTTCCTAGGAAGGTCCATATTAGAAAATTCTCCTTTGGTCCCTTGTCAGAAAACCCTGTTAATAGAAGTCCCCCCTAACTTGAACACTGGTATGAGGTTGGGGTTGGAGTCAGGATACATAACACTTGGAGAATTTTTCACAATCGTCTCGTAGGAGGGAATCTTCTCTTTGCACGCTGATTTAAATGAGTCTTCCACGTGGCTAACCAGAATAGGCAAAATTCAAAGAAGGAAATTTTCTGGGGGCGCACGTTTCCCGAAACCGTTCCCTCCATGTTGTCAATATTCCCGCGGCATTGATTACCTTCTCTGCCCGTTACAAGTAGCTATTTCTATTTAAACCTCGCTTCCACAAGGTGTATTCACTTAAGCAAATCTTCCCGAACAAAAGTCTTTGAAAGAAAAAAAACCTAACTTTCTCTTCGTTGATCTTCAAGCTTTCCCTTTTTTGAGAAATGAAACCTCGACTCTGTGAATATGTCTTCCCCTAATTGCGATAGTATTGAGTAGTTGTTTGGCAGCGATGTGGCGGCAAGCGGAAGCCTTGCCCCTAGAAAAAGGGCACGCGTCGACAGTGATAGCGGGGAAAATGTTCCTTTTTAACGTTGGAGTTCCAACTGGAATATGGCAATTGGGATGGGCTTTTCGAACAATCCCGATACTCCAGTTGATATCGATCTGGAGTCGAGTGGAGAAACTGGAGCTGCTGCTAGGGTAGTCGAAGATCGGGCTGGCGAGGTTACAGACACCGTGGGGAGGATACTCGCCCTTCCTTACAAGTATAGGTGTGTCCCTAATTCTACTAGCACTTCAGACACTGTGAAGCGCTTACGGAGGGATTTTAATACCCCTAAGGATATCTTGGTTACCATACCCCTGCCAGGGTATGATATGTATTCTCCCACCCATGGCTAGCTTTCGATTCATACGGCGGCCTTCTAAAGTGGGGTCAGGCTACCTCTTCACCCTACCTTGCGTAGGGCACTGTATTCCTTGCAGCTAGCCCATCTTCAACTAACACCAGGGTTTTGGAGGCACCTGGTGGGGGGTTCCTGGTTCTATGGAGGGAACAGTGTGCGAGGGACAACATCGATAAGGAACCGAGACCTAACGAGCTCGGGTATGTGTTTCAGATTGCTGTCAACGGCCCGGGTCCGAAGGGCCAGTTCTATGCTAAGATAAAGAACAACTTGAAATTTGTGGTACGAGGGGCCACAAAGAAGGATACCTCTTGGAGGGAGGAATGGGTCGTCATCAAGGACGAATGGGGCAGCTCGGTTCACATTGGAGGAACTAAGTTCAAGGTTCCTACTTGCTTTAGTGGGAAACCTCCATTGGATAAGTGTAAGTTCTCCGCTGAGTCAGAGAAGATCTTGAAGGCCATCATGGCCTGAAATTATGTCAACCTGCAGTTTCCTACCTCGGATGCTTTCGATGTAGGGAAGGGTGGAATATTATCTCTGAATTTCTGACGCACTTCTTGGTAAACTCCTTTCTGATTCTACTTTCACTGTACTGCTTTATTGATTCTGCTGACATTAACTTGTGCTGTCTTGGTAGTTTCAGCAGTATCTTCAATAGTCTCTCAGGTGGAGCTCAACCAGGCTGGAGGTGCCGTTGACTCTCCTCCAACCTCCTCTGCCAGGCTTCTTACTAGCTCTGATCTCAATACAAGAGTTGGCATATCTGCTGGATCTGGAAGGGTCTCGATCGGGGTATCTGGATCTCCGGCTCCCCATCCCCCTGTTTCGGCTAGATCACTAGAGGCCTTTAAAGCTAGGGTGGGGAGGTATCGAGGTGCTTCTGGTCAGGTGCAGGATACGTCACCCATCAGACTAGTCAATATTGCATGTGCTACTAATGATGGTGCCTCAGCTCCTTCTACTTCTCCCATTATGGCAACTGGTCAATCTGAACTGGTCGAGAAAAGTTCTTACCCTACTATGGTGAGGCGGGTGGTACCTCGGGATAAGGCGCCATCGAGATCGAAGGACAATAGCCAGGATAAAGTTTTGGCCCCCTTCGTTGCCTCCTGCCCAAGTGGGAGCTTGGGTGTCATGACGGCCATGCCCACCGAGATGCTAATTAGAAGGGAATCTGCTCTTCTGGCTGATGTAAGTTGTCTCATTTTAGTCTTCTATCCCGATTAACCATGGGAGATATCTTGACTAGTACTTTGTTCTTGTCAGGCTTTTAAGTTTAACGTGGCCATGAGCCAGCAGGTCGGCTCCCTCTTGAAGCAAGTTAGAGGTGCTACATGCCGAGCTGGAGAAGTCTAAGGAAGAGCTCGCGAAAGCTGTTAGAGGAGTGAAATCTTTGAACCAGTCTCTGGATAATGCTAAGAAGGAGGCGGATGAGGTGGAGTTTGACAGTGAGAGGATGCATCATGCTTTGGATATTGAGAGGCTCAGGTCCCTTCAGTCGCAAGGAGGAGAGGGATGTTGCTACGGGACTGAATAACGGAGCTGGAGAAAGATGTTCAATCCCTTCGTGGTAGCGTGGCCGACCTGGATGCTCAAGTAGACACCGCCTTCGGGGATGGTTACTTTTTTGCTAGCTACCAAGTGGCTCTAGCTCTCCCTCCTCCATTTGATCTGAGTGCCATCGCTAGATGGAACCGGGAGGAGATTTTGGCAAATGCCTGCTGAATTGGTGGGAGCAGCGCCTTCTGATGTGGCTGGACCCTCCCAGGTTGCATGGAGCCAATGGAGTGGTAGGAGGTGCAGACAAGATTTCTATCTCCCTTCTTCCACCAAGCAATGCTGGAGTAGCTCTCAGTTTGAAGGGCTCCTGAGGCTGGTAGGGTTCAGGCTGAGGGAGGGGTTCATGCCCCTACTGCTCCTCCATTGGAGTCTGCCAAGGAGGTAGGGGATCAGCCTGCTATTGATGATGGAGAATCTGCCCCGCCTATCTCATCTTCTGAATCTGCCCAGGGTAGAAGAAGGTCAGGCTGCTTTGATCAAGGAAGTTGGAGGAGATTCTGACCAAGCAGTAGTAGGAGAACTTCAGGGCGATCTATCCCAGGTGGAGCTTCTGGTTACGGGGGGTACGTAAGAAGCAGGTAGGGTTCTGTCTGGTGCTGAAGGGAGAGAAACTTTAACTGGCAGAACTGGAGAGAAGACGGCCAATCAGGAGTAGGAAGATGCATGATCCAGCTTGATCTCCTACCAGTAGTACCTAGTCAATTTTATCTTCTTGTAGCCCGTGATCGGGGGCTGGGGCTCCCCAGTTTTAGTAATGAGAACTTTTTATTTTTCCTTAACTTCATGCATGTGTAGTTTATTTCACTCTAGGTTAAAACTCGCCTTAATCTGAAGTAGGGTCCTCGATGTAATTTCGATTCCATAAACGCTTGCTTTTGGAGGAATCTTGGTGCCTAGGTGGAGGTTCGGTGACCCACCTTCTATTGCGCCCGATTTAGTGTAGTTGATATCGTGATTGGTTCGAGAGGGGTATCAAAACATCAAATGGATATAGATCGTGGTCCATATTTTTTATTAATTCCCGCGTAGGAATTATTGGTTTGAATTCTGTATTCAACTGCTCTTCCAGGTGTCAGTCCAGGACAGGTTCGATTGTCTCAAGCATTAAGCTTCGAGGGGGGGCACACTTTGAGAAGCTACCATTTCCCATATATTGAATGTTGTGTACATAAATGACCTTATCCTCTCACTCTCGATACTCGATCTCTCCTTCTATAAATACCCCTAATCTGTTAGACGGATCTTCAGACAATCTCCTTTCCCTTTTAGTAGGCAACCCCCAATAGGTTTACCAATGATCGTCATATCAACTAACACTGTGTGAGGATGAGGAGATGTCAGCTCTGTGACTGGCGGGATGCTTGGTATTGTGGAAGGAGCTGTGCTCGCTGGACTTAACTACCAAAGAAATATGAATGGTAGCGATTCCCAGGATCATGATGAATGGAGGGCTCTGGTGCTGCAGCCTTGCCAATGGTGTAGACATTACCCGGGTAAGTTGCAGCTTCATTCCTCGTTGCATCTTGGACGTGCGGGGGGGGGAGGGGGTCTCAGAACTGTCCTTATGCCCCCCTTATCTGTACTGACCCTTACACGGCCTATGTTCCTGCCTCCGGGGTTCGTGGCAGCAGCGTCAACATAAGTTCTGATTAAAATCGATGTTGCTAGGTAGGCAGATCAAGAAAGTAGGCGAGAAGTTAAAGAGGAAGCTGGCATTTCTAGACTTCCAGTTTATTTTCTTGTCACTTTCTCTCTTGTATTTTATATGTAGCTTAAAATAAGGGCTGGGTTCCCTGATTTGATCAATGAAAGAAAAAACCCATTTCCATCCAAATTTATTGGTCGAATTCAGTGGCACGCTTCTGATTGTAGCATAAATTCGAACAATAGTCCCCAGTATAAAGTTGACTTAATCAATACTTGGTAATGCAAGGACCCTGATGAGAGTAAAGTAGAGAAACAGCAGGTGACCGGTACCATGGTACCTCGCACTCTAGTTCTAAGAATCTTGGTTCCTTAATGATGATGAATGTTCCGGCGAATCATCTTGCAATCTAGGTACCTAACATTCCTATTTTAGGAATCTTGGTACTATGGCGAATATTATGGCGAATCTGGGTACCTCGCATTCCTGTTTGCAGGGATCTTGGTACTTTGACGAATAATCTGGTACCTAGCCTTCCTGTTTCAAGGAACCTAGGTCTCTAGCCAGATATTCTGGCGAAATAGGGCACCTTGCATTCCCGTTTGGAGTTTTGGTGCCTTTGCGAATAAATTTGGCGAATCGGGGTACCTCACATTCCTGCTCTGGAAATATTGGTACCGTGGCGAACGGTGATGGAGAACGTGTTGGCAGCAAGATCCTAGTAGGCGACTAAGGCCATGTTAGGACCAGGTCTTTCTCTTAGCGGGGGGTAGTACCTGGCTAAGGCCTTTATCTAGCAGGCGACTACGTCCTTGCTAACCAGACTCCTCCTGGCGGGGGGTGGCACCCAGCCAAGGCAGCAGGAAGGCTATATGGTCCTTTCTGGTCTTAAGGCAATTATTGGCGGAAATAAGGCAGTCATACTGGTAACAAGATCCTGGTAGGCAACTAAGGCCACTTTAGCACCAAGTCTTTCTTAGTAGGGGGTGGTACCCAGCTAAGGCCTTGATCTGGCGGGAAACTACTCACTTACTATCCAGACCCTTCTCAGTGGGGGGTTATGCCCGGCTGAGGTTTGATCCGTAAGGCAGCTATACTCTTACATACTGGATCCTTCCTAGAGGGGGGTGGTGCCCGGCCAGGGCATCAGTAATGCCATGCTGCTTATCCTGGTCTCAAGGAAATCCTCCTAGAGGGATTTATTCTATCCAGGGCATCAGGAGGGCCATCTGGCTTCCCTAGTCTTTAAGGTGACAATGACGGATATAATTGGTGACACACAGTAGATAGGTGTAGATAATCATAGAAAAAGTAGATGGAGAAAGAAAACCTTCTTTATTGATGATCAAAAAAGAGAATACAAGTACTTACGATTACTAACATCTTTTAGTGTTTGTTACGTGACGGTTTTGGCTTACTTTTACTGCACGGCTTATGGGTAGAACCTCTTGAGATGATCAACATTCCAAGCGTGGTCTACAGGATGCCCATTCATGTCATCCAGCTTGTATGCCCCACCTTGGATCACCATTCTGATTAAGTAGGGACTTTCCCAATTAGGTGACAGTACCCCGTCTGACCTCTTCCGGGTATTCTGAGTAACCTTCCTGAGAACCAAGTCCCCTTCTTTGAAGCTCCGGGCTCTTACTCTCCTGTTGAAGTAACGGGTGATCTGGCTCTAGTAAACTGCTACCCTTTCTGCAACCCTGTCCTGTTTTTCCTCTAGGAGGTCCGGGTTGGTTCTCAACTTGTCTTCATTTTCATCGGGGTCGAAATGTTGAACCCAGAAAGAAGTGAGCTTATGCTCTATCGGAAGGACAGCTTCTACCCCGAAAGATAGCGAGTAGGGGGTTTCTCTAGTAGCGGTTCTTTTGGTGGTACGGTAAGCCCATAGCACGTCCGGGAGCTCATCAGCCCATCTTCCTTTTTTCTGTTGAAGTTTCTTCTTCAGGAGCCTCTTGATAGTCTTATTTGTGACTTCTACTAGGCCATTAGTCTGAGGGTGTGCTATTGATGTGAAGCGAAGTTCAATCCCCAGACTCTCACAGAATTCCCTGAACTTGGCATTATCAAACTGTTTACCCAGATCGGTGATGATGACCATTGGGGTACCAAACCGGCACACCACATTCTTCTTGATGAATTCTGTTGTATTTGTTTTAGTGATTCTGGAGAGGGGTTCTGCTTCCACCCACCTGGTGAAGTAATCAATAGCTACGATCGTGTGCTTCTACTGACCTGGCGCTGTTGGTAGAGGCCCAATTAGATCTACTCCCCAGAAGGCAAACGAATATGGCGAGCTGATGGTAGATAATCGTTATAGAGGTAGGTGATACAGGTAGGCCATTTTCTGACATGGTTCATAAGACCGTATGAACTGCCTTGCATCATGGTGCAAGGTTGGCCAAAAATATCCCATGCGTAGCACCTGGTAAGCCACTGCTTCTCCCCCGACATGACTTCCACAATCTCCTGAATGTACTTCTCTCAATGCCTAGTCTGCATCGTCGAGATGTAGGCATCTAAGCAAGGGGAGTGATCTACCTCTTCAGAAAAGGTGCCCTTCTACCAAACAGTATCAGACCAAGGTTCTCTTGATTTTGCAAGCTTGATCAGGGGTTTCAGGGAGCTTCCCTGACTGAAGATAATCCGTGATAGGATCCCTACCTTCAGCTATGCTGGACGTAGTGATTATCTGGAGCGATACTCCTTTCAGCAATGCTTGTCCTCCACTGGCAGCTATCTTAGCTAGGACATCGGCTGGATGATTCTGATGCCTAGGTATCTGTTCGATCCTGAAACCTTTGAAACGGGGCAACAGTTCCTGGACTTTTCCAAGGTAGGTTGTCATGTTGTCTTCTCTGGCCTGGTATAGACCGGTTACTTGATTTACTACCAGTTGTGAGTCACATTTGACAAGGAGGTAATCAGCCCCTAGCTCAACTGCGATTCTCATTCCTGCTAACAAGGCTTCATATTCAGCTTCGTTGTTGGTGGTATTGAACTCGAATCTGAAACAGTGACAACACTCGACCGTTTCGGGGTCGGTTAGAATGATCCCACCTCCGCTTCCTGCTTGATTGGATGCCCCATCGGTATATAAGATCCGGACTTGATTGATAGGCCAATCTACAGGCTCTTGCTCATTCTGAAGAGCTTGATTCAGGGCCGAGGTAGCATCTTGATCAGAAGTTGCACTGATTTCTACCACGAAGTCCACCAAAGCTTGGGCTTTGATGGTTGTCCTGGCTTTGTACTTGATGTTGAATTGGGTGAGCTCAATGGCCCATAACACAAGTCTTCCTGATACGTCCGGCCTTTGGAGAAATTGACGCAGAGGTTGATCAGTTACTACCACGACTGTATGAGCAAGGAAATAAGGACAGAGCTTTCTGGAAGCAACCACCAAGGCAAAGGTGAGCTTTTCTAGGAGGATGTTGTTCCTTTCTAATTTGGTTAGGGCAGGGGCTCACATAGCAGATAGGGCGCTGGACCCCATCTCCGCATTCTTTTACTAATGCTCCGCTGACAGCGGTTTCAGATATTGCCAGGTATAATTGCAGTTCTTCTCCTGGTACCGGGCTAGCTAGCAGGGGTGGGCTAGCGAGGTACTTCTTTAGCAATTGGAAAGCTAACTCATTATCCCGGTCCCACTTCATGTTCTTCCCCTGTTTGATTTCCTTGAAGAAGGGGATACACTTGTCAGTGGATTGTCATATGAAGCGGTTCAGGGCTGTAATTCTTGCATTTGTCTAAGTGAGGTAGGGGACTCAAGATCTAGGATGGCTTTGATCTTCTCGGGATTAGCTTCGATCCCCCTCTCATGGACCATGAATCCAAGAAATTTCCTGGCTGTAACTCCAAAGGCGTACTTATCAGGATTCAATCGCATCTGATTTTCTCTGATTATCTGGAACGTCTGACGGAGATGGTCCTGGTGATGTTCAGCTACCTGGGACTTCCTGTTCATATCATCGATGTATACCTCCATCGAGTTTCCTATCAGTCCCTTGAACAATCGGTTGACCAGGCGCTGGTAGGTAGCCCCAGCATTTTTAAGCCAGAAGAGCATGACCCTATAGCAGTACAGGCCATGTCCAGTTATGAAACTGGTTTTATCCTAGTCAGCTGGGTGCATCATTATCTGGTTGTATTCTGAGAAGGTGTCCATAAAACTCAAGAGCTTGTTACCTACGGTTGAATCTACCAGTTAGTCAATTTTCGGTAGCGGGAAGCTGTCTTTTGGGCAGGTGCGGTTGAGATCCGTATAATCAATGCACATACTCCACTTCCCGTGTACTTTGGTTACCATAACTACGTTGGCGATCAACTAGGGGTACCGAGACTCCCTGATGAATTCTGCCTTTAGTAGTTTGTTTACCTCCTCTTGCACTACAACATTTCTTGCCTGGTTGAAATGTCTTCTCTTTTGTTTGACTGGCTTAAAGGTGGGATCTACCGCTAACTCGTGAGCTGCTAAAGCAACAGGTATCCCTGGTATCTCCTTATGGCTCTATGCAAAGATGTCATTATATTCTCGTAGGAGCCCTATCAGATCTTCATTTACCTTAGCCTTCAATGTTGAACATATCCTGACTACCTTGGACGGATCGTCCTCCCTGATAGGCATCTCTTCTAATTCCTCTACAGGATGGCCGCTGGCCCATCCCTTTTCTTCCTCCTCCCTGATCTCTATATCAGTGAGCTCTAACGTGGATATTTCCTTGACTGATTTTGCTTCATCTTCAAAATCTTCCTCTGAGGACTGGTGATCTTGATTAATGGTTATTTGCACACATTGCTTGGCCAACGCCGCTGGGTTGGCTGACACTGCATAGCACTTGTGAGCAGCTTGTTGATCCCCCTACACTTCGCCCACCTTGTCTCCTACTGGGAATTTTAGGTCGTTATAGTATATTGACAGGACCCCTTTGAGGGCAGACAAGTAGGGCCTTCTCAATATATTGTTGTAGGCGGATGGGGTGTCTACCACAACGAAGTCTATCATTAGGTTCTACTGGAGTGGCACTGTTCTGACTATTACAGGTAGGATCATAGACCCGGTGGGAATCAACTAATCTCCTGTGAACCCGTACAATAGGGTGGTGCAGCTGTTGTAACAAGGTCTCTTTAGGTTGAATTATTCCAAAGCACTCTTAAAGAGAATATCAATGCTGCTACCTGTGTCAATCAAAACACGGTGGACCAAGTTGTTGGCTATTTGAATAGTGATGACCATGGGATCATCATGAGGCTGGACAGTGTTGAATACGGCCTCCTCTGTGAAGATGATCTGTGCAGTAGGAGGAGACAGAGGTGATCCTCTAGTAACCTTGAAAACATTCTCGCCCGCTTCTACTCTGGGAACTTTCCTAGTGTGGTTCTTTCCAGCATTGTTGGAGGTTTCTACCAAGGTGGGACCTCCACTGATGGTATTGACAATGTGGATCTGCTCCATCAGATCCTTCTCTTTTGCTTTCCTTCCTTCTTCATATGCTTTGATATCGGCCTACACCTCCTTCCCGGTGCGTATGTTGTCGCGTACTTGTTGGAGGAATTTCTCCAAGAAACCTCCCCTAACCAGGCCTTCAATCTGGTTCCGTAGGCAATAGCATTCCGAGGTATTATGACCTACATCCTCGTGAAAGTCACAATACTTGTAGCGGTTCCGTTGATCGACTGGTGCCTTTATTGAACTCAGCTTCCTGAGTAGTCCTTTGTCACGGATGGCTGAGGTAAATAGTTTTGCGATGACGCATTCAAAGGGGTGTAGTAGGAGTACCCCCTTTCCTCTCTATCTACCCGCTCTACCTCCTTGGGTGGAGGTGTAGCTCTGGGTGGATTCCGCCTCACCGGGTACGGGTTCCGTGGAGGATGATAGGGTGGCGATCGATATGTAGATTTGTTGGGAGGTCTGTTCTGATTTTTCTGAACGGGTGCAGGTTTGGGCACCTGCTTCTTTTGGCCGCTTGGCAGTTCTCATATCATCCTGCTCCATCTTAACTCGAAGCTGTTCATCTACCTCAACTTGTTCCAGAGCTCTAGCGTAGGCCTCCTAGTAGGTCTTCGGGGGATGCTTGGCGAAAGATCTGAACAGTTTGCCTGCCCAAAGATTCCTTCTGAAATTGGCAAAGGTTTCCTTCTCCGCGAAGACTCCTATCTAGATCACTTCTTTGTGGAATCTCTTCACGTAGGCTCTGAGCGATTCACCCTGATCCTGGATCACATATTGAAGGTGAATAGGATCTTTGGGGCTGAGGTTTGATGCCCTGAAACTGGGTACAAAAGTCAGTCAGTCAGTTTGGTGAATGAATCAACACTTCCCACCGGTAGCTTCCTGAACCATGTCTTGGCATAGTCCGTTAGCGTGGTTGGGAGCATTCTGCACATAGCGGCCCTAGTAGCATTCTGGTCCTCCATTTGGTGGACAAAGCTTCCTAGGTGGCTCAGGGGGTCTTCGGTCCCAGAGTATTTTTCGGTTGGCATCTTAAATTTGGGAGGTAGTTCTGCCTGCTTGATTCTCCTAAAGAAGGGATCATTCATCTCTCCCAAGGGGTCTTTCCAGTTTTCCCAAGGTTTGCCCTTCTTCAACTCCTGGATTTCTTTCGCCATCCTGGTAACCTGGTCCCAGAGACGTTTATTGCCATCCTTCCCAGATTCCACCTCAGAATCTCTGTCATCAGGCCCCTCCGATGTCGCGGAAGCTTAATCCTGATTTTTTCCTTGGGGGAGGGGTCCTTCTCTGGCGCCCCTATTGCTACCTTCTGCCACTGAGCGAGGGCGTCCCCTGGTCATTTCCTGGTGAGGCTGTCTAGAATAGGGTACTGGTTCGGCCAGGTGGTGGCGCTCTCTAGATGAGAGATCGATGGCGGATCTCACACGCCGGGGTTGATAACCTATAGGATGTCTTAGAACCTGGGGCATGGGCTCGAGCCTGTCATAGACTGATGGTGCTGGGGGTATGGGCCTGAGTCTATCATGGACTGGTACGGCAGGTGGTGGTCACAACCTGTCAAAAGGAGGTACCCTGGTACCTTGTCGATTGGCACCTCCCTTGGGATTTGGTACCACGGGCTGAGTGGTACTACTTTCGGCGACCATTCAGAGGCGAATGCTCTCTATAAAGGCCACGACCTGTTGGTCTAGATTGGTAGGTCCAGCTGCTGGGATAGTAGGTACCTGGGGGGTAATCCGCGTGGTAGCTAACGGCTTCGAGGCGGGTTTGCGACCATTTCCCCCCCTATTCGGCTTCTGCCCCTTTCGGGTTGAAGCATTTGACTGATGTCCCAACGGGTCAGGATGATCCTGAGAGGATCCGAGCTCCATTTTAATAGTAAGACAAGAAAACGAGGCGCACTGGCTTTCTTTTGAGGGTGTGGTGTTTCCCATAGACGGAAAAATCACTTAGGAAGTGAAATCTCGGTTAGCACCCTCGCCCACTACCAGTAGCCAGTAGCGGAATAGGTACCTTCGGTACCACCATCCTTCCTCGTAATGTAGATGGATCTATAAAAGGAGCAGGATAAGAAGAACCGATGGGATATGAAATAACACTGTTTTATTCAAAAAAAAAAGGGTATCAGTAGTATCGTTACAATTCAGACTCTCCTCACATTAAACTCTCTATTTCCTCCTACACAGGATGAAGGCTGAGCCTTCGTTTTTATCGAGAAGTAGATATTTCCTTCCAATGATTGTCAATGGACTATCACTGGTTTCAGAGAATTCAAAAAGTATTCCTATGGAAATTAAACTCTCTTTTCTGGCTATAAAACAAAAAAAAAAATGATATTCCCCTCCCCTTCTTTACCCTTCAAAGCTGTATATATAGTTCTCCTAAGATCCTCTCAATATCCGGTCTCCTTCATGAGGATTATTGAGAGTCCCATTTTAAGCGTTGAAAAGCATTGAGTGGGGCTGAAGGCATGGGATTTGATCCCGTTAATTACTGTCAAATTCAAATTCTGATTATGTTGACTATTTGGTCTCATTAATGGCGCTTTATTTTTGCGATGGAGTCAACTTTCCTTCTTCGTGGACTTTGGAGAGAAAATCTGGTCTCTGGCAAATTGAGGTGCTAGTATGAGAGCTTGTTTCGTGTCTTGCTAGAATGGTGCTTGTGTCTTTGTGTTCATTCTCGTATTGCTTGGCAGGTGTGGTGCTTGTCTTGGAGGGGCTTCGAGTAGGCATGTTAGCTATCAAGTGAGAGTTGAGACAACGCCCTGGCGGGTATTGAGGTACCAGGTACTTTGATTGATGTCGAGGTACTTCGCAGGGTACTAGGCGTACGAGCTACCATTGTACTTATCTGGGGTTAACATCAGGAGCTTCAGTTGAAGCGAGGTACATGCCTTCGTTAGCTCGCGGAGCTGATATCCTATCTAGATAGATAGGTAGTCAAGGTTTCAACCTTGTCAAATATCGGCTCCTTCTAGGTTGTGGTACCGATCTTGCTGGTTTACTGAAGTATCTGGATGAATCTTCTTAGGAAGGTCCCTATTGGAAAATTCTCCTTTGGTCCCTTGTCAAAAAACCCTGTTAACACAAATTAACAAGTTCGTAAATTTAAACAAAAACAAATCTCCATTAAGTGCATCCTTTCCTTAAAGCTTTTAAATTCATGAACATTAACAAACATATCAAAAAGTTCATATAATACAAGCACTCAGCCACCATCAAAGATTGGTGGCTTTATCACAACATAGCCATTCTCACTCTTCTTGGCCCAAAGGGGTCCATTCCTCTTGAGCCATTCTAGTTTGGTCTTGTCAATCCATATGGATTTAACAACCAACCTTGTAATCCTAGGTCTCACATTTGTCACACGTTGCCATTTCATATTGGTACATTGTAATCCAATATGGCCTCTAATGTGGCACTTGTAACAAATGGGAATGAAGTGAGAGTTTGAACCTCTTAGATTTGTTGCGGCTTGCTTGGAAGCTTGTTTTATCTTGCCTTGCTTTGGGGTCGACTTTGGAGTAGGTCTCTTGAGGACTTCTACCATTTGTTGCTTGTCCTTCTTATCTAGAGGTGAATGTGGGACTTGATTGCTCTTCTTTTTGGCTTTCTTCTTCTTTGATTTGTTAGGACTTGGTTTGGTGACCATGTCACTCGAAATTCCTTGACTCAAGTCAAGCTTATCTACTTTCGAAAGTGGGATCACTTCCTTTTCCTTTGCCTTCGACACTTGTTTAGCCTTTGCAAGCTCCATAAGGTGGTCAAGTTCCCTTGTCTTCATTATCTCCAAAGCCTCATCTTTTGCTTCAATTTCGGCTTGCATTAGCCGCACTCTTTGAGCAAAGTCATCCTTAAGCTATTTAATCTCCTTTAAGGATGAGTCCCTTTCCTTCCTAAGTGAATTGATTTTCAACACTCAGTCCATATTTTGACTTATCAGTTCCTTGTTCTCTTGTGCAATCTCTACCCTCTTTTCTTCTTTACCTCATCTATCCTCTTCGGAATCCTCATCAAATATGAGCAAAAGTTCATCGAAGTATTCATCTATGCTTTTTAAGGATTCCTCCGGTTCTTCGACCTCTTTGGAGAGTTCTTCCAATTTCTTTGTTGTCAAACCCTCTCTCTTTCAAGTGAGTCGACCTCTAGAATTAAGTCCATTTTCAGACTTATCAACTCCTTGTTCTCCTTAATCATCTCCATTTTGTCTATCTCTTTCTCTTCCTTTTCTAGCCTTAGCTCTTCTTCAACCATTAGCAAAACTTCACCAAGGTCGCATTCCAAGCTATTTGAGGATTCCACCAGGTTTGTTTCCCTCAATAGTGAGACAAAAAAAGGGTTGATCGATTTGGGGAGTCTTTGAGGCTCTTCCTTCTCTTCTTCGACCTCTTTTGGCTTTACTTGCTCAATGTGGGTTAGACAATCATTCCATTCTTTCGTTTGGTAGATCTCTGCAAACTCCGCCATCTAGGCTATTGCTTTCTCCATGGATGCAGCTCAAGCCAAGTAATCATTGGTCAGTGATTTAAGGGTTTTCATGGTTGCTCCATTGATAGTCTTGCCATTCTTGTTCATAGTTTGCTTGGTGGTTGAAGTTTTGATACGGATACATAGAGGGTAATTCTTCTTTCAATTCCGGCCATTGCTCTATTGGAGGACAAAAGTCCATCATAAGCCCATTCCACCCACAATGTGGATAAACCATAGCTGGAGGCTGCCCAAGCTGTGATGCGAAAGTCCTCACTTCTCTTGTTGACTCGGTTTATTGTAGTAGCTAAATCCGAATTGCCCTTCTCCATGTTGATCTAGAATCCTGAAAATACCAAACAAACTCGACAAGAATCAAATCGAACAAGATTGAATATGAACAATAAAAAATGAAAACTAAAAATAACTAAAATAAAACTAAGACTTAAAACTATCAAAAGATAACGCTAAACCTCCCCGGCAGCGGCGTAAAAAACTTGACACGCGTTAAAATGGTTCTAAAATAAATGAGCGTTTTTGTTTATCCGCAAGTGTATGGATCATTTGATGACCGCGTAGCACCAAGTACATTTTGTTCCCACAAGGAGGTGTGGTACCTTTAAGCTAGTTCTAGGTCTTAGAATTCATATATACAATATATTTACACTAATTACATGCAAGAAAAGTAAAATCGCGGTTGTAGGATGGAAGGCTTCGAAACAGAAATGAACTAAACTAAAGGCAAGGAAGGATTTGAATTCTCAACTAAACTAAATCAAGAGGAAAGCAAATTAAACTACACCAAAACAATTAAAACTAAATCAACCAAAATCCAATTAACTACAACTATCACTAGAAAGCAACAATTAAAGTTATCAACTAATTCATGTAATGATTAACACCAAACTACCGACAAGTAAACAACCAATTTAACTAAATCAAAGCAAGATAAACAAATTTAACTAAATTGAAACAAGCTAAACTAATTAAAGCATCAAACAATAAACAACATGAACTAAATTATGAATATATATTATAAGCTCACCAAAATTCCAACAACAAGTTTAATTACACATATAAAATCAAACTAAAGGAAATAGGAGAGATAAAAGAGACAACCCAAATTTCTTGGTGAAGTCTTCATGATAGCTCAAGCTCAACTTCTTCTTGCTTTCCAAAGCTCAAGATCAACATGTAACTATGTTAATAGCCAAAATTGGCTATGGAGCAAAGGAAAATTTTCCACCTCCCAGACCTGGCTCCATACCCGAGAGTTTCCACCAGGAGACCATCCTATCCAGAGCTGAGTTACGATACTACCCCAGGAACAAGGATGGGCTTCAGAAACATCCGGGACAGAGCCCAGAACGATCAGATCTAGCCCGCATCACCAAAACTAGAAGCTCCCCGAAGTCGAGGTCGCCTCGCAAATGCTCCAGGGACTCACCTATACTTCGCTGACACATGAGAATGTTATTATGAGGCCACACCTAGCTTCGAAAGGTCAGGGGAATCCATACCTAGCTCCGAAAAGGTCAAGGAAAACCAGATCTGGCTCCTAGCAGGATGAAGCTTCTCAGATATCGAGGTCGGAACACTGATCGACCTCACTAGTTGATGCACCACACCATGCCATATTCAACTACCTCAATAAAGGATCATGCTGTAAGATACGAAGATACATTGGATCATATCTAGAAACGTTACCTACATGCAGAACATGTAATAGAGTCCAAAGAGGAAACAGACTGATCTCCATCAAGATATTCTCAAATTGGCTATTAACTAAAAGTCAATGACATTTGAACGAGAAATCCCGCCCGATAAGAAGGGGAGAGACTGAGAAAATCAAGGGGAGAATCAGTTGACTTAACCTACAAGACTATGTATAAAAAGAAAGAAAAAGAAAAGAGGAGACTACTATTCGACAGGCATACGACAAATACTCGACCATACCCTAGAGAGTATTGAGAGAAAAATAGAGAAATTTGTATTGGTGTACCATGCACGTTCAATAAAGAAAAGATTCTTGCTTTCTTTTGGGTGATAATTGTATCGTTATTCCTTGTCATTTTGTAAATCATTGCTACACATACGATCAATCTTGGCCACCACCTACGTGGTAGTGGTCTCGAGGGTGTTAATTGAGATTTCTCATCCCGAGCAAAATTTCCGTTAACACTTTCTAGCGCCGTCTGTGGGAACCGAAACCTTATACTCAATTAACCAATTGTTTGCATTCACATTTTCATTGTTTACAGGGACTATGAGGCTCCACTCCTCCCAAGGCCAACATAGAGTTTCGGAGCAACCTCCGGTGAGGCTAACACGAAAGGCCCCAAAAAGGGGAGAAAGTCTGGATATAGTAGTCAGGCTCTGGTCCAGACAACCAATGCGCGGGCTGCTGGCCACCCTATAGTGAGCCAGGCTGCGCTCGACCAACAAGCGGCGGCATTTGTAGAGTCCATCCACGTCCGCTTGCTTGCTGAAGGCATCACAATCCAGCCAACAAACCTGAACGATTAGGGAGAGCCGAGCAGGCTCGGAGCTAGGCCACATACTTTTGATCGCCTAGGACCTCCTCTTCCAGAGCCAGCTCAAGATAGGTTAGGGCCCCAACGTTCTATCCGGGATAGGCTGGGACCCATTCCCCCTGTTCTGAAAAAACCTTCACAGTATCAACCCAGGCGAGCTAAGTCTGCCGTGGATGCTTTTACCCGGAAGCCACAAGAGCTATCTCATCCAACTACATCTAAGAGGACCGCCCGGGCGCTAGAGGAGGAAAGTAGACAAACTCCTCGAATGAATCCTATCCGGGAGGAGGACCGGATAGAATTGCCAGTTCATCGGAAAGACTCGACAGTGAAGAATCTGAGGTTGACTCGAAGAAACCTAGGAACAAGCGACTGAGGGATCAGCTGGCAAAGCTATAAAAAGAGGACCAGCAGATAAGAAAGGGAAAGAATAAGGAGGACAAAAAGGATCCTCTGAGCGAGATGAACGCTCCCTTCACTAGGAGGATCCGGGAAGCGGAGCTCCCCCCAAAATTCAAAATGCCAGCAGATAAGTTCTCTGGAACAGAAGATCCTCTAAGCCACCTAGAGAACTTCGTTCAACAGATAGAGGTCCAGAATACTACCAGAGCAGCTATGTGCAGAATGTTTCCAACGACCCTAACCGACTACGCGAAAACCTGGTTCAGGAAACTGCCCGTTGGTAGCGTGGATTCTTTCACGAAATTATCAGCAGATTTTTGCTCACAATTCCAAGGGGTCAAACCTCATCTGAAAGATCCCATACACCTCCAATATGTGATTCAGGAATAGAGCGAGACTCTTCGGTCGTACGTGGAACGATTTCACAAGGAGGTCATACAAATGGGAGTTTTCACCGAAAAAGAAACCCTCGCCAACTTCAGGCAGGAACCTATGGGCAGGAAAGCTTTTCTTTTCCTTCACCAAGAGACCTCCCGAGACTTACCAGGAGGCCTACGACCGGGCTCTTGAGCAGGTCGAGATCGATGAAAAACTCAAGGTCAAGATGGAACACGACGACATGAGAACGGTAAAGCGTCTGAAGAAAGAAGCCCCCAAATTTGAGTCAGTATAGAAAACTCAGAATAAACCTCCTAACAGGTTGACCTATCGCATCCCTGCTCCTCTGCATAGGCTAGAAAGATATCCAGCAAAACCAACCCCTCCCCGGGCTTCGCCGCCTCTCAGGACCGTGGCTCTAGTAATGCAAGGGGAAAAAGGGTATGACTACTACACCCCTTTGAATGCTTACAGGGAAACAGTCTACCTTGCCATACGAGATAAAGGGTTGCTCCAAAAGCCCGCTCCCATGAAGGCCCTAGGCTGACAAGAGAAACCGGTACAAGTACTGCAACTTCCACGAAGACGTGGGCCACAACACCTCAGAGTGCTATAATTTGCGCAACCAGATCGAAGCCCTCATAAGGGGAGGATGCCTGATTGAGTTCTTACAACACGGTCAGAGATAACATTAGGACCGGAACGGGAGGTACAAGCTGAAATCCTGTGAAGACGCAGAAAAGAGTAAAGGGGAACTATGCTGACTTAATGCAACAGATCTAGGTGATCCACACTATCAGCGGAGGTCCCACACTGGCTAGCGTGTCCAATAACTCCCAAAAAAACCATGAGAGAAAGATTCCCCATATCGAAGAAAGCCAAGGGATCTTCGAAGTCAGCCAGAGCCCGACAGAGCCCTCCCAGTCAGCGCAGATCGTTTTCACCTGAAGCAGATGTTTTCAACACTGTGCAACCTAATGATGATCGCATGTTAATCACGATACATATCGCCAACTGTCTGGTCCATCGCGTGCTCGTGGATACAGGTAGTAGTGTAGATATCCTCTTCAAGGATACCCTGGAAAAAATAAACCTGAAGCAACGCTGTTACAACAGCTGTACCACTCCGCTTTACGGGTTCACTGGAGATTCGATCATACCAGTGGGGTCGATGATCCTCCAAGTAATCATCAGAATCACCCCTCTCCAACAGAACGTTATGACTGACTTTGTTGTGGTGGACACCCCATCGGCCTACAACGCCATCCTAGGGAGACCTTTCCTGTCCTCCTTGAAGGGAGTCTTGTCCATATACCACAACGTCCTAAAATTCCCGGTTGGAACAAAAGTAGGAGAGGTATGCGGGGACCAGCGGGTAGCCAGGAAATGCTACGCAGTACCTGCCAATCCTGCAGCCCTAGCGAAACAGTGTGTACATGTGACATTAAACCAGGAGGACATGGATACATCCCGGATAATCCAAGAGGAGAAGGAGCCCGCGGAACATCCTAGGCATCCGGAGAGCGAACCTATTATGCCCTACGAGGAAGAACGGAGTAAGGAATGGGCCAGCGGGCAGCCCGTAGATAAACTAGAAGAGATACCCATCAGAAATGACGATCCCTCCAAGATCGTCAAGGTCGGAGCAACCCTTGATCCAGAAGTGAAAAAAGGACTAATTGACCTTCTCAGGGAGTTCAGCGACATCTTCGCCTGGAACCATGATGAAATGCCTAGAATCCCGGCATCATTAGTCACCCACCGACTAGCGGTAGATCCCACAGTCAAGCCCGTCAAGCAGAAGAGGCGTCACTTCATTGCTGATAGGAACTCTGCGGTGTAGGAGGAGGTTGATAAATTGATCAAAGAAGGGTTCATCAAAGAAGTACGTTACCCCGAATGGATCGCCAACATGGTCATGGTTACGAAGGAGAATTAGAAGTGGCGTATGTGTGTCGATTACACAGACCTCAACCAGGCTTGTGCGAAAGATAGTTTTCCTTTACCAAAGATCGACCAGCAGGTTGACTCCACATCCGGAAATAAACTTTTGAGTTTTATTGATTGCATTCTCAGGATACAACCAAATTAAAATGCACCTGGCTGACCAAGATAAAACCAGTTTCATTACTTGGCAAGGATTATACTGCTACAAGGTGATGCCGTTTGGTTTGAAGAATGCGGGGGCCACATACCAGCGGCTGCTTAAGAAACTGTTCAAGCCTGAGATAGGAAGGATGATGGAAGTATATATCGACGACATGATCACGAAATCCCCAACCGCAAAAGGACATCAGGAAGACCTTCGCAAAACCTTCCTCATACTGAGGGAAAACCAGATACATTTGAACCTCTCCAAATATGCTTTTGAGGTAACGGCGGGGAAGTTTCTGGGCTTCATGGTTCATGAGAGAGGTATAGAAGCCAACCCAGAAAAAATCAAAGCTATCTTGGACCTGGAATCCCCAACCTCGCTCAAGCAAGTTGTTAACGGAAATTTTGCTCGGGATGAGAAACCTTAGCTAACACCCTCGAGACCACTACCACGTAGGTGGTGGCCAAGATTGATTGTATGTGTAGCGATGATTTATAAAATGCCAAGGAATGATGATACCATTCACCCAAAAGAAAGCAAGAATATTTTTATTGAACGTGCATGGTATACAAATACAAGTTTCTTTATTTTTGCTCTCAACTCTCTCTAGGGTGTGCCTGAGTAATTGTCGTATGCCTGTCAAATAGTAGTCTCCTCTTTTTCATTTTCTTTCTTTCTATTTATACATAGTTTTGTAGGTTAAACAAACTGATTCTCCCCTTGATTTTCTCAGTCTCTCCCCTCCTTATCGGGCAGGATTTCTCGCTTCAATGTCATTGACATTGAGTTAACAGCCGAATTGAGAATATCGTGGTGGAGATCAGTTTGTTTCCTTTTTGGACTCTATTACTTGTCCTGCATATAGGTAACGTTTCCAGATATGATCCAGTGTATCTTCGTATCTTTTCAGTATGATCCTTTATAGAGGTAGTTGAATATGGCATGGTGTGGTGCATCAACTAGTGAGGTTGATCAGTGTTCCGACCTCGATATCTGAGAAGTTTCATCCAGCTTGGAGCAAGATTCGGCTTCCCTTGACCTTTTTGAAGCTATGTGTGGCCTCCCCGGACCTTTCGAAGCTAGGAGTGGCTTCCCCTGACCTCTCGAAGCTAGGTGCAGCCTTCTAAGGACATTCTTATGTGTCAGCGAGGTATAGGCGAGTCTCTAGAGCATTTGCGAGGTGACCTCGACTTTGGGGAGCTTCTAGTTTTGGTGATGCTGGCTAGATATGATCGTTCTGGGCTCTATCCCGGATGTTTCCAGGAGCCCGTCCTTGTTCCTGGGGAGGTATCGTAGTTCGGTTATGGATAAAAAGGTCTCCTGGTGGAGGCTCTCGGGTATGGAACCAGGTCTGGGAGGTGGAAAATTTTCCTTTGGTCCTTAGCCAATTTTGGCTATTAACAGAAGTTCCCTCTGACTTGAACATAAGACGTCGAGCTTGGCTTGGGGTTGAGGTCAGATTTTTACTTTATTTGGGAAATCTTCCTCTTTTTATCAGTTACCGAAATATTGGGGAAATTTCTTCATTAGAGTGACGTGATGCGAACCGACTAATTTGTCTCCGAATTAATCTGATTGCGTTACGGCAGTCCCCGAGATTTTTTACCGTTACCAGAATCTTGGGGAGATCTTCCTCTTAACTGCATAAGTGATGTGGCGTGAGATGATTAGCCTGCTTCTGAGTTTAATCTGGTTACGTTACTGTAGTCCTTCAAGATTTTTTACAGTTATCAAACGAGTATCTCGGTAGCTCGTGCTGTTGCCCTCCTGCCTATATATATATATATATATATCTATTTTTCTCCTCGTCTTCCTCACATCCCTCGAACTAAAATTTTTTGTTGAGAAATATTTTCATAGCCTTTCCTCCAAGCTTGCTTTTTTCTTCATCCTTCGTCCTTTTTGGCTTTTACTATGTCGAAAACCAGTCCCGACTCAGCTGATTCCATAATCGACGGCGAGGGGGTCATCATTTTTACTCTGGGGAAGCGGGCTAGGAGGAGTTTTGACGGCGACGATTCCCCGCCCACCTCGCAACGTCGGTGGTCAAGTAGGAATGTATCCATTAGGACTGGGTTCTCCAACCATCCTGACCATCCTTTGGATATCATCAACGAAGATTCCGACAAAGAAGCAGACGGTGGCACCGCGGGGGAGCATCGGGTCTCGGCTCCTGGTCCCCTTGTGGAGAGGCTCCCTCCTTATGATTTCTGGGTTATCCCAGATTCCATCGTTGATCTGGTCTCGATTGACTGCTTGAGGTCGAAGTTTGGCATCCCCGACAGCGTATCCATCTCTGTGCCTCCCAAACATTATGAGTTCTTCAACCCTCCCAAAGGCGTGCTTCCAATTCATGTGGCCACTCTTGAGAACGGGGTCACGCTTCCCCTTCATCCGACTCTTCGGCGGGCTCTTAGCGCCATCCAGCTCGCTCCCCTCCAGTTGACGCCTGGCTTCTGGTGGCATCTGATTGGTTTCCTTATACTATGAGGGAACAATTTCAGATGAGTAAGGTGATGAGGGAGCTGGGTGCAGAGGAGCTGGTCCTATCTCTTCCAGATTGAGAGCCTATCTGGCGCTCCTCGAGGCCAGTTCTATGCCAAGGCCAAGAACAAGTTCAACTCCAGTCATTCCTAGGTGCTTTGAAGAAGGACCCCGCTTGGAAAGAAGAATGGATCCTTATGGGGGATGACTGGGGGAGCTCGATTTTCATCGGAGGGCATGAATTCGAGGTTCCCACGGCTTTCAGTGACAAGCCCTCATGGGACCGGGACTCCCTGCCTTCTGATTCCGAAGCTAGTTTTAAAGGCTATTCTAGCCCGGAATTATTTGAATCTGAAGTTCCCTACTGCTGAAGCTTTTGATCCTCGTAGGGTGAACAAATATTTGCGGATTTCAGACGCTATTCCTCGTTAGTGTCATTGAGTTGCTTCGCCTTATTACTCAGCTTGGTTCTAACATTTTCTTTTTTAATCTGCTTATTCACAATTTTTGTCGTGGAACCGGCCACTCGTCACGTCTCACGCTCTCCTCAAGGTGGAGTTTCTCTTCCCTCCTCCGAGGGTCGAACCTGCTCTGGCTTCATCTATCTCTCCGGCTGGGTCTAAGATGGCCACTCTTACCTCGCGGGCTTTCCGGGCTTTAGGTAAAGCTCCCCAGTTGGTTGGTCCGGCTGCTTCTGTCCCTTCGACCGTGGTCGCTAAAGTTGCTACCCCCTTGACTCAAACTCCTGATGCGCTTCCAACAGCTAAAGCTTCAGGAGGTTTCTGGAAAAGGTGTCGCGAGGGGTTCCTTCTAGCCGTTCCCGGCCTTAGTCGAGCTCGGCAGGGCGGGATGAAGTCCTGGAGCAATTCATAGCAGTCTTGTCCGGGCGCTGGGATCTCCAAAATGGCTTCCATGCCTGTGGACGTCCTTATTACCAAAGGGTCTGCTATTTTAGCTGAGGTAATCGTATTTCCTTCGTGCTACTCTTGTTAATTCGTTCATTTTCTAACTCAGGTTCTATATTTTGTAGGCCTTCAAGTTTAATGTTGCGATGGGCCAGCAGGTAGCCCTCCTCCGCGACCGAGCCGTAAAAGCCAAAGCCGAAGCTGAGAAAGCCGGGGAATTTCTTAAGCAGGCTCAGGTCTTTAGTGGAAGAGGTGACTTCCAGCTAGGGAAAAATTGAGGTCGAGATGGCTGAGCTTCGCTGCGATCATGAGAGGATGAAGCAATCTAATGATCAGGAAGCGTCTTCAATCTCTCCAACGGGCTAGGTAGCAGGATTCATGGAGCATCTGAGGCTAAGATGTTGGATCTCGAGAACCAGTCTCTGATGAGTCAAGTGACCAAGCTGCAAGCTGACGTGGAGACCTCCTTCAGCGACGGATATTTCTATGCTTCCTATCAGGCCACAGAAGCTCTTCTTCCTCCCTTTGATTTGTCATCTATTACGGGCTGGGATAGATAAGAAATAATGCTCAAGGCTGCTGAGCTATCTCGCCCTGAAGGTGACAAGATGGTTCCTTAGAGCCAAGCAGGAGCTGGGAAACAGCCCTTTCAGACAGATCCTCCATTCCCTCTTCCTACCTTTACCACCTCAGGTTCGCGGGGTCTTCTAGTAAAGTGATGTCCTCTCGATCCGAGGAAGACCAGTTGGGAGCTGGTGAAGAGGTTAGGAGCCCGTCTGAGGATCCCCCTTTAACAGAGACGGAGGTTGACAGGAGCCAGACGGGGTCCATGGCTGCCCTTCTTGACGCGGCTATACCGCCTGAAGGTTATGGACGTGATTAATGAGGTTTTGGAGGAAGATCCTGCTGATCAAGCGAGGAAGCCTCTAAATGGAGGAGCGGTCAGCGAGGATAACCAAGATGGACAGCTATCTGTAGAGAGGGTTGATGGCAAAGATCAGCAAGAAGGAGGAGGGCCAGCGGAGGGGAGCCATGAGAGTCCCAAAGCTTGAAACGGTTCATCATGACTTGTTTTTAATTGCCCGGAAAAGGGGGTGGGCACCCCATTTTGCCCTTATTAGTTTTTTTTTTATAGCCTGAGCTCGGGGGTTGGGCTCCCCGTTTGGTGGATGTATCCTTATCGGGGGACAGGCTCCCTTTGTCCTTAAATGAAAAGTCGAAACGCTTTTGAGAATATGATCTAGAGTAGCATCTGTAGCAACAATTAAGATTAGTGTAGGGAATTATGATGATTTTGATCCTGCACACGAAAGCAAACATTATATATATATATATATTTTTATGGGGCGATAGCCCTACCAAGACATCAGGAGGGCTACATAGCTATTTCCTAGTCTTTGAGATCTGGACGGCAACTATGCTCTTACACTCAGACCCTTCTTGGGGGTTGTAGTCCGACCAAGGCATCAGGAGGGCTACTGAGCTATTTCCTGGTCTCGAGATCTGGAGGGCAACTATGCTCTTACACTCAGATCCTTCTTGGAGGTGGTAGCCCGACCAAGGCATCAGGAGGGCTATCGAGCTATTTCCTGGTCTCGGGATCTGGAGGGCAACTATGCTCTTACACTCAGATCCTTCTGAGGGGTGGTAGCCTGACCAAGGCATCAGGAGGGCTATCGATCTATTTCCTGGTCTTGAGATCTAGAGGACAACTATGCTCTTACACTCAGATCCTTCTTGGGGGTGGTAGCCCGACCAAGGCATCAGGAGGGCTATCGAGCTATTTCCTGGTCTCGAGATCTGGAGGGCAACTATGCTCTTACACTCAGATCCTTCTTGGGGGTGGTAGCCCGACCAAGGCATCAGAAGGGCTATCGAGCTATTTCCTGGTCTCAAGATGTTTATGTTGAGTTTCCCATACAAGGGTATAGTCACTAATGTTGAACATAGTTGGAGACAAAGATGGAAGAGAAAAGGAAAATGACTTTACTGATGATCGAGATGTAGTACATCTTTATTAGGGTCTGTAATGAAAACTAAGTGGGGGTAGTCTGCTTGAGAACTCCTTTCAAGGGTAGAATTTCCTCAAATGATCTACATTCCAAGTGTGGTCGATGGATCGTCCGTCCATGTCTTCGAGTTTATAAGCTCTATTGCGAACAACTAGCTTTATCAAATATGGCCCTTCCCAATTGGGACTTAAGACTCCATCCAACCTTTTCTGAGTGTTCAGGGTCACTTTCCTAAGTACCAGGTCCCCTTCTTTGAATTCCCTGGGCTCTAACCTTTTGGTTGAAGTATCTAGCGATCTTGCTCTGGTAGATCGCTACTTTCTCTGCTACCCGGTCTTGTTTTTCTTAGCAGAGGTCTAGATTAGCCCAAAGCTTGACTTCATTACTTTTGGGCTCAAAGTGCTGTACCCTGATCGAGGTTAATTTATACTCGATGGGGAGGACTGCTTCAACCCCAAAAGCCAGGGAGTAAGGTGTCTCCCATGTAGCTGTTCACTTAATAGTCCGGTATGCCTAGAGGACTTCTAGTAGCTCTTCAGGCCCATTTACCTTTCTTCTTCTGTAGCTTCTTTTTCAGGAAGTTTCTTGATCGTCTTGTTGGTGGATTCTACCAGCCCGTTAGTCTGAGGATGAGCCACTGAAGCGAGCCTGAGGTCGATCCCTAATTCCTTACTGAAGTCTTTGAACCGAGTGTTGTCGAATTGCTTCCCTAGGTCGGCTATAATGATGAGAGGGGTCCCGAATCTGCACACCACGTTAGTCTTGATGAACTTGGTTGTATTATTTTATGATATTCGGGAAAGAGGTTCTACCTCGACCCATCTTGTGAAGTAGTCGATAGCCACGATAGCATGTTTCATCTGTCCGGGAGCGGTAGGAAATGGCCCAATTAGGTCGATTCCCCACATGGCAAATGGGTAAGGTGAACTGAGGGACGACAGTTGCTCGGGTGGCTGGTGGTTCAAGTTTGAAGTTCTTTGACAAGGTTCGTAAGATTGCACAAAACTCTTTGCGTCTTGGTGGATGGTCGACCAATAGTACCCCATACGAAGCACATTATAGGCTAGAGCTTCCCCACCTATGTGGTTCCCACAGTCCCTAGAGTGGACCTCTCTTAATGCCCACTTAGCATCATCTGGATGCAAGCACCTAAGTAAGGGGAGGGATCTGCCCCTCCTGTAGAGGTACCCATCCACCATACAGTATCGGACTGAGAGTCTCTTAATTCTTTGGGTTAGGTCGGGCCCTTCGGGAAGCTCTCCTTCAAGGAGGTAGGCGACAATAGGGTCCATCCAGCAAGGCTGGCTATCCAGGGAACAAATTTCTCCATTTATGGCTATGCTTGGTTGGGTGATTACTTGGAGGGGAATTCCCCATGGTAGGGACTGGCCTCCGTTCGCCGCTATTTTAGCCAGAACATCTGCACGATTGGTTTTGGTGTCGAGGCACCTGATCGATCTTGAGTCCCTTGAATTTGCTTTTTAGCAGCTGAGCTAGCTTTAGGTAGGCAGCCATATTATCTCCATTTGCCTGGTAGACCCCAGTCACCTGGTTTACAACAAGTAATGAATCGCTCTTGATTTGCACTTAATCGGCCTTTAGTTCAATGGCTACCTTCATCCCGGCTAGGAGGGCTTCATATTCCGCTTCGTTATTGGTAGCTTTAAACTCGAATCTGAAACAGTGACAGAATTCGTTCCCCTCCAGATCTATTAAAACTATGCCAGCTCCTCCCCTGGCTTGCCCGGATGCTCCATCTGTAAAGAGGGTCCATGGCTTGCAGCCTTCCGGCCAATTGTAGGCATCAGATATCTTCTCAAGGACCTCATTTGATACTAAGGGATCATCTGGATCTGGGATTGCTGAGAATTCTGCCACGAAGTCTGCCAAAGCCTGTGCCTTAATCGTAGTCCGGGGCTTATACTTTAGGTTGAACTGAGTGAGCTCTAGTGCCCATAAGACTAGCCTTCCAGACACATCTGGTCTTTGCAAGAATTGGCGGAGGGGTTGGTCTATCACCACTGCTATTGTGTAAGCTTGAAAATAGGGACGAAGTTTCCTTGCTGAGATCACCAGAGCATAAGCGAGCTTTTCTAAGATAATGTAATTCCTTTTTGATTTGGTCAAAGCATGACTCATATAGTATATGGGTCTTTGAAAACCGTTGCTACAATCCTTGGCCAAAGCCCCGCTTACTGCAGTTTCTGATACGGCCAGGTAGATCTGTAACTCATCTTCGAGAATCGGCATGACTAACAATGGGGGCTTGTTAGGTATTCTTTCAAAGTTTGAAAAGCCTGTTCGCTCTTCTGGCTCCATTTCATGTTTTTCCCTTGTTTGATGGCCTTGAAGAAAGGGAGACATTTATCGGTGGAGCGAGAGATAAACCTGTTGAGTGCCGCCACCCGTCCAGTTAGAATCTGTACTTGCTTGAGCGAGGTTGGGGATTCCACCTCCAAGATAGCTTTGATTTTTTCTGGGTTGGCTTCTATACCTCTCTCATGAACCATGAAGCCTAGAAACTTCCCTGCCGTTACCCCAAAGGCACATTTGGAGGGGTTCAAACCCATCTGGTTTTCCCTCAGTATGAGGAAGGTTTTGCGAAGGTCTTCCTGATGTCCTTTTGCAGTTGGGGATTTCGTGATCATGTCGTCGATATACACTTCCATCGTCCTTCCTATCTCGAGCTTGAACAGTTTGTTAACCAACCGCTGGTATGTGGCCCCCGCATTCTTCAAACCAAACGGCATCACCTTGTAGCAGTATAAGCCCTGCCCAGTAATGAAACTGGTCTTATCTTGGTCAGCCGAGTGAATTTTAATTTGGTTGTATCCTAAGAATGCATCCATAAAACTCAAAAGTTTATTTTCCGGACGTGGAGTCAACCAGTTGGTCGATCTTTGGTAAAGGAAAACTGTCTTTCGGACAAGCCCGGTTGAGGTCGGTGTAATCGACACAGATACGCCACTTCCCATTCGCCTTTGTAACCATGACCACAGTTGGCGATCCATTCGGGGTAACGTACTTCTCTGATGAACCCTGCTTTGATCAATTTCTAAACATCTTCCTGCACCGCAGCGTTCCTATCAGCGTTGCAGTGACGCCTCTTCTGCTTGACGGGCTTGACTGTTGGATCTACTACTAGTCGGTGGGCGGCCAATGATGCCGGGATTCCAGGCATTTCATCATGGTTCCAGGCGAAGATGTCGTTGAACTCCCTGAGAAGGTCAATCAGTCCTCTTTTTACTTCTGGATCAAGGGTGGCTCCGACCTTGACGACCTTAGAGGGATCGTCATTCCTGATAGGTATCTCTTCTAGTTTATCTACGGGCTGCTCGCTGGCCCATTCCTTACTTCGTTCTTCCTCGTAGGGCATAATAGGTTCGCTCTCCGGATGCCTAGGATGTTCCGCGGGCTCCTTCTCCTCTTGGATTATCCGGGATGTATCCATGTCCTCCTGGTTTAATGTCACATGTACACACTGTTTCGCTAGGGCTGTAGGATTGGCAGATACTGCATAGCATATCCTGACTGCCTACTGGTCTCCGCGTACCTCTCCTACTTTGGTTCCAACCGGGAATTTCAGGACGTTGTGGTATATGGACAAGACTCCCTTCAAGGAAGACAGGAAAGGTCTCCCTAGGATGGCTTTGTAGGCCGATGGGGTGTCCACCACAACAAAGTCGGTCATAACATTCTATTGGAGAGGGGTGATTTCGATAATTACTGGGAGGATCATCGATCCCACATGGTATGATAGAATCTCCAGTGAAACCGTAAAGCGGAGTGGTACAACTGTTGTAACAATGTTGCTTCAGGTTCAATTTTTCCAGGGTATCCTTGAAGAGGATATCTACACTGCTACCTGTATCCACGAGCACGCGATGGACCAGACAGTTGGCGATCTGTATCGTGATTACCATAGGATCATCATGAGGTTGCACAGTGTTGAAGACATCTGCTTCGGTGAATACGATCTGCGCTGACTGGGAGGGCTCTGTCAAGCTCTAGCTGACTTTGAAGATCCCCCGGCTTTCTCTGATGCGGGGAACCTTTCTTGCGTGGTTTTTCCAGGAGTTATTGGAAACGCCAGCCAGTGTAGGATCTCCACTGATAGTGTATATCACCTGGATATGTTGTATTAAGTCAGCCTATTCCCCTTTCCTCTTTTCTACGTTTTCACGGATTTCAGCTTGTACAACCCTTCCAGTCCTGATGTTATCTCTGATCTGTTGTAAGAACTCAATCAGGCATCCTCCCCTTATCAGGGCCTCAATCTGGTTGCGCAAATTATAGCACTCTGAGGTATTGTGGCCCACGTCTTCGTGGAAGTCGCAGTACTTGTACCGGTTTCTCCTCTCAGTTGGGGCCTTCAGTGGGAGCGGGCTTTTGGAGCAACCCTTTATCTCGTATGGCAAGGTAGACAGTTTCCCTGGAAGCATTCAAAGGGGTGTAGCAGTCATACCCTTTTTCCCCTTGCATTACTAGAGCCACGGTCCTGGGAGGCGGCGAAGCCCGGGGAGGGGTTCATTTTGCTGGATATCTTTCTTGCCTATGTAGAGGAGTAGAGAGGCGATAGGTCGACCTGTTGGGAGGTTTATTCTAAGTTTTCTGCACTGGCTCAAATTTGGGGGCTTCTTTCTTCAGACGTTTTTCCGTTCTCATGTCGTCGTGTTCCATCTTGACCTTGAGTTGTTCGTCGATCTCGACCTCCTCAAGAGCCCGGTCGTAAGCCTCCTGGTAAGTCTCGGGAGGTCTCTTGGTTAAGGAACGGAAAACCTTTCCTACCCATAGGTTTCGCCTGAAGTTGGCAAGGGTTTCTTTTTCGGTGAAAACTCCCATTTGTATGACCTCATTGTGAAATCGTTCCACGTAGGACCGAAGAGTTTCACTCCGTTCCTGGATCACATATTGGAGCTGTATGGGATCTTTCGGACGAGGTTTGACTCCTTGGAATTGTGAGCAAAAATCTATTGATAATTTTGTGAAAGAATCCACACTGCCAACGGGCAGTTTCCTAAACCAGGTTTTCGCATAGTCGGTTAGGGTCGTTAGAAACATTCTGCACATAGATACTCTGGTAGTGTTCTGGACCTCCATCTGTGATCGTGCCTAAATTGTTGTATATTTCGGCCCTCATTCCTATTCTTTTGTCTCGTTCTCGTGTGTATTTTCTATATATATTATGTCTTTTATGTCTAATAGGCTCATTAGTGCTAATTGCAGGAAATTGATGTAATTCGGGGTTTGGAAGCATGTTGCAGTGATTCTGGCAGAAAAGGGGCAAAAGGAAAGACAAAGGATCATAAAGCAGCTCTACAGTGCGGGTCAAGTGCGGGTCGCAACCGTACTCCAACCGCACTCCAACTACACTCATGATCATAGCTGGGACTTGATACAGGAGAAGAGTTACAGTGCAGGGTCCAGTGCGGGTCATCCAACCGCACTCCACCCGCACTGTTGCCAATGCCAGAGAAGTTGAGTTGCACCTGACGTTAAAGTGTGGGTACAGTTCGGGTCATCCAACCGCACTCCACCCGCACTGTTGCCAAACCAGAGAAGTTGAAGTTGCACCTGACATTAGAGTGCGGGTATAGCGCGGGTCATCCACCAGCACTCCACCCGCACTATTGCTCAAAACAGAGGAGGGATTTTGCACCTAATAGTACAGTGCGACTCAAGTGCGACTACAGTGCGGGTAGAGTGCGAGTCAAATGCGGGTAATCCAACCGCACTCCACCCACACTATTGCCCAGATCAGAGACCTGAAGATGAAGAAAACCCTTACAGTGTGGGTACACTACGGGTAATTCACCCGCACTCCACCCGCACTCTGCGCGCGACAGTTTCTGGTTTCGAGCTTAAATGACCTATTTTTCCATCCTCTATAAATAGAAAATGATGGGAACAAACCAAAAGATCACCATACCTCCCAACACTTGTATTCTAAGCTAGTAACACATCTCCCTCTCATCCAAACCATCTCTACTCAATCAAAGGCAACTAGGAGACTTGGATTCAAGCTTCAAGGAAAGAGATCAATCTTCAAGGGTTATCTATACTCTCTCTCTTAGTTATTAGTTTGTAATAGAACATGAGTAGCTAAAATATCCCACTATGGGGTTGATGTTATTTGTTTGATGGATATTTTGGGCTTTGTAAATAAACTCTATGTGTTATATTTATTCTATCTCTATATTTCATTCCATTACTTGTATTGATTGCCATTATTGACTTTCTTGGATACACCCTCTTTGCATGTTGATTTGGATTACTTGAGTAGGCAATTAGGTTGTCTAATGCTCCATTGAATGGAAGGATTTTCGGAAATCCGGCTCTATAACCGTGCCCTTAATCTAATCTCGAATTAGTGGCTTTCACTATACATCCTAGGTTAGCCACTTGTGAGAGAATTAGAAGCCTCCACTATACACCCTAGGTTGGCTACTTTAGTGTTTTTATGAGAACTAACCTTCGAGTAGAATTCGGTTGATAACCTCGAGCCTTATCCAATCCCAAACGGGTGGCCTTCACTATACATCCTAGGTCGGCCACTTGTGAGGGAATTGGAAGCCATCACTATACATCCTAGGATGGCTACATTAGTAATAGGTTGAGCCATAGCTAGATAGATGAGCATTCATTGGAACAAGTCTCAATTGAGTAACTAGCCACTGTTGGTTGCTTAAGAGGGATTAATGGCTAGTAGGAGGTCTTCACTATACATCCTAGGTTGACCTCTTGCTAGAGATATATGCCAACACTATACACCCTAGGTTTGTTACATTTGTCAAAACATACTTACTTGAGAGTTTGTTGCAATTGCCCCAATATTCACTTACGAGTCCATCAACTCCGTAGTTCCATCATCATTCATTCATCACTCCGTTGTCATCCCATTTTATTTGCTTTCATAGTTTAGTTTATATAATATCTTCATTCACCATCACTTTACTTTTATGCGTACTAGTTATATTAATCCTAATCTTATCACCGCTACCCCGATCTCAGTGGACGACACCCGTGCTTACTGCTTTACTTGTATATCTACTTGTGAACGCATCGCATAGGTTTTATAAATTGTTTTGACGGACGGTTTTCTGACGGCAAAAACCTTCTCATCAAATGGCGCCGCGTTCATTTGATGAGAAGGTTTTTGCCGTCAGAAAACAGTTCGTCAAAACAATTTATAAAACCTATGCGATGCGTTCCCAAGTATAAATACAAGCAAAGTGGCAAGCACGGGTGCCGTCCACTGAGATCGGGGTAGCGGTGATAAGATTAGGATTAATATAACTAGCAAGCATAAAGGTAAAGTGATAGTGAATGAAAATACAATATAAACTAAACTATGAAAGCAAATAAATGGGATGACAATGGAGGGATGAATGAATGATGATGGAACTATGGAGTTGATGGACTCGTAAGTGAATATTGGGGGCAGTTGCAACAAACTCTCAAGTAAGTGTGTTTTGACAAATGTAACCAACCTAGGGTGTATAGTGTTGGCATATATCTCTAGCAAGAGGTCAACCTAGGACGTATAGTGAAGACCTCCTACTAGCGATTAATCCCTCTTAAGCAACCAACATTGGCTAGTTACTCAATTGGGACTTGTTCCAATGAATGCTCATCTATCTAGCTATGGCTCAACCTATTACTAATGTAGCCATCCTAGGATGTATAGTGATGGCTTCCAATTCCCTCACAAGTGGCCGACCTAGGATGTATAGTGAAGGCCACCCGTTTGGGATTGGATGAGGCTCGAGGTTATCAACCGAATTCTACTCGAAGGTTAGTTCTCATAAAAACACTAAAGTAGCCAACCTAGGGTGTATAGTGGAGGCTTCTAATTCTCTCACAAGTGGCTAACCTAGGATGTATAGTGAAAGCCACTAATTCGAGATTAGATTAAGGGCATGGTTATAGAGCCGGATTTCCAGAAATCCTTCCATTCAATGGAGCATTAGACAACCTAATTGCCTACTCAAGTAATCCAAATCAACATGCAAAGAGGGTGTATCCAAGCAAGTTAATAATGGAAATCAATACAAGTAATGGAATGGAATATAGAGATAGAATAAATATAACACATAGAGTTTATTTACAAAGCCCAAAATATCCATCAAACAAATAACATCAACCCCATAGTGGGGTATTTTAGCTACTCATGTTCTATTACAAACTAATAACTAAGAGAGAGAGTAGAGATTACCCTTGAAGATTGATCTCCTTCCTTGAAGCTTGAATCCAAGTCTCCTAGTTGCCTTTGATTGAGCAGAGATGGTTTGGATGAGAGGGAGATGTGTTACTAGCTTAGAATACAAGTGTTGGGAGGTATGGTGATCTTTTGGTTCGTTCCCATCCTTTTCTATTTATAGAGGATGGAAAATAGGTCACTTAAGCTCGAAACCAGAAACTGTCGCGCGCAGAGTGCGGGTGGAGTGCGGGTGAATTACCCGCACTGTACCTGCACTGTAAGGGTTTTCTTCATCTTCAGGTCTCTGATCTGGGCAATAGTGTGGGGGGAGTGCGGTTGGATTACCCGCATTTCACTCGCACTCGACCCGCACTGTAGTGGCACTTAAGTCGCACTGTACTATCAGGTGCAAAATCCCTCCTCTGTTTTGAGCAATAGTGCGGGTGGAGTGCTGGTGGATGACCCGCACTCTAATGTCAGGTGCAACTTCAACTTCTCTGGTTTGGCAATAGTGCGGGTGGTGTGCGGTTGGATGACCCGCACTGTACCCGCACTTTAACGTCAGGTGCAACTCAGCTTCTCTGGCTTTGCCAATAGTGTGGGTGGAGTGCGGTTGGATGACCCGTACTGGACCCGCACTGTAACTCTTCTCCTGTATCAAGTCCCGGCTATGATCATGAGTGTGGTTGGAGTGCGGTTGGAGTGCGGTTGCGACCCGCACTTGACCCGCACTGTAGAGCTGCTTTATGATCCTTTGTCTTTCCTTTTGCCCCTTTTCTGCCAGAATCATTGCAACATGCTTCCAAACCCCGAATTACATCAATTTCCTGCAATTAGCACTAATGAGCCTATTAGACATAAAAGACATAATATATATAGAAAATACACACGAGAATGAGACAAAAGAATAGGAATGAGGGCCGAAATATACAACAATTTAGGCACGATCAAACACCCCCAAACCAAACCTTTGCTCGTCCTCGAGCAAACATAATCTAAAATGAAATAAGACAAACTAAAAATGACTCAAACTAAGGACTCCCTAGACATAAAGAAAAAATTGTTGCAGAACCAAATAGCAGAGAGATACACAAAAGCAAACGGGAGCGAGGAATGAGCATATGTGAAATGTTCTAAACAACTCGAAGACACCCCAAGGGAAACTGGCACAACACGAATCCCACACTTAAAATGCCCTCGCCTCAGAAACTACTCACTCTCACACCTCGAGCATAATTCGCTTCGAAACTAGGTTCTCACATGGATTCTCTCTTATCTTTCCTCTCAGAACCTAGGTTCACACTCATGCAACATGTATGCCAATGAATTTATGTAACTGAATCAACTTAGTTGCATACATTTAGTGTAGAATAAATGCTGTTTTCAGTGAGTGAGTCTCATGAAAGAATCACGTGTCATGAACGTGGAAAGAGCATTCATCAACTAATATTCCCAATCTAGACATCCCCTAAGATCAATTAGGTCTTTCCATTTGGTTGTAAAGTGGCCACGGTGAATGGTGATTAGAAGAATGAGAATTTAGGCACAAGCACTAATCAACCAAGTTAAGGCAATACATTCTACATTTAAGCATTTAATTTCTCGTGCAACTCCACTTCCAAATACAATATGGCGTCCAGGCATACAATTAGACTCTACGTGCAATCTTTAACTACTCATGTTACCCATTTGAGTAGCATTTACAATTTACACAAGGCATTTGAAGCATAATTTTTCTTTTATTACTTTTTGCTTCTTTTCTTTTCTTTTCATTTCATGCCTTTTTACTATGCACATTTTAACAACTCATTATTCTTGCCTAGGTACACGCCATTTATCAAATTAAAGCACAACTCTACATTCCTAAGCCTCAACAAGATCAATTAAGAGAGGGTTGGCTAAGTGTTTAGGTTGCTTGGGTCATGGATAACGTGGTTGTAGAATGGAAAAGTCTATATGTGTTTGGCTTCAAAATTGGCTTGGGAGCACACATATTACGAGAATGGGAAGTATTTAGGCTTTCTTTTTGAGTTGCTAAAACACACATTACCTAATATCACTTCAAAGGATCAATCTATCAAGGGAATAAAAGTTTCCGTCAACCAATCCACATATATGATGCATGTTCAATGACAGATGATGATTTTTGATGTAGTGAGACTATGCATGGTGTTTGAATAGTGTTTACAGATTTGAAAAACATTTTCCCTCAAATATACACGCTTTTGGCTTGTGTTTGTGATCTCACAAGGGAAATCTCCACTATTAGAACAAGGCGCTTGAGCACCGAGTTCCCTAAACTTGGACACTAGAAGATAAGACTAGCCCATGAAGTGCAAGTGAGACCCCTAAAGTGACTAATAGTTATTGAATAAGCACACAAAGCATACACACATTCACCATAAACACTATGCTTCAGGTATCTCACCAAGCTAAATAAGCTCAAAATTCTGGCTAAGCAGCAACTTTTTCAAAAATAAGACACAAAAATGACTCAAGACACAAAAGACGACTCAAAAAGGCGTCAACACCCCCAAACCAAAACCCAACATTGTCCTCAATGTTAAAGACAAGAGAATCTAGCCTAGCGGCACGCACCTAACATGACTCAAACAAACCTAGGCACTAATCAAACAAAATCAATGCCCCAACAAAATAAAAATGACTCAAACAAGGCTCACAAAATAAAGGCAATTCATGCAATATATCATTGAAGCACAAGTCAAGCTTAAGTCAAGCTTAACATCATGCATTTTATCAAAATTGACGGAATGGAGCATGAACAACCCCCAAACCGAATTAAACAATATAAAGCACATGCATTCATACTTGCACAAGAGCCTCTGGCTCTTTCATCCACAAATATAATCAATAAATTCAATGTGCAAATATCCACAAAATATAACATTCTAACCAAACTATCCCAACATCACAATTTATTGAATTTAAACAACATAAAGCATAAAACTAACTACATGCATCAAAATTATTCAATGGGATGCATTCATGGAGAGGCTAGGGTTCTCTAAGGGTGGTTTGACCAAGTTAGGAAATTCTCTATTTTTCACTACCCAAATAAATTTTGGTGACTTCCTTATCTTTTCCTTTTTCATGTTTCTATATAAGTGCACTTGGTCTTTCCTTACCCATATTTGCTTGATCCTAGGTGGACTCCATCTATTCCTAGGACCTCTAGTTTTCCTATGTTGATTTGGCTTGTAATTTTTAGCCTTAAAGTGATCTATCTTAGAACATGCAAAGCAAAAGATATAAGAGTTAGAGGAACTCCCCTTTGATGCGTGGTCTTGAGGACGTTTGATTTGTTTCACTTGTAACACCTTGACCTCTTCTTCCTTTTTGCTTAGTGCTACGTTTGCTTCCTCTAAGGCATTGGCTTTTTGGTCAACCTCCATTTGCATCTTCATTGACTTGTGAGCTATCTTATCTTTAAAATCTTTTAATAGCCTCACTAAGTTCTCCAAAGCCTTCGATGCGGTACTCTTTTCGGCTTCAAATCTCTCAATTTGTTCTTCTAATTCTTTATTCTTGTCTGAGACTTCGCCATTTGTCTTCTTGAGAGTACCATTCTCAACCCTTAGCATCTTCACTTCAGATAATAGTTTCTTGTTCAATTCTTGGAGATTACTTGCCTTTTCCATTCCCAAGGCTTCTCTCTCTTGAAGTGCTTCATTCTCTTCCTTCAACACACCCTTTTCCAACACTAGCTCTGTGCTCTCGCTCATAAGCTGCTGGTTCATCTTGATCATCCTGTCCATCTCGTCCATTCTCTTGCTTCGCTCCATTTCAAATTCTATTCAGAGCTTATACATGTCTTCTTTTGAGAAATTGGAGGAATCCACCAGTTTGGCTGCTTTAACTTGGAAACAACTCTGATTTACCGGGGTGGACTACTGGGCGGATTCTAGCATTTGGGTTGCTTTCTCTTCTATGAAGGCTTGAGTCTCTTGTTGAGAAGCTATCATTTGCTCAGTCTCCCGTACATGATTCTTCATGAAATTTTGTAGTTGATCTTCAACGGAATTTGACTGAAATGATGAGATGTAGGTATTCTCGTTAGGCTCGTAGCTTGACCCTGAATTTTGCCAAAAGGAATCCATAGAGTCCTGAAACAACAAAAACAAAAACTACCAAAGTAATAAAAAGAAACTAACAAAACTAAAAACAACTAATAAACTAATAGTATTAAAACTAATCTAATCACTACTACGCACACTGATCCCCGGCAGCGGCGCCATTTGATGAGATGGTTTTTGCCGTCAGAAAACCGTCCGTCAAAACAATTTATAAAACCTATGCGATGCGTTCACAAGTATAAATACAAGCAAAGTGGCAAGCACGGGTGTCGTCCACTGAGATCGGGGTAGCGGTGATAAGATTAGGATTAATATAACTAGTACGCAAAAAAGTAAAGTGATGGTGAATGAAGATATTATATAAACTAAACTATGAAAGCAAATAAAATGGGATGACAACGGAGTGATGAATGAATGATGATGGAACTACGGAGTTGATGGACTCGTAAGTGAATATAGGGGGCAATTGCAACAAACTCTCAAGTAAGTATGTTTTGACAAATGTAACCAACCTAGGGTGTATAGTGTTGGCATATATCTCTAGCAAGAGGTCAACCTATGATGTATAGTGAAGACCTCCTACTAGCGATTAATCCCTCTTAAGCAACCAACAGTGGCTAGTTACTCAATTGGGACTTGTTCCAATGAATGCTCATCTATCTAGCTATGGCTCAACCTATTACTAATGTAGCCATCCTAGGATGTATAGTGATGGCTTCCAATTCCCTCACAAGTGGCCGACCTAGGATGTATAGTGAAGGCCACCCGTTAGGGATTGGATGAGGCTCGAGGTTATCAACCGAATTCTACTCGAAGGTTAGTTCTCGTAAAATCACTAAAGTAGCCAACCTAGGGTGTATAGTGGAGGCTTCTAATTCTCTCACAAGTGGCTAACCTAGGATGTATAGTGAAAGCCACTAATTCGAGATTAGATTAAGGGCATGGTTATAGAGCCGGATTTCCAGAAATCCTTCCATTCAATGGAGCATTAGACAACCTAATTGCCTACTCAAGTAATCCAAATCAAAATGCAAAGAGGGTGTATCCAAGCAAGTCAATAATGGCAATCAATACATGTAATGGAATGAAATATAGAGATAGAATAAATATAACACATAGGGTTTATTTACAAAGCCCAAAATATCCATCAAACAAATAACATCAACCCCATAGTGGGGTATTTTAGCTACTCATGTTCTATTACAAACTAATAACTAAGAGAGAGAGTAGAGATAACCCTTGAAGATTGATCTACTTCCTTGAAGCTTGAATCCAAGTCTCCTAGTTGCCTTTGATTGAGTAGAGATGGTTTGGATGAGAGGGAGATGTGTTACTAGCTTAGAATACAAGTGTTGGGAGGTATGGTGATCTTTTGGTTCGTTCCCATCCTTTTCTATTTATAGTGGATGGAAAAATAGGTCACTTAAGCTGGAAATCGGAAACTGTCGCGCGCAGAGTGCGGGTGGAGTGCGGGTGAATTACCCGCACTGTACCCGCACTGTAAGGGTTTTCTGCATCTTCAGGTCTCTGATCTGGGCAATAGTGCGGGTGGAGTGCGGTTGGATTACCCGCATTTGACTCACACTCGACCCGCACTGTAGTCGCACTTGAGTCGCACTATACTATCAGGTGCAAAATCCCTCCTCTGTTTTGAGCAAAAGTGCGGGTGGAGTGCTGGTGGATGACCCGCACTCTAATGTCAGGTGCAACTTCAACTTCTCTGGTTTGGCGACAGTGCGGGTGGAGTGCGGTTGGATGACCCGCACTGTACCCGCATTTTAACGTCAGGTGCAACTCAGCTTCTCTGGCTTTGGCAACAGTGTGGGTGGAGTGTGGTTGGATGAACCGCACTGGACCCGCACTGTAACTCTTCTCCTGTATCAAGTCCCGGCTATGATCATGAATGTGGTTGGAGTGCGGTTGGAGTGCGGTTGCGACCAGCACTTGACCCGCACTATAGAGCTGCTTTATGATCCTTTGTCTTTCCTTTTGCCCCTTTTCTGCCAGAATCACTGCAACATGCTTCCAAACCCCGAATTACATCAATTTCCTGCAATTAGCACTAATGAGCCTATTAGACATAAAAGACATAATATATATAGAAAATACACATGAGAACGAGACAAAAGAATAGGAATGAGGGCCGAAATATACAACAATTTAGGCACGATCAAACGCCCCCAAACCAAACCTTTGCTCGTCCTCGAGCAAACATAATCTAAAACAAATAAGACAAACTAAAAATGACTCAAACTAAGGACTCCCTAGACACAAAGGAAAACTTGCTGCAGAACCAAATAGCAGAGAGATACACAAAAGCAAATGGGAGCGAGGAATGAGCATATGCGAAATGTTCTAAACAACTCGAAGACACCCCAAGGGAAACTGGCACAACACGAATCCCACACTTAAAATGCCCTCGCCTCAGAAATTACTCACTCTCACACCTCGAGCATAATTCGCTTCGAAACTAGGTTCTCACATGGATTCTCTCTTATCTTTCCTCTCAGAACCTAGGTTCACACTCATGCAACATGTATGCCAATGAATTTATGTAACTGAATCCACTTAGTTGCATACATTTAGTGTAGAATAAATGCTGTTTTTAGTAAGTGAGTCTCATGAATGAATCACGTGTCATGAACGTGGAAAGAGCATTCATCAACTAATAATCCCAATCTAGACATCCCCTAAGATCAATTAGGTCTTTCCATTTGGTTGTAACGTGGCGACGGTGAATGGTGATTAGAAGAATGAGAATTTAGGCACAAGCACTAATCAACCAGGTTAAGGCAATACATTCTACATTTAAGCATTTAATTTCTCGTGCAACTCCACTTCCAAATACAATATGGCGTCCAGGCATACAATTAGACTCTACGTGCAATCTTTAACTACTCATGTTACCCATTTGAGTAGCATTTACAATTTACACAAGTCATTTGAAGCATAGTTTTTCTTTTGTTACTTTTTGCTTCTTTTCTTTTCTTTTCATTTCATGCCGTTTTACTATGCACATTTTAACAACTCATTATTCTTTCCTAGGTACACGCCATTTATCAAATTAAAGCACAACTCTACATTCCTAAGCCTCAACAAGATCAATTAAGAGAGGGTTGGCTAAGTGTTTAGGTTGCTTGGGTCATGGATAACGTGGTTGTAGAATGGAAAAGTCTATATGTGTTTGGCTTCAAAATTGGCTTGGGAGCACACATATTACGGGAATGGGAAGTATTTAGGCTTTCCTTTTGAGTGGCTAAAACACACATTGCCTAATATCACTTCAAAAGATCAATCTATCAAGGGAATAAAAGTTTACGTCAACCAATCCACATATATGATGCATGTTCAATGACAGATGATGATTTTTGATGTAGTGAGACTATGCATGGTGTTTGAATAGTGTTTACAGATTTGCAAAATATTTTCCCTCAAATATACACGCTTTTGGCTTGTGTTTGTGATCTCACAAGGGAAATCTCCACTATTAGAACAAGGCGTTTGAGCACCGATTTCCCTAAACTTGGACACTAGAAGATGAGACTAGCCCATGAAGTGCAAGTGAGACCCCTAAAGTGACTAAGAGTTATTGAATAAGCACACAACGCATACACACATTTGCCATAAACACTATGCTTCAGGTATCTCACCAAGTTAAATAAGCTCAAAATTCTGGCTAAGCAGCAACTTTTTCAAAAATAAGACACAAAAATGACTCAAGACACAAAATACGACTCAAAAAGGCATCAATCTGTTGAACCAAGCTCTCTAGGTGGCTTAGAGGATCTTCCGTTCCAGAAAACTTATCTGCTGGCATTTTGAATTTTGGGGGGATCTCTGCTTCCCGGATCCTCCTAGTGAAGGGAGCGTTCATCTCGGTCACGGGATCCTTTTTGTCCTCTTATTCTTTCCCTTCCTTATCTGCTGGACCTCCTTTTGTAACTTTGCCAGCTGATCCCTCAGTTGCTTGTTCCCAGGTCTCTTCGAGTTAACCTCAGATTCCTCACTGTTAAATCTTTCCGATGAACTGGCAATTTCTATCCGATCCTCCACCTAGATAGGATCCACTCGGGGAGTTTGTCTACTTTCATCCTCTAGGGCCCGAGCAGTTCTCCTAGATATAGTTGGATGAGATAGCCCTCGTGGCTTCCGGGTAAAAGCATCCGCGGTAGACTTAACTAGCCTGGGTTGATATTGTGAAAGTCTTTTCGGAACTGGGGGCATGGGTCCCAGCCTATCCCGGATCGAACATTGGGGCCCTGATCTATCTCGGGCCGGCTTTGGAAGTGGAGGTCCTAGGCAATCGAAAGCAGGTGGCCTAGCTCCGAGCCTGCTCGGCTCTCCCTGATCATTCAGGCTGGTTGGCTGGATTGTAATGCCTTCAGCGAGCAGGCGGACGCGGATCGATTCTACGAAGGCCGCCGCTTGTTGGTCAAGCGCGGCCTGGCTCACTATAGGGTGGCCAGTAGCCCGCGCATTGGTTATTTGGACCGGAGCTTGACTATTATACCCAGACTTTCTCCCCTTTCTTGGGGCCTTTCGTGTTAGCCTCGCCGGAGGTTGCTCCGAGATTCTATGTTGGCCTTGGGAGGAGCGGAGCCTCATAGTTCCTGTAAAACAACGAAAATGTAAATGCAAATAATTGGTTAATTGGGTGTAAGGTTTTTCCCACAGACGGCGCCAGAAAGTGCTAACAGAAATTTTGCTCGGGATGAGAAACCTCAGCTAACACCCTCGAGACCACTACCACGTAGGTGGTGGCCAAGATTGATTTTATGTGTAGCGATGATTTATAAAATGCCAAGGAATGATGATACCATTCATCCAAAAGAAAGCAAGAATATTTTTATTGAATGTGCATGGTATACAAATACAAGTTTCTTTATTTTTGCTCTCAACTCTCTCTAGGGTGTGCCTGAGTATTTGTCGTATGCCTGTCGAATAGTAGTCTCCTCTTTTTCATTTTCTTTCTTTCTATTTCTACATAGTTTTGTAGGTTAAACAAACTGATTTTGCCCTTGATTTTCTCAGTCTCTCCCCTCCTTATCGGGCGGGATTTCTCGCTTTAATGTCATAGACTTTGAGTTAACAGCCGAATTGAGAATATCATGGTGGAGATCAGTTTGTTTCCTCTTTGGACTCTATTACTTGTCCTTCACATAGGTAACAGTTTCCAGATATGATCCAGTGTATCTTCGTATCTTTTCAGCATGATCCTTTATAGAGGTCGTTGAATATGGCATGGTGTGGTGCATCAACTAGTGAAGTTGATCAGTGTTCTGACCTCGATATCTGAGAAGTTTCATCCAGCTAGGAGCCAGATCCGGCTTCCCTTGACCTTTTTGAAGCTATGTGTGGCCTCCCCTTACCTTTTGAAGCTAGGAGTGGCTTCCCCTGACCTCTCGAAGCTTGGTGCAGCCTTCTAGAGACATTCTTCTGTGTCAGCGAGGTATAGGCGAGTCTCTGGAGCATTTACGAGGTGACCTCGACTTCGGGGAGCTTCTATTTTTGGTGATGCGGGCTACATCTGATCAGTTTCAGACTCTATCCCGGATGTTTCCGGAGCCCGTCCTTGTTCCTGGTGAGGTATCAGTAGTTCAGTTCTGGATAGAAAGGTCTCCTGGTGGAGGCTCTCGGGTATGGAACCAGGTCTGGGAGGTGGAAAATTTTCCTTTGGTGCTTAGCAACTTTTTGCTATTAACACAAGTACAGATTCTGACTGGACGGGTGGCGGCACTCAATAGGTTTATTTCTCGCTCCACCGATAAATGTCTCCCTTTCTTCAAGGCCATCAAACAAGGGAAAAACATGAAGTAGAGCCAGGAGAGCGAAATGGCTTTTCAAGCTTTGAAAGAATACCTAACAATCCCCCCATTGTTAGTCAAGCCAGTTCTCGGAGATGAGTTGCAGATCTACCTGGTCGTATCAGAAACTGCAGTAAGCGAGGCTTTGGCCAAGGATTGTAGTGACAGTTTTCAAAGACACATATACTATGTGAGCCATGCTTTGACCAAATCAGAAAGGAATTACATTCTCCTGGAAAAGCTCGCTTATGCTCTGGTGATCTCAGGGAGGAAACTCCGTCCCTATTTTCAAGCTCACACAATAGCAGTGGTGACGAACCAACCCCTCCGCCAATTCTTGCAAAGACCAGACGTGTCTGGAAGGCTAGTCTTATGGGCCCTAGAGCTCACTCAGTTCGACCTAAAGTATAAGCCCCGGACTATGATTAAGGCACAGGCTTTGGCCTGACTTAGTGGCAGAATTCTCAGCGATCCCAGATCAAGATGATCCCGCAGTATCAAATGAGGTCCCTGAGAAGATATCCGAGGTCGACAATTGGTCAGGAAGGCTACAAGCCATGGACCCTCTTTACAGATGGAGCATCCGGGCAAGCCGGGGGAGGAGTTGGCATAGTTTTAATAGATCCAGAGGGGACAGAATTCTGTAACTGTTTGAGATTCGAGTTTAAAGCTACCAATAACGAAGCGAAATATGAAGCCCTCCTAGCCAAGATGAAGGTAGCCATCGAACTAATGGCCGACTACTTACAAATCAAGAGCGATTCATTGCTTGTTGTAAACCAGGTGAGTGGGGTCTACCAGGAAAAGGGAGATAATATAGCTGCCTACTTAAAGCTAGCTTAGCTGCTAAAAAGCAAATTTAAGGGACTCAAGATCGATCAGGTGCCTCGACACAAAAACCATCGCGCAGATGTTCTGGCTAAAATAGGGTGAACGGAGGCCAGTCCCTACCACGGGGAATTCCCCTCCAAGTAATCACCCAACCAAGCATAGCCACAAATGGAGAAATTTGTTCCCTGGATCGCCTACCTTGCTGGATGGACCCAATTGTCGCCTACCTCCTTGAAGGAGAGCTTCCCGAAAGGCCCGACCAAGCTTGAAGAATCAAGAGACTCTCAGTCCGATACTGTATGGTGGACAGATACCTCTACAGGAGGGGCAGATCCCTCCCCTTACTTAGGTGCTTGCATCCCGATGATGCTAAATGGGCATTGAGAGAGGTCCATTCTGGGGACTGTGGGAACCACATAGGTGGGGAAGCTCTAGCCTATCAGGTGCTTCGTATGGGGTACTATTGGCCGACCATCCACCAAGATGCAAAGATTTTTGTGCAATCTTGCGAACCTTGTCAAAGAACTTCAAACTTGAACCATTAGCCACCCGAGCGACTGTCGTCCCTCAGTTCACCTTACCCCTTTGCCATGTGGGGAATCGACCTAATTGGGCCACTTCCTACCGCTCCCGAACAGATGAAACATGCTATCGTGGCTCCGACTACTTCATAAGATTGGTTGAGGCAGGACCTCTGTCCCGAATATCAGAAAAGAATACAACCAAGTTCATCAAGACTAACGTGGTATGCAGATTTGGGACCCCTCTCATCATTATAGCCGACCTAGGGAAGCAATCTGACAACGCCCGGTTCAAAGACTTCTGCAAGGGATTGGGGATCGACCTTAGGCTCGCTTCAGTGGCTCATCCCCAGACTAACGGGCTGGTAGAATCCACCAACAAGACTATCAAGAAGCTTCTAAAAAAGAAGCTACAGCAGAAGAAAGGTAAATAGGCCGAAGAGCTGCCAAAAGTCCTCTGGGCATACCGGACTACAAAGAGAACAGCTACCGGGGTGACACCTTACTCCCTGGCTTTCGGGGTTGAAGCAGTCCTCCCCATCGAGCATAAATTAACCTCATTCAGGGTATATCTCTTTGAGCCCGAAAGTAACGAAATCAAGCTTCGGGCTAATCTAGACCTCTTAGAAGAAAAACAAGACCGGGTTCCTAGAGAAAGTAGCGATCTACCAGAGCAAGATCACTAGACACTTCAACCAAAAGGTCAGAGCCCAGGAATTCAAAGAAGGGGATCTGGTACTTAGGAAAGTGACCCTGAACACTCGGAAAAAGGTCGGATGGAGTCTTAAGTCCCAATTCGGAAGGGCCATATTTGATAAAGCTAGTTGTTCGCAATGGAGCTTATAAACTTGAAGACATGAACGGACGATCCATCGACCACACTTGGAATGCAGACCATTTGAGAAAATTCTACCCTTGAAGGGAATTCTCAAGCAGACTACCCCCATTTAGCTTTCATTACAGACCTTAATAAAGATGTACTACATCTCGATCATCAATAAAGTCATTTTCCTTTTCTCTTCCATCTTTGTCTCCAACTATGTTCAACATTAGTGACTATACCCTTGTGTGGGAAACTCAACATAAACACTTTGAGACCAGGAAATAGCTCAATAGCCCTTCTGATGCCTTGGTCGGGCTACCACCCCTAAGAAGGGTCTGAGTGTAAGAGCATAGTTGCCCTCCAGATCTCGAGACCAGGAAATAGCTAAGTAGCCCTCCTGATGCCTTGGTCAGGCTACCACCCCCAAGAAGGGTCTGAGTGTAAGAGCATAGTTGCCCTCCAAACCTCGAGACCAGGAAGTAGCTAAGTAGCCATCCTGATGCCTTGATCGGGCTACCACCCCCAAGAAGGGTCTACATGTAAGAGCATAGTTGCTCTCCAGATCTCGAGACCATGAAATAGCTAAGTAGCCCTCCTGATGCCTCGGTCGGGCTATCGCCCCAAAATAAATATATATTTATATATATATATATATAAAATGTTTGTTTTCGTGTGCAGGATCAAAACCATCATAATCCCCTACACGAGCCTTAATTATTACTACAGATGCCACTTTGGTTCCTATTCAAGACCAGAAATGAAACAAAAGTTCTCAAAAGTGATTCGATTTCTCATTAAGAACAAGGGGAGCCTAGCCCCCGATAAGGCTACATCCACCAAACCGGGAGCCCAACCCCCGAGCTCGTGCTATAAAAAAAAGCTAACAATGGCAAAACGGGATGCCCACCCCCTTTTTCCGGGCAATCAAAAACAAGTCAAGATGAACTGCGTCAAGCTTTGGGACTCTCTTGGCTCTCCTCCGCTGGCCCTCATCTTTCTTGCTGATCTTTGCCATCAACCCCCGCTACAGATAGCTGTCCATCTTGGTTATCCTCACCGACCGCTCCTCCATTTAGAAGGCTCCATCGGTTGATCAGCAGGATCTTCCTCCTAAAACCTCATTAATCACGTCCATAACCTCAGGCAGGACAGCCGCATCAAGAAGGGCAGCCATGGACCCCGTCTGGCTCCTGTCGACCTTCATCTCTGTTAAAAGAGGATCCTCAGATGGGCTCCTAACCTCTTCACCTAGGTCTCGACTGGTCCTCCTCGGATCGAGAGGACAACACTTTACTGGAAGACTCCCCGGGACTTGAGGTAGTAAAGGTAAGAAAAGGAAACGGAGGATCTGTTTGGGCGGGCTGTTTCCCAGCACCTGCTTGGCTAGAAGGGACTACCCATGTCGCCTTTAGAGCGAGATAGCTTCGGCAGCCTTGAGCATTATTTTCTGTCTATCCAAGCCGGTAATAGACGACAAATCAAAGGGAGGAGGAAGAGCTTCCGCGGCCTGAAAGGAAGCATAGAAATATCCGTCGCTGAAGGAGGTCTCCGCGTCAGCTTGTAGCTTGGTCACCTTAGTGATCAGAGACTGACTCTCGAGGTCCAACTTTTTTGCCTCAGATCAACAGGAATCCCGCTGTCTAGCCCGCCAGAGAGATTGAAGATGCTCCTAATCATAAGATTGTAGGGAAAAATTGCTTAAAACTGCAGCGGAAGGCAAAAAATAATTTTCGTATAGTTTAAAATTTTTCTAAAGATTTGAACCTTAACCCTTTAATTAATTAAACTCAAAGATACGGTTAGAGTTAAATACCTATTGTCGAGTGATCCGATTGACTTAAGACGATGGTAATCCGCAAGATCCTTAATCCTAGCACGTACGTGAATCACCTAGGAGCGTGGTCTCCCTTTTTCTTTGAATTGCTTACCTTAGACTGGATGTATGGAATTTTTGATCTTGATCTGCAATAGTAAAACACCAAGAGCCTAAAAAAATAGTTTCGGTCACTTTTGAATTCACAATCAATATGATTGAAACTCGCGTAACCCTAAATCGAAAGTGTGCACAAAACCTTTTGATGTTAAAGGCTTGTAAGTGCACTATCGAATGAGAACTTATTTTCTTTTTCTCTCTTGGCCGAAAATCTATGTGTATAGAGTAGGATTTTTATTTTCAAAACAAACAAAAGTCTCTCTCTATTTTTCTTCTAGGTGGCCGAAAATTCATAACCATATATTTATAGGTTGGCCGAATTTTCTCCTTCACCAAGTAGGGTTGGCCGAATTCATTGAATAGGAAATCTAGGGTTGGTTAATTTCCTTACTTGAAAAGGAATTATCCTTTTCCCTAATTCCTATCAATTCAAGAATCCTAACCCTTGTAGGACTAGTGGTGGCCGAATTCTTTGTATAATAAGGAGTGTATGTGGACTTAATCCTTACCACATTAGGACTCCTATCACTTAAAAGAATTCCAACCCTAATCCAACACATAGTATTTAATTTACTGATCAAGAAAAGATTTTGATTTAAACTATTAATTAATTAATTAATTAATTCCCATTTAATCAAAACAATAAAATAAAATAATATCTTGGGCTATTTTATTTAGCCTTGCCGCCCACACCATATATATATGGGCCCAATATTATTTTTCTTATTTTATTTAATCCATTAGACTTTAAATAAAAGCCCACATGTGAACCAGACTTATTCTTACTAAAAGAAACAAGCCTACATGTCTCCTTTTAATATATTAATATAATAGTGCAGCCCATTAAATAAATAACAGACATATTATATTCTTAATATATTAAATGCAATTCTAGATGGACCCATAAATTGGTCCGGTAGAATATATCAACTGATCCATCCAAGTACGTGTGGATTGTGGATCTTGGCGGGCTATCTAAATTTAAGCTTCAATAGACATAACCTAATCACAATCAACAAATGATTCACTTAGGTCCGATCTATTAATTTTAACTCATTCCACTAAAGGGCTAAAATTGAACTCTTAAATAAAGATAGAATAAGGAGATGTTTCTCATTCATACCCTAGACAATCTTATAGGAGAAGGTGTATCCTCGTGAATAATATCAGTAATCACCAAGAGCTCATAGACCGCCTATAGCTCTCCAAGTTACCATATTTCCTCATATGACCACATTTTGAACTTGGATATTTTGACTTGTCCATAAGCCATGTCTTCAATAATCATTATTGAAAACTCAACGTTGAGATTTAGTATCCAATACCTCAAAACATCCATATGATGATATTATACTCTCATTTAATAAATGGAGCCACGATGTCCATATCTATAAATGAAGTCCTCTATCGATTAACAAATGAATACCACCAAACTATCGAGGATAGACTATGCTATATAATTGTACTCATTGATAGCTCAAATGATAACACTTGCAACCATAAGGCCATCATTTATCTCAGGATTTAGATAGACTCTCCGATTGTCCTGATAATGAAAAGACTTATATTTAGTGACGGTTCTAGATAAAGTATTTCATTGTGATCCAGTTCAATGCACCCAGTGCACTAGATTCTTTTACTCGAAAACCTTTCGATGATTTTAGACTCATCATAACTCATTTGATCCCACTCAAATGCTAGTAAAAGAATTCTACAACTTTATCAAGATAGAGGTGCCCAACCTTTAACTTAAGTTGTGAACGTTATTCAAGACTAACTAAAGAATTGTGTCTACCTCATACATATCCGGATATACAAACAATTCTTCATATCTCATAGTCTTTTGACCTTATGATTATTTACCTTGACAATTATATTTATAAATGCTATATAAGATTTTGCAGAATTAGAAATCACTTTATGTATATGAAAAGATTGTCAATTACAATATTACACAAATATGCATGTTTCCGAACAAATATGTATGTTTCCGAACATGACTCCATCTTTTCTGTCTTTCCTTTTAACACATGTGCAGGACAACCAAATATTCTTATGTGTTGTAAACTAGGCTTTCGCCCAGTCCACAACTCATATGGTGTTCCAGGAACCGACTTCGATGGTACCACGTTTAGAATATATATTGCAGTTTGTAGAGCATATCCCCAAAAAGAAATAGGAAGTGTTGAATAACTCAACATAGATCCTAACCATGTTCAAAAGAGTTCTATTTCTCCTTTCTGCTACCCCATTTTGTTGAGGTGTACCTAGTGCAGAAAACTGAGAAACTATCCCATTATCAATAAGATATTGCTGAAACTCACCAGATAGATATTCTCCACCACGATCAGATCTCAAGATTTTTATGCGTTTCTCAAGCTGATTTTCTACTTCAGCTTTGAATGCTTTGAACATGTCAAAAGCATCCGACTTATATCTCATGAGATACACATAACCAAATCTTGAGTAATCATCTGTTAAGGTGATGAAGTACTCATATCCACCTTTAGCTTGAATGCTCATAGGACCACATACATCAGTGTGTATTAGTCCTAAACATTCAGTGGCTCTTGCACCTTTGGTATTGAATGGCCTTTTGGTCATTTTACCTTCCAAACAAGATTCAGAAGTTGGTAGATCATCAACCTTTAAGTCACTTAAAGGTCCGTCACATACCAATCTTTTAATCCTATTAAGGTTAATGTGACCTAGGCGTAAATGCCAAAGGTAGGTTTCATCTTTTGATGATTTTACTCTTTTATGATTAGGTTCCGTTATTTCTGTGTCTAACGAGTGAGAGATATTTCTATGCAAAAAGAATAGACCGTTTTCCAATGTACCTTTGCAAACAATTTTGTCATTCTTACTAATAATAAAAGCTTTATTAAAAGTAACCGAATATCCAAATTTATTTAAACAAGAAACTGAAATTAAATTCCTCTTGAATTGAGGTACATAATAAACGTCTATTAAATCTAAATGCCTACTAGAATCTATAATAACTCTAATATCTCCCACTACACTTGCAGACACCAACGATCCGTTACCCAAGTGCAAATTGATTTCGTTCTTATTCAGCCTTTTCCTTTCTTGGAACCCCTGTAAGGAATAACAAACATGATTAGTGGCTCTAGAGTCTATGATCCAAGAATCTGTAGAATCTGCCAGAAAACATGTTTCAAGATAATTAATATTACCTTCTTCCTTCTTGTTCTGGGACTTTGGGCAATTTCTTTTCTAATGTCCCTTTTCACCACAAAGAAAGCATTTCCCTTTGATCTTGGTTACTTTCTTGGTCTCCTTCTTGGTAGGCCCAAGTTGCTTTTTCTTCTGTTGTTTCTTGACCGTCTGACGGGTCTTAACAGTAGCAACTTTACCAACCATATAAATCTCTTGACCTTTGCTTTTCACAAGGATCTTTTCAACGCTTTGAACATCTTGCATCAGGCCCTGCAAGGTGTATTCCTTTTTGTTCAAGGTGTAGTCCAACTTGAACTGATCAAAGGAATCTGATAGTGAGTTGACAACCATGTCAATTTTGGTCTCACCATCTATCTCAGCGCCATTTAATTCTGTAATATTTAGATGTGCTATGACTTTCATCATGTGATCTTTCACAGCCTGTCCAGGTTTCATCCTAAGATTCATAAAAGTAGTCACTGCCTCTCTCTTAGTCGTCCTAGACCTCATAGCAAACATCTCTTCCAGAGACATCATAATATCAGCAGCAGACCCCATTCCTTCATGCTGCTGTTGCAACACATCGGAGATAGTAGCCATAATGTAACATTTGGCCATATCATCTGAGGTCTTCCACTGCTCATACTCATCTCTTTGCAAAATAATTGATTCATTATTAGGAGCAGGTGGTTTAGGAGTAGTTAGAACAAACTTATGTTTTTCACTTTGCAGCAACAACCCAATTTTCCTTTTCCATGTGACATAATTATCTCTAGTTAAAGTATTATCTTTCAGGATGTTCATAAGTGATGGGGTCATGATTTCTGAATAAAACAAAAAGCATATATAAGTAAATAATCATGATAAAGCACTTTCGAATATTTATCTTGAATTAATTAAATAACTCAATCGTGAAAAATTCAACGGTGATCCAACACCCATAAATGTTACGCCTCATTCGGGAGTTCGCACCATTTACTAGTTAGACTAGGTCCCACCTAATTGTTAACATAACAACCAGCGTTTTCAATTTTAGCCTTGCAATTTTATTAACAAGAACTCTCAGGAGGATATTAATAAAATTACATTGAGTGTGTTACCAAGATATCGACCCTCAATTTTCTCTCACGAAAATCCCTCCTCTAGGAGTAGATCTCGTTTGAGTCAATTGTCTAGTCTATCCTTGTAAGGAAGTATTTTGCTAAATTCCATTTATGGACGCCCCTCAGGGGGATTACCAATAAATAATAAAGCTCAACTAACCTTGGAGGCCATAGGTGTTCTAACACACCTTCTCCCACTCAATTATTTAAGGCGTGTGATTAAATTCCAAAGAATGATTTTACCAAGTTATCTAGGTGCCAATTAGATACCTAATTCATTCAATGCATGTTCATACCAAAAGAGATATATGAGTGGCACTCCTATTCTATATGACATGTTATCATACAATAACAAATATTGTAATATTTATACATAAAAATAAATAGCCACAATTTTGGTCCATCCTAGAAAAGCATGTAAATTACAATTGTACGGAATACAAAAAACTCCTTTCATGGCGAACAAGACTTCAAGCGACCATCTCGCGCACATAACTCGCTCGCCCGAAGATCACCAAGCAGCCCATGTGCACGCCTAGCCCATGCAAGGGCATGAGCTGCCGCATGGCCAGCCCATGCAAGGGTCGCGCGCGCCTGCTGCACCGCAACAAGCGCAGCTGCACACTTGGTTGCGTGCGCGCTTGTTGTCTCGGTGCGCGCGGGTGCCAAGCTCGGTTCCGGATGCTCCAATTTCTTCAAATCTTCTAGTCTTCGAATCTTGAATATATTACAACTTATTTTATACAATAAAATACTACAGTAATAATTTTTTTTTATTTACAAATAAAAAACTGCACTATTTTATATAACAAAAAAAAAATTAAGCAACTATCAAGAAGGAACTTGTGACGATAATAAGCCACCCTTCTTGTTACAATTCCGAAACAAAAATTACATGAAAAATATAGGACCAAAATTGAGCAATAACAATTCACTTTATAACAACATATATAAATCCATACATTCGACATGTAATTATATATGCGAATACCTAGAGTGCCATCTCTTTCTAAAACATGCATAATCACAATAAAAAGAAATAGATTCACGTATATATACGTTAATTAATTAAAGGGTACAACCAAGGCTCTGATACCAATTGTAGGGAAAAATTGCTTAAAACCGCAGCGGAAGGCTAAAAATAATTTTCGTATAGTTTAAAATTTTTCTAAAGATTTAAACCTTAACCCTTTAATTAATTAAACTCAAATATACGGTTAGAGTTAAATACCTCTTGTCGCGTGATCTGATTGACTTACGTCGATGGTAATCCGCAAGATCTTCAATCCTAGCACGTACATGAATCACCTAGGAGCGTGGTCTCCCTTTTTTCTTTGAATTGCTTACCTTAGAATGGATGTATGGAATTTCTGATCGTGATCTGCAATAGTAAAACACCAAGAGCCTAAAAAAATAGTTCCGGTCACTTTTGAATTCACAATCAATATGATTGAAACTCGCGTAACTCTAAATCGAAAGTGTGCACAAAACCTTTTGATGTTAAAGGCTTGTAAGTGCACTATCGAATGAGAACTTATTTTCTTTTTCTCTCTTGGCCGAAAATCTATGTGTATAGAGTAGGATTTTTATTTTCAAAACAAACAAAAATCTCTCTCTATTTTGCTTCTAGGTGGCCGAAAATTCATAACCTTATATTTATAGGTTGGACGAATTTTCTCCTTCACCAAGTAGGGTTGGCCGAATTCATTGAATATGAAATCTAGGGTTGGTTAATTTCCTTACTTGAAAAGGAATTATCCTTTTCCCTAATTCCTATCAATTCAAGAATCCTAACCCTTGTAGGACTAGTGGTGGCCGAATTCTTTGTATAATAAGGAGTGTATGTGGACTTAATCCTTACCACATTAGGACTCCTATCACTTAAAAGAATTCCAACCCTAATCCAACAAATAGTATTTAATTTACTGATCAGGAAAAGATTTTGATTTAAACTATTAATTAATTAATTCCCAGTTAATCAAAACAATAAAATAAAATAATATCTTGGGCTATTTTATTTAGCCTTGCCGCCCACACCATATATATATGGGCCCAGTATTGTTTTTCTTATTTTATTTAATCCATTAGACTTTAAATAAAAGCCCACATGTGAACCAGACTTATTCTTACTAAAAGAAACAAGCCTACATGTCTCCTTTTAATATATTAATATAATAGTGCAGCCCATTAAATAAATAATAGACATATTATATTCTTAATATATTAAATGCAATTCTAGATGGACCCATAAATTGGTCCGGTAGAATATATCAAGTGATCCATGCAAGTACGTGTGGATTGTGGATCTTGGCGGGCTATCTAAATTTAAGCTTCAATAGACATAACCTAATCACAATCAACAAATGATTCACTTAGGTCCTATCTATTAATTTTAACTCATTCCACTAAAGGGCTAAAATTGAACTCATAAATAAAGATAGAATAAGGAGATGTTTCTCATTCATACCCTAGACAATCTTATAGGAGATGGTGTATCCTCGTGAATAATATCAGTAATCGCCAAGAGCTCATAGACCGCCTATAGCTCTCCAAGTTACCATATTTCCTCATATGACCACATTTTGAACTTGGATATTTTGACTTGTCCATAAGCCATGTCTTCAATAATCATTATTGAAAACTCAACGTTGAGATTTAGTATCCAATACCTCAAAACATCCATATGATGATATTATACTCTCATTTAATAAATGGAGCCACGATGTCCATATCTATAAATGAAGTCCTCTATCGATTAACAAATGAATACCACCAAACTATCGAGGATAGACTATGCTATATAATTGTGCTCATTGATAGCTCAAATGATAACACTTGCAACCATAAGGCCATCATTTATCTCAGGATTTAGATAGACTCTACGATTGTCCTGATAATGAAAAGACTTATATCTAGTGACGGTTCTAGATAAAGTATTTCATTGTGATCCAGTTCAATGCACCCAATGCACTAGATTCTTTTACTCGAAAACCTTTCGATGATTTTAGACTCATCATAACTCATTTGATCCCACTCAAATGCTAGTAAAAGAATTCTACAACTTTATCAAGATAGAGGTGCCCAACCTTTAACTTAAGTTGTGAACGTTATTCAAGACTAACTAAAGAATTGTGTCTACCTCATACATATCCGGATGTACAAACAATTCTTCATATCTCATAGTCTTTTGACCTAATGATTATTTACCTTGACAATTATATTTATAAATGCTATAAGATTTTACAGAATCAGAAATCACTTTATTTATATGAAAAGATTGTCAATTACAATATTACACTCTTGCTATTGAGCATAATCCTAACAAAGATTGCTTCATCCTCTCATGATCGCAGCGAAGCTCAGCCGTCTCGACCTCGACCTTTCCCTGGCTGGAAGTCATCTCTTCCACTAAAGATTGGGCCTGCTTGAGCAATTCCCTGGCTTTCTCGGCTTCAGCTTCGCCTTTTGCAGCCCGGTCGCGGAGGAGGGCTACCTGCTGGCCCATCGCAACATTAAACTTGAAGGCCTACAAAATACAGAACCCGAGTTAGAAACTGAACGAATTAACAAGAATAGCATGAAGGAAATACAATTACCTCAGCTAAAATAGCAGACCCCTTGGTAATAAGGACGTCCACAGGCATGGAAGCCATCTTGGAGTTCCCACAGCCCAGACAAGACACTATGAATTGCTCTAGGACTTTATCCCGCGCTGCCGAGCTCGACTGAGGCCGGGAGCGGCTGGAAGGAACCCTCGTAACACCTTTCCCAGAAACCTCCGAAGCTTTGGTTGTTGGAAGCGCAGCTGAATCCGGAGTTTGAGTCAAGGGGGTAGCAACTTTAGCGACCACAGCCAAAGGGACAGAAGCAGCCGGACCAGCCACTTGGGGAGCTTTACCCAAAGCCCGGAAAGCCCGCGAAGCAAGAGTAGCCATCTTGGACCCAGCTAGAGAGATAGAAGAAGCAAGAGCAGGTTCGACCCCAGTGGAGGGAAGAGAAACTCTACCTTGAGGAGAGCGTGAGACGTGGCGGGTGGCCGGTTCCACGACAGAAACTGTGAATAAGCAGATTAAAAAGAAAAATGTTAGAACCAAGCTGAGTAATAAGGCAAAGCAACTCAGTGACACTTACGAGGAATAGCGTCTGAGATCCGTAAATATTTGTTCACCCTACGAAGATCAAAGGCTTCAGCAGTAGGAAACTTCAGGTTCAAATAATTCCGGGCTAGAATAGCCTTCAAGATGGCTTCGGACTCAGAAGGCAGGGAGTCCTGGTCCCATGAGGGCTTGTCACTAAAAGTCATGGGAACCTCGAATTAATGCCCTCCAATGAAAATCGAGCTCCTCCAGTCATCCCCCGTAAGGATCCATTCTTCTTTCCAAGCGGGGTCCTTCTTCAAAGCACCAGGAATGACGAAGTTGAGTTTGTTCTTGGCCTTGGCATAGAACTGGACTCGAGGAGCGCCAGACAGGCTCCCAATCTGGAAGAGATAGGCCAGCTCCTCTGCACCCAGCTCCCTCGTCACCTTACTCATTTGATACTGTTCCCTCCATAGTACAAGGAAACCAATCAGATGCCTCTAGAAGCCAGGCGTCAACTGGAGGGGAGCGAGCTGGATGGCGTTAAGAGCCCGCCGAAGAGTCGGATAAAGGGGAAGCCTGACCCCGTTCTTGAGAGCGGCCACATGAATCTGAAGCACGCCTTTAGGGGGGTTGAAGAACTCGTAATTTTTTAGAGGCACCAAGATGGATACGCTGTCGGGGATGCCAAACTTTGACCTCAAGCGGTCAATCGAGACCGGGTCAACGATGTAATCTGGGACAACCCGGAAATCATAAGGAGGGAACCTCTCCAAAAGAGGACCAGGAGCCGAGACCCGATGCTCCCCCGCAGCGTCACCGTCCACTTCTTTGTCAGAATCTTCATCGACGATATCCAAAGGATGGTCAGGATGGTTTGAGAACCCAGTCCTAATGGATACATTCCTACTTGACCACCGATGTTGCGAGGTGGGTGGGGAATCGTCTCCGTCAGAACTCTTCCTAGCCCATTTCCCCAGAGTAAGACTGACGACCTCCTCGCCGTCAATTATGGAGTCAACTGAATCGCGACTGGTTTTTGACATAGTAAAAGCCAATAAGGACGAAGAATGAAGAAAAAAGCAAGCTTGGAGGAAAGGCTATGAAAATATTTCTTAGCAAAAAATTTTAGTTCGAGAGATGTGAGGAAGACGAGGAGAAAAATAGATATATATATATATAGGCAGGAAGGCAACAGCACGAGCTACCGAGATACTCGTTTGGTAACGGTAAAAAATCTCAGGGATTACCGTAACGTATCGGATTAACTCAGAAGCAGGCTAATCATCTCACGCCACATCACTTACGTAGTTAAGATGGAGATCTCCCCAAGATTCTGGTAACGGTAAAAAATCTCGGGGACTGCCGTAACGCAATCAGATTAATTCAGAGATAAATTAGTCGGTTCGCATCACTGTCACTCAAATGAGGAGATTTCCCCAATATTCGGTAACAGTAGAAAGAGGAAGATTTCCCAAATAAAGTAAAAATCTGACCCCCAACCCCAAGCTCGACGTATGGTGCTCAAGTTAGAGGGGACTTCTGTTAATAGCCAAAATTGGCTAAGGACCAAAGGAAAATTTTCCACCTCCCAGACCTGGCTCCATACCTGAGAGTTTCCACCAAGAGACCATCCTATCCAGAGCCGAGCTAAGATACCACCCCAGGAACAAGGACGGACTCCTGGAAACATCTGGGATAGAGCCCGGAACGATCAGATCTAGCCCGCATCACCAAAACTAAAAGCTCCCCGAAGTCGAGGTCGCCTCGCAAATGCTCAAGGGACTCACCTATACCTCGCTGACATAGAAGAATGTTCTTAGGAGGCCACACCTAGCTTCGAAAGGTCAGGGGAAGCCGCACCTAGTTCGAAAAGGTCAAGGAAAGCCAGATCTGGCTCCTAGCTGGATGAAGCTTCTCAGATATCGAGGTCGGAACACTGATTGACCTCACTAGTTGATGCACCACACCATGCCATATTCACCGACCTCTATAAAGGATCATGTTGTGAAGATACGAAGATACATTGGATCATATCTGGAAACGTTACCTACATGCAGAACAGGTAATAGAGTCCAAAGAGGAAACAGACTGATCTCCATCAAGATCAAATCGGTTATTAACTAAAAGTCAATGACATTTAAACAAGAAATCCCGCCCGATAAGGAGGAGAGAGAATGAGAAAATCAAGGGGAGAATCAGTTGACTTAACCTACAAGACTATGTATAAAAAGAAAGAAAAACAAAAGAGGAGACTACTATTCGACAGGCATACGACAAATACTCGACCATACCCTAGAGAGTATTGAGAGAAAAATAGAGAAATTTGTATTGGTGTACCATGCACGTTCAATAAAGAAAAGATTCTTGCTTTCTTTTGGGTGATAATTGTATCGTTATTCCTTGTCATTTTGTAAATCATTGCTACACATACGATCAATCTTGGCCAGCACCTACGTGGTAGTGGTCTCAAGGGTATTAATTGAGATTTCTCGTCCCGAGCAAAATTTCCGTTAACAAACTAGTTTTGTGTGGTGAAAATGGTGGGAAAGTGAGGATTTGTGTTGGATTTGTAGGAGATTTACTCTTATTAACGGGAAAATTCGCTCTGGGTAAAAATTCCTATCAACACCCTCAACTCTCTACTCTGGAGGTCACAGCAGGGGTAGGTACTTCATACATTGATTCTAGTAAGGTGAATTAGTAAGGTTGTATGAAAGGTAAGAGACAATCACCCCTCACATCTGGTGCAGTAGACTGGTACCCAGTCTTGGTATCTAGTCCTGGTGCCTGGTCACCTCTCTAGGTGTCTTCCATAGTTCCCCGACTCATTTATAATGTGCAAGGAGAGGTACAGGAGAGCTAGGACCAGCGAGGGTAACCCGCTACCCCAGAGGTCGCAGTAGGGGCAGGTACTTCATACCGTGGTTCAGCTAAGGTGAAAGCGAGATAGGTGCCATGAGAGGAGACTAATCATCCCATCCATCAAGGCTTCGAGGATAGGTAGAAGAGATGGTGCTTGAAGTCCCCTTGCTGGTATGGGAGACTAGTCTTGCTCCCGGTCCCTAGTCCATGATACCTGGTCCAAAATGCCCAGTTCTGGCACCCGGTTGCGGTACCTAGTTTTGGTACCCGGTCTTTTCTCTACGTCTCCTTTATAGTTCCACAACCCAAGTACCAAGGTAGGATCCATAGGATCAATACTCCTCTGTAAGGTAGATATGGTCGAGAAGGATGGGACCACCCGGTAGCGATCATTCACCTCTAGGTCCTTCCAGTACCTGTCCCAGTTCTTCTATCTGGTATAGATGGTTTCTTTTAGGTATATGCTTGAGCATGTAGATAGGTGGATAAGAGAGCTAGGACTAGTAGGGTCGGAACCTAGCTTCCATGCATTCATAATAAGGCAGATATATAGGAGAATGACAATTCATTTGGTAGAGGTGGACTAACCTAGGGGGAAAAAGCATCACAATTGATCATATGCTGAAAAACCCCCAGGCAGTATCCATAGGAAGGAGAAAAGACCCTTCTTTATATTTATATATCACGAGAGGTGCCCTAGAGAGCTTACATAAGTACAAACCTCAACCTGGTAAGTCACAGTTGGAGGGGTACCACTTGGTACCGGTACATTCATAGTGAAAATTGACATATGGTAGTCGATACAATGGTAAGAGATGGCGAACTACTTTTCTGGTGGAAAAATGGGTGAAATTTGTCGTCTCTCTAGTTGACTTTTGGATTCGATCACAAACTGGAGATTGGAGCGAGCGTGGATATAGCTTGGAGATATGGAGATGTTGGATGATGTTCGAGAGAGAGCTTTCTTGGAGAGTGCTTTGTCATATTTATCTCTTCATTTTCTTGCCGCCAACTCCATTGATTCAGTTAATTGGCATTGATGGAGTTGAATATTTTCTCATTAATGGCGTTGTGAATAGTCATTAAACAGTTGATTGATTCCCTTATTAATGGCGTTGTGAATGGCCATTAAAGAGTTGACTGATTCCCTCATTAATGGCGTTGCGAATGACCATTAATGAGTTGACTATCTTCATTAATAGGGTTAATTAATAGGGTTGATTATCTCCATTAATGGCGCTGTGAATGGCCATTAAAAGATTGACTATCTTCATTAATAAGGTTGACTATCCCCATTAATAACCAGAGAGGTCAACTTTCTCTTTTACGTTGCTTAGAGGAGAATTCTGACAATGTATCTTAATGGTGTGGTACACTGATGTACTAGTCTGCTCTTGATATCGTGGCGCTTGTTCTAGAATACTGGTAGCTTTATGGTTCCATTCTTCTATCTTGGCCGACAGGGTACATATTCTGGTTAGATCCTGGACTGATATCGTGGCACTTGGGTACCGGGTAGATGTCTTGGTACCTAGGTACCAGGTAAGAGGCATCATGGTACCTACATATCGGGTAGGAGGTATCAGGTAGGAGGTATCGTGGTACCGTCTTTGCTTGATATCTGGTAATATGTGTGATGTGGTACTGATTCCTTCCTAAATAGTGGTATCGAGCATTCCAGGAATCTGGGAACTGGTTTCGATCTAAATCCCACTAAGTACCAGGTAGATGGAAAATTCTTCTTTGGACCCCTGCCAAAAATGGCTGTTAACAGAAGTCCCCCCTAACTTGAACACCGATATTAAGTTGGGGTTGGAGTTAAGATCTTGTATTGCTTGAAGAATATTTCTCGTTGTTTCTTACTATTAGTCATTACTTGAAACGAGAAAATGTTTCCAGCATATATGGCCTAGGCGAATCAGGGTACCTGGCATTTCTGTTCAAGGGATCCTAGTACTTAGGCGAACACACTGGCGAATCTGGGCATCTGGCACTCCTGTTTTAGGAATCCTTATATTTAGGCGGAAAGATACAGGCGAATCCGAGTACCTGACATTCTGCTCGATTATTTGGGATGAGGCTCTGTTGTCCAATGTAGGTACTCGACATTCCTATTCCAAGAATCTTGGTACTTTGGCGAAGTCACATAAGGGAATCTGGGTGCTTGGCATTCCTGTTAAAGGAATCCTGGTACTTAGACGGTAATACTAGCAAATCACAGTACCTATCCTTCCTATTTCAAGGAACCTAGGTACTTGGGTGAAAATACTGGCGAATCATGGTACTTATCCTTCCTATTGCAAGTAACCTAGGTACTTAGGCGAAAATGATCCTGGTAGGCAACTATGCCATCCAAATCCTTCTTGGTGGAGGGTGGTACCCGGCTATGGCAGCAGGAGGGCCATTTGGCTTGTCCTGGTCTTGAGGAAGCGACGGGTAACCAGGGCCATGACTTCGTAACCTTGGTATGGCAAGCAACTACGCTCTTACAAACCAGACCCTTCTTGGCGGGGGGTAGTCCCCGGCCAAGGTTTGATCCATCAGGCAACTATACTCTTACGTACCAGATCCTTCCTAGCTGGGGTGGTGCCCGGCCAAGGCAGCGGGAATGCCATGTGGCCTTTTTTGGTCTTGAGGCAATCCTCCTGGAGCGATTAATCAGTCCAGGGAATCATGAGTGCTGTGTAGGTCTCCTGGTTTCAAGGCGATCCTCCTGGAAGGATTCATCCTGTCCAGGGCATTATGAGTGTTGTATAGCTCTCCTAGTTTCCAGGCGATCCTTCTAGAGGAATTAATCCTATCCATGGCATCAGGAGTGCTATATAGCTCTCCTAGTTTCAAGGTGATCCTCTTAGAGGGATTACTTCGACCTAGGGCATCAGGAGTGCTGTGTAGGTCTCCTGGTTTCAAGGCGATCCTCCTAGTGGGATTAATCTGGCCCAAGGCATCAGGAATGTTGTATAGCTCTCCTGGTTTCAAGGCGATCCTTCTGAAGGATAATCCGGTCCAGGGCATCAGGAGTGCTATATAGCTCTCCTGGATTCAAGGGGATCCTTCTGGAGGGATTAATCTGGTCCAGGGCATGAGGAATGTTGTATAGCTCTCCTGGTTTCAAGGCAATCCTCCTGGAGGGATTAATCCGGTCCAGGGCATCAAGTGTGATGTATACCTCTCCTCGTTTCAAGGCGATCCTCCTAGAGGGATTAATCTGGCCCAGGGCATCAAGAGTGTTGTATAGCTCTCCTTGTTTCAAGGCGATGGTCCTGGTGGGCAACTATGCCATCCAGGTCCTTTCTTAGAGAGGGGTGGGTCCTGTCCAAGGCATCAGGAAATCCATGTGGCTTTCCTGGTCTCGATCATAGGCTAAAGGCGATCATATGAGAACTACCAAGGTGATCATAAGAGAACTACCAAGGCGATCATACTCAAGGCGATGCTGGTCAACGCTCACCCCGCAGGCTTCATTGGTTAGACCTTCTGAGGTGATCCGTGTTCCAGGTATAAATAATAGAGCGACCTTCAGCAAATGAGCTTTTATTGTGGACAGGTCACTAGGAAAACTCTTCTCATATTGAGGTCACCACCTCTCCCACAAGAGTACTATGGTGAATGGTGAGCTTCTAGCCCCTAAGTGATGTAGCTGGTTTAGGGGTCTGCTTGGAGTAGTTGGGAGTCTTCAACAATCACAATGGGGCTCGAGACTCAACTTGAACGAACCGGGATCTCGGTAATATAATAAGTGAGAAATAACAGGTCATGCAGTGCTGCTGCTGCTCCAAAGGCTTACTTAGGCATGCAGGAGGCCTCATCAAATGTGGGAAGCCTCGAGGCTCTCCTCGAACGGATCTGGACTTCGGTGGCTTGAACATGCATTTTGCCGTAGTATGCAATATTCAAACAAATTTATAAAATCCCAAGATGTACTCAAACAAGTATAAAACTAGTATATGGCAAGTATGGGTATCGTTCCATAGAGATCGAACGATAGTTATGATTAAACTAATGCTTAAGTGAAAATGCAAGAAAAGTAAATTGATTTGGTTTTAAAGAGAAATAAAATTAAGATGCAAGCTAAGCTAAAACTAACTAAAATGTACTATTCTAAAATGGTATGGATATATGGTATGTGGATTAAGGAATTGATGAATTCAACTAGCAAACAATAGGTAAAGAATGAACTCACATTAATGGTCATTAACTAATGCAACAACCCTAGGATGTATAGGAGTGGTTATTTACCACTTGTGAGTGCCCAAACCATCATGTATAGCATTGGCCACCCACAAATGGTTATACAATGAGAGAACATCTATCACATAAGGGACAAATCTCTTTGTTAAAATCACCAACCTATCATGTATAGTGTTGATGCATAATCTATCACATGAAAAAAATCCTAGGATGTATAGTCTTGATTACCCATGAAAGATTAGAATTACGTGATATTAATAAGTCTGAATCTCACTTGGGTCATGTACCCTTGTTCAATCCTCCTATTCAATTGAGCTTAGGGAACCAAGCATCATGTATACTCAATTCTCTACACATATAATTTCTCAAACAACTCATGAAGAAAGTCATGTGCAATCAAATACAAATTTCTTTTGAAATCAAGTTAAACATTGAAGAGAACAAATTAGATAGATTTTAATAAAAGATATTGAGTTCATGACAAATACCCATATTTACATGTGAATCACATCAATCCCTTAATCCGATTTAGCTACTCATAACAAATGGAATACAAGAATAAAAAGGAGGGAAATAGAAAAGACCCATGTAGAACCTTCTTTCTTCAAGCTCCAATCCCCCCCTCTCATGTCTTTATGAGTAGCAATTGATGAAGATGATGATTGGTTTTTGGTAAAGTATTGAGAGAGAAATGTTTTTGAGATTTGGAGAGAGAAATAATGAATGGAATGGGTTTATGGTGGTTGGTCCCCCATTTGAAAAATTAGATATGAAACTATTTATACTTCCTTCAAAAATTAGGCCAAAATGATGATGTGGCGAGCTGATAATCCCGTATAGCACGGGTATAGCCGAGTAAGGTACCCGTGTATTTACCCATGCAATCTTCATTTCCTTCCTGAATTATGCAATGTACACGGGTTAGTGCACAGGTAGGTGACTCGTGCATTACCTGTGTTTTTGATCTTCGCCTAAGGCTTTGCTCTCTGGTCTGGTGGATTGCACGGGTGTTACCCATGCAGTTACCCGTGCACTTAGATCTTTCCAAATTCTATCTTGCGGTGCACAGGTGTTCTACTTGTGCACTATTGCCTTCTTCATCTCTTTTGTGCACCAATTACTCCCTTTTCCCCTCTTTATGCCTTTTTACCTAATGCCTGAAATAATGACCAAAAGAGCCATAAATACACACAAAAACGCTTCAACCTAAGTTCTCACATAGGCTCTCTCTTATTTTTCCTCTCAGAACCTAGGTTCACACTCATGCAATATGTATGCAAAAGAGTTTATGTAATGGAATCAAAGTTGTTGCATACATTTCATACAAGATAAATGCTTTTTTTAGTGAAACAGCCTCATGAAAGAACCAAGTGCCATGAATGTGGAAAGAGCATGTATCGACAAGTATTCCCAAGTTAGATTTCCCCTAAGATCAACTAGGTCTTTTCCATTTGGTTGTAATGGGGTGAAGGTGATTGGTGATTAGGAAGAATGGGAATTTATGCACAATGCACTAATCAACCAAGTTAAGGCAATACATTCTACTTCTAAACATTTCATTTCTCATGCAACACCACTTCTAAACACAAATATAAAATAAGGCGTCCAGGCATTCATAAAATTTCAAGTGCAATTTCTGACTACTCTTGTTACCCCTTTGAGTAGTGTTTTCAATTTAAATAAGGCAATTGAAGCATATTTCTTTTCTTTCTTTCTTTTTGCTTATATTTTCATTTTATTTTCTTTTCGTTTGATTGTTTCTTTGTTTTATTTTCTTACCTTTGACTTTTGCACATATTTTAACAACTCAACACTTGTTTGCCTCGGTACACGCCATTTGACAATTTAGAGCACATTTTACATTCATTCATAAGCCTTAACAAGATCAATTAAGTGAAGGTTGGCTTAGTGTTTGGGTTGCTTGGGTAATTGATAATATGAGTGTAGAAAGAACAAGTCTAAATGTGTTTGGCTTCAAAATTGGCTTGGGAGCACACACATTAAGGATGGGAAGTATTAGCATTTTAAGTGGCTAAAACACGCATTGCCTAATATTACCTCAAAGAATCCATCTACTAAGGGAATAAAAGTCTCAGTCAAGCAGTCCACACTTTAATGATGCATGTTCTATGACACATGATGATTTTTGTGTAATGAGACTATGCATGGTGTTTGAAACGTGTTTAAAGATTTGAAAAAAAATATTTTCCCTCGAATTGCGCACTTTTGGCTTGTGTTTGTGAAACTCACAAGGGTTGTCTCTACTATTAGAACAAGGCGCTTGAGCACCGAGTCCCCTCAACTTAGACACCAAAAGATGGGACTAACCCATGTAATGCAAGTGAGACCCCTAAAATGACTAAGAGCTATGAACAAGCACACAAAGTATACACAAATTCGCCACCAACACTTTGCTCAAGATTATCTCACCAAGCTAATTAAAGCTCAAAAATTTTGGCTAGGCAGCAAATTTTAAAAATTGACACGAAAAATGACTTAAAAACAAAAGTCGACTCGAACACGGCGTCTACACCCCCAAACCAAAACCCAACATTGTCCTCAATGTTGAAGACAAGAGAGCGTGGCCTAGCGGAGCGCACCTAACTCGACTCAAAACACAAACACCTAGGCACTAATCATGCACAATCAATGCCCAACAAAAAAAAGACTCAAAAATGGCTCATAATAAAATAAGGCATTCATGCAATTCTGACATTAACGCACAATTCAACACCAAACAATTCTTTTAACAAAAATGACGGAGTGGGGGCATGATGACCCCCAAACCGAGTATCACTATATGCACAAGACGTATTCAAAATGTGAGTAATCAAAAACAACCCCCAAACTGAGTAGGGCTATATATTAACAATATGAACCTGTACACTCATATATGTATCCACAAGAGCCTTCGACTCACTCATATCAAAAATGCATAACTCAATAAATGTAAAATTTAGAAATCCAAAATTTCATTCATTCATAACTATACACACATGTCTATAAACATAGATAAATCGAAATAAAGTGCACGAGTTTGAGATGAAAAGATTAGACCGAGGAGGTTGTTTTCTTGTTGCCTCAAATTGGGTAATTTCTCGCCTGTTTTATGAGCACTCTTGGCTTGCTCGTCCTTCCAAGACTTGCAAGTGGCCAGTGTGTTGAATCCAAGAGATAAAGCTAGGGTGGGGAGGTATCGAGGTGCTTCTTGTCGGGTGCAGGATACGTCACCCATCAGACCAGTCAATGTTGCATGTGCTACTAATGATGGTGCCTCAGCTCCTTCTACTTCTCCCATTATGGCAACTGGTCAATCTAAACTGGTCAATCTAAACCGGTCGAGAAAAGTTCTTACCCTACTATGGTGAGGCGGGTGGTACCTCGGGATAAGGCGCGATTGAGGTCGAAGGACAATAGCCAGGATAAAGTTTTGGCACCCTTCGTTGCCTCCTGCCCAAGTGGGAGCTTGGGTGTCATGACGGCCATGCCTACCGAGCTACTAATTAGAAGGGAATCTGCTCTTCTGGCTGATGTAAGTTGTCTCGTTTTAGTCTTCTATCCCGATTAACCATGGGAGATATCTTGACTAGTACTTTGTTCTTGTCAGGCTTTTAAGTTTAACGTGGCCATGAGCCAGCAGGCCGGCTCCCTCTTGGAGCAAGTTAGAGGTGCTACTGCCGAGCTGGAGAAGTCTAAGGAATAGCTCGCGAAGGCTGTTAGAGGCGTGGAAGCTTTGAACCAATCTCTGGATAATGCTAAGAAGGAGGCGGATGAGGTGGAGGTTGACAGTGAGAGGATGCATCATGCTTTGGATATTGAGAGGCTCAGGTCCCTTCGTTGCAAGGAGGAGAGGGATGTTGCTACGGGATGAGTAACGGAGCTGGAGAAAGATGTTCAATCCCTTCGTGGTAGCGTGGCCGACCTGGATGCTCAAGTAGACACCGCCTTCGGGGATGGTTACTTTTTTGCTGGCTACCAAGTGGCTCTAGCTCTCCCTCCTCCATTTGATCTGAGTGCCATCGCTAGATGGGACCAGGAGGAGATTTTGGCAAAGGCCTGCTGAATTGGGGGGAGCAGCGCCTTCTGATATGGCTGGACCCTCCCAGGTTACTGGAGCCAATGGAGTGGTAGAAGGTACAGACAAGATTTCTATCTCCCTTCTTCCACCAAGCAATGCTGGAGTAGCTCTCAGTTTGAAGGCTCCTGAGGCTGGTAGGGTTCAGGCTGAGGGAGGGGTTCATGCCCCTTCTGCTCCTCCATCGGAGTCCGCTAAGGAGGTAGGGGATCAGCCTGCTATTGATGATGGAGAATCTGCCCTGCCTATCTCATCTTCTGAACCTGCCCGGGTAGAAGAAGGTCAGGCTGCTTTGATCAAGGAAGTTGTAGGAGATTCTGACCAAGCAGTAGTAGGAGAACTTCAAGGCGATCTATCCCAGGTGGAGCTTCTGGTTACGGGGGGTACGTAAGAAGCAGGCAGGGTTCTGTCTGGTGCTGAAGGGGGAGAAACTTTAACTGGCAGAAATAGAGAGAAGACGGCCAATCAGGAGCAGGAAGATGCATGATCCAGCTTGATCTCCTACCAGTAGTACCTAGTCAATTTTATCTTCTTGAAGCCCGTGATCGGGGGCTGGGCTCCCCAGTTTTAGTAATGAGAACTTTTTATTTTTCCTTAACTTCATGCATGTGTAGTTTTTTTCACTCTAGGTTAAAACTCGCCTTAATCTGAAGTAGGGTCTTCGATGTAATTTCGATTCCATAAACGCTTACTTTTGGAGGAATCTTGGTGCCTAGGTGGAGGTTCGGTGACCCACCTTCTATTGCACCCGATTTAGTGTAGTTGATATCGTGATTGGTTCGAGAGGGGTACCAAAACATCAAACAGATATAGATCATGGTCCATGTTTTTTATGAATTCCCGCGTAGGAATTATTGGTTTGAATTCTGTATTCAACTGCTCTTCCAGGTGTCAGTCCAGGACAGGTTCGATTGTCTCAAGCATTAAGCTTCGAGGGGGGGGCACACTTTGAGAAGCTACCATTTCCCATATATCGAATGTTATGTCCATAAATGACCTTATCCTCTCACTCTCGATACTCGATCTCTCCTTCTATAAATACCCCTAATCTGTTAGACGGATCTTCAGACAATCTCCTTTCCCTTTTAGTAGGCAACCCCCAATAGGTTGACCAATGATCGTAGTATCAACTAACACTGTGTGAGGATGAGGAGATGTCAGCTCTGTGACTGGCGGGATGCTTGGTATTGTGGAAGGAGATGTGCTCACTGGACTTAACTACCAAAGAAACATGAATGGTAGCGATTCCCAGGATCATGATGAATGGAGGGCTCTGGTGCTGCAGCCTTGCCAATGGTGTAGACATTACCCGGGTAAGTTGCAGCTTCATTCCTCGTTGCATCTTAGACGTGGGGGGGGGGGGGGGGGGGGGGGGGGGGGGGGGGGTGGGGTCTCAGAACTGTCCTTATGCCCCCCTTATTTGTACTGACCCTTACACAGCCTATGTTCCTACCTCCGGGGTTCGTGGCTGCAGCGTCAACATAAGTTCTGATTAAGATCGATGTTGCTAGGTAGGCAGATCAAGAAAGTATGCGAGAAGTTAAAGAGGAGGCTGGCATTTCTAGACTTCCAGTTTATTTTCTTGTCACTTTCTCTCTTGTATTTTATATGTAGCTTAAAATAAGGGCTGGGTTCCCTGATTTGATCAATGAAAAAAAAAACCAATTTCCATCCAAATTTGTTGGTCGAATTCAGTCGCACGCTTCTGGTTGTAGCATAAATTCGAACAATAGTCCCCAGTATAAAGTTGACTTAATCAATACTTGGTAATGCAAGGACCCTGATGAGAGTAAAGTAGAGAAACAGCAGGTGACCGGTACCATGGTACCTTGCACTATAGTTCTAAGAATCTTGGTTCCTTAATGATGATGAATGTTCCGGCGAATCATCTTGCAATCTAGGTACCTAACATTCCTATTTTAGGAATCTTGGTACTATGGCGAATATTATGGCAAATATGGGTACCTCGCATTCCTGTTTGCAGGGATCTTGGTACTTTGACGAATAATCTGGTACCTAGCCTTCCTGTTTCAAGGAACCTATGTCTCTAGGCAGATATTCTGGCAAAACAGGGCATCTTGCATTCCCGTTTGGAGTTTTGGTGCCTTCGCGAATAAATTTGGCGAATCGGGGTACCTCACATTCCTGCTCTGGAATTATTGGTACCGTGGCGAACGTGTTGGCAGCAAGATCCTAGTAGGCGACTAAGGCCATGTTACGACCAGGTCTTTCTCTTAGTGGGGGGTAGTACCTGGCCAAGGCCTTTATCTAGCAGGCGACTACGTCCTTGCTAACCAGACTCCTCCTGGCGGGGGGTGGCACCCAACTAAGGCAGCAGGAAGGCCATATGGTCCTTTCTGGTCTTAAGGCAATTATTGGCGAAAATAAGGCAGTCATACTGGTAACAAGATCCTGGTAGGCAACTAAGGCCACTTTAGCACCAAGTCTTTCTTAGCAGGGGGTGGTACCCAGCTAAGGCCTTGATCTGGCGGGAAACTACACACTTACTATCCAGACCCTTCTCAGCGGGGGGTTATGCCCGGCCGAGGTTTGATCCTTAAGGCAGCTATACTCTTACATACTGGATCCTTCCTAGAGGGGGGTGGTGCCCGGCCAGGGCATCAGAAATGCCATGCTGCTTATCCTGGTCTTGAGGAAATCCTCCTAGAGGGATTTATTCTATCCAGGGCATCAGGAGGGCCATCTGGCTTCCCTAGTCTTTAAGGTGACAATGACGGATATAATTGGTGACACACAGTAGATAGGTGTAGATAATCGTAGAAAAAGTAGATGGAGAAAGAAAACCTTCTTTATTGTTGATCAAAAAAGAGAATACAAGTACTTACGATTACTAACATCTTTTAGTGTTTGTTACGTGACAGTTTTGGCTTACTTTTACTGCACGGCTTATGGGTAGAACCTCTTGAGATGATCAACATTCCAAGTGTGGTCTACAGGATGCCCATTCATGTCATCCAGCTTGTATGCCCCACCTTGGATCACCATTCTGATTAAGTAGGGACCTTCCCAATTAGGTGACAGTACCCTGTCTGACCTCTTCCGGGTATTCTGAGTAACCTTCCTGAGAACCAAGTCCCTTTCTTTGAAGCTCCGGGCTCTTACTCTCCTGTTGAAGTAACGGGTGATCTGGCTCTAGTAAACTGCTACCCTTTCTGCAACCCTGTCCTGTTTTTCCTCTAGGAGGTCCGGGTTGGTTCTCAACTTGTCTTCATTTTCATCGGGGTCGAAATGTTGAACCCAGAAAGAAGTGAGCTTATGCTCTATCGAAAGGATAGCTTCTACCCCGAAAGATAGCGAGTAGGGGGTTTCTCCAGTAGCGGTTCTTTTAGTGGTACAGTAAGCCCATAGCACATCCGGGAGCTCATTAGCCCATCTTCCTTTTTTCTGTTGAAGTTTCTTCTTCAGGAGCCTCTTGATAGTGTTATTTGTGACTTCTACCAGGCCATTAGTCTGAGGGTGTGCTACTGATGCGAAGCAAAGTTCAATCCCCAGACTCTCACAGAATTCCCTGAACTTGGCATTATCAAACTGTTTACCCAGATCGGTGATGATGACCATCGGGGTACCAAACCGGCACACCACATTCTTCTTGATGAATTCTGTTGTATTTGCTTCAGTGATTCTGGAGAGGGGTTCTGCTTCCACCCACCTGGTGAAGTAATCAATAGCTACGATCGCGTGCTTCTACTGACCTGGCGCTGTTGGTAAAGGCCCAATTAGATCTACTCCCCAGAAGGCAAACGAATATGGCGAGCTGATGGTAGATAATCGTTATGGAGGTAGGTGATAGAGGTAGGCCATTTTCTGACATGGTTCATAAGACCGTACGAACTGCCTTGCATCATGGTGCAAGGTTGGCAAAAAATATCCCATGCGTAGCACCTGGTAAGCCAGTGCTTCTCCCCCGGCATGACTTCCACAATCTCCTGAATGTACTTCTCTCAATTCCTAGTCTGCATCGTCGAGATGTAGGCATCTAAGCAAGGGGAGTGATCTACCTCTTCGGTAAAGGTGCCCTTCTACCAAACAGTATCAGACCAAGGTTCTCTTGATTTTGCAAGCTTGATTAGGGGTTTTAGGGAGCTTCCCTGACTGAAGATAATCCGTGATGGGATCCCTGCCATCAGCTATGCTGGACGTAGTGATTATCTGGAGTGATACTCCTTTCAGCAATGCTTGTCCTCCACTGGCAGCTATCTTAGCTAGGACATCGGCTCGATGATTCTGATGCCTAGGTATCTGTTCGATCCTGAAACCTTTGAAACGGGGCAACAGTTCCTGGACTTTTCCAAGGTAGGTTGTCATGTTGTCTTCTCTGGCCTGGTATAGACCGGTTATTTGATTTACTACCAGTTGCGAGTCACATTTGACAGGGAGGTAATCAGCCCCTAGCTCAACTGCGATTCTCATTCCTGCTAATAAGGCTTCATATTCAGCTTCGTTGTTGGTGGTATTGAACTCGAATCTGAAACAGTGACAGCACTTGACCTTTTCGGGGTCGGTTAGAATGATCCTACCTCCGCTTCCAGCTTGATTGGATGCCCCATTGGTATATAAAATCCGGACTTGATTGATAGGCCAATCTACAGGCTATTGCTCATTCTGAAGAGCTTGATTCAGGGCCGGGGTAGCATCTTGATCAGAAGTTGCACTGATTTCTACCACGAAGTCCACCAAAGCTTGGGCTTTGATGGTTGTCCTGGCTTTGTACTTGATGTTGAATTGGGTGAGCTCAATGGCCCACAACACAAGTCTTCCTGATACGTCCGGCCTTTGGAGAAATTGATGCAGAGGTTGATCAGTGACTACCACGACTGTATGGGCAAGGAAATAGGGACAGAGCTTTCTGGAAGCAACCACCAAGGCAAATGTGAGCTTTTCTAGGAGGATGTTGTTCCTTTCTAATTTGGTTAGGGCGGGGCTCACATAGCAGATAGGGCACTGGACCCCATCTCCGTATTCTTTTACTAATGCTCCGCTGATAGCGGTTTCAGATATTGCCAGGTATAATTACAGTTCTTCTCCTAGTACCGGGCTAGCTAGCAGGGGTGGGCTAGCGAGGTACTTCTTCAGCAATTGGAAAGCTAGCTCATTATCCCGGTCCCACTTCATGTTCTTCCCCTGTTTGATTTTCTTGAAGAAGGGGATACACTTGTAAGTAGATTGTGATATGAAGCGGTTCAGGGCTGCAATTCTTGCATTTGTCTAAGTGAGGTAGGGGACTCAAGATCTAGGATGGCTTTGATCTTCTCGGGATTAGCTTCGATCCCCCTCTCATGGACCATGAATCCAAGAAATTTCCCGGCTGTAACTCCAAAGGCGTACTTATCAGGATTCAATCGCATCTGATTTTCTCTGATTATCTGGAACGTCTGACGGAGATGGTCCTGGTGATGTTCAGCTACCTGGGACTTCCTGTTCATATCATCAATGTGTACCTACATCAAGTTTCCTATCAGTCCCTTGAACAATCGGTTGACCAGGCGCTGGTAGGTAGCCCCAGTGTTTTTGAGCCCGAAGAGCATGACCCTATAGTAGTACAGGCCATGTCCGGTTATGAAACTGGTTTTATCCTAGTCAGCTGGGTGCATCATTATCTGGTTGTATTCTGAGAAGGTGTTCATAAAACTCAAGAGCTTGTTACCTGCGGTTGAATCTACCAGTTGGTCGATTTTCGGTAGCGGGAAGCTGTCTTTTGGGCAGGTGCGGTTGAGATCCGTATAATCAACGCACATGCTCCACTTCCCGTGTACTTTGGTTACCATAACTACGTTGGTGATCCACTAGGGGTACCGAGACTCCCTGATGAATTCTGCCTTTAGTAGTTTGTTTACCTCCTCTTGCACTACAACATTTCTTGCCTGGTTGAAATGTCTTCTCTTTTGTTTGACTGGCTTAAAGGTGGGATCTACCGCTAACTTGTGAGCTGCTAAAGCAACAGGTATCCCTGGTATCTACTTATGGCTCTATGCGAAGATGTCATTGTATTCTCGTAGGAGCCCTATCAGATCTTCATTTACCTTAGCCTTCAATGTTGAACATATCCTGACTACCTTGGACGGATCGTCCTCCCTGATAGGTATCTCTTCTAATTCCTCTACAGGATGGCCGCTGGCCCATCCCTTTTCTTCCTCCTCCCTGATCTCTATATCAGTGAGCTCTAACGTGGATATTTCCTTGACTGATTTTGCTTCATCTTCAAAATCTTCCTCTGAGGACTGGTGATCTTGATTAATGGTTATTTGCACACATTGCTTGGCCAACGCCGCTGGGTTGGTTGACACTGCATAGCACTTGTGAGCAGCTTGCTGATCCCCCTACACTTCGCCCACCTTGTCTCCTACTGGGAATTTCAGGACGTTATAGTATATTGACAGGACCCCTTTGAGGGCAGACAAGTAGGGCCTTCCCAATATATTGTTGTAGGCGGACGGGGTGTCTACCATAACGAAGTCTATCATTAGGTTCTACTGGAGTGGCACTGTTCCGACTATTACTGGTAGGATCATAAACCCGGTGGGAATCATCTAATCTCCTGTGAACCCGTACAATGGGGTGGTGCAGCTGTTGTAACAAGGTCTCTTTAGGTTGAATTGTTCCAAAGCACTCTTGAAGAGAATATCAACGCTGCTACCTGTGTCAATCAAAACACGGTGGACCAAGTTGTTGGCTATTTGAACAGTGATGACCATGGGATCATCATGAGGCTGGACGGTGTTAAATACGTCCTCCTCTATAAAGATGATCTGTGCAGTAGGAGGAGACAGAGGTGATCCTCTAGTAACCTTGAAAACATTCTCGCCCGCTTCTACTCTGGGAACTTTCCTAGTGTGGTTCTTTCCAGCATTGTTGGAGGTTTCTGCCAAGGTGGGACCTCCACTGATGGTATTGACAATGTGGATCTGCTCCATCAGATCCTTCCATTTTGCTTTCCTTCCTTCTTCATATGCTTTAATATCGGCCTACACCTCCTTCCCGGTGCATATGTTGTCGCGTACTTGTTGGAGGAATTTCTCCAAGAAACCTCCCCTAACCAGGCCTTCAATCTGGTTCCGTAGGCAATAGCATTCCGAGGTATTATGACCTACATCCTCGTGAAAGTCACAATACTTGTAGCGGTTCCGTTGATCGACTGGTGCCTTTATTGAACTCAGCTTTCTGAGTAGTCCTTTGTCACGGATGGCGAGGTAAATAGTTTCGCGAGGAAGCATTCAAAGGGGTGTAGTGGGAGTACCCCATTTCCTCTCTATCTACCCGCTCTACCTCCTTGGGTGGAGGTGTAGCTCTGGGTGGATTCTGCCTCACCGGGTATGGGTTCCGTGGAGGCTGATAGGGTGGCGATCGATATGTAGATTTGTTGGGAGGTCTGTTCTGATTTTTCTGAACGGGTGCAGGTTTGGGCGCCTGCTTCTTTTGGCGCTTGGCAGTTCTCATATCATCATGCTCCATCTTAACTCGAAGCTGTTTATCTACCTCAACTTGTTCCAGAGCTCTATCGTAGGCCTCCTAGTAGGTCTTCGGGGGATGCTTGGCGAAAGATCTGAACAGTTTGCCTGCCCAAAGATTCGTTCTGAAATTGGCAAAGGTTTCCTTCTCCGCGAAGACTCCCATCTGAATCACTTCTTTGTGGAATCTCTTCACGTAGGCTCTGAGCGATTCACCCTGATCCTGGATCACATATTGAAGGTGAATAGGATCTTTGGGGCGAGGTTTGATGCCCCGAAACTGGGCACAAAAGTCAGTCGTCAGTTTGGTGAATGAATTAACACTTCCCACCGGTAACTTCCTGAACCATGTCTTGGCATAGTCCGTTAGCGTGGTTGGGAGCATTCTGCACATAGCGGCCCTAGTAGCATTCTGGTCCTCCATTTGGTGGACAAAGCTTCCTAGGTGGCTCAGGGGGTCTTCGGTCCCAGAATATTTTTCGGTTGGCATCTTAAATTTGGGAGGTAGTTCTGCCTCCTTGATTCTCCTAAAGAAGGGAGCATTCATCTCTCCCAAGGGGTCTTTCCAGTTTTCCCAAGGTTTGCCCTTCTTCAACTCCTGGATTTCTTTCGCCATCCTGGTAACCTGGTCCCGGATACGTTTATTTCCATCCTTCCCAGATTCCACCTCAGAATCTCTGTCATCAGGCCCCTCCGACGTCGCAGAAGCTTCATCTTGATTTTCTCCTTGGGGGGGGGGGGGGGGTCTTCTCTCGCGCCCCTGTTGCTACCTTCTGCCACTGAGCGAGGGCGTCCCCTGGTCATTTCCTGGTGAGGCTGTCTAGAATAGGGTACTGGTTCGGCCAGGTGGTGGCGCTCTCTAGGTGAGAGATCGATGATGAGAAGGTTTTTACCGTCAGAAAACCGTCCGTCAAAACAATTTATAAAACCTATGCGATGCATTCACAAGTATAAATACAAGCAAAGCGGCAAGCACGGGTGTCGTCCACTGAGATCGGGGTAGCGGTGATAAGATTAGGATTAATATAACTAGTATGCATAAAAGTAAATGATGGTGAATGGAAATACAATATAAACTAAACTATGAAAGCAAATGAAATAGGATGATAATGGAGTGAAGAATGAATGATGATGGAACTACGGAGTTGATGTACTCGTAAGTGAATATTGGGGCAATTGCAACAGACTCTCAATTAAGCACGTTTTGACAAATGTAACCAACATAGGGTGTATAGTGTTGGTATATATCTCTAGCAAGAGGTCAACCTAGGATGTATAGTGAAAACCTCTTACTAGCGATTAATCCCTCTTAAGCAACTAACAGTGGCTAGTTACTCAATTGGGACTTGTTCCATGAATGCTCATCTATCTAGCTATGGCTCAACCTATTACTAATGTAGCCAGCCTAGGATGTATAGTGATGGCTTCCAATTCCCTCACAAGTGGCCGACCTAGGATGTATAGTGAAGGCCACCCGTTTGGGATTGGATGAGGCTCGAGGTTATCAACCAAATTTTACTCGAAGGTTAGTTCTCGTAAAATCACTAAAGTAGCCAACCTAGGGTGTATAGTGGATGCTTCTAATTCTCTCACAAGTGGCTAACCTAGGATGTATAGTGAAAGCCACTAATTCGAGATTAGATTAAGAGCGTGGTTATAGAGCCGGATTTCCGAAAATCCTTCCATTCAATGGAGCATTAGACAACCTAATTGCCTACTCAAGTAATCCAAATCAACATGCAAAGAGGGTGTATCCAAGCAAGTCAATAATGGCAATCAATACAAGTAATGGAATGAAATATAGAGATAGAATAAATATAACACATAGAGTTTATTTACAAAGCCCAAAATATCCATCAAACAAATAACATCAACCCCATAGTGGGGTATTTTAGCTACTCATGTTCTATTACAAACTAATAACTAAGAAATAGAATAGAGATAACCCTTGAAGATTGATCTCCTTCCTTGAAGCTTGAATCCAAGTCTCCTAGTTGCCTTTGATTGAGTAGAGATGGTTTGGATGAGAGGGAGATGTGTTACTAGCTAAAGATACAAGTGTTGGGAGGTATGGTGGTCTCTTGGTTCGTTCCCATCCTTTTCTATTTATAGAGGATGGAAAAATAGGTCACTTAAGCTTGAAATCAGAAGCTATCGCGCGCAGAGTGCGGGTGGAGTGCGGGTGAATTACCCGCACTGTACCCGCACTGCAAAGGTTTTCTTCATCTTCAGTTCTCTGATCTGGGCAACAGTACGGGTGGAGTGCGGTTGGATTACCCGCACTTTACCCGCACTTTACCCGCACTTTAGTGTCAGTTGGAGCTGTTTTGAGCAATAGTGTGGGTGGAGTGCGGGTGGAGTGCGGGTGAGTGTGGGTTGAGTGCGGGTGAATGACCCGCACTTTAATGAATTAAACTCTGTCTTGAACCGCACTTGACCCGCACTTGACCCGCACTTTATCTGTCAGGTACGAATCAGCTCCTCTGTCTTGAGCAATAGTGCGGGTGGAGTGCGGTTGGATGACCCGCACTTTACCCGCACTTTATATTTCCTTCATGCTTCAGGTCACGGCTGTGGGAAGGAGTGCGGTTGGAGTGCGGTTGCAATCTGCACTTGACCCGCACTTTTGAGCTGCTTATGATCCTTGTCTTCCCTTTTGCCCCTTTTTCTGCCGGAACCACTGCAATTAACTTCTAACACCAGAATTATATCTATTGCCTGCAATTAACGCTAATGAGCCTATTAGACATAAAAGACATAATATATATAGAAAATACACACGAGAACGAGACAAAAGAATAGGAATGAGGGCCGAAATATACAACAATTTAGGCACGATCAAACACCCCCAAACCAAACCTTTGCTCGTCCTCGAGCAAACATAATCTAAAACAAAATAAGACAAACTAAAAATGACTCAAACTAAAGACTCCCTAGACAAAAGAAAAACTTGCTGCAGAACCAAATAGCATAGAGATACGCAAAAGCAATATGGGAGTGAGGAATGAGCATATGCAAAATGTTCTAAACAACTCCAAGGCACCTCAAGGGAAACTGGCACAACACGAATCCCACACTTAAAATGCCCGCGCCTCAGAAACTACTCACTCTCACACCTCGAGCATAATTCGCTTCAACACTAAGTTCTCACATGGATTTTTTCTTATCTTTCCTCTCAGAACCTAGGTTTACACTCATGCAACATGTATGCCAATGAATTTATGTAACTGAATCAACTTAGTTGCATACATTTAGTGTAGAATAAACGCTGTTTTTAGTGAGTGAGTCTCATGAAAGAATCACTTGTCATGAACGTGGAAAGAGCATTCATTAACTAATATTCCCAATCTAGACATCCCCTAAGATCAACTAGGTCTTTTCCTTTTGGTTGTAACGTGGCCACGGTGAATGGTGATTAGAAGAATGAGAAATTTAGGCACAAGCACTAATCAACCAAGTTAAGGCAATATATTCTACACTTAAGCATTTAATTTCTCGTGCAACTCCACTTCCAAATACAATATGGCGTCCAGGCATACAATTAGACTCTACGTGCAATCTTTAACTACTCATGTTACCTTTGTGTAGCATTTACAATTTACACAAGGCATTTGAAGCATATTTTTCTTTTGTTGTTTGCTTCTTTTCTTTTCTTTTCCTTTCATGCCTTTTTACTATGCACATTTTCACAACTCATTACTCTTGCCTAGGTACATGCCATTTATCAAATTAAAGCACAACTTTACATTCCTAAGCCTCAACAAGATCAATTAAGAGAGGGTTGGCTAAGTGTTTAGGTTGCTTGGGTTATGGATAACGTGGGTGTAGAAAGGAAAAGTCTATATGTGTTTGGCTTCAAAATTGGCTTGGGAGCACACATATTACGAGAATGGGAAGTATTTAGGCTTTCTTTTTGAGTGGCTAAAACACACATTGCCTAATATCACTTCAAAGGATCAATCTACCAAGGGAATAAAAGTTTCTGTCAAGCAATCCACATATATGATGCATGTTCAATGACAAATGATGATTTTTGATGTAGTGAGACTATGCATGGTGTTTGAATAGTGTTTACAGCTTTGAAAAACATTTTCCCTCAAATATACACGCTTTTGGCTTGTGTTTGTGATCTCACAAGGGAAATCTCCACTATTAGAACAAGGCGCTTGAGCACCGAGTTCCTTAAACTTGGACACTCGAAGATGAGACTAGCCCATGAAGTGCAAGTGAGACCCCTAAAGTGGCTAAGAGTTACTGAATAAGCACACAAAGCATACACACATTCACCACAAACACTATGCTCCAGGTATCTCACCAATCTAAATAAGCTTAAATTCTGGCTAAGCAGCAACTTTTTCGAAAATAAGACACAAAAATGACTCAAGACACAAAAGACGACTCAAAAAGGCGTCTACACCCCCAAACCAAAACCCAACATTGTCCTCAATGTTGAAGACAAGAGAATTTGGCCTAGCGACATGCACCTAACATGACTCAAACAAACCTAGGCACTAATCAAACACAATCAATGCCCCAACAAAATAAAAATGACTCAAACAAGGCTCACAAATAAAGGCAATTCATGCAATATATCATTGAAGAACAAGTCAAGCTTAACCTCATGCATTTTATCAAAATTGACGGAATGGGGCATGACCAACCCCCAAACCGAATTAAACAATATAAAGCACATGCATTCATACTTGCACAAGAGCCTCCGGCTCTTTCATCCACAATATAATCAATAAATTCAATGTGCAAATATCCACAAAATATAACATTCTAACCAAACTATCCCAACATCACAATTTATTGAATTTAAACAACACAAAACATAAAACTAACTACATGCATCAAAATCATTCAATGGGATGCATTCATGGAGAGGCTAGGGTCCTCTAAGGGTGGTTTGACCAAGTTAGGAAATTCTCTATTTTTCACTACCCAAATAAATTTAGGTGACTTTATTATCTTTTCCTTTAACATGTTTCTATATAAGTGCACTTGGTCTTTCCTTACCCATATTTGCTTGACCCTAGGTGGACTCCATCTATTCCTAGGACCTCTAGTTTTCCTATGTTGATTTGGCTTGTAATTTTTAGCCTTAAAGTGATCTATCTTAGAACATGCATAGCAAAATATATGAGAGTTAGAGAAACTCCCCTTTGATGCGTGGTCTTGAGGACGTTTGATTTGTTTCACTTGTAACGCCTTGACCTCCGCCTCCTTGTTGCTTAGTGCTACCTTTGCTTCCTCTAAGGCATTGACATTTTGATCAACCTCCATTTGCATCTTCATGAACTTGTGAGCTATCTCATCTTCAAAATCTTTTGATAGCCTCACTAAGTTCTCCAAATCCTTCGATGTGGTACTCTTTTCGGCTTCAAATCTCTCAATTTGTTCTTCCAATTCTTTGTTCTTGTCGGAGACTTCGCCATTTGTCTTCTTAAGAGTACCATTCTCAACCTTGAGCATCTTCACTTCAGATAATAGTTTCTTGTTCAAGTCTAGGAGATTACTCGCCTTTTCCATTCCCAAGGCTTCTCTCTCTTGAAGTGCTTCATTCTCTTCCTTCAACACACCCCTTTCCAACACTAGCTCTGTGCTCATGCTCATAAGCTCTTGATTTATCTTGATCATTCTGTCCATCTCGTACATTCTCTTGTTTCGCTCCACTTCAAATTCTATTCGGAGCTTATACATGTCTTGTTTAGAGAAATTGGAGGAATCCACCGGTTTGGTTGCTTTAACTTGGAAACAACTCATATTTACCGGGGTGGACTGCTGAGCATATTCGAGCATTTGGGTGATTTTCTCTTCTATGAAGGCTTGAGTCTCTTGTTGAGAAGCTACCATCAGCTCAGTCTCTCGTACATGATTCTTCATGAAATTTCTTAGTTGATCTTCAACGAAATTTGACTGGAATGACGAGATGTAGGCATTCTTATTGGGCTCGTAGCTTGACCCTGAATTTTGCCAAAAGGAATCCATAGAGTCCTGAAACAGACAAAAAGAAAAACTACCAAAGAAATAAAAAGAAACTAACAAAACTAAAAACAACTAATAAACTAATAATATTAAAACTAATCTAATCACTACTACGCACACCGGTCCCCGGCAGCGGCGCCATTTGATGGTTAGGTTTTTGCCGTCAGAAAACTGTCCGTCAAAGCAATTTATAAAACCTATGCGATGCATTCACAAGTATAAATACAAGCAAAGCGGCAAGCACGGGTGTCGTCCACTGAGATCGGGGTAGCGGTGATAAGATTAGGATTAATATAACTAGTATGCATAAAAGTAAATGATGGTGAATGGAAATACAATATAAACTAAACTATGAAAGCAAATGAAATAGGATGATAATGGAGTGAAGAATGAATGATGATGGAACTACGGAGTTGATGTACTCGTAAGTGAATATTGGGGCAATTGCAACAGACTCTCAATTAAGCACGTTTTGACAAATGTAACCAACCTAGGGTGTATAGTGTTGGTATATATCTCTAGCAAGAGGTCAACCTAGGATGTATAGTGAAAACCTCGTACTAGCGATTAATCCCTCTTAAGCAACCAACAGTGGCTAGTTACTCGATTGGGACTTGTTCCATGAATGCTCATCTATCTAGCTATGGCTCAACCTATTACTAATGTAGCCATCCTAGGATGTATAGTGATGGCTTCCAATTCCCTCACAAGTGGCCGACCTAGGATGTATAGTGAAGGCCACCCGTTTGGGATTGGATGAGGCTCAAGGTTATCAACCAAATTTTACTCGAAGGTTAGTTCTCGTAAAATCACTAAAGTAGCCAACCTAGGGTGTATAGTGGAGGCTTCTAATTCTCTCACAAATGGCTAACCTAGGATGTATAGTGAAAGCCACTAATTCGAGATTAGATTAAGAGCGTGGTTATAGAGCCGAATTTCTGGAAATCCTTCCATTCAATGGAGCATTAGACAACCTAATTGCCTACTCAAGTAATCCAAATCAACATGCAAAGAGGGTGTATCCAAGCAAGTCAATAATGGCAATCAATACAAGTAATGGAATGAAATATAGAGATAGAATAAATATAACACATAGAGTTTATTTACAAAGCCAAAAATATCCATCAAACAAATAACATCAACCCCATAGTGGGGTATTTTACTACTCATATTCTATTACAAACTAATAACTAAGAGAGAGAATAGAGATAACCCTTGAAGATTGATCTCCTTCCTTAAAGCTTGAATCCAAGTCTCCTAGTTGCCTTTGATTGAGTAGAGATGGTTTGGATGAGAGGGAGATGTGTTACTAGCTAAAGATACAAGTGTTGGGAGGTATGGTGGTCTTTTGGTTCGTTCCCATCCTTTTCTATTTCTAGAGGATGGAAAAATAGGTCACTTAAGCTTGAAACAAGAAGCTGTCGCGCGCAGAGTGCGGGTGGAGTGCGGGTGAATTACCCGCACTGTACCCGCACTGCAAAGGTTTTCTTCATCTTCAGTTCTCTGATCTGGGCAACAGTGCGGGTGGAGTGCGGTTGGATTACCTGCACTTTACCCGCACTTTAGTGTCAGTTGGAGCTGTTTTGAGCAATAGTGTGGGTGAAGTGCGGGTGGAGTGCGGGTGAGTGTGGGTGGAGTGCGGGTGAATGACCCGCACTTTAATGAATTAAACTCTGTCTTGAACCGCACTTGACCCGCACTTGACCCGCACTTTATCTGTCAAGTACGAATCAGCTCCTCTGTCTTGAGCAATAGTGCGGGTGGAGTGCGGTTGGATGACCCGCACTTTACCCGCACTTTATATTTCCTTCATGCTTCAGGTCCCGGCTGTGGGAAGGAGTACGGTTGGAGTGCGGTTGTGACCCGCACTTGACCCGCACTTTTGAGATGCTTATGATCCTTGTCTTCCCTTTTGCCCCTTTTCTGCCGGAACCACTGCAATTAACTTCTAACACCAGAATTACATCTATTGCCTGCAATTAACACTAATGAGCCTATTAGACATAAAAGACATAATATATATAGAAAATACACATGAGAACGAGACAAAAGAATAGGAATGAGGGCCGAAATATACAACAATTTAGGCACGATCAATCGATGGCGGATCTCACACGCCGGGGTTGATAACCTATAGGATGTCTTAGAACCGGGGGCATGGGCTCGAGCCTGTCATAGACTGATGGTGCTGAGGGCATGGGCCTGAGTCTATCATGGACTGGTACGGGAGGTGGCGGTCACAACCTGTCAAAAGGAGGTACCCTGGTACCTTGTCGATTGGCACCTCCCCTGGGATCTGGTACCACGGGCTGAGTGGTACTACTTTCGGCGATCATTCGGAGGCGAATGCTCTCTATAAAGGCCACGACCTATTTGTCTAGATTGGTAGGTCCAGCTGCTGGGATAGTAGGTACCTGGGGGGTAATCCGCGTGGTAGCTAACCGCTTCGAGGCGGGTTTGCGACCATTTCCCCCCTATTCGGCTTCTGCCCCTTTCGGGTTGAAGCGTTTGACTGATGTCCCAACGGGTCAGGATGATCCTGAGAGGATCCGAGCTCCATTTTAATAGTAAGACAAGAAAACGAGGCGCACTGGCTTTCTTTTGAGGGTGTGGTATTTCCCATAGACGGAAAAATCACTTAGGAAGTGAAATCTCGGTTAGCACCCTCGCCCACTACCAGTAGCCAGTAGCGGAATAGGTACCTTCGGTACCACCATCCTTCCTCGTAATGTAGATGGATGTATATAAGGAGCATGATAAGAAGGACCGATGGGATATGAAATAACACTGTTTTATTCAAAAAAAAGGGTATCAGTAGTATCGTTACAATTGAGACTCTCCTCACATTAAACTCTCTATTTCCTCTTACACAGGATGAAGTCTGAGCCTTCATTTTTGTCGATAAGTAGATATTTCCTTCCAATAATTGTCAATGGACTCTCACTGGTTTCAGAGAATTCAAAAAGTATTCCTATGGAAATTAAACTCTCTTTTCTAGCGATAAAACAAAAAAAACGATATTCCCCTCCCCTTCTTTACCCTTCAAAGCTGTATATATAGTTCTCCCAAGATCCTCTCAATATCCGGTCTCCTTCATGAGGATTATTGAGAGTCCCATTTTAAGCGTTGAAAAGCATTGAGTGGGGCTGAAGGCATGGGATTTGATCCCGTTAATTACTGTCAAATTCAAATTCTGATTATGTTGACTGTTTGGTCTCATTAATGGCACTTTATTTTTGCGATAGAGTCAACTTTCCTTCTTGGTGGACTTTGGAGAGAAAATCTGGTCTCTGACAAATTGGGGTGCTAGTATGAGAGCTTGTTTCGTGTCTTGCTAGAATAGTGCTTGTGTCTTTGTGTTCATTCTCGTATTGCTTGGCAGGTGTGGTGCTTGTCTTGGAGGGGCTTCGAGTAGGCGTGTTAGGTATCAGGTGAGAGTTGAGACAACGCCCTGGCGGGTATTGAGGTACCAGGTACTTTGATTGATGTCGAGGTACTTCGCAGGGTACTAGGCGTACGAGCTACCATTGTACTTATCTGGGGTTAACATCAGGAGCTTCAGTTGAAGCGAGGTACATGCCTTCGTTAGCTCGCGGAGCTGATATCCTATCTAGATAGATAGGTAGTCAAGGTTTCAACCTTGTCAAATATCGGCTCCTTCTAGGTTGTGGTACCGATCTTGCTGGTTTACTGAAGTATCTGGATGAATCTTCTTAGGAAGGTCCCTATTGGAAAATTCTCCTTTGGTCCCTTGTCAAAAAACCCTGTTAACACAAATTAACAAGTTCGTAAATTTAAACAAAAACAAATCTCCATTAAGTGCATCCTTTCCTTAAAGCTTTTAAATTCCTGAACATTAACAAACATATCAAAAAGTTCATATAATACAAGCACTCAGCCACCATCAAAGATTGGTGGCTTTATCACAACATAGCCATTCTCACTCTTCTTGGCCCAAAGGGGTCCATTCCTCTTGAGCCATTCTAGTTTGGTCTTGTCAATCCATATGGATTTAACAACCAACCTTGTAATCCTAGGTCTCACATTTGTCACACGTTGCCATTTCACATTGGTACATTGTAATCCAATATGGCCTCTAATGTGGCACTTGTAACAAATGGGAATGAAGTGAGAGTTTGAACCTCTTAGATTTGTTGCGGCTTGCTTGGAAGCTTGTTTTATCTTGCCTTGCTTTGGGGTCGACTTTGGAGTAGGTCTCTTGAGGACTTCTACCATTTGTTGCTTGTCCTTCTTATCTAGAGGTGAATGTGGGACTTGATTGCTCTTCTTTTTGGCTTTCTTCTTCTTTGATTTGTTAGGACTTGGTTTGGTGACCATGTCACTCGAAATTCCTTGACTCAAGTCAAGCTTATCTACTTTCGAAAGTGGGATCACTTCCTTTTCCTTTGCCTTCAACTCTTGTTTAGCCTTTGCAAGCTCCATAAGGTGGTCAAGTTCCCTTGTCTTCATTATCTCCAAAGCCTCATCTTTTGCTTCAATTTCGGCTTACATTATCCGCACTCTTTGAGCAAAGTCATCCTTAAGCTCTTTAATCTCCTTTAAGGATGAGTCCCTTTCCTTCCTAAGTGAATTGATTTTCAACACTAAGTCTATATTTTGACTTATCAATTCCTTGTTCTCTTGTGCAATCTCTACCCCCTTTTCTTCTTTACCTCATCTATCCTCTTCGGAATCCTCATCAAATATGAGCAAAAGTTCATCCAAGTATTCATCTATGCTTTTTGAGGACTCCTCCGGTTCTTCGACCTCTTTGGAGAGTTCTTCCAATTTCTTTGTTGTCAAACCCTCTCTCTTTCAAGTGAGTCTACCTCTAGAATTAAGTCCATTTTCTGACTTATCAACTCCTTGTTCTCCTTAATCATCTCCATTTTGTCTATCTCTTTCTCTTCCTTTTCTAGCCTTAGCTCTTCTTCAACCATTAGCAAAACTTCACCAAGGTCGCATTCCAAGCTATTTGAGGATTCCACCGGTTTGTTTCCCTCAACAGTGAGACAAAAAAAGGGTTGATCGATTTGGGGAGTCTTTGAGGCTCTTCCTTCTCTTCTTCGACCTCTTTTGGCTTTACTTGCTCAATGTGGGTTAGACAATCATTCCATTCTTTTCGTTTGGTAGATCTCTGCAAACTCCGCCATCTAGGCTATTGCTTTCTCCATGGATGCAGTCAAGCCAAGTAATCATTGGTCAGTGATTTAAGGGTTTTCATGGTTGCTCCATTGATAGTCTTGCCATTCTTGTTCATAGTTTGCTTGGTGGTTGAAGTTTTGATACTGATACATAGAGGGTAATTCTTCTTTCAATTCCGGCCATTGCTCTATTGGAGGACAAAAGTCCATCATAGGCCCATTCCACCCACAATGTGGATAAACCATAGCTGGAGGCTGCCCACGCTGTGATGCGAAAGTCCTCACTTCTCTTGTTGACTCGGTTTATTGAGTAGCTAAATCCGAATTGCCCTTCTCCATGTTGATCTAGAATCCTGAAAATACCAAACAAACTCGACAAGAATCAAATCGAACAAGATTGAATATGAACAATAAAAAATGAAAACTAAAAATAACTAAAATAAAACTAAGACTTAAAACTATCAAAAGATAACGCTAAACCTCCCCGGCAGCGGCTTAAAAAACTTGACAAGCGTTAAAATGGTTCTAAAATATATGAGCGTTTTTGTTTATCCGCAAGTGTATGGATCGTTTGATGACCGCGTAGCACCAAGTACATTTTGTTCCCACAAGGAGGTGTGGTACCTTTAAGCTAGTTCTAGGTCTTAGAATTTATATATACAATATATTTACACTAATTACATGCAAGAAAAGTAAAATTGCGGTTGTAGGATGGAAGGCTTCGAAACAGAAATGAACTAAACTAAAGGCAAGGAAGGATTTGAATTCTCAACTAAACTAAATCAAGAGGAAAGCAAATTAAACTACACCAAAACAATTAAAACTAAATAAACCAAAATCCAATTAACTACAACTATCACTAGAAAGCAACAATTAAAGTTATCAACTAATTCATGTAATGATTAACACCAAACTACCGACAAGTAAACAACCAATTTAACTAAATCAAAGCAAGATAAACAAATTTAACTAAATTGAAACAAGCTAAACTAATTAAAGCATCAAACAATAAACAACATGAACTAAATTATGAATATATATTATAAGCTCACCAAAATTCCAACAACAAGTTTAATTACACATATAAAATCAAACTAAAGGAAATAGGAGAGATAAAAGAGACAACCCAAATTTCTTGGTGAAGTCTTCATGATAGCTCAAGCTCAACTTCTCTTGCTTTCCAAAGCTCAAGATCAACATGTAATTATGTTAATAGCCAAAATTGGCTAAGGACCAAAGGAAAATTTTCCACCTCCCAGACCTGGTTCCATACCCAAGAGCCTCCACCAGGAGACCTTTCTATCCAGAACCGAACTACGATACCTCCCAGGAACAAGGACGGGCTCCAAAAACATCCGGGATAGAGCCCGGAACGATCAGATCTAGCCCGCATCACCAAAACTAGAAGCTCCCCGAAGTCGAGGTCGCCTCGCAAATGCTCTAGGGACTCACCTATACTTCGCTGACACATGAGAATGTTCTTAGGAGGCCACACCTAGCTTCGAAAGGTCAGGGGAAGCCACACCTAGCTCCGAAATGGTCAAGGAAAACCAAATCTGTCTCCTAGCTGGATGAAGCTTCTCAGATATCGAGGTCGGAACACTGATCGACCTCACTAGTTGATGCACCACACCATGCCATATTCAACGACCTTTATAAAGGATCATGCTGTGAAGATACGAAGATACATTGGATCATATCTGGAAACGTTACCTACATGCAGAACAGGTAATAGAGTCCAAAGAGGAAACAGACTGATCTCCATCAAGATATTCTCAAATCGGCTATTAACTAAAAGTCAATGACATTTAAACGAGAAATCCCGCCCGATAAGAAGGGGAGAGACTGAGAAAATCAAGGGGAGAATCAGTTGACTTAACCTACAAGACTATGTATAAAAAGAAAGAAAAAGAAAAGAGGAGACTACTATTCGACAGGCATACGACAAATACTCGACCATACCCTAGAGAGTATTGAGAGAAAAATAGAGAAATTTGTATTGGTGTACCATGCACGTTCAATAAAGAAAAGATTCTTGCTTTCTTTTGGGTGATAATTGTATCGTTATTCCTTATCATTTTGTAAATCATTACTACACATACGATCAATCTTGGCCACCACCTACGTGGTAGTGGTCTCGAGGGTGTTAATTGAGATTTCTCATCCTGAGCAAAATTTCCGTTAACACTTTCTAGCGCCGTCTGTGGGAACCGAAACCTTACACTCAATTAACCAATTGTTTGCATTCACATTTTCATTGTTTACAGGGACTATGAGGCTCCGCTCCTCCCAAGGCCAACATAGAGTTTCGGAGCAACCTCCGGTAAGGCTAACATGAAAGGCCCCAAGAAAGGGGAGAAAGTCTTGATATAGTAGTGAGGCTCCGGTCCAGACAACCAATGCGCGGGCTGCTGGCCACCCTATAGTGAGCCAGGCCGCGCTCGACCAAAAAGCGGCGGCATTTGTAGAGTCCATCCGCGTCCGCTTGCTCGCTGAAGGCATCACAATCCAGCCAACCAACCTGAATGATTAGGGAGAGCCGAGCAGGCTCGGAGCTAGGCCACCTACTTTCGATCGCCTAGGACCTCCTCTTCTAGAGCCGGCTCAAGATAGGTTAGGGCCCCAACGTTCGATCCGGGATAGGCTGGGACCCATGCCCCCAGTTCTGAAAAGACCTTCACAATATCAACCCAGGCGAGCTAAGTCTGCCGTGGATGCTTTTACCCAGAAGCCACAAGAGTTATCTCATCCAACTACATCTAGGAGGACCGCCCGGGCGCTAGAGAAGGAAAGTAGACAAACTCCTCGAATGAATCCTATCCCGGAGGAGGACCCGATAGAATTGCCAGTTCATCGGAAAGACTCGACAGTGAAGAATCTGAGGTTGACTCGAAGAAGCCTGGGAACAAGCGACTGAGGGATCAGCTGGCAAAGCTATAAAAAGAGGACCAGCAGATAAGAAAAGGAAAGAATAAGGAGGACAAAATGGATCCCCTGAGCGAGATGAACGCTCCCTTCACTAGGAGGATCCGGGAAGCGGAGCTCCCCCCAAAATTCAAAATGCCAGCAGATAAGTTCTCCGGAACAGAAGATCCTCTAAGCCACCTAGAGAACTTTGTTCAACAGATAGAGATCCAGCACACTACCAGAGTAGCTATGTGTAGAATGTTTCCAACGACCCTAACCGACTACGCGAAAATCTGGTTCAGGAAACTACCCGTTGGTAGCGTGGATTCTTTCACGAAATTATTAACAGATTTTTGCTCGCAATTCCAAGGGTTCAAACCTCGTTTGAAAGATCCCATACACCTCCAATATGTGATTCAGGAATAGAGCGAGACTCTTCGGTTGTACGTGGAACGATTTCACAAGGAGGTCATACAAATGGGAGTTTTCACTGAAAAAGAAACCCTCCCCAACTTCAGGCGGAACCTATGGGCAGGAAAGCTTTTCTGTTCCTTCACCAACAGACCTCTAGAGACTTACCAGGAGGCCTACAACCGGGCTCTTGAGCAGGTCGAGATCGATGAACAACTCAAGGTCAAGATGGAACACGACGACATGAGAACGGCAAAGCGTCTGAAGAAAGAAGCCCCCAAATTTAAGTCAGTACAGAAAACTCAGAATAAACCTCCTAACAGGTCGACCTATCACATCCCTGCTCCTCTGCATAGGCAAGAAAGATATCCAGCAAAACCAACCCCTCCCCGGGCTTCGCCGCCTCTCAGGACCGTGGCTCCAGTAATGCAAGGGGAAAAAGGGTATGACTACTACACCCCTTTGAATGCTTCCAGGGAAACAGTCTACCTTGCCATACGAGATAAAGGGTTGCTCCAAAAGCCCGCTCCCATGAAGGCCCTAGCTGATCGGAGAAACCGGTACAAGTACTGCGACTTCCACGAAGACGTGGGCCACAACACCTCAGAGTGCTATAATTTGCGCAACCAGATCGAAGCCCTGATAAGGGGAGGATGCCTGATTGAGTTCTTACAATAGGTCAAAGATAACATTAGGACCGGAAGGGAGGTACAAGCTGAAATCCGAGAAGACACAGAAAAGAGGAAAGGGGAACATGCTGACTTAATGCAACAGATCCAGGTGATCCACACTATCAACGGAGGTCCCACACTGGCTAGCGTGTCCAATAACTCCTAAAAAAACCATGAGAGAAAGATTCCCCGCATCGAAGAAAGCCAAGGGATCTTCGAAGTCAGCCAGAGCCCGACAGAGCCCTCCCAGTCAGCGCAGATCGTTTTCACCGAAGCAGATGTTTTCAACACTGTGCAACCTAATGATGATCCCATGTTAATCACGATACAGATCGCCAACTGTCTGGTCCATCGCGTGCTCGTGGATACAGGTAGTAGTGTAGATATCCTCTTCAAGGATACCCTGGAAAAAATAAACCTGAAGCAACGCTGTTACAACAGCTGTACCACTCCGCTTTACGGGTTCACTGGAGATTCGATCATACCAGTGGGGTCGATGATCCTCCCAGTAATCATCAGAATCACCCCTCTCCAACAGAATGTTATGACTGACTTTGTTGTGGTGGACACCCCATCGGCCTACAACGCCATCCTAGGGAGACCTTTCCTGTCCTCCTTGAAGGGAGTCTTGTCCATATACCACAACGTCCTAAAATTCCCGGTTGGAACAAAAGTAGGAGAGGTACGCGGGGACCAGCGGGTAGCCAGGAAATGCTACGCAGTATCTACCAATCCTGCAGCCCTAGCGAAACAGTGTGTACAGGTGACATTAATCCAGGAAGACTTGGATACATCCCGGATAATCCAAGAGGAGAGGGAGCCCGCGGAACATCCTGGGCATCCGGAGAGCGAACCTATTATGCCCTACGAGGAAGAACGGGGTAAGGAATGGGCCAGCGGGCAGCCCGTGGATAAACTAGAAGAGATACCCATCAGAAATGACGATCCCTCCAAGATCGTTAAGGTCGGAGCAACCCTTGATCCAGAAGTGAAAAAAAGGACTAATTGACCTTCTCAGGGAGTTCAGCGACATCTTCACCTGGAACCATGATGAAATGCCTAGAATCCTGGCATCATTAGCCACCCACCGACTAGCGGTAGATCCCACAGTCAAGCCCGTCAAGCAGAAGAGGCGTCACTTCATTGCTGATAGGAACTCTGCGGTGCAGGAGGAGGTTGATAAATTTATCAAAGCAGGGTTCATCAAAGAAGTACGTTACCCCGAATGGATCGCTAACATTGTCATGGTTACGAAGGCGAATTAGAAGTGGCGTATGTGTGTCGATTACACTGACCTCAACCGGGCTTGTCCGAAAGACAGTTTTCCTTTACCAAAGATCGACTAACAGGTTGACTCCACATCTTGAAATAAACTTTTGAGTTTTATTGACGCATTCTCAGGATACAACCAAATTAAAATGCACCCGGCTGACTAAGATAAAACCAGTTTCATTACTGGGCAAGGATTATAGTGCTACAAGGTGATGCCGTTTGGTTTGAAGAATACGGGGGCCACATACCAGCGGCTGGTTAACAAACTGTTCAAGCCCGAGATAGGAAGGATGATGGAAGTATATATCGACGACATGATCATAAAATCCCCAACCGCAAAAGGACATCAGGAAGACCTTCGCAAAACCTTCCTCATACTGAGGGAAAACCAGATGCATTTGAACCCCTCCAAATATGCTTTTGGGGTAACAGCGGGGAAGTTTCTGGGCTTCATGGTTCATGAGAGAGGTATAGAAGCCAACCCAGAAAAAATCAAAGCTATCTTGGACCTAGAATCCCCAACCTCGCTCAAGCAAGTTGTTAACGGAAATTTTGCTCGTGATGAGAAACCTCAGCTAACACCCTCGAGACCACTACCACGTAGGTGGTGGCCAAGATTGATTGTATGTGTAGCGATGATTTATAAAATGCCAAGGAATGATGATACCATTCACCCAAAAGAAAGCAAGAATATTTTTATTGAACGTGCATGGTATACAAAAACAAGTTTCTTTATTTTTGCTCTCAACTCTCTCTAGGGTGTGCCTGAGTATTTGTCGTATGCCTGTCGAATAGTAGTCTCCTCTTTTTCATTTTCTTTCTTTCTATTTATACATAGTTTTGTAGGTTAAACAAACTCATTCTCCCCTTGATTTTCTCTGTCTCTCCCCTCCTTATCGGGCGGGATTTCTCGCTTTAATGTCATTGACATTGAGTTAACAGCTGAATTGAGAATATCGTGGTGGAGATCAGTTTGTTTCCTTTCTGGACTTTATTACTTGTTCTGCATATAGGTAACGTTTCCAGATATGATCCAGTGTATCTTCGTATCTTTTCAGCATGATCCTTTATAGAGGTAGGTGAATATGGCATGGTGTGGTGCATCAACTAGTGAGGTTGATCAGTGTTCCGACCTCGATATCTGAGAAGTTTCATCCATCTTGGAGCAAGATTCGGCTTCCCTTGACCTTTTTGAAGCTATGTGTGGCCTCCCCTGACCTTTCGAAGCTGGGAGTGGCTTCCTCTGACCTCTCGAAGCTAGGTGCGGCCTTCTAGGGACATTCTTATGTGTCAGCGAGGTATATGCGAGTCTCTGGAGCATTTACGAGGTGACCTCGACTTTGGGGAGCTTCTAGTTTTGGTGATGCGGGCTAGATCTGATCGTTCCGGGCTCTATCCCGGATGTTTTCGGAGCCCGTCCTTGTTCCTGGGAGGTATCGTAGTTCGGTTCTGGATAGAAAGGTCTCCTGGTGGAGGCTCTCGGGTATGGAACCAGGTCTGGGAGGTGAAAAATTTTCCTTTGGTCCTTAGCCAATTTTGGCTATTAACAGAAGTCCCCTCTGACTTGAACACAAGACGTCGAGCTTGGCTTAGGGTTGAGGTCAGATTTTTACTTTATTTGGGAAATCTTCCTCTTTTTATCGTTACCGAAATATTGGGGAAATTTCTTCATTAGAGTGACGTGATGCGAACCGACTAATTTGTCTCCGAATTAATCTGATTGCGTTACGGCAGTCCCCGAGATTTTTTACCGTTACCAGAATCTTGGGGAGATCTTCCTCTTAACTGCATAAGTGATGTGGCGTGAGATGATTAGCCTGTTTCTGAGTTTAATCTGGTTACGTTACTGTAGTCCTCGAGATTTTTTACCGTTATCAAACGAGTATATATATATATGTATACATATCTATTTTTCTCCTCGTCTTCCTCACATCCCTCGAACTAAAATTTTTTGTTGAGAAATATTTTCATAGCCTTTCCTCCAAGCTTGCTTTTTTCTTCATCCTTCGTCCTTTTTGGCTTTTACTATGTCGAAAACCAGTCGCGACTCAGCTGATTCCATAATCGACGGTGAGGGGGTCGTCATTTTTACTCTGGGAAGCGGGCTAGGAGGAGTTCTAACGGCGACGATTGCCCGCCCACCTCGCAACGTCGGTGGTCAAGTAGGAATGTATCCATTAGGACTGGGTTCTCCAACCATCTTGACCATCCTTTGGATATCGTCAACGAAGATTCTGACAAAGAAGTGGACGGTGGCTCCGCGGGGGAGCATCGGGTCTCGGCTCCTGGTCCCCTTGTGGAGAGGCTCCCTCCTTATGATTTCCGGGTTATCCCAGATTCCATCGTTGATCCGGTCTCGATTGACTGCTTGAGGTCGAAGTTTGGCATCCCCGACAGCGTATCCATCTCTGTGCCTCCCAAAAATTATGAGTTCTTCAACCCTCCCAAAGGTGTGCTTCTGATTCATGTGGCCGCTCTTAAGAACGGGGTCAAGCTTCCCCTTCATCCGACTCTTCGGTGGGCTCTTAGTGCCATCCAGCTCGCTCCCCTCCAGTTGACGCCTGGCTTCTGGTGGTATCTGATTGGTTTCCTTATACTATGGAGGGAACAATTTCAGATGAGTAAGGTGACGAGGGAGCTGGGTGCAGAGGAGCTGGCCTATCTCTTCCAGATTGGGAGCCTGTCTAGCGCTCCTCGAGGCCAGTTCTATGCCAAGGCCAAGAACAAGCTCAACTCCATCATTCCTGGTGCTTCGAAGAAGGACCCTGCTTGGAAAGAAGAATGGATCCTTGAGGGGGATGACTGAGGGAGCTCGATTTTCATCGAAGGGCATGAATTCGAGGTTCCCACGGCTTTCAGTAACAAGCCCTCATGGGACTGGGACTCCCTGCCTTCTGAGTCCGAAGCTGTTTTAAAGGCTATTCTAGCCCGGAATTATTTGAATCTGAAGTTCCCTACTGCTGAAGCTTTTGATCCACGTAGGGTGAACAAATATTTGCGGATTTCAGACGCTATTCCTCGTAAGTGTCATTGAGTTGCTTCGCCTTATTACTCAGCTTGGTTCTAACATTTTCTTTTTTAATCTGCTTATTCACAGTTTTTGTCGTGGAACCGGCCACCCGTCACGTCTCACGCTCTCCTCAAGGTGGAGTTTCTCTTCCCTCCTCTGGGGTCGAACCTGCTCTGGCTTCATCTATCTCTCCTGCTGGGTCTAAGATGGCCACTCTTGCCTCGCGGGCTTTCCGGGCTTTGGGTAAAGCTCCCTAGGTGGTTGGTCCGGCTGCTTCTGTCCCTTCGGCCGTGGTCGCTAAAGTTGCTACCCCCTTGACTCAAACTCTTGATTCCGCTGCGCTTCCAACAGCTAAAGCTTCGGAGGTTTCTGGAAAAGGTGTCGCGAGGGGTCCTTCCAGCCGTTCCCGGCCTTAGTCGAGCTCGGCAGGGCGGGATGAAGTCCTGGAGCAATTCATAGCGTCTTGTCCGGGCGCTGGGATCTTCAAAATGGCTTCCATGCCTGTGGACGACCTTATTACCAAAGGGTCTGCTATTTTAGCTGAGGTAATCGTATTTCCTTCGCCCTACTCTTGTTAATTCGTTCAGTTTCTAACTCAGGTTCTGTATTTTATAGGCCTTCAAGTTTAATGTTACGATAGGCCAGCAGGTAGCCCTCCTCCGCGACCGAGCCATGAAAGCCGAAACCGAAGCCGAGAAAGCCGAGGAATTGCTCAAGCAGGCTCGGTCTTTAGTGGAAGAGGTGACTTCCAGCGAGGGAAAAATCGAGGTCGAGATGGCTGAGCTTCGTTGCGATCATGAGAGGATGAAGCAATCTAATGATCAGGAGCGTCTTCAATCTCTCCAACAGACTAGGTAGCGGGATTAATGGAGATCTGAGGGTAAGATATTGGATCTCGAGAACCAGTCTCTGATTAGTCAAGTGACCAAGCTGCAAGCTGACGTGGAGACCTCCTTCAGCGACGGATATTTCTATGCTTCCTATCAGGCCACAGAAGCTCTTCTTCCTCCCTTTGATTTGTCATCTATTACGGGCTGGGATAGACAAGAAATAATGCTCAAGGCTGTTGAGCTATCTCGCCCTGAAGGTGACAAGATGGTTCCTTCGAGCAAAGCACAAGCTGGGAAACAGCCAGTTCAGACAGATCCTCCATTCCCTCTTCCTACCTTTACCACCTCAAGTTCGCGGGGTCTTCTAGTAAATTGATCTCCTCTCGATCCGAGGAGGACCAGTTGGGAGCTGGTGAAGAGATTAGGAGCCCGTCTGAGGATTCCCCTTTAACAGAGACGAAGGTTGACAGGAGCCAGACGGGGTCTATGGCTGCCCTTCTTGACGCGGCTATACCGCCTAAGGTTATGGACGTGATTAATGAGGTTTTGGATGAAGATCCTGCTGATCAACCGAGGAGCCTCTAAATGGAGGAGCGGTCAGCGAGGATAACCAAGATGGACAGCTATCTGTAGAGGAGGTTGATGGCAAAGATCAGTAAGAAGGAGGATGGCCAGCGGAGGGGAGCCATGAGAGTCCCAAAGCTTGAAACGGTTCATCATGACATATTTTTGATTGCCCAGAAAAGGGGGTGGGCACCCCATTTTGCCCTTATCAGTTTTTTTTTATAGCCCGAGCTTGGGGGTTGGGCTCCCCGTTTGGTTGATGTAGCCTTATCGGGGGACAGGCTCCCTTTGTCCTTAAATGAAAAGTCGAATCGCTTTTGAGAATACTTGTTTTATTTCTGGTCTTGAATAGGATCTAGAGTAGCATATGTAGCAACAATTAAGATTAGTGTAGGGAATTATGATTATTTTGATCCTGCACACGAAAGCAAACATTATATATATATATATATATTTATAGGGCTATAGCCCTACCAAGACATCAGGAGGGCTACTTAGCTATTTCCTAGTCTTTGTGATCTGGAGGGCAACTATGCTCTTACACTCAGACCCTTCTTGGGGGTTGTAGTCCGACCAAGGCATGAGGAGGGCTACTGAGCTATTTCCTGGTCTCGAGATCTGGAAGGCAACTATGCTCTTACACTCAGATCCTTCTTGGAGGTGGTAGCCCGACCAAGGCATCAGGAGGGCTATCGAGCTATTTCCTGGTCTCGGGATCTGGAGGGCAACTATGCTCTTACACTCAGATCCTTCTGAGGGGTGGTAGCCCGACCAAGGCATCAGGAGGGCTATCGAGCTATTTCCTGGTCTTGAGATCTAGAGGACAACTATGCTCTTACACTCAGATCCTTCTTGGGGGTGGTAGCCCGACCAAGGCATCAGGAGGGCTATCGAGCTATTTCCTGGTCTCGAGATCTGGAGGGCAACTATGCTCTTACACTTAGATCCTTCTTGGGGGTGGTAGCCCGACCAAGGCATCAGAAGAGCTATCGAGCTATTTCCTGGTCTCAAGATGTTTATGTTGAGTTTCCCATACAAGGGTATAGTCACTAATGTTGAACATAGTTGGAGACAAAGATGGAAGAGAAAAGGAAAATGACTTTATTGATGATCGAGATGTAGTACATCTTTATTAGGGTCTGTAATGAAAACTAAGTGGGGGTAGTCTGCTTGAGAACTCCTTTCAAGGGTAGAATTTCCTCAAATGATCTGCATTCCAAGTGTGGTCGATGGATCGTCCGTCCATGTCTTCGAGTTTATAAGCTCTATTGCGAACAACTAGCTTTATCAAATATGGCCCTTCCCAATTGGGACTTAAGACTCCATCCGACCTTTTCCGAGTGTTCAGGGTAACTTTCCTAAGTACCAGGTCCCCTTATTTGAATTCCCGGGCTCTAACCTTTTGGTTGAAGTATCTAGCGATCTTGCTCTGGTAGATGGCTACTTTCTCTGCTACCCGGTCTTGTTTTTCTTAGCAGAGGTCTAGATTAGCCCGAAGCTTGACTTCATTACTTTTGGGCTCAAAGTGCTGTACCCTGATCGAGGTTAATTTATGCTCGATGGGGAGGACTGCTTTAACCCCAAAAGCCAGGGAGTAAGGTGTCTCCCATGTAGCTGTTCTCTTTGTAGTCCGGTATGCCCAGAGGACTTCTAGTAGATCTTCGGCCCATTTACCTTTCTTCTTTTGTAGCTTCTTTTTTAGAAGTTTCCTGATCGTCTTGTTGGTGGATTCTACCAGCCCGTTAGTCTGGGGATGAGCCACTGAAGCGAGCTTGAGATGGATCCCCAATTCCTTACAGAAGTCTTTGAACCGAGCGTTGTCGAATTGCTTCCCTAGGTCGGCTATAATGATGAGAGGGGTCCCGAATCTGCACACCACGTTAGTCTTGATGAACTTGGTTGTATTATTTTCTGATATTCGGGAAAGAGGTTCTACCTCGACCCATCTTGTGAAGTAGTCGATAGCCACGATAACATGTTTCATCTGTCCGGGAGCAGTAGGAAATGGCCCAATTAGGTCGATTCCCCACATGGCAAAGGGGTAAGGTGAACTGAGGGACAACAGTCGCTCGGGTGGCTGGTGGTTCAAGTTTGAAGTTCTTTGACAAGGTTGGCAAGATTGCACAAAACTCTTTGCGTCGTGGTGGATGGTCGACCAATAGTACCCCATACGAAGCACATGATAGGCTAGAGCTTCCCCACCTATGTGGTTCCCACAGTCCCCATAGTGGACCTCTCTTAATGCCCACTTAGCATCATCGGAATGCAAGCATCTAAGTAAAGGGAGGGATCTGCCCCTCCTGTAAAAGTACCCATCCACCATACAGTATCGGACTGAGAGTCTCTTAATTCTTCGGGTTAGGTCAGGCCCTTCGGGAAGCTCCCCTTCAAGGAGGTAGGCGACAATTGGGTCCATCTAGCAAGGCTGGCTATCCAGGGAACAAATTTCTCCATTTATGGCTATGCTTGGTTGGGTGATTACTTGGAGGGGAATTCCCCGTGGTAGGGACTGGCCTCCGTTCGCCGCTATTTTAGCCAGAACATCTGTGCCATGGTTTTGGTGTCAAGGCACCTGATCGATCTTGAGTCCCTTGAATTTGCTTTTTAGCAGCTGAGCTAGCTTTAGGTAGGCAGCCATATTATCTCCATTTTCCTGGTAGACCCCAGTCACCTTGTTTACAACAAGTAATGAATCGCTCTTGATTTGCAGTTAATCGACCTTTAGTTCAATGGCTACCTTCATCCCGGCTAGGAGGGCTTCATATTCCGCTTCGTTATTGGTAGCTTTAAACTCGAATCTGAAACAGTGACAGAATTCGGTCCCCTCTAGATCTATTAAAACTATGCCAGCTCCTCCCCTGGCTTGCCCGGATGTTCCATCTGCAAAGAGGGTCCATGGCTTGCAGCCTTCCGGCCAATTGTAGGCATCGGATATCTTCTCAAGGACCTCATTTGATACTGAGGGATCATCTTGATCTGGGATCGTTGAGAATTCTGCCACGAAGTCTGCCAAAGCCTGTGCCTTAATCGTAGTCCAGGGCTTATACTTTAGGTTGAACTGAGTGTGCTCTAGTGCCCATAAGACTAGCCTTCCAGACACATCTGGTCTTTGCAAGAATTGGTGGAGGGGTTGGTCTGTCACCACTGCTATTGTGTGAGCTTGAAAATAGGGACGGAGTTTCCTTGCTGAGATCACCAGAGCATAAGCGAGCTATTCCAAGAGAATGTAATTCCTTTCTAATTTGGTCAAAGCATGACTCACATAGTATATGGGTCTTTGAAAACCGTTGCTACAATCCTTAGCCAAAGCCCCGCTTACTGCAGTTTCTGGTACGGCCAGGTAGATCTGTAACTCATCTCCGAGAACCGGCTTGACTAACAATGGGGGGCTTGTTAGGTATTCTTTCAAAGTTTGAAAAGCCTGTTCGCTCTCCTGGCTCAATTTCATGTTTTTCCCTTGTTTGATGGCCTGGAAGAAAGGGAGACATTTATCGGTGGAGCGAGAGATAAACCTGTTGAGTGCCGCCACTCGTCCAGTCAGAATCTGTACTTGCTTGAGCGAGGTTGGGGATTCCAGGTCGAAGATAGCTTTGATTTTTTCTGGGTTGGCTTCTATACCTCTCTCATGAACCATGAAGCCTAGAAACTTCCCTGCCGTTACCCCAAAGGCACATTTGGAAGGGTTCAAACGCATCTGGTTTTCCCTCAGTATGAGGAAGGTTTTGCGAAGGTCTTCCTGATGTCCTTTTGTAGTTAGGGATTTCGTGATCATGTCATCGATATACACTTCCATCGTTCTTTCTATCTCGGGCTTGAACAGTTTGTTAACCAACCGCTGGTATGTGGCCCCCGCATTCTTCAAACCAAACGGCATCACCTTGTAGTAGTATAAGCCCTGCCCAGTAATGAAACTGGTCTTATCTTGGTCAGCCGGGTGCATTTTAATTTGGTTGTATCCTAAGAATGCATCCATAAAACTCAAAATTTTATTTCTGGACGTGGAGTCAACCAGTTGGTCGATCTTTGGTAAAGGAAAACTGTCTTTCGGACAAGCCCGGTTGAGGTCGGTGTAATCGACACACATACGCCACTTCCCATTCGCCTTCGTAACCATGACCACGTTGGCGATCCATTCGGGGTAACGTACTTCTCTGATGAACCCTGCTTTGATCAATTTATCAACATCTTCCTGCACCGCAGCGTTCCTATCAGCATTGCAGTGACGCCTCTTCTGCTTGACGGGCTTGACTGTTGGATCTACTACTATTCGATAGGTGGCCAATGATGCCGGGATTCCAGGCATTTCATCATGGTTCCAGGCGAAGATGTCGTTGAACTCCCTGAGAAGGTCAATCAGTCCTCTTTTTACTTCTGGATCAAGGGTGGCTCCGACCTTGACGACCTTGACGACCTTGGAGGGATCGTCATTCCTGATAGGTATCTCTTCTAGTTTATCTACGGGCTACCCGCTGGCCCATTCCTTACTCCGTTCTTCCTCGTAGGGCATAATAGGTTCGCTCTCCGGATGCCTAGGATGTTCCGCGGGCTCCTTCTCCTCCTGGATTATCCGGGATGTATCCATGTCCTCCTGGATTAATGTCACATGTACACACTATTTCGCTAGGGCTGTAGGATTGGCAGATACTGCATAGCATTTCCTGACTGCCTGCTGGTCTTCGCGTACCTCTCCTACTTTGGTTCCAACAGGGAATTTCAGGACGTTGTGGTATATGGACAAGACTCCCTTCAAGGAAGACATGAAAGGTCTCCCTAGGATGGCGTTGTAGGCCGATGGGGTGTCCACCACAACAAAGTTGGTCATAACATTCTGTTGGAGAGGGGTGATTTCGATGATTACTGGGAGGATCATCGACCCCACTGGTATGATCGAATCTCCAGTGAAACCGTAAAGCGGAGTGGTACAGTTGTTGTAACAACGTTGCTTCAGGTTCAATTTTTCCAGGGTATCCTTGAAGAGGATATCTACACTGCTACCTGTATCAACGAGCACGCGATGGACCAGACAGTTGGCGATCTATGTCATGATTACCATAGGATCATCATGAGGTTGCATAGTGTTGAAGACATCTGCTTCTGTGAATACGATCTGCGCTGACTGGGAGGGCCCAGTCGAGCTCTAGCTGACTTCGAAGATCCCCCGGCTTTCTCCGATGCGGGGAACCTTACTTGCGTGGTTTTTCCGGGAGTTATTGGAAACGTCAATCAGTGTAGGACCTCCACTGATAGTGAGTATCACCTGGATCTGTTGTATTAAGTCAGCCTATTCCCCTTTCTCTTTTCTACGTTTTCACGGATTTCAGCTTGTACAACCCTTCCAGTTCTGATGTTATCTCTGATCTGTTGTAAGAATTCAATCAGGCATCCTCCCCTTATCAGGGCCTCAATCTAGTTGAGCAAATTATAGCACTCTGAGGTGTTGTGGCCCACGTCTTCATGGAAGTCGCAGTACTTGTACCGGTTTCTCCTCTCAGCTGAGGCCTTCATGGGAGCGGGCTTTTGGAGCAACCCTTTATCTCGTATAGCAAGGTAGACAGTTTCCCTGGAAGCATTCAAAGGGGTGTAGTAGTCATACCCTTTTTCCCCTTACATTACTAGAGCCACGGTCCTGGGAGGCGGCGAAGCCCGGGGAGTGGTTCATTTTGCTGGATATCTTTCTTGCCTATGCAGAGGAGCATAGAGGCGATAGGTCGACCTGTTGGGAGGTTTATTCTGAGTTTTCTGCACTGGCTCAAATTTGGGGGCTTCTTTCTTCAGACGTTTTTCCGTTCTCATGTCGTCGTGTTCCATCTTGACCTTGAGTTGTTCGTCGATCTCGACCTGCTCAAGAGCCCGGTCGTAAGCCTTCTGGTAAGTCTCGGGAGGTCTCTTGGTGAAGGAACGGAAAAGCTTTCCTACCCATAGGTTTCGCATGAAGTTGGCGAGGGTTTCTTTTTCGGTGAAAACTCCCATTTGTATGACTTCCTTGTGAAATCGTTCCACGTAGGACCGAAAAGTTTCACTCCGTTCCTGGATCACATATTGGAGGTGTATGGGATCTTTCGGACGAGGTTTGACTCCTTAGAATTGTGAGCAAAAATCTGTTGATAATTTTGTGAAAGAATCCACGGTGCCAACGGGCAGTTTCCTGAACAAGGTTTTCGCATAGTCGGTTAGGGTCGTTAGAAACATTCTGCACATAGCTGCTCTGGTAGTGTTCTGGACCTCCATCTATGATCGTGCCTAAATTGTTGTATATTTCGGCCCTCATTCCTATTCTTTTGTCTCGTTCTCGTGTGTATTTTCTATATATATTATGTCTTTTATGTCTAATAGGCTCATTAGTGCTAATTGCAGGAAATTGATGTAATTCGGGGTTTGGAAGCATGTTGCAGTGATTCTGGCAAAAAAGGGCAAAAGGAAAGACAAAGGATCATAAAGCAGCTATACAGTGCGGGTCAAGTACGGGTCGCAACCGCACTCCAACCGCACTCCAACCACACTCATGATCATAGCCGGGACTTGATACAGAAGAAGAGTTACAGTGCGGGTCCAGTGCAGGTCATCCAACCGCACTCCACCCGCACTGTTGCCAATGCCAGAGAAGCTGAGTTGCACTTGACGTTAAAGTGTGGGTACAGTGCGGGTCATCCAACCGCACTCCACCCGCACTGTTGCCAAACCAGAGAAGTTGAAGTTGCACCTGACATTAGAGTGCGGGTACAGTGCGGGTCATCCACCAGCACTCTACCCGCACTATTGCTCAAAACAGAGGAGGGATTTTGCACCTGATAGTACAGTGAGACTCAAGTGCGACTACAGTGCGGGTCGAGTGCGAGTCAAATGCGGGTAATCCAACCGCACTCCACCCACACTATTGCCCAGATCAGAGACCTGAAGATGAAGAAAACCCTTACAGTGCGGGTATAGTGCGGGTAATTCACCCGCACTCCACCCGCACTCTGCGCGCGACAGTTTCTGGTTTCGAGCTTAAATGACCTATTTTTCCATCCTCTATAAATAGAAAAGGATGGGAACGAACCAAAAGATCACCATACCTCCCAACACTTGTATTCTAAGCTAGTAACACATCTCCCTCTCATCCAAACCATCTCTACTCAATCAAAGGCAACTAGGAGACTTGGATTCAAGCTTCAAGGAAGGAGATCAATCTTCAAGGGTTATCTCTACTCTCTCTCTTAGTTATTAGTTTGTAATAGAACATGAGTAGCTAAAATACCCCACTATGGGGTTGATGTTATTTGTTTGATGGATATTTTGGGCTTTGTAAATAAACTCTATGTGTTATATTTATTCTATCTCTATATTTCATTCCATTACTTGTATTGATTGCCATTATTGACTTGCTTGGATACACCCTCTTTGCATATTGATTTGGATTACTTGAGTAGGCAATTAGGTTGTCTAATGCTCCATTGAATGGAAGGATTTCTGGAAATCCGGCTCTATAACCATGCCCTTAATCTAATGTCGAATTATTGGCTTTCACTGTACATCCTAGGTTAGCCACTTGTGAGAGAATTAGAAGCCTCCACTATACACCCTAGGTTGGCTACTTTAGTGATTTTACGAGAACTAACCTTCGAGTAGAATTCGGTTGATAAACTCGAGCCTCATTCAATCCCAAACGGGTGGCCTTCACTATACATCCTAGGTCGGCCACTTGTGAGGGAATTGGAAGCCATCACTATACATCCTAGGATGGCTACATTAGTAATAGGTTGAGCCATAGCTAGATAGATGAGCATTCATTGGAACAAGTCCCAATTGAGTAACTAGCCACTGTTGGTTGCTTAAGAGGGATTAATCGCTAGTAGGAGGTCTTCACTATACATCCTAGGTTGACCTCTAGCTAGAGATATATGCCAACACTATACACCCTAGGTTGGTTACATTTGTCAAAACATACTTACTTGAGAGTTTGTTGCAATTGGCCTAATATTCACTTACGAGTCCATCAACTCCGTAGTTCCAGCATCATTCATTCATCACTCTGTTGTCATCCCATTTTATTTGCTTTCATAGTTTAGTTTATATAATATCTTCATTCACCATCACTTTACTTTTATGCGTACTAGTTATATTAATCCTAATCTTATCACCGCTACCCCGATCTCAGTGGACGACACCTGTGCTTACTGCTTTACTTGTATTTCTACTTGTGAACGCATCGCATAGGTATTATAAATTGTTTTGACGGACGGTTTTCTGACGGCAAAAACCTTCTCATCAAATGTATCCAAGCAAGTCAATAATGGCATTCAATACAAGTAATGGAATGAAATATAGAGATAGAATAAATATAACACATAGAGTTTATTTACAAAGCCCAAAATATCCATCAAACAAATAACATCAACCCCATAGTGGGGTATTTTAGCTACTCATGTTCTATTACAAACTAATAACTAAGAGAGAGAGAGTAGAGATAACCCTTGAAGATTGATCTCCTTCCTTTAAGCTTGAATCCAAGTCTCCTAGTTGCCTTTGATTGAGTAGAGATGGTTTGGATGAGAGGGAGATGTGTTACTAGCTTAGAATACAAGTGTTGGGAGGTATGGTGATCTTTTGGTTCGTTCCCATCCTTTTCTATTTATAGAGGATGGAAAAATAGGTCACTTAAGCTCGAAACGAGAAACTGTAGCGCGTAGAGTGCGGGTGGAGTGCGGGTGAATTCCCCATACTGTACCCGCACTGTAAGGGTTTTCTTCATCTTCAGGTCTCTGATCTGGGCAATAGTGCGGGTGGAGTGCGGTTGGATTACCCGCATTTGACTCGCACTCGACCCGCACTGTAGTCGCACTTGAGTCGCACTGTACTATCAGGTGCAAAATCCCTCCTCAGTTTTGAGCAATAGTGCGGGTGGAGTGCTGGTGGATGACCCGCACTCTAATGTCAGGTGCAACATCAACTTCTCTGGTTTGGCAACAGTGCGGGTGGAGTGCGGTTGGATGACCCGCACTGTACCCGCACTTTAATGTCAGGTGCAACTCAGCTTCTTTGGCTTTGGCAACAGTACGGGTGGAGTGTGGTTGGATGAACCGCACTGGACCCGCACTATAACTCTTCTCTTGTATCAAGTCCCGGCTATGATCATGAGTGTGGTTGGAGTGCTGTTGGAGTGCGGTTGCGACCCGCACTTGACCCGCACTGTAGAGCTACTTTATGATCCTTTGTCTTTCCTTTTGTCCCTTTTCTGCCAGAATCACTGCAACATGCTTCCAAACCCAGAATTACATCAATTTCCTGCAATTAGCACTAATGAGCCTATTAGACATAAAAGACATAATATATATAGAAAATACACACGAGAACGAGACAAAAGAATAGGAATGAGGGCCGAAATATACAACAATTTAGGCACGATCAAACACCCCCAAACCAAACCTTTGCTCGTCCTCGAGTAAACATAATCTAAAACAAAATAAGACAAACTAAAAATGACTCAAACTAAGGACTCCCTAGACACAAAGAAAAACTTGCTGCAGAACCAAATAGCAGAGAGATACACAAAAGCAAATGGGAGTGAGGAATGAGCATATGCGAAATGTTCTAAACAACTCGAAGACACCCCAAGGGAAACTGGCACAACACGAATCCCACACTTAAAATGCCCTCACCTCAGAAACTACTCACTCTCACACCTCGAGCATAATTCGCTTCGAAACTAGGTTCTCACATGGATTCTCTCTTATCTTTCCTCTCAGAACCTAGGTTCACACTCATGCAACATGTATGCCAATGAATTTATGTAACTGAATCCACTTAGTTGCACACATTTAGTGTAGAATAAATGCTGTTTTCAGTGAGTGAGTCTCATGAAAGAATCACGTGTCATGAACGTGGAAAGAGCATTCATCAACTAATATTCCCAATCTAGACGTCCCCTAAGATCAATTAGGTCTTTCCATTTGGTTGTAACGTGGCCACGGTGAATGGTGATTAGAAGAATGAGAATTTAGGCACAAGCACTAATCAACCAAGTTAAGGCAATACATTCTACATTTAAGCATTTAATTTCTCGTGCAACTCCACTTCTAAATACAATATGGCGTCCAGGCATACAATTAGACTCTACGTGCAATCTTTAACTACTCATGTTACCCATTTGAGTAGCATTTACAATTTACACAAGGCATTTGAAGCATAATTTTTCTTTTGTTACTTTTTGCTTCTTTTCTTTTCTTTTCATTTCATGCCTTTTTACTATGCACATTTTAACAACTCATTATTCTTGCCTAGGTACACGCCATTTATCAAATTACAACACAACTCTACATTCCTAAGCCTCAACAAGATCAATTAAGAGAGGGTTGGCTAAGTGTTTAGGTTGCTTGGGTCATGGATAACGTGGTTGTAGAATGGAAAAGTCTATATGTGTTTGGCTTCAAAATTGGCTTGGGAGCACACATATTACTGGAATGGGAAGTATTTAGGCTTTCTTTTTGAGTGGCTAAAACACACATTGCCTAATATCACTTCAAAAGATCAATCTATCAAGGGAATAAAAGTTTCCGTCAACCAATCCACATATATGATGCATGTTCAATGACAGATGATGATTTTTGATGTAGTGAGACTATGCATGGTGTTTGAATAGTGTTTACAGATTTGAAAAACATTTTCCCTCAAATATACACGCTTTTGGCTTGTGTTTGTGATCTCACAAGAGAAATCTCCACTATTAGAACAAGGCGTTTGAGCACCGAGTTCCCTAAACTTGGACACTAGAAGATGAGACTAGCCCATGAAGTGCAAGTGAGACCCCTAAAGTGACTAAAAGTTATTGAATAAGCACACAAATCATACACACATTCGCCACAAACACTATGCTTCAGGTATCTCACCAAGTTAAATAAGCTCAAAATTCTGGCTAAGCAGCAACTTTTTCAAAAATAAGACACAAAAATGACTCAAGACACAAAAGACGACTCAAAAAGGCGTCAATCTGTTGAACCAAGCTCTCTAGGTGGCTTAGAGGATCTTCCGTTCCAGAAAACTTATCTACTGGCATTTTGAATTTTGGGGGGAGCTCTGCTTCCCGGATCCTCCTAGTGAAGAGAGCGTTCATCTCGGTCACGGGATCCTTTTTGTCCTCATTATTCTTTCCCTTCCTTATCTGCTGGACCTCCTTTTGTAACTTTGCCAGCTGATCCCTCAGTCGCTTGTTCCCAGGTCTCTTCGAGTTAACCTCAGATTCCTCACTGTCGAATCTTTCCAATGAACTGGCAATTTCTATCCGATCCTCCTCCTAGATAGGATCCACTCGGGGAGTTTGTCTACTTTAATCCTCTAGGGCCCGGGCAGTTCTCCTAGATGTAGTTGGATGAGATAGCCCTCGTGGCTTCCGGGTAAAAGCATCTACGGCAGACTTAACTAGCCTGGGTTGATATTATGAAAGTCTTTTCGGAACTGGGGGCATGGGTCCTAGCCTATCCCGGATCGAACGTTGGGGCCCTGATCTATCTCGGGCCGGCTTTGGAAGTGGAGGTCCTAGGCGATCGAAAGCAGGTGGCCTAGCTCCGAGCCTGCTCGGCTCTCCCTGATCATTCAAGCAGGTTGGTTGGATTGTAATGCCTTCAGCGAGCAGGCGGACGCGGATCGATTCTATGAAGGCCGCCGCTTGTTGGTCGAGCGCGGCCTGGCTCACTATAGGGTGGCCAGTAGCCCACGCATTGGTTATTTGGACCGGAGCTTGACTATTATACCCAGACTTTCTCCCCTTTCTTGGGGCCTTTCGTGTTAGCCTCGCCGGAGGTTGCTCCGAGATTCTATGTTGGCCTTGGGAGGAGCGGAGCCTCATAGTTCCTGTAAAACAACGAAAATGTAAATGCAAATAATTGGTTAATTGGGTGTAAGGTTTTTCCCACAGATGGCGCCAGAAAGTGTTAACAAGAAATTTTGCTCGGGATGAGAAACCTCAGCTAACACCCTCGAGACCACTACCACGTAGGTGGTGGCCAAGATTGATTGTATGTGTAGCGATGATTTATAAAATGCCAAGGAATGATGATACCATTCACCCAAAAGAAAGCAAGAATATTTTTATTGAACGTGCATGGTATACAAATACAAGTTTCTTTATTTTTGCTCTCAACTCTCTCTAGGGTGTGCCTGAGTATTTGTCGTATGCCTATCGAATAGTAGTCTCCTCTTTTTCATTTTCTTTCTTTCTATTTATACATAGTTTTGTAGGTTAAACAAACTGATTCTGCCCTTGATTTTCTCAGTCTCTCCCCTCCTTATCGGGCGGGATTTCTCGCTTTAATGTCATAGACTTTGAGTTAATAGCCGAATTGAGAATATCATGGTGGAGATCAGTTTGTTTCCTCTTTGGAATCTATTACTTGTCCTACATATAGGTAACGTTTCTAGATATGATCCAGTGTATCTTCGTATCTTTTCAGCATGATCCTTTATAGAGGTCGTTGAATATGGCATGGTGTGGTGCATCAACTAGTGAGGTTGATCAGTGTTCCGACCTCGATATCTGAGAAGTTTCATCCAGCTAGGAGCCAGATCCGGCTTCCCTTGACCTTTTTGAAGCTATGTGTGGCCTCCCCTGGCCTTTTGAAGCTAGGAGTGGCTTCCCCTGACCTCTCGAAGCTTGGTGCGGCCTTCTAGAGACATTCTTCTATGTCAGCGAGGTATAGGCGAGTCTCTGGAGCATTTACGAGGTGACCTCGACTTCGGGGAACTTCTAGTTTTGGTGATGCGGGCTACATCTGATCGTTTCAGACTCTATCCCGGATGTTTCCGGAGCCCGTCCTTGTTCCTGGGGAGGTATCGTAGTTCAGTTCTGGATAGAAAGGTCTCCTGGTGGAGGCTCTCGGGTATGGAACCAGGTCTGAGAGGTGGAAAATTTTCCTTTGGTCCTTAGCAAATTTTTACTATTAACACAAGTACAGATTCTGACTGGACGGGTGGCGGCACTCAATAGGTTTATTTCTCGCTCCACCGATAAATGTCTCCCTTTCTTCAAGGCCATCAAACAAGGGAAAAACATGAAGTAGAGCCACGAGAGCGAACGGGCTTTTCAAGCTTTGAAAGAATACCTAACAAGCCCCCCATTGTTAGTCAAGCCGGTTCTCGGAGATGAGTTGCAGATCTACCTGGTCGTATCAGAAACTGCAGTAAGCGGGGCTTTGGCCAAGGATTGTAGCGACGGTTTTCAAAGACCCATATACTATGTGAGCCATGCTTTGACCAAATCAGAAAGGACTTACATTCTCCTGGAAAAGCTCGCTTATGCTCTGGTGATCTCGGGGAGGAAACTCCGTCCCTATTTTCAAGCTCACACAATAGCAGTGGTGACGGACCAACCCCTCCGCCAATTCTTGCAAAGACCAGACGTGTCTGGAAGGCTAGTCTTATAGGCCCTAGAGCTCACTCAGTTCGACCTAAAGTATAAGCCCCGGACTATGATTAAGGCAAAGGCTTTGGCCGACTTCGTGGCAGAATTCTTAGCGATCCCAGATCAAGATGATCCCCCTGTATCAAATGAGGTCCCTGAGAAGATATCCGAGGTCGACAATTGGTCGGAAGGCTACAAGCCATGGACCCTCTTTGCAGATGGACCATCCGGGCAAGCCGGGGGAGGAGCTGGCATAGTTTTAATAGATCCGGAGGGAACATAATTCTGTCACTGTTTGAGATTCGAGTTTAAAGCTACCAATAACGAAGCGAAATATGAAGCCCTCCTAGCCGAGATGAAGGTAGCCATCGAACTAAAGGCCGACTACTTACAAATCAAGAGCAATTCATTGCTTGTTGTAAACCAGGTGAGTGGGGTCTACCAGGAAAAAGGAGATAATATGGCTGCCTACCTAAAGCTAGCTCAGCTGCTAAAAAGCAAATTTAAGGGACTCAAGATCGATCAGGTGCCTCGACACCAAAACCATCGCGCAGATGTTCTGGCTAAAATAAGGCGAACGGAGGCCAGTCCCTACCACGGGGAATTCCCCTCCAAGTAATCACCCAACCAAGCATAGCCACAAATGGAGAAATTTGTTCCCTGGATCGCCTGCCTTGCTGGATGGACCCAATTGTCGCCTACCTCCTTGAAGGAGAGCTTCCCGAAAGGCCTGACCAAGCCGGAAGAATCAAGAGACTCTCAGTCCGATACTGTATGGTGGACAGGTACCTCTACAGGAGGGGCAGATCCCTCCCCTTACTTAGGTGCTTGCATCCCGATGATGCTAAATGGGCATTGAGAGAGGTCCACTCTAGGGACTTTGGGAACCACATAGGTGGGGAAGCTCTAGCCTATCAGGTGCTTCGTATGGGGTACTATTGGCCGACCATCCACCAAGATGCAAAGAGTTTTGTGCAATCTTGCGAACCTTGTCAAAGAACTTCAAACTTGAACCATCAGCCACCCGAGCGACTGTCGTCCCTCAGTTCACCTTACCCCTTTGCCATGTGGGGAATCAACCTAATTGGGCCACTCCCTACCGCTCCCGAATAGATGAAACATGCTATCGTGGCTCCGACTACTTCACAAGATTGGTCGAGGCAGGACCTCTATCCCGAATATCAGAAAATAATACAACCAAGTTAATCAAGACTATCGTGGTATGCAGATTTGGGACCCCTCTCATCATTATAGCCGACCTAGGGAAGCAATTCGACAACGCCCGGTTCAAAGACTTCTGCAAGGGATTGGGGATCGACCTCAGGCTCGCTTCAGTGGCTCATCCCCAGACTAACGGGCTGGTAGAATCTACCAACAAGACTATCAAGAAGCTTCTGAAAAAGAAGCTACAGCAGAAGAAAGGTAAATAGGCCAAAGAACTGCCAAAAGTCCTCTGGGCATACCGGACTACAAAGAGAACAGCTAATGGGGAGACACCTTACCCCCTGGCTTTCGGGGTTGAAGCAGTCCTCCCCATCGAGCAAAATTTAACCTCGTTCAGGGTACATCACTTTAAGCTCGAAAGTAACGAAGTCAAGCTCCGGGCTAATCTAGACCTCTTAGAAGAAAAACAAGACCGGGTTCCAGAGAATGTAGCGATCTACCAGATAAAGATCACTAGATACTTCAACCAAAAGGTCAGAGCCCAGGAATTCAAAGAAGGGGATCTGGTACTTAGGAAAGTGACCCTGAACACTCGGAAAAGGTCGGATGGAGTCTTAAGTCCCAATTGGGAAGGGCTATATTTGATAAAGCTAGTTGTTCGCAATGGAGCTTATAAACTTGAAGACATAGACGGACGATCCATCGACCACACTTGGAATGCAGACCATTTGAGGAAATTCTACCCTTGAAGGGAATTCTCAAGCAGACTACCCTCATTTAGCTTTCATTACAGACCCTAATAAAGATGTACTACATCTCGATCATCAATAAAGTCATTTTCCTTTTCTCTTCCATCTTTGTCTCCAACTATGTTCAACATTAGTGACTATACCCTTGTGTGGGAAACTCAACATAAACACTTTGAGACCAGGAAATAGCTCAATAGCCCTCCTGATGCCTTGGTCGGGCTACCACCCCCAAGAAGGGTCTGAGTGTAAGAGCATAGTTGCCCTCCAGATCTCGAGACTAGGAAATAGCTCAATAGCCCTCTTGATGCCTTGGTCGGGCTACCACGCCTAAGAAAGGTCTGAGTGTAAGAGCATAGTTGCCCTCCAGATCTCGAGACAAGGAAATAGCTCAATAGCCCTCCTGATGCCTTGGTCGGGCTACCACCCCCAAGAAGGGTCTGAGTGTAAGAGCATAGTTGCCCTCCAGATCTCGAGACCAGGAAATAGCTAAGTAGCCCTCCTGATGCCATGGTCAGGCTACCACCCCCAAGAAGGGTCTGAGTGTAAGAGCATAGTTGCCCTCCAAACCTCGAGACCAGGAAGTAGCTAAGTAGCTATCCTGATGCCTTGGTCGGGCTACCACCCCCAATAAGGGTCTACGTGTAAGAGCATAGTTGCCCTCCAGATCTTGAGACCATGAAATAGCTAAGTAGCCCTCCTGAAGCCTCGGTCGGGCTATCGCCCCAAAAAATATATATATATATATAATGTTTGTTTTCGTGTGCAGGATCAAAACCATCATAATCCCCTACACGAGCCTTAATTGTTAATGTAAGTTCCTCATATTTTGATTGGCTTATTTCGTTGACAAACCACATTGGGGATTATTCTTTGTAAGGGTAATTTAGGCCAAGCTTCAAGGACATCATCTCCCTCAAAGAGCACTTCAAAGGTATCTCACTAGTTTAACTTTCTTTGAAGAGATCTAGTTGCACACACTCACTTGCATGCATTATGTTCCTATCTTCATGTAATTGAATGATGTATTGTATGCCTCTTTTCACACTCCACACTTGCACATTTTGCACATCTCTTAGTGTGTCGAGCTTGCCCATAAAAGAGATTTTGTTCTCTTAGCGCGGCCTAGACCGCTTGGCAAGATATGCCTGCACCGCGGCATACAGAGCGGTATATCTCAGCAGAGTCATGCTTCGTGTACCGCTTCCTGTACACGTGCACGCAAAGCGACCCACGTCGCGGTGTTGTCCAGTAAGCCTCTGTTGCCCATACCGCGGCCTGTGCACCTGCATGCACAGCGCCCTGCACCGCGTTGTTGTCCAGACGGTGCACTGCTGTGTGTACCGCGGTCTGGACACTTGCCTGCAACGCGGTCCAGCAAGCGGTATTGACGGGATTTTGTTTCTCAAACCCAAAACGACGCAGTTTTGTCTAGGGTTTCTATATATGTTCTATCTTCTTCCTTGCTCGTTTTCATGAGTTCAAGAAGCCATTTTTGATAGGCTAAGCTTCTATTAGAGAGAGAAACTCCTAAGAACTCATCTTTACTCAACCAAACACAAATCCATGTGCATCTAACATCTTCAAGCATCATCTCATCATGGATTCTTCTTGCTTTCATTGACTAGGTAACTTGAACATGCCCTAAATCTCTTTGTATTTATTTATGTTCTTGTTGGCCTAGGGTTAGCTCTTTTATGTGATTTTATTGCATATCTTTATGTTTATTGGCATTTATAACATGATTGAGTTGTTGGTTGTTGGTTGAGAGCCTTGTTCATTAATAGCTAGCATTTAGGACGTTTTTACCCTTCTAGCTAAATCTTCATGCATTTGCATTTAGATATTGATATCTAGGATTTGCATTTATTGATATCTTAAATCCTTAGATAAGCATTTATTGTCGCCTAGCATTAATTGCATGTTTGAATATCTTTTACATATTCACATAGGTTGTTTATACTCTTCATTGATTGTTAAGCTTTGTGACTAAGTAAGTTAGTGCACAAGCTTGTGGTCAAGAATCACTATTAAAGGCCCGTTGGGTAGATTGAAAGGGTTAGTGACCAAGTAGGTGTGACTTGAGGTCAACCTAGGTTGTAAACTTTCGTTCAAATAGTTGATTTGAGGACCGTTTGTGGCTAGAAGGATAGCCCGTGAGTTTTGCCCAGTTGGAGGGTTTCTCACGTAAATCAATCCTTGTGTTTTTATTGTTTTCCGCATATTTATATTGGATTGATTGATTGTTAACATGGAGTAGGATTATCGAAATTGATTAAGTCAAAAAGTTGGTAATATATCAACTAAAACCTATTCACCCCCCCCCCCTCTAGGTTGTATTAGACACACTTTGTGTATTTTCAATTGGTATCAGAGCGGGTTCCTAGATACACTTAGGTGATCCTTGCTCGTTGTGTGTCTTGCCTATTGTTTGTGTTTGTTGCATCATAAACATTCATCTCATTCATACCCAAACACTATGAGTGGGAACGGAAGTGGTAATGAGGGAGCCTCTAGCACAAGACCCCCCTTGCTCACCGGAATAAACTATGCCTCTTGGAAAGGCAAGATGGAGTCTTACATTTGTCAAATAAATGACCGAGCATGGATGGCAATTGAAGACGGCTACACTCTTCCGGTAAAAACTCTTGAAGACGAAAGTGTAGTTCTCAAGCCAAAGTCGGAATGGTCAACTCAAGAGTTTGAAGCATCCAAGTGGAACAACAAGGCTATGCATGCAATTCTTTGTGCAATGGATGACAATCAGTACAAATTGATCCAAACAACAAGAATTGCAAAAGAGGCATGGGAGATTCTAGAGACGGCCCATGAGGGAACCGAGGTCGTCAAGGACTCCAAGCTTCAAGTCCTCCAAACACAATTCGAGCAAATTAGGATGGAGGAGGATGAGTGCTTCAACGACTTTCAAGTGAAGATGATGGACATAGTCAATCAAAGCCATCAACTTGGTGATCCCTATTCGGATAGGAGGATCAAGCAAAAAATTATGAGGTCGCTTCCAGCAAGATTTGAGTAAAAAGTGACGGCTCTTGAGGAGAATAGTGACTACAAGAATATGAAGCCAAGTGAAGTTATTGGAAGGCTTCTAGCATATGAGTCTAGATGGACTCCCACACCTACACCTCAAAAGAAGCAAAAGAGCATTGCTCTGAAGACTTCTAAGGTTGAGAAGGAGGAAGAAGACTCAGATGAAGAAATGGCCCTCATGGTGAAAAGATTCAAGAAGTTCATCAATTTTGAGAAGAGGGGATTTGGATCCAAAGGAAAGGAAATAAAGAAGAAGACTCCTTTCAAGAAGTTTGAGTCAAGTGAAGACAAGCCCACAAGAAGAGGGATTCAATGCTTCGAATGTGGAGGTTTCGGACACATCTCCACGGATTGTGGAAATTTGAAAAATAAGAAGAAAGGAAAGGCCATGGCCGCCACGTGGAGTGATGGTGATGACTTGGAAGAAGAAGGAGAGTCCTCAGATGATGAGGATTATGTGGCAAACTTTATTGCATTCGCATCCTCTCTCAAGAGTAAGGAAGCAATAGATGATGAAGAGGTAGAGAAACAAAGTGAAGATGACTCTAGCTATGGTGACTCTTTATCCCATTCAACAAATATGAATGTAGGAGGAATGGATCTTGAAGGCTTCATTGAGCATTTTCATAGCTCAAGATTGAAGATGAAGAAGGAGATTCAAAGGCTAAAAGGGGAGAATCTCAAGCTATCCACCGAAGCTACTCACTTAAATAAAGAAGTGAAGATAGCCAAAAGGAATGAGGAATTGATGGAAAAGGAGCTTGAAGAAGCTAGAGAGATCATTGCTAAGATGACTTCAAGCACGAATAAACTTGACCACATGTTAGGAGTTGGCAAGAGGCCAAGTGATAAGAAAGGTCTTGGCTATGAAAATGACAAGGAGACCTCATCCTCAAGCAAAATTGTGTTTGTTAAGGGTTTGGATAACAAAGAGCCTCCACCCCCACAATATCCTAGGAAGAAGATCGAACTAGGAGAGTGCTCTAAAGATCCTCAAGTCAAGGTAGCACAAGGGAAACAAGCTCAAGCTCAATCAACAAGGGTGCATCAAGCAAGTTTCCCTCAACCGAAATACCATCAAGCCAAAAAGCAATTCATGCAAGGGCAACCAAGGAAGCAATTCGCTCCAACTCAACAACAAAGAAAAAGAGAACCAATCCAACACAAAAGACAAGCTCAAATGCGTGGGAAAGCCCCTCTGTACTCACAAGGGCATGGTATGTCTTCTTATTTTATTCCCACTTGTCACTTTTGTGGTGTTGATGGTCACATTAGACCAAATTGCTTTAAATACATTGAAATGTGTAGAATCAAGAGCATGATTGAAAGAAATAGAGCTAGAGCTAGAATGCATGTTCCTAGGAAACCCAGAGCAAATTTGCATGATCCTAGAAAATTTAGAGCCAATGTGACTAATACCACTAGGAATGAGAACATTACACCTAGGTGGATTAGAAGGGATAACTATTCTTGCTATGTGGCTCAAATTGCCTTGAAGGCAAATGCCTCTAACACTTGGTATTTGGATAGTGGTTGTTCTAGGCATATGACGGGGAACAAGAGCTTCTTTAAATCCCTTGTCTTGGAGGATGGAGGATTTGTCACCTTTGGTGATGGATCCAGAAAGAAAGTCATAGGGAAAGGAACCATCTCCATTCCCGATTTACCCTCCTTGTCAAATGCTTTACTTGTTGATGGCTTACAAGCCAATCTTATAAGCATTTCTCATCTTAATGATGACGGAATCTCTGTCTTGTTTAACAAAAATGATTGCTCTATTTTAATGCCAAATGGACAAACCTTGCTAAAAGGAAAGAGATCTAGTGACAATTGCTATTGTCTTGAAGCTAGTGCTATCTCTTGCAATATGTCCAAATGTGAGGAAATTGAGTTATGGCATCAAAGACTTGGCCACATGAACTATCGAGATTTGAGGATCTTAGATAAGTTCAAGGTTGTGCGTGGCCTCCCAAAGCTTGGGAAGAAAGTCGATGGCGTTTGTGGACCTTGTCAACAAGGGAAACAAACCAAAAGTATGCACAAGAAAGGCAAGTATCTCGCCACCAAGGAGCCATTAGAGCTTCTACATATGGACCTTATGGGTCCCATGCAAACCGAGAGTCTCGGTGGCAAGAGATACATTTTTGTTTGTGTTGATGATTTTTCTAGATTTACATGGACATACTTTCTTAGAGAAAAATCTGAAACTTTTGAAAAATTTAAAATGATTTGCACTAAAATTCAAAATGAAAAGAACTCACACATTAAAAGCATTAAAAGAATTAGGAGTGACCATGGGAGGGAATTTGAAAATGCTTGTTTTGAAAGCTATTGCAATAGCTTAGGCATTTCCCATGAGTTTTCGGCTCCTAGAACTCCTCAACAAAATGGGGTTGTTGAGAGGAAGAATAGGGTCCTTCAAGAGATGGGCCGTGTGATGTTGCTTAGCAACAATGTCCCTAGGAACCTTTGGGCCGAGGCCGTCAATACGGCTTGCTACATAGGAAATAGAGTCTTCCTAAGGCCCGGTACTAGGCAAACCTCCTATGAATTATGGAAGGGTAGGAAGCCAAATATTAGATACTTCCACTCATTTGGGAGCAAATGCTATATTCTAAATGACCGAGATCAACTTGGCAAGTTTGATGCCAAGAGTGATGAGGGGATTTTTATTGGCTATGCCCTTAATAGTAAGGCCTATAGAGTTTTCAATTCAAAAACTCGAAGTGTCATGGAATCATCTAATGTTGTCATAGATGATTGTAGGCCTAAGACTAGAGACCATGATGAGGAGGTTATTGTGCTTGATGATCCTCTCTTGGAGAAGAATGGTGAGACTTCAGTTGATGTGAAGTCAAGTCTTGATGAAGAGGTCATCCAACCTCTTGATAGAGATCCATCTTTGGACTCTAAAGAACCCCCTCCATGGGTTAGACATCTCCACAATAAGAATGACATTCTTGGAGATATGAATGAGGGTGTTAGGACTAGGCGTCAATTAGCTAATCAGATTAGCTATACTTGCTACACCTCTAAAATTGAACCCAAAAAGGTTGATGAAGCCTTGAATGATGAGTTTTGGGTTCTTGCCATGCAAGAAGAGCTAAACCAATTTGAAAGAAATGAGGTTTGGACTCTTGTTCCTAGACCCAAGGATACTAATGTCATAGGCACAAAATGGGTATATAGGAACAAGTCGGATGAAAATGGCAACATTGTGCGCAACAAGGCTAGACTTGTAGCACAAGGATACTCTCAAATTGAGGGTATTGACTTTGAGGAGACCTTTGCTCCGGTTGCCCGTCTTGAGTCCATAAGGCTTCTTTTGTCCATATCATGTGTGCACAAGTTCAAATTGCATCAAATGGATGTTAAAAGTGCATTCCTCAATGGGTTCTTGCATGAGGAAGTGTTTGTTGAGCAACCCAAGGGGTTTGTGGATCCACACTACCCCAATCACGTCTATAGCCTCAAGAAGGCTTTATATGGGTTGAAACAAGCACCTAGGGCTTGGTATGAGCGCCTCACTCAATTTCTTGTTGACAATGACTACACTAGGGGCAGTGTTGACAAAACTTTATTCATCAAGAGGAACAAAGATGAGCTTTTCATAGCTCAAATCTATGTTGATGATATCGTTTTTGGCTCCACCAACAAATCCAAAGTCCAACAATTTGTTGATGTCATGTCTCATGAGTTTGAGATGAGTCTTGTTGGGGAGCTCAATTACTTCCTAGGTTTGCAAATCAAGCAATTGCATGATGGGATTTTCATATCCCTAGCTAAGTATGCTAAAAACCTAGTGAAGAAGTTTGGCCTTGAGAATGCCAAACATTGTGACACACCCATGAGTACCACCTTGAAACTAAGCAAGGATGCTAGTGGCAAGAGTGTGGAACAAAGTCTTTATCGGGGTATGATTGGTAGCTTGCTTTACTTGACCGCAAGTAGGCCCGATATAGCCTTTAGTGTGGGTGTGTGTGCTAGGTACCAAGCTGATCCCAAGGAATCCCATCTCTCCTCAGTGAAGAGAATCATTCGATATGTGAATGGGACTTCCGACTATGGGATATGGTACGCTTTTGACACTAATGCTAGCTTAGTTGGCTTTAGTGATGCAGATTGGGCAGGAAATTGTGATGATAGGAAGAGTACATCGGGCGGTTGCTTCTTCCTAGGCAACAACTTGGTCTCATGGTTTTGCAAGAAGCAAAATTCCATCTCTCTATCCACAGCTGAAGCGGAATACATTGCCGCCGGGAGTGCTTGCACACAACTCCTTTGGATGAAACAAATGCTTGTGGATTATGGCTTTGATTAAGGTATTCTTACCCTTTATTGTGATAACATGAGTGCGATTAACATTTCAAAGAATCCTGTTCAGCACTCTAGGACAAAGCATATAGACATTAGGCATCATTTCATTAGAGAACTAGTTGAAAACAATTGCATTGCACTTGAGCATGTGGGCACTAATGATCAACTATCGGATTTATTTACAAAGCCCTTAGACTCAACTAGGTTCAAGTCACTTAGTAGGTCTATTGGGATTTGTCATATGTCTTGATGTGTTTTGATGATTGACCCCTTATAGGGAACTCAAGCAAAGAGAGCAACCTTGCATGTTGGAATAAGCAAAAATTTGATCAACTTTATGCTTCTTTATTATTTGCTTGAGTATTCTTGGTTGTGCTTATATATAATCTTATATGGCTTTTTATTCAATAAGTGTGCCTTGCTTGGCTTGTAATCCATGTCACCTCTATGTTCAAACATGCATTTTTGGATTAGGAGAATTGATTGGGAAATACATTTGAATGACCTATAATTTATCTCCTTGACATGTGAACTTGTTTATGACATGCTCAAAATGTTATGCATGAAATTTTTTTTTATTGCCTTAGTGCAAAATTTGTGTGAAAGCAACTGAGAAGACTAAACCCAATAAGGATCAAGTATCCATGCAATAAATAAGGATGTCTCATCCAAATTTAGTCTTCTCTCTCTCTTTATTAGTTGAACAAGGCTACTATCATACGGGTATCTTACCCGGAAAAATCAAAAAGGGTGCAAAAGTCATGCCTGCTTCGCTTATAAAGTTTGGTATTGTTGCTCTTTAAATTGAAATTCATCTTTAAAACACTATATCTTGTTTGCTTATGACAAAAGGGTGCAAATTGGTTTGAATTCTTTTGGAACCCTTTTTGAGGTTCTCCTTGCCAAATACCATTTGCTTGAACCATGACGTTACATGTCTTACATCCAAAGCAATTAAGTCATCCATTTTCTTCTAAATAATAAACCTTCAATGATTCTCTCTCAATTAATTGAGTTGCATAAAGATGTTGTATATGATTATGCACTTATCTTGCAAATAGCTCTCTTTGCTAAAGTGACCCGGTTGGGGAATACTCCTTTGTCTATCTCATGACAAAAAGGGGGAGTAATGGTTTATTTAAAGGGTGATTGTATTTAAGGGGAGATTGTCCCGTTGAGGGGGAGTAACCTATATAGGGGGAGCATTTGCATGTTGTAGTTTTCTTTTATTATGCAAATTGCTCTTATTTATTTATCTCTCTTGATCACCTCACATACACTTGTCTTGGAAAGTGTAGTCTCATTGTTTTGTAGGGAAGGTGGCTATTCTACAAGAGCTTGAAGTTTTGAAGACCTAGTATCTAGGTATCTTTTTGTAATGTAGAATATCTTTTTGTTGACCTTTAGTTTTTACTTTCTTGTGAGGATGATTTGTGAGTGGTGGTTTTGTCACGAAATAGCCAAAGGGGGAGATTGTAAGTTCCTCATATTTTGATTGGCTTATTTCGTTGACAAACCACATTGGGGATTATTCTTTGTAAGGGTAATTTAGGCCAAGCTTCAAGGACATCATCTCCCTCAAAGAGCACTTCAAAGGTATCTCACTAGTTTAACTTTCTTTGAAGAGATCTAGTTGCACACACTCACTTGCATGCATTATGTTCCTATCTTCATGTAATTGAATGATGTATTGTATGCCTCTTTTCACACTCCACACTTGCACATTTTGCACATCTCTTAGTGTGTCGAGCTTGCCCATAAAAGAGATTTTGTTCTCTTAGCGCGGCCTAGACCGCTTGGCAAGATATGCCTGCACCGCGGCATACAGAGCGGTATATCTCAGCAGAGTCATGCTTCGTGTACCGCTTCCTGTACACGTGCACGCAAAGCGACCCACGTCGCGGTGTTGTCCAGTAAGCCTCTGTTGCCCATACCGTGGCCTGTGCACCTGCATGCACAGCGCCCTGCACCGCGTTGTTGTCCAGACGGTGCACTGCTGTGTGTACCGCGGTCTGGACACTTGCCTGCAACGCGGTCCAGCAAGCGGTATTGACGGGATTTTGTTTCTCAAACCCAAAACGACGCAGTTTTGTCTAGGGTTTCTATATATATGTTCTATCTTCTTCCTTGCTCGTTTTCATGAGTTCAAGAAGCCATTTTTGATAGGCTAAGCTTCTATTAGAGAGAGAAACTCCCAAGAACTCATCTTTACTCAACCAAACACAAATCCATGTGCATCTAACATCTTCAAGCATCATCTCATCATGGATTCTTCTTGCTTTCATTGACTAGGTAACTTGAACATGCCCTAAATCTCTTTGTATTTATTTATGTTCTTGTTGGCCTAGGGTTAGCTCTTTTATGTGATTTTATTGCATATCTTTATGTTTATTGGCATTTATAACATGATTGAGTTGTTGGTTGTTGGTTGAGAGCCTTGTTCATTAATAGCTAGCATTTAGGACGTTTTTACCCTTCTAGCTAAATCTTCATGCATTTGCATTTAGATATTGATATCTAGGATTTGCATTTATTGATATCTTAAATCCTTAGATAAGCATTTATTGTCGCCTAGCATTAATTGCATGTTTGAATATCTTTTACATATTCACATAGGTTGTTTATACTCTTCATTGATTGTTAAGCTTTGTGACTAAGTAAGTTAGTGCACAAGCTTGTGGTCAAGAATCACTATTAAAGGCCCGTTGGGTAGATTGAAAGGGTTAGTGACCAAGTAGGTGTGACTTGAGGTCAACCTAGGTTGTAAACTTTCGTTCAAATAGTTGATTTGAGGACCGTTTGTGGCTAGAAGGATAGCCCGTGAGTTTTGCCCAGTTGGAGGGTTTCTCACGTAAATCAATCCTTGTGTTTTTATTGTTTTCCGCATATTTATATTGGATTGATTGATTGTTAACATGGAGTAGGATTATCGAAATTGATTAAGTCGAAAAGTTGGTAATATATCAACTAAAACCTATTCACCCCCCCCCCCCCCCCCCTCTAGGTTGTATTAGACACACTTTGTGTATTTTCAGTTACTACAGATGCCACTTTGGTTCCTATTCAAGACCAGAAATGAAACAAAAGTTCTCAAAAGTGATTCGATTTCTCATTAAGAACAAGGGGAGCATATCCCCCGATAAGGCTACATCCACCAAACGGGGAGCCCAACCCCCGAGCTCGTGCTATAAAAAAAAAGAGCTAACAGGGGCAAAACGGGATGCCCACCCCCTTTTGCCGGGCAATCAAAAACAAGTCAAGATGAACTGCGTCAAGCTTTGGGACTTTCTTGGCTCTCCTCCGCTGGCCCTCCTCTTTCTTGCTGATCTTTGCCATCAACCCCCGCTACAGATAGCTGTCCATCTTGGTTATCCTCACCGACCGCTCCTCCATTTAGAGGCTCCATCGGTTGATCAACAGGATCTTCCTCCAAAACCTCATTAATCACGTCCATAACCTCAGGCGGGATAGCCGCATCAAGAAGGGCAGCCATGGACCCCGTCTGGCTCCTGTCGACCTCCATCTTTGTTAAAGGAGGATCCTCAGATGGGCTCCTAACCTCTTCACCAGCTCCCGACTGGTCCTCCTTGGATCGAGAGGACAACACTTTACTGGAAGACTCCCCGGGACTTGAGGTAGTAAAGGTAGGAAGAGGAAATGGAGGATCTGTTTGGGCGGGCTGTTTCCCAGCACCTGCTTGGCTCAAAGGGACCACCCTGTCGCCTTCAGAGCAAGATAGCTCGGCAGCCTTGAGCATTATTTCCTATCTATCCAAGCCGGTAATAGACGACAAATCAAAGGGAGGAGGAAGAGCTTCCGTTGCCTGAAAGGAAGCATAGAAATATCTGTCGCTGAAGGAGGTCTCCGCGTCAGCTTGTAGCTTGGTCACCTTAGTGATCAGAGACTGACTCTCGAGGTCTAACTTTTTTGCCTCAGATCAACAGGAATCCCGCTGTCTAGCCCGCCAGAGAGATTGAAGACGCTCCTGATCATAAGATTGTAGGGAAAAATTGCTTAAAACCGCAGCGGAAGGCAAAAAATAATTTTCGTATAGTTTAAAATTTTTCTAAAGATTTGAACCTTAACCCTTTAATTAATTAAACTCAAAGATACGGTTAGAGTTAAATACCTATTGTCGCGTGATCCGATTGACTTACGTCGATGTTAATCCGCAAGATCTTCAATCCTAGCACGTACGTGAATCACCTAGGAGCGTGGTCTCCCTTTTTCTTTGAATTGCTTACCTTAGAATGGATGTATGGAATTTTTTATCTTGATCTGCAATAGTAAAACACCAAGAGCCTAAAAAAATAGTTCCGGTCACTTTTGAATTCACAATCAATATGATTGAAACTCGCGTAACCCTAAATCGAAAGTGTGCACAAAACCTTTTGATGTTAAAGGCTTGTAAGTGCACTATCGAATGAGAACTTATTTTCTTTTTCTCTCTTGGCCGAAAATCTATGTGTATAGAGTAGGATTTTTATTTTCAAAACAAACAAAAAAAATCTATGTGTATAGAGTAGGATTTTTATTTTCAAAACAAACAAAAATCTCTCTCTATTTTGCTTCTAGGTGATCGAAAATTCATAACCATATATTTATAGGTTGGCCGAATTTTCTCCTTCACCAAGTAGGGTTGGCCGAATTCATTGAATAGGAAATCTAGGATTAGTTAATTTCCTTACTTGAAAAGGAATTATCCTTTTCCCTAATTCCTATCAATTCAAGAATCCTAACCCTTGTAGGACTAGTGGTAGCCGAATTCTTTGTATAATAAGGAGTGTATGTGGACTTAATCCTTACCACATTAGGACTCCTATCACTTAAAAGAATTCCAACCCTAATCCAACACATAGTATTTAATTTACTGATCAGGAAAAGATTTTGATTTAAACTATTAATTAATTAATTAATTAATTAATTAATTAATTAATTAATTAATTCCCAGTTAATCAAAACAATAAAATAAAATAATATCTTGGGCTATTTTATTTAGCCTTGCCGCCCACACCATATATATATGGGCCCAATATTATTTTTCTTATTTTATTTAATCCATTAGACTTTAAATAAAAGCCCACATGTGAACCAGACTTATTCTTACTAAAAGAAACAAGCCTACATGTCTCCTTTTAATATATTAATATAATAGTGCAGCCCATTAAATAAATAATAGACATATTATATTCTTAATATATTAAATGCAATTCTAGATGGACCCATAAATTGGTCCGGTAGAATATACCAAGTGATCCATGCAAGTACGTGTGGATTATGGATCTTGGCGGGCTATCTGAATTTAAGCTTCAATAGACATAACCTAATCACAATCAACAAATGATTCACTTAGGTCCGATCTATTAATTTTAACTCATTCCACTAAAAGGCTAAAATTGAACTCTTAAATAAAGATAGAATAAGGAGATGTTTCTCATTCATACCCTAGACAATCTTATAGGAGATGGTGTATCCTCGTGAATAATATCAGTAATCACCAAGAGCTCATAGACTGCCTATAGCTCTCCAAGTTACCATATTTCCTCATATGACCACATTTTGAACTTGGATATTTTGACTTGTCCATAAGCCATGTCTTGAATAATCATTATTGAAAACTCAACGTTGAGATTTAGTATCCAATACCTCAAAACATCCATATGATGATATTATACTCTCATTTAATAAATGGAGCCACGATGTCCATATCTATAAATGAAGTCCTCTATCGATTAACAAATGAATACCACCAAACTATCGAGGATAGACTATGCTATATAATTGTACTCATTGATAGCTCAAATGATAACACCTGAAACCATAAGGCCATCATTTATCTCAGGATTTAGATAGACTCTCTGATTGTCTTGATAATGAAAAGACTTATATCTAGTGACGGTTCTAGATAAAGTATTTCATTGTGATCCAGTTCAATGCACCCAGTGCACTAGATTCTTTTACTCGAAAACCTTTCGATGATTTTAGACTCATCATAACTCATTTGATCCCACTCAAATGCTAGTAAAAGAATTCTACAACTTTATCAAGATAGAGGTGCCCAACCTTTAACTTAAGTTGTGAACGTTATTCAAGACTAACTAAAGAATTGTGTCTACCTCATACATATCCGGATGTACAAACAATTCTTCATATCTCATAGTCTTTTGACCTTATGATTATTTACCTTGACAATTATATTTATAAATGCTATATAAGATTTTGCAGAATTAGAAATCACTTTATTTATATGAAAAGATTGTCAATTACAATATTACACTCTTGCTATTGAGCATAATCCTAACAATCTCCCACTTGCGCTATAGCAAATGTGTCATATCTCTCATTCCCATGTTCTCTAGGTGCCCATCAAAACTCTTCTAAGGTAGAGCCTTTGTGAAGGGATCTGCTAGATTTTCTGCCGACGCGATTTTGGTATTCGTCACGTCTCCCTTATGAACAATCTCCCTTAAAAGATGATACTTTCTTTCAATGTGTTTTCCTCTCTTATGACTTCTTGGTTCTTTTGAATTAGCCACTGCTCCACTGTTGTCACAGTAGATAGTGATCTGCTTATTCGCACTAGGAACTACTTCTAAGTCAATCAAGAATTGGCGAAGCCAAACAGCCTCCTTGGCAGCTTCGCATGCAGCTACATACTCTGCTTCCATGGTGGAGTCAGCAATACAAGATTGCTTGATACTCCTCCAAATGACTGCTCCTCCTCCAAGAGTAAACACAAATCGTGATGTGGATTTTCTAGAGTCAGAATCCGATTGGAAATCAGAATCTGTATACCCAACGGGGATTAAATCCCATCCAGAGTATACAAGCATATAATCTTTCGTTCTCCTAAGATACTTGAAAATATGCTTGACTGCCGTCCAGTGATCAGGACCAGGTTTCGATTGAAACCTGCTAACTATGCCAACCACAAAGCAAATATCTGGTCTAGTACAGAGCATTGCATACATGAGACTTCCAACTGCCGAGGCATATGGAATTCTACTCATGAATTGCTCTTCATGCTCATTCTTAGGAACTTGTTCCTTAGAAAGTTTGATTCCATGCCTAAAAGGTAACATACCTTTCTTGGAATCTTGCATGGAAAACCTAGACAAGATTTTGTCTATGTATGAAGCTTGGGATAGTGCAATCATTTTATTCTTTCTATCCCTTATTACTTGGATACCTAGAATAAAACTTGGTTCTCCTAAGTCCTTCATATCAAATTGTTTTGCTAACCATTCTTTTACTGATGTCAATACTCCCACATCGTTTCCAATAAGTAATATATCATCTACGTAAAGAATAAGGAAAACCAACTTGTCACCTTTGATCCTTTTGTATACACAAGGTTCTTCAAGGTTCTGTAAAAATCCAAAACCTTTTACAGCTTGGTCGAACCTTATGTTCCAGGATCTGGATGCTTGCTTTAATCCATAAATTGATTTTTGCAACTTGCATACCTTTTCCATTTGGCGCTTTTCAATGAATCCTTCTGGTTGCATCTTATAGATGCTTTCGTCAAGACTTCCATTAAGGAAAGCTGTCTTGACATCCATTTGCCAAATCTCTAAATCTAAAGATGCTGCAATGGATAAGAGTATCCTAATGGATTTAAGCATGGCCACAGAAGAGAAGGTTTCCTCGTAATCGATACCATCTTTCTGTGTGTAACCTTTAGCTACCAATCTAGCTTTAAAAGTTTCCACTTTTCCATTCATACCTCTTTTCCTCTTGTATACCCACTTGTACCCAATGGGTTTTATCCCTTTAGGCAAGTCTACAAGGGACCAGACTTTGTTATCGAACATGGATTCAATCTCAGATTGCATTGCCTTTTGCCAATGGTGACAATCAACATCCTCCATCGCTTCCTTGTATGTGTAGGGATCATCGTCGTCAGGGAGATTCTCAACAGATTCTCCTAGACCGATGTATCTTTCAGGTTGGGTTCTAACCCTCCCACTACGACGAGGAATGGTAGGTTGTTGATTTTGTGTTGGAGTGGAAATTACAATTGGGTTAGGTTGTGAAACCTCTTATGGAATTGTATCTCCTGACATATCATTCAGGACAATTCTACTTTTGGGAAGAAAATCATTCATATAGTCTTTTTCCAGAAATGTAGCATTTGTTGAAACAAACACTTTTAGATGTGAAGGACTATAGAAATAATATCCTTTAGTTCCTTTTGGATACCCCACAAAAATGCATGTTTCCGAACAAGACTCCATCTTTTCTGTCTTTCCTTTTAACACATGTGCAGGACAACCAAATATCCTTATGTGTTGTAAACTAGGCTTTCGCCCAGTCCACAACTCATATGGTGTTCCAGGAACCGACTTCGATGGTACCACGTTGACAAAGACGTTTTTCCCTTATGTCGTTTTAAAAGATCAGTCCGTCAATAATATTTAAAGAAACCACACAAACCTAAATCAGTTTACAAACATAAATATAGTGGCAAGTGGGTGTCGTCTACAGGGAGCGGAGTTAGCCAAATTAGTTAAAGCTAAGGCAATGGTATGTATATATAAATAGCAAAACATGAATTGGTGAAAATGTAGATTGTGAACCAATTCTAAATAACACCAAATTAAATAAGTAAATAAAATGAAAGGGGAATATGGAGTGAATGATATATAGATGATGGAAACTAAGGAGTTAATGGATTCGAAAGCAAATACTGGGCAATGTAACAAACTTGTCAATAGCACGGCTCTTCAAGGTAACTGACCTAGGATGTATAGAGTCGGTTATTTATCCCTAGAAGGTGGCCAACCTAGGATGTATAGTGCGGACCACCTATTAGGGATTAATCCTTGTAAACTACCAACCTAGGATGTATAGATTTGATTGTTTACCGGATTCTAGAAATGAAGATCGTCTACCTAACATTGACTCAACCGATTACAAATAGTCACCCTAGGATGTATAGTGATGACTTCTAACTCTTTCACGGATTCCAACCTAGGATGTATAGTGCCGGAAATAAGATCGAGGTTAGATTAAAACCGCGGTTCAAGAGTCGGAATTCATGACTTTCAGTCTATTCTTTAGAGCATTAAACAACTAAATAGGATGTATATCTAGATGCAATACCCATTCATAATATAAAGACATCTTGCAAAGATCATGTATCTACACAAGAAATCAATGATAAACACTCACAACAAGAATAGATCAATGGAAGATAGACATGAATATCAATATAATATCAAGTTTATGTACAAGCCCAATATTAAACTAACTACTCCATCAACCCCTTAGAGGGGATTTAGCTACTCATTACAACTAGGAAATCAGTAGAGAGGAGAAAGAAATAACCCTTGGAGAACATCTCCTTCCTTGAAGTGGCTCCAATCTCCTAACTTCCTTGAAGTTGAGTAGAGAATGTGTGGATGAGAGGTAGAGAGAGAAACTAGATCTAAGAATGCCTAATCTGCCTAAAACGGAGTTAAAAGCTCCTTAAAACGTTTCTATACTTTTATATTTATACTAAATACAAAAATAGGTCACTTAAGCTTTAAAAATCTGACTGGCGCGCTCGGAGTGCGGGTGGAGTGCGGGTGGTTTACCCGCACTGTACCCGCACTGTACCCGCAGTGTATGGGTTGCCTGCAACTTCAGTTCTCGGATCAGGACATTAGTGCAGGTAGAGTGCGGTTGAATTACCCGCACTTGACCTGCACTTAGCCCGCACTTGGCATCGCACTGTGACCCCACTTCCTTCTCAGGTGCAAAATCTACCTACTGTCTTGAGCAACAGTGCGGGTAGAGTGTTGTTGGATGACCCGCAAAGTACCCGCACTCTAATGTCAGGTGCAATTCTGCTCTTCTGTTCTTGATGCAAGTGCGGGTAGAGTGCAGTTCGATGACCCGCACAGTACCCGCACTCTAGTGTCAGGTGCGATTATGTTCTTCTGTTCTTGGTGCAAGTGCGGGTGAAGTGCGGTTTGCTGACCCGCACAGAACCCGCACTCTAATGTCAGGTGACTGCGCAGCTTCTCTGGTTTGGCAATAGTGCGGGTGGAGTGCGGTTAGCTGACCCGCACTGTACCCGCACTGTACCCGCACTTTATCTCTGTACTTGCATTCTGCCCCGGCTATGCACGTAAGTGCGGCTGGAGTGCGGCTGGAGTGCGGTTGCGACCTGCACTGTACCCGCACTGGACCCGCACTATAGACTTGTTTGTGCTCCTTTTCTGCTGGAATCATCACAATGTGCTTCCAAGCCTGTCTCTGCATCATTTCGTTCAAATAAGCACAAAACAACCCATAAGAGACACAAAAACGCACGAAAACAAAACATAAGGTAAGGATCTGAGGGCCTAAATATAGTACATATTTGGCCCGATCAAACACCCCCAAACCAAACCTTTGCTCGTCCTCGAGCAAATCTATTCAAAACAGTAAGACGCCAGCTGAAAGTAATTTCTAAATACCTACACAATACATCAACAATGTCGCAAGTCCTATGTGTGATATGATACAAATAGATGTGATCGAGAGGAGAAAAACATATGCACAAGATCAAGAGCAATTTGGAGACACCCAAGGGAGGCTCGTACGAACACGAATCCCACACCTAAAGGCATTCATGAATTTAGGACCACTTACTCCCATACCTTGAACATAATTCGCTTCAATTCTAAAGCTCACATGGATTCCCTCTTTTCTTTCCTCAAGAGTCCTAAGTTCCACACAACAAGTATGAAAAGAAGATTCTGCATAAGATTTAAGCAATGAACTATCCTAGGAACGAGTCACCATGCCATGGATGCGAAAGATTGTGCTTCAACCTACATTCCCAAACTATACTTACATGGATCAAATAGGGCTTTTCAACCGGTTATAGTGTGGCTGTGGGGGTGAATGAGTTTACACAAAACAGAATATGGAATTTTTAGGAGTTCAACTTACCAATCATGCTAGAATAAAATCCCTACTCCCACACTATGTTCTTTTCTTGCTTTAAATGCAACCCTCTAGGAAACCATTTAACCCACATTTTTCCCTCAACATTTGCATTCCATTTGGGCGTGTTTAGCATAAAACACTCTCATTATGGCACTTCAAGTACAATCTTTCTTTAAATTTTTCTTTTGACAATTTCCAACTAACAATGTTGTACTCCATTTGAGTTGTTACCATCTTCCCTTTTTTTAGGCATTTAGAGTGCATAACTTACCCTTTTCTTTCATATTTTTAACATCTATCTCATTTTACCCATTGTGGGACCATTTTAACCCTTTTTCTCACTACCATTTCCCATCCTAACATGATTAGTACAAGGGTAGGCATGTGTTTAGGCTATTGGGTATATGGTTGAATGTGGTACCAATGAAGAGGTAAGTGTTTGGCCTCAAATCGGCTTTGGAACACACAATATGGTAAGTGGTGTTTAGGCTATAGAGGTACTTCAATAAACATGCATTCCCTACTATCACTTCCAAAACCATCTAAAAAGGGAATGAAAACATCCATCACGCATTCACAAAATAATGCAAGTCCTATGGCACATGACATACATGACGAGAGGCGTGTTTAAGAATAATCAATAATGCACTCGGAAAACGCACTTTCATGCTTGTGTTTGTGATCTCACAGGCATCTCCACTATTAGAACAAGACATGGGAACAATGAGTCCCCAATACTTCATACCAACGGGTGGGACTAACCCATGATGGTGCAAGCTAAGCCTTAAGTGGCACCAAACAATATCACAAGGTCAGAGCACATATAAGAGACTCATCAAAAACACATTCTAGAAGCATCATACCCATACTGGATTACAGTTTAAAAAATGGACAAGCGACAAAATTGAAAAATTGGACACTAAACTGTACACGGCGGAGGCGTGATGCACCCCCAAACCAAAACTCAACAATGCCCCCATTGTTGGTAAGAATAAGCATAATCGCAATAAATGGCGGAATGAGGGATTAACACCCCCAAACCGAATCTAGACATACATTCGACCAAGCTCATTCATCATAACAAAAACTAAATCGCATTCATTAAAAATTTAAGTACAAAACCGAAGGTAGAAAACTCCCTTTAGAAGGAAGATCGGTCGATGTCCATTCGTGTTGTTGTGTGCTTCCCAAAAGATGCACAACCTAGCTTAACACCACACAACCACTCTACCAACGAAAATTAAATGCGAAAAGAAAAGAAAAAATAAGTCTAAGCCGTTTAAAAGATAATAAAAATATAAATACAAGCAGTAAAAGTTCTGATCAATAATGAAGAAAAAGAAAGGATGGTCAATCATCGTCGGAAAACTCCCTCTCCAGTTCACTGGCAATCCCTTTGCCTTTGGGGTCGATCTCTGATCTGATCCGCTCTTCCTGCTCCCTCCTGGATCTCTCCATAGCAGCTCTGAGCTCTTCCCCATATGGGTCAATGGCTGGGCCTCCTGAAGGAGGTGAGAAAGCAGCTGACCTCTTCTTTTTCTGTGGATAACTCGGAAGACTGAGTGCCTCCCTCATGTCTGTAAGGTTGCCCCAAATGTCCGTGAAGTACTCATTTGCTTCCGCCCTGCTCTCAGTAATCTGCTTCCTGTTTTTGGCGACCTTGGTCATGAGGTTCTCCAATCCAGTAAGCAAATTCTTCCAAGGAACCTCTCCATATATCTCATGCGGGGGTGAGGAAGCTGCGGGCCTATAATCACCATAATCTATGTAAACTGGCACCACATCCGGTGGTTCCGGGATGTCTTTCGGCTGTCTGCTCGTGCTGCCCCCTCGAGCAGGTTTTCTCCTCCCTGTTCGGACCCTGACACCAGAGGGGTCTCGCTCTCTGATCTGGTCGTTCCATGTGAATCGCCCTACCGGCCCCAAACCGCATTCGAAAGGATCGGATCCGAAATCTACTCCGGCGGTTCTGCAGAATGCGGTGATGAGGCTAGGGAAAATGAGTGGCTGCTTGTCCACCCTGACCCCTCCCATCTCAAAGATCTCTCTCTTGATCAGAAAGCCGATGTCGACCAACTGATTCTGCAGTATACAGTACAGAATCATGGCTGCATTGAAGTTCACTAAGGTCCTGTGCTTTCTGGGAATCAAGGAATAGGAGATGAAGACATGCCAGAACCCCAACTTACTCCTTAAGTTGGTGTGCTTCATACGGTGATCAGGGGCCACCCAAAAATCCATCGGACGGATCACTAACTGATTTGCAAAGTCCACATTTTGGGTCACAAAGAATTCGCTCAAAGTCACCCCTTGCCTTAGACGTCTGACTGCTTCGGGATCAACTGGAAGTTCAGTCCTATAATACCTGTTTATGTCCGCTATAGTCATCCGGACTTCTATCCCACGGACCAGAACCGAGGAAGAGCGTTAAAAAGCTTCAGGTACCAACCCAGCAAAGAACTCTTCGACCACACGTCGACAATACATCGGGGGGGCTAACAAAGGTTTCCCATCCCCTTGCTTCAATCATTGGTGGAATTGGGGTGCCTTCCAGTTCTTCAACCGCTATTCCCCTCTCTACCACTATGTCTCGCTCCTTGAAATATTCTAAACGTTCCTCGAAATCCGGGTGCCTGATGCACGGTGGAGGAACTTGGGGGCCTCACCTCGGTCTTCGTTCGGAACCCTGACTGCTTTGCCTAGGCGTTCTCCTGGGTCTCCCTGACATCTTAGTTGCCGAAAAATTGAAAACGTGGCACACACGGAATACCTTTAGCTGGGAAGAGGGAAAAATTTGAAGTTTGCAGTTGGTTTTGCTCTTTTGTGGCAAATGGAGCCCTAGAAAATGACAGGCATATATATACTGCGCGACAAAAGTGCGGGTGACTGACCCGCACTTTACCCGCACTCTATTACCTGATGCCCTCATAGTGCTGGATGAGTGCGGGTGACTGACCCGCACTCTAACCGCACTGTTCCCCTGGACAGACTCCTGAATTCTGCCCTGCAACTGTATCTATACCAAAACAAACTCAAACAGTCTCAAAAGTTTACAACAACAAAACTAACCATCCGAAAAGTAAAAATAAAAATAAAAACAATAAAATAAATTCAAAAATGAGTGCAATGCACTCAAAGTGGGCCCCGGTCAACCAAAGGAGGTTTAACTGGAATGGGGAGCATAGTCAACTTGGCCACCCAAACCGGTGCCAAATGCCTATGCACTGCATCTCTCCCCACTCTCCTCATTTGTCCCACTAAGTCCTTTCGAACCCATATTTGTTTAACCTTTGGTGGGTTTATCCTAGAACTAACTCTACTTGCTTTTAATCTTTGGAAACTAAAGCAATAAGCTTTAGTGTGCCCTTTTTTGGCACAAAAGTAGCAAGTAATAGGACGATTAGGGAAACTCCCTGTTTGATCGTTGGTGTGGGCCACTTTTTGTTGTCCGAATCTGAGGGATTTGACATTGTTTTTCATCACGGCGAGTTGTTCAATCAAATCCCCCTCCTTGACCTTAGCCCGTTTCAACTCATCATCTTTTGAGCTCAACTATTCATGCAATTCCCTTACCGTTTTTGTGGACTCCTCCACACCTAGTTGAAGTTTCCTTGTCCTTCTCCCATAGTCTTCCTCAAACTCTTCGGAGAGTCTTGCCAATGCTTCTAAGTTCTTGGAGACTAACTCCTTTTTGGTGGCAAGCTCCACTACTTGTTCAGTTAACCCGTTGTTGACTGATGAGAGATCATGCAATTTAGTCTTCAACTGTACATTCTCTGTCTTCAGCAAATAAACCTCTAGTTTGAGCTTTGTGTTGTCTAATTCAAGCTCACCCAATTGATCGAAGAGTTCAGTATTTGCTTCCTCCTCTTCGAATTCTGATTCTTGCCTCTCCTTGATGCAGTCTTGGTTTCCCAATTCCATCTCCTTGACACCTTCAAAGGCTTGCACAAGGGTGAGCACCCGACTCCTTTTCTTTCTGGAATTTTGTGCCTCTAAGACTAAACAATCTCTAACTTGGCTTGTTCTGGGGGATGTTACCTTGAAGTTCACACTCTGCCCTCCACAGCTGAAGGAAATGTCCCTAGAACAAATATCTATCACCATACTTGCTGTGGCCATGAACGGCCTCCCCAACAGTAGTTTCCAGTCTCTACCACTGGATTCTCCTCTTTTGCAATCCAACACAACAAATTCTGCCGGCACCATCAAACCGTGCACATTCACATAAATTTCCTCCATAATACCTACTGGGGTGATGGGAGAATTGTCAGCCATGAGGAGAGTCTGAGAGGTGGGCTTGATTGACTGAATTGTCAGCTGTTCGTAGATCTCTAATGGCATCATATTGATGCTAGCCCCCATATCAAGGACCGCTCCCATCTTTGGTGAATCCTCAAGTTGTACATCTATGACGAAACTCCTGGGGTCTTCAAGTTTAATGGGGGAGCCTATGTTACTTCCCCTATCTTCCTTATCAGCGACCTCTACCATACTTGCTTCGGTTTCCTCACCTCCTAACTGAACAACCTCTAACATGTTAACATGTTCATCGGAGCTTGATGCCTTCTCCTTGTTCTTCATCAATGCATCAAAAATCTGTGCCAACTGAGTTTCCATCTTCTTCAGTGACGCTCCATGACTGTTGGCTCTCTGATCATTGGACTGCATGTAAGCTGACATTCGTTGCTCAGAGGCATGCAAGGTGTTCTTGAGGGCTTCCGACCCGATACCAACAGTTTTGATAACTGTACTCACTATCTCCTCTAGAGACTTGTCCTTTGGTTGGCTAGCGGAAGCGTGGGAATTGAAGTTGGATGATGGGTTACTACTTGAACCTCCCCATTGATTGTTGTTGTTTCCCCCTTGATTGTATCTATTGTACCCCCGGTTTTGGTACCCTTGGTTATTGTTTCCACCTTGGTAATTGTTGTTGCCACCTTGGTGAGTGGTTGCTCCTAGGTGGTTGTTGTTGGACCAAGACAAGTTTGGGTGATTTCTCAACCCTGGATTGTATGTATTCGAATATGGGTCATTCCTAGGCTACCTTGGGAATTCTCCAAGGGCTTGGGCTTGCCCTTCCTGACTGAAATGCCCTTCTCCCCCTTCATTCTCCCCCATGACTTGACTAACTCCTTGGGAGGGCCCTGGTTTTCCGGTTATCAGCTCCTTGATTGATTGAAGCTCCTTGTTCATTCTAGACATCTGGATTTGCACTTGGGTATCCTGACCCACTTCTATTCTTCCACCTCTCCTCACATGTGCTGTCCTCTGTTGTGAGTTCTGGGCAATCTTCTCCAGAATGTCATAAGCTTCAACTGCCCTCTTGTCTGCAATGCTACCTCTGCATGCATTATCCACCATCATTTGGGTTATTGATGAAAGTCCACTATAGAAGGAGTTAACCTTCAGTTCTGGATGGTATGTATACGGTGGCATTTGTGCTAACAATAAGTTGAACCTCTCCCATGCCTCATGGAATGGTTCACCGTCCTCTTCGACAAAAGAAGCTATCTTCAACCTTAGGTCTTTAGCCTTCTGTGACGGAAAATACTTGTTGAAGAAAACCTTGCAGACTTGGCTCCATGTCACCAGTGATCCCGGCCTCAAGTTCGTGTACCAAGTCATGGCTGCATCTTTCAGACAATATTGGAAACACCTCAGATGAAGCTGCTCCCTTGTCAATACTTCTTGGCGAGCCATTACAGGGAAGGTTTCTAGGGTGGCTCCATATTGTTTCATAAATTGGAGGCAATCTTCGGTACTTCGCCCACTAAACGACGGTAGGAGGCTGATGTACATAGTTTTCAACTCGTACTGCCTTGTTACATCATCCAGTACTATAGCAGTGGGCACATTCCCTACACACGGGAGAGTGTACTCGCCCATGGTGAGGCCTAGCTCTTCATCCCCATGTACACTTCCCTCATTCTCTCGAGCCTGTTGCTCATTCTCTCTAGCATGCTGCTCATGCTGATTATGCTCATCCATATTTCCCTCTAACTGCTCTATTCTTCTACCCAACCGATTGATGTTATCGCTAACTGGCAACACTGTTCCTCTCAACGATCTTCGTCCGTGCATATACCTAAAATCCTGAAATTTCACAACAATTAAAGCACAACGTAAACGAGGAACAGATAGGGCAGAGCAAGAATATTACTAGACTAGCCTTACTCATGCATAACTAATTAAACTAACATGCCGCTCCCCGGCAGCGGCGCCATTTTGACAAAGACGTTTTTCCCTTATGTCATTTTAAAAGATCAGTCCGTCAATAATATTTAAAGAAACCACAAAAGCCTAAATCAGTTTACAAACATAAATATAGTGGCAAGTGGGTGTCGTCCACAGGGAGCGGAGTTAGCCAAATTAGTTAAAGCTAAAGCAATGGTATGTATATATAAATAGCAAAACATGAATTGGTGAAAATGTAGATTGTGAACCAATTCTAAATAACACCAAATTAAATAAGTAAATAAAATGAAAGGGGAATATGGAGTGAAGGATATATAGATGATGGAAACTAAGGAGTTAATGGATTCGAAAGCAAATACTGGGCAATGTAACAAACTTGTCAATAGCACGGCTCTTCAAGGTAACCGACCTAGGATGTATAGAGTCGGTTATTTATCCCTAGAAGGTGGCCAACCTAGGATGTATAGTGCGGACCACCTATTAGGGATTAATCCTTGTAAACTACCAACCTAGGATGTATAGAGTTGATTGTTTACCGGATTCTAGAAATTAAGCTCGTCTACCTAACATTGACTCAACCGATTACAAATAGTCACCCTAGGATGTATAGTGATGACTTCTAACTCTTTCACGGATTCCGACCTAGGATGTATAGTGCCGGAAATACGATCGAGGTTAGATTAAAACCGCGGTTCAAGAGTCGGAATTCATGACTTTCCGTCTATTCTTTAGAGCATTAAACAACTAAATATGATGTATATCTAGATGCAATACCTATTCATAATATAAAGACATCTTGCAAAGATCATGTATCTACACAAGAAATCAATGATAAACACTCACAACAAGAATAGATCAATGGAAGATAGACATGAATATCAATATAATATCAAGTTTATGTACAAGCCCAATATTAAACTAACTACTCCATCAACCCCTTAGAGGGGATTTAGCTACTCATTACAACTAGGAAATCAGTAGAGAGGATAAAGAAATAACCCTTGGAGAACATCTCCTTCCTTAAAGTGGCTCCAGTCTCCTAACTTCCTTGAAGTTGAGTAGAGAATGTGTGGATGAGAGGTAGAGAGAGAAACTAGATCTAAGAATGCCTAATCTTCCTAAAACGGAGTTAAAAGCTCCTTAAAACGTTTCTATACTTTTATATTTATACTAAATACAAAAATAGGTCACTTAAGCTTTGAAAATCAGACTGGCGCGCTCGGAGTGCGGGTGGTTTACCCGTACTGTACCCGCACTGTACCCGCACTGTATGGGTTGCCTGCAACTTCAGTTCTCGGATCAGGATATTAGTGTGGGTAGAGTGCGGTTGAATTACCGGCACTTGACCCGCACTTAGCCCGCACTTGGCATCGCACTGTGACCGCACTTTCTTCTCAGGTAAAAAATCTACCTACTGTCTTGAGCAATAGTGCGGGTAGAGTGTGGTTGGATGACCCGTACAGTACCCGCACTCTAATGTCAGGTGCAATTCTGCTCTTCTGTTCTTGATGCAAGTGCGGGTAGAGTGCGGTTCGATGACCCGCACAGTACCCGCACTCTAGTGTCATGTGCGATTCTGTTCTTCTGTTCTTGGTGCAAGTGCGGGTGAAGTGCGGTTTGCTGACCCGCACAGAACCTGCACTCTAATGTCAGGTGACTGCGCAGCTTCTCTGGTTTGGCAATAGTGCCGGTGGAGTGCGGTTAGCTGACCCGCACTGTACCCGCATTTTATCTCTGTACTTGCATTCTGCCCCGTCTATGCACATAAGTGCAGCTGGAGTGCGGCTGGAGTGCGGTTGCGACCCGCACTGGACCCGCACTATAGACCTGTTTGTGCTCCTTTTCTGCTGGAATCATCACAATGTGCTTCCAAGCCTGTCTCTGCATCATTTCCTTCAAATAAGCACAAAACAACCCATAAGAGACATAAAAACGCATGAAAACAGAACATAAGGTAAGGATCTGAGGGCTTAAATATAGTACATATTTGGCCCGATCACACGTTTAGAATATATATTGCAGTTTGTAGAGCATATCCCCAAAAAGAAATAGGAAGTGTTGAATAACTCAACATAGACCTAACCATGTTCAAAAGAGTTCTATTTCTCCTTTCTGCTACCCCATTTTGTTGAGGTGTACCTGGTGCAGAAAACTGAGAAACTATCCCATTATCAATAAGATATTGCTGAAACTCACCAGATAGATATTCTCCACCACGATCAGATCTCAAGATTTTTATGCGTTTCTCAAGCTGATTTTCTACTTCAGCTTTGAATGCTTTGAACATGTCAAAAGCATCCGACTTATGTCTCATGAGATACACATAACCAAATCTTGAGTAATCATCTGTGAAGGTGATGAAGTACTCATATCCACCTTTAGCTTGAATGCTCATAGGACCACATACATCAGTGTGTATTAGTCCTAAACATTCAGTGGCTCTTGCACCTTTGGTATTGAATGACCTTTTGGTCATTTTACCTTCCAAACAAGATTCAGAAGTTGGTAGATCATCAACCTTTAAGTCACTTAAAGGTCCGTCACATACCAATCTTTTAATCCTATTAAGGTTAATGTGACCTAGGCGTAAATGCCAAAGGTAGGTTTCATCTTTTGATGATTTTACTCTTTTATGATTAGGTTCCGTTATTTCTGTGTCTAACGAGTGAGAGATATTTCTATGCAAAAAGAATAGACCGTTTTCCAATGTACCTTTGCAAACAATTTAGTCATTCTTACTAATAATAAAAGCTTTATTAAAAGTAACCGAATATCTAAATTTATTTAAACAAGAAACTGAAATTAAATTCCTCTTGAATTGAGGTACATAATAAACGTCTATTAAATCTAAATGCCTACTAGAATCTATAATAACTCTAATATCTCCCACTGCACTTGCAGACACCAACGATCCGTTACCCAAGCGCAGATTGATTTAGTTCTTATTCAGTCTTTTCCTTTCTTGGAACCCCTGTAAGGAATAACAAACATGATTAGTGGCTCCAGAGTCTATGATCCAAGAATCTGTAGAATCTGCCAGAAAACATGTTTCAAGATAATTAATATTACCTTCTTCCTTCTTGTTCTGGGACTTTGGGCAATTTCTTTTCCAATGTCCCTTTTCACCACAAAGGAAGCATTTCCCTTTGATCTTGGTTACTTTCTTGGTCTCCTTCTTGGTAGGCCCAAGTTGCTTTTTCTTCTGTTGTTTCTTGACCGTCTGACGGGTCTTAACAGTAGCAACTTTACCAACCATATAAATCTCTTGACCTTTGCTTTTCACAAGGATCTTTTCAACGCTTTGAACATCTTGCATCAGGCCCTGCAAGGTGTATTCCTTTTTGTTCAAGGTGTAGTCCAACTTGAACTGATCAAAGGAATCTGATAGTGAGTTGACAACCATGTCAATTTTGGTCTCACCATCTATCTCAGCGCCATTTAATTCTGCAATATTTAGATGTGCTATGACTTTCATCATGTGATCTTTCACAGCCTGTCCAGGTTCATCCTAAGATTCATAAAAGTAGTCACTGCCTCTCTCTTAGTCGTCCTAGACCTCATAGCAAACATCTCTTCCAGAGACATCATAATATCAGCAGCAGACCCCATTCCTTCATGCTGCTGTTGCAACACATCGGAGATAGTAGCCATAATGTAACATTTGGCCATATCATCTGAGGTCTTCCACTGCTCATACTCATCTCTTTGCAAAATATTTGATTCATTATTAGGAGCAGGTGGTTTAGGAGTAGTTAGAACAAACTTATGTTTTTCACTTTGCAGCAACAACCCAATTTTCCTTTTCCATGTGACATAATTATCTCCAGTTAAAGTATTATCTTTCAGGATGTTCATAAGTGATGGGGTCATGATTTCTGAATAAAACAAAAAGCATATATAAGTAAATAATCATGATAAAGCACTTTCGAATATTTATCTTGAATTAATTAAATAACTCAATCGTGAAAAATTCAACGGTGATCCAACACCTATAAATGTTACGCCTCCTTCGGGAGTTCGCACCATTTACTAGTTGGACTAGGTCCCACCTAATTGTTAACATAACAACCAGCGTTTTCAATTTTAGCCTTGCAATTTTATTAACAAGAACTCGCAGGAGGATATTAATAAAATTACATTGAGTGTGTTACCAAGATATCGACCCTCAATTTTCTCTCACGAAAATCCCTCCTCTGGGAGTAGATCTCGTTTGAGTCAATTGTCTAGTCTATCCTTGTAAGGAAGTATTTTGCTAAATTCCATTTATGGACGCCCCTCGGGGGGATTACCAATAAATAATAAAGCTCAACTAACCTTGGAGGCCATAGGTGTTCTAACACACCTTCTCCCACTCAATTATTTAAGGCGTGTGATTAAATTCCAAAGAATGATTTTACCATGTTATCTAGGTGCCAATTAGATACCTAAATCATTCAATGCATGTTCATACCAAAAGAGATATATGAGTGGCACTCCTATTCTATATGACATGTTATCATACAATAACAAATACTGTAATATTTATACATAAAAATAAATAGCCACAATTTTGGTCCATCCTAGAAAAGTATGTAAATTACAATTGTACGGAATACAAAAAACTCCTTTCATGGCGAACAAGACTTCAAGCGACCATCTCGCGCACGTAACTCGCGCACCCGAAGATCACCAAGCAACCCATGCGCATTCCTAGCCCATGCAAGGGCATGAGCTGCCGCATGGCCAGCCCATGCAAGGGTCGCGTGCGTTGCTGCACCGCAACAAACGCAGCTGCACACTTGGTTGCGTGCGCGCTTGTTGTCTCGGTGCGCGCGGGTGCCAAGCTCGGTTCCGGATGCTCCAATTTCTTCAAATCTTCTAGTCTTCGAATCTTGAATATATTACAACTTATTTTATACAATAAAATACTACAGTAATAATTTTTTATTATTATTTACAAATAAAAAACTGCACTAAAAAAAACTGCAGTATTTTTAATACATTAAAAAAAACTGCACTATTTTATATAACAAAAAAAAAATTAAGCAACTATCAAGAAGGAACTTGTGACGATAATAGGCCACCCTTCTTGTTACAATTCCGAAACAAAAATTACATGGAAAATCTAGGACCAAAATTGAGCAATAACAATTCACTTTATAACAACATATATAAATCCATACATTCGACATGTAATTATATATGCGAATACCTAGAGTGCCATCTCTTTCTAAAACATGCATAATCACAATAAAAAGAAATAGATTCACGTATATATATACGTTAATTAATTAAAGGGTACAACCAAGGCTCTGATACCAATTGTAGGGAAAAATTGCTTAAAACCGCAGCGGAAGGCGAAAAATAATTTTCGTATAGTTTAAAATTTTTCTAAAGATTTAAACCTTAACCCTTTAATTAATTAAACTCAAATATACGGTTAGAGTTAAATACCTCTTGTCGCGTGATCCGATTGACTTACGTCGATGGTAATCCGCAAGATCTTCAATCCTAGCATGTACATGAATCACCTAGGAGCGTGGTCTCCCTTTTTCTTTGAATTGCTTACCTTAGAATGGATGTATGGAATTTCTGATCTTGATCTGCAATAGTAAAACACCAAGAGCCTAAAACATAGTTCCGGTAACTTTTGAATTCACAATCAATATGATTGAAACTCGCGTAACCCTAAATCGAAAGTGTGCACAAAACCTTTTGATGTTAAAGGCTTGTAAGTACACTATCGAATGAGAACTTATTTTCTTTTTCTCTCTTGGCCGAAAATCTATGTGTATAGAGTAGGATTTTTATTTTCAAAACAAACAAAAATCTCTCTCTATTTTGCTTCTAGGTGGCTGAAAATTCATAACCTTATATTTATAGGTTGGCCGAATTTTCTCCTTCACCAAGTAGGGTTGGCCGAATTCATTGAATATGAAATCTAGGGTTGGTTAATTTCCTTACTTGAAAAGGAATTATCCTTTTCCCTAATTCCTATCAATTCAAGAATCCTAACCCTTGTAGGACTAGTGGTGGCCGAATTCTTTGTATAATAAGGAGTGTATGTGGACTTAATCCTTACCACATTAGGACTCCTATCACTTAAAAGAATTCCAACCCTAATCCAACACATAGTATTTAATTTACTGATCAGGAAAAGATTTTGATTTAAACTATTAATTAATTAATTCCCAGTTAATCAAAACAATAAAATAAAATAATATCTTGGGCTATTTTATTTAGCCTTGCCGCCCACACCATATATATATGGGCCCAATATTATTTTTCTTATTTTATTTAATCCATTAGACTTTAAATAAAAGCCCACATGTGAACCAGACTTATTCTTACTAAAAGAAACAAGCCTACATGTCTCCTTTTAATATATTAATATAATAGTGCAGGCCATTAAATAAATAATAGACATATTATATTCTTAATATATTAAATGCAATTCTAGATGGACCCATAAATTGGTCCGGTAGAATATATCAAGTGATCCATGCAAGTACGTGTGGATTGTGGATCTTGGCGGGCTATCTAAATTTAAGCTTCAATAGACATAACCTAATCACAATCAACAAATGATTCACTTAGGTCCGATCTATTAATTTTAACTCATTCCACTAAAGGGCTAAAATTGAACTCATAAATAAAGATAGAATAAGGAGATGTTTCTCATTCATACCCTAGACAATCTTATAGGAGATGGTGTATCCTCGTGAATAATATCAGTAATCGCCAAGAGCTCATAGACCGCCTATAGCTCTCCAAGTTACCATATTTCCTCATATGACCACATTTTGAACTTGGATATTTTGACTTGTCCATAAGCCATGTCTTCAATAATCATTATTGAAAACTCAATGTTGAGATTTAGTATCCAATACCTCAAAACATCCATATGATGATATTATACTCTCATTTAATAAATGGAGCCACGATGTCCATATCTACAAATGAAGTCCTCTATCGATTAACAAATGAATACCACCAAACTATCGAGGATAGACTATGCTATATAATTGTACTCATTGATAGCTCAAATGATAACACTGCAACCATAAGGCCATCATTTATCTCAGGATTTAGATAGACTCTCAGATTGTCCTGATAATGGAAAGACTTATATCTAGTGACGGTTCTAGATAAAGTATTTCATTGTGATCCAGTTCAATGCACCCAGTGCACTAGATTCTTTTACTCGAAAACCTTTCGATGATTTTAGACTCATCATAACTCATTTGATCCCACTCAAATGCTAGTAAAAGAATTCTACAACTTTATCAAGATAGAGGTACCCAACCTTTAACTTAAGTTGTGAACGTTATTCAAGACTAACTAAAGAATTGTGTCTACCTCATACATATCCGGATGTACAAAAAATTCTTCATATCTCATAGTCTTTTAACCTTATGATTATCTACCTTGACAATTATATTTATAAATGCTATAAGATTTTACAGAATCAGAAATCACTTTATTTATATGAAAAGATTGTCAATTACAATATTACACTCTTGCTATTGAGCATAATCCTAACAAAGATTGCTTCATCCTCTCATGATCGCAGCGAAGCTCAGCCATCTCGACCTCGACCTTTCCCTGGCTGGAAGTCATCTCTTCCACTAAAGACTGGGCCTGCTTGAGCAATTCCCTGGCTTTCTCGGCTTCAGCTTCACCTTTTGCAGCCCGGTCGCGGAGGAGGGCTACCTGCTGGCCCATCGCAACATTAAACTTGAAGGCCTACAAAATACACAACCCGAGTTAGAAACTGAACGAATTAACAAGAATAGCATGAAGGAAATACAATTACCTCAGCTAAAATAGCAGACCCCTTGGTAATAAGGACGTCCACAGGCATGGAAGCCATCTTGGAGATCCCACCGCCCGGACAAGACGCTATGAATTGCTCTAGGACTTTATCCCGCGCTGCCGAGCTCGACTGAGGCCGGGAGCGGCTGGAAGGAACCCTTGCAACACCTTTCCTAGAAACCTCTGAAGCTTTGGTTATTGGAAGCGCAGCAGAATCCGGAGTTTGATTCAAGGGGGTAGCAACTTTAGCGACCACAGCCGAAGGGACAGAAGCAGCCAGACCAGCCACTTTGGGAGCTTTACCCAAAGCCTGGAAAGCCAGCGAAGCAAGAGTAGCCATCTTTGACCCAGCTGGAGAGATAGAAGAAGCAAGAGCAGGTTCGACCCCAGTGGAGGGAAGAGAAACTCTACCTTGAGGAGAGCGTGAGACGTGGCGGGTGGCCGGTTCCACGACAAAAACTGTGAATAAGTAGATTAAAAAGAAAAATGTTAGAACCAAGCTGAGTAATAAGGCAAAGAAACTCAGTGACACTTACGAGGAATAGCGTCTGAGATCTGTAAATATTTCTTCACCCTACGAAGATCAAAGGCTTCAGCAGTAGGGAACTTCAGGTTCAAATAATTTCGGGCTAGAATAGCCTTCAAGATGGCTTCGGACTCAGAAGGCAGGGAGTCCTGGTCCCATGAGGGCTTGTCACTAAAAGTCGTGGGAACCTCGAATTAATGCCCTCCAATGAAAATCGAGCTCCCCCAGTCATCCCCCGCAAGGATCCATTCTTCTTTCCAAGCGGGGTCCTTCTTCAAAGCACCAGGAATGACGAAGTTGAGTTTGTTCTTGGCCTTGGCATAGAACTGGCCTCGAGGAGCGCCAGACAGGCTCCCAATCTGGAAGAGATAGGCCAGCTCTTCTGCACCCAGCTCCCTCGTCACCTTACTCATCTGATAGTGTTCCCTCCATAGTACAAGGAAACCAATCAGATGCCTCTAGAAGCCAGGCGTCAACTGGAGGGGAGCGAGCTGGATGGCGTTAAGAGCCCGTCGAAGAGTCGGATAAAGGGGAAGCATGATCCCGTTCTCGAGAGCGGCCACATGAATCTGAAGCACGCCTTTAGAGGGGTTGAAGAAATCGTAATTTTTTGGAGGCACCGAGATGGATACGCTGTCGGGGATGCCAAACTTTGACCTCAAGCGGTCAATCGAGACCGGGTCGACGATGGAATCTGGGACAACCCAGAAATCATAAGGAGGGAGCCTCTCCAAAAGGGAACCAGAAGCCGAGACCCGATGCTCCCCCGCAGCGTCACCGTCCACTTCTTTGTCGGAATCTTCATCGACGATATCCAAAGGATGGTCAGGATGGTTGGAGAACCTAGTGCCAATGGATACATTCCTACTTGACCACCGACGTTGCGAGGTGGGCGGGGAATCGTCGCCTTCAGAACTCTTCCTAGCCGGTTTCCCCAGAGTAAGACTGACGACCTCCTCGCCATCAATTATTGAGTCAAATGAATCGCGACTGGTTTTTGACATAGTAAAAGCCAATAAGGACGAAGAATGAAGAAAAAAGCAAGCTTGGAGGAAAGGCTATGAAAATATTTCTTAGCAAAAAATTTTAGTTCGAGAGATGTGAGGAAGACGAGGAGAAAAATAGATAGATATATATATATATATATATACATATATAGGCAGGAAGGCAACAGCACGAGCTACCGAGATACTCGTTTGGTAACGGTAAAAAATCTCGGGGATTACCGTAACGTAACCGGATTAACTCAGAAGCAGGCTAATCATCTCACGCCACATCACTTACGTAGTTATGATGGAGATCTCCCCAAGATTCTAGTAACGGTAAAAAATCTCGGGGACTGCCGTAACGTAATCAGATTAATTCAGAGATAAATTAGTCGGTTCGCATCACGTCACTCAAATGAGGAGATTTCCCCAATATTCTGGTAACGGTAAAAAGAGGAAGATTTCCCAAATAAAGTAAAAATCTGACCCCCAACCCAAGCTCGACGTCTGGTGTTCAAGTTAGAGGGGACTTCTGTTAATAGCCAAAATTGGCTAAGGACCAAAGGAAAATTTTCCACCTCCCAGACCTGGCTCCATACCTGAGAGTTTCCACCAAGAGACCATCCTATCTAGAGCCGAGCTAAGATACCACCCAGGAACAAGGACGGACTCCGGAAACATCCGGGATAGAGCCCGGAATGATCAGATCTAGCCCGCATCACCAAAACTAGAAGCTCCCCGAAGTCGAGGTCGCCTCGCAAATGCTCAAGGGACTCACCTATACCTCGTTGACATAGGAGAATGTTCTTAGAAGGCCACACCTAGCTTCGAAAGGTCAGAGGAAGCCGCACCTAGCTCCGAAAAGGTCAAGGAAAGCCAGATCTGGCTCCTAGCTGGATGAAGCTTCTCAGATATCGAGGTCGGAACACTGATCGACCTCACTAGTTGATGCACCACACCATGCCATATTCACCGACCTCTATAAAGGATCATGTTGTGAAGATACGAAGATACATTGGATCATATCTGGAAATGTTACCTACATGCAGAACAGGTAATAGAGTCCAAAGAGGAAACATAGTGATCTCCATCAAGATCAAATCGGCTATTAACTAAAAGTCAATGACATTTAAACGAGAAATCCCGCCCGATAAGGAGGAGAGAGACTGAGAAAATCAAGGGGAGAATCAGTTGACTTAACCTACAAGACTATGTATAAAAAGAAAGAAAAAGAAAAGAGGAGACTACTATTCGACAGGCATACGACAAATACTCGACCATACCCTAGAGAGTATTGAGAGAAAAATAGAGAAATTTGTATTGGTGTACCATGCACGTTCATTAAAGAAAAGATTCTTGCTTTCTTTTGGGTGATAATTGTATCGTTATTCCTTGTCATTTTGTAAATCATTGCTACACATACGATCAATCTTGGCCAGCACCTACGTGGTAGTGGTCTCAAGGGTGTTAATTGAGATTTCTCGTCTCGAGCAAAATTTCCGTTAACAAACTAGTTTTGTGTGGTGAAAATGGTGGGAAAGTGAGGATTTATATTGGATTTGTAGGAGATTTATTCTTATTAACGGTAAAATTTGCTCTGGGTGAAAATTCCTATCAACACCCTCAACTCTCTACTCTGGAGGTCACAACAGGGGTAGGTACTTCATACCGTGATTCTGGTAAGGTGAATCAGTAAGGTTGTATGAAAGGTAAGAGACAATCACCCCTCATATCTGGTGCAGTAGGCTGGTACCCAGTCTTGGTATCTAGTCCTGGTGCCTGGTCACCTCTCTAGGTGTCTTTCATAGTTCCCCGACTCATTTATAACATGCAAGGAGAGGTACAGGAGAGCTAGGACCAGCGGGGTAACCCGCTACCCCAGAGGTCGCAGTAGGGGCAGGTACTTCATACCGTGGTTCAGCTAAGGTGAAAGCGAGATAGGTGCCATGAGAGGAGACTAATCATCCCATCCATCAAGGCTTCGAGGATAGGTAGAAGAGATGGTGCTTGAAGTCCCCTTGCTGGTATGGGAGACTAGTCTTGCTCCCGGTCTCTGGTCCATGATACCTGGTCCAAAATGCCTAGTTCTGGCACCCAGTTGCGGTACCTAGTTTCGGTACCCGGTCTTTTCTCTAAGTCCCCTTTATAGTTCCATGACCCAAGTACCAAGGTAGGATCCATAGGATCAATACTCATCTGTAAGGTAGATATGGTCGAGAAGGATGGGACCACCCGGTAGCGATCATTCACCTCTAGGTCCTTCCAGTACCTGTCCCAGTTCTTCTATCTGGTATAGATGGTTTCTTCTAGGTATATGCTTAAGCATGTAGATAGGTGGATAAGAGAGCTAGGACTAGTAGGGTCGGAACCTAGCTTCCATGCATTCATAATAAGGAGATATATGGGAGAATGACAATTCATTTGGTAGAGGTGGACTAACCTAGGGGGATAAAGCATCACAATTGATCATATGCTGAAAAACCCCCAGGCAGTATCCATAGGAAGGAGAAAAGACCCTTCTTTATATTTATATATCACGAGAGGTGCCCCAGAGAGCTTACATAAGTACAAACCTCAACCTGGTAAGTCACAGTTGGAGGGGTACCACTTGGTACCGGTACATTCATAGTGAAAATTGACATATGGTAGTCGATACAATGGTAAGAGATGGCGAACTATTTTTCTAGTGGAAAAATGGGTGCAATTTGTCGTCTCTCTAGTTGATTTTTGGATTCAATCACAAACTGGAGATTGGAGCGAGCGTGGATATAGCTTGGAGATATGGAGATGTTGGATGATGTTCGAGAGAGAGCTTTCTTGGAGAGTGCTTTGTCATATTTATCTCTTCATTTTCTTGCCGCCCACTCCATTGATTCAGTTAATTGGCATTGATGGAGTTGAATATTTTCTCATTAATGGCGTTGTGAATAATCATTAAACAGTTGATTGATTCCCTTATTAATGGCGTTGTGAATGGCCATTAAAGAGTTGACTGATTCCCTCATTAATGGCGTTGCGAATGGCCATTAATGAGTTGACTATCTTCATTAATAGGGTTAATTAATAGGGTTGATTATCTCCATTAATGGCGCTGTGAATGGCCATTAAAAGATTGACTATCTTCATTAATAAGGTTGACTATCCCCATTCCCATTAATAAACAGAGAGGTCAACTTTCTCTTTTACGTTGCTTAGAGGAGAATTCTGACACTGTATCTTAATGGTGTGGTACACTGATGTACTAGTCTGCTCTTGATATCGTGGCGCTTGTTCTAGAATACTGGTAGCTTTATGGTTCCATTCTTCTTTCTTAGCCGACAGGGTACATATTCTGGTTAGATCCTGGACTGATATCGTGGCACTTGGGTACCGGGTAGATGTCTTGGTACCTAGGTACCAGGTAAGAGGCATCATGGTACCTACATATCGGGTAGGAGGTATCAGGTAGGAGGTATCGTGGTACCGTCTTTGCTTGATATCTGGTAATATGTGTGATGTGGTACTGATTCCTTCCTAAATAGTTGTATCGAGCATTCCAGGAATCTAGGAACTGGTTTCGATCTAAATCCCACTAAGTACCAGGTAGATGGAAAATTCTTCTTTGGACCCCTGCCAAAAATGGCTGTTAACAGAAGTACCCCCTAACTTGAACACCGATATTAAGTTGGGGTTGGAGTTAAGATCTTGTATTGCTTGAAGAATTTTTCTCGTTGTTTCTTACTATTAGTCATTACTTGAAACGAGAAAATGTTTCCAACATATATGGCCTAGGCGAATCAGGGTACCTGGCATTTCTGTTCAAGGGATCCTAGTACTTAGGCGAACACACTGGCGAATCTGGGCATCTGGCACTCTTGTTTTAGTAATCCTGATATTTAGGCGGAAAGATACAGGCGAATCCGGGTACCTGACATTCTGCTCGATTATTTGGGATGAGGCTCTGTTGTCCAATCTAGGTACTCGGCATTCATATTCCAAGAATCTTGGTACTTTGGCGAAGTCACGTAAGGGAATCTGGGTGCTTAGCATTCCTGTTAAAGGAATCCTGGTACTTAGATGGTAATACTAGCAAATCACAGTACCTAGCCTTCCTATTTCAAGGAACCTAGGTACTTGGGTGAAAATACTGGCGAATCATGGTACTTATCCTTCCTATTTCAAGTAACCTAGGTACTTAGGCGAAAATGATCCTGGTAGGCAACTATGCCATTCAAATCCTTCTTGGTGGAGGGTGGTACTTGGCCAAGGCAGCAGGAGGGCCATTTGGCTTGTCCTGATCTTGAGGAAGCGACGGGTAACCAGGGCCATGACTTCGCAACCTTGGTATGGCAAGCAACTACGCTCTTACAAACCAGACCCTTCTTGGCGGGGGGTAGTCCCCGGCCAAGGTTTGATCCATCAGGCAACTATACTCTTATGTACTAGATCCTTCCTAGCTGGGGTGGTGCCCGGCCAAGGCAGCAGGAATGCCATGTGGCCTTTCTTGGTCTTGAGGCGATCCTCCTGGAGCGATTAATCAGTCCAGGGCATCATGAGTGTTGTAAAGGTCTCCTGGTTTCAAGGCGATCCTCCTGGAGGGATTCATCCTGTCTAGGGCATTATGAGTGTTGTATAGCTCTCCTAGTTTCCAGGCGATCCTTCTAGAGGAATTAATCATATCCATGGCATCAGGAGTGCTATATAGCTCTTCTAGTTTCAAGGTGATCCTCTTAGAGGGATCACTTCGACCTAGGGCATCAGGAGTGCTGTGTAGGTCTCCTGGTTTCAAGGCGATCCTCCTAGTGGGATTAATCTGGCCCAAGGCATCAGGAATGCTGTATAGCTCTCCTGGTTTCAAGGAGATCCTTCTGGAAGGATTAATCTGGTCCAGGGGATCAGGAGTGCTGTATAGCTCTCCTGGTTTCAAGGGGATCCTCCTGGAGGGATTAATCTGGTCCAGGGCATGAGGAATGTTGTATAGCTCTCCTGGTTTCAAGGCAATCCTCCTGGAGGGATTAATCCGGTCCAGGGTATCAAGTGTGATGTATACCTCTCCTCGTTTCAAGGTGATCCTCCTAGAGGGATTAATCTGGCCCAGGGCATTAGGAGTGTGTATAGCTCTCCTTGTTTCAAGGCGACGGTCCTGGTGGGCAACTATGCCATCCAGGTCCTTTCCTAGAGAGGGGTGGGTCCTGTCCAAGGCATCAGGAAATCCATGTGGCTTTCCTGGTCTCGATCATAGGCTAAAGGCGATCATATGAGAACTACCAAGGTGATCATAAGAGAACCACCAAGGCGATCATACTCAAGGCGATGCTGGTCAACGCTCACCCCATAGGCTTCATTGGTTAGACCTTCTGAGGTGATCCGTGTTCCGGGTATAAGTAATAGAGCGACCTTCAGCAAATGAGCTTTTATTGTGGACAGGTCACTAGGAAAACTCTTCTCATATTGAGGTCACCACCTCTCCCACAAGAGTACTAGGGTGAATGGTGAGCTTCTAGCCCCTAAGTGATGTAGCTGGTTTAGGGGTCTGCTTGGAGTAGTTGGGAGTCTTCAACAATCATAATGGGGCTCGGGACTCCACTTGAACGAACCGGGATCTCAGTAATATAATAAGTGAGAAATAATAGGTCATGCAGTGCTGCTGCTGCTCCAAAGGCTTACTTAGGCATGCAGGAGGCCTCATCAAATATGGGAAGCCTCGAGGCTCTCCTCGAACAGATCTGGACTTCTGTGGCTTGAACATGCATTTTGCCGTAGTATGCAATATTCAAACAAATTTATAAAATCCCAAGATGTACTCAAACAAGTATAAAACTAGTATATGGCAAGTATGGGTATCGTTCCACAGAGATCGAACGATAGTTATGATTAAACTAATGCTTAAGTGAAAATGCAAGAAAAGTAAATTGATTTAGTTTTAAAGAGAAAAAAAACTAAGATGCAAGCTAAGCTAAAACTAACTAAAATGTACTATTCTAAAATGATATGGATATATGGTATGTGGATTAAGGAATTGATGAATTCAACTAGCAAACAATGGGTAAAGAATGAACTCACATTAATGGTCACTAACTAATGCAACAACCCTAGGATGTATAGGAGTGGTTATTTACCACTTGTGAGTGCCCAAACCATCATGTATAGCATTGGCCACCCACAAATGGTTATACAATGAGAGAACATCTATCACATAAGGGACAAATCTCTTTGTTAAAATCACCAACCTATCATGTATAGTGTTGATGCATAATCTATCACATGAAAACAATCCTAGGATGTATAGTCTTGATTACCCATGAAAGATTAGAATTAGGTGAGATTAATAAGTCTGAATCTCACTTGGGTCATGTACCCTTGTTCAATCCTCCTATTCAATTGAGCTTAGGGAACCAAGCATCATGTATACTCAATTCTCTACAAATATAATTTCTCAAACAACTCATGAAGAAAGTCATGTGCAATCAAATACAAATTGCTTTTGAAATCAAGTTAAACATTGAAGAGAACAAATTAGATAGATTTTAATAAAAGATATTGAGTTCATGACAAATACCCATATTTACATGTGAATCACATCAATCCCTTAATCCAATTTAGCTACTCATAACAAATGGAATACAAGAATAAAAAGGAGGGAAATAGAAAAGACCCATGTAGAACCTTCTTTCTTCAAGCTCCAATCCCCCCCTCTCATTTCTTTATGAGTAGCAATTGATGAAGATGATGATTGGTTTTTGGTAAAGTATTGAGAGAGAAATGTTTTTGAGATTTGGAGAGAGAAATAATGAATGGAATGGGTTTATGGTGGTGGGTCCCCCCTTTGAAAAATTAGATATGAAACTATTTATACTTCCTTCAAAAATTAGGCCAAAATGATGATGTGGAGAGCTGATAATCCCGTATAGCACGGGTATAGCCGAGTAAGGTACCCGTGTATTTACCCATGCAATCTTCATTTCCTTCCTGAATTGTGCAATGTACACGGGTTAGTGCATAGGTAGGTGACCCGTGCATTACCTGTGTAGTTGATCTTCGCCCAAGGCTTTGCTCTCTGGTCTGGTGGATTGCACGGGTGTTACCCGTGCAGTTACCCGTGCACTTAGATCTTTCCAAATTCCATCTTGCGGTGCACAGGTGTTCTACTTGTGCACTATTGCCTTCTTCATCTCTTTTGTGCACCAATTACTCCCTTTTCCCCTCTTCATGCCTTTTTACCTAATGCCTGCAATAATGGCCAAAAGAGCCATAAATACACACAAAAACGCTCAAGAACAAAACAAAGAGAATGGTATGAGGGCCAAAATGTATGACATTTTTGGCTCGATCAAATACCCCCAAACCAAACCTTTGCTCGTCCCCGAGCAAACTCCAATCATAACAAAGATATGGACTCTAAACACACAAACAAGGACTCGATCTAAAAATACTTAGACTCAAACAAATAAGCTGCAAGCCAACTAACTGAGAGATAAGTCAGAGATAATGAGAGTGAGGAAGATGCTAATGCAAAATGTTCTAAATAACTCCAAGGCACCAGAAGAGGGAAATTCGCACGACACGAATCCCACACTTTAAGCGCCCTTGCTTTGGAAACTACTCACTCTCACGCCCCGAGCATAATTCGCTTCAACCTAAGTTCTCACATAGGCTCTCTCTTATTTTTCCTCTCAGAACCTAGGTTCACACTCATGCAATATGTATGCAAAAGAGTTTATGTAATGGAATCAAAGTTGTTGCATACATTTCATACAAGATAAATGCTTTTTTAGTGAAACAGCCTCATGAAAGAACTAAGTGCCATGAACGTGGAAAGAGCATGTATCGACAAGTATTCCCAAGTTAGATTTCCCCTAAGATCAACTAGGTATTTTCCATTTGGTTGTAATGGGGTGAAGGTGATTGGTGATTAGGAAGAATGGGAATTTAGGCACAATGCACTAATCAACCAAGTTAAGGCAATACATTCTACTTCTAAACATTTCATTTCTCATGCAACACCACTTCTAAACACAAATATAAAATAAGGCGTCCAGGCATTCATAAAATTTCAAGTGCAATTTCTGACTACTCTTGTTACCCCTTTGAGTAGTGTTTTCAATTTAAACAAGGCAATTGAAGCATATTTCTTTTCTTTCTTTCTTTTTTGCTTCTATTTTCCTTTTCTTTTCTTTTCGTTTCATTGTTTCTTTGTTTTATTTTCTTACCTTTGACTTTTGCACATATTTTAATAACTCAACACTTGTTTGCCTCGGTACACGCCATTTGACAATTTAGAGCACATTTTACATTCATTCATAAGCCTTAACAAGATCAATTAAGTGAAGGTTGGCTTAGTGTTTGGGTTGCTTGGGTAATTGATAATATGAGTGTAGAAAGAACAAGTCTAAATGTGTTTGGCTTCAAAATTGGCTTGGGAGCACACACATTAAGGATGGGAAGTATTAGCATTTTAAGTGGCTAAAACACGCATTGCCTAATATTACCTCAAAGAATCCATCTACTAAGGGAATAAAAGTCTCAGTCAAGCAGTCCACTTTAATGATGCATGTTCTATGACACATGATGATTTTGGTGTAATGAGACTATGCATGGTGTTTGAAACGTGTTTAAAGATTTGAAAAAAAAATATTTTCCCTCGAATTGCGCACTTTTGGCTTGTGTTTGTGAAACTCGCAAGGGTTGTCTCTACTATTAGAACAAGGCGCTTGAGCACCGAGTCCCCTCAACTTAGACACCAAAAGATGGGACTAACCCATGTAATGCAAGTGAGACCCCTAAAATGACTAAGAGCTATGAACAAGCACACAAAGTATACACAAATTAGCCACCAACACTTTGCTCAAGATTATCTCACCAAGCTAATTAAAGCTCAAAAATTTTGGCTAGGCAGCAAATTTTAAAAATTGACACGAAAAATGACTTAAAAACAAAAGTCGACTCGAACACGGCGTCTACACCCCCAAACCAAAACCCAACATTGTCCTCAATGTTGAAGACAAGAGAGCCTGGCCTAGCGGAGCGCACCTAACTCGACTCAAAACACAAACACCTAGGCACTAATCATGCACAATCAATGCCCAACAAAAAAAAGACTCAAAAATGGCTCATAATAAAATAAGGCATTCATGCAATTCTGACATTAACGCACAATTCAACACCAAACAATTCTTGTAACAAAAATGACGGAGTGGGGGCATGATGACCCCCAAACCGAGTATCACTATATGCACAAGACGTATTCAAAATGTGAGTAATCAAAAACAACCCCCAAACTGAGTAGGGCTATATATTAACAATATGAACCTGTACACTCATATATGTATCCACAAGAGCCTTCGACTCACTCATATCAAAAATGCATAACTCAATAAATGTAAAATTTAGAAATCCAAAATTTCATTCATTCATAACTATACACACATGTCTATATACATAGATAAATCGAAATAAAGTGCACGAGTTTGAGATGAAAAGATTAGACCGAGGAGGTTGTTTTCTTGTTGCCTCAAATTGGGTAATTTCTCGCCTGTTTTATGAGCACTCTTGGCTTGCTCATCCTTCCAAGACTTGCAAGTGGCCAGTGTGTTGAATCCAAGAGATAAAGAACCTAGGATTAAAGCACAAATATTTATCCAAAATATATCAACCACAAAGTATACTCAAACCAAAATATTTCTCCCACCAAAATCATCCACAAACTCTACTAATAAAAACTAAGCAAGCGATCGTTAAAATAAAACTAAAAATATTTAAGGAAATCCGACAATATATTTTCTTCTAAACTTGTATCCACCAAAACAATGACTAGCACAATAAAATAAAAAATACAAGGGCAACACAAAGTCAAAGAGAAAATAGATTGTACAGTTCCAACCATGCATCAAAAATGTTCAATGTGATGCTAAGGGTGGGTTAACCAAGTTGGGAAACTCTTTCTTCTTAGCAATCCAAATGAATTTAGGTAAGTTTCCATTTGTTTCAAATCACATGATTCTTACTTGGTTAATCACATCTTTTCTTACCCATATTTGTAATTTTTAGCTCTTACATGCTCTCTCCTTGTACAAATACTGCAAAGAGAAATTGAGTTAGAGGAACTCCATTTTTCTAAGTGACTTTGAGGTCTTTGGATTTGCTTAAGTTGTAGCGACTCGACCTCCTTCTCGACTTTGTCTAGCTGAGCAATGAAGTTACACTCTTTCTCTTGCTCTATCTTGAGAGCTTCCTCTTTCTTTCTAAGTGCCTCTTTACTTCTTTGAGAGCATTGTCTTTTTGTACAACTTCCATTTGCATCTTCTTTGACTTGCGAGCTATGTCATCTTCAAATTCCTTTGAGATCTTTGCTAAGTCCACCAAGTCTTTCAATGCCATATTCTTTTTAGCTTCAAGTCTCACAATTTCTTCTTCAAATTCGTTATTCTTGTCTGAGACTTCGCCATTTTTCTTCTGGAATGTACTATTTTCCACTCGGAGCATCTTTACTTCAGGTAAGAGTTTCTTGTTTAACTCTTGAAGCTCATTCTTCCTTTTGTTTCTAAGGCATCCTTGCCTTCTAATTCCTTTTTTGTAAGCTGTAACTTCTTGCCAAACTCTTCCCTCATTTCTTCTTTTTCTAGGGAAATCTCCTATAATTATTCTTGAAGTGCTCCATTCTCTTTTTTCAACAACTCCATTATCGCCATCAACTCTTTCCCTGCCCCTATCATTTCTCTGCACATTTCTTCCGTCATTGTGCTTTGTTCTTCTTCAAGATTTAAGGCTTGCACCGATTTGGGTATTCCAAGATGGAGGCAATACTCATTAGTTGAGTGTTGGGATTTAAAGTGCTCTTCTTTCTTTAATTCAAGTGAATGCTCCTTAAATCTTTGATTTGTTGTACTGATGGAGTTGATGAGATCATCTTCATAAGTGGATTCTATTACTTTGTCTGGCCAGCTAGTTGACTCATAGATGTTAAAATTCTGCTCAGTTGCCTGCTGAAAAGCTATAATTAGCTCTTTTGTCTGAAGAGAATCTTGCATGAGCTGTCTCAATTCATCTTCGAATGATATGCTCATTGGCTGGTAGCATGGCCCTGAATTTTGCATATAAAACTCCATAGAATCCTGAAATGAGCAGAAACAAAAATACCAAAGAAAAAAAAAAGAAAAAAAAGCAACTAAAATAAAAAATAAACTAAACTTTAGCTAAATCTAATCACAACTATATACGCCTATCCCCGGCAGCGGCGCCATTTTGAACATGCATTTTGCCATGGTATGCAATATTCAAACAAATTTATAAAACCCCAAGATGCACTCAAACAAGTATTAAACTAGTATATGGCAAGTATGGTTATCGTTCCACAGAGATCAAGCGATAGTTATGATTAAACTAATGCTTAAGTAAAAATGCAAGAAAAGTAAATTTATTTGGTTTTAACGAGAAATAAAACTAAGATGCAAGCTAAGCTAAAACTAACTAAAATGTACTATTCTAAAATGGTACAGATATATGGTATGTGGACTAAGGAATTGATGAATTCAACTAGCAAACAATGGGTAAAGAATGAACTCACATTAATTGTCATTAACTAATGCAACAACCCTAGGATATATAGGAGTCGTTATTTACCACTTGTTAGTGCCAAAACCATCATGTATAGCATTGACCACCCATAATTGGTTATACAATGAGAGAACATCTATCACATAAGGGACAAATCTCTTTGTTAAAATCACCAACCTATCATGTATAGTGTTGATGCTTAATCTATCACATGAAAACAATCCTAGGATGTATAGTCTTGATTACCCATGAAAGATTAGAATTAGGTGAGATTAATAAGTCTGAATCTCACTTGGGTCATGTACCCTTGTTCAATCCTCCTATTCAATTGAGCTTAGGGAACCAAGCATCATGTATACTCAATTCTCTACACATATAATTTCTCAAACAACTCATGAAGAAAGTCATGTACAATCAAACACAAATTGCTTTTGAAATCAAGTTAAACATTGAATAAAACAAATTAGATAGATTTTAATAAAAGATAATGAGTTCATTACAAATACCCATATTTACATGTGAATCACATCAATCCCTTAATGGGATTTAGCTACTTATAACAAATGGAATACAAGAATAAAAAGGAGGGAAATAGAAAAGACCCATGTAGAACCTTCTTTCTTCAAGCTCCAATCCCCCCTCCCATGTCCTTGTGAATAGCAATTAATGAAGATGATAATGTGTTTTTGGTGAAGTATTGCGAGAGAAATGTTTTTGAGATTTAGAGAGAGAAAGAATGAATGGAATGGGTGTATGGTCGTGGGTCCCCCCTTTGAAAAATCAGATTGGAAACTGTTTATACTTCCTTCAAAAATTTGGCCAAAATGATGATGTGGCGAGCTGAGAATCCCGTATAGCACAGATATAGCACGGGTAAGGAACCTGTGTATTTACCCGTGCAATCTTCATTTCCTTCCTAAATTGTGCAATGTGCACGGGTTAGTGCACGAGTAGGTGACCCGTGCATTACTTGTGCAATTGATCTTCGCCTGAGGCTTTCCTCTCTGGTCTGGTGGGTTTGCACGGGTGGTTGCATGGGTGTTACCCATGCACTGAGATCTTTCCAAATTCCATCTTTCAGTGCACAGGTAGTGCACGGGTGTTCTACCCGTTCACTATTGCCTTCTTCATCTCTTTTGTGCACCAATTAGTCTTTTTTTCCCCTCTTCATGCCTTTTTACGTAATGCCTGCAATAACAAGCAAAAGACCCATAAATACACACAAAAACACTCAAGAACAAAACAAAGAGAAAGGGTATGAGGGACAAAATGTCAAATGTATGACATTTTCGGCTCGATCATGGCTCACTAGGGCGTTTAGTGGCCCGGTACAGGAGCTAAGATGCCACTGGTATGATACTGATCCAGAGATATGCTTGGGATCCTAGAAGTCTCCAGCAACTGAAACGTGGCTCTGGACTATCCTGGAAAGATCTGGAACTGTAGTGGCTCACTTGGGTGTTGATCGGCCCGGTACTATAACTGCGGAGTCACTGGCCTTGCAGCGGTGCTGCTACCCAGAGGCTTGCTTAGGCATTTAGGAGGCCTCAACAATGTGGGAAGCTTCTGGGCTTTTCCCCGAACGGTTAGGACTTTTGTGGCTCAATAGGGCGTTGAGTGGCCCGATTCAGGAGGTAGAGAGCCACCAGTGTGATACTAGTCCAGAGGCATGCTTGAGATCCTAGAAGTCCCTAGCAACTGAAATATGGCTCCGAACAGTACTGGAAAGATCTGGAAGTGCAGTGGCTCACTTGGGCGTTGACCGGCCCGGTACTATAAGTGAGGAGCCATTGGGTCTTACAGCGGTGATGCTGCTCAAGAGGCTTGCTTAGATGTGTAGGAGACCTCAGCAATATGGGAAACCTCTAGGCTCTCCCCGAACGGATCAGGACTCCGGTGGCTCACTAGGGTGTTGAATGGTCTGGTATAAGAAGTAGAGAGCCACTGGTGTGATACTGGTCTAGGGGCATGCTTGGGATCCTAGAGGTCCCTAACAACTAAAATGTGGCTTTGGACAATCTTGGAAAGATCCAGAACAACAGTAGCTCACTTGGACGTTGACCGGCCTGATACTATAAGTGAGGAGCCATTTGGTCTTGCAGCAGTGGTGCTGCTCTAGAGGCTTGCTTAGGCATGTAGGAGACATCGGCAAAGTGGAAAGCCTCTTGGCTCTCTCTGAACGGATCAGGACTTTGGTGGCTTACTAGGGCATTGAGTGGCTTGGTACATGAGGTAGGGAGCCACCGGTGTGATACTGGTCCAAAGGCATGCTTGGGATCCTAGAAGTCCTTAGCAACTGAAATGTGGCTCTGGACCTCCTGGAAAGATCTGGAATCGCAGTGGCTCACTTGGGCGTTGACCGGCCCAATGTAATAAGTGATGAACCACTAAGTCTTGTTGTAGTGTTGCTGCTCCAAAGGGTTGCTTAGACGTGTAGGAGGGCTTAGCAATATGGGAAGCCTCTGGGCTCTCCCCAAATTGATCAGGAATTCGGTGGCTCATTAGGGCGTTGAGTGCCCCGTACAAAAGGTTGGGAGCCTCTAGTGTGATACTAGTCCAGAGGCATGCTTGGGATTTTAAAATTCCCTAGCAACTGAAATGTGGCTCTGAAGCCTCTTAGAATGAATCGGAACGGCAGTGGTTCACTTAGGCATTTTTTGGAACGGAATACGAAGTGAAGAACCACTAGTCCTCTACCGGTCATGTTGCTCATACAGTTGAGTTGGCTTCTCGGGTACATGCGTTGACCTGCTACCTAGGAGCTTTTAAAGAATGGTTTCGGTGACATGAGAGGATCCACATGAACTGGTGAAAAATCCAGTGGATCTGCTGGATAGAAGATATACCAGTAGTAGAGCAGATCCTCTATAAAGAAGCAGGAAAGGTGCAGCCCTACTGCATATGAGCTCTAAATTTATCGGAATGGATCTACTGCATAGGAGATCTACTAATAGCGAAGCAAACCCTCTGTAAGGTAATAAAAGACGTTCAACTTTGCTGCATAGGGGCTCTAGATTTATCGGAGAGGATCTGCTGCATAGGAGATCTGCTGATAGCAGAGCAAACCCTCTGTAAGGTAACAGGCAACGTGTAACTCTGGTGCATAGGAGCTCTAGATGTACTGTAGCAGATCTGCTAGAGGGGAACCCTTCAGGAGTGGAGCTATTGTAGTGGAGCTCGACTGGAATAAGAGCAGGTTTGCTGTATAGGGGCAGCATAGTAGACCGGTTCCTCCATGAGTCCCATGTACCATATTTGTCAATAATCAAGAGTCGAGCGTGCATGTAAAGATAAGGAAGCCATGTTGGTCAAGTGATTTTCCCATAGACGACGCCAAAAAGTGTTAATTGGAAAATTCGCTTTGGGTGAAAATTCAGATCAACACTTCGTACCGTGATTTTGGTAAGGTGAATCAGTAAGGTGGTGCGAAAGGTAAGAGACAATCACCCCTCAAATCTGGTGCAGTAGGCTGGTACCCAGTCTTGGTATCTAGTCCTAGTGTTTGGCCACCTTTCTAGGTGTCTTTCATAGTTCCCTGACTCCTTTATAATGTGCAAGGAGAGGTACATGAGAGCTAGGACCAGCGGGGTAACCCGCTACCCCGGAGGTCGCAGTGGGGGTACGTATTTCATACCGTGGTTCTGCTAAGGTGAAAGTGAGATAGGTGCAATGATAGAAGACTAATCTGTTAGGATTATGCTCAATGGCAGGAGTGTAATATTGTAACTGACAATCTTCTCATATTAATAAAGTGAATTCTGATTCTTACAATTACTTATAGCATTTATTATTATAATTGTCAAGGTAAATAATCATAAGGTCAAAAGACTATGAGACATGAAGAATTGTTCATACATCCGGATATGTATGAGGTAGACACAATTCACACAATTCTTTAGTTAGTCTTGAATAACGTTCACAACTTAAGTTAAAGGTTGGGCACCTCTATCTTCTTAAAGTTGTAGAATTCTTTTACTAGCATTTGAGTGGGATCAAATGAATATGATGAGTCTAAAATCATCGAAAGGTTTTCGAGTAAAAGAATCTAGTGCACTAGGTGCATTGAACTGGATCACAATGAAATACTTTATCTAGAACCGTCACTAGATATAAGTCTTATCATTAAAGAGGACAATCGGAGAGTCTATCTTAATCCTGAGATAAATGATGGACTTATGGTTGCAAGTGTTATCATTAGAGCTATCAATGAGTACGATTATATAGCATAGTCTATCCTCGATAGTTTGGTGGTATACATTTGTTAATCGATAGAGGACTTCATTTATAGATATGGACATCGTGGTTCTATTTATTAAATGAGAGTATAATATCATCATATGGATGTTTTGAGGTATTGGATATTAAATCTCAACGTTGAGTTTTCAATAATGATTATTGAAAACATGGCTTCTGGACAAGTCAAAGTATCCAAGTTCGAAATGTGGTCATATGAGGAAATATGGTAACTTGGAGAGCTATATGCTGTCTATGAGCTCTTGGCGATTACTGATATTATTCACGAGGATACACCACCTCCTATAAGATTGTCTAGGGTATGAATGAGAAACATCTCCTTATTCTATCTTTATTTAAGAGTTCAATTTTAGCTCTTTAGTGGAATGAGTTAAAATTAATAGATTAGACCTAAGTGAATCGTTTGTTGATTGTGATTAGGTTGTGTCTATTGAAGCTTAAATTTAGATAGCCCACCAAGATCCCCAATCCACACGTATTTGCATGGATCACTTGATATATTCTACCGGGCCGATTTAAGGGTCCATCTAGAATTGTTTTTAATATATCAAGAATATAATATGTCTATTATTTAATTAATGGGCTGCACTATTATATTAATATATTAAAAGGAGACATGTGGGCTTGTTTCTTTTAGTAAGAATGGGTCTGGTTCACATGTCGGCTTTTATTTAAAGTCCAATGGATTAATTGAAATAAGAAAATAATATATTGCCCATTTATATAAGTGGGGCGGCAAGGTGTATATATTAACCTAATATATTATTTTGTTTTATTGTTTTAATTAAATAAGAATTAGTTAATTTATTAATTAATTGTTTAATTAAGAAACAAATATTTTTCTGATCAGGAAATATATTTCCTAAAGTTATACTATTGGTAGTAGTATATTAAAAGTAAAAGACTTGTTTGATAAGAAAATAAATAGTTAATTTTATTTATTTAATCAAATAAGAAGTCTTTATATTTAGTCAATAAAAGAATAAAAATATCTATGAGTTGGATTAGGTTTTGAAGTCAAAAGATTGATGGAAATTAGGGTGCAACACAAACTCTTTTTTGGTATGTGATTTGCGGCAACCCTAGTCCATTTAGAGGAAGATTTCGGCAATCCTAAATAGAAGAGGAAGCAAAATTTCGGCCACCTATATAATACCACATATAGAATTCGGCCACAATAGTTGATTGAATGATTCAATTTTTCTTCTTCTTCTCAATTCATAGAAAAGGATAATTTTTATTCTACTAAACATAAAAGAGAGAAGAGATTATTCTTTGATAGTACACTGATTGCTTGTTCATCAATAAGCTTGTGTGTACAACATTGAATTAGGTTCACGCGAGTTTCGATCATTAGATTGAGAACTCAAAAGTGACCGGAATAATTTTTGTCTTCTTTTGATTGTTTTGTGACTAACAAAAGAAAAAGAAAACTTTGTTCATCCATTCTCAGGTTTGCAATTCAAAGAAAAAGGGAGACCACGCTCCTAGGTGATTCACGTATGTGTTCGGATTGGAAGAACTCGCGGTACTGTTCACGATAACTGTTTACGGGGGTACTGTTCACGATCACTGTTCACGCGGGTACTGTTCATGGGCATCGGAAGAGATTTTGCGGATTACCAATCGACGTAAGTCAATCGGATCACGCGTCAAGAGGTATTTAACTCTAACCGTATATATTTGAGTTTAATTAATTAAAAGGTTAAGGTTCAACTTTGAGAAAAATTTTAAAACCATACGAAATCTATTTTTCGTTTCTTCCGCTGCGTTTTATATCGATTTTTCCCTACAATTGGTATCAGAGCCTTGGTTGTACCTTTTAATTAATTAACGTATATATACGTGAATCTATTTCTTTTTTATTGTGATTATACATGTTTTAGAAAGAGATGGCACTCTAGGTATTCGCATATATAATTACATGTTGAATGTATGGATTTATATATGTTTTATAAAGTGAATTGTTATTGCTCGATTTTGGTCCTAGAATTTCAATGTAATTTTTGTTTCGGATTTGTAACAAGAAGGGTGGTCTATTATCGCCATAATTCCTTCTTGGTAGTTGCTAGGGTTTTATTTTCTTTTGTATGTAAAATAAGTGCAATTTTTTTTTGTAATCAGGTGCAGTATTTTTTTTGTAAATCTTACTGCAGTAAAATTAAAAAATAAATAAATAAATTTTGCTGTAGTAATTTATTTGTAATATGATGTAATGTATTCGGGTATTGAAAATTCGAAGACACGAAGAAAAACGAAGCAACCGGAACCGAGAACGAGCACCGTGCACACCCTAGGAGTGGATTGGGCTGCGCATGGCAAGCCCAATCCTTGGTGGGCTGCGCACGGCAGCCTTGTGTGGCCTTATGGGCTGCGCAAGGCAGCCCCTTTGTGGGGTTGTGGGCTGTGCACGTCCATGGGAGGAGGCCGAGGGATGAGCGTATGGTTGATGGCCACCTGAAGATCTTGTATTCCTAACAATTGTAAATTTACTTGCTTTTCTAGGATGGGCCAAAATTGTTGCTATTTAATTTTTGCTTAAATATTACAATATTTGTTGTTGTATGATAACATGACATTTTAGAATAGGAGTGCCACTCATATATCTCTTTTGGTATGAACATGCATTGAATGATTTAGGTATCTAATTGGCATCTAGATAACTTGGTAAAAATCATTCTTTGGGATTTAATCACACACCTTAAATAATTGAGTGGGAGAAGGTGTTCAAGAACGCCTATGGCCTCCAAGATTAGTTGAGTTTTATTATTTTTGGTAATCCCCCCAAGGGGCGTCCATAAATGGAATTTAACAATATACTTCTTTACAAGGATATACTAGACAATTGACTTAAACGAAATCTACTCCCCAAGGAGGGATTTTCGTGAGAGAAAATTGAGGGTCGATATCTTGGTAACACACTCAATGTAATTTTATTAATATCCTCCCAAGAGTTCTTGTTAATAAAAATTACAAAGCTAAATTTGAAAACGCTGGTTGTTATGTTAACAATTAGGTGGGACCTAGTCTAACTAGTAAATAGTGCGAACTCCCAAAGGAGGCGTAATATTTATGGGTGTTGGATCACCGTTGAATTTTTATGATTGAATTATTTATTTTAATTCAAGATAAATTTTTAAAAGTGCTATTATCATGATTATTTACTTATATATGTTTTTGTTTTAATCAGAAATCATGACCCCATCATTTATGAACATCCTGAAAGATAACACCTTAACTGGAGATAACTACGTAACATGGAAAAGGAAAATTGGGTTGTTGCTGCAAAGTGAAAAACATAAGTTTGTTCTGACCACTACTAAACCACCCCTTCCTAATAATGAATCTAATGTGATGCAAAGAGATGAGTATGAGCAGTGGAAGACTTCTGATGATATGGCAAAATGTTACATTATGGCCACTATCTCCGACGTGTTGCAACAGCAACATGAAGGAATGGAGTCCGCTGCTGATATAATGATGTCTCTAGAGGAAATGTTTGCTATGAGGTCTAGGACGACTAAGAGAGAGGCAGTGACTGCTTTTATGAATCTTAGGATGAAACTTGGACAATCTGTGAAAGATCACATGATGAAAGTCGTAGCACATCTCAATATTGCTGAACTAAATGGTGCTGAGATTGATGGTGAGACCAAAATTGATATGGTAGTTAACTCACTGTCAGATTCCTTTGATCAGTTCAAGTTGGACTGCACCTTGAACAAAAAGGAATACACCATGCAGGGCCTGATGCAAGATGTTCAAAGCGCTGAAAAGATCCTTGTGAAAAACAAAGGTCAAGAGATTCATTTGGTTGGTAAAGTTGCTACTGTTAAGACCCGTAAGAAGGTCAAGAAACAACAGAAGAAAAAGCAACTTGGGCCTACCAAGAAGGAAACCAAGAAAGTAACCAATATCAAAGGGAAATGCTTCCTTTGTGGTGAAAATGGACATTGGAAAAGAGATTGCCCAAAGTCCCAGAAAAAAAAGGAAGAAGGTAATGTTAATTATCTAGAAACATGTTTTCTGGCAGATTCTACTGATTCTTGGATCATAGACTCTGGAGCCACTAATCATGTTTGTTATTCCTTACAGGGGTTTCAGGAAAAGAGAAGGTTGAATGAAGATGAAGTAAATTTGAGCTTGGGCAACAGAACGTTAGTGTCTGCAAGTGCAGTGGGAGATATTAGAGTTACTTTAGATTCTAGTAGGCATTTAGATTTAATAGACGTTTATTATGTACCTCAATTCAAGAGGAATTTAATTTCAGTTTCTTGTTTAAATAAGTTTGGATATTCGGTTACTTTTAATAAAACTTTTATTATTAGTAAGAATGACAAAGTTGTTTGCAAAGGTACATTGGAAAACGGTTTATTCTTTTTGCATAGAAATATCTCTCACTCGCTAGACATAGAAATAACGGAACCTAATCATAAAAGAGTAAAATTATGAAAAGATGAAACCTATCTTTGGCATTTACGCCTAGGTCACATTAACCTTAATAGGATTAAAAGATTGGTATGTGACGGACCTTTAAGTGACTTAAAGGTTGATGATCTACCAACTTGTGAATCTTGTTAGGAAGGTAAAATGACCAAAAGGCCGTTCAATACCAAAGGTGCAAGAGCCACTGAATGTTTAGGACTAGTACACACTGATGTATGTGGTCCTATGAGCATTCAAGCTAGAGGTGGATATGAGTACTTCATCACCTTTACAGATGATTACTTAAGATTTGGTTATGTGTATCTCATGAGACATAAGTCGGATGCATTTGATATGTTCAAAGCATTCAAAGCTGAAGTAGAAAATCAGCTTGAGAAACATATAAAAATCTTGAGATCTGATCGTGGGGGAGAATATCTATCTGGAGAGTTTCAGCAATATCTTATTGATAATGGGATAGTTTCTCAGCTTTCTGCACCAGGTACACCTCAACATAATGGGGTAGCAGAAAGGAGAAATAGGACTCTTTTAGAGATGGTTAGATCAATGTTGAGTTATTCAACACTTCCTATTTCTTTTTGGGGATATGCTCTACAAACAGCAATATATATTCTAAACGATGTACCATCTAAATCTGTCCCTAAAACCCCACATGAATTGTGGACTGGGCGAAAGCCTAGTTTACAACACATGAGGGTATTTGGTTGTCCTGCACATGTGTTGAAAGGAAAGACAGAAAAGATGGAGTCCCGTTTGGAAACATGTATATTTGTGGGGTATCCAAAAGGAACTAAAGGATATTATTTCTATAGTCCTTCTGATCTAAAAGTATTTGTTCCAACAAATGCTTCATTTCTAGAAAAGGACAATATGAATAATTTTATGCCCAAAAGTAGAATTGTCCTGAATGAGATGTCAGGAGATACAATTCCACAAGAGGTTTCACAACCTAGCCCAATTGTAATTTCCACTCCAACACAAGATCAACAACCTACCATTCCTCATCGTAGTGGGAGGGTTAGAACACAACCAGAAAGATATATCGGTCTAGGAGAATCTGTTGAGAATCTCCCGGACGACGATGATCCCTACACGTACAAGGAAGCTATGGAGGATGTTGATTGTCGTCATTGGCAAAAGGCAATGCAATCCGAGATTGAATCGATGTTCAATAACAAAGTCTGGTCCCTTGTAGACTTGCCTAAAGGGATAAAACCCATTAGGTGCAAGTGGGTATACAAGAGGAAAAGAGGTATGGATGGTAAGGTGGAAACCTTTAAAGCAAGACTAGTAGCTAAAGGTTATACACAGAAAGAAGGTATCGATTACGAGGAAACCTTCTCACCTGTGGCCATGCTTAAATCCATTAGGATACTCTTATCCATTGCAGCATCTCTAGACCTAGAGATTTGGCAAATGGACGTCAAGACAACTTTCCTTAATGGAAGTCTTGACGAGAGCATCTACATGATGCAACCAGAGGGATTCATTGAAAAAGGCCAAGAAGAAAGAGTATGCAAGTTGCTTTAGTCCATATATAGACTAAAGCAAGCATCCAGATCCTGGAACATAAGGTTCGATCAAGCTGTAAAGGGTTTTGGATTTATTCAAAACCCTGACGAACCTTGTGTATACAAGAGGATCAAAGGCGACAAGTTGGTTTTCCTCATTCTTTATGTTGATGATATACTACTCATTGGAAACGATGTAGGTGTATTGACATCAGTGAAAGAATGGTTAGCAAAACAATTTGATATGAAGGACTTAGGAGAAGCAAGTTATATTCTTGGTATCCAAGTAATAAGGGATAGAAAGAATAGAACGATTGCATTATCCCAAGCTTCATACATTGATAAAATCTTGTCTAGATTCACCATGCAAGATTCCAAGAAAGGTATGTTACCTTTTAGACATGGAATCAAACTTTCTAAGGGTCAAGCACCTAAGAATGTTCATGAAGAGCAATTCATGAGTAGAGTTCCATATGCCTCGGCAGTTGGAAGTCTCATGTATGCAATGCTCTGTACTAGACCAGATATTTGTTTTGTTGTTGGCATAGTTAGCAGGTTTCAATCGAAATCTGGTCCTGATCATTGGACGGCAGTCAAGCATATTTTCAAGTATCTCAAGAGAACTAGAGATTATATGCTTGTATACTCGGGAGGGGATTTAATTCCCGTTGGGTATATAGATTCTGATTTCCAGTCTGATTCTGACTCCAGAAAATCCACATCAGGATTTGTGTTTACCATTGGAGGAGGAGCAGTCATATGGAGGAGTATCAAGCAATCTTGTATTGCTGATTCCACCATGGAAGCTGAGTATGTTGCTGCATGCAAAGCTGCCAAAGAGGCTGTTTGGCTCCGCCAATTCTTGATTGACTTAGAAGTGGTTCCTAGTGCGAATAAGCAGATCACTATACACTGTGACAACAGTGGTGCAGTGGCTAATTCGAAAGAACCAAGAAGTCATAAGAGAGGTAAACACATTGAAAGGAAGTATCACCTTTTGAGAGAAATTGTTCATAGGGGAGACGTGACGATCACCAAAATCGCGTCAGCAGAAAATCTAGCGGATCCTTTCACAAAGGCTCTACCTCAGAAGAGCTTTGATGGACATCTAGAGAACATGGGAATATGAGATATGACACACTTGCTATAGAGCAAGTGGGAGATTGTTAGGATTATGCTCAATGGCAAGAGTGTAATATTGTAATTGACAATCTTCTCATATTAATAAAGTGAATTCTGATTCTTACAATTACTTATAGCATTTATTATTATAATTGTCAATGTAAATAATCATAAGGTCAAAAGACTATGAGACATGAAGAATTGTTCATACATCCGGATATGTATGAGGTAGACACAATTCTTTAGTTAGTCTTGAATAACGTTCACAACTTAAGTTAAAGGTTGGGCACCTCTATCTTCTTAAAGTTGTAGAATTCTTTTACTAGCATTTGAGTGGGATCAAATGAATATGATGAGTCTAAAATCATCGAAAGGTTTTCGAGTAAAAGAATCTAGTGAACTATGTGCATTGAACTGGATCACAATGAAATACTTTATCTAGAACCGTCACTAGATATAAGTCTTTTCATTAAAGAGGACAATCGGAGAGTCTATCTTAATCCTAAGATAAATGATGGACTTATGGTTGCAAGTGTTATCATTAGAGCTATCAATGAGTAAGATTATATAGCATAGTCTATCCTCGATAGTTTGGTGGTATACATTTGTTAATCGATAGAGGACTTCATTTATAGATATGGACATCGTGGCTCTATTTATTAAATGAGAGTATAATATCATCATATGGATGTTTTGAGGTATTGGATATTAAATCTCAACGTTGAGCTTTCAATAATGATTATTGAAAACATGGCTTCTGGACAAGTCAAAGTATCCAAGTTCGAAATGTGGTCATATGAGGAAATATGGTAACTTGGAGAGCTATAGGCGGTCTATGAGCTCTTGGCGATTACTGATATTATTCACGAGGATACACCATCTCCTATAAGATTGTCTAGGGTATGAATGAGAAATATCTCCTTATTCTATCTTTATTTAAGAGTTCAATTTTAGCTCTTTAGTGGAATGAGTTAAAATTAATAGATTGGACCTAAGTGAATCATTTGTTGATTGTGATTAGGTTGTGTCTATTGAAGCTTAAATTTAGATAGCTTGCCAATATCCCCAATCCACACGTATTTGCATGAATCACTTGATATATTCTACCGGGCCGATTTAAGGGTCTATCTAGAATCGTTTTTAATATATCAAGAATATAATATGTCTATTATTTAATTAATGGGCTGCACTATTATTTTAATATATTAAAATGAGACATGTGGGCTTGTTTCTTTTAGTAAGAATGGGTCTGGTTCACATATGAGCTTTTATTTAAAGTCCAATGGATTAAATGAAATAAGAAAATAATATATGGCCCATTTATATAAGTGGGGCGGCAATGTGTATATATTAACCTAATATATTATTTTGTTTCATTGTTTTAATTAAATAAGAATTAGTTAATTTATTAATTAATTGTTTAATTAAGAAACAAATATTTTTCTGATCAGGAAATATATTTCCTAAAGTTATACTATTGGTAGTAGTATATTAAATGTAAAAGACTTGTTTGATAAGAAAATAAATAGTTAATTTTATTTATTTAATCAAATAAGAAGTCTTTTTATTTAGTCAATAAAAGAATAAAAATATCTATGAGTTGGATTAGGTTTTGAAGTCAAAAGATTGATGGAAATTAGGGTGCAACACAAACTCTTTTTGGTATGTGATTTGCGGCAACCCTAGTCCATTTAGAGGAAGATTTCGGCAATCCTAAATAGAAGAGGAAGCAAAATTTCGGCCACCTATATAATACCACATATAGAATTCGGCCACAATAGTTGATTGAATGATTCAATTTTTCTTCTTCTTCTCAATTCATAGACAAGGATAATTTTTATTCTACTAAACATAAAAGAGAGAAGAGATTATTCTTTGATAGTACACTGATTGCTTGTTCATCAATAAGCTTGTGTGTACAACATCGAATTAGGTTCACGCGAGTTTCGATCATTAGATTGAGAACTCAAAAGTGACCGGAATAATTTTTGTCTTCTTTTGATTGTTTTGTGACTAACAAACGAAAAAGAAAACTTTGTTCATCCATTCTCAGGTTTGCAATGCAAAGAAAAAGGGAGACCACGCTCCTAGGTGATTCACGTACGTGTTCGAATTGGAAGATCTCGCGGTACTGTTCACGATCACTGTTCACGCGGGGGTACTGTTCACGATCACTGTTCACGCGGGTACTGTTCACGGGCATCGGAAGAGATTTTGCGGATTACCAATCGACGTAAGTCAATCGGATCACACGTCAAGAGGTATTTAACTCTAACCTTATATATTTGAGTTTAATTAATTAAAAGGTTAAGTTTCAACTTTGAGAAAAAATTTAAAACCATACGAAATCTATTTTTCGTTTCTTCCGCTGCGTTTTATATCGATTTTTCCCTACATAATCATCCCACCCATCGGGGCTTCGAGGATAGGTAGAAGAGATGGTGTTTGAAGTCCCCTTGCTGGTATAGGAGACTGGTCCTGGTCCCGCTCCTGGTCCTGGTCCCGGTCCTTGGTCCATGATACCTGGTCCATGGTGCCTAGTTGTGGTACTCAGTCGCGGTACCTGGTTTGGGTACCCAGTCTTTTCTCTACGTCTCATTTATAGTTCCATGACCCAAGTAGCAAGGTAGGATCGGTAAGACCGATACTCTACTATAAGGTAGATATTGTCGAGAAGGATGGGACCACCCGGTAGCGATCCTTCACCTCTGGGTCTTTCCGGTACCTGTCCCGGTTCTTCTATTTAGTCTAGATGGTTTCTTCTAGGTATGTTCTTGAGCATGTAGATAGGTGGATGAGAGAGCTAGGACTAGTAGGGTCGGAACCTAGCTTCCCTGCATTCATATTAAGGAGATAGATGGGCGAATGGCAATTCATTTCGTAGAGGTTGACTGACCTAGGGGGAAAAAGTATCACAATTGATCATATGCTGAAAAACCCAGGCAATATCCATAGGAAGGAGAAAGACCGTTCTTTATATTTATATATCACGAGAGGTGCCCTAGAGAGCTTACATAAGTACAAACAGCGACTTGGTAAGTCAAAGTTTGAGGGGTTCACTTGGTACCGGTACATTCATGGTGAAAATTGACATATAGTAGTCGATACAATGGTAGTAGATGGCGAACTATTTTTCTGGTGGAAAAGTGGGTGAAATTTGTCGTCTCTTTGGTTGATTTTTGGATTCAATCACAGACTGGAGATTGGAGAGAGCTTGGAGATAGCTTGGAGATATAGAGATGTTGGAATATGTTCGAGAGAGAGCTTTCTTGTAGAGAGCTTTGTCATATTTATCTCTTCATTTTCTTGTCGCCCACTCCATTGATTCAGTTAGTTGGGATTAATGGAGTTGAATATTTTCTCATCAATGGCGTTGTGAATGGCCATTAATGAGTTTACTATCTTCATTAATGGGGTTAATTAATAGGGTTGATTATCTCCATTAATGGCGCTATGAATAGCCATTAAAAGGTAGACTATCTTCATTAATAAGGTTGACTATCTCCATTAATAACCAGAGAGGTCAACTTTCTCTTCTACATTGCCTGGAGGAGAATTCTGACTCTATATCTTAATGGCGTGGTACACTGATGTACTAGTCTGCTCTTGATATCGTGGCGCTTGTTCTAGCATGGGTACCTTTATGGTTCCATTCTTCTTGCTCGGCCGGTAGGGCACATATTCTGGTTAGATCCTGGACTGATATCGCGGCACTTCGGTACCGGGTATATGTCGTGGTACCTAGGTACCAGGTAAGAGGCATCGTGGTACGTAGGTATCAGGTAGGAGGTATCGTGGTACTGCCTTTGCTTGATATCTGGAAATTTATGCGATGGGGTACTGATTCCTTCCCAAATCGTGGTATCGAGCATTCCAGGAATCAAGGAACTGGTTCCGATCTAGATCCTACTAAGTACCAGGCAGATGGAAAATTCTTCTTTGGACCCCTGCCAAAAATGGCTGTTAACAATTCTAAAACTAAAAATAAATCTTTAGATCTCAAAAACTATATATTGTATCTCTCACTAAGACAAGAAAAGTGGAGTATTTATCGAGTGGGAAATTAGGGATTGAAATTGCCATGAAAATACAAAAATGCGCTTGCTAAAAAAGGAAATCTGCCAGCTCGAATCGAAATTTACGAGTTGGAACTCGTAGTTCGAAGTAGCAAACATCTCTGGGGGAGATCTGCAAGTTGGTGCTACGCTTTGGAACCAGCAGATGAAGCTTGAAGCTTTGGTCTTCAATGGTGGAAAGGTGGCTAGGTGGCAGAGAGAAAACATGCGAGATGGACGCTCAAACTAGTGGAAATATGATCGGGGGAAGACACGCCATCGATCTGGGCAGAAAACCGTCAAAAACTGGCCAGAAACGGCCTAGAATAGGCCAGGTTGAAGTCAGGTCTGAACCAGATCGAATACTAGTCGTGTCGACTCGAGGTTGAAGACGATGATGACATCATCGTGACATCATGCTGACGTGTTCTCCACAATCAAAACGCACCATTTCACTTATGATGTGGCAGGAAAATTACAATTTGTACCCTTGTACTCTCCAGTATTTACAGAATCTTCAGTATTTGCCAGAATATTATATTTTACCCCTATATTTCCAAAATTATCACAATGCCCTAAATTCCCAAATACCTGAAATACTCATTTAAACTCATTAAAAACCCCCGATTTTACCAGAGAAACAAGCATAAAACAATAGGAAATTGGTACCTAAAATAGGTATAAAATTGTGCTATCATGGTGATCCAAATGAGGGTCTTCGCTGAGAAAAAGACTTTGGCCAACTTCAGGAGAAACTTGTGGGCTGGCAGACTGTTCCGATCCTTCACAAAACACCCACCGGAGATGTACCAAGAGGCCTATGACAAGGCCCTCGAACAGGTGGAGATAGATGAACAACTCAGGGTCAAGATAGAGCACGATGACCTGAGACCCGCCAAGCTCCAAAAGAAGGAGGCGCCCAAGCTTGCACCAATCCAAAAGGGCCAAAACAGATCTCCCAACCGATCTACCTACCTGCCGCCACCTTACCAGCATCAGCTGGAGCGATACCCTGCCAGAAGGGCCCTCCTAGAGCAATGCCTCCGCCAAGGGAAGTAACGCGGATAGCTAGAGAGAAGGAAGGATACACTCATTATACCCATCTCAATGCATCATGTGAAACCGTCTATCTCGCCATTCATGATAAAGGGATGCTCAGAAAACCTAGTCCGATTAAGGCTCCAGCGGATCAGCAGAATCGCTACAAATACTGTGATTTCCATGAGGATGTGGGGCATAACACATCAGAGTGCTACAACCTACGCAACCAGATCGAGGAGCTGGTAAGGGGAGGTTGCCATGTAGAGTTCCTACAACAGGTGTGAGATAGCAGCCAGACTAGGAAGGAGGTACAGGCAGACATTAAAGCGAAAGAGGAAAATAGGAAAGTAAAGGGGAAGGATTTGATGTAGTAGATCCAGGTTAACCACACAATTAGTAGGGGTCCCACCTTAGTAGGAACTTCCAATAATTCTAGGAAGAACCACGCTAGAAAAGTGCCCCAGATTGAGGCTGGTCATGACGTTCTCAAAATCGTCCAAGGGACACCAGGATCCCCATGCTCAACTCATATCTTTTTCATGGAGGATGATGTGTACAACATAATACAGCTCCATGACGACCCCACGGTTATCACCGTGTTCTCATTAATACCAGCAGTAGTGTTGACATTCTCTTCAAGGATGCTCTGGAAAAGGTCAACCTGAAACATCCTTGCTAAAAATAGTTGCACCACCCTGTTGTATGGATTCATTAGGGACTCGCTGATACCAGCAGGATCTATGATTCTACCTGTGATAGTGGGGAAAGCGTCACTCCAGCAGAACCTCATGATCAATTTTTTCGTGGTTGATACCCTGTCAGCCTACAATACCATCCTTGGAAGGCATTTTCTATCAGCCCTTAAATGTGTCCTGTCAATTTACCACAACGTCCTGAAATTCCCGGTAGGAGATAAGGTGGGCAAGGTACGAGGACTCCAGCAGGAAGCACGCAAATGCTACGTAGTGTCCACTAACCCGACGACGCTGGCTAACCAATGTGCACAGGTAATTGACATGCAGGATCAGGAATTACTAGGAAAGAGTCTCGAGTAACAAGATGTCACGTGAGAGATGGGGGCAGTAGAGGAGAAGCCCGAGGCAGAGATTCCGGTTACAGAGGATGTGGAGGAGGAAGACAGAGGGTGGGCCAGTGGCCACCTGTAGATGAGTTAGAGGAGATACCAATCATGGGGGATAATCCCTCAAAGGTGATCAAAGTAGGAGCAGGAGTGAATGATGGTCTAGTAAGACTCCTTCGAGAGTGTAGCGACATCTTCACCTGGAGCTATGAGGAGATGCTAGGAATCCCCACTTGACAGCTCACAGACTAGCAGTCGACCCTACCTTTAAGCCAGTCAAACAGAAACTGCGGCACTTCAACCCTGAGAGGAATGCCACGATACATGAGGAGGTTGATAAGCTTCTGAAGGCTAGGTTCGGCAGGGAGTCCCGGTACCCTGAGTGGATTGCAAACGTGGTAATGGTAACTGAAGAAAACAGGAAGTGGCAAATGTGTGTTGACTACACAGACCTTAACCGCGCCTTCCCGAAGGACAGCTTCCCGCTACTAAAGATCGATCAGTTGGTAGATTCAACCATAGGAAATAAGCTCCTTAGCTTCATGGATGATTCTTAGGGTGTAATCAGATCATGATGCACCCCACCGATCAAGAAAAGACCAGTTTCATCACTCGACAGGGCCTATACTGCTACAAGGTAATGCCCTTCGATCTTAAGAATGCAGGTGCTACCTTCATGCGCTTGGTCAACCAGCTGTTGAAGGAGCATATAGGGAAGACGATGGAAGTGTATATCGACGACATGATCACCGTGTCCCAGGTAGCTGAGCAGCACCAAGCCTACCTTCGCCAGACATTGCAAGTAGTCAGAGAGAACCGAATGTGGTTGAATCCCACCAAGTGTGCCTTCGGGGTAGCAGCCGGGAAATTCCTCGGATTCATGGTCCATGATAAAGGAATAGACGCCAATTCGGAGAAGATCCAGGCATCCTGGATCTTGAATCTCCTACCTCACTCAAACAGGTACAAGGTCTAACTGGTCGGATAGCAGCTCTTAACCGTTTTATATAGCGGTCCATAGACAACTGCCTTCCTTTCTTCAAAGCTATCAAGCAGGGGAAGAATATGAAGTGGGATCAAGACAGTGAGTAGCCTTCCAGTCTTTGAAGAAGTACGTAGCTAGCCCACTGCTGCTGGTCAAACCGATACCGGGAGAGGAGTTGCAGTTGTATCTGGCAGTATCCAAGACTGCCGTCAATGGGGCCCTGGTCAAAGAATGTGGAGATGGGGTTCAATGACTAATCTATTTTATGAGCCGTGCTTTGACCAAACCAGAGAGAAACTATACCGTCTTAGAGAAGCTCTCATTTGCCCTGTTACCACAGCTAGGAAGCTCCGCCCTTACTTCCAAGCCCATTAAATCGTAGTGGTTACCAATCAGCCTTTACGACAATTTCTCCAAAGACCGAACGTATCGAGAAGACTGGTAGTATGGGCCCTCGAGCTCACCCAGTATCCAGGTATAAGGCCAGAACCACCATCAAGGCCCAGGCTCTGGCGGACTTTATGGCTGAGTTCAGCGCGATACCAGATCGCGATACCTTTCCCAGTTTGGACCTGATCCCCTAGAAAGAGGAGCAACCTGCAGACTTGCCCGTTGATCGAGAAGTCTGGATCCTGTATACATATAAAGTTTCCAGTCAAGCACGAAGTAGAGAAGGAATCATTTTGACCGATCCACAGAGGGTCGAATGCTGCCATTGTTTCAGATTTGAGTTCAGCTCCACCAACAACGAGACTGAGTATGAGGCTTTGCTAACAGGGATGAGGGTATCTGCAGAGCTCGGGGCTAGTTATCTCCACGTCAAGAGTGATTCACAACTGGTGGTCAACTAGGTAACAGGGCTATATCAAGCGAAGGGAGGCAACATGACAGCCTACCTTGAAAGTGTTCAGAGGCTTATGGCCATGTTGAAGGGATTCAAGATAGAGCAGGTACCTAAGCAACAAAACCATCGGGCTGATGTCCTTGCCAAGATAGCTGGGAGCGGAGGACATGTGCTGCCAAAGGGAGTACTACTCCAGGTAATCTCCCAGTCAAGCATAATAGAAGGAAAAGAGGTTAGCCATGTGGATCGCCTCCCTTGTTAGATGGATCTAATATTGAACTACCTTTAAGAAGAAAAGCTTCCTGAAAATCTTGATCAAGCTCCCAAACTCAAGAGGATCTTAACTCGATACTGCCTGGTAGAAGGGCACCTCTACGAACGTGCATTTTGCCGTGTATGCAATATTCAAACAAATTTAGAATCCAAAGATGCACTAAACACATTAAACCTAGTGTTAACAGACTTTTTTGGCAGGGGTCCAAAGAAGAATTTTCTACCAAGTTGCTATCTGATAGGAACCATTCCTAGGTGCCCGGAAGCGTCGATACTGCGGTCTAAGAAGAACCAATGCCTGGCAAGGCCGGAACCGCTACCTCCTCGCCCACCTGTCTACCTAGTCAAATCGCCATAACCATGATTCAAGAAAGGGCAGGTATCGTGATACCACGTATTCAGTACCTAGCAGGTACCTAGCATCTCATGTTTGACATATAGGTAGCATGGACATCTACCCGGTACCCGAGTATCTCGACGTCTACCTAGTACCCGAGTATCTCTATATCGACCCAGAATCCAACCAAGATGGGCATCCTATCCACCGGACGAGAAGGATGCCGCTGTGGGGATACCAGCATGAAAGAATAAGCACCACGCCGGTAAGATACAGAGCAAGCACCACTCCAACAAGAGCAAACCGGTACACCATTGTACCACGATACCAGGATACAGAACCAGTATAGCCCTCAAGCAACGCAAGCAAGAAAAGTTGACTCCTTTGCCATTTAAAGCACCATAAATGAGACCAAACGATCAACCAAATCAGAGTTTAAATATGACAGTTATTAATAGGATCAACTCCAACGCATTTAGCCTCACTCAACGTCTTTTAACACCTAAAAAGGACTCTAAATAATCTTTATGAATATGACCATTTTTTGAGGAATATTGGATGTCAATAAATACAGCCATAAAGAACAAAAAGTGGGGGATCGCTTCGGAAACTTCTTTTGAGTTCTTTGAAGCTAGTGAGAGTTTTTGACAAAATCACTGGAGGACTTTATAGCCACTTATCTACATAAACGAGCACTCTATCACCACCCTCCGTGAAAAGAGAAAAGAGAGAGAGTGTGTTAGTGTAATCTTACTATCAATCTTCTTGTAAGCAAATACAATGATCAATAAGAATAGTACCGTTTACATTATCTCCATATATATATCCCATTCTTTTCATTGGATTTCTCTTATTTGGGTATTTGTTTCTTACTCCCTTGTAAGGGGAATCCCGGTGCCGAAGGTACCTTCCCTACTGCCACCTACAGGTAGTGGTTGAGGGTGTTACTTGGAGTTCTACTCAAAGAGTGAATATCCTGTTAATACTTTTTTGCACCGTCTGTGGGAAGTTTGCACACCCTTAAAAGAAAGCCTGTAACTCTCGTTTTCTTGCAGCATTACCAGTATGAGACTCTGATCTTCTTAGGGGCAGCCAGATCCATCAGGGCACTAATCTGTTGCTTGAACCCAGAAGGGTCAGAAACAAAATAAAGGAGCAAATCCTACAGCTATCGCGCGGGCTACCCCCCAGATCCACGTCGCCCCGGTAGCCAACCTGGACCAACAAGTCTCGGTCTCCCTAGAGAGCATCTACCTCCGAATGGTCGCGGAAGGTAGCATCCCCCAACCTGTATTGCCAGATGCTAGGGGAGATACCAGCCGGTCAGGTACCGGGACACCTGTCTTTGATTGGTTAGGCCCTTAGCCTCCAACGCTGATCCGTGACAGGCTCGGGCGGATGCCCCTAGCTCCAGATCGACATACAAACTATCGACCCCGGCAGGTGAAGTCCGCCTTCGACATTCAACCTAAGGAACACGGCCACCCGGCACAATCTAAAGCCACCAGGGGGTGACCTCGCTCAGTGGTAGAGGGTAGCACCCACCATAAAATGAGTGCCCTGAAGGACCCCCTAGGGGAAGAACCGGGACGAGGCCTCAGTAGCTTCAGAAGGTTTTTACAATGAAGACATCGAGGTAGAATTGGGAAATGTCGGCAATAAATGATGTGTAAAATCATGTTATAAAAATACTCACTCGCAAGTGCACGAATCGTGAAGATAAGTACAGTAGCAAATAAGGATCGTTCCCACGAGGAAAAGTGATTTATCGATTAAACTAATTCTAATTAAAGTTAAACTAAAAGTAACCAAAGATTTGTTTGAGATTTGAATTAAAACTAAAACTAAAACTAAACTAAATTAAACTAAAGAAAGAAATTAAAAAAATTGGTGTTTGTGATCAATGGATAGAAAACTAGGTAACCGATGCTCCCCATATGTAATACTCAATGTTCATCAATTAACTCCATTAACAAGATTTAATCCAATTTAAGGTTCATTCTTATCTTAATTATGATATTACCGTTATTCCTACTCGGGCTTAACCAGTTGCTTTCAACTACTACTCACCCTTTTCCAAGGTGTAAGCAATAACCAAAAACCCATTACGTGCAAGAATTATTAAACCAAAATTGTCTCGCATATTCCTATGTCAAGAACAATTGTATTTATTCAATTGAAAAGTAATTAAAACTACCTATATTCCTATATCCCAATCTCAATTAATAAATTATCTAAACCCTAGACAAGCATCAATTAATTTCCATAGATTAACACAAGTAAAGAATCAAGACTTATAATGAATTGAATAAATCTAAATTTGAATTAATAAATAAAATATGGAGTTTGAATCAAAACATGAGCATTAAATAGGTCCACATCGATTCCCTAGTATGGATTTAGTTACACATCAGAGAGATAAAAATAAAAGAGACAGAAAAGATAAACTTATTGCCGCCTCCATTGAATTCTTCAAGTCTTCAATTGATGAATCTCCTTCGTCTTTGAATCTCTAATGTGTAAAGATGAAAGAGGTTGGTTTTGTGTATGGTAGTCTCCAATAATAATGATGATAGATACTCTTAAAAAGAATAAGATATATTTATATGTTCTCCAAAAATTAGGGCTTCAAGATCTCCGCAAAAAACAAGGAATACGCACGACCGCTCTTTGTACCGCTTGGCGGACCCATGCCTGGACCGCGGTCAGTGCAGCAATGTACCTACTGATATGTAGCACTATGTGGACCACGTCTGAGGAAATGCTTGGCAAGCGGTATGGACCGCGGTTGACAAATAATTGCCTACTAAACTTTACCGCTAGATAGATAGCGACTGATGCCTTGCATAGAGAGCGACCTCCACAGCGGTAATTGACAGATTTGCCCTTTTTCTTCACTTTTAGACTCCTTTTCTTGGTGAAATCAATGAATACCTCTTCTAAGGAAATGTGACCTACACATACTCAACAAAAACATAAAATACCTAATTTTACTCAGGAAAACAAAGCATAAATAATAGGAAATGGGGACCTAAAACATGTATAGAAATAGACCGATCAAATACCCCCAAACCTATCTTTTGCTAGTCCTCGAGCAAAACTAGAATAAAAACAAAAACTTAAAGCAAACAAATCTAAAAACAAAACCTAAAAACCTAAAACCAAAAATTCTAAACTGAGCCACTTTCGTAGGGAACACGATAGCATTGGGTGTATGCTACAGGCCTTTAAACTCCTAGGTACGACTCCTATAAACCTATAAACTTATCCTGCAAATACCAGTCATCCAAAATACATTCGAAATGTGACCATATTGAAAAAATGCATGCAAAAGCCAATAAGTAAAAACTAAAGTTAAGTCATGAAAACTGAATGCATTGCTCAAATTTAATGAAAAGCCCACACTCAAATCGTTCAAGTTTCAAAGTTGCCTTCACTAGATGCCATAGATGTAATTCACATCGACTCTATTTCTCACAAGATGTCACTCATTAATTCACACAGAACCTAGGCAAATACACTCATCAAGCATATGCGAATGAAGTTATGCACAAGAAATTTCAAGACTTGATCGCATATGAATATATTAATGAAAGAACGCTCAAATGTATGCAAAAGATCTCGTGAAAGGAATCAATCATTATGAACAAGGTAATCACATGATTTACTTTTACTTTTCATAGCAAGGACCAGTAGATCAGATAGACTTTCATTAAGGTTGCAATGGGGCCATTGGGTGAAGGTTAAGAAAGAATGGGAAAAATGGAATTCAAGAACCTAGGACCATACCACGAGAATCTTTAATTACCTTTACAGCTTCACATAAATCTTCGTAGTCTTCATTGAATTCATTGTAAATGAAATTTTTCACTCATCTCTGTCCAAATCTTCAAAAATCACCATTTTCCTTCTTGACAAAACTCCTCTTGAGTTGATACAACTTTGCAATTTAATTGTCTTAATTGCACTCATTAAAAATTTATTCTCTGATTCTCTCAACTACTTTCCTTTTTTTTAATCTATAATTTGAGAATCAGAGAATTACATAGAAATTCATAATTATCAAACTTACACTTTTGGATTGAATGCTGCTCTTCCTTCAATGACATTTCACCAAAATATACACAAGCAGAACCATCACGTCTTCTTCACTTCCTCAAATCATGATCCCAAGTTATAAGGTATGGCTATAATATTGGCTTATTGGGTTATAGTTAATGTAGTGAAGAAAGAAAAAGGCTTATTCAGTGTTTGGCTTCAAAATTGGCTATGGAGCACACACAAAAGGTAGGAAATATTTAAGGCATTTTAAGTGGTTCAAGCAAACATAGTCTAATCATCACTTCCACTTGTTCGACTTACTCAACATTCAAAATAAATATGTGAAATCTTTAAATGATGAAGTTCTATAATGCTCAATGTTCAACCTATAGAGATCAAGTCTAATGCTAAGAACCTATTGAGTGTTTAGGAATAGAAACAAATAGTCCCTCATAATATGTCATGTATGTACGCTTTTTGGCTTAGTGAACTCACAAGGGTAGTCTCCACTATTAATCATGGCAATCCAACTAAGCATCCTATCCACTATTACATCAACAACATGTCATACTTTTTTGTAAAATGCAATGCACTACTCTAAGTGGCAAGACGTTAGTGTAAACTCAGTGATTAATGGATATTATCTCGGGGCACAATTCCAAGTATCTTATCATGGATTCACAAGAAAACAGACTTTAAAAATTTTTATTTTGACCCCTAAAATACACCCCCAAACATAAATTCAGCATTGTCCCCAATGGTAACAAGATATAAAAACAAAACGGGGTGAAAAACAGAACATAAATCCTAAAACGAAAGACAGAAAATAGAACGGAAACAACAATATCCAATCAAGAAAATAAACAACAAAATCCGAAAAGAAACAAAAAGAAAACAAGAAAATAAAGATAAGAAAAATGCATATCCTCTCTTCGATCTGCCATCCTCGTCTGAAAGATGCATAACCTCTGTTCCTTTATCCGAATCTGGGTCACGCTGCTTCTCATCATGATAATGCATCACAAGGGTTCTATCTCCGACATCTGGCTAATAAAATCCGGAACCACCTCCTGCATAAAAATCTGCTCCGGAAGCAGAAGTCTGGAAAGGAGCCCCACTCCCGCTAGCCATAGAAAACCAGCTAACCATCGAACGCACCTCATCTATACTCGCCTGAACACCATCAAAGCGCTGGTGCATTCGTCCCTCCAACTCTCCTAAGCGCGAGTCCATATGGTCATTCAGAGCCTGCAAGAAAGAATCAAACTGACCAGCATCTGGCGGAGCATGTCTTGGCTGTGCATCCTGAAAAGGTACCGCAACATCAATCTGCAGCTGCTCCTCCATCTCCACATCATGAGCAGCCTGAGCCTCTCATGCCTAACGCTCCTCTCGGCGACGTCGTCTCTCTCCGTATGGTCCAATAGTGGGAAATCCTCGAGAATGTAGCAGATTATTCAAATGAGTAAGACCCATCACAGTTGGTGCCTGCTCCTCCAAACCAGTGTCCACATAAATACCCACATTTCGACAAAAAGCTATAATCAAACAAGGAAAAATCATGGAAAGAGTATCATCCGACCCACTCTGACAAATATCCCGAAATATAACTCGACCAATATCAATTGACCTGCTCGATACTAGACAATGCAACAATCTAGCTGGCACATAAAACAATTCCGTCTGATGTCGAGTCGGCATCAATGAATAGGAACTGAAAATGTTCCAAAAAGCTGCATCAACCCAAAGATCACGCTGATACAGTTTAACCATCTGGTTCCACTCATCCCGTCCATCCATCCATCCAGAGAACAGAAGCTAATCTTCCCCTATACTGATCAACCTCTTCTATCCATTCAATCCCACAGTCGGTATTAACCCGAACATCCGGAGAAGCAAAGTACGAGATATAGTTTCTGGAGTAATGTGAAGAGCCACCCCTGAACCAAAACAGCTCCACCATTCAGAAAACTCTCTGGAATCATACTGGCATAAAACTCAGCCACCATTCTCTTATTCGGTCGTGGAGGCCGTTCAACATATGTTGCCCAGTGGCGAGTATTTACCATCCCAGGAACAGGTGTATCCGCCAGACTGGAAACATCCATGCCCTTCTCAATGATCCACGGTCTGTCTTGATACTTAGTAGCACGCCCTTTGAAGTCATATTTCTGAGCCAAACACAGTATAGCCTGTTGCTTCCCTTTCTCAAAAGCACTAATCCTGGGTCTCTTGGCTAAGGATGCCTTCCTTATCTATTTAAGAAATAAACAAACACTTAAAACCAAAATATGATAAAAAAAATGGGTAGCAATTCGACTCAATGTGCTTGTTTTCGTTCATCAACAAAAAAACCAACCAACACAATTTACTATCAAAAACTAAGCAAACAAAACGTTTACATGATAGTAAAATTGCTAAATTCATAATTCCCACATTAATGCAAACAAATTCTCGGTGGAATCTCCATACAAACATAAATATAGAATCAATTTAATTCAAATTCTTCTCTCTCCCTATTCTTCACATGGAATTCGAATTTAATGAAACAAATCAAATTGATAATCAACAAGTATGAATTCAAAGAACAATGCAATCAAAACAAAACCCATTGATTAAATATATATATATATATTCGAAATTCAAAGAAAATCACCCAATGTAGCAAATAAAATTCAAAAGAAAAGCAAGAGAGATAGAAGAAACATACCTTGACCTGTAGAGAGAAGCGAAAACAATTGGAGAGAAAAATAAAGAGAAGAAAAATATGGAGAGGAGAAGAAAAGAAAAGAAAAGAAGAAGAAAAGAAGAAGCTGTCGTAGCTGCTATGGGAACGCAGTCCTTAAATAAGCACACAAATTTGTACCCTACCGCGGTCTGGGTAACTTACCTAGGACACGGTACATGTCGCGGTGGTGCCTAATTTTGCTTTCCCATAACTGCAAAATGCACCGTTTCAATTAACTCACCGCAGTGTAGACTCGCTCATAGAGCTGTGCACCAAGCGCAGGATTCCAGTGTTGACGCGCTATGTATGTCGCGGTACAAACAGAATGCCCGTGACGCGGCCCAACAGACGGTAAATAACATAAGGCACATGTTCGCCAGATCGCTGGGCAGGCACTTGTCTACCAAGTGGTACAAGAAGCGATGAACTTCAGTAGACACATGCTACCAATACCGCGTTCCATGCAGTGTGCCTAGGAAGCGGTATAGGGAGCGGTCGCTCTAAAATTATTATATTTCCTTCTTTCAGACCTGTTCTGGACAACTTAAACAAAAACACATTAGAAGCATCTATCCTAAATAGAAAATTAAACTTTTGAAATACCCCCAAACCTGAATTCAACATTGTCTCTCAATAAAATTCAAGACACATAATATGACAATGTTCAATTTAAATTAAGAAGCATTCGAGACACACACTATTTTATGACCAAAATTAAAAAAAAATGAAAAACAAATTATATGGGTGGGTTGCCTCCCACCAAGCGCTTTATTTAACGTCTAGGCAAGACGTATGAAAGCACTACGGCTCTTTGAGCTCGATCCATTGGACTTTTGATTCATGAAAAACTCCCTCAAAATAGAACTTCAATCTATGCCCATTCACTTTGAATGTATCTCCATTCTTTGGATTCTCAAGTTCCACTGCACCATGTGAAAAAACTTGTTTCACTTTATATGGCCCAGTCCATTTAGATTTCAAATTTCCTGGAAACAATCTCAAATGCGATTGATATAACAAAACTAACATTCTATGATGGAATTCCTTCGGGTGAATCTTCTTATCATGAAACTTCTTTGTTCTTTCCTTGTATATCTTTGCATTCTCATAGGCATTATTTCGAAGTTCCTAAAGCACACTCATGTGCAAACTTCTTTCTTCTCCAGCATTATCTAAATTGAAATTCAACTTCTTCAGAGCTAAATAAGCATTGTGCTCCAATTCAACTGGAAGATGACACGCTTTCCCAAAAACTATCATGTAAGGACTCATCGAAATCAGAGTCTTATAAGTAGTTCTATACGCCCAAAAGGCATCATTAAGCTTAAGCGACCAATCCTTCCGATTTGGTTGCACCGTCTTCTCCAAAATTTGCTTAATCTGCATGTTACTTACTTCAACTTGTCCCGACGTTTGAGGATGATATGGAGTCGCCACCTTGTGTTTGACACTATACTTTTTCATTAACGAGACAAAAACCTTGTTACAAAAGTGTCTCCCACCGTCACTTATTATTGCACGAGGAGTCCCAAATCTGGTGAAAATATTTTCCTTGCTAAACTTAACCACCACCTGGCTATCATTTGTCTTGGTTGCAATTGCTTCGATCCATTTCGAAACATAATCCACAACAACTAAGATGTAATTGTACCCGTATAAGGATGGAAAAGATCCCACGAAATCAATTCCCCATACATCGAATATTTCCACCACCAACTGGTTTGATAATGGCATCTCATCCATTTTTCCAATATTTCCTATCCTATGGCACTTGTCACAAGAAACACAAAAATTGTGAGCATCTTTAAATAATGAGGTCCAGAAGAAACATGATTGTATAACTTTTTGAGCAGTCTTTTTAGCACTAAAATGCCCTCCACAATGCAGATTGTGGCAAAATCTTAGCACATCCTGCTGCTCTTCTTCAGGGACACATCTCCGAATGATCTGATCGGCACCAAATTTGAACATGTATGGCTCATCTCAAAAGTATTGTTCGGTGATAAAGAGAAATCTTTTCTTCGCTTGCGAGCTCATCTCATGTGGTATGATCCCATTTGCGAGAAAATTCTCAATGTCTGCATACCACAGATCTTTGCCTACTACCTTCAAAAGCTACTCATCTGGAAAGTTCTCATTAATGGGTAAATTCTCAGTGTGCTCCTTCATTTCATCATCTTCTACTAATAGAGATAGATAATCCGCCACCACATTCTCGCTGCCCTTTTTGTCCCTAATTTCCAAATCAAATTCTTGCAGTAAAAGGATCCATCGGAGTAATCTTGGTTTCGCTTCCTTTTTGGTTAGCAAATACTTTAATGCAGCATGATCAGAATAAACAATTACCTTAGATCTTATCAAGTATGATCGAAATTTTTCTAAAGCACTAATAACAGCAAGCAATTCTTTTTCTATGGTGGAGTAATTTAATTGTGCATCATTCAAAGTATGACTAGTATAGTAAATAACATGTGGCAATTTATCTACTCGCTGTCCTAAAACAGACCCTACAGCATAGTCAGATGCATCACACATTAATTCAAAAGGAAGAGACCAATCAGGAGGCATGATTATAGGAGTAGATGTTAATTTATTTTTCAGAGATTCAAAAGCATGTAAGCAATCATCATCAAACACAAATGCAGTATCCTTGGTCAAAAGATTACATAGGGGACGACTAATATTTGAAAAATCTTTAATAAAACGCCTATAAAAACCTGCATGACAAAGAAAACTCATCACACCCTTCACGGAAGTGGGTGTTGGAAGTTTAGCAATTACTTCAATTTTAGCTCTATCTACTTCTATGCCCTTTTCAGAAATAACATGCCCTAAAACTATTCCAGATTTAACCATAAAATGGCTTTTCTCCTAACTAAGTGTCAAATTAGTCTCAGTGCATCTTTTTAAAAAAAGAGTTAAGTTATCAAGGCAGTGGTCAAAAGAATTACCAAAAACATAAAAATGATCCATAAATACCTCAATAAACTTCTCTAACATGTTGGAGAAAATTGACATCATACGTCTCTGGAAAGTGGCAGGAGCGTTGCAAAACCCGAAAGGCATTCTTAGATATGCAAAGGTGCCAAAGGGGCATGTGAAAGTTGTCTTCTCTTGGTCCTCTGGAGCAATGGAAATTTGATTGTATCTTGAAAATCCATCCAGGAAGCAATAATAAGAATGTCCCGCCAAGCGCTCAAGCATCTGGTCAATGAACGGCAAAGGAAAGTGATCCTTTTTTGTTAACGTGTTGAGCTTGCGGTAATCTATGCACACTCTCCACCCTATTTTCTTCCTCGTGGGAGTCAACTCATTGTTCTCATTGGCAACAACAGTGATTCCTGACGTTTTTGGTACCACATGGACCAGACTCACCCACTTACTGTCAGATATTGGGTATATAATACCCACCTTGAGTAGTTTCAAGACCTCTTCCCGTACAACTTCTTTCAGGTTTGGATTAAGCCTTATTTGAGTCTCTTTAGAGGGCTTTGCATCATCTTCTAACAAGATCTTGTGCATGCAAATGGAAGGGCTTATTCCCTTAATATCTGCTATAGTCCATCCAATTGCGACTTTATGTTCTTTGAGCACCGTAAGTAACTTCTCTTCTTTTTCCTCATCTAGGTCAGAAGCTATGACCACTGAAAGGGTTTCATTCTCTCCTAAGAAAGTATATTTGAGAGTAGAAGGAAGTTGTTTGAGTTCTAATGCAGGGGGAGAACTTGTAGATGGTACTAAAGACTTGTTGATTTCTTCTTTAATTTCAGCACTTACTTCTTCAATATCAACATTGTCTTATATACCCTCTTCTTGTTGTTTTTCTTCATCATCCTCGAAGACGTCTTTCACCCAGTCAAGTAATTCGCCAAGGCTTTCATTTGATAACTCCTCTTGGATTGTAGAATTAACCACCTCAACCGAGCAACAATAGACCAAATAGCCATCGTCGGCGGCCTCAGGCAATTTTAATGATTCAAAGACCTTGAACTCCACAGTCTCATCTAACACAGTCATTGTTAGCTTCTCATTCTATACATCAATAAAGGTCTTTGCAGTCGCCATGAAAGGTCTTCATAAGAGGATTGGCTTGCTACCTCTTTCCTTGGCTCCTTCATTCATGTCAAGTATCACAAAGTCAGCAGGAATAATGAGGTTATCTACTTGGACCAGTACATCTTCAACATATCCTCTCAGGTATCTGACTGAACCATCCGCCAACAAAAGTGACATGGTTGTCTTCTTTAGATCATTCAGCCCCTATTGTTCATATATGGTGTATGGCATCAAATTGATGCTAGCTCCGAGATCTAACATTGCCCTCTCCAAGGTGGTACCTCCAATAGTAATGTTGATGCAAAAACTTCCGGGATCTTGGAGTTTTGGAGGTAGAGACTTTTGAAGGACAGCATTGGCACTTCTGGCCATGAACTCTTATTGATTCTCCAGAAACCTGTTAGGATTATGCTCAATGGCAAGAGTGTAATATTGTAATTGACAATATTCTCATATTTATAAAGTGAATTCTGATTCTTACAATTACTTATAGCATTTATTATTATAATTGTCAAGGTAAATAATCATAAGGTCAAAAGACTATGAGACATGAAGAATTGTTCATACATCCGGATATGTATGAGGTAGACACAATTCTTTAGTTAGTCTTGAATAACGTTCACAACTTAAGTTAAAGGTTGGGCACCTCTATCTTCTTAAAGTTGTAGAATTCTTTTACTAGCATTTGAGTGGGATCAAATGAATATGATGAGCCTAAAATCATCGAAAGGTTTTCGAGTAAAAGAATCTAGTGCACTAGGTGCATTGAACTGGATCACAATGAAATACTTTATCTAGAACCGTCACTAGATACAAGTCTTTTCATTAAAGAGGACAATCGGAGAGTCTATCTTAATCCTGAGATAAATGATGGACTTATGGTTGCAAGTGTTATCATTAGAGCTATCAATGAGTACGATTATATAGCATAGTCTATCCTCGATAGTTTGGTGGTATACATTTGTTAATCGATAGAGGACTTCATTTATAGATATGGACATCGTGGCTTCATTTATTAAATGAGAGTATAATATCATCATATGGATATTTTGAGATATTGGATATTAAATCTCAACGTTGAGTTTTCAATAATGATTATTGAAAACATGGCTTCTGGACAAGTCAAAGTATCCAAGTTCGAAATGTGGTCATATGAGGAAATATGGTAACTTGGAGAGCTATAGGCGGTCTATGAGCTCTTGGCGATTACTGATATTATTCACGAGGATACACCATCTCCTATAAGATTGTCTAGGGTATGAATGAGAAACATCTCCTTATTCTATCTTTTTTTAAGAATTCAATTTTAGCTCTTTAGTGGAATGAGTTAAAATTAATAGATTGGACCTAAGTGAATCATTTGTTGATTGTGATTAGGTTGTATCTATTGAAGCTTAAATTTAGATAGCCTGCCAAGATCCCCAATCCACACGTATTTGCATGGATCACTTGATATATTCTACCGGGCCGATTTAAGGGTCCATCTAGAATTGTTTTTAATATATCAAGAATATAATATGTCTATTATTTAATTAATGGGCTGCACTATTATATTAATATATTAAAAGGAGACATGTGGGCTTGTTTCTTTTAATAAGAATGGGTCTGGTTCACATGTAGGCTTTTATTTAAAGACCAATGGATTAAATGAAATAAGAAAATAATATATGGCCCATTTATATAAGTGGGGCGGCAAGGTGCATATATTAACCTAATATATTATTTTGTTTCATTGTTTTAATTAAATAAGAATTAGTTAATTTATTAATTAATTGTTTAATTAAGAAACAAATCTTTTTCTGATCAGGAAATATATTTCCTAAAGTTATACTATTGGTAGTAGTATATTAAAAGTAAAAGACTTGTTTGATAAGAAAATAAATAATTAATTTTATTTATTTAATCAAATAAGAAGTCTTTTTATTTAGTCAATAAAATAATTAAAATATATATGAGTTGGATTAGGTTTTGAAGTCTAAAGGTTGATGGAAATTAGGGTGCAACACAAACTCTTTTTGGTATGTGATTTGCAGCAACCCTAGTCCATTTAGAGGAAGATTTCGGCAATCATAAATAGAAGAGGAAGCAAAATTTCGGCCACCTATATAATACCACATATAGAATTCGGCCACCATAGTTGATTGAATGATTCAATTTTTCTTCTTCTTCTCAATTCATAGAAAAGGATAATTTTTATTCTACTAAACATAAAAGAGAGAAGAGATTATTCTTTGATAGTACACTGATTACTTGTTCATCAATAAGCTTGTGTGTACAACATAGAATTAGGTTCACGCGAGTTTCGATCATTAGATTGAGAACTCAAAAGTGACCGGAATAATTTTTGTCTTCTTTTGATTGTTTTATGACTAACAAAAGAAAAAGAAAACTTTGTTCATCCATTCTCAGGTTTGCAATTCAAAGAAAAAGGGAGACCACGCTCCTAGGTGATTCACGTACGTGTTCAGATTGGAAGATCTCGTGGTACTGTTCACGATCACTGTTCACGGGGGTACTATTCACGATCACTGTTCACACGGTACTGTTCACAATTATTGTTCACGCGGGTACTGTTCACTGGCATCGGAAAAGATTTTGCGGATTACCAATCGACGTAAGTCAATCGGATCACGAGTCAAGAGGTATTTAACTCTAACCGTATATATTTGAGTTTAATTAATTAAAAGGTTAAGGTTCAACTTTGAGAAAAATTTTAAAACTATACGAAATCTATTTTTCATTTCTTCCGCTGCGTTTTATCTCGATTTTTCCCTACAAAACCTTGGCTTGTAAGTGTGGAGACGCTTGAAGAATTTTGCATAGGCTGGCATCTTGTGGATCATCTCCAATAGAGGCAAGTTGACATTTACCTTTGATAGAATGTCATATATGTCTTTGTATGATTTTTCCAACTTGCTCTTTTGCAATCTTTCTGGAAATGGAACCGGAGGGACATATGGATTTGGTGATTTATGCAGAAGTGATGTTTTCTTGGATCTTTCCACCATCATTTCTTCCTCTTTTTCTGGTTCCTTGTTCTCTTCTAAAGGACCTGAAACATCAGCAGATTTATTAGAAAATTCAGCAGATCTATCATTAATTAATTCCTTACCATTCCGAAGAACTGTCATGCCTTTGCTTGTTCAATATGGCTTGGGAATTTTCCTGGTTCACTTCTTTGCTTCGCTTCAGCTAGTTGCCAATTTGTGTTTCCATCTTTCTTAATGAGGCATCAATGTTTTGAAATCGCACATTTGTATCCTCGAAATTCTTCTGAGAAAATTGCTATAAGTTATTCATTGTGTCTTCTAATGATGGCTTCTTGGATTGGTATTCATGATTCTGCTGAGTAGAGGTATTGTACTGCCTTTGACCGTAATTGTTGTTATTGTTTCCCCATTGATTTCCGGTACTTTGATTATTACTCCATGAGAAATTTGGATGATTTCTCCACCCCGGATTGTAGGTATTTGAGAAGGGATCATTCCTTGGTCTAGAATTGAAATTATTCATGGCTTGCACTTCTTTCTCTTCATTATATCCAGTTCTCTTGGTTGATAAGCTTCCATGCCATACTCTGGTTGTTCACATCCCATGTAACGAGTTTCTCTCATTTGTCCCATCTGATTTACAAGTAATTCGATGGACTTTTGCATTTATGACATTTGCATTGAGTTCCCGGTATTAGTATCTACTTCATAAATCCCCTTCCTTCTTCTAGAACTCTTCTGGTGAGAATTATTAGCTAGTTTTTCAAAGATTGACTGCAACTCTTCCGGAGTCTTGTCAGTCATGGATCCTCCACATGCATTGTTCACCAAAACTGTTGAGACATCATTCAATCCATCATAGAACCATTGAAAAAGTTGGTAGGTATGATATCCGTGCTGAGGACAATCAAAAAGAAGCATTTTGTAATGCTCCCAAGCTTCATAGAATGTTTCTTGATCACCTTGGAAAAAATTAGTAATCTTGGATCTTATCTCACTTGTCTTTTGGGGAGAATAAAATTGATCAGTAAGCTTCTCTACCACCTCATCCCAAGTTGTAAGTGAAGCTGGGGGCAAAGTTAATAACCAAGTCTTTGCTTTTTCCTTCAAAGCATGTGGAATACACCTCATATGCAGCTGATTTTCTGTCACCCTATTGTTTGGAAAGGCTTGAATTACATAAAATTCTCAGAGGAATTTGAACACATCTTCATTCGGTAGTCCATGGAAAGCGGGCAGCAAATTGTAATGGAAACTCTTCAGCTCATAATTTCTTGATGCCTCATCTAGGGCGATACACAAAGGATGATTGTCAACAATAGGCCTGCTATAATCTTTCATGGTTTTGATAGGTACAGCTGGTGGATCTGGAACCTGTTGAATGTTGCGATCTCCATCGTCTGCCATTGCTCTTTGTCTAATATGATCAATGTTATCGTTCAGTGGTAGTAATTCTCCTTGTAGTGATCTTCTATCTTGCATTCACCGCTGAAACCTGTAACAAAAGATAGACATACAGTAAACTAGAAAAGGAAAATAAAATAAAAACTAAAAATCTAAAAATTAATGACACGTCTACCTAAACTAGACTAAATATATTAACTAACTAAACTAAAACTAGAACTAACCAATAAATTCAACTAATCCCAGGCAGCGGCGCCAAAAAACTTGATGTGTAAAATCGTGTTATAAAAATACTCACTCGCAAGTGCACGAATCGTGAAGATAAGTACAGTAGCAAATAAGGATCGTTCCCACGAGGAAAAGTGATTTATCGATTAAACTATTTCTAATTAAAGTTAAACTAAAAGTAACCAAAGATTTGTTTGAGATTTGAATTACAACTAAAACTAAATTAAATTAAACTAAAGAAAGCAATTAAAAAAAATTGGTTTTTGTGATCAATGGATGGAAAACTAGGTAACCGATGCTCCCCATATGTAATACTCAATGTTCATCAATTAACTCCATTAACAAGATTTAATCCAATTTAGGGTTCATTCTTATCTTAATTATGATATTACCGTTATTCCTACTCGAGCTTAACCAATTGCTTTCAACTACTACTCACCCTTTTCCAAGGTGTAAGCAATAACCGAAAACCAATTACGTGCAAGAATTATTAAACCAAAATTGTCTCGCATATTCCTATGTCAAGAACAATTGTATTTATTCAATTGAAAAGTAATTAAGACTACCTATATTCCTATAGCCCAATCTCAATTAATAAATTATCTAAACCTTAGACAATCATCAATTAATTTCCATAGATTAACACAAGTAAAGAATCAAGACATATAATGAATTGAATAAATCTAAATTTGAATTAATAAATAAAATATGGAGTTTGAATCAAAACATGAGCATTACATAGGTTCACATTGATTCCCTAGTATGGATTTAGTTACACATCATAGAGATAAAAAGAAAAGAGATAGAAAAGATAAAACTTATTGAGGCCTCAATTGAATTCTTCAAGTCTTCAATTGAAGAATCTCCTTCATCTTTGAATCTTTGATGTGTAAAGATGAAAGAGGTTGGTTTTGTGTATGGTAGTCTCCAATAATAATGATGATAGATACTCTTAAAAAGAATAAGATATATTTATATGTTCTCCAAAAATTAGGGCTTCAAGATCTCCGCCAAAAACAAGGAATACGCACGACTGCTCTCTGTACCGCTTGGCGGACCCATGCCTGGACCGCAGTCTGTGCAGCAATGTACCTAATGATCTGTAGCGCTATGTGGACCGCGTCTGAGGAAATGCTTGGCAAGCGGTATGGACCGTGGTTGAAAAATAATTGCCTACTGAACTTTACTGATAGATAGACAGCAACTGATGCCTTGCATAGAGAGCGACCTCCACAGCGGTAATTGACAGATTTACCCTTTTTCTTCACTTTTAGACTCCTTTTCTTGGTGAAATCAATGAATACCTCTTCTAAGGAAATGTGACTTACACATGCCCAACAAACACATAAAATATCTAATTTTACTCAAGAACATAGCATAAATAATAGGAAATGGGGACCTAAAACATGTATAGAAATAGACCGATCAATAAGCGCCTCCAGGACCAGGTGGCCAAAATGGTAAAAGAGATCCAGGAGCTAAAGAAAGGCAAGCACCGGGAGAACCGAAAAGATCCTTTGGGAGAGATGAATGCTCCATTCTCTAGGAGGATTAGGGAGGCGAAGTTACCTCCCAAGTTCAAAATGTCAACCGATAGGTACTCTGGGACGAAGGATCCCCTGAGTCACTTGGAGAGCTTCGTTCAACAGATTGACGAGAGTGTTTTTGTTGTTAGAAAATGATCGTCAAAAGTAATTTATAAAAACCTTAAATGCCTCAAAATGTTTACAAAACAAGTGCAATGGCAAGTAAGGGTATCGTCCACAGGGAAGGGGAATATAAATTGCTAAAACTAGCTAACTACTATTAAAGTAAAACAAAGCATGTAAATGTCAAAGGTTGATTTGAAAAGGTTAAAAACTAAAATGCAATTACAATTAGACTAACTAATCTAAAATGTTAATATATGATAGTGATGACTAAGGAATTGATGGATCAACAAGTGAGTAGTGGGTAAATCATGAACTCAGAATGATGATCATTAAACTAATGTAACCAACCTAGGATGTATAGGATTGGTTGTATACCACACATGAGTGTCCAACCCATCATGTATAGTATTGGCCACTCACAATTGGTTGTGTAATGAATGAGCATCTATCAAATAAGGGATTAATCTCTTAGTTTAAATTCACCAACCCATCATGTATGGTGTTGATGCTTAATCTCTCACAAACAACCAATCAAATCATGTATAGGATTGATTACCCATTTGAGGTTAGATAGAAATTGAGATTAATATGTCCAAATTTTACTTGAGTCATGTACTCTTGTTTAATTCCTTCATTCAAGTGAGCTTAAGCGAATCAAGAATCATGTATACTCAACTCCCTACTCAAATAATTCCTAAAAACAAATAGTAAGGAGAGTTATGTACAATCCAAACCAATTGTTCTTGAAACCAATTAAAACAATGAATAAAGCATATTTGATAGATTAGAAATATAAAAATTAGAGTTCATTACAAGGCCCCATATCCATAAATTGTTTCACATCAATCCCTTAGTGGGATAATTAACAACTCATGATAAATACAAGAAAATAACAAGGAGAAAAGAGATAGAGAAGAGCCATGTTGAGAAACTCCTCATTTCTTCAAGCTTGAATCCAATCTCCAATGTCCTTGAGTAGATGATCAGGATGATGGTTAGGTTTTGTAAGGTTAGTATTCTTGGAAGAGAAATGTATGAGAGAAGGGAAAAGAGAGATTGATTAAATGAAAGAATGGTGTATATATATATATATATATATATGTTTGGGATGCTAGGGCACGATCTGGGCATGAAAAGACATTATTGCCCCTCTAAAAATGGCTTAAAACCTATCATTTTTTGTGCTAGAAAGTGCAGTGCACGGGTGTAGCACGGGTAAAAAACTGGTATTACACGGGTAGGTTACCCGTGCAGTTACCCGTGCAGTTCCTGTGGACAGCCGTGCAACAGTTACTAAAATGTCCATAACTTCCTTTACACAACTCGGAATCGCAATCTGTAAACACCGCTAGAAACAAGACTCTTGGGGCTTTCCGAATATATATAATTCGAAATATGGTTCAATCTGAGGAGGGAGATATGAGCCTTTGAAGTTGGATGATCTGCACACATATTTTTTACAATTTCAGCCCTTTTGTCACCAAATCTCACTTTTTATGCCTTCTGGTCTGGGCAATGTGCACGGGTAGTGCACGAGTGATACCCGTGTAGTTACCCATGCACTGAGCTTGTCCCGAAAACTATCTTCCAATGCACAGGTAGCTTCACGGGTAGTGCACGGGTATGCTACCCGTACACTATGGCCTTCAAAACCCCTTTTTTTTCACTACTTGTCTTCTTTTGATCCCGCTTCTTGATTTTTCACCTAATGCCTGTAATATCAACAAAAAAGCCATAAATACACATAAAATTACCCAAGAACAAGACAAAGAGAAATGATATGAGGGCCAAAATGTATGACATTTACGGCTCGATCAAATACCCCCAAACCAAACCTTTGCTCGTCCTCGAGCAAACTCAAAACAAAACAAAGACATAAGACTGAACAAACATGACTCGATCTAAAAATTCCTAGACTCAAACAAACAATTCCAGGACTGAACAAACATGGCTCGATCACAAATGGAGGTCCAAAACGCTACCCGGGCCGCGATGCAAAGGATGTTCCCTACTATGCTAACTGACTATGCCAAGACATGGTTTAAGAAGCTGCCAGCATGAAGTGTCGATTCTTTCACGAAGTTGATCATCGATTTCTGTGCCCAATTCCAGGGCATCAAACCTTGCCCCAAGGATCCCATTTACTTTCAATACGTGATCCAAGAGCGGGGTGAATCACTCATACCCTACGTAGAAAGGTTCCACAAGGAAGTGATCGAGATGGGGGTCTTCGTGGAGAAGGAGACCTTGGCCAATTTCAGAAAGAACTTGTGGGCTGGCAGGTTGTTTCGATCCTTCACCAAGCATCAACTAGAGACATACCAGGAGGCCTATTACAGAGCCCTTGAATAGGTGGAGATAGACGAACAGCTTAGAGTCAAGATGGAACATGACGACTTGAGGACTGCCAAGCGCCAGAAGAAAGAGGCGCTCAAGCCCACACCTATCTTGAAGAAGCAGAACAGACCTCCCAAAAAATCTAAATACCAGCTGCCACCTTACCAGCCTTAGCGAAATAGGTACCAAGCTAGGCGAACTCCTCCTCGAGCGACACCTCCAATAAGAGAAGTTGTGTGGATAGCCAGGGAGAAAGAGGGGTACATACATTACACCCTCTTAATACATCTCGTGAGACTATCTACCTCGCCATCCATGATAAAGGGCTACTCAGGAAGCCTGGTCCGATGAAGGCACCAGCTAATTAATGGAATCGCTACAAGTACTGCCACTTCCACGAGGATGTGGGACACAACACCTCCGAATGTTACAGCCTGCGTAACTAGATTGAGGCACTGGTAATGGGAGGATGCTTGGTAGAATTCCTCCAACAGGTGAGGGATAGCATCCATACCGGAAAGAAGGTACAGGCAGATATCAGAGCGGTGAGTTCAAGAGGAAAGTGAAAGGGAAGGATCTGATGGAGCATATCCACATAGTCCATACAATCAGCGGAGGTCCCACCCTGGCAGGAACCTCCAACAATTCTAGAAAGAATCACACCAGGAAGGTGCCCAGAATAGATGCGAGCCATGATGTTTTGAAGGTCACCAAGGAATCATCGAGATCTCCTCCGACAGCATATATTATCTTCACTAAAGAGGATGTGTACAATACCGTACAGCCCCATGATGACCCCATGGTTGTCACCGTGCAAATAGCCAATTGCCTAGTCCATCATGTCCTGATCGATACCAGTAGCAACGTTGACATCCTGTTTAAAGGCACCCTTGAACAATTTAACTTTAAAAACCCCTGCTATAACAACTGTACCACCCCACTCTATGGGTTAACTGGGGACTCACTGATACCCACATGATCCATGATCCTACCTGTAATAGTGGGAACAACATCACTCCAGCAGAACCTCATGACAGACTTTATTGTCGCCGACACCCCTTCTGCCTACAACGCCATTCTTGGGAGACCCTTCCTATCAGCCATTAAGGGTGTCCTATAGATCTACCACAATGTCCTAAAATTCCCGATAAGGGACAAGGTAGGCGTGGTATAGGGAGATCAGCAGGCAGCACGTAAGTGTTACACAGTATCTGCCAACCCAGCAGCACTTGCCAAATAATGTGCGTAGGTACCCATCGTGCATGATCATGAATCACCTGAAGAGGTCCTTGAAGATAAGATGGAGGCAGTAGAAGAGGAGCCCAAGGTGGAGGTTCTAGTCATAGAAGAGGTGGAAGAAGAAGACATGGGTTGGGCAAGAGGCCGCCTTGTAAACGAATTGGAAGAAATACCGATTGGGAAAGATGATCCTTCAAAAATGGTCAAGATAGGAGAAACACTGGAGGCAGAAGTGAAGGAAGGTTTGATAAAACTCATTCATCAATAAAGCGACATCTTTGCTTGGAGCCATGAGGAGATGCCAAGGATTCCTATTACCTTGGCAGCTCACAGGTTAGCCATTGAACCTACCTTTAAGCCAGTCAAGCAGAATAGAATGTATTTCAACCCAGAAAGGAATGTCGCGGTGCAAAAGGAGGTAGACAAGCTACTGAAGGCCAAGTTTAGCAAGGAGTCCTAATACCCTGAATGGATTGCCAACATAGTCATGGTGACCAAGACGAATGGGAAATGGTGTATGTGCGTAGATTATACAGATCTCAACCGCGCCTGCCTAAAGGATAGCTTCCTTTACCAAAGATTGACCGGTTGGTAGATTCAACAGCGGGTAACAAGCTTCTAAGCTTCATGGATGCATTCTCGGGGTATAATCAGATCATGATGCACCCCGTCGATCGAGATAAGACCAGTTTTATCACCAGGTAGGACCTATATTGCTACAGAGTAATGCCCTTCGGTCTTAAGAATGCAGGTGCTACCTACCAGTGCCTGGTCAACCGGTTATTCAAGGAGCATATAGGAAAGTCGATGGAGGTGTACATCGATGACATGATCACCAGGTCCCAGGTAGCCGAACAGCACCAAGACCACCTTCGCCAGACTTTCCAGATAGTCAGGGAGAATCAGATGCCACTGAACCCCGACAAGTATGCTTTCCGGGTAGCGGCAGAAAAATTACTCAGGTTAATGGTTCATGAAAGGGGAATAAAAGCCAACCGGAAGAAGATCCAAGCAATCCTGGACCTCGAATCTCCTACCTCGCTCAAGAAAATTCAGGGCTTGACCAGAAGAATAGCAGCCCTGAACCGCTTCATATCTCGATCCACTGACAAGTGCCTTCCTTTCTTCAAAGCTATCAAACATGGGAAGAATATGAAGTGGGATCAAGACAGCAAGCTAGCTTTTCCAGTCATTGAAGAGATACCTAGCTAGCCCACCACTGCTAGTTAAACCAATACCGGGAGAAGAGCTGCAATTGTACCTGGCCGTGTCAGAGAAAGTTGTTAGCGGGGCCCTTGGTCAAAGAGGGTGTAAATGGAGTTTAGCGACCTGTCTACTATGTAAGCGGCACCCTGACCAAATCAGAGAAAAATTATACTGTCCTAGAAAAGCTCACCTTTGTACTGGTAACCACCGTTAGGAAGCTACGCCCTTACTTCCAAGCCCACTCAATCGCGGTGGTCACTAATCAGACTCTGAGTCAGTTTCTCCAAAGACAGCACGTATCAGGAAGGCTGGTACTGTGGGCCCTCGAGCTCACTTAATATGACATCAGATACAAGGCCTGAACCACTATCAAGGCCCAAGCTCTGGTAGATTTCATGGTTGAGTTCAGTGCAATGTTCAATCTCGATACCACCCCAAGCTCGGACTTTATCCCCCCAGAAGGAATGGGAACCTATAGACTGGCCCATCAATCAAGAGATCTGGGTCTTATACATAGATGGGGCGTCTAGTCAGGCAGGAAGTGGGGGAGGGATCGTTCTAACCGATCCTGAAAAGGTCAAATGCTGTCATTGTTTCAGATTCTAGTTCAGCACCACTAACAACAAAGCTAAGTATGAGGCATTGCTAGAAGGAATGAGGGTCGCTGCAGAACTCAGGGCTAATTACCTCCTTGTTAAGTGTGATTCACAGCTGGTAGTCAACTAGATAACAGGTACATACCAGGCTAAAGAAGATAACATGGCAGCCCACCTCGAAAAGGATCTTACAGCTTAGGGCCCGATTCAATGGGCTCAAGATTGAGCAGATACCCAGGCAACACAACCACCAGACAGATGTCATCGCTAAGATAGGTGCAAGCGAAGGACAGACATTGCTGAGAGGGGTACCAGTTCAAGTAATCTCAAAATCGAGCATAACAGAAGGAAAGGAAAGTTAACCCTGTGGAACGCCTCCCGTGCTAGATGGATCCGATAGTAGACTACCTCCAAGAAGAGAAACTCCCTAAAAATCCTGATCAAGCTCATTAGATTAAAAGAACCTCAGTTCGATATTGTTTAGTAGAAGGATACCTCTACCATAGGGGCAGATCTCTCCCCTTACTCAGATGCCTACACCCAGATGATGCAAGTTGGGCACTCATAGAGGTACACTCAGGGAAATGTGGAAGTCATACTGGAGAAGAAGTGCTAGCTTACCAAGTGCTACGCATGGGATATTACTGGCCAACATTGCACCACACTGCAATGCGGTTCGTGCAGTCTTGTGAACCATGCCTGAAGACAGCCAACCTGAATCATCTTTCATTAGAGCGCATGTCCTCTATCAGCTCACCATATCCATTCACCTTTAGGGGAATAGATCTAACCGGAATCGCTCCCAACAGCTTCTGGTCAACAGAAACATGCTATAGTGGCCATTGAATATTTTGCCAAATGGGTTGAAGCAGAACCCCTCTCCAAGATCACAGAAGCAAACACAACCAAATTAATCAAGAAGAATGTAGTCTGCAGGTTTGGTACCCCGATGGTCATTATCATAGATCTGGGTAAATAGTTTAACAATGCTAGATTCCGGGATTTATGCAAGAACCTGGGAATGGAGCTTCGTTTCGCGTCAGTAGCACATCCTCAAACTAATGTCCTAGTAAAGGCCACGAACAAGACCATCAAGAGACTCCTGAAGAGAAAGCTCCAACAGAAGAAGGGTAGATAAGCAGAAGAGCTCCCAGATGTGTTATGGGCCTATCGCACCACCAAAAGAACTGCTATTGGAGAGACCCCTTACTCGTTGGCTTTCAGGGTAGAAGTTGTCCTTCCTATCGAGCATAAACCTACTTCCTTCTTAGTTCAGCACTTTCAACCAGAAGGCAACGAAGACAAGCTGAGAGCCAACCTAGACCTCTTAAAAGAAAAATAGGGCAGGGCCGTAGAAATGGTAGCAATATATCAGAGCCGGATTGCCCGATACTTCAACAAGAGAGTCAGAGCTCGAAGCTTCAAAGAAGGGGACCTAGTCCTTAGGAAGGTAACCCAGAATACCCGGAGAAGGTCTGACGGGGTACTAGCAACAAATTGGGAAGGTCCCTACCTAGTTAGAATGGATATCCGAAGTGGGGCCTACAAGTTGGAAGATATAGATGGACGTCCTATCGACCACATCTGGAATGCACATCACCTGAAGAGGTTCTACCCATAGAGGAACATAAATTTCTAGCAAGCATCTACCAGTATCGCACTGGATATGTATCAACATATGCTTATACCTCATAAATGCTTGTATCACCAATTAATCTATCAATAAAGAAGATTTTTTTTATCTCCAATCTACATTTGTCTATATTCCTTTAGAAATTCACCATATTCACCTCAAGACCAGGAGGGGCCACATGGCATTCCTGCTGCCCTGGCCGGGCATCACCCTCTGCTAGGAAGATTCTGGTATGTAAGAGCATAGTTTCCTGAAGGATCAAACCTTGGCCGGAAACCACACCCCGCCAAGAAGGGTCTGGATAGTAAGAGCATAGTTGGCTGCCAGACCAAGGTTCCGAAGTTGTGGCCGTGGTTGCCCGTCGTTTCCTCAAGACCAGGACAAGCCAAGTGGCACTCCTGCTGCCTTGGTTGGGCACCACCCCCCGCCAGGAAGGACCTGGATGGTATAGTTCTCTACCAGGATCATTCTCGCCTATGTACCTAGATTCCTGAAAAATTGAAGGCAAAGTACCACGGTTTGCCAGAATAATTTTGCCTATGTACCTGGATTCCTGGAAATTGGAAGGCTAGGTACCACGATTAGCCATCATTATTGACCACATACCAAGATCTCTAGAAACAGGGACGCTTGGTACCTCGATCTTTGTAGAAGAAGCAATTGGTGTTGACAATGTGTTTTAGAAAGGTTGCCCTGAGTCTCGTTGACTAGGTACCCTGGTAATCTGGTACCAGTCACCTACTACTTTATATGCCTGTTCCCATCAAGTTCCTCACATTACAAGGCACTAGTTAAGTCCGATTTATGATGGGGACTGTTTCTCAGATTCATGCTCCAATTAGAAGTGTAAGGACCTCAATTTTGTGATTGGCTTATTTCATGACAAACCACACCACATTGGGGATGATTATGTAATGGGTAGCTTAGGTCTGTGTTGGCTAGCTTCCAAGCATCTCCATGACTTCAAGAGCAAAAGGTATACTCACTTGACTTTGTCTCTTGAAAAGTTTAGGTGCACACACACACTTCATGCATGCTTTGTTCATCTTGCATTTGTGTTCTTTATTGTTTATATGTGTGCATCCGTTATACAACTCACATGAGCATGTCTTTGTTTGTCCTTACGTGTGGTTGTTTTTATTCTACGTTTTCCGTGTGTGTTCGAAAACGTCCTCACTCTCCACGATGGTGTGCTTTGTGTTGTGTCCGCGCTTGCACATTGGTGTGCTTGAGTCTTAGCGCGATTTGTGACCATAGAGAGGTTCCATTTGTCCTCTCTTGGATTGTTATTTGGTTACATGGTTTTATACCATGATTGTGGGAATTTTGTTATTGACCAATTCTGACCTTTGGTCACTCTTTTGACCATAAATCTTTCTACGTTTATCTAAATCATGTTTTCTTAATTGGAGTAGAAAGTATACTTCCATACCTTTCCAACGGTATATCATACGAAAGGTTTCAATGTCGTTTGGTCATGTTTTGGGTCGCTTGTTTCTGGAGCTGGTGTGCTGTCCAGTGTGTTAGGCGACATGCAAGGCCACTTGTGCATGTCGCCTCCAATGTCGCCTCAGACATGTTTTTCTTCTCCAGAACGTTAGGCGACATGGTAGGCAATTTCATGTAGCCTTTCTTAGGCTATTTCCATATAGCCTCTCATAGGCGACTTCATGTAGCCTGACACCAAAAACGGGACATTTTGGTCTTTTCGAGTCAGCCAGTTTTTCCCACCTTTAAAAACCCCCTCTTTCTATTCTTCTTCCCCAACTCTCCTAAATTTACAGAAACCCTAGAGAGAGAAAGAGAGAGTCTTGAGAGAGAAAGCTTCCTTGAGCTTCATTAACTCTCCAAACCCAAAACCCATCGCATTCGTGCATCATTCCACATCATTTGAGCATGGGTCTTCATTGTTTCATGACTAGGTAAGCAAGAACTTCCTTGAATATCATTTATTGTTCTTCTAACTCTAGATTAGGTATTTATTGCTTGATTAAATACCTTGACTCACTTTATTGCATATATTTATGAGTCTAAATTGCATGATTGAGTTTGTTTGTGATAGCTTACATGATTATGTTGATTTTCCCTAAATAGCTAACCCTAGAATATTCTTGTGATATTGGTTGATGATTAGGTTGATAGATTAATTTTTATTTATCTAGTCAAGCTTTATTGAATGTTCATGTGGATTTAATTGACAATTAGGTTGTTGGAAAATCTCTACACAACTAATTGAGTTTCTTATTGATAGCTAGAATTTGGGACCACATTGCCCTTCTAGCTAAGTCTTTATGTTTTGCATTTAGACATTGTTGTTTATACCTCATTGATTGCATTTCTTGATTGCACATTTATTTCCCTAGTTATTTATTGTGACAACTTGTGTTGGTTGGACTTGTTTGACAATTAGGTTGCTAGAATCCCTTTGCATCTAATTGAGTCCTTATGTATGGGCATGTAGGTATTGTTTGATAACTAGGTTGTTAAATTGCATTATAACATCTAGTTAAACATTTTGTGTGTGGTCTTACACATTATTGCATTTGAACATATTGTCTCACATTCACTTAGACTTTTATACTCTTCTTGAGTCAAAGTCTTGTGGCTTCGGGGTGAAGTTGCACAAGCATTGAAGTCTTGCAACCAAAGGTTGGTTGGCAAGCATTGGTTGCCAAGAGCCACTGTAAAAGGCCCGTGGGGTAGATTAGGAGGTGCTCACTGCCAAGAGTAGTGTATCGGGGGATATCACTAGGGATTGAACCAAGAGTGGCGAGTGGTAGTGTCCATAGCCTGAGGTTATCGAGAGTGAGAGTCCGAGTATCACTTGAGGGTGTAACTTTCTTTTCATATAGTGGATTTCTATGGCTCAAATGGCTAGCATGGCTAGTCCCATGGTTTTTCCCGGTTTTGAGGGTTTCCACGTAAAAAACAAGTGTTCTTTATATTTCCGCACTTTACTTGATTTTTATTGTTTGATTGTTTGGGTTAATTGTGATTAATTTTGACTAATCGAAAAAGTTGGTAATAATCTATTAACAACCCATTCACCCCTCCCCCCCCCCCCCCCCCCCCCTCTAGGTTTTTTAGACACACGTTTGAGCTGTATTTTTAAGAAGCATGCAACAGAGGTCGACCAATGGGAGCAATAATGGAAGCTAGCCAGATATATTTGACAAAAAAAGTAAATAGATGCTTCATTGATCAAATCAAAGAGCCCAACCCCTCTTTTAGGCTACAATATATATGTTTAAAAAAAATGATGAAAGCCAGGGCATACTAGCTTCCATCCAACCTTCTTGACCTAACCACCCAGCAACTCTGATTTCCACCAAGTCGAATGTTGACAAGGCTGTCATGATCACCGGAGGTAGGAACAGGGACATGTTGAAACCTATTAGGATTATGCTCAATGGCAAGAGTGTAATATTGTAATTGACAATCTTCTCATATTAATAAAGTGAATTCTGATTCTTACAATTACTTATAGCATTTATTATTATAATTGTCAAGGTAAATAATCATAAGGTCAAAAGACTATGAGACATGAAGAATTGTTCATACATCCGGATATGTATGAGGTAGACACAATTCTTTAGTTAGTCTTGAATAACGTTCAAAACTTAAGTTAAAGGTTGGGCACCTCTATCTTGTTAAAGTTGTAGAATTCTTTTACTAGCATTTGAGTGGGATCAAATGAATATGATGAGTCTAAAATCATCGAAAGGTTTTCGAGTAAAAGAATCTAGTGCACTAGGTGCATTGAACTGGATCACAATGAAATACTTTATCTAGAACCGTCACTAGATATAAGTCTTTTCATTAAAGAGGACAATCGGAGAGTCTATCTTAATCCTGAGATAAATGATGGACTTATGGTTGCAAGTGTTATCATTAGAGCTATCAATGAGTAAGATTATATAGCATAGTCTATCCTCGATAGTTTGGTGGTATACATTTGTTAATCGATAGAGGACTTCATTTATAGATATGGACATCGTGGCTCCATTTATTAAATGAGAGTATAATATCATCATATGGATGTTTTGAGGTATTGGATATTAAATCTCAACGTTGAGTTTTCAATAATGATTATTGAAAACATGGCTTCTGGACAAGTCAAAGTATCCAAGTTCGAAATGTGGTCATATGAGGAAATATGGTAACTTGGAGAGCTATAGGCGGTCTATGAGCTCTTGGCGATTATTGATATTATTCACGAGGATACACCATCTCCTATAAGATTGTCTAGGGTATGAATGAGAAACATCTCCTTATTCTATCTTTATTTTAGAGTTCAATTTTAGCTCTTTAGTGGACCGAGTTAAAATTAATAGATTGGACCTAAGTGAATCATTTGTTGATTGTGATTAGGTTGTGTCTATTGAAGCTTAAATTTAGATAGCCCGCCAAGATCCCCAATCCACACGTATTTGCATGCATCACTTGATATATTCTACCGGGCCGATTTAAGGGTCCATCTAGAATTGTTTTTAATATATCAAGAATATAATATGTCTATTATTTAATTAATGAGCTGCACTATTATATTAATATATTAAAAGGAGACATGTGGGCTTGTTTCTTTTAGTAAGAATGGGTCTGGTTCACATGTGAGCTTTTATTTAAAGTCCAATGGATTAAATGAAATAAGAAAATAATATATGGCCCATTTATATAAGTGGGGCGGCAAGGTCTATATATTAACCTAATATATTATTTTGTTTCATTGTTTTAATTAAATAAGAATTAGTTAATTTATTAATTAATTGTTTAATTAAGAAACAAATCTTTTTCCGATCAGGAAATATATTTCCTAAAGTTATACTATTGGTAGTAGTATATTAAAAGTAAAAGACTTGTTTGATAAGAAAATAAATAATTAATTTTATTTATTTAATCAAATAAGAAGTCTTTTTATTTAGTAAATAAAAGAATAAAAATACCTATGAGTTGGATTAGGTTTTGAAGTCTAAAGGTTGATGGAAATTAGGGTGCAACACAAACACTTTTTGGTATGTGATTTGCGGCAACCCTAGTCCATTTAGAGGAAGATTTCGGCAATCCTAAATAGAAGAGGAAGCAAAATTTCGGCCACCTATATAATACCACAGATAGAATTCGGCCACAATAGTTGATTGAATGATTCAATTTTTCTTCTTCTTCTCAATTCATAGAAAAAGATAATTTTTATTCTACTAAACATAAAAGATAGAAGAGATTATTCTTTGATAGTACACTGATCGCTTGTTCATAAATAAGCTTGTGTGTACAACATCGAATTAGGTTCACGCGAGTTTCGATCATTAGATTGAGAACTCAAAAGTGACCAGAATAATTTTTGTCTTCTTTTGATTGTTTTGTGACTAACAAAAGAAATAGAAAACTTTGTTCTTCCATTCTTAGGTTTGCAATTCAAAGAAAAAGGGAGACCACGCTCCTAGGTGATTCACGTACGTGTTCGGATTGGAAGATCTCACGGTACTGTTCACGATCACTGTTCACGGCGGGTACTGTTCACGATCACTGTTCACGCGGGTACTGTTCACGGGCATCGGAAAAGATTTTGCGGATTACCAATCGACGTAAGTCAATCGGATCACGCGTCAAGAGGTATTTAACTCTAACCGTATATATTTGAGTTTAATTAATTAAAAGGTTAAGGTTCAACCTTGAGAAAAATTTTAAAACCATACGAAATCTATTTTTCGTTTCTTCCGCTGCGTTTTATATCGATTTTTCCCTACAAAACCATCAGCAACTGAGGAGGACAGAAGGATGACTTTGAAACCATCCACATTCAAGATGCAACTGGACACGAAGTTGCAACTTACCTAGGTAATGTCTACACCATTGGCAAGGGTACAACACCGTAAGCCACCCCTCTTCTAGATCCAAGAAAGCACAAGCTTGTCTAGCCATAGTCCCCTGGTGATTCAACTCGTCTCGCACTGCTCCCTCAACAATACAAAGCATTCTGCCAATTAAAGAAATGGAATCTCCACTTTCTCTTACATGGCCAACCATGGCAACAAAACCGTCATCGATTGTATTTCCCGGAGATCCAGAGCCATAACCAAAACCTGCCATCGATTGGTCTACTGGATTCTTTGTCACTGAAGGGCGATAAACAATGTGAGAAATGTAGGAATAGTTCATGGTATTTATAGAAGGGAGAGACGGTCACCAGTGACGTAAAAAGAAAATCGTAAATGAGGCGCGATATTCGGAGCATAGGAAAGGGCAGTCCTCGAAAATCATAAATCATAAACGGAGAAGGGAGAGCCTAGGCTACCTGGTAGCCAACTGAAGAAATAGCCATCCCCAAAAGAAGCTTCCACCATTGCCTCTAGGCTAGCCACACTAGCACGTAAAGCTTTGACCTCTCTCTCTAGCTCTCTTGCTTTTCCATTCGCAGCCTCCTTTTCGGTTCTGCGGCGCAAGGACCTGGGCTGCTTCAAGTCTAAAGCGCGCTCCATTCACTCATTATCTACATGTGCCACATCCACTACCTTCTCAGCCTTCTCCAAAAACTGGTTCAGGACCACCACACCCCTGGCAGCTTTAGCCAGCTCTTCCTTGGCTTTATCTAACTCTGCAGTAGCATCCTTGACCTTGTTTCCAGAGAGAGCTAACTTGATGGCTTATCACCACGTTAAATTTGAAGGCCTGTCAAATACAGAACAAGGGTTAAAAAAATCACCATAACCAAATCGGTATAGAAAACCAAATAAAATGACTTACCTCAGCCTAGTAGCGAAGATCCCTTGGAGATTAAATGGTCAACAGGCATCCAAGTCATAGCTTCTAAACTCCTACTGTGGCAAGAAGAGGCAAACCTAGCTAGGACCTCGTCTTGATTGACGTCCCTCGATCTCGAGAAGCAATTTGAGCAGCGGGAATAAAACTTTGACCCCTTCCGACCCTAGTGGGTTGCTCAGTCACCAGAGCAGGAGGGGGAGTGGAAACTGGCTGGGCAACAGCAGTCGCAGTAGTAGTATCAGTTACAGGGATAGCCGGGATACGACCTTGTACAGGACTAGAGGCACCCCTGACCTTAGCCATTATAGCTGCCAAATCTATCAGGGATAACTTAGCAGAAGAAGAAGCATAAGCAGAATGAGGGGGGAGATGTCCCAGATATCATAACCTAGACTCATACACGCCTGCTAGGCCCCTCAGAGGTACCAGCAATTACAGCAGGATCGGAGCGAGGTAGAGGCCCGGTAGGAGAGGCAGGCGGGGAATCATGCTGACCACTACACTAGTGGAGCCCATCCTCCAGCAGAGGTACTGCAGCGACTATCAAGAGGAAAGAGTCAGTATCCATAAAAGTAACATGGAAATACATTGTAAGTAGGGTCAGAAGTGTTGGAAATACGGAGGTATAGATCTACCATCCCTGCCTCAAAAGCGTCCGAGGTAGGGTACCTTGCGTTAACATAACATTGAGCAATGATGGCTTTCAAAATCTTCTTTGACTCAGCAAAGAGCTTGCCTTTCTCCAATGCGGGCTTACTGCTGAAACTAGTAGGGATCGGGAACTCAACCAAGTGCCTCTAGAACCCAGGTGTTAGCTGGAGTTAGGTGAGATGGAGAGCATGTAGCGCCCTGCGTAAAGTAGGGGGGAGAGGTAGCCTTACTACACTATCAAAAGCTGCCGATGTGAATCAGAAGTTCGCTAGTAGAGAGGATGTACACATCGTACCCCCGAGGTGGAACAGTGATGATAATATCTTTGGAGACTGTAAAATCTCTCCTCAAGTGCCTAATTGTATCTATGGTAGAGATCGAGTAGGGTATGCACCTACTGAATCTGTAACTTCACCAGCTCGGTCTCCACCTACCCTGACAGCGCCATGATTCCCTGCTCGACTCCTTGTCGACGTTGACCGCGCTATAGGGATCGTTTGAGAAACTAGTCTCATTGGTGAAATTCCTGTTTGAGCGGCGGCGTTGAAGAGCAGGGACGTCATCTCAGCTATCATCGTCGATGCGAGTCCTCTTCCTTTGAGTGAGGTTCCAGCTAATCGTGGTGTCACTGGTGAAGAATCGCTCAATACTATCACTATCGGGGGAAGACATGATAGCAGAATCAGAGTTTTTTTTCTGAAAAGTAGAAGAGATGGAAGGCTGAAGAATGAAGAAGTAGAAAGCTAGGGTTTGCAAGGGCTTAAAATTTTTGTGAAAGTAGAAAGAAGCAACTGGAATAAATTGTGGAGAAAGGCGAGAAGGATCGAGGTATAAATAGAGGAGAAAGCAATTACTTGCAACAGGAAGAAAGGGTAATGAATTCCCTTAATGTTATAGTGTCAAATATACCTAGAGGAGGGGGTGTGAATAGGTATAGCCTCAAAATTCTTGCAATTTCTTTTTAATCACAAGATAGTCAATTTTGCAAGTAAGCTATAGCAAGTATATTGATTCAACAACACAATATGAATACAATTAAGCAAAGGATGAATCAATACAAGTTTAAAGAAAATGAACACAATAAAACAAACAAAAATCAACACAAGGATATTTACGTGGTAAAACCTCAAAATGAGGAAATATCCACGGGTTGATACCACAACCACCGGCAAACACAATTCACTATGACAAATAGGAGTTACACACTCAAGAGGCAATCAACACAAGATTCACTCTCTAAGCTATCAACACCTGTTTTACCCTCGGGCCTAGTGAACTTACTATGTCGACTTCCTATCCAAGACCACAAGTCTCTAGGAAGCTCCTTTGCTTGTCTATCCAAGTCACCCCAACTCTAGACAAGACTTCCTTGCTTAGCTATCCGGATCACCTCGATCCTAGCCAAGACTTCCAATGCTTAGCTATCCAAGTCCTCCCGACTCTAGCCAAGACTTTCTTGCTTAGCTATTCCGATCACCCGATCCTAGCCAAGACTTCCTTGAACAAATTGAAGAGCACCTCTCCCAAAATGCGACTTCCAATGCACACTCCAAAGAATCACTCTAAGGAATGTGACTTCCAACCTCTTACAAGGCAAATGATCTAAGTGTATGCAAATGATGCAAACACAAGCAAATAGAGCAAGTTGATCAAACACACTCTATGAAGAATTAGTTTAGCACAAATCAAGCTCACAAACAAATGTAACTAATTCTTATGAACATGTGATAGGAAATCTAGATTAGGCATTCAAAGAACATTCACAAAAATATCTAGAAACCAAAACATGTCAATCAAAGCTAGTATAACAAGTTTTCAATGAAAAACACACAACTAACTTTGAAATCACGTGAACAAGTTAACACTTGAAGTTTTCACCATATTCAACAAATAAAAACCAAAAAATCAAGAATGAGGTTATGAGAAATCAAAATCACAATCAAGAGATTCTAGTTGTTAAAACATGTGATCAAATCGAGAAATCAACAATTAAGATCAAATACACAAAATAGATTCTAGATTTAAACTCATGTTCTTCAAGATTAGCAAAGATGATATTCAATTAAAATACATGAACTAATCTTGGAATCAAATCAAACAAATCCTAATATTGGAATCAAAATCATTCTAAACATTTCTTTCAACTCATAAAAGAAGAATCATTAAGAAGATCATGAAAGAAAAATGAAAAGAATTGATTCATTTACAAACAATGACTCACGAACTGAAATCAGACCATAACGAAATATCTGAGGATTTTTTAACTTTGAAAATGCTTGATATTTGTTCCTGTCTTCAAGACCAACAATTTCGGCTTTTGAAAATCTAAAATCGGAGTTGAATTGAGAGAGTTATGGTGTTTGAAAGTTGAGAAAGTTTTTGAAAACTTTTCTGCTCGAATTTTCTTTCCACAACACTTATGAAAAAATGAGAGGGAAAATGGTATTTAAAGGAGAGGGAAAGAGAAGTAATTTGAACCACCAATAAGGGCAGCCACCTCTGCTTCCCGTGGAGGCCCGTGGCCTCCACAGGGGCAGAAGGCAGCCCTTCCCGTGGGGCTCACGCGCCTCCACGGGGTGGGTTGCAAGGCTTTCCCGTTTTTGCTCTTTAAAACTCCCCTTGTGCACTGTTTTGATTTTTCGACCGTTCTCCGGCCTACGAACTCCGAATTCGAATCTGTTTTTTTATTACGAACCAAGACTCCCTCAAAAACAAAAGATATCAAGAAAACTTTCACAAAAAGTATGGAATTCAATATGAAAAACAAGGTTAAATAGCATGTACGATAAAATCACTGAAAGTTACTTAACTTCCTAGTTTGAACTTGAAACTTAATGAATGAGTAACCGAAATAACCGGAACTCAATGAGGCATGATATAAGCTCAAAATTAAGTTCAATAACATAAAAACACAAACAAATAAACACAATAATACACAAGTATGCCATTTCCTAGATATAGTCCTAGAACATGCAATTCTACAAAAATTGTCAAATTAAGTCTAATGCATGTGCATAAACCATTATGTGTGTGAATGTGTTATATCATTTTTGCACAACGATGCAGGGACACAAATGTTATGAAATGTGTGTGTGTGCACTAATGCCTTGCAAGAGGAAGAAAAGTCTCAATACCTTAATATTTAAGAAAGCATGTTTCCTCTTGAAGACAAGCTTCGCATGCAAAGTTGCTTTTCCTCTTTGAAGCTTGAATCGATCACGAACTACCTAAGCAACTAAACATTACAAAGAAAGAGAGTTTTGCTATGGAATCAACCAAACACAAATCTAAAACCTAACAATCTCCCCCGTTGGCTATTCCATGACTAAATCTCAACCTCACCATACAATGATCACTCAATAATCTCATGGTTGATTGCATTCTCACATCCTCACATTACAAAGAGATCCCTAGACTAAAAGTCTTCATATCTTCAATAATCTCTTCTCTAAGAATCAAAGTACCTGTGAGACAAGCACAACCAAACACAATAAGAAATCCTCTACAAAGAAGATTGGTGAGATATATTCACAAAATTCGAAAATATGCAATAAAAGCAACAATCAAACTCCCCATATCTCATATAAACAAGAATTCTTTCTCCCCCTTACAAAAAAAAACAATTCTCCCCCTTAAGAAAAGATCATGTGAAAATACACTCTTAATGTGTGTCTAATAACCTAGAGGGGGGGGGGGGGGGTGAATGGGTTGTTAATCGATTATTACCAACTTTTTCGATTAGTCAATATTAAACAAATAACCCAATTAAATCAAACATACAAAATCAAGTGTAAAGTGCGGAATAATAAATAACACTTGATTTTTACGTGGAAACCCTTAAACAAAGGGAAAAACCACGGGCTATCCTTCTAGCCACACATGATCCTCAAATCCACTATATGAGTAAAACGTTACACCCTCAAGTGTTACTCGGACTCTCACTCTAGATAACCTCAGGCTATGGACACTACCACTCGCCACTCTTGGTTCAATCCCTAGTGATATCCACTGATACACTACTATCGGCGTGAGCACCTCCTACTCTACCCGCGGGCCTTTTACAATGGATTCTTGACCAATGCTTGCCAACCACAACTTGGTTGCAAGACTACAATGCTTGTGCAACTTCACCCCGAAGCCACAAGACTTTGACTCAATGAAGAGTATAGAGTCTAAGTGAACAATCAATGAATGCTCAACACAATATATGTTAGACCAAACATACAATGCTTAACTAGATGTAGATAATGCAATACAACATCCTAGTTATCAAATAATGCCTACATGTACACACATGAGGTCTCAATTAGTTGTAAAGAAATTCTAACAACCTAATTGTCAATTAAATTCACATAAACATTCATAAACTTGACTAGATGCACAAAGTCAACCTAATCATCAATTAAGCATACATGAATATTTATGGATTAGCTATTTAGGCATATATGACCTAATAATGCAAGCTATCACAAACAAACACAATCAAATATTCATGAACATTAACTAGTTGATTAAAACACAATTTCTCAACCTAGTTATCAATTAATCACACATGAATATTTATGACCTAGCTTTTAGGCAAAAATGACCTAATCAATTAAGCTATCAAAATACAAACCCAATCATGTTATCAAGACTCATAAATATGCAATAGAGTAGAGTCTAGGTATTTAATCATGCAATAAATACCTAATCTAGAGTAAGAAGAACAATAAATGATATTCAAAGAAGTTCTTGCTTACCTAGTCATGAAACAATGAAGACCCATGCTCAAATGATGTTGAATGATGCAAGATGGAGATGGGTTTTGGGTTTGGAGAGTCAAAGAAGCTTTCTTGAAGCTTTCTCTCTCTAGGAGCTCTAACCTCTCTCTAGAATTGATTTTCTGAGCTCTTGGTCGGCCAAGAAGAGAAGAGGAAGAATATATATGAAGCCCTAGATCAAACTACATCGTTTTGAACTTGGGAACCAGAATCCCGTCAAAACCGCTTGCTAGACCGCGGCACAGGTAAGTGTCCAGACCGCGGTACATACAGCAGTGCACCGTCTGGACTACACCGCGGTTGGGACCGCTGTTCGTGCAAGTGCACAGGTCGCGGTCCACGTCGTGCATGACGCACTGGAGAATACCGCTCCGTGCGCCGCGGTGCAAGCAAGGCCTGCCGAGCGGTCTAGGCCGCGCCAAAGGGAAAAATCCCTTTTTAACACTCAAGACAAAAGTCAATCTTACATGAATGTTGTGCAAGTGTGAAGAGAGTGGGATGCACACAATGAAGCACAATTAACATGTCAAACATGTTATCAACTAAGATACAATGCAAGATATGATATCTAATGTAAGCTAGTGAGTGTTTTAGAAAAGGATGCACACTTATACAAACAATAAAGAACACAAATGCAAGATAAACAAAACATGCATGGAGTGTGTGTGTGCACCTAAACTCTTCAAGAGACAAAGTCAAGTGAATATACCTTTTGCTTTTGAAGTCATGGAGATGCTTGGAAGCTTGCCAATACGAACCTAAGCTACCCATTACACAATCATCCCCAATGTGGTGGTTTGTCATGAAATAAGCCAATCATAAAATCGAGGTCCTTACATCATGCATGATACCTTTCTACATCAAATGGTGAGGTAATACATTTCTCCCCCTTTTTGACAAGGAATAGACAAAAGATGCATGAACCAAGAATGAGATATTATGCAAACAAGTCATATAGAGAACATAGTTAAACAAAACTAAGCTCCCCCTTAACATATGCTTCACATTATGTGTTAGGATTATGCTCAACAACAAGAGTGTAATATTGTAATTGACAATCTTTTCATATAAATAAAGTGATTTCGGATTCTGCAAAATCTTATAGCATTTATAATTATAATTGTCAAGGTAAATAATCATAAGGTCAAAAGACTATGAGATATGAAGAATTGTTTGTACATCCGGATATGTATGAGGTAGACACAATTCTTTAGTTAGTCTTGAATAACGTTCACAACTTAAGTTAAAGGTTGGGCACCTCTATCTTGATAAAGTTGTAGAATTCTTTTACTAGCATTTGAGTGGGATCAAATGAGTTATGATGAGTCTAAAATCATCGAAAGGTGTTAACAGAAATTTTGCTCGGGATGAGAAATCTTAGTTAACGCCCTCAAGACCACTACCACGTAGGTGATGGCCAAAATTTATTGTATATGTAACAGTGATTTATAAAGTGACAAGTAAGCAAGAATGTTTTTATTGAACATGCATGGTATACAAATACAGAGGTTCTTCTCTCTTTTCTCTCAACCCTTTCTAGGGAATGGTCGATTGTTAGTCGTATGCCTGTCGAATAGTAGTCTCCTTTTTATTTCTTTTCTTTTCTATTTATACATAGTTTGTAGGTCAACAAATTGATTCTCCCTTGATTTTCTCAGTCTCCTCCTTATCGGGCGGGATTTCTTGTTGTAATGTCATTGACTTTTGGATTGACGTCCGAATTGAGAGTATCGTGGTGGAGATCAGTTTGTTTCCTTTTTGGATTTTATTACTTGTTTTGCATGTAGGTAACGTTTCCAGATATGATTCAATGCATTCCTCGTATCCTTTCAGTATAATCCTTTATGGAGGTCGTTGGATATGACGATATGGTGTGGTGCATCAACCAGGGAGGTTGATTAGTATTTCGACCTTAATATCTGAGAAGTTTCATCCAGCTTGGAGCCAAATCTGGCTTCCCTTGACCTTTTCAAAGCTAGGTGTGGCCTCGACTGACCTTTTGAAGCTAGATGTGGCTTCGACTGACCTCGCGGCCTTTTAGGGACATTCTTCTGTGTCAATCGAGGTACAGACGAGTCTCTGGAGCACTTGCGAGATGACCTCGACTTCGGGGAGCTTCTAGTTTTGGTGATACGGGCTAGATCTGATCGTTCCAGGCTTTATCCCGGATGTTTCCGGAGCCCGTCCTTGTTCCTGGGGTGGTATCGCAGTTCGGCTCTGGATAGAGAGGTCTCCTGGTGGAAGCTCTCTGGTCTGGGCTCTACCCCAGGATGTTTGCGGAGCCCTCCCTTGTTTTTGGGATGGTATAGTAGCTCGGCTCTGGATTGAGAGGTCTCCTGGTGAAACTCTCGGGTATGGAACCAGGTCTGGGAGGTGGAAGGAAAATTTCCCTTTGGTCCTTAGCCAATTTTGGCTATTAACAGAAGTCCCCTCTGACTTGAATACCAGACATCGAGCTCGGGGTTGAGGTCAGATTTGCACTTTATTTGGGAAATCTTCCTCTTTTTACCGTTACCGAAATATTGGGGAAATTTCTTCATTTGAATGACGTGTTGCGAACCGACTAATTTATCTTTGAATTAATCTGATTGCGTTACGGCAGTCCCCGAGATTTTTTACCGTTACCAGAATCTTGGGTAGATCATCCTCTTAACTGCGTAAGTGATGTGGCATGAGATGATTAGCCCGCTTTCGAGTTTAATCCGGTTACGTTACTGTAATCGATTTTTTACCGTTACCAGACGAGTATCTCGGTGTTGTTGCCCTTCTACCTATATATATGTCTATTTTCCTCCTCATCTTCCTCACATCTCTTCGAGCTAAAAACTTTTTACTGAGAAATATTTCCATAGCTTTTCCTCCGAGCTTGCTTACTTTCTTCATTCTTCAGTCTTCTATAATGTCGAAAAACAGTCGTGACTCAACTGATTCCATATTCGACGGCGAGGAGGTCATCAGTCTTATTTTAGGGGAAGCGGGCTAGGAGGAGTTCTGACGGCGATGGTTCCCCGCCCACCTCACAACGTCGGCGGTCAAGTAGGAATGTATCTATCGGGACTGGGTTTTCCAACCATCCCGACCACCCTTTAGATATCGTCGATGATGACTCCGACAAAGAAGTGGCCTGGTGGCGGTGCGGAGGAGCGTAGGGTCTCAGCTCCTGGTCCCCTTGGGGAGAGGCTCCCTCCCTACGATTTTCGGGTTGTCCCAGATTCCACCGTTGACCCGGTGTCGATTGATCGCTTGAGGTCAAAGTTTGGCATCCCCGACAGCGTATCCATCTCGGTGCCTCCCAAAAATTATGAGTTTTTCAACCCCCCTAAAGGCGTGCTTCCGATTCATGTGGCCGCTCTTGAGAACGGGGTCAGGCTTCCCCTCCATCCAACCCTTCGGCGGGCTCTCAACGCCATCCAACTCGCTCCCCTCCAGTTGACGCCTGGCTTCTGGAGGCATCTGATTTGTTTCCTTGTATTATGAGGGAACAATGCCAGATGAGTAAAGTGACGAGGGAGCCAGGTGCAGAGGAGCTGGCTTATCTCTTCCAGATTGGGAGCTTGTCTGGGGCTCCTCAAGGCCAGTTCTATGCCAAGGCCAAAAATAAGCTCAACTTCATCGTTCCTGGTGCCTCGAAGAAGGACCCCTCGTGGAAAGAGGAATGGATCCTGGTGCGGGATGACTGGGGGAGCTCGATTTTCATCAGAGGGCATGAATTCGAGGTTCTTATGGCTTTTAGTGACAAGCTCTCTTGGGACCGGGACTCCCTGCCTTCTGAGTCTGAAGCCGTCTTAAAGGCTATTCTAGCCCGAAATTATCTGAATCTGAAGTTCCCTACTGCTGAAGCTTTTGATCCTCGTAGGGTGAACAAGTATTTGTGGATTTCAGACGCTATTCCTCGTAAGTGTCATTGAGTTGCTTCTCCTTTTTACTTGGCTTGGTTCTAACATTTTTTTTTTTTTTTTTTTATAGTTTTTGTCGTGGAGCTGGCCACATGTCACGTCTCACGCTCTCCTCAAGGTGGAGCCTCTCTTCCCTCCTCTAGGGTCGAACCTGCCCTGGCTTCGTCTATCTCTCCGGCTGGGTCTAAGATGGCCACTCTTGCCTCGCGGGCTTTCCTGGCTTTAGGTAAAGCTCCCCAGGTGGTTAGCCCGGCTGCTTCTGCCCCCTCGGCTGTGGCCGCTAAAGTCGCTACCCCTTCGACTCAAACACCTGATTCCGCTGCGCTTCCAACAACCAAAGCCTCTGAGCTTTCTGGGAAAGGTGTTGCTTCTTGGAAAGGTGTCGTGAAGGTTCCTCACAGTCGCTCCCGGCCTCAGTCGAGCTCGACGAGGTTCGATGAGGTCCTGGAGCAGTTCATAGCGTCCTGTCTGGGTGGCGGGATCTCCAAGATGGCTTCTATGCCTATGGACGTCCTTATAACCAAGGGGTCTGCTATTTTAGCTGAGGTAATTGTATTTCCTTCATGCTTCTTTTGTTAATTCGTTTAGTTTCTAACTCGGGTTCTGTATTTTGTAGGCCTTTAAGGTTAATGTCGCGATGGGCCAGCAGGTAGCCCTCCTTCGTGATCGAGCTGCAAAAGCCGAGGCTGAAGTCAAGAAAGCCGGGGAACTGCTCAAGCAAGCTCGGTCTTTAGTGGAAGAGGTGACTTCCAGCTAGGGAAAAATCGAGCTCGAGATGGCTGAGCTTCGCTGCGATCTTAAGAGGATGAAGCAATCTTTTGATCAGGAGCGTCTTCAATCTCTCCGGTGGGCTAGGCAGCGGGATTCCTGGAGATCTGAGGCTAAGAAGCTGGACCTCGAGAACCAGTCTCTGATTACTCAGGTGGCCAAGCTGCAAGCTGATGCAGAGACCTCCTTCAGTGACGGGTATTTTTATGCTTCCTTTCAGGTCGAGGAAGCTCTTCCTCCTCCCTTTGATTTATCGTCTATTGCGGGCTGGGACAGACAGAAAATAATGCTCAAAAGCTGCTAAGTTATCTCGCCCTGAGGGCCACAAGGTGGTCCCTTCTAGCCCAGCAGGAACTGGGAAGCAGCCCTCTCAGTCAGATCCCTCATTCCATCTTCCTTCGTTTATCACCTCGGGTCCTGGGGAGTCTTCCAGCAAAGTGATGTCTTCTTGATCCGAGGAGGACCAATCGGGAGCTGGTGAAGAGGTTATGAGCCCATCTGAGGGTCCCCCTTTAACAGAGATGGAGGTCGACATGAGCCAGATGGGGTCCTTAGCTGCCCTTCTTGACGCGGCTGTCCCTCCTGAGGTTATGGACGTAATTAATGAAGTTTTAGGAGGAAGATCCAGCTGATCATCCGATGAAGCCTCTAAATGGAGGAGTGGTCGGTGAGGATAACCAGATGGACAACTACCTGTAGAGGGAGTTGATGCCGAGGATCAGCAGGAAGGAGGAGGGCCAGCGGAGGGGAGCCATGAGAGTCCCAAAGCTTGAAGCGGATGACTTATTTTTGATTGCCCGGAAAAGGGGGTGGACACCCTGTTTTGCCATTATCAATTTTTCATTTTTCTTCTTTTTGTAGCCCGAGTTCGGGGGTTGGGCTCCTCATTTGGATGTAGCCTTATCGGGGGATAGGCTCCCCTTATCCTTAATGATAAATCGAAGTGCTCTTTTGAGAACTTTTATTCTGTTTCTGGTCTTGCATGGGATCCGGAGTAGCATCTGTAGCAACAATTAAGATTCATGTAGGGAATTATGATGATTTTGATCCTGCACACGAAAGCAAACATTGTCTATATATATATATATATATATATATTTAGAGGTGATCACCAAACAAAGACTTTAGGAGGGCTACTTAGCTTTTTCCTAGTCTTTAAGATCTGGTGGGCAACTATGCTCTTACACTCAGATCCTTCTTGGGGGTGGTAGCCCGACCAAGGCATCAGGAGGGCTATCGGGCTATTTCCTGGTCTCGAGATTTGGAGGGCAACTATGCTCTTACACTCAGATCCTTCTTAGGGGTGGTAGCCCGACCAAGGCATCAGGAGGGCTATCGAGCTATTTCCTGGTCTCGAGATTTGGAGGGCAACTATGCTCTTACACTCAGATCCTTCTTAGGGGTGGTAGCCCGACCAAGGCATCAGGAGGGCTATCGAGCTATTTCCTGGTCTCGAGATCTAGAGGGCAACTATGCTCTTACACTCAGATCCTTCTTGGGGGTGGTAGCTCGACCAAGGCATCAGGAGGGCTATCGAGCTATTTCCTGGTCTCGAGATCTGGAGGGCAACTATGCTCTTACACTCAGATCCTTCTTGGGGGTGGTAGCCCGACCAAGGCATCAGGAGGGCTATCGAGCTATTTCCTGGTCTCGAGATCTGGAGGGCAACTATGCTCTTACACTCAGATCCTTCTTAGGGGTGGTAGCCCGACCAAGGCATCAGGAGGGCTATCGAGCTATTTCCTGGTCTCGAGAGGTTTATGTCGAATTCCCATACAAGGGTATAGTCACTAATGTTGAACATAGTTGGAGATAAAAATGGAAGAGAAAAGGAAAATGACTTTATTGATGATTGAGATGTAGTACATCTTTATTAGGACCTGTAATGAAAACTGAGTGGGGGTAGTCTGCTTGAGAACTCCTTTCAAGGGTAGAATTTCTTCAAATGATCTGGATTCCAAGTGTGGTTGATGGATCGTCCGTCCATGTCTTCGAGTTTATAAGCTTCATTGCGAACAACTAGGTTTATCAAATATGGCCCTTCCCAATTTGGACTTAAGACTCCATCCGACCTTTTTCGAGTGTTCAGTGTCACTTTCCTAAGTACCAGATCCCGTTCCTTGAATTTTCTGGCTCTAACCTTTTGGTTGAAGTATCTAGCGATCTTGCTCTGGTATATCGCTACTTTCTCTGCTACCCGGTCTTGCTTTTCTTCTAAGAGGTCTAGACTAGCCTGGAGCTTGACTTCGTTACTTTCGGGCTCAAAGTGCTGTATCCTGAACGAGGTTAATTTATGCTCGATGGGGAGGACTGCTTCAACCTCGAAAGCCAGGGAGTAAGGTGTCTCTCCGGTAGCTGTTCTTTTTGTAGTTCGGTATGCCCAGAGGACTTCTGGTAGCTCTTCGGCCCATTTACCTTTCTTCTGCTGAAGTTTCTTTTTCAGAAGTTTCTTGATTGTCTTGTTGGTGGATGCTACCAACTCGTTAGTCTGGGGATGAGCCACTGAAGCGAGCCTGAGGTCGATCCCTAATCCCTTGCAAAAGTCTTTGAATCGGGCGTTATAGAATTGCTTTCCTAGGTCGGCTATAATGATGAGAGGGGTCCCGAACCTGCAAACCACGTTAGTCTTAATGAACTTGGTTGTATTCTTTTCCGATATTCGAGAAAGAGGTTCTGCCTCGACCCATCTTGTGAAGTAGTCGATAGCCACGATAGCGTGTTTCATCTGTCCAGGAGCGGTAGGAAGTGGCCCAATTAGGTCGATTCCCCACATGGCAAAGGGATAAGGTGAACTGAGGGACGACAGTCGCTCGGGTGGCTGGTGGTTCAAGTTTGAGGTTCTTTGACAAGGTTCGCAGGATTGCACAAAACTCTTTGCATCTTAATGGATGGTCGGCCAATAGTACCCCATACGAAGCACCTGATAGGCTAGAGCTTCCCCACCTATGTGGTTCCCACAGTCCCCAGAGTGGAACCTCTCTCAACGCCCACTTAGCATCATCGGGATGCAAGCATCTAAGTAAGGGGAGGGATCTGCCCCTCCTGTAGAGGTATCCGTCCACCATACAGTATCGAACTGAAAGTCTCTTAATTTTTCGGGCTTGGTCCGGCTCTTTAGGAAGCTCTCCTTCAAGGAGGTAGGCGACAATTGGGTCCATCCAGCAAGGTAGGTGATCCAGGGAACAAATTTCTCCATTTGTGGCTATACTTGACTAGGGTGATTACTTGGAAGGGAATTCCCTTGGTAGGGATTGGCCTCCGTTCGCCGCTATTTTAGCCAGAACATCTGCACGATGGTTTTGGTGTCGAGGCACCTGATCGATCTTGAGTCCCTTAAATTTGCTTTTCAGCAGCCGAGCTAGATTTAGGTAGGCAACCATATTATCTCCATTTGCCTGGTAGACCCCAGTCACCTGGTTTACAACAAGCAACGAATCGCTCTTGATCTGCAGGTAGTCGGCCTTTAGTTCGATGGCTGCCTTCATCCCAGCTAGGAGGGCTTCATATTTCGCTTCATTATTGGTAGCTTTAAACTCGAATCTGAAATAGTAACCGAATTCAGTCCCCTCCGGATCTATCAAAACTATGCTAGCTCCTCCCCCAGGCTCAGTCCGGATGCTCTGTCTGAAAAGAGGATCCATGGCTTGTAGCCTTCCGGCCAATTTTCGACCTCGGATACCTTCTCAGGGACCTCGTTTGATACTGAGGGATCATCTGTATCTGGGATCGCTGAGAATTCTGCCACGAAGTCGGCCAAAGCCTGTGCCTTAATCGTAGTCCGGGGCTTATACTTTAGGTCGAACATAGTGAGCTCTAGTGCCCATAAAACTAGCCTTCCTGACACGTCTGGTCTTTGCAAGAATTGACGGAGGGGTTGGTCCGTCACCACTGCTATTGTGTGAGCTTGAAAATAGGGAAGGAGTTTCCTCGCTTAGATCACCAGAGCATAAGCGAGCTTCTCCAGGAGAATGTAGTTCCTTTCTGATTTGGTCAAGGCATGACTCACATAGTATATGGGTCTTTGAAAGCCGTCGCTACAATCCTTGGTCAAAGCCCCGCTTACTGCAGTTTCTGATACAGCCAAGTAAATCTGCAACTCATCTTCGAGAACCGGCTTGACTAACAAAGGGGGGCTTGTTAGGTACTCTTTCAAAGCCTGAAACGCCTGCTCGCTTTCCTGGCTCCATTTCATGTTCTTTCCTTGTTTGATGGCCTTGAAGAAAGGGAGACATTTATCGGTGGAGTGAGAGATAAACCTGTTGAGTGCCGCCACCCGTCCAGTCAGAATCTTTACTTGCTTGAGCGAGGTCAGGGATTGCCAGGTCCAAGATAGCTTTGATTTTTTCTGGGTTGGCTTCTATACCTCTCTCATGAACCATGAAGCCCAGAAACTTCCCTGCCGTTACCCCAAAGGCACATTTGGAGGGGTTCAAACGCATCTGGTTTTCCCTCAGTATAAGGAAAGTTTTGCGAAGGTCTTCCTGATATCCCTTTGTGGTTGGGGATTTCATGATCATGTCGTCGATGTACACTTCCATCGTCCTTCCTATCTCAAGTTTGAATAGTTTGTTAACCAGCCGCTCGTATGTGGCCCCTGCATTCTTCAAACCAAACGGCATCACCTTGTAGCAGTATAAGCCCGGCCTAGTAATGAAACTGGTCTTATCTTAGGTCAGCCAGGTGCATTTTAATTTGGTTGTATCCTGAGAATACGTCCATAAAACTCAAAAGTTTGTTTCCGGACGTGGAGTCAACCAACTGGTCGATCTTTGGTAAAGGAAAACTGTCTTTCGGACAAGCCAGGTTGAGGTCGGTGTAGTCGACACACATACGCCATTTCCCATTCGCCTTCGTGACCATGACCACGTTAGCGACCCATTCGGGGTAGCGTACCTCTCTGACGAACCCCGCTTTGATCAATTTATCAACCTCTTCCTGCACCGCCGCGTTCCTATCAGCGTTGAAGTGACGCCTCTTCTGCTTGACGGGCTTGACTGTTGGATCTACTGCTAGCCGGTGGGTGGCCAACGATGCCAGAATTCCAAGCATTTCATCATGCTTCCAGGCGAAGTTGTCACTGAATTCCCTGAGATATCAATCAGTCCTCTTTTTACTTCTGGATCAAGGGTGGCTCCGACCTTGACGACCTTGGAGGGATCGTCATTCCTGACGGATATCTCTTCTAGTTTGTCCACGGGCTGCCCGCTGGCCCATTCCTTACTCCATTCTTCCTCGTAGGGCATGATAGGTTCATCCTCCGGAATGCTCAGGATGTTCCGCGGGCTCCTTCACCTCTTGGAATATCCGGGATGTATCCATGTCTTCCTGGATTAATGTCACATGCACACACTGCTTCGCTAGGGCTGCAGGATTGGCAGATACTGCGTAGCATTTCCTGGCTGCCTGCTGGTCTCCGCGTACCTCTCCTACTTTGGTTCCAACCGGGAATTTCAAGACGTTGTGGTATATGGACAAGACTCCCTTCAAGCAGGACAGGAAAGGTCTCCCTAGGATGGCGTTGTAGGCCAATGGGGTGTCTACCACAACAAAGTTGGTCATTACATTCTGTTGGAGCGGGGTGACCCCGATGATTACTGGGAGGATCATTGACCCCACTGGTATGATCGAGTCCCCAGTGAAACCGTAAAGCGGAGTGGTACAGCTGTTGTAACAATGTTGCTTCAGGTTCAATTTTTCCAGGGTATCCTTGAAGAGGATATCTACACTGCTACCTGTATCCACGAGCACGTGATGGACCAGACAGTTGGCGATCTGTATCGTGATGACCATAGGATCATCATGAGGTTGCACAGTATCGAAGACATCTGCTTCGGTGAATACGATTTGAGCTGACTGGGAGGGCTCTGTCGGGCTCTGGCTAACTTCGAAGATGCCTCGGCTCTCTCTGAGGTGGGGAACCTTTCTTGTGTGGTTTTTTCGGGAGTTACTGGAAACCCCAGCCAATGTAGGACCTCCGCTGATAGTGTTTATCACCTGGATCTGTTGCATTAAGTCAGCCTGCTCCTCTTTCCTCTTTTCTGCGTCCTCACGGATTTCAGCTTGTACCTCTATTCCAGTCCTGATATTATCTCAGACCTGTTGTAAGAACTCAATCAGGCATCCTCCCCTTACCATGGACTCAATCTGGTTGCGCAAGTTATAGCACTCCGAAGTGTTGTGGCCCACGTCTTCGTGAAAGTCACAGTACTTATACCGGTTTCTCATATCAGCTGGGGCCTTCATAGGAGCGGGCTTTTGGAGTAACCCTTTATCTCGTATGGCAAGGTAGACTGTTTCCCTGGAAGCATTCAAAGGGGTGTAGTAGTCATACCTTTTTTCCCCTTTCATTACTGGAGCCACGGTCCTGAGAGGCGGTGAAGCCCGGGGAGGGGTTCATTTTGCTGGATATCTTTCTTGCCTATGCGGAGGAGCAAGGGAGGCGATAGGTCGACCTGTTGAAGGTTTATTCTGAGCTTTCTGCACTGGCTCAAATTTGGGGGCTTCTTTCTTCAGACGCTTTGCTGTTCTCATGTCATCATGTTCTATCTTGACCTTGAGTTGTTCGTCGATCTCGACCTGCTCCAGAGCCCGGTCATAGGCCTCCTGGTAAGTCTTAGGAGGTCTTTTAAGTCTATTCGGATTCTTTTATCCATTGCTGCCTATTTAGATTGTGAAATTTGGCAAATGGACGTCAAGACTGCACTCTTGAATGGCAATCTTGATGAAAGCATATACATGATGCAACCAGAGGGATTTGTGTTTCCAGATCAAGAGCAAAAAGTTTGCAAGTTGCAAAGGTCCATTTATGGACTTAAGCAAGCATCTAGATCTTGTAACATAAGGTTTGATGATGTGATCAAAACCTATGGCTTCGAGCAAAACGTTAACGAGCCTTGTGTCTAAAAGCGCATTATTGACAAGAAAGTAGTTTTCTTGGTCCTATACGTAGATGACATCCTACTCATTGGGAATGATGTATGAGTGTTGTCTGATGTAAAGGGCTGGCTGGCTAGCCAATTCCAAATGAAAGATTTGGGAGAGGCGAGTTATGTTCTAGGGATCCAACTTATAAGGGATCGTAAGAACAAACTCATAGCATTGTCTCAGGCATCATATATCGACAAGATTCTTACGCGATTTTCGATGCAGAACTCCAAGAAAGGTAATTTACCTTCTAGACATGGGGTTCACTTGTCTAAGGAACAGTGTCCTAAGACACCTTAAAAAGTTGAGGATATTAGACGTGTGCCATATGCATCAGCAGTAGGTAGTCTCATGTACGCTATGTTATGCACGAGACCGGACATCTGTTATGCAGTGGGAGTAGTCAGCAGGTACCAGTCCAACCTAGGATTAGATCATTGGGTTGCTGTCAAAACTATTCTTAAGTATCTTCGGAGAACAAGAAACTATATGCTAGTGTATTCCGGAAAGGATTTGATCCCGTTAGGATACACAGATTCTGATTTTCAGTCAGACAGGGATTCTAGAAAATCCACGTCTGGATCAGTATTCACCCTAGGTGGTGGAACCATTGTGTGGAGAAGTATAAAGCAATCTTGCATTGCTGACTCCACCATGGAAGCCGAATATGTAGCCGCTTGTGAAGCTGCTAAAGAGGTTGTTTGGCTCCGTAAGTTCTTGAATGATCTGGAAGTTGTTCCAGATCTGGATAAGCCCATCACACTTTATTGTGATAACAGTGGTGCTGTGGCTAATTCCAAAGAACCAAGAAGCCATAAGAGAGGGAAGCATATAGAGAGAAAGTATCATCTCATTAGAGAGATAGTGCAGAGAGGAGATGTGATAGTCACCAAGATAGCCTCATAAGACAATCATGCTGATCCATTTACGAAGACCTTACGGGCTAAAGTGTTCGAAAGTCACCTAGAAGGTCTAGGGTTACGAGACATGACTCACATGCTTTAGTGCAAGTGGGAGATTGTTGGGGTTTTTGCCCTAAAGCTTGTAATATGTAAATGTAATTTGAACATAAATAAAAGAAGTAGTATATTCATTCATTTTGTGTCATACTTTATATAACATGTGCACTTAACATCCAAAATTGCCGGATGTAATTTCGAACTGAGTATATGAGTGTCATATATAGATGGATTCAGTTTGAAATGAGCAATCTAAAGAGTCCGTAGATAGCAAATAAAGCCGGGTACTTTATTTATGGTTAATCTACAGCTGCGGTCCATTTCGTAGTGCACGATGATCCTATCCTGGATCATTCATATGTAGATATGAGAATGGAGGCACCTTGTATGATGTGATCATATAGGACTGGGCCATGATCTATATGAATCTCTCACTAAGATCCGTTTAACGATGAGATTCATATATATCAACTAATGATGGCTATATGTGGGTGATCTTAATCCTGAGTGTCTTATCGACTCCTTCAGGTTAGATCGTGATCTTGATATACCATGGGTGAGGTCGGAGTTGCATTCCCGATCAATATACTCCGTATGTTGGGATCGCGGTTTGGCTTGTGGCTGGGAAGGTTTGTACACAATAGTGGAATCCACTCATTCTTGTGAGAAGTAGATGGTAGTTCCCTTAAGGGTTGATTCGGGGCTTGAACAATATGAGCGCTCTCCTAATTCCGTAAGGAATGTAGGATTTATTGTTCATTAGAGAATCAATGGTACTTAATGGAAAGATATGATTAAAGGGGTATAACGGACATTATGACCCCGCTCTAATTATGAACTACTTGTGGAGGATTATACCATATGTAATAGCTATATCGATGGACAACGAGAGTTATTGGTTTGTGTAAAAACGTCTACAGTTGAGAGAGTGCAGCTTCAGGTTTTTAGTGGAATAACACCGAAGTTAATAATCATGAAATATTAATTAAAGAGTTTAATTAATAATTTCTAAGGATTATTGGAGCTCAAAATACTGTGGGTCCATTAGGTCCCCTTTCTAGCCCGATCGATTTAGGTAACAAGGGTCATGGTTAATTAATTGGATTGTCCAATTAATTGTGTTACGAAAGTGACACGTATTTATTCGGGAATTAATTGAATAATGGGATTATTTAATTAATGAATAATGATGATTAAATAAATTAAATAATAAGATTATTTAATTATGTTGTTAATCACTAAATGGAGGGTGTTAGTTTATATTTGATTTTGAATAAAATAAGATAATATGATTATTTTATTTTATTAAATTAAATATTTGAATTTGAATTCATAATGTTTGAATTCAAAAATAAATATTTAATTAATTTTAAAAGGATATGAGATATCTTTTTGAAAAGTTTTAAAAATCAAATAAGATTTTGGTTTGTTTTTATTTGATATATATGAGATATATATTTCATTAAATTAAGGAAACCGAATAAAAAAAAAACTTGACACAACAAATAAAAAGTAATTAGATTACTTTTGAAAGAGAGAAGAAAAAAGTGGTCGTGCACAGCAAAAGAGAAAAGCAATCTAAAGAAAGAAAAATAATTGGGTGTGGCGAGCACAAAGTGCTGCATTCCTAGAGTTTGTTTTTGAGTGTGTATTCTTCTCTTCTTCCTCCATACAGGTCCTGAATATCGTGACGCGCCCACACGCTGTTACCAGTTTCGGGAGATAGCGAGGAAGATCACGTGGTTCAAATCAGGAGCAGTTCGTATCAAAGTGAAGGAGCCTCCTACATAGGTATGAATAAATTCCTTCACTTTATTATTGCATTTGATTATTACTGTACAAATGGGTTAGTTTAATGATTGCATAAAAAATTTTAAAACCTTCCGCTGCGCAATCTGTAACCCTAGGTTCCAACAATTGGTATCAGAGCCAATTTTTGTACAGTATAATCGAATTCGATTACTCCTGATATGTATGAATGTGTAGGCACATATTTTTTTGATGAGTGTATGATGTTTTTGAATTAAATTGTTTAATTTAAAAAACATGGTTAATCGTAATTTTTTATGGTGTTGTGGATTTAGAGTGTTTCTGGGTTGTATAATGTTGTTATAATTTTTTTTATTTATTTTACTATTGTATTATTAAATTAATATATATATATATATATATATATATATGTAAGCAATTGCAAGACCTGGTGCGCGCATCGCAGACCAGCAATCTCTACCTCCAACGCGCATGCCACGGAGCGCCTACCAGCGCGCACCTGCAGCGTACAACAGCCCACCAGCGCTTCAGCGCACAACTTCCTACCAGCGCGCACCAGCAAGCATGCTGACCAGCACATGCGATGCTTTCCCACGCTGCCATCAGCACACAACCCACCAGCGAGCATGTTGACCAGCGCGCAACCTACATGCGCGCATCCAGACTAGCGATGCCTACCCACGCATGCTACCAGCGCACATGACCTGAAAAGATTGGATGTCTTGGAAATTACAAGAAGACCAAGGGATGCCTTGGGAATATTTTTTTGTAATTAGATTCCAATTTTTAGGTTAAATAATCCACAACACTCGGTCAACTCATGTATGTTTTAATTATTTAATGATTAAGCATTACCATGCATATACATGTCATTTAAATTAGTTGTGCCTACACACATATATATATATATATATATATATATATATATATATGTTGATATATCATACATGCATTATAGCCATCTATATTATGTGTTTAATTTTCTTTTTAATTTGATTAAAATGGGTTATTCACATAATTGGCTATTTTTAATGGGATTAGTTTTTAGGAGTAAAAACTTGGTAAATCTCATTAATTACTAATCTTTTTATTAAAGAGTTTAAATATTTAGATTAGTAGGGTCCTTAATATATATTAGGATTAATTTGATTAAGCTCCTAATAATAATTGGACCTAATAATGTATTTAGTTTTAATAGTTAAAACTTAGTAAATACACATTTAATAATAATTCTAGTCTTAGTAAACAGTTTACATAGATTTGAATTATCACTAATGAACTAGATTTTTTAAGTGTTAAAAATCAATTTAGTTTATTAGTTATTGGAATAGGATTCTAATAATTTGTGATTAATGCACTTGACGCTTAGATTAAAATTAGCCGTTTAATCTAGGTGCATTAATATTAATAGAAAACCCTTAATATAAAATAGTGAGTGGGAGAGGGATATATGACATTATATCCCACGGTCTCCATCATTAGTTCAACACCGTGAGATTCGAGTGGGGCCTCGTGACGGCTTTGTTTTCGTCCTCCCTAAGGAGGGTTTCCATAAGAATCAATACTAAGGTTGACTTCCTTACATATAGGATTTCAGAGGGGATTTCGGGATTGACTGACCCTAAGGTGGCAATTCTCGAGTTAAGCTCTTGAGATCTGAAATGATGGGTTACACTCACAAGGTTTTAATTAAATTGGTTAATTAAAAACCTGACCTAATAAACGATGGTTGAATGATATTGGCATAAGAGTTATTCCGGTATATCCTTTGACTGAGAAGGTCTCGATCCAACATGCAAGAATTTAACCGACCCTAAGGCGGCACTTGCTTGTGGTATGTTGGATTGTCGTGGCATAGAAACATTGTTTTTAGGGTTGTTCTTGTTCATTAAACATTTTCATGCATCATGTTTAATTTTATGAAAAACATTAGCACATGTTTAGAATGTATGACTGAATGAATCTTTAATTTATGTTTTTTCAGCCATGTCATCTGCACTATTACAAATACTTGCAAACGTTAAATTAACTGGTGATAACTACACAAAATGGAAACTTAACATTAATGCAATACTGGTCACCAAATACCTCAAGTTTGTGCTTACGGAGGAATGTCCTCTGGTGCCTACTGCCAATGCCACACGAACTATTCGTGAGGCATACCAGCGATGGGTCTCATCTGATGAGAAGGCCCAAACATATCTGTTAGCTTCTATGACAGACGTGCTTGTCACAAAGCACGAAGCAATGACTACAGCATTCGAAATTATAGAGTCATTGTAAGCTATGTTCGAGCAGCCCTCCGAGCAAAAGCGACACGAAGCTGTTCGTTCCGCTATGCTCGCTGGCATGAAGAAGGTACATCAGTTCGGGAACATGTCCTGAGCATGATGTCCTACTTCAACACGACAGAAGTCAATGGCGGTGCCATTGATGAACCCAGTCAAGTGAGCATCATACTGACGACTCTTCCGAAGAGTTTCGATCAGTTTAAGAACAACTACGGGATGAACAAGTTAAGGTTTAGTCTCACACAGTTGCTCAATGAGCTCGCTACTTTTGAGTCCATGACCAAGGACAGCAAAAGTAAGACCGGTGAGGCAAATTTTGCCAAACCATCTTCCTCCAAAAATAACAAGAGGAAGAGGTCTGCTGGGAAGGCGAAGGGTAAGCCCAAACCCAAGAAAGCCCAAAGCAAAAAGAAAGGCGCCTCCATCGACAAGAGCAAAGGAAAATGTTTCCATTGCGACAAGGTCAGGACACTGGAAGAGGAATTGTCCTCAGTATCTGGAGGAGGTAGCCAAGAAGAAGAAAGCGAAAGGTAAATATGATTTACTTGTTCTTGAGTCATGTTTAGTTGAAGATGATTCTTCACCCTGGATAGTTGATTCAGGGGCCACTAACCATGTTTGTTTTTCTTTGCAGTGGACTGATTCTTGGACACAGCTTGAGGAGGGAGCATTCTCGATGCGAGTGGGGTCAGGGGATGTCGTGTCGGCACGAGCAGTGGGCATAATTAGATTGCGTTTTTGTAATAATAATTTTATTTTGTTGGACAATGTATTTTTTATTCCTGGATTTACACGGAATTTAATTTCCGTTTCTAAGTTGTTAGAACAATTATATTCTGTTTCTTTTGATAATAAATCAGTTATTATTGCAAAGAATGGTCTGAATATTTGTTCAGGAATTAATGAAAACAATTTGTATGTGTTAAGACCGTTAATGCATACAACACTGCTCAACACCGAAATGTTTAAAGTTGAAAAACCAAAAACTAAACGACATAAGATTTCTCCAGAAAATGAAACGTATCTCTGGCATCTAAGGCTTATACATATTAACCTTGACCGAATAAACAGACTAGTAAAAAGCGGATCTTTAAATGAGTTAAAGGTTGGCACCTTACCTATCTGTGAATCTTGTCTGGAAGGTAAGATGACTAAGAGACCTTTTACTGGTAAAGGGCTTAGAGCTAAACAACCACTAGAGCTTATACATTCAGAAGTCTGTGGACCAATGAATATTAAAGCAAGGGGTGGTTATGAGTATTATGTCACCTTTATAGATGACTACTCGAGATACGGATATGTCTACCTAATGCAACGGAAGTCGGAAACATTTAAAAAGTTCAAAGAATTCCGAGCTGAAGTTGAGAACCAGTTAGGAAAGACTATCAAGTCTCTACGATCAGATCGTGGAGGTGAGTACCTTGACCAAGAGTTTGAAGACTTTATGGTCGAGTATGGGATAGTGTCCCAACTCACAGCTCCTGGTACACCTCAGCAGAATGGTGTCGCGGAGAGGAGAAATAGAACCCTAATGGAAATGGTGAGATCAATGATTAGTTTCTCATCATTACCAAATTCCTTTTGGGGATATGCGTTACAAACAGCGGCATACATTTTGAATGTAGTGCCATCAAAATCTGTTCCTGAAACTCCCCTAGAGTTGTGGAATGGTCGTAAAGCTAGTTTACGACATTTTCGCATATGGGGGTGTCCAGCACACGTGCTGAAGAACAGAACTGGAAAGCTAGATCCCGAGTCTGTGGTCTGCTTGTTTGTAGGATACTCCAAGGAGACTAGAGGTGGATACTTCTATAGTCCTGAAGATAACAAAGTATTTGTATCGACAAATGCAACGTTTCTTGAGGATAACTATATAAGTGATCATAAACCTCGTTCTAAAATTATATTAAATGAGTTTGAGCCTGGTGAGACCAGTACTCAGTCAACTAGAGTTGTTAATCCATTAACATCTGAAAGTCAGATAATTCCTAGTCAGGATACACTACCACCTAGACGTAGTGAGAGGGTTGTGAGACAGTCTGAACGCTATTTGGGTGTAAGTAAGGGACAAGATCTCGTTTCTGCTGATAGTGTGGATGATCCATTGACATTTAAGAATGCAATGGAAGATCCTGATAAAGAGGAATGGCTTAAAGCCATGAATCTCGAGATGGAGTCTATGTACTCTAACTCAGTCTGGGAACTTGTAGACTTACCGAATGGGGTAAAACCCATAGGATGTAAGTGGATCTACAAGAGGAAGAGAGGAGTAGATGGGAAGGTAGAAACCTTCAAGGCAAGGCTAGTGGCCAAGGGTCATACCCAGAAAGAGGAGGTCGATTATGAAAAGACCTTCTCGCCAGTAGCCATGTTTAAGTCTATTCGGATTCTCTTATCCATTGCTGCCTATTTAGATTGTGAAATTTGGCAAATGGACGTCAAGACTGCATTCTTAAATGGCAATCTTGATGAAAGCATATACATGATGCAACCAGAGGGATTTGTGTTTCCTAGATCAAGAGCAAAAAGTTTGCAAGTTGCAAAGGTCCATTTATGGACTTAAGCAAGCATCTAGATCTTGGAACATAAGGTTTGATGATGTGATCAAAACCTATGGCTTCGAGCAAAACAGTTGATGAGCCTTGTGTCTAAAAGCGCATCATTGACAAGAAAGTAGTTTTCTTGGTCCTATACATAGATGACATCCTACTCATTGGGAATGATGTAGGAGTGTTGTCTGATGTAAAGGGCTGGCTGGCTAGCCAATTCCAAATGAAAGATTTGGGAGAGGCGAGTTATGTTCTAGGGATCCAACTTATAAGGGATCGTAAGAACAAACTCATAGCATTGTCTCAGGCATCATATATCGACAAGATTCTTATGCGATTTTCCATGCAGAACTCCAAGAAAGGTAATTTACCTTCTAGACATGGGGTTCACTTGTCTAAGGAACAGTGTCCTAAGACACCTCAAAAAGTTGAGGATATTAGACGTGTGCCATATGCATCAGCAGTAGGTAGTCTCATGTACGCTATGTTATGCACGAGACCGGACATCTGTTATGCAGTGGGAGTAGTCAGCAGGTACCAGTCCAACCTAGGATTAGATCATTGGGTTGCTGTCAAAACTATTCTCAAGTATCTTCGGAGAACGAGAAACTATATGCTAGTGTATTCCGGAAAGGATTTGATCCCGTTAGGATACACATATTCTGATTTTCAGTCAGACAGGGATTCTAGAAAATCCACGTCTGGATCAGTATTCACCCTAGGTGGTGGAGCCATTGTGTGGAGAAGTATAAAGCAATCTTGCATTGCTGACTCCACCATGGAAACCGAATATGTAGCCGCTTGTGAAGCTGCTAAAGAGGCTGTTTGGCTCCGTAGGTTCTTGAATGATCTGGAAGTTGTTACAGATCTGGATAAGCCCATCACACTTTATTGTGATAACAGTGGTGCTGTGGCTAATTCCAAAGAACTAAGAAGCCATAAGAGAGGGAAGCATATAGAGAGAAAGTATCATCTCATTAGAGAGATAGTGCAGAGAGGAGATGTGATAGTCACCAAGATAGCCTCACAAGACAATCATGCTGATCCATTTACGAAGACCTTACCGGCTAAAGTGTTTGAAGGTCACCTAGAAGGTCTAGGGTTACGAGACATGACTCACATGCTTTAGTGCAAGTGGGAGATTGTTGGGGTTTTTGCCCTAAAACTTGTAATATGTAAATGTAATTTGAACATAAATAAAAGAAGTAGTATATTCATTCATTTTGTGTCATACTTTATATAACATGTGCATTTAACATCCAAAATTGCCGGATGTAATTTCAAACTGAGTATATGAGTGTCATATATAGATGGATTCAGTTTGAAACGAGCAATCTAAAGAGTCTGTAAATAGCAAATAAAGCTGGGTACTTTATTTGTGGTTAATCTACAGCTGCGGTCCATTTCGTAGTTTACTGGTGATCCTATCCTGGATCATTCATATGTAGATATGAGAATGGAGGCACCTTATATGATGTGATCATATAGGACTGGGCCATGATCTATATGAATCTCTCACTAAGATCCGTTTTACGATGAGATTCATATATATCAACTAATGATGGCTATATGTGGGTGATCTTAATCCTGAGTGTCTTATCGACTCCTTCAGGTTAGATCGTGGTCTTTGATATACTATGGGTGAGGTCGGAGTTGCATTCCCGATCAATATACTCCGTATGCTGGGATCGCGGTTTGGCTTGTGGCTGGGAAGGTTTGTACACAATAGTGGAATCCACTCATTCTTGTGAGAAGTAGATGGTAGTTCCCTTAAGGGTTGATTCGGGGCTTGAACAATATGAGCGCTCTCCTAATTCCGTAAGGAATGTAGGATTTATTGTTCATTAGAGAATCAATGGTACTTAATGGAAAGATATGATTAGAGGGGTATAACGGACATTATGACCCAGCTCTAATTATGAACTACTTGTGGAGGATTATACCATATGTAATAGCTATATCGATGGACACCGAGAGTTATTGGTTTGTGTAAAAACGTCTACAGTTGAGAGAGTGCAGCTTCGGGTTTTTAGTGGAATAACACCGAAGTTAATAATCATGATATATTAATTAAAGAGTTTAATTAATAATTTCTAAGGATTATTGGAGCTCAAAATACTGTGGGTCCATTAGGTCCCCTTGCTAGCCCGATCGATTTAGGTAACAAGGGTCATGCTTAATTAATTGGATTGTCCAATTAATTGTGTTACGAAAGTGACACGTATTTATTCGGGAATTAATTGAATAATGGGATTATTTAATTAATGAATAATGATGATTAAATAAATTAAATAATAAGATTATTTAATTATGTTGTTAATCACTAAATGGAGGGTGTTAGTTGATATTTGATTTTGAATAAAATAAGATAATATGATTATTTTATTTTATTAAATTAAATATTTGAATTTGAATTTATAATGTTTGAATTCAAAAATAAATATTTAATTAATTTTAAAAGGATATGAGATATCTTTTTGAAAAGTTTTAAAAATCAAATAAGATTTTGGTTTGTTTTTATTTGATATATATGAGATATATATTTCATTAAATTAAGGAAACCGAATTAAAAAAAAACTTGACACAACAAATAAAAAGTAATTAGATTACTTTTGAAAGAGAGAAGAAAAAAGTGGTCGTGCACAGCAAAAGAGAAAAGCAATCTAAAGAAAGAAAAATAATTGGGTGTGGTGAGCATAAAGTGCTGCATTCCTAGAGTTTGTTTTGAGTGTGTATTCTTCTCTTCTTCCTCCATACAGGTCCTGAATATCGTGACGCGCCCACACGCTGTTACCAGTTCCAGGAGATAGCGAGGAAGATCACGTGGTTCAAATCAGAAGCAGTTCGTATCAAAGTGAAGGAGCCTCCTACGTAGGTATGAATAAATTCCTTCACTTTATTATTGCATTTGATTATTACTGTGCAAATGGGTTAGTTTAATGATTGCATAAAAAATTTTAAAACCTTCCGCTGCGCAATCTGTAACCCTAGGTTCCAATAAGAAGAAGATCATGATCATATGTGTTCATATATAATTATTATTTTTGGATTGTTTTTATTCCATATTATATGTATAATTGTTTAACATGGGTATAAATGTAAAATTACTTATTTCTAAACAATTTCACTTTTAAAAAACAAACATGTTGACAATACATTCAGATGTGAGGAAAAAAACAAACAAACATGTTATTCAAGTTCATATTTCAGTCCCTATTCAATATTTAGAAAAATTCAGGATTGTTCAGTTTTTAGACAAAAAAAACAAACGACTCCTAATTGTTATATATATATATATATATATATATATATATATATATATTCAGTCTTTATACTGTCAGTTCGTCCTAATATAAAATATATCAGGACGAATAATGTAGACCACAAATTATGAAGAAGTTTTGACAAGTGCATACACTTTGAGTCAAAGTATGTAAATCTAATGGTCAACATTCTTCGTCCTGATATATTTTATATCAAGATGAACTGATAATAGAAAAATTGTATATATATATATATATATATATATATATAAACATTCGAGTCATCCATACCGAAATACAAAATGTCTTATAAAAAACATTATAAAAGTGAACATTTTAACAATTCAATCTCAAACTCCAAAATATAACTACTTTGAAATGATGTGCATTATAAAAGTCCGAAAGAAATTATTCGACATGTGCTTACTCATTCTCTTTCATTGTCATTGTTATCATTTTGCATAGTAACAAATTTATACGTGATTTTTGTTTATATTAATCACATTAATGATTATTTGATATTATAAAAAAATAATTGATTTTTTTATTAATTTTAATTATCAAGGTGAATTGTTGGATACCTTTTTTTTGGTTAATTTCAGTACATTATAAATGTCAAATCCATCAAAATTTACAAGGGTTTTGAAAGATTTGTTATAGGCTTTTTTATATACAAATCCAATTTTAAAATCCATCCAAATCCATCTAATCCCATTACTTACACTATGTTTTGGTTGAAGGAAGAGAAAAGAAAAAGAAATAATAAGTTAAGGAGGAAATGAGAGGAAATAATAGTGTTTTTAGTGATTATTGTTTGGATGACTATGAATAGAAAGGAAAGGAAACAAATGCAATATTAATAGGGTTAGTTTTGGGGTATTGAAAAAATTCATTAACTTTTAATTCATTTTCCACCTTTTTCTATCCAATTTTGGAGAGAAACAAAAGTGGGTGAAAAAAGAAGAAATTGTTCCCTCAATTTCCCTCCTTACCATTTTCTTTCCATCTCACTTAACAATCCAAACAAGAGATAAGAAATCCACCAATTTCATTTCTTTTCCTTCCATTTCTCTCATATTCTATCAAATCAAACATAATGTTAACAAAAATCTACAAAGTCAATGACTTTTTGAATACACCTAGATTTAATTGGATTTCTTAAAAGGTTGAATTGATATACCTATATTTTAATGGAATCTTTACATATTTAGATTGAATACACATAGGGGCTATTTGTTTTTTTCACTATAAGACTTATTGCATCTTATATCTTAAATTAAGATAAATTAGTTTGTTTGTTTTTCCAACTTATATCTTATTTTAAAATATATATGTATTTTAGAAAAAGTAAAATTTTTGACTTTTATCTTATTAAAAAAGTGATATAGTAGAGTTTTTTTTAGTAAATTTCCACGAATGTCCTATAACAATTTATATATTTACAATTTTATCCGCACATAATAAAACCCTAAAAATCAATTTTCTAAAAAATTTCCAATTTTGAAGAAATCCTAACACAATCTAATCAATTTTACATTTGTAATAAGTCATCGAAAATAAAAAAACAAACATATCATAATATCTTAATTTGTAAGACTTATCCATATGTCTAAAAAATTAAGGTCTTATAAGACTTTAGATAAAAATACAAACAGCCCCTAGACTTTTATAGACTATATAAAAATCTAAATTGAATATATCCATATTTTTAAAATCCTTTAGACGCCATTCGGTGTCATTTTCTAAGACATATTTTATGTTTTTAGAGTCTTAAAACATTATATATATATATATATATATATATATATATATATATATGTGTGTGTGTGTTTGGCTGTCGTTTTCGAAAAAAAACAAAAAACAAAAACACGGGAAACCCTTTTTTTAAATTAATGCTTAAAGAAGATTGCAGTGAAAACAAATTATTGATTTTTTCATTGATTTGTTTTAATTTTCATGGGGCTCATTAGTTAGGTTATTAATTATTTTCTGTATATAAAATTATAATTTTTAATATATCTATTAAGAGATAATGATGTTTTCATTTATCCACTTAACCCATAGAACAATAATAATAATAAATTATATATAATATATAATAGTTGGTTATTTGTAATTATGCAAAAACAAAATTCTTGAAATTAGTAAATACTTTTTTTGGAAAAAATAAAAAGACACATATCAATATTTAATTAATTTAAATTGCGATGATTATATATATATATATATATATATATATATATATATATATATATGAGTATATCACTTAACTACTCAATATTATTTTTACTCTTACATCAAAACAATTTCAATAAATACATATTATATAAATACACTTTTTTTTGGTATTATTGTTTTCAATTAGTTAAAAAAAATGAAAAGTCACCAATAAATTTTAAATTAATTTCAACTGATTTTATTAATAAAATCAATTGAAAATGTATATATTATTTTAAGTTTTTATTAATAAAATCAATTTAAATTAGTTTAACTATTATACTATAAGAGCATCTCTAATGGTGTAAATAAATTTGAATCATCAAAAGTTGCCACCTCAGCATTTGATGATTATTTTCAGGGATTGCTAAATTTAATGATTGTGTAGTCCACAATGATACACTTTATCTAAATCAAAAATTTACTTTATCTAAATCAAAAATCTAATCCCGCCACATTTTTCACTGTTCCCGCTCATTTTTACTTCAAGGGTAAAAAAAATTAAAAAAAAAACTATAAAAGACAAGATAAGATATATGAAACGAGTAATGATCCATTCGTAATGAAGAGACATTGTAAGTTCCTCATATTTTGATTGACTTATTTCATTGACAAACCACATTGGGGATTAATTTTGTAAGGGTAAATTAGGCATCTTTAGGTGTGATCAAGCTTCAAGGACATCATCTCTTTCAAGAGCACTTCAAAGGTATATCACATGTTTAATTCTCTTTGAAGAGGGTTTTAGTTGCACACACTCACATTCTATGCTTTTGTATTAACATGCATGTATGGTTGCACACACACACTTCTTGCATTTTGGAGTTGATGGGCTGCACAGTGGGTTAGGCGACATGCAAGGCCACTTGTACATGTCGCTTGACAAGTCACCTTAGACTTAAGTTTTTCCCACAGTGTGTTAGGCGACATGCAAGGCCACTTGTGCATGTCGCCTCCAATGTCGCATTAGTCATGTATTTTTCCTCTAGTGTGTAAGGCAACTTCATAGGCGACTTGGGAATGTCGCCTTACATGTCGCCTCTGACATCTTGATTTTTCCATAGTGTGTAAGGCGACTTTATAGGCGACTTGGGGATGTCGCCTCACATGTCGCCTCAGGCAACGTGTTTTCTCACAGTGTGTTAGGCGACTTCCAAGGAGACTTGCTCATGTCGCCTTGCATGTCGCTTTTTTCACCCGAACTGGGCATTTCAGGTATTTCACACCAGCTCATTTTTTGGTCCCTATAAATACATCTTCTTCTCCACCATTTAGACCTAGAGCTCTGAAAATATATCCCTAAGTGAGAGAAAGTAAATCCAAGAGAGAGAGAGCACCAAGAAGTCTTTTTTACTCAACCAAACTCATACCCATATGCATCTAAGCTTCATTCTTGCATCTATTCTTCATGGGTTTTCATGCTCTTCTTGACTAGGTAATCAAACAAGTCTTAGAACTTCATTTTCATCTATATGTTCTTGTTTACCTAGGGTTAGCAATTATTTGTAAATTTATTGCATGTTTATTTGGTTTAGCATGATTTGAGTATGTTTGTGATTATGCTTGTTGGTTGAGGTTGTATGTTCATTGATAGCTAGCATTTAGGACGACTTTACCCTTCTAGCTAAATCTTCATGCATTTGCATTTAGATATTGATATCTAGGATTTGCACTCATTGACATCTTTAAATCCTTAGATAAGTATTTAGTGTTGCCTAGTATTAATTGCATGTTAGAATATTCTTATATATTCACATAGGTTGTTTAACCTCTTCATTGATTGTTAAACTTTGTGACTAAGTAGTTTAGTGCACAAGCTTGTGGTCAAGAATTACTATTAAAGGCCCGTTGGGTAGAGTGAAAGGGTTAGTGACCAAGTAGGTGTGACTTGAGGTCAACCTAGGTTGTAAACTTTCATTCAAATAGTGGATTTGAGGACCGTATGTGGCTAGAAGGATAACCCGTGAGTTTTGTCCAGTTAGAGGGTTTCTCACGTAAATCAATCCATGTGTTTTTATTGTTTTCCGCATGTTTATGTTGGATTGGTTGATTGTTAATATGGGGTAGGTCTATTAAAATTGACTAAGTCGAAAAGTTGGTAATAAATCAACTAAAACCTATCCCCCCCCTCCACGCTATATAGTATTTTCATTGGTAATAAATCAACTAAAATTGATTAGGTTGTTTAACCTCTTCATTGATTGTTAAGCTTTGTGACTAAGTGGTTTAGTGCACAAGCTTGTGGTCTAGAATTACTATTAAAGGCCCGTTGGGTAGAGTGAAAGGGTTAGTGACCAAGTAGGTGTGACTTGAGGTCAACCTAGGTTGTAAACTTTCATTCAAATAGTGGATTTGAGGACCGTATGTGGCTAGAAGGATAACCCGTGAGTTTTGCCCAGTTGGAGGGTTTCTCACGTAAATCAATCCTTGTGTTTTTATTGTTTTCTGCATGTTTATGTTGGATTGGTTGATTGTTAATATGGGGTAGGTCTATTAAAATTGATTAAGTCGAAAAGTTGGTAATAATAAATCAACCCCCACCCCCCCCCCCCCCCCCCCCCCCAAGCTATATAGAATTTTCAGACATGTTTTACCAGATTGAAATTTTTAGGGTCGAAACAATGATGAGATATATAGGTGATCAGAGAAAAAAAAAAAAACCACAGATGAGAGAGAATAAAATTACAACAACATTTATTTTGGATTAAGTTTGTATTTGATGATTGACTTTCAATCATCAAATTTGATTATTGGAGAGATAATTTGATTATGGATAACCTATTGTTAAATTTTAGTGACTCTATTAGACAATATTTTTTTGGATAAATAATCAAATTTTGATTACTCTCCTATTTTTCTATTTTTGAGGATACCATTTGAGATCCTCTTATGCTTTTACTCTTACGACATGTTAAAAATATATCTTAAAAACAATTACATTGAATGTATATAATAATAATATTATTATTTTCTTAGAATACCGTTTTTAATTTTTACTACTATTGACGTATTTTCAGATCCTTAAGGGTGCGTTTGTTACGCGGGACATGACAGAACAAGGTGGGACAACTTGTCCTTGTCCCGCTTTTGGTGCGATTTTAGTGTGGGACTGGATGGGACAGAATGGGACAAAAATCCCAAAAAACTGTCCCACCCTACACCCTCGGCCAACTTGTCCATGGCCATGGGACAAGTCTGGAAAAGACTTCTTTGCCCTTGAAACTTTCAAAAAATTACATCTATATAAATTAAAACCCTAATTTTTTTCTCCTCTCTCTCCTCTCTCTCCTCTCTTCTCTCTTCTCTCCAACCCCAACCCAATAGGTGTTCTTCTCTACAAACCGCCGCAACTCGTAGCCGGCGATGACCAGAAGCGACGACGACGACCGGAAGCGACGACGACGACCGGAAGCGCGACGACGACGACGACAATAATGACCAGATCTATCTCTCTTCTTCTTCTTCTTTCTCGGCTTCGGGGTGGTTGATGGTGGTGGTGAGATTGATTGATTGTGGTGGTTGGCAGCACGATTGATTGATGGTGGTGGTGAGATTGGTGGTGGTGGTGGTGGTTGACAGTGTATGGATGTGGGTTTTGTGGGTTTGATAATGAATTGGTTTAATTTTGGATTGATGAATTGGGGATGGATTTTAGGGTCGATGTAATGATTTTAGGGTCAATTTTTTTGTTTTTGAAAAAGGTTGTGTAGTTTGATTTGAAGATTAAAATTTAGGATTTTGTTCTTGGATTGTGTTGTTTGGTGGTCAAGAAAATGTATGGTGATTGATTGAAGATGATTTTTTTTTTAAATTTCCAGATTGCATAAAATATGGTGTTTGATTGAATATGCTTTTTTTTCCGATTTGAAGAAACTCTGCTGACTTTTATGTTTCTGGTTTGTGTTTTGGAATTCAATTTGGGTTTGTGATGTTGAGATACTGTTTTGATTGATGATATATATTGGGTGTTGGAGTGGAGAATTGATCAAGATGAGTTTGTGAAAAATGGTGATGAAGATGGAATTTTGGAATGATTTAGGGTTGATGTAATGATTTCTGGAAAAAAACAAATTAGGGTTGATGATAATGAATGATTTCTGGAAAATCAGATGTTGACGATGATTGTTGTGTAATTCTTATTTTTTTTTCATTTTTTTTTTTCCAGATTTTTGATGAAATATGATTTTTTATTGTTAGGTTTTTTTATTTGTTTTCAATTTTTTTTCCAGAATTTTTGATTTGTTTTCAATTTTTTTTCCATAATTTTGGATGAAATCTGATTTTTTTATTGTTGGGTTTTTTGATTTGTTTTGTTTTTTGATTTGAAGACATCTGATTTTCCAGATTTTTTGATGGAATTTCCAGATTTAAGAACAAAAAAAAATGTTTCCAGATTAATTAAAATGTTTCCAGATTTAAGAACAAGAAAAAATGTTTCTAGAATTTCCAGATTTGATGGAATTTCCAGATTAATTGAATGTTGGTGGAGACCAATCCCAGATTGGATCTCCACCGTCCATCAATCATTAATATCTGAAATAATTAATCAATCATGATGGTGATTGATGGACGGTGAAGATTCAATCTGGAAAATAATAAATATCTGAAAATTTATTAAATTAATCCCAACTATCCATCTTAAATAATCTTGTAAAATTATTAATTAAAATATTGTTCAATAACAATAAGGGCACTATGGTCATTTAAACCTATTGTCCCGTCATGTCCCGTTCTGTTCCAGTCATACCAAACACATAACAGTACAGTCAACAGTTCTGTCCCAGGCATTCCAAACATAATATGGAACAACTGTCCTGTCCTGTCCAGTCCAGTCCAGTCCTGTCCTGTCATGTCCCGTCCCGTCCCGTCCCCATACCAATCGCACCCTAAAAATTTAAAATATAAAAATCAATTTCTTGTTTTTAAAAGGAAATATATAAAACAGAAAACAGAAAACAAAATCATTAGCGAACAAGCTCTTGAATTCTAACCAATTCTAGATCGAACACATCCTCCATTCCTCCTTGGCTCCTTATACATGAAGGTTTTTCTTGTAAAATGATTAAAAATTAGGCGAAGTTTTGCAATTCGCCCAATTCGCCCAATTAATCAATCGATTAATTTAATAAAAACAAACAGAGTCACCATTCTACAAGAAGCAACTGACCAAAAACCAAACCAAACCAAACCCCACATGAAGAAAAAAGAATCTTAAACTGCTTCTCAAGCATGCAAGGTGTACAAAGTTCCATGTTCGATTTCAAATAAAAAAAACGCTTCAATTTTTTTAGACGGGTACAAAGAGAGGAACCAAATCTTTGACTCTTGTTGTTTTGTTTGTCTGAAAAAAATATAAATCAAGTTTAGACACGTAATTTGCGGGAGCCAGCTTTAACGGACAATTCTCCACGTTGATGTCTTTGTGTGTTTCTTTTTTGGGTTCTAAAAGATGCAATTATTAGATGCTTAAGTGAGTGGATCATAGATTGAATATTCAAAGAGTTCACAACAGCAATTTCTCATCTGGGTAAGTTTCAAAATTTCAAGCTGTGATTTTTACTCTTCTTTTTTTATGATGCCTTTCTTGTTGGTTGATCGAGTTCTTGGATTCAAATTCTCATCTGGGTGTTGCTGTTTTCGATCGAATTTATTATTCTTCTCCTTTTGTGATTCTATTCTACTTGATTTTTATTTCAAGAGTAGAATCTTGATTGATTTTCTGGTTAGTTGATCTATTTTCTGTGTTTTCTTTGTTTACTGATGTGATTTTGATTGGAAACTTCAATGAAGATTGTAAGGAAAGTTACTACAGGATAAGTTTTGTTCTGAAGATTGTGCTAATTTAGATAGGTGAACTCAACTGTGTAGAGCAATAGAAGTCATAATTTATGCTCTCTTATTTGTTTCTTATTATTCCTTGTGAGTTTTTTCATTTGAAGTATGTTCTTTGTAAGCATTTCATTTCATATAAGTGGTTGCCATTGAAGTGAAATTTCATGCTATCAGATTTTGAGTTGGGAGACACAGATTTATGGTCCTATACAAGTATTGTCATTATTAAAAACAACCCCCATGTTGATACCCCTACAGCATTCAATCACCATAACTGAAAGACAAAGACTTGAATTCCATGAGAAGCATAGATAGCTACAGACTTTATTAGCATTTAACTACAGACTAAAACCGGTCACACAAATGGTATGTAATCACTTGATCTGTCACGAAGGGTAGAGATCGAAAAATGAGGTAAAGTATTTAAAGAAAGCAAGCCAACGGAATAAAGTAAATATTCCTTTTATGGAGAAAGGTGAAAAGATCATTCAAAGAGTTTGGAAAACAAAAAATATCAATGAGCAAGATGCGATACAGGGTGAGACTACTCTTCCATGGTCCAGGAACATGGACAAATGCTTGTATATTGGTTCCTACACAGGTATTGTTATTATTCAAAACACTCCCATGTTGATAACCCTATGATATTCAATCACCGTAACCAAAGATAAACCATTGAATTCCATAAGAAGCATAGATAGAAACAGACTTTATTACTGTAACTACAGATCATTGATTTCAACCAATCAAGGCAATGTCCGGTAATTAATTCAGAATATGAATTGAACAGCTCAGAATACCAGAACAGATATATGTCGCCCAACTCAAAACCTGATATAGCATGAAATTTCACTTCAATGGCAACCACTAATTTAGGTAGGTGATCAGTTCTGTAGAGCAGTAGAAGTCATAATTTATGTACTCTTCTTTGTTTCTTATTGTACCTTGTAAGTTTTTTCATTTGAAGTGTCTTCTTTGTTAGCTTTTCATTTCAAAGTAGTGTTTGTCATTGAACTGAAATTCTATGCTATCAGGTTTTAAGTTGGGAGACATAGATCTTTTTTGGTATTCTGAGATGTTCATTTCATATTCTGAAATTTCATTGCCTTGATTGGTTGAAATCAATGATATGTAGTTTCATGTTAATAAAGTCTCTTTCAATCTATGCTTCTTATAGAATTCAATCGTTTGTCATTTGGTTATGTTGATTGAATATCGTAGGGTTATCAACATTGGAGTGTTGTGAATAATGAATCTGTATAGGGACCTTATACAAGCATTTGTCTCTGTTCCTGGACCATAGAAAAGTAGTCCCACCCTTCATAGCATCTTGCTCATTGATATTTTTCTTTTTTCGAACTCTTTAATGACCTTTTCGCTTTTCTACATAAAAGGAATTTTAACTTTGTTTTGTTTTCTTGCTTTGTTTAAATACTTTACCTCTTTTTTTTTTGTATCTCTACCCTTTGTGACAGATCAAGTGATTACATACCATACTGTAATATAATAAATATTAGAAACATTTAAACCAGTTTTTTTTTTTTTCCTGTGAATTAGAGATTTTGCAGGATGTTGATTTTTTTTAATGTCTATCATCCTATTTGTCACAGGGTAAATCCGCTTATGAATATTACTCTATTGATCTGATTTGGAGACGAAAACATAATAGCATTGGCATTTAAGGGACGAAAGTATGGCTCCTGGAGGAGGAATCTGCAAGGAAATCATTGAGTCTCGCATTACATTTGCAGATTATGAGACGACAACTTCCAATGTAGAGTTAAGGGGTTCCCCTTGTAGAAAAGCCACAACTGGTTTTGGTGGGATTACAACATCAACTAATGATGTGCACGAGCTACTTGAGTGCCCTGTTTGCATGAATTTAATGTACCCACCGATTTACCAGGTACATCCTTTTGCTTAGTAAAACTCAAAACAGCAAAACATTTGGACGTTTCCACTGTGTTCAAGCATTATGTCAAAATCAATAAATGGACAAAGTTCCTAAAATTGGCATTAATTGGCATGGTGGAGTCATAAGAAGTAACAAAGAAGGAGATGTCTTACGAAGTAGAACAATGTAAATTTGTTAACTACTCGGAGTAATTATGTTGAGCTAATTTACCAAAGCTAAAGTTGTGCATATTGTAGAAATTGCTGAGCTGTGATTGTTATTTTTTGGAAATGCTGTTATTCTTTTACTCTGATTTGCTGCTTAACTTTGTCAGACTATCGTTACTCATATCAATGAACATCATTTTCCCACAGCCTTCAGTGAACAATGTTCCATTCTTCACATCTTCCCAAATTTGAGAGTTATTGAATTATGACATTCCATCATATACGTATAAGTAGTACTTGTAAAACAAATAGCAAACTTAATCTTCTTGTAGTGATAAGTTCTCTGATTTTCTATGGTAGTGTCCAAATGGCCACACTGTGTGCTCAAATTGCAAGGCCAGAGTACGCAACTCTTGTCCAACTTGCCGCCATGAACTTGGAAATATAAGGTGCTTGGCTCTGGAGAAAGTAGCTGAGTCACTGGAACTTCCTTGCAGATATCAGATTTTGGGCTGTCATGATATATTCCCGTATTACAGCAAGCTAAAGCATGAAAAGAACTGTAACTATCGACCATACAATTGCCCCTATGCTGGAGCTGAATGTTCTGTCACCGGTGATATCCCATTCCTTGTCATGCACCTCAAGAATGATCACAAAGTTGACATGCATGATGGGAGTACTTTCAACCACAGATATGTGAAAGCCAGTGCCCAAGAAGTTGAAAACGCTACGTGGATGTTAACTGTAAGATCTCTCTCTCTCTCTCTCTCTCCCTCTCTCTCTCTCTCCACAAAACATATATTCTATGATTTTGCCTATTGAAATCTGAATCGTATACATAAATCAATTGACCGAACATATAAATCCATTTCTGTCACCGTTTATTTAACAAATAGTGAATAATTCACTAATCTTGCTTATTGGACCATCAATTCTGACATAATTTTAAAATGAATTTACATTTGTGTCATAACTTCTTTCGTTCTTCCAATCAAATCGCTCTTGAGCTTTTAAACTCATCTTGAAGGATATTTTTGTTCAATTCAAATTATAAAAGGGAAGTGAACATCTTTAGACAGATCTTGGTATTATATTTTATTTCGTCCATATTCAATTGGGGCTGCTTATTTAGTTTACTGCAAATTTTGCATATAGAAAAGTTGAAATATCTATCGAAGAGGTGAACTTTATTTAAGCTGATATGTATGACCTTGTGCAGTAGTGTCCACCACTCCACCCAATAGGTGGTCATCCTATGATTGAATGGTTTAGACCTTTCAACTCGCATGTATTCGACATGCAATGAAATTGATCCTCTACTAAACCAGCATTGCAATGTTCTTTCAACATGTTAGTTATGTTGAAGGTTTAATTGTCCTAGAATTCCATATCTGTTTCCTCCCTGTTGAAGGAAATTTGTTTTGAGTCTGCATGATTTCTAGCATAGAGTTTATTTTTATCTTCTTCCCCACATCACTAACTGTCAACAGGTTGTGGCCAAGATGCATTTCTATATCATGCTCCTATTTGGTGCTATTTGGTGCTATAGAAGATGAACTCGAAATCAAAAATAGTGAAAAATTGAATAGAACAAATTCAGTTGGTACCCAGGGGTTTCCATTTCCTTAACATGGATACAAAAGTATAGTTTTGTAAACTCTTGTTATTTCAAAAAAATTATGATAGGGAATAAAGGAAATGCTTAGAAATGATTCTCTTGTCTTGTTTTGCATTTTCATATACTTTCTGGTTTTACACAATGCATTCTGGAAAACAGATAGTAGTGTGTGTGTGTGTGAGTTTTGTCAAATTCTATTTTTGTTTATCAGGCCAAGTCCATTTACAAATGCTAAAAATACTCTGATCTGGTGGTGCAGGTTTTTAATTGTTTTGGCAGGCAATTCTGTCTGCACTTTGAGGCATTTCACCTCGGATCAGCACCCTTTTACATGGCCTTCCTGCGATTCATGGGTGACGAAGACGAGGCAAGACAATTTAGTTACACCTTGGAAGTTGGCGGAAATGGCAGAAAACTTACGTGGCAAGGGATACCCAGAAGTATCCGCGATAGCCATAGGAAGGTTCGTGATAGTCAAGACGGACTAATCATTCAAAGAAACTTGGCACTTTTCTTTTCCGGTGGTGATAAACAAGAACTGAAGCTTAAAGTAGCCGGCCGTATATGGAAAGAACAGTGAATGAAAGACATAAACCAGAAACTACATCATAGATTATTCTGTACTTGAAAATTTGCATCAGATAAATGAGAGTCGAATAAAAAAAGTAGGCTGGTATATACTAAACAACTTTTAACTTATGTACTCTGTAAATTGTAGATATTGATCAATATCACTTTTTTTAACTTAACTGATCCATCTGCTGAGGATATCTACCTTTCATTCACAGTGATGTACATTTTCTGAGTTCATATATAATCCTTTTCATATTCATGCAAGAAGCAAAGTCTCAGCTCCATAAAAGTAAACTCATGTTCATATTCCTGAGGTTAGGTCTGTTTATTTTAATGAATCAGACAATAGATAATCCAATACCCTGTCCGAGTAGAAATTATCATGGAAGCACAATTTAAATGTTTTAAAGTGAAGACTCAGCACATCTCCTTTAGTTCAGGTGGTTTGCACCCTCTTTAAGTTGGTAGTCTCTTAAGTTAGTGTCGGGTTTGAATCTCATTATACATATTTTATAAATATGTGTATATTATGACTTATGAGAGAAGATTTCCCTGGCACCGGGTTTGGGCTGCGTATGCAGTACCCGATAAAATCATACACAGTTAAAGTATAACTGTTCCAAAATTGAAAGTACACTGTACACTTTGATTTAAACGATGTACCACAATACATCCATCAGATCATAACATGAAACGATGTCGTTTTACTCCAAGACTGGCATTTTCAATAGGTCACTAAAACCCTAAACCCTGATCTACGCTGAAAAAAAGAATAGAAGAAATGCTGTTGAGAGCCAGAAATCTGTCTCCATCGAAACTGAAACCCATTTTTTCTCAATCTCTAACCACAATAACAAAATCCCATCTCCAAAACCCAACAAATTCAACTTCACAGCTCTTGTCAACAACAAAAACATCGCTCTTCTTCACTTCCTTTTTCTCTTCACAACCCACGAGCACACCACCACCACCTTCTTCTTCTTCATGTTTGGCCCTGACCAGAGATGGAAATTACGACGATGCCATGCCAAAGAACGCCGTCTGTCCCGGCTGCGGGGTCCACATGCAAGACAACAACCCGAAACAGCCGGGTTATTTCACCAAACCCACCACCCAAAATCCACACACTCTCAGAAATGCCCATCTTGTTCCAGTTTCAACAGAATTGAAATTCTCGAATTCTGTCAAACAGGGTGGAGTCGTTTTCGAACCCGAAAACTCGGACAACCCAGATGTTGAATCCGTTAGAAAACCCGAAAGGCCGGTGGTTTGCTCAAGGTGTCACGCTCTCAGACACTACGGGAAGGTGAAGGATCCGACAGTGGAGAATCTGTTGCCGGATTTTGACTTCGATCACACGGTTGGGAGGAAGTTGATGTCTGCGTCAGGGACGAGGTCGGTTGTGCTGATGGTGGTGGATGCATCCGATTTTGACGGGTCGTTTCCGAGGAAGGTTGCGAGGATCGTGTCGGAGACAATCGAAGATAACAAGATTGCTTGGAAGGAAGGTAAATCCGGTAATGTACCTAGAGTAGTTTTAGTAGTTACGAAGATTGATTTGTTGCCTACTTCATTATCGCCTACTAGGTTCGAACATTGGGTGAGACAGAGAGCCAGAGAGGGTGGAATTAATAGAATTACTAAGTTACATTTTGTTAGTGCTGTGAAAAACTGGGGCATGAAAGTTCTTATGGATGATGTTGTCGATTTGGCGGGAAAAAGAGGGAATGTGTGGGCGATAGGGGCACAAAATGCGGGGAAGAGTACGTTGTTGAATGCCATTGCCAAGTGTGTTGGTGGCGGTAGAGGAAGAGGAGGAGGAGAGGAAGGGAAGAAAGTTGTAAGTCATTTGACGGAGGCACCTGTGCCTGGGACTACGCTTGGGATTGTGAAAGTGGAAGGAGTTTTTCCCTCTCAGGCGAAGTTGTTTGACACGCCCGGGTTGTTGCATCCCCATCAGATTACCACTAGGTTGACTAGAGAGGAGCAGAAGCTTGTTAATGTTACCAAGGAGTTGAAGCCGAGAACGTATAGGATCAAGGTTAGTATGTGCTTGGATATTGGTTTTGGTTGACAATCTATAAAATGACTAACATGATAAATTTGTGTTCTTTTTTCCTTTTTGGAAATATGTGTTCAAGTGCATTCATTTAGTGATGAATAAATTAAATGATTTTATTGATTATATGATCAGAAGTTCTTTTACTTGAAAAAACTGATGCATTTTAAAATGTTTTTGTGGGTGGATTGAACTGTATAGTAGGGATTCAAGTGGTACACTCCAAATTATTATTTTCCAAGTTTTGTGTAGTTGGGACTTGAGTGTTCAGATTTTAATGTTCTGGCAGCAATTAGGTCTATTCTAAATAATTAACGGTGGTTTGTATTTTGTTGCATTGTTCACTCTGAGAGGCACTTTTTCGTTAGTGTGGACAGCAGCGAGACATGAAATTTGAATTTCACTATAATTTGATTTGCAAGACTTAGTCAATGTCAAATCCATGTGTAGGAAGGATTATTAAGATATTCCAGTGATCATTTTGTTAAATTTATCAAGAAATTATTTATTATTTAGATGCTTACTTTTCTATAATACTAGTTTGTGCGGTCATGGAGTTTGATTCAACCCTGAAAGGATATATATTCTGGTTTATCAGTTTTCTACGACCTAGTTAATAAGATCCGTGTATGTGGTTTTATGTTCTTATTTAAGTAAGATGTTTGGTGATATTTTTTTATCTTCATTAAATGTTTATCTCATCTTAGCATCATTTGTTTGTGGCAGGCAGGTTATTCAATCCACATTGCTGGGATCATGAGGCTGGATGTTGTAGAATTATCAGTAGATTCTGTTTATATTACTGTATGGGCATCACCTTTCCTTCCACTGCACATGGGGAAAACAGAAAATGCTCACACGATGCTAGAAGATCATTTTGGTCGTCAGTTACAGGTACATTTTTTTTTTCTAGTTCAATTGATGTTAGTTTTGTTCATTTTACAGAACTGTAACTAGGAGAGTCTTGTATGGGTATAAAAACTTTTATAAACACCACATGCCTGCTTCTCTGGCTTCTAAGAGGGTTCTCATGGATGTATGTGTAGTTCATAAGCCTAAAAAGCTTGACAATGATTACATTGTCATTCTAAATGGTTCATTTTTCGTTCTTTGAGCCTTGAATCACATTTTCGCAATCCAATAATGAAGATTTTGGCTTTGGCATGACTATATATGCCTGACTGATAGTGATTATTACATTGTCTTCTAATCTCTATATATATTTTTTTACTTCCAATATTTTTGAAAGTTTTTGATTCTTGAATGAAATTATGGCATTCCGATAATGGAGATTTTGGTTTTACAATTATATAAATTTCACACCATCTCCATTGATTCTTGCTTTAGCCACCGATTGGATTGAAACGAGTCAAAGAGCTAGGAAAATGGGTGAGAAAGGAATTTCAGGTCTCGGGCAACAGTTGGGATTCAAGTTCTGTAGATATTGCTGCTGCAGGACTTGGTTGGTTCGCTGTTGGACTTAAAGGCGAGGCAGCATTAGGCGTTTGGAGCTATGAAGGAGTTGACATTGTCCTCCGCAATTCCTTACTTCCTCATAGATCCCCGGTGTTTGAAGTTACAGGATTTACAGTCTCAAAAATAGTCTCCAAAGCCGACCAAACTCTTAACAAGTCCAAGCGGCAAAGTGAAGGTAAGAGGAAACAGAAAAACGCAGAAGAAACAATACCTGCTGAATCATCATTATTAACAGCTGATTCACGATCGAGTTCATGCTAACACCGGCAGCTTTATTAGTGGAAGAAGGATAGAGTATAGGAAAGTCATGCAACACACTTGAGCTGCAAATGGATCTGTTAATATTTTTTCGACTTGGAGCAAACCATGACTTCATTCGGGAAAAACATTCTCAGGGTATAATATCTGGAAGATTGATTTTTCGATTCAACCAGAAGTATGATAGCAAACATAAAATGCAGTGATTTCGGGTGGATAGCACAAATGCAGCTAGATTCTTCATCTGATATACCAACAAATGGTTTCCAGATTGAGATTTGTTGTTTTTTGATTACTCAAATGAGTATCTGTCTGTATAAATATTTTTCTCCCCGCCAGAAACAGATATAGATAATTTCAGATTCCCGGAAGAAAATTTTAGTTAATAAATGTTGGGATTACTCTTATTTTGGACTAATGGTTGTGCTAGTTTTGTCATGGTTTGGGGATTAGTGTACAAGTTTCAATTAGCAGTTTCAATATTTATTTATTATTATTATTATTTTTTGTTGATATTCTAGTTTCACTGTTTAGTGGCCATATTTAATGTGAAAGTCACCAAGTGCTGCTAATTGCAAAACAAATTTGAAGGATTTGAAGGTTTTACATTCAGTACAGATGAACAGCCTTCCCTTTATTTCAAAATTTCCCTAGCTTGAGGATTTGAATGAGAGTTTCTGTGATCCCCTTATTGTTATTGATATTCTGAATTTATTTTTTCTTTTTTGTTTCTTTTTTGTTAAGGAAACAATACTGCTCATATTTCTTCCATAATCGCTCCATGTCCATGGAAAGTTTGCTTTAACAATACTGGTTATGTCCATAACTGGACCTCCAATGGAGACCGAACAGACCTCCATTGGAAGTCAAAAAGATCTCAATTGAAGGTTGATGAAGATGTAAAAGATAAAAATAAAAAAAGTAAAAAAATTGAGTGTTAGTAAGTCTACGATTGGGCACTCGAGACTTATTTTGCCCAATTTATTTATTTATTTATTTTTAATTTTTTAGATTCACACCAGTAAGTTTCAGAAAGATCAAAATAAGTCTCCGAAATACTAAAATAAGTCTCCAAAAGACTAAAAAAAAATGTCTCTGAGACTTATTTCCTTGAATTCAAGATTTATTCTCTTGAATCCGAGACTTATTTTCTAGAAATGGTTTTAGATCTGTTTTCTTCTGATTTATGTTCTTCGTGAATATTTTTTGTTTCTTGAGAGATTCTTTCTTTTTCTTGGAAAAAAGTTGTTTTTCTTGAGAGAAGGAAAGAAGAAGGGGTATTTTTGTTTGTTACTATATACTTTTGTGCTATTAAAACTTAAATTATTAATTCAGTGCTATTCCCATACAAATGATGTTCTTAAAAATACAAACATATTTGGTAGACTTTTCTAAAAGTAGTATTCAAAAACGGAATGTGTTTGGCAATATTTTTAAAATGGGTAAAATAGTTGTTTGGAGGGAAACGTTGTGGTTTATTTTGAAAATCAGTTTTGAAAATGATGAAAAAAAATAAAAAGTTGTTCTTGACTTTAAATTATAACTTTTAAAAAGTTGTTTTTTGTTTTCAAAATCAGTTTTACAAAATGATTAACCAAACAATTTTAAAATTGTTTTTAGGGTTAATTGCACAAACTACCGTCTGTTTTGCCTTTATAGCACAGTTTTCAACAAATGGCCTTAATTACACAAACAACCCATGCTAGTAGTGGTCAAACGTTAGATTTAACTGTTGACATTAATGCTCAAGGGTAAATTAGTCATTTGACATATCAATTAAAACTAAAATTTAAAATCATCTAGATACTTTATATAATTTCGTACCTATCTATAAGGGTGTGTTTGTTGGCTAGGATTGGACTGGGATTGGACCGTGTTTGGTGATGCTTGGCAACCACGACTATTTTTAGTCCATAGTCATTTTTATCCCATCTGAGGAGGATAAAATAATCCCTTCCAAATCAACGGGATTATTTTATCCCCTCCAATTCGACTGCTCTTCTTCTTCAATTTCAGATGAACACAGACCACCACACCAGTCATCACCCAACCCAACTCCTACACCAGCTCCCATAGAGACCACCACCACCAACAAGAAATAGAAACTCAGAAACTGACACCCCACTGGAAAAAAAAAACGAAACCGAATCTACCCAACTCCCCACCTGTAACTTCATTCAACACTAGATTCTAAGTAATTGAAAAAAAAAAACTCAAACTAAAAGCAAAATCAAAGTAACCATCAATTTTTTTTTTAGCAAAATCAAATTAAATGTAAATCCAAAAAAAAAAAATTAACACTTAAATCCAACCATCATCCCCAACAACCCTCATTAGCTGATCTCTTCTCAGCAGAGGAGATCGGCGCTCTCATCGCCGATGACCACCCCTAACCTAAACCCAAAAAGAAACCTATTCACCACAATAGCCAATACCCCATGATGAGAGATGGGAAGAAGAAGAAGAAGAAAGAAGAGGGAAGAGAAAGAGAAGGAACTCGGAGGCTGAGATGGAATCAATTAAAAAAAACCAGAAAAAGCATGGTAACAAACTAAGAGGGAAATGAGAGAAAGAGATAGAGGAGAGAGAATGGAAAGTTCTAGAGAAAGGAGAGAAAGCAGCTGAGAGGAGAGAGAAGGGAAAGATCTAGATAAATGAGAGAAAGAGATGTGAATATGTGATGAGAGAAGGAAAAATCCAATCTTTCATCTGACTTTTTTTTTTCAATAACTTATTATTTTTACAATTTATTATTATATGATTTTTATCCATTCCCATTACATATCAAACACAAGATAGTATTATTTTTAGTCAAATCAAATGTTGCACCAAACACGAGAATCAATATAATTAATCTAATCCAATCCAATCCAATCTCATCTCTTAAAAGTAGTCCAATCTTATCCGACGTATCAAACGCACCCTAAAAGAATGACAAAAAGAACCCATATTTGTCTATAATAATAATTCAACCCCAAAATGAAAAAACAATTTAATAAAACTTTATCCCCATCTGTTTGAGCAGATCTGCTCTGCTCCATGAAAAATGGCTTTTTCTTTGGGTGAAGGAGAATAACGGTGGTGCGGAGCTCGCCGGCAGATTCGAAGTTTCTTATGGTGGTAGTTGTGGGGAGGCTTGTGGGCGGCTAGCTTCTCCATCGCTGCCGTCAGATGGAGTGGCACTCAATCTGTTGTTGATGGAGCGCGGCTTCATTCCAGATGAGCCGACGAAGCCCCCTGCTCTGTTCCAGGTGGAACGGCAATTTGTCCGCCAACGTCTGATAGATCCACGAATCTTCATCAGTAAAAGCTAAGAAATACTCAAATCGTGTATACAATAGTTGGAAGAAAAACATCTACTTCAATAATGATAGAAGTTGGCTATATAGACAGATTTCACGTCCAACTGGTAGATGATCAATCATTTTTGAGCCGTAAGAGCAGTTACCAAACGAATAATGTATAATCGTGCCATAGGCGCAAACACTTCAGTATAATCCATCCCATGTTGTTGAGCATATCCTTTTGCTACCAGCCGTGCTTTGTATTTATCAACTTCTCCATTCTCATTAAGCTTTGTTTTATATACCCATTTGACTCCAATCTTCTTTCCTCCAGCAGGTAAATCTGTTAGTATCCAGGTATCATTTTTTACAATTGCCTCAATCTCTAAATCCATGGCTTTTCTCCAATGCTCCTCCTTCACATCAGCTTCATAATAAATTGGATCAGCAGCAGCAAACATAGCCAAGTTAGCTACTTCTTCTTCAGAAAGGCCTTCCCCACTTTTATAATCTCTTATCCAAGTTGGTGGTCTATGGGATCTTCCTTCATTTGAGCTTGGTGAGTTCTCTTCAATTGGTTCATTTGAAGCGGAATCCTTTACTTCTTCTCCCACTGTAACAACTTCTTTTTCTTCATCTACATTATCATGAACTATACCTGCTTCATCTTCACTGTCACTCCATTCCAAATCAGCTAGAATTGCTTCTTCATGGCTTTTGTCCTAATCCCAACTCTTATCTTCTTCAACAATAACATCTCTACTTACTATGATTTTTTGAGAAACTGGATCATATAACCTGTATGCTTTCGACTCCTCACTTACTCCAAGTAGGACACAATGCAAACTTTTGTCATCTTGCTTCGTTCGCTTACTATCAGGCATATAAACATGGAAAATACATCCAAAAAACTTTAAAATACTTAACCGATGGATTGACTCCACTCTAGGCTTCTTCTGGAGTCTTATCTTATACTGCGAGTGTTGGACTTCGATTTAGAATGTGTACAGTCCAGTTGACTGCTTCTGGCCAAAAGCTTTTTGGAATCTTCTTCTCTGAAAGCATGCTACGTACCATATTCATAATGGTTTTGTTCTTTCTCTCCGCAACTCCGTTTTGTTGTGGAGTATAGGCATCATTCAACTGCCTACGTATACCATTTTCATTGCAAAAACTAGAGAACTCTAGTGATGTGAATTCACCTCCTTGATCAGTACTTAAACCTTTTATGTATGAACCTGTTTCTTTCTTAACAAGACTCTTGAAGTTTTTGAAAGTAGCAAAGGCTTCAGACTTCTCAACCAAAAAATAAATCCAAATTTTGCAACTATAGTCATCTATGAAACTAATCAGATACCTCTTTTTACTGTTTGAAATGGGTGTAATTGGTCCACATATATCATCATGTACTAGTTGAAGAACTTGAGAAGCTCTCCAAGTGCTCTTCTTTTGAAATGAATATCTCTGTTGTTTCCCCACTGAAAAATACTACTACAAACGTGTGTCGAACAACCTAGAGGGGGGGGGGGGGGGGTGGATGAATATGTTTTAATCAAGTTAATTACCAATTTTTCTTGATTAGTCAATATTAAAAATTCACCCCATAAACAAACAAACAAAAATCAAGTGTAAAGTGCGGAAATATAAAGAACACTTGATTTTTACGTGGAAACCCTTCAACAAGGGAAAAACTACGGGCTATCCTTCTAGCCACACACGATCACAAACATCCACTATATGAGTAAAAAATTACACCCTCAAGTGATACTCGGACTCTCACTCTCGACAACCTCAGGCTATGGACACTACCACTCGCCACTCTTGGTTCAATCCCTGGTGATATCCCTTTATACACTACTCTTGGCGTGAGCACCTCCTACTCTACCCCGCGGGCCTTTTACAGTGGTACTTCACCAATGCTTGCCAACCATACCTTGGTTGCAAGAGGTTACTTGCTTGTGCAACTTCACCCCGAAGCCACAAGACTTTGACTCAACGAAGAGTATAAAAGTCTAAGTGTATATATGAAAATATACTCAATGCAATAATGTGCAAGACCAAACATAAAATGCTTAACTAAATGTTATAATGCAATTAAACAACCTAGTTATCAAACAATGCCTACATGTACATACATGAGGTCTCAATTAGTTGTAGAGAAATTCTAACAACCTAATTGTCAAATAAAACTCACATAAATATTCAAGAACTTGACTAGATCCACAAAGTCAACCTAATCATCAATTAAGCATACATGAATATTTATGGATTAGCTATTTAGGCATAAATGACCTAACAATGCAAGCTATCACAAACAAACCCAATCAAATATTCATGAACATTAACTAGTTGATTAAAACACAATTTCTCAACCTAGTTATCAATAATTCACATATGAATATTTATGACCTAGCTTTTAGGAAAAAATGACCTAATCAATTTAGCTATCAAAATACAAACCCAGTCATGTTATCAAGACTCATAAATATACAATAAAATAGAGTCTAGGTATTTAATCATGCAATAAATACCTAATCTAGAGTAAGAAGAACAATAAATGATATTCAATGAAGTTCTTACTTACCTAGTCATGAAACCATGAAGACCCATGCTCAAATGATGTTGAATGATGCAAGATGGAGATGGGTTTTGGGTTTAGAGAGTCAAAAATGCTTTCTTGAAGCTTTCTCTCTCTAGGAGCTCTAACCTCTCTCTTAAAACTGATATTATGAGCTCTTCTACGGCCAAGAAGAGAAGAGGAAGAATATATATGAAGCCCTAGTTAAAACTACGTCGTTTTGAACTTGGGAAACAAAATCCCGTCAAAACGGCTCTGCGTACCGCGGTTCAGGCATGTGTCCAAACTGCGGTACAAGCTGAGTAATCAGAAGAATCGGTCTTCTGGAATGTACTGTTGTACGGACCGCTGTGTATGCATGTGCATCAACCGCGGTCCACACCGTACATGACACACTAGCGAGTGCCGCTCCGTGTGTCGCGGTGCAAGTAGTGCCTGCCAAGTGGTCTAGGCCGCGCTAAAGGGAAAAATCCCTTTTTAACACTCAAGAAAAAAACTTATCTTACATGAATGTTATGCAAGTGTGAAGTGAGTGAAATGCACACAAAATGAAGCACAATTAACATGCAAGACATGATAGCAATTTAGATACAATGCAAGATATGATATCTAATGCAAGCTAGTGAATGTGTTTGAAAAGGATGCACACAAATATAAACAATAAAGAACACAAATGCAAGATAAAAAAACCTGTATGAAGTGTATGTGTGCACCTAAACTCTTCAAGAGACAAAGTCAAGTGAATATACCTTTTGCTCTTGAAGTCATAGAGATGCTTGGAAGCTTGCCGACAATGACCTAAGCTGCCCATTACACAATCATCCCCAATGTGGTGTGGTTTGTCATGAAATAAGCCAATCGTAAAATCGATGTCCTTACACCCACCAAACAATCTTTACATAGCTTTGAAGGAGGCTTGAGTTGTGGCAGGCCTCTCACCATCTCTTTTTGTTGAAGAGTTCACAAACCTGTAAAGCTTAAGTGTCCATATCTAAAATGCCAAAGCTGAGTTGAATCTTCTGTGACTGTATTGAAGCAAGTATACTCTTTTGGCTGAGACATTGCAAGCAAAATAAACATCATGTTGGAAGACATGGCAGTCTCCATAGTTAAGCCTCTTTCAGGATGATATTACACTTGCCACGTTGGATTAGAATAATGAGTCCCTTCTCTTGTAGTTGTCCAATGCTCAGCAAATTGTTATTCAACTCAGGTATATAAAACACCCCAGTAATAATCTGAATCATTTCATTAACTTGCAGCCTTATGTTGCCTTTTCCTATCACAACCATCTTTGAGTTGTCCCTCAATTTCACATATTCTCTGAAATTTTCATCAAGATCTGAAAAGAATTCCTTCTTACCACACACATGGTTGCTGCAACCTAAGTCAAGAAACCACACATCTTCTCTACAAGCTTTGTTGACATCCACGTAAGACATCAACAACATTTCCTCACTAACTTTTGCATAATAAGACTCTTTATCCTTGCTTGGACACTCATATTGAAAATGTCCTAGCTTGTGGCAGTTGTAGCATTCCACAGTGGATTTGTCAAAAGTTCAGCCTCTACCTCGTCCTCTTCCTCGAGAACTTCCACGACTTCGACCCATTCCTCTAGATTGATCACCATGAGTGACCTTCAAGGCTTGTTCCTCCTTAACATGAGCCATCATGCGCTGCTCATGAACAATAAGGCTACTTTGTAACCCATCAATTGACAAAATGTCTAGATCTTTAGACTTCTCAATAGAGCAAACCACATGATCAAACTTTTGAGTAAAAATTCTCAAAATCTTCTCAATGATAGCAACATCCCCCTTGTTCTCGCCATTTTCTTTCATCTTGTTGGCTATGGTAAGAGTTCTAGCAAAATATTCATTAACAGTTTCTCCTGCCTTCATGTGGAGAATTTCAAACTCCCTACGAAGAGCTTGTAGCTGAGCATGCTTGACTCGTGTCGTCCCTTGGTATTTTTGCTTCAACGAGTCCCAGATACTCTTTGATGAGTCCTTGTTCAAAATAGTCTCAAGAATTGATAAATCAATTGCTTGAAACAAGTAATTCTTCGCCTTCATGTCCTTCAATTTTTAATCGTCAAAAATCTTCTGTTGTCCTTCAATAAGAACAACTCCTTCTGCTACTACAGGAAATTCCATTTTCCACTAAACTCCAATACTCCTTTGACTGCATAAAATTCTCTGTGAGCATGGACCGGTGTTCATAATGCCCATCAAATTTTGGAATGGTTGGCTGCACGAAACCGCTGTCTTTGTCTGGTGCCATATTCTTGCCGCTGCACACTTAGAAGACTGCTGCTTCTCAAGTTCCAATCAGCCCCGTGATGGAGCCTTGATACCAGATGTAAAAGGTAAGAAATACTCCAATCGTGTATACAATAGTTGGAAGAAAAACATCTACTTCAATAATGATATAAGTTAGCTATATAAACAGCCTTACAAACAAACTAAAACTGACACTGAAACTGAAAGATGCAACCAACGTTGAACAAACATGGAAAACGGGGTAACAGACCAAAGACTAAGTCAAATAAAAAAATATTCCCTATCTTTAAGGAGATATTAACTGAGCAGTAGCAAACTGCCAAACAGTATCCTATAAACTTAGAAAGACTAACAATATTAATACTTTAACACCGTCTGCCGGCGTCGATGGATTCACAGCTCTCCATCCACCGACATAAGATGGAGTCATGGTTCCATATGTTTTTCTATGTTTTTTTTAACTGAATCCATCTAAGATGGGATGGGCAATCCAATCCAGTTGCGTTTCTATTTTTATTTATTTTTTAATATATATATTTTTCATACTCGAAAACAAAACCCAAAAATGGTTTTGTTTTGTTGTGAGATGGAGATGAAGGGGAGGTGTTAGATGTAGAGTGTTTTGAGTGGGATGTGTAGTTGCAGACAAAAAGAGAAGGGAGGTTGTAGAAGAGTATAACAGTGACAAGCTGAGATTGGTTGAGGTTTTTGACAACAGTGGAAATATTTTTGAAGAAAAACAATTGGATTGATGGAATTTTTTTTCTTTAATTTAGAATTCAAATGATGAAGATTTTGGATTAACTTTTTCGTTTCCAGATAAAAAAAAGTGGATTGATAAAGAACTTTGTTCCAGATTGAAGAAAAAATGTAGATTTTTTTTATTTAATTACTTTTATTAGTAAATAAATTAAATACATAAAAATGATAAAATATACAATAGATGTATTTAAGTCCTTTTCAAGTCAAGCGTTAAATCTAACGTTTCACCACTAACAGCAGGGGCTATTCGTATAATTAAAGTCATTTATTAAAAATTTTACTACAAAGGCAAAACACAAGGTAAGTTTATGCAATTAACCCTTGTTTTTACAAACGAAACCAAACATCACCTAACATAATATTGGTTCAAACAAAAGTGGTGGGTGTTGCGTGTCAGACGCATCAGAGTGACAACTTTAGCTCTACCTACCATTAACCCTCATGAACATCATACCACCTAGGTTGTACGGAAAACGAAGGAGACAAATCATAGCATTCCCTATGACAGCTCGTCAATGGAAATCCTCCTGAACCACTGGAAAAGGTATTTGGATCTTATTCTCACATTAATTGTCATCACCTCATCCTAACATTCTTAATCTATTGACACGTTTCTAATAATAAAATCAATTGTTTAGATTAATTTTTATGTCTTTACTTGGCCAAAAAATAGAATTAATACATGACATTGATTTACATATTAGACACGTATTAATAGATCATATATATGAGAATAAGGTGATGACCTTTAAGGTAAGGAGGGGTGTCAAATCCCTAGAAATAACATGTGTCAAAACAAAGATAAAATGAGGCAACTGAAGAGACTTTAAGGCATGGAAATAACCGAAAAAAAAGAAGACTTGAGGCCAAAAGGAGCTTGCCCACAAAGTAAAGTGATGTCGAAGCACCAAACCCAAGGAAAATGAATATATAATCACAATCCTAGAAGAGGTAAGTCACTTAGACCTTGTTTGGCACACACCAGATTGGCTTGGGATTGGACAATTTTAGTCCTTATAGCGCATTTGGTAATGTTTTGGAACATGAGATTAGTAATCCTAAAAGAAAAACAGTCTCAAGTTAATGGGATAAAATAAACCCATCTTCTCCTTATCTTTAATAATCTCAGGACTATTTTTAAACCAGTGCCCCACTCATTTAATTCATCCTGCCAACCCCACCAACCCACCGTCTTCTCTTTCATCACATTTCATCACTTCTCTTTCATCAAATCGCAGCAAGTCTATTGAAGGATTGGAAAAATTATCTAGTAAACGTTTTACACAAAAAACAACTTAAGATTGGTTGGGATTACATGAAAAAATAATTTCAAGTATGGATTAGGTTGATATTGACAACAAGACATGATTACAATGCAATGATCAATACTATTGACTGGCCAGCAGAAAGATGGGAAGAGTATTTAAATGTACATTCTCCACTAATTTTTTTATTAATTATTTTAAAGTACTTGAAGGGTTCTGTAGCTAATTACATTTTTATTTTTTAAAACAGACATATCCAGAAGCCAAACAATTTCTCCAAAAGCCCTTAGCAAATTTTGAGGAATTAGATTCATTATTTTCAGGGGTATCAACTATAAGGGCACACAATTGGATTTCTAGAATGCAATGGATACCCGAATGGGCAACACGTCAACTGGTTTTGCATCGTCAATGTATGGTGGAAGTTATGTTAGGCTATTGGAGGAAGATGATACCGACTCCAAATTCAGACGTTAATTTTGAAGAACATTCAATTCAGAATGAGAAGCAACCTAAAAAACAAAAGAAAAGAAAAGTTGATGGAAATCGTCAAGATGTGGACAGAATAATAAATGCATTGGAGAAAAGTGATGATCGAGGGCCATCCGTAAAAGATTGTGTGTTAATTTTGAAAAGAATTCTAAATTATAAGAATCCCTTATATTTTGTAGCAATTAAGGCTTTGTGCAGGTGAAGAGAGAATCTAGAATTTTGGATAGAGATGGATAACGACGAAGAGCGGCTTCTAAGAATTGAAAGCTTGCAAAACTAATATTTATTTGGATTGTGAGTATTTGTTTGTTTAGGAATGTTTAAACTGTTTTGGTATTACTACTTGTTTATTTGGGAACGTGTAGACTGATTTGGTATTTAATTTGATTTGGACTATTTCTTTATTTTGGAATTTGTAGAATGTTTTGGTATTTGTTTTGATTTGGATTATTGATGTGGGCTATTTGGTCACCTGTATTGTTTTTACCTATTTTGTTATATTGTTGTTTACTTTATTTTTTTTATTTTCAACGTACATAATTTGATGACATTCTTCTTTTATATGATAGATGTCTAGTTCATCAATTGAAGATGATGATGTAAACTTAAAGGCTAAAGGAGAAGCTAAAATACTTTTGCGAAACTGATTGATCACCTTATATTTAAAGGGACCATATACTAAATAGATAAATACTTATTCATGGTCTATTAAAGATCCAAGTTTTATTGAAGAGCTCTTAAAGGGTCCATCTATTACATGTTATGAACTTATGCAGATGGAAAAGAATAGCTTTATTAATTTATGTTAGAAATTCTGTGGAAAAAAATGGATCCTTGATAGTAAGCATGTCATTGTGGAAGAGAAAATGACTATGTTTTTAATAACTGTGAGCCATAGTCTTCAAAATCGAGTAGTTAGGAATATGTTCAAGCACTCAACACAAACCGTTCACAAATGTTTTCATGAGGTTTTAGCCGCTATGATGAAGTTTTCTAAAGAAATGATCACTCCTCCTTCATTTAATGGAAATTGCAAAGGCATATTGAGTCATTGATTGAGACAAATTTTTAAGGTAAATTCTTTATTTCTTTTAGGAGTAATAAAAATCAGTTTTATATTATTTTTATATTAACGTTCATTCTTGTATTTTAGGGTGCTATTGGTGCGATTGATGGAACTCTAATTCATGCATCTATTCCAATCGAAGAACAAGTACCATATAGAGGTCGTGGAAAGGGAGAGTGTTATCAAAATGTCTTGGCGATTTGTAACTTTGATATAATTTGTAGGTATGTTGTTATTGGATGAGAAGGAACATCACATGATTAAAGGGTCTTGACCGAAACCATTCAATAAATATGACTCATACGTTTATATTATATGTGATAAACATCCAAGATTGCTAGATGTAATCTCAAACGGAGTATATGAATGTCATATATAGAGGAATTCGGTTTAAGACATGCAATCTAAAGAGTCCGTAGAAAGCAAATAAAGCTGGGTACTTTATTTGTGGTTAATCTACAGCTGCGGTCCATTCCGTAATGTACGATGGTTTTATCCTAGACTACTCATATGGTGATAAGAGAATGTAGGCACCTTATATGATGTGATCATACAAGACTGGGCCACGATCAATATGAATCTCTCACCAAGATCCGTTATATGTTGAGATTCATATATATCGACAAATGATGGCTGTATATGGGTGATCTTAATCCTGAGTGTCTTACTGATTCATTCAGGTTAGATCATGGTTTATGACATACCATGGGTGAGATCGGTGTAACATTCCCGATCAATAACTCCATATCTTGGAATCACGGTTTGGCTTGTGGTTGGGAAGGCTTGTACACAATAGAAGAATCCACTCCTTCTTGCGAAAAGTAGATGAGTAGTTCCCTTAAGGGTTGATTCGGGACTTGAACAATTAAGAGCGCTCTTCTTCTTCCATAAAGGAAGGAAAGATATACTTGTTCATTAGAGAATCAATGGTACTTAAAGAAAATGATATAAATAAAAAGGTATAATAGAATTTATGACCTAGTTCTAATTATGAACTACTTATGGAGGATCATACCATCTGAAATAGCTCTATCGATTGACATTGATATTTTGGTTGCGTTTAACATCTACAGTTATGAGAGTGCAACCTCGGGTTCTTAGTGGAATAACTCAGAGGTTAATAATCGTGAAATATTAATTAAAGAGTTTAATTAATTTTTCTAAGTATTATATGACCTCAAAACAGTGGGTTCATTAGGTCCCCTTGCTAACCCTTTATGATTATTAGTAACAAGGCTCACGGTGAATTGGATGGTCCAATTAATTATGTTACAAAAGTAACTTGGATATATTCTGGGAATTAATTAAATGATATGATTATTTAATTGATTAATTAAATATAATTAAATAATATGATTATTTAATTGACATATTAATAATTAAGAATTATTAATTGTTATTTGGAGGTTACAGGTTCGAACCTTGACAAAAGCAAAAGGAATAAAATAATAGAGATTATTTTATTTACTTTTAAGAGGTCAAAGGTTCAAGTCATAGTGGTGACCGAATTAAAAAGAATTTATAATCTTATTTTGACTTGGTTAACTAAACCCTAGGATCCTGGTATAAAAGATATACTTATCAGGAAACAAATGAACCTAACCCTAACACTGAGAGAGAGTGGTGTGGCAAGGAGAAGAAGAAAAAGAAAAAGAATTTTTTTTTTCTTTGGCTCAAGCTTGGCCGAACTCAACAAAAGAGACAAGGTGTTGTCTTCTCCATCACGGTAGCCTCAAGAACTCTCGGAATCTGTGACGTGCCCACACACAGTTGCTAGATCGTGGGTCACAGCTAGGAAGGCTTAGTGGTGAAGGATAGAAAAGAAACGAAGGAGAGATCTTCAAAGGTAAGAAAACAAATCCCTCATCCTATTCGTGTATACCGAAAAGGTCCAAGATAATTTTTAAAAACTTATCCTTTTTCCCGCTGCACAACCTAAATTGGCATCAGAGCCAATTTTTGATATACACGAATATGTTAAGATTGTTTTCTATTTCTTTTTGATATGTATGATATGTGTAGGCACAATATAGGGTTGTAAGATGTTTATATCTTTCATATAAACATGGTTGATCGTTACTTATATGGTACAATGAGTTTAAGGATTATAATTTTTTGGGTTGTAATAATTAAATTTTCTATTGTCAATTTGTTATTTGTAAATCGATTTTTTTGTTGTAATATATTATTGTAATATTGTACGAATTAGATGATTCGAGACGACACGAAGGCAGAAGGGCGACAACCACGTGAAGGCGCTACTCACAACGGGCTGCTGCACATGCGCTCCATGCAAGGCAACAAGAACTGGTGCACACGCCTTGTGCAAAGCTGTTGTGCACTGTTCTTACGCAAGAGCAGACAGCCGCGCACATTTTGCTCAAGGGCTGCTGCACGGGTTTACGCAAAGGCTGGCAGCCAGGCGCTGTATGCACAAGTGTTAGTTCTTGAGTTTTGTGTTGACATAATTCTATATCAAAACGACATTTACTTTGTATTGATTAGTTTTCTAGGATTTGTGGATAATCAAGCTTCAAGGAAGATTGGACAACATTCAAGCAAAGTGGTGGCTTCAAGAGGAATAAAGCTACATTGTTTAGCAAAATGTATATTGAGATATCCTTCCTCTTGCAAGGCTTAGGCACACACATACATTGTATTCATATGTGTCCCTGCATCGTTGTGCAAAATTTGATTTAACACAATACACACACTTGTTCATGTATGCACATGCATTAGATTTAAAATTGACAATTTATATATATTGCATGTTCTAGGATTAGTTCTAAGAAATAGCATACTTATGTGTTCTTGTGTTTATTCGTTTGTGTTTATTTGTTAATGAACTTGATTTTGAGCTTATATAATTCCTCATTGAGTTCCAATTAATTTGGTTACTCATTCATTAAGTTTCGAGTTCAAAATAGGAGGTTAAGAAACTTTCCGTGATTTTATCATACATGGTTTTCATCCTTGATTTTCAGGTTGTATTCCATATTTTTTGTAAAAGTTTTCTTGACGTCTTTTGTGCGTAAGGGAGTCCTAGTTCGTAATCCGAAAACGGATTTGAATTCGGAGTTCAGAGGCCAAAGAACAGTCGAAGAACACGAGAGATGCGTGAAAGGGAGCAAAAGAGGAAAAAGATGGCAAATTGCCATTTGCCCTCCTTTGGCGATGTAGGAGTGTGGGGCTCACGCCAAACACATTGTGCTGTTCGCGAGAGATGCACGCCAATTTTACTTTCCATGATTTAAAGGTTTTTGTTATATGTATTGCATGTACATAGATTTTGGTGTGTCATGCTTAATTAAATGCATGTTTGACTTGACTTGTTTTCCTATTGGTCATGTGAGAGTTTCTTTGTGTGAGCTCACCACACAAGGAAACTCTCACATGACCGATAATTCAAAATTGAAGAGAAGAAAATATTGTGCAGTTTTTCTTTTTATTTTTTCTCTCAAACATTCTCATCTTCCAAACACCATAACTTTCTTATTTAAACTCTGATTCAAGTGATTGAAATTGGAGATTGTTCGTCTATAAATTTTCTATCATCTCCAAGAAGGTTTGAGGTCTTTTGATCAAGTTAGTAGGTGGCTCTACACTAAAAACCGTGACAGCACAGTTTTCTTGAGGTATTGAATTTTCTTTTGTGTTTTGTACTTAAAAGTCTTCAACTGCCTTGAGTTTTCTTCTCATATATGTGTAAGTTTGCTGTGTAAATATTGATTAGAGAAATGATCTCTAATAGAGCTAGTTTGAGCTTCAATTGATTAACATGTTTAGTTAGGTTTTCACATGTTTGAGTTGTTGTATTGTGCGAGCTTCAAATCTAAGACTATCTTGTGTTTATATTGACATGATTTTGTTGATTGATAGTCTTTTCATATGCTAGATCATTTTAATTGAAGACTGATTGAAATAGCATATTTGATTGATGATTTAGAACTTGATTGGATTTAATTGATTTTCTTGAGAATCTAAGTTCTATTATTTTGCTAGAGTTTCAATTTTGATTTCATCAAATTGATTTTAGCATCTTTATGTGAATTGAACATAATCTAGATTTTTGTAAGTGTTAGGTGTTCACATACTCTAGGTTGTTAGTTCATGTTACAAGATCTAGATATATTTGATTTGTGCCTTTGATGATGAATATCTAGTTCTTCATGATTTGTGTCTAATCCTCACATCTCATATGTACATGCATCATTGTGATTGATTGCATTGTTTTTAGGATCAGAAACTAGAATACATATGATATGTGCATATTGGTTCAATTCTAGTTTCCATAGGATATATTGATCATATATACTATGTTGTATGTGTTTGCATCATTTGCACTCACTTAGATCATTTACCTTGCAAAAGGCCGGAAGTCTCATTTCTTAGAGTGATTCTTTGAATTGAGCATTGTAAGCCTTAGCTATAGTCGGGGTGCCTTGGATAGCTAAGCGGCGGAAGTCACATGTATGGAGAAGGGTTCTTCAACTTGTGCAAGTGAAAGTCTTGACTAGAGTCGGAGTGACTCGGATAGTTAAGCATGTAAGACTTGGCTAGGATGATGGTGATCCGGATAGCTAATCAGCAGAAGTCACATGTTTGAAAAGGGGTTCTTCGACTTGTGCAGAATTCTTGACTAGGATCGGGGTGATCCGGATAGTTGAGCAAAAAGGCATCACTTTCATTGTGTAGGGTGGAAGGGTAGATTTCTAGGAGAAGTGGTCACTTGAGAGATTGTATCTTTTTATCTTACTATTGGATTTGTTTGCCGGTGGTTGTGGTACAACCCGTGGATGTTTCCTCTTAGGAGGTTTTACCACGTAAATATCATGTGTTGATTTTCTATATCCCTATCTCCTTTATATGTATATGTGTGGATTTATATCTTAGTTGATATCTTTGTAATTGATATTCATTGTATATCATTTTTGTATATGTTGGTGTTAACTTTGTTTGAACAAGCATATCTTTATTTGAATTGATATTGCTTGTGATTGTATTTGAAGTGTGATACAAGCTACTTAGAGGGACAAACTTGTGTTTGTTTCAAGGGAGCGAAAAAGGTGTTGTAACGTATTCACCCCCCCCCCCTCCCCTTCTAGGTTAGCTTAAGGCAAATTAACCGTGCTTGTATTTTTCAACAAGGCTGTGGATAACCCCTTCATGCGGACGATGGCTATGCGTGAAAGCACAAGGGCCAAGTGTTCATGACGCTAGGGTTGCGTATTCGGAAGCTCATATGGGCCGATATTTTTTTTTTACACTTTGGACCTCCGATAAGTGTTAGGGTATCACTTGGGCCTTAGGTTTAGATTCATGTGATGGATCACCTTAAAAAAAATTAATCAAGTTGGACTTGGTTGAAAGCCCAAAAGATGCAAAAGATGGACTAGAAGAATAGAGGGATTACAAGAAGACCAAGGAATGCCTTGGATTATTTTTTGTAATTAGAATATATTGTTTTAAAGTTAGATAGCTCATCGTACTCAGTCAACTCATGTAAGTTTTATTTATGATATGATTAAAGCATTGTCATGCATACATATGCCATATAGATTAGAAGTGCCTACACTTTCATTATAATATATCATACATGAATAATAGCCCATTCAATTGATGTGTTTTATTTTTTAATAAGATTAAAATTGTATATTCACATAATTGGCTATTAATAATGAGATTAGTTTTTAGGAGTAAAAACTCGGTAATTATCATCAATTACTAATCTTTCATTAAAGAGTTTAATTAGTTAGATTAGTAAAGCCGAACTTATTATTAATAATAATTTGATTAAGGCCTTAATAATAATTGGACCGAATAATGTGGTTTTAGTTTTAATAGTTAAAACTTGGTAAAATTCACATTAAATTCTAGTCTATTTAAAAATATTTTACATAGATTAGAATTAGAATAATAAATTAGTTTTCAATAGTTAAAAATCCGGTTTATTATTTAATGTTTGTAAGTCCCTCTTATTTTGATTGACTTATTTCGTTGACAAACCACATTGGGGATTTATTTTGTAAGGGTAAATTATGCCTCATTGGGTGTGATCAAGCTTCAAGGGCATCATCATTCTCAAGAGCACTTCAAAGGTATATCGCATGCTTAATTCTCTTTGAAGAGGTTTTAGTTGCACACACTCACAACTTATGCATTTGTATTGACATGCATGTATTGTTGCACACACACACTTCTTGCATTTGAGTTAATTAAATCTGGAGTTGATGGGTTGTCCAGTGTATTAGGCGACATGCAAGGCCACTTGTGCATGTCTCCTGACAAGTCTCCTCAGACTTGTATTTTTCCTTCAGTGTGTTAGGCGACATGCAAGGCCACTTGTGCATGTCGCCTCAGATGTCGCCTTAGTCTTGTAGTTTTTCTCACAATGTGTTAGGCGACTTCCAAGGCAACCTGTGCATGTCGCTTTACATGTCGCCTCAGGTACTTTGTTTTATCTCACAATGTGTAAGGCGACTTCCAAGGCGACATGACCATGTCGCCTTTGACACCCGAACTGGGCAATTCGGGTATTTCACACCAGCTCAGTTTTTGGTCCCTATAAATACATTATTTTCTCCACTATTTAAACCTAGAGCTCTGAAAATTAAATCTTTAAGTGAGAGAAAGTGAATCCAAGAGAGAGAGAGAGCTCCAAGAAGTCATTTTTACTCAACCAAACTCATACCCATGTGCATCTAGCTCCATTCTTGCTTCTATTCTTCATGAGTCTTCATGCTTTTCTTGACTAGGTAATCAAACATGTCTTAGAACTTCTTTTTTTTTTTATCTTTATGTTCTTGTTTACCTAGGGTTAGCAATTATTTGTTAATTAATTGCATGTTTATTTGGTTTAGCATGATTTGAGTATGTTTGTGATTGTGTTTGTTGGTTGAGATTGCATGTTCATTGATAGCTATCATTTAAGACCATTTTGCCCTTTAGCTAAATCTTCATGCATTTGTATTTAGATATTGATATCTAGGATTTGCACTCATTGACATCTTTAAATCCCTAGATCAACATTTAGTGTAGCCTAGCATTAATTGCATGATATAATATTATCACATATTCACATAGGTTGGTTAATCTCTTCATTGATTGTTAAGTTTTGTGACTAAGTGGATTAGTGCACAAGCTTGTTGGTCTAGGATCACTATTAAAGGCCCGTTGGGTAGAGTGAAAGGGTTAGTGACCAAGTAGGTGTGACTTTAGGTCAACCTAGGTTGTAAACTTTCATTCAAATAGTGGATTTGAGGACCGTGTGTGGCTAGAAGAATAGCCCGTGAGTTTTGCCCAGTTGGAGGGTTTCTTACGTAAATCAATCCTTGTGTTTTTATTTTTTTCCGCATGTTTATTTTTGAAAATACACAAAGTGTGTCTAATACAACCTGGAGGGGGGGGGGGGGGGGGGGGGGGGGGGTGGGGTGAATAGGTTTTAGTTGATTTATTACCAACTTTTCGACTTAATCAATTTTAATAATCCTACCCCATATTAGCAATCAATCAATCCAATATAAATATGCGGAAAACATTAAAAACACAAGGATTGATTTACGTGAGAAACCCTCCAACTGGGCAAAACTCACGGGCTATCCTTCTAGCCACATACGGTCCTCAAATTCACTATTTGAACGAAAGTTTACAACCTAGGTTGACCTCAAGTCACACCTACTTGGTCACTAACCCTTTCACTCTACCCAACGGGCCTTTAATAGTGATTCTTGACCACAAGCTTGTGCACTAACTCACTTAGTCACAAAGCTTAACAATCAATGAAGAGGTTAAACAACCTATGTGAATATGTAAAAGATATTCAAACATGCAATTAATGCTAGGCAACAATAAATGCTTATCTAAGGATTTAAAGATGTCAATAAATGCAAATCCTAGATATCAATATCTAAATGCAAATGCATGAAGATTTAGCTAGAAGGGTAAAATCGTCCTAAATGCTAGCTATTAATGAACAAAGCTCTCAACCAACAAACATCAACTCAACCATGTTATAAATGCCAATAAACATAAAGATATGCAATAAAATCATATAAAAGAGCTAACCCTAGGCAAACAAGAACACAAATAAATACAAAGAGATTTAGGGCATGTTCAAGTTACCTAGTCAATGAAAGCAAGAAGAATCCATGATGAGATGATGCTTGAAGATGTTAGATGCACATGGATTTGTGTTTGGTTGAGTAAAGATGAGTTCTTGGGAGTTTCTCTCTCTAAGGGAAGCTTGGCCTCTCAAAAATGGCTTCTTGAACTCATGAAAACGAGCAAGGAAAAAGAGAGAGTATATATATGGGAGCCCTAGTTAAAACAGCGTCGTTTTGAACTTAGGGCACAAAATCCCGTCAATACCGCTAGATGGACCGCGTCGCAGGCAAGTGTCCAGACCGCGGTACACACAGCAGTGCACCGTCTGGATAACAACGCAGTGTAGGGCGCTGTGTATGCAGGTGCACAGGCCGCGGTATGGGCAACAGAGGCCTACTGGACAACACCGCGACTTGGGTTGCTTTGCGTGCAAGTGTACAGGAAGCAGTACAGGAAGCATGACCCTGCTGAGGTATACCGCTCTGTATGCCACGGTGCAAGCATGTCTTGCCAAGCGGTCTGGGCCACGCTAAGAGAAGAATTTCTCTTTTTGAGGCAAACTCAACACACTAAGTGATGTGCAATCAGTGCAAGTGTGGAGTGTGAAAAGTGGCATACAATACATCATTCAATTACATGAAGATAGGAACAATAATGCATGCAAGTGAGTGTGTGCAACTAGATCTCTTCAAAGAAGGTTAAACTAATGAGATACCTTTGAAGTGCTCTTTGAGAGAGATGATGTCCTTGAAGCTTGATCACACTCAAGAGGCCTAAATTACCCTTACAAAGAATAATCCACAATGTGGTTTGTCAACGAAATAAGCCAATCAAAATATGAGGAACTTACAATCTCCCCCTTTGGCTATTTCGTGACAAAACCACCACTCACAAATCATCCTCACAAAAAAGTAAAAACTAAAAGTCAACAAAAAGATATTCTACATTACAAAAAGATACCTAGATACTAGGTCTTCAAAACTTCAAGCTCTTGTAGAATAGCCACCTTCCCTACAAAACAATGAGACTACACTTTCCAAGACAAGTGCATGTGAGGTGATCAAGAGAGATAAATAAATAAGAGCAATTTGCATAATAAAAGAAAACTTCAACATGCAACATGCAAATGCTCCCCCTCTATATAGGTTACTCCCCCTCAACGAGACAATCTCTCCAAATATGCAATCCCCTTAAATAAAACCACATTAATCCCCCTTTTTGTCATGAGATAGGCAAAGGAGTATTCCCCAACCGGGTCACTTTAGAAAAGAGAGCTATTTGCAAGATAAGTGCATAATCATATACAACAACTTTATGCAACTCAATTAATTGAGAGAGAATCATTGAGGGTTTATTGTTTAGAAGAAAATGTGTGACTTAGTTGCTTCGGATGTAAGACATGTAACATCATGGTTCAAGCGAATGGTATTTGGCAAGGAGAACATCAAAAAGGGTTCCAAAAGAATTCAAACCAATTTGCACCCTTTTGCCATAGTGAAACATGATATAGTATTTTGAAAAGAAATTTCAACACACACAAAACTATATCAAACCTTAAAAGCAAATCAAGACATTGGATCAAGAGATCCTTTTAGATTTTTCCGGATAATTTGTCCGTATGATAGTAGTCTTGATTAACAATTAAGAAGAGAGAGAAGACTAATTTGGATATAAAATCCTTATTGATTACGTGGATACAAGATCCTTATTGATTAGTCTTCTCATTTGCATACACACATATTTGTATTCAAGCAATCAAAACATATTTCATGCATATCATTTTGAGCATGTCAAAATCAAGTTCACATGTCATGGAGATAAATTTTAGGTCATTCAAATGTACTTCCCAATCAATTCTCCTATTCCAAAAATGCATGTTTGAACATAGAGGTGACATGGATTACAAACCAAGCAAGGCACACTTATTGAATAAAAAGCCATATAAGATTATATATAAGCACAACCAAGAATACTCAAGTAGTTAATAAAGAAGCATAAAGTTGATCAAGTTTTTGCTTATTCCAACATGCAAGGTTGCTCTCTTTGCTTGAGTTCCCCATAAAGGGTCAATCACCAAAACACATCAAGGCATATGACAAATTCCAATAGATCTACTAAGTGACTTGAACCTAGTTGAGTCTAAGGGCTTTGTAAATAAATCCGCTAGTTGATCATTTGTGCCCACATGCTCAAGTGCAATGCATTTGTTTTCAACTAGTTCTCTAATGAAATGATGCCTAATGTCTATATGCTTTGTCCTAGAGTGCTGAACAGGATTCTTTGACATGTTAATTGCACTCATGTTATCACAATAGAGGGTTAGAATACCTTGATCAAAGCCATAATCCACAAGCATTTGTTTCATCCAAAGGAGTTGTGTGCAAGCACTCCCGGCGGCTATGTATTCCGCTTCAGCTTTGGATAGAGAGATGGAATTTTGCTTCTTTCAAAACCATGAGACCAAGTTGTTGCCTAGGAAGAAGCAACCGCCAGATGTACTCTTCCTATCATCACAATTTCCTGCCCAATCTGCATCACTAAAGCCAACTAAGCTAGCATTAGTGTCAAAAGAGTACCATATCCCATAGTTGGATGTCCCATTCACATATCGAATGATTCTCTTCACGGAGGAGAGATGGGATTCCTTGGGATCCGCTTGGTACCTAGCACACACACCCACACTAAAGGCTATATCGGGCCTACTTGCAGTCAAGTAAAGCAAGCTACCAATCATGCCACGATAAAGACTTTGTTCCACACTCTTGCCACTAGCATCCTTGCTTAGTTTCAAGGTGGTACTCATGGGTGTGTCACAATGTTTGGCATTCTCAAGGCCAAACTTCTTCACTAGGTTCTTAGCATACTTAGCTTGGGATATGAAAATCCCATCATGCAATTGCTTGATTTGCAAACCTAGGAAGTAATTGAGCTCTCCAACAAGACTCATCTCAAACTCATGAGACATGACATCAACAAATTGTTGGACTTTGGATTTGTTGGTGGAGCCAAAAACAATATCATCAACATAAATTTGAGCTATGAAAAGCTCATCTTTGTTCCTCTTGATGAATAAAGTTTTGTCAACACTACCCCTAGTGTAGTTATTGTCAACAAGAAATTGAGTGAGGCGCTCATACCAAGCCCTAGGTGCTTGTTTCAACCCATATAGAGCCTTCTTGAGGCTATAGACATGATTGGGGTGGTGTGAATCCACAAACCCCTTGGGTTGCACAACAAACACTTCCTCATGCAAGAAACCATTAAGGAAGGCACTCTTAACATCCATTTGATGCAATTTGAACTTGTGCACACATGATATGGACAAAAGAAGCCTTATGGACTCAAGACGGGCAACCGGAGCAAAAGTCTCCTTAAAGTCAATACCCTCAATTTGAGAGTATCCTTGTGCTACAAGTCTAGCCTTGTTGCGCACAATGTTGCCATTCTCATCCGACTTATTCCTATATACCCATTTGGTGCCTATGACATTAGTATCCTTGGGTCTAGGAACAAAAGTCCAAACCTCATTTCTTTCAAATTGGTTTAGCTCTTCTTGCATGGCAAGAACCCAAAACTCATCATTTAAGGCTTCATCAACCTTTTTAGGTTCAATTTGAGAGGTGTAACAAGTATAGCTAATTTGATTAGTTATTTGACGCCTAGTCCTAACACCCTCATTCATATCTCCAAGGATGTCATTCTTGTTGTGGAGATGTCTAACCCATGGAGCGGGTTCTTTAGAGTCCAATGATGGATCTCTATCAAGAGGTTGAATGACCTCTTCAACAGGACTTGACTTCACATCAATTGAAGTCTCACAATTCTTCTCCAAGGAAGAATCATCAAGCACAATGACCTCCTCATCATGGTCTCTAGTCTTAGGCCTACAATCATCTATGACTACATTAGATGATTCCATGACACTCCGAGTTTTTAAATTGAAAACTCTATAGGCTTTACTATTAAGGGCATAGCCAATAAAAATCCCCTCATCACTCTTGGCATCAAACTTGCCAAGTTGATCTCGGTCATTCAGAATGTAGCATTTGCTCCCAAATGAGTGGAAGTAGCTAACATTTGGCTTCCTACCCTTCCATAATTCATAGGAGGTTTGCCTAGTACCGGGCCTTAGGAAGACTCTATTTCCTATGTAGCAAGCCGTATTGACGGCCTCGGCCCAAAGGTTCCTAGGGACATTGTTGCTAAGCAACATCACACAGGCCATCTCTTAAAGGACCCTATTCTTCCTCTCAACAACCCCATTTTGTTGAGGAGTTCTAGGAGCCGAAAACTCATGGGAAATGCCTAAGCTATTGCAATAGCTTTCAAAACAAGCATTTTCAAATTCCCTCCCATGGTCACTCCTAATCCTTTTAATACTTTTAATGTGTGAGTTCTTTTCATTTTGAATTTTAGTGCAAAGCATTTAAAATTTTTCAAATGTTTCAGATTTTTCTCTAAGAAAATATGTCCATGTAAATCTAGAAAAATCATCCACACAGACAAAAATGTACCTCTTGCCACCGAGACTCTCGGTTTGCATGGGACCCATAAGGTCCATATGTAGAAGCTCTAATGGCTCCTTGGTGGCGAGATACTTGCCTTTCTTGTGCATACTTTTGGTTTGTTTCCCTTGTTGACAAGGTCCACAAACGCCATCGACTTTCTTCCTAAGCTTAGGGAGGCAACGCACAACCTTGAACTTATCTAAGATCCTCAAATCTCGATAGTTCATGTGGCCAAGTCTTTGATGCCATAACTCAACTTCGTCACATTTGGACATATTGCAAGAGATAGCACTAGCTTCAAGACAATAGCAATTGTCACTAGATCTCTTTCTTTTTAGCAAGGTTTGTCCATTTGGCATTAAAATAGGGCAATCATTTTTGTTAAACAAGACGGAGAGTCCATCATCATAAAGATGAGAAATGCTTATAAGATTGGCCTGCAAGCCATCAACAAGTAAAGCATTGGACAAGGAGGGTAAGTCGGGAATGGAAATGGTTTCTTTCCCTATGACTTTCTTTCTAGATCCATCACCAAAGGTGACAAATCCTCCATCCTCCAAGACAAGGGATTTAAAGAAGCTCTTGTTCCCCGTCATATGCCTAGAACACCCACTATCCAAATACCAAGTGTTAGAGGCATTTGCCTTCAAGGCAATTTGAGCCACATAGCAAGAATAGTTATCCCTTCTAATCCACCTAGGTGAAATGTTCTCATTCCTAGTGGTATTAGTCACATTGGCTCTAGATTTCCTAAGATCATGCAAATTGGCTCTAGATTTCCTAGGAACATGCATTTTAGCTCTAGCTCTATTTCTTTCAATCATGCTCTTGATTCTACATATTTCAATGTATTTGAAGCAATTTGGTCTAATGTGACCATCAACACAACAAAAGTGACAAGTGGGAATAAAATAAGAAGACATACCATGCCCTTGTGAGTATAAAGGGGCTTTCCCACGCATTTGAGCTTGCCTTTGGTGTTGGAATGGTTCTCTCCTTCTTTGTTGTTGAGTTGGAATGAATTGCTTCCTTGATTTACCTTGCATGAATTGCTTCTTGGCTTGATGGTATTTGGGTTGAGGGAAACTTGCTTGATGCACCCTTGTTGATTGAGCTTGAGCTTATTTCCCTTATGCTACCTTGACTTGAGAATCTTTAGAGCACTCTCCTAGTTTTATCTTCTTCCTAGGATGTTATGGGGGTGGAGGCTCTTTGTTATCCAAACTCTTGACAAACACAATCTTGCTTGAGGATGAGGTCTCCTTGTCATCTTCATAGCCAAGACCTTTCTTATCACTTGGCCTCTTGCCAACTCCCAACATGTGGTCAAGTTTATTCGTGCTTGAAGTCATCTTAGCAATGATCTCTCTAGCTTCTTCAAGCTCCTTTTCCATCAATTCCTCATTCCTTTTGGCTATCTTCACTTCTTTATTTAAGTGAGTAGCTTCGGTAGATAGCTTGAGATTCTCTCCTTTTAGCCTTTGAATCTCTTTCTTCATCTTCAATCTTGAGCTTTGAAAATGCTCAATGAAGCCTTCAAGATCCATTCCTCCTACATCCATATTTGTTGAATGGGATGAAGAGTCACCATCGCTAGAGTCATCTTCACTTTGTTTCTCTACCTCTTCATCATCTATTGCTTCCTTACTCTTGAGAGAAGATGCGAAGGCAATAAAGTTTGCCACATGATCCTTATCATCAGAGGATTCTCCTTCTTCTTCCAATTCATCACCATCGCTCCACGTGGTGGCCATGGCCTTTCCTTTCTTCTTGTTTTTTAAATTTCCACAGTCCGTGGAGATGTGTCCGAAACCTCCACATTCGAAGCATTGAATCCCTTTTCTTGTAGGCTTGTCTTCACTTGACTCAAACTTCTTGAAAGGAGTCTTTTTCTTCATTTACTTTCCTTTGGATCCAAATCCTCTCTTCTCAAAATTGATGAACTTTTTAAATCTTTTCACCATGAGGGCCATCTCCTCATCTGAGTCATCTTCCTCTTTCTCTACTTTGGAAGTTTTCAGAGCAATACTCTTTTGCTTCTTTGGAGGTGTAGGTGTAGGAGGCCACCTAGACTCATATGCTAGAAGTCTTCCTATAACTTCACTTGGCTTCATGTTTTTGTAATCACTGTTCTCCTCAAGTGCCGTCACTTTTGACTCAAATCTTGCTGGAAGCGACCTCATAATTTTTTGGTTGATTCTCCTATCTGAATAGGGTCACCAAGTTGATGGCTTTGATTGACTATGTCCATCAACTTCACTTGAAAGTCGTTGAAGCACTCATCCTCCTCCATTCTAATTTGCTCGAATTGAGTTTGGAGGATTTGAAGCTTAGAGTCCTTGACCACCTCGGTTCCCTCATGGGCCGTCTCTAGAATCTCCCATGCCTCTTTTGCAATTCTTATTGTTTGGATCAATTTGTACTGATTGTCATCCATTGCACAAAGACTAGCATGCATAGCCTTGTTGTTCCACTTGGATGCTTCAAACTCTTGAGTTGACCATTCCGACTTTGGCTTGGGAACTACACTTTCGTCTTCAAGAATCTTTTCCGGAGGAGTGTAGCCATCTTCAATTGCCATCCATGCTCGGTCATTTATTTGGCAAATGTAAGACTCCATCTTGCCTTTCCAAGAGGCATAGTTTACTCCAGTGAGCAAAGGGGGTCTTGTGCTAGAGGCTCCCTCATTACCACTTCCGTTCCCACTCATAGTGTTTGGGTATGAATGAGATGAATGTTTATGATGCAACAAACACAAAAAAAATGCAAGACACACAGAGAGCAAGGATAACCTAAGTGTATCTAGGAACCCGCTTTGATACCAATTGAAAATACACAAAGTGTGTCTAATACAACCTAAAGGGGGGGTGGTGAATAGGTTTTAGTTGATTTATTACCAACTTTTCAACTTAATCAATTTTAATAATCCTACCCCATATTAGCAATCAATCAATCCAATATAAATATGCGGAAAACAATAAAAAGTAAGGATTGATTTACGTGAGAAACCCTCCAACTGGGCAAAACTCACGGGCTATCCTTCTAGCCACATACGGTCCTCAAATCCACTATTTGAACGAAAGTTTACAACCTAGGTTGACCTCAAGTCACACCTACTTGGTCACTAACCCTTTCACTCTACCCAACGGGCCTTTAATAGTGATTCTTGACCACAAGCTTGTGCACTAACTCACTTAGTCACAAAGCTTAACAATCAATGAAGAGGTTAAACAACCTATGTGAATATGTAAAAGATATTCAAACATGCAATTAATGCTAGGCAACAATAAATGCTTATCTAAGGATTTAAAGATGTCAATAAATGCAAATCCTAGATATCAATATCTAAATGCAAATGCATGAAGATTTAGCTAGAAGGGTAAAATCGTCCTAAATGCTAGCTATTAATGAACAAAGCTCTCAACCAACAAACATCAACTCAACCATGTTATAAATGCCAATAAACATAAAGATATGCAATAAAATCATATAAAAGAGCTAACCCTAGGCAAACAAGAACACAAATAAATACAAAGAGATTTAGGGCATGTTCAAGTTACCTAGTCAATGAAAGCAAGAAGAATCCATGATGAGATGATGCTTGAAGATGTTAGATGCACATGGATTTGTGTTTGGTTGAGTAAAGATGAGTTCTTGGGAGTTTCTCTCTCTAAGGGAAGCTTGGCCTCTCAAAAATGGCTTCTTGAACTCATGAAAACGAGCAAGGAAAACGAGAGAGTATATATATGGGAGCCCTAGTTAAAACAGCGTCGTTTTGAACTTAGGGCACAAAATCCCGTCAATACCGCTAGATGGACCGCGTCGCAGGCAAGTGTCCAGACCGCGGTACACACAGCAGTGCACCGTCTGGATAACAACGCGGTGTAGGGCGCTGTGTATGCAGGTGCACAGGCCGCGGTATGGGCAACAGAGGCCTACTGGACAACACCGCGACTTGGGTCGCTTTGCGTACAAGTGTACAGGAAGCGGTACAGGAAGCATGACCCTGCTGAGGTATACCGCTCTGTATGCCACGGTGCAAGCATGTCTTGCCAGGCGGTATGGGCCGCGCTAAGAGAAGAATTTCTCTTTTTGAGGCAAACTCAACACACTAAGTGATGTGCAATCAGTGCAAGTGTGGAGTGTGAAAAGTGGCATACAATACATCATTCAATTACATGAAGATAGGAACAATAATGCATGCAAGTGAGTGTGTGCAACTAGATCTCTTCAAAGAAGGTTAAACTAGTGAGATACCTTTGAAGTGCTCTTTGAGAGAGATGATGTCCTTGAAGCTTGGTCACACTCAAGAGGCCTAAATTACCCTTACAATGAATAATCCCCAATGTGGTTTGTCAACGAAATAAGCCAATCAAAATATGAGGAACTTACAATTTTGGATTGGTTGATTGCTAATATCGGGTAGCGTTATTAAAATTGATTAATTTGAAAAGTTGGTAATAAATCAACTAAAACCTATTCACCCCCCTCTAGGTTAGTAGACACATGCTTTATTGTATTTTCAATTGGTATCAACGCGGGTTCCTAGACATACTTAGGTGATCCTTGCTCTTGTTGTGTGTGTGTCTTGCATTTTTGCATTTTTTTTGCTGCATACATTAGCATTCTTCTCATTCATACCCAAACACTATGAGTGGGAACATATGTGGCAATGAAAGAGCCTCTAGCACAAGACCCCCTTTGCTTACCGGGGGAACTATGCCTCATGGAAAGGCAAGATGGAATCATACATTTGCCAAATAGATGACCGAGCATGGATGGCAATAGAAGACAGCTACACTCCTCTGGAAACAACTCTTGAAGACGATAGTGTAGTTCCCAAGCCAAAGTCGGAATGGTCAGTCTCAAGAGTTTGAAGCTTTCAAGTGGAACAACAAGGCCATGCATGCCATTCTTTGTGCAATGGATGACAATCAATACAAGTTGATTCAAACAACTAGGATTGCAAAAGAGGCATGGGAGATTCTAGAGATGGCCCATGAAAGAACCGAGGTGGTCAAGGATTCCTAGCTTCAAGTTCTCCAAACACAATTCGAGCAAATTAGAATGGAGGATCATGAGTGCTTTAACGATTTTCAAGTGAAGTTGATAGATATCGTCAATCAAAGCCATCAACTAGGCGACCCTTACTCGGATATGAGGATCAAGCAAAAGATCATGAGGTCGCTTCCAGAAAGGTTCGAGTCTAAAGTGACGGCACTTGAAGAAAATAGTGACTATAAGAACATGAAGCCAAGCAAAGTAATTGGAAGGCTTCTAGCTTATGAGTCTAGATGGGCTCCTACACCTACACCTCCCAAGAAGCAAAAGAGCATAGCCTTGAAGACCTCCAAAATAGAGAAAGAGGAGAATGACTCGGATGAGGAGATGGCTCTCATGGTGAAAAGGTTTAAGAAGTTCATCAAGTTTGAAAAGAAAGGGTTTGGCTCCAAGGGAATGGAAGTGAAGAAGAAATCTCCTTTCAAGAAGGTTGAACCAAGTCATGACAAGCCCACAAGGAAAGGAATCCAATGCTTCGAATGTGGAGATTTTAGACACATCTCCACGGATTGTGGCAATCTAAGGAATAAGAAGAAAGGAAAAGCCATAGGCCGCCACGTGGAGCGATAGTGATGACTTGGAAAAGGAAGGAAGATCCTCGGAAGAGGAAGACCATGTGGCAAACTTTATTGCCTTCACATCCTCTCTCAAAAGCAAAGAAGCAATAGATGATGAAGAGGAAGAGAAACAACATGAAGACGACTCAAGTGATGGTGACTCTTCATCCCACTCAACAAATATGGATGCAGGAGGAATGGACCTTGAAGGATTCATTGAGCATTTTCAAAGTTTAAGATTGAAAATGAAGAAAGAGATTCTAAGGCTAAAGGGAGAGAATCTCAAGCTATCTACCGAGGTTACTCACCTAAATGGAGAAGTGAAGATAGCAAAAAGGAATGAGGCATTAATGGAAAAGGAGCTTGAAGAAGCAAGAGAGATTATTGCTAAGATGACTTCAAGTACGAAGAAACTTGACCACATGTTAGGAGTTGGCAAGAGGCCAAGTGATAAGAAAGGTCTTGGCTATAAAGATGACAAGAAGACCTCATCCTCAAACAGGACCGTGTTTGTCAAGAGCTTGCACATCAAAGAGCTTCCACCTCCACAACATCCTAGGAAGAAGATTGAACTAGGAGAGTGCTCTAAGGACTCCCAAGTCAAGGTGGCACAAGGGAAACAAGCTCAAGCTCAACCAACAAGGGTTGATCAAGCAAGTTTTCCTCAACCCTAAATAACACCAAGCCAAGAAGCAATTCATGCAAGCTCAACCAAGGAAGAAATCTACTCCAACTCAACAACCAAGAAGGAGAGAACAAATTCAACATCAAAGGCAAGCTCAAAGGCATGAGAAAGCTCCTTTGTACTCACAGAGGAATGGTATGATCTCCTATTTCATTCCTACATGTCACTTTTGTGGTGTTGATGGTCATATTAGACCAAATTGTTTTAAGTATATTGACATGTGTAGAACTAGAAACATGATTGAAAGAAGTAGGGCTAGAGCCCCAATGTATGTTCCTAGGAAACATAGAGCCAATTTGCATGATCCTAGGAAATCTAGAGCTACTATGACTAAAACCACTAGGAGAGAGAGCATTTCACCTAGGTGGATTAGAAGAGATGAATACTTTTGCCATGTGGCTCAAATTGCCTTGAAGGCAAATGCCTCTAACACTTGGTATTTGGATAGTGGGTGCTCTAGGCACATGACGGGGAACAAGAGTTTCTTTGAATCTCTTGTAATGGAGGATGGAGGATTTGTCACCTTTGGTGATGGATCTAGAAAGAAAGTTATAGGGAAATAAACCATTTCCATTCCCGATTTACCCTCCTTGTCAAATGCTTTACTTGTTGATGGCTTGCAAGCCAATCGTATAAGCATTTCTCATCTAAATGATGATGGATTCTCCGTCTTGTTTAATAAAAATGATTGTTCTATTTTAATGCCAAATGGACAAACCTTGCTAAAAGGAAAGAGATCTATTGACAATTGCTATTGTCTTGAAGCTAGTGCTATCTCTTGTAATATGTCCAAGTGTGAGGAAGTTGAGTTATGGCATCAAAGACTTGGCCACATGAACTATCGAGATTTAAGGATCTTAGATAAGTTCAAGGTTGTGTGTGGCCTCCCTAAGCTTGGGAAGAAAGTCGAAGGTGTTTGTGGACCTTGTCAACAAGGAAAACAAACCAACAGCATGCACAAGAAAGGCAAGTATCTCACCACAAAGAAGCCACTAGAGCTTCTACATATGGACTTTGTGGGTCCCATGCAAACAGAGAGTCTCGCTGGCAAGAGATACATTTTTGTTTGTGTTGATGATTTCTCTAGATTTACAGGGACATATTTTCTTAGAGAAAAATCTGAAACATTTGAAAATTTTAAAATGCTTTGCACTAAAATTCAAAATGAAATGAACTCACACATTAAAAGCATTAAGAGAATTAGGAGTGACCATGGGAAGGAGTTTGAAAATGCTTGTTTTGAAAGCTATTGTAATAGCTTTGGCATTTCCCATGAGTTCTCGGCACCTCGAACTCCTCAACAAAATGGGGTTGTAGAGAGGAAGAATAAAGTCCTTTTAGAGATTGCCAGTGTGATGTTGCTTAGCAACAATGTCTTTAGGAACCTTTGGGCCGAGGCCGTCAATACGGCTTGCTACATAGGAAATAGAGTTTTCCTAAGGCCCGGTACTAGGCAAACCTTTTATGAATATTAGAAGGGCAGGAAGCCAAATGTTAGCTACTTCCACTCATTTGGAAGCAAATGCTACATACTTAATGACCGTGATCAACTTGGCAAGTTTGATGCCAAGATTGATGAGGGAATTTTTATTGGCTATGCCCTTAATAATAAGGCCTACTGAGTAATCAATTGAAAACTCATAGTGTCATAGAATCATCCAATGTTGTTATAGACGATTGTAGGCTTAGAATTACTAACCATGACGAGGAGGTTGATTTGGTTCATGATTCTTCGTTAGAGAAATATGGTGAGACTTCTATTGATGAGAAGTCAAATCAAGATAAAGAGGTTATTCAACTTCTTGATAGAGATCCATCTTTGGACTCCAAAGAACCCGCTCCATGGGTTAGACATCTCCACAACAAGAATGATATTCTTGGAGATGTGAATGAGGGTGTTAGGACTAGGCGTCAAATAGCTAATCAAATTAGCTAAACTTGTTACACCTCTCAAATTGAACCCAAAAAGGTTGATGAAGCCTTGAATGATGAGTTTTGGATTTTTGCCATGCAAGAAGAGCTAAACCAATTTGAAAGAAATGAGGTTTGGACTCTAGTTCCTAGACCCAAGGACACTAATGTCATTAGCACCAAATGGGTGTATAGGAACAAGTCGGATAAGGATGGCAACATTGTACGCAACAAGGCTAGACTTGTGGCACAATGATACTCTCAAATTGAGGGTATTGACTTTGAGGAGACTTTTGCTCCGGTTGCCCTTCTTGAGTCCATAAGGCTTCTCTTGTCCATATCATGTGTACACAAGTTCAAATTGTATCAAATGGATGTTAAGAGTGCCTTGCTCAATGGTTTCTTGCGTGAGGAAGTGTTTGTTGAACAACTCAAGGGGTTTATGGATCCATACCACCCCAACCATGTCTATCGCCTCAAGAAGGCTCTATATGGGTTAAAGCAAGCACTGAGGGCTTGGTATGAGCGCCTCACTCAATTTCTTGTTGATAATGACTACACTAGAGGTAGTGTTGACAAGACTTTTATTCATTTTGGAGGAACAACGATGAGCTTTTCATAGCTCAAATCTATGTTGATGATATTGTCTTTGGCTCTACCAACAAATCCAAAGTCCAACAATTTGTTGATGTCATGTCCCATGAGTTTGAGATGAGTCTTGTTGGGGAGCTCAATTACTTCCTAGGGTTGCAAATCAAGCAATTGCATGATGGGATTTTCATATCCCAAGCTAAGTATGCTAAGAACCTAGTGAAGAAGTTTGGCCTTGAGAATGCCAAACATTGTGACACACCCATGAGTACCATGTTGAAACTAAGCAAGGATGCTAGTGGGAAAAATATGGACCAAAGGCTTTATCGTGGCATGATTGGTAGCTTGCTATACTTGACTACAAGTAGGCCAGATATTACCTTTAGTGTGGGTGTGTGTGCTAGGTACCAAGCGGATCCCAAGGAGTCTCATCTCTCCTCTGTGAACAGAATCATTCGATATGTGAATGGGACATCCAACTATGGGATATGGTACTCTTTTGACACTAATGCTAGCTTAGTTGGCTTTAGTGATGTAGATTGGGCTGGGAATTATGATGATAGGAAGAGTACATCAGGCGGCTACTTCTTCCTAGGCAACAACTTGATCTCATGGTTTTGCAAGAAGCAAAATTCCATCTCTCTATCCACAGCTGAAGCGGAATACATAGCCGTCGGGAGTGCTTGCACACAACTCCTTTGGATGAAGCAAATGCTTGTGGATTACGGCTTTGATCAAGGTACTCTAACTCTTTATTGTGATAACTTGAGTGCAATTAACATTTCAAAGAATTCGATTTTGCACTATAGGACAAAGCATATAGACATTAGGCATCACTTCATTAGAGAGCTATTTGAAAACAAATGCATTGCACTTGAACATGTTGGCATAAATGATCAACTAGCGGATTTATTCACAAAGCCCTTAGATTCAACTAGGTTCATGGCACTTAGTAGATCTATTGGAATTTGTCATATGCCTTGATGAGTTTTGGTGATTGACCCCATATGGGGAGCTCAAGCAAAGAGAGCAACCTTGTATAGTTGAAATGAGCAAAAAATTGATCAACATTATGCTTCTTTATTAATTGCTTTAGCATTTTGATTGTGCACATATATGACTATATGACTTTTTCTTCAGTAAGTTTGCCATTTGCTTTATTTGGAATCCATGTCACATTTATGTTCAAACATGCATTTTTGGACAATGGGAATTGATTGGGAAGTACAATTGAATGACCCTTAATTTATCTCCATGACATGTGAACTTGATTTTGACATGCTAAAATATTATGCATGAAGTTGTGTGTGCAAATGTGTGTGGAAGCATCTTGACAAGGCCAAACTCAATAAGGACCTTCTGTCCCTACAATAAATAAGGATGTCTCATCCAATTTAGCTTTGTCTCTTTTCTTAATGGTTGAACAAGACAACAACCAATAAGGATTCTATATCCATTCATTTAATAAGGATTTTATATCCATGTCTTGATTGACCATTAAGGATTGCCATGATTGCTTGTGTGTGCTACAAATTTTTAAAAGCTATATCTTGTTTAATTATGGCAAACGGGTACAAATTGGTTTGAATTCCTTTGGAATCCTTTTGATGTTCACTTTGCCAAATACCATTTGCGCCTTGATGTTGTATGTCTTGCATCCAAAGTAAAAAATTCACACATTTCTTTTAAATAAAACCTCATCGATTCTCTCTCAATTAATTGAGTTGCATAAGGTTGTTATATATGATTATGCGCGTATCTTGCAAATAGATCTCTTTGTGAAAGTGACCCAATTGGGGAATACTCTTTTGTCTATCTCATGACAAAAATGGGGAGTAGTGTTAGGAGAAATGAGTAGTGTTGAATATTTGGATATTGTCTTGTTGAGGGGAAGTAACCAATTTATGGGGAGCATTTGCATTACTGGTTGCATGTTGTTTTTTATTATGCAAATTGCTTTTATTTACTATCTTTCTTGTCACCTCACATACACTTGTCTTGGAAAGTGTAGTTTCATTGTTTTGTAGGGATGGCTATTCCATAAGAGATCGAAGACTTGAAAACATAGTTTGTAGCCATCTCTTTGTAATGTAGAATAACTTTTGTTTATCTCTTGTTTTTATTCTTTCTTGTGAGGATGATTTGCGAGTGGTGGTTTTGTCACGAAATAGCCAAAGGAAGAGATTGTAAGTCCCTCATATTTTGATTGGCTTTTTCGTTGACAAACCACATTGGGGATTTATTTTGTAAGGGTAAATTAGGCCTCATTGGGTGTGATCAAGCTTCAAGGGCATCATCATTCTCAAGAGCACTTCAAAGGTATATCGCATGCTTAATTCTCTTTGAAGAGGTTTTAGTTGCACACACTCACATCTTATGCATTTGTATTGACATGCATGTATTGTTGCACACACACACTTCTTGCATTTGAGTTGGTTAAATCTGGAGTTGATGGGCTGTCCAGTGTGTTAGGCGACATGCAAGGCCACTTGTGCATGTCGCCTGACAAGTCACCTCAGACTTGTATTTTTCCTCCAGTGTGTTAGGCAACATGCAAGGCCACTTGTGCATGTCGCCTCAGATGTCGCCTTAGTCTGGTAGTTTTCTCACATTGTGTTAGGCTACTTCCAAGGCTACTTGTGCATGTCGCCTTACATGTCGCCTCAAGTACTTTGTTTTTTCTCACAGTGTGTAAGGCGACTTCCAAGGCGACTTGCGCATGTCGCCTTGCATATCACCTTTGTCAGTCGAACTGGGCAATTCGGGTATTTCACACCAGCTCGTTTTTCGGTCCCTATAAATACATCATTTTCTCCACCATTTAAATCTAGAGCTCTGAAAATTAAATCTTTAAGTGACAGAAAGTGAATCCAAGAGAGAGAGAGAGAGAGCTCCTAGAAGTCATTTTTACTCAACCAAACTCATACCCATATGCATCTAGCTCCATTCTTGCTTCTATTCTTCATGGGTCTTCATGCTTTTCTTGACTAGGTAATCAAACATGTCTTAGAACTTCTTTTTTTTTTTATCTTCATGTTCTTGATTACCTAGGGTTAGCAATTATTTGTTAATTAATTGCATGTTTATTTGGTTTTGCATGATTTGAGTATGTTTGCGATTGTGTTTGTGGGTTGAGATTGCATGTTCATTGATAGCTATCATTTAGGACCATTTTGCCCTTTAGCTAAATCTTCATGCATTTGCATTTAGATATGGATATCTAGGATTTGCACTCATCGACATCTTTAAATCCCTAGATAAGCATTTAGTGTAGCCTAGCATTAATTGCATGATATAATATTATCACATATTCACATAGGTTGGTTAATCTCTTCATTGATTGTTAAGCTTTGTGACTAAGTGGATTAGTGCACAAGCTTGTTGGTCTATGATCACTATTAAAGGCCCGTTGGGTAGAGTGAAAGGGTTAGTGACCAAGCAGGTGTGACTTGAGGTCAACCTAGGTTGTAAACTTTCATTCAAATAGTGTATTTGAGGACCGTGTGTGGCTAGAAGGATAGTCCGTGAGTTTTGTCCCATTGGAGGGTTTCTCACGTAAATCAATACTTGTGTTTTTATTGTTTTCAGCATGTTTATTTTGGATTGGTTGATTGCTAATATGGGGTAGCATTATTAAAATTGATTAAGTCTAAAAGTTGGTGATAAATCAACTAAAACCTATTCACACACCCCCCCTATAGGTTAGTAGACACACGATTTATAGTATTTTCAATATTAATAGGATAAGATTCTAGTAACATAACCTAAAAAACTAGATTCTTCTTAGCCGTTTAATCTACGTTTATCTAGGTGCATTAGAAAACCCTAACCGTAAATAGTGAATAGGAGAGGGATATATAACATTATATCCCACAGTCTCAATCATTAGTTCATCACTGTGAGATTCGAGTGAGGCCTAGAGACAGCTTTGTTTTCGTCCTCCTAAGGTTAACTTCCTAACGGATTGGATTTCTGAATGTATTTAGGGATTGACAGACCCTAAGGTAGGAATTATCAAGTTAAGTTCATGAAATCTGAAATGATGGGTTACACTCACAAGGATTTAATTAATGGTTAATTTAAATCCTGACTAAAATAAACGATGGTTAAATGATATAAGAATTAAGAGTTATTCTGGTGTAACATTTGATTGAGAATGTCTCGATCCAACATGCAAGTACTTGACCGACCATAAGGCGGCACTTGCTTGTGCTATGTTGGATTGTCGTGGCGTAGTAACAATTTTTAGGGATTATTTTCTTGTTCATTAATTATATTCATGCATCATGTTTAATTATTTGCCGAATTTTTTACATATGATTTAAACGTATGAATGAATCAATTTTTTTTTTTTATGTTTATTTCAGCAATGTCTTCTGCTTGACTTCAAATTCTAGCAAATGAGAAATTAACCGGGGTAAACTTTACAAAATGGAAAAACAACATTAATGCAATCATGGTTAGCAAAGACCTTAAATTTGTGCTTACCGAGGAATGTTCTCTACAGCCTGCAACTAACACAACACGAACTGTTCGTGATACCCACGAGAAATGAGTTTCAGCTAATGAAAATGCCTGCATTTATTTGCTAGCTAGCATGACCGATGTGCTTGTTTCGAAGCACGAAGCAATGACTACAACATATGAGATGATGGAGTAATCACAGACCATGTTTGGACAACCTTCTGAGCAAAAACGACACAAAGCTGTTCATTCCGCAATGATTGCTCCCATGAAGGAGGGATCATCAGTTCGGGAATATGTCCTGGCCATGATGTCCTATTTCAATACATCTGAAATCAATGATGGGGCCATTGATTAACCTAGCCAGGTGAGCATCATACTAACAATTCTTCCAAAGAGCTTTGATCCGTTCAAAAGCAACTATAGGATGAACAAGTTGAAATTCAATCTGACCCAGTTGCTTAATAAGCTCACAACCTTTGAGTCCATGACAAAGGACAACAAAGGTACGACTAGTGAGACAAATGTTGCTGAACCATCTTCTTCTGGATCTAAGAAGAGGAAGAGGTCTACTGCCAAGGCAAAACCTAAGCCTAATAAGAAGCAAGCCCAAAGCAAGAAGAAGAGCACCACAACTGAAAAAGCAAAAGGAAAGTGTTTCCATTGCGACAAGGTCGGTCATTCGAAGAGGATTTGTCCGCAGTACCTCGAGGAGCTCTTTAAGAAGAAGAAAGTGAAAGGTAAATCTAATTTACTTGTCATTGAATCATGTTTAATGAAAGATGATTCTTCACCTTGGATAGTAGATTCAAGGGCCACTAACCATGTTTGTTCTTCTTTGCAGTGGACTGATTCTTGGACAGAGCTAGAGAAGAGGGCCTTCTCGATGCATGTTGGAATAGGGGATGTCGTTTCAGCTTATGCAGTGGGAGCAGTGAAATTAGTTTTTAATAGTTGTTTTCTTTTATTGGACAATGTTTATTACATTCCTGGGTTTATAAGAAATTTGATTTCGGTATTCAAGTTATTTGAACGATTATATTCAATTACATTTAGTAATAAATAAGTTATTATTTCTAGAAATGGATTGAATATTTGTTCTGGTTTAATTGAAAATAACTTGTATGTTTTAAGACCGTTAATTCATACATCAATGCTCAACATTGAAATGTTTAAAGTTGAAAAACCTAAAACAAAAATACAAAAGATTTCTTTAGATAATGAAACGTATATGTGGCATTTGAGACTTGGCCACATCAACCTTGACATGATAGATAGACTAGTAAAAGGCCGATCTTTAAGTCAGTTAGAGAACAACACTTTACCTGTCTATGAGTCTTGTTTAGAAGGTAAAATGACTAAGAGACCTTTTACTGGAAAGGGCTTAGAGCTACACAACCACTGAAGTTTATACATTCATATGTCTGCGGACCTATGAATGTTAAAGATATGGGTGGTTATGAGTATTATGTCACCTTTAGTGATGATTACTCTAGATACGGATATGTTTACCTAATGCAATGTAAGTCGAAAATGTAAGGAAAAACCCGCGGCGGAAGCGATAAATTGGATTGGTATATTTCAAAAAATTTCCTTTTTAAAGAAAGAACCTTAACCTTTGATTAATTAACATATAATAAAAGTAACATGACGATTGATGTTGCGTCGATTTGAATCCGCTTGCTTCGAATTGAATCCGTAAGATCTTCCAGTCCAATCACAAACTTGAATCACCTAGGAGTGTGGGCTCCCTTTTCTTTGAATTGTAAACCTAAGGATGGAAAAACAAACATTTTTCTTTTGTTAGTCACAATAACCCTCCTAGAGAAAACAAAGAACATTTGGTCACTTTTTAATTCTTAATCTTTTAATCAAGAACTCGCGTAAACTCTAATTCGATCTTGTACATAAAGCCTTTTGATGTAAAAGCTTCTAGTGCACTATCAAAATTAAAACGCTCCTTATTCTTCTTCTCTTTGGCCGAATTCTACACCCCTTTCTTGAGTTGGAAGTTTTTTTTATTTTTATTATTCAAAAGCAAGAGAATAAAAATTTTCTGAAAAAAAAAAACTTCTTCTTTGAACTACTCATCAAAAACGAATTTTATGATATATATAGGGTGGCCAAAATTCTCCTACAATGTGGAAGATTTGATTTCACCAAAACCTTATCAACTTAGTAGTTCAAACCTACTCCAACTCATGAGTATATTTATCCGATAATAAATTATTGAATATCAATTAAAAACTATGACTTTATCAATAACTTCCTAATTGATTATCAATTAGAATTTTGATAGATATCAAATACTTCCTAATTTGACTAGATAAATAAAAACTCTTTTAAATTTATCTACTTATCAAATAAAGTATTTGATACTTAACATACTACTAACAATAGTATGACACATAAAGTCATTCTCCTAGTATACAACTATCAATAGTTATGACACTAAGAGTCATGCTCTTAGTAAACTACTTATAATAGTATGACACTAAGAATCTTTCTCCTAGTTAGAAAAAGATTTTGATTTTTAATCAAACAATTAATCGATTAATTAATTAATTAATTTCCATTTGATTAATTAATAAAATAAAACAAAACAATATATTAGGCCAATAACATAGCCTTGCCGCCCAAAGAGTGTGTATATATATATGGGTAATATATATTGTTTTTCCATTTTATTAAATCCATTGGACTTTAATAAAAAGTCCACATGTGAACTAGACACATTCTTACTACAAAAGAAACAAGTCCACATGCCTTAATTTAATACATTAATATAATCTAGCAACCCATTTATTTAAAACGTGCAAATTATATTCTTAATGTATTAAGGAATGCTAAACGCACACCATTAGGGCCGCCCAAGGATTTCTACATCCTTGGCCCCCCATCCCAAGTATTTGAAGAGTTACCGCGTGTCTTGATCACACATGACCGCACCTCTCCAAAACTTTTTGGATTTCGAAATCCAAAAACAATTCTAAATGGACCCATAAATTGGTCCGGTAGAATATATCAAGTGCTCCATGTAAGTTCGTGCGGATTAGGGATCTTGGCAGGCTATCTAAATTTAAGCTTCAATAGACATAACCTAATCACAATCAACAAATGATTCACTTATGTTCAATCTATTAATTTTAACTCATTCCACTAAAGAGCTAAAATTGAACTCTTAAATAAAGATAGAATAAGTTAATGTTACTCATTCGTACCCTAGACAATCTTATTGGAGATAGTGTATCATCGTGAAAAATATCAGTAATCGCCAAGAGCTCATAGACCGCTTATAGCTCTCCTAGTTACCATATTTACTCATATGACTGTATTTTAAACTTGGATATTTTGACTTGTCCAGAAGCCATGTTTCAGTAGACACTATCGAAAACTTCATGTTAAGATTTAATATCCAATACCTCAAAATCTACATGTGATGATATTCTACTCTCATTTAATAAATGGAGCCATGATGTCCATATCTATAAATGAAGTCCTCTATCGATTAACAAATGAATGCCGCCAAACTATCGAGGATAGACTATGCTATATAATCGTACTCATTGACAGCTCAAATGATAACACTTGTAACCATAAGTCCATCATTTGTCTCAGGATTGAGATAGACTCTCCGATTGTCCTCAAGTGAAAACTTTTATCCATTGACGGTTCTGGATAAAGTATTTCACTGTGATCCTATTCAGTGCACCTAGTACATTAGATTCTTTTGCCCAAAGACACTACACTTTGATGATTGTAGACTCATTATAACACATTTGATCCCACTCAAATGCTAGCAAAAGAATCTACAACTTAAACAAGGTAAAGGCGCCCAACCTTTATCTTAAGTTGTGAATATTGTTCAAAACTAACTAAAGTATTATGTCTACCTCATACATATCCAGATGTACAAACAATACTTCATTTCTCATAGTCTTTTGACCTTATGATTATTTACTTTTGACAGTTATAATAATTAAACTAGAAATGATATAAGATTTGTTAAACTAGAAATCACTTTATTAATATGAAAAGATTGTTAAATATATTATTACACTCTTGCTATTGAGCATAATCCTAACAATCTCCCACTTGCGCTATAGCAAGTGTATCATATCTCTCATTCCCATATTCTCTAGGTGCCTATCAAAACTCTTATGTGGTAGAGCCTTTGTGAAGGGATCCGCTAGATTTTCTGCTAACACGATCTTGGTAATCGTCACGTCACCCATATGCACAATTTCCCTCAGAAGATGATACTTTCTTTCAATGTGTTTCCCTCTCTTATGACTTCTTGGTTCTTTCGAATTAACCACTGCTCCACTGTTGTCACAGTAGATATTGATCTGCTTATTAGCAATAGAAACCATTTCTAACTCAATTAAAAATTGGCAGAGCCATACAACCTCTTTAGCAGCTTCGCATGCGGCAACATACTCAGCTTCCATGGTGGAATCAACAATATATCCTTACTTGATTCTCCTCCATATGATTGCATCTCCTCCAAGCGTAACCAAAGATCCTGATGTGGATCTTCTGGAGTCAGAATCCGACTGGAAATCAGAATCTGTATACCCAACGAGAATTAAATCCCCTCTAGAGTGTACAAGCATATCATCTCTCGTTGTCCTAAGATACTTGAAAATATGCTTGACTGCCGTCCAGGGACCAGGACCAGGTTTCGATAAAAACCTACAAACTATGCCAAAAGCAAAACAAATATCTGGTCTAGTACAGAGTATTGCATACATGAGACTTCCAACAGCCGAGGCATATGGAACCCTACTCATGAATTGTTCTTCATGCTCATTCTTAGGAACTTGTTCGTTAGAAAGTTTGATTCCATGTCTGAAAGGTAACATACCTTTCTTGGAATCTTGCATAGAGAACCTAGACAAGGTTTTATCTATGTATCAAGCTTGGGATAATGCAATCGTTCTATTCTTTCTATCCCTTATTACTTGGATACTAAGAATATAACTTGCTTCTCCTAAGTCCTTCATATCCAATTGTTTTGCTAACCATTTTTTGCTGATGGCAATACACCTACATCGTTTCAGATGAGTAGTATATCATCAAGGGTTTACCAACTTGTCACCTTTAACCCTTTTGTATACACAGGGTTCGTCAAGGTTTTGAATAAATCCAAAACTTTTCACAGCTTGATCGAACCTTATATTCCAGGATTTGGATGCTTGCTTCAGTCCAGAAGATGGATCTTTGCAACTTGCATACCCTTTCCTCTTAGCCTTTTTCAATGAATCCTTCTGGTTGCATCATATATATATGCTTTCGTCAATACATTCATTAAGGAAAGCTATCTTGATGTCCATTTGCCAAATCTCTAAGTCTAGAGATGCTGCTGGATAAGAGTATCCTTATGGATTTCAGCATGGCTACATGAGAGAATGTTTCCACGTAATCAATACCTTCCTTCTGTGTGTAACCTTTAGCTACTAATCTAACTTTAAAGGTTTCCACCTTTCCATCCAAACCTATTTTCCTCTTGTATACCCACTTGCACCCAATGGGTTTTATCCCTTTAGGCAAGTCTACAGGAGACCAGACTTTGTTTGAGTACATATACTCAATTTTATATTGCATTGCCTTTTGCCAATGGTGACAATCAACATCGTCCATAGCTTCTTTGTACGTGTAGGGATCATCGTCGTCCGGGAGATTCTCCATTGATTCTCCTAGACCAATGTATCTCTCGGGTTGTCTACTAACCCTCCCACTACGACGAGGAATGGTAGGTTGTTGATCTTGTGATAGTGCGGAACTTAGAATTGGGCTAGGTTATGAAACCTCTTGTGGAATTGTATCTCCTAAAAGCTCATTCAGGATAATTCTACTCTTAGGCACAAAATCATTCATATAGTCATTTTCCAGAAATTTAGCATTTGTCAAAATAAATACTTTAAGATCTGAAGGATGATAGAAATAATATCATTTAGTTCCTTTTGGATACCCCACAAATATGCATGTTTCTGAACGGGACTCCATCTTTTCTGTCTTTCCTTTTAACACGTGTGCAGGACATCAAAATATTCTTAAATGTTGTAAACTAGGCTTTCGTCCAGTCCACAACTCATGCGGTGTTTTAGGAACCGACTTAGATGGTACATCGTTTAGAATGTATATAGCAGTTTGTAAAGCATATCCCCAAAAGAATTAGGAAGTGTTTGGATAACTTAACATAGACCTAACCATGTCCAAAAAAGTCCTATTTCCCCTTTTCGCCACCCCATTTTGTTAAGGTGTACCTGGCGCAGATAGCTGAGAAATAATCCCATTATCAATAAGATATTGTTGAAACTCACCAGATAGATATTCTCCACCATGATCAGATCTCAAGATTTTTATGTATTTCTCAAATTGATTTTCAACTTCAGTTTTAAATGCTTTGAACATGTCAAAAGCATCCGCCTTATGTCTCATGAGATACACATAGCCAAATCTTGAGTAATCATCCGTGAAAGTGATGAAGTACTCATATCCACCTATAGCTTGAATGTTCATAGTGTTGGGGTTTATGCCCTAAAGATGTAATTTATAAATGGATTTATGAAATAAATAAAAAGAAAAGTTCAATTCATTCTTGTTGTATTGTTTATTTTATAACTTGTGCATATATTAACATCCTAGATTGCCGGATGTAATCTCAAACTGTGTATATGAGTGTCATATATGGATAGATACAGTAAGAGACGTGCAATCTAAAGAGTCTATAGATAGCAAATAAAGTTGGGTACTTTATTTGTGGTTAATCTATAGCTGCGGTCCATTCCGTAATGTAAGGTGATTCTATCCTGAATCATTCATATGAGATATGGGAATTGAGGTACCTTGTATGATGTGATCATATAGGATTGAGCCCTGATCTATATGAATCTCTCACCAAGATCCGTTTACTGATGAGATTCATATATATATATATATACATATATCAACTAATGATGGCTATATGTGGATGATCTTAATCCTGAGTGTCTTATCGACTCCTTCAGGTTAGATCGTGGTCTTTGATATACCATGGGTGATGTCAGATGCAATTCCTGATCAATATACTCCGTATGTTGGGATTGCGGTTTGGCTTGTGGCTGGGAAAGTATGTACACAATAGTGGAATCCACTCCTTCTTGTGAGAAGTAGATGGTAGTTCCCTTAAGGGTTGATTCAGGGCTTGGACAATAAGAGCGCTCTCCTAATTCCATGAGGAAATATGATTTATTGTTCATTAGAGAATCAACCGTACTTAAAGGATATATGTAATTAGAGGGGTATAACGAACATTATGACCCAGCTCTAATTATGAACTACTATAGAGGATCACACCATGTGTAATAGCTATATCGATGGACACTGAGTTGTATCGGTCTGTGTTAAAGCGTCTGCAGTTGAGAGAGTGCAGCTTCGGGTTTTTAGTGGAATAACATCGGAGTTAATAATCAAGGAATATTAATTAAAGAGTTTAATTAATGATTCCGAGGATTATTGGAGCTCAAAATACTGTGGGTCCATTAGGTCCCCTTGCTAGCCCGATCGATTTAGGTAACAAGGGTCACCGTTAATTAATTGGATTGTCCAATTAATTGTGTTACGAAAGTGACACGTATTTATTCAGGGATCAATTGAATAATGATATTATTTAATTAATATATTAATAATTAAATTAATTAAATAATTAGATTATTTAATTAATGAATTAATAATTAATAATTAATAATTAATTATTAAATGGAGGTTGCGGGTTCAAATCATGACTAAGACATAAAATAATTAGATTATTTTATTCTTTGAGAAGTCTAGTATTTAAGTATAAGTCAACTAGGGTTATATGAGAGTTAGAATACTACTCTACCTATGACACTTAAATACTAATTATCTTTTGAATGTATAAAGATATATTTGGGAAAAGATAATTATCTATTTTAAAAAATATATAATGATATATTTATATAACTAGATAAGAGAGAAATAGTCATAGATTTTGATTTGAACACACACACAATTGAAAAAGAAAGAGCAAAAGGGTGCGTAAATATAAAAGAGAAAAAAAAGGGCATCAGTGCAAGTGTGTGCAATTTTTGTGATGTGCGTGAGTTTTGAAAAGAGAGAAAAAAGGTGCAAGTGTGTGCACGGGTAAAAACAAAAGAAAGAAAAAAAAATTATAATATTTTTAAAGAACTAGAATTGTTCTAGTTATTTTTTTTTCTTGGAAGAGATTGTTTCTTCTTCTTTTCTCTACATCCTCCTAAGTTCCTGAGTACGTGTCGTGTCCACACGCAGTTACTAGTTCTAGGAATAGCTAAGAAGATCGGTGGTACAGATCAGGAGCATATAGTAAAGTGAAGGAGCCTCCAAACGTTGGTAAGGTTCTAATTTATATATATATATATATTGATTACAATTTCTTGTGTTTATATATTGTATGTATTAGATCCGAAAAATAAATAATTGCGATCCTAAGTTAACTGGTCCTAGATCGTTTACGATCTATATAAAAAATTTTAAAACCTATTTTCGCTGCGTTACCAGTGAACAGGGTTCCAACACATAGGACCACACACATCAATGTGTATTAATCCTAAACATTTAGTGGCTCTTGTGCCTTTGGTCGTGAACGACATTTTGGTCATCTTACCTTCCAGACAGGATTCACAAGTTGGTAGATCATTAACCTTTAAGTCACTTAAACGTCCATCACTAACCAATCTTTTAATCCTATCAAGGTTAATATGACCTAAGCGCCAATGCCATAGGTAAGTTTCATTTTTTGATAATGTTATTCTTTTATGATTAGGTTTCGTTGATTCCGTGTCTAACAAGAGAGAGATATTTCTATGCAAATAGAATAAGCCGTTTTCCAATGTACCTTTGCAAACAAATTTGTCATTCTTACTAATAATTAAACCTTTATTAAAATTAACAGAATATCCAAATTTATTTAAATAAGAAACTGAAATTAAATTCCTCTTGAATTGAGGTATATAATAAACGTCTATCAAATATAAATGCCTACTAGAATCTAAATTAATTCTAATATCTCCCACTACGCAGGCAGACACCAACGCTCCATTACCTGAACGCAATTTGAATTCATTCTCATTTAATCTTTTCCTTTCATGGAACCCCTTCGTCCTTTTTGTTCTGAGACTTTAGGCAATTTCTTTTCCAATTTCCATTTTCATCAAAAAGGAAACATTTTCCTTTGATCTTGGTTACTTTCTTCGTCTCCTTCTTGGTAGGCCCAAGTTGCTTTTTCTTCTATTGTTTCTTGACCTTTTTACGGGTCTTAACATTAGCAACCTTACCAGCCGTATGAATCTCTTGACCCTTGCCTTTCACAAGGATCTTCTCGGCGCTTTGAACATCTTGCATCAGGCCCTACAAAGTGTATTTCTTATTGTTCAAGGTGTAGTCCAACTTGAACTGATCAAAGGAATTTGACAGTGAGTTGACAATCATGTCAATTTTCGTCTCACCATCTATCTCAGCACCATTGAGTTCAGCAATGTTGAGATGTGTTATGACCTTCATCATGTGATCTTTCACTACCTGTCCAGGTTTCATCCTAAATTCATGAAAGCAGTCACTGCATCTCTCTTAGTCGTCATGGACCTCATAGAAAACATCTTCTCTAGAGACATCATTATTTCGGTAGTAAAACTCATTCCTTCATGTTGCTGTTGCAACACGTCGGAGATGGTGGCCATAATGTAACATTTGGCCATCTCATCTAAGGTTTCCCACTGCTTATACTCATCTATTTGCTACTCAGTAGATTCATTAGTAGGAGCAGGTGGTTTATGGGTAGACAAAACGAACTTATGCTTTTCAGATTGCAACAATAGCCCAATTTTCCTTTTCCATGTGACATAATTATCTCCATTTAAAGTATTATCTTTCAGGATACTGATTAGAGATGGGGTCATAATTTCTAATAAAACAAAAATTATATAAGTAAATAATCATGATAAAGTACTTTCGAATATTATCGTGAATTAAATGAAATACTTCAATCGTAAAATTCAACGGTTATCCAACATCTATAAATGTCACTCCTCCTTTGGGAGTTCGCACCATTTACTAGTTGGACTAGGTCCTACCTAATTGTTAACATAACAACCAGCGTTTTCAATTTTAGCCTTGCGATTTATATAACAAGAACTCTTGGGAGGATATCAATAAAACCACATTGAGTGTGTTACCAAGTTATCGACCTTCAATATATCCCTTCACGAAAATCCCTCATTTGAGAGTAGATATCGTTTGAGTCAATTGTCTAGTCTATCCTTGTAAGGAAGCATCTTGCTAAATTCCATTCATGGATACCCCTTGGGGGGTTATCACACGAAACATAAAGCTCAACTTATCTTGGAGGCCATAAGTGTTCAAAATAAATTTTCCCACTCAATTGTTTAAGGCGTGTGATAGAATTCCATAGAATGATTTACTAAGTTATCTAGATGCCAATTAGATACCTAAACCATTCAATGCATGTTCATACCAAAAGAGATATATGAGTGGCACTCCTATTCTATATGACATGTTATCAAACAATGATAAACATTGTAATTGTTAACGGAAAAATTCACTCGGGATGAAAATCTTAGTTAACACCCTCACCCACTACCGGTTGTAGTAGCGGGGTAGGTACCTTCGGTACCGGGGTCCTTTTCTATGATTAGGAGCAAGAGATCAAATGATGGAGAAAGAATACAAGGGACTAGGAGATGTAAAAGAAAACTGTTTTATTTAACAAATCACTATAACAGGATTACAATAAGTATACATACATTCTTCCCTTTATTTTCACTCTTTTACATAGGACGGAGATGGAGAAAGCGTTCGTGTCGATAAGTGGTTATTTTCCTTCAGTGATTGTCAATGGACTCTCACTGGCTTCGGGGAATTTCTGAGATAATTCTCCCGGAGTCTCTCTCGTTATGGCGATCAAGAATCCTTCAAGCAATGCCCCTCCTTCTCTTTGTCTTTCAATACCGTATATGTAGTATCCTCCCAAAATCCTCTCGAAATCCAGTTGTCATAATGAAGATCATTGAGAATCCTATTTTAGGCGATGAAAGGCATTAAAGTTGAGCTGAAGGCGCGGGATTTGATCTCGTTAATCAATGGCGAATTCAAATTCTGATTCGGTTGACCATTGGGTCATTAATGGCGCTTTATTTTGGCGATGGAGTCAACTTTCCTTCTTCTTGGAGCTTGCTGGTGATGGAGTCAGCTTTCTTTTTTTGTGAAGGGAAATTCTGATTTTGAGTTCTGATGGAGTATAACGCTGGTACCTCATTTTGATGAGATTGTTTTACATCCTGCTGGAAGGGTGCTTGTGTCTTCGTGCTTTCTATCGTATTACCTGGAAGGCATGGTACTTGCCTTGGAGGAACTCTGGATAGGCATACTAAGTACCAAGTGGGAGTCGAGGTGACACCAAGGCAAATATCGGGGTAGTACCAAAGTGGTATCAAGGTAGGTATCGAGGTACCAGGCGCCTTGATTGATGTCGAGATCCTTGCGGGATGCAAGTTATCATCGTACTGGTCTTGACCTGGTATCAGGAGCTTCAGTAGGGCGAGGTACAAGCTTTCGAAGCCGATGTCCTATCTAGATAGACGTATAGTCGAGGCTCCAACCTCGTTGGATATCGGTCCCATCTAGGTGGTGGTACCGATCTCACTGGCTTCCTAGAGTATTTGGATGAGTCTTCCTGGGTTGGTCCCTGCTGAAAAATTCTCCCTTGGTCCCTTGCCAGAAAAATCTGTTAACAGAAGTCCCCCCTGACTTGAACACCGGTATCAGGTTGGGGTTAGAGTCAAGATAGATAGCACTTGGAGAATTTTTAGCAATGTCTCATAGGAGTGAATCTTCTCTTTGCACCTTGATTTAAATGAAAATTCCATGTGGCTGACCAGGGTAGGCCGAATTCAAAAAAAAGGAAATTTTTTAGGGGTGCACATTTCTCGAAACCGTTCCCTCCACGTCGCCGATTTTAACGCGACATTGATTACCTTTTCTGCCCGTTACAAGTAGCCATCTCTATATAAACTCTGGTGCTTCACATTAGGTTCATTCAAGCAAAAACTTCCTGATAAAGAGTTTCTTGTAAAAAGAAACCCTAGCTTCAATCTTCAACTTCCCCTTTTTTCTTAAGAAATCAGATTTCGAGGCTGTCATCATGTCTTCACCTGATGGCGATAGTATCGAGTGATTGTTTGACGACGACGCGGTGGCCAGCGGGAGCCTCGCCTCTAGAAAAAGGGCACGCGATAATAGCGACAGCGAGGAAGAAGTTCCCATTCAACGTCGTCGTTCCAATCGGAACATTGCAATCGGGACGGGCTTCGTGAATAATCCCGAGACTCCGGTTGATGTCGACCAGGAGTCGAGTGAAGAAGCAGGTGCTATCGGGATTGGTGGGAACCGGGTTAGTGAAGTTACTGATACCGCGGGAAGGGTACTTGCCCTCCCCTACAAATATAGGTGCATCCCTGATTGGTCCAGTACCTTGGAAACTGTGGCGCGCTTGAGGAGGGATTTCAAAATCCCTAAGGATATTCTATCTCTATACCTCCAAAAGAGTATGATGTATATACCCCCAATCCCGGTGAGCTCCCAATTCATACGGCGGCCTTTGACAGTGGGGTTAGGCTACCTCTCCATCCTACCTTGCGTAGAGCATTGTATGCTCTGCAGCTTGCCCCTCTTCAGCTGACGCCAGGGTTTTGGAGGCACCTAGTGGGTTTTCTGGTGTTATGGAGAGAGCAATACGACAGGGACAAAATCGACCGAGAGCCAGAGCCGAACGAGCTCGGGTATGTGTTCTAGATTGCTGCCAACGCCCTAAGCCCAAAGGGGCAATTTTATGCTCGTGCTTAAAACAATCTACAGTTTGTGGTGCCAGGGGCCACGAAGAAAGACAATTCCTGGAAGGAGGAATGGGTCGTCGTCGGAGGCGAATGGGGCAATTCAGTCCACATTGGAGGAACTGAGTTCAAGGTTCCTACTAGCTTTAGTGGGAAGCCCGCTTTGGAGAAGAGCAGACTCTCTGCTGAGTCAGAGAGAATCTTGAAGGCCATTATGGCCTGCAACTACACCAATATGAGGTATCCTGCTGCTGATGCCTTCGAAGCAAGAAGGGTGGAGTTCTACCTTCGTATCTCCAGCGCTCTTCCAGGGAATAAGCTTTCTTGATTATGCTTCTGTTATCTGATTATATTGATCCTGTGGATATTGACTCTGGTTGTCTTAGAAGTTTCAGCAGTGTCCCCTTCGGTTCCTAAGGGAGAGCTCAACCAGGCTGGTACTGATGACTCACTGCCAACTTCTCCCATCAGGCTCCCAGCCAGTTCTGATTTTGATATAGGGGCTGGCGCATCTGCTGGATCGGGTTAGGACCCCGGTCAGGATATCAGAATCACCAGCTCCCCCTCCTCCTACATTGGCTAGGTCGTTGGAGGCTTTTATAACTAGAGTGGGGAGGTACCGAGGTACTTCTCGTCGGGTGCAGGATATGTCACCCAACAAAACAATTGAAGTTGCGGCTGTTACTGATGTTGATGCTTCAGCTCCTCCGGCCTCACCCGCTGTGGTAACCGACCGCGATAACTTGGTCGAGAAGAGTTCTGGCACTGCTGCGGCTAAGCGGGTGGTACCTCGAGATAAGTCACGATCGAGGTCCGGGGACAGCAACCGGGACGAAGTCTTGGCCCGCTTCGTCGATTCCTGCCCAGGTGGGAGTCTGGACGTCATGACAGCCATGCCCATTGAGCTTTTGATTAGAAGGGGATCTTCCCTTCTGGCCGAGGTAAGCTGTTTCACTTTAATATTCTATCCAGGTAGTTGGTTGGAAATATCCTTACAAGTGTTTTATTCTTGGCAGGCCTTCAAATTCAATGTGGCGTTAAGCCAACAGGCCGGTTCCCTCTTGGAGCGAGCTAAAGGCACTACTACCGAGCTGGAGAAAACCAAGGAGTAACTCGATAAGGCTTCCAGAGGCATGGTAGCTTTGAGCGAGTCTCTGAATAGCTCAAAGAAAGAAACAGACGAAGCAAAAGCCGATCGGGAGCGGATATAATTTGACTATGACATCGAGAGGCTCAGGTCCATCCGCCGCAGGGAGGAGAGGGAGATTGCAGAGGAAAGAATAGTGGAGCTAGAGAAAGAGGTTCAGTCCCTTTGCAATCATGTGGCCAATTTAGATGCTCAAGTGGACACTGCCTTTGGGGACGGCTACTTTTTCGCAGGCTACCAAGTAGCGTTAGCTTTCCCTCCTCCGTTTGACTTGGGAGTTATTGTGGGGTGGAACCGGGATGAAATCATGGCGAAAGCTGCTGAACTTTCGAGAACAGCACCTTCTGATGTGGCTGAAACTTCCCAGGTTGCTGGAGCCAGTGGAATGGCAGGAGGTGAAGGCCAGAGTTCTGTCTCCCTTCCTCCTCCTAACCAGGTTGCAGGAGATCCCAGTTTGATGGCCCCTGCAGTTGGAGTGGCTCAAGCTGAAGGAGGGATTTTCTCCCATTCTGTTTCTCTGTAAGAGCTCACCGAGGTTGTAAGGGATCTGTCTGCTGTTGATGATGGAGAATCCGCCCTGCCTACCCCATCTTCTGATCATGCCCAGGTAGTGGAAGGTCAGGCTGCTTCGATCAAGGAAGTTGGGGAAAATTTTGATCAGGTAGCCATAGGGGAGCCTCCGGTTGCGGGAGGTACCCAGGAGGTAGGTGGGCCTCCATCCAGTATTGAAGAAGAAAAATCCATAACTGGTGAAGCCGGTGAGGAGACGGCTGCTCAGGAACAGGAGGATGCATGATCCAACTTAATCCCTCATTCAGTAGTACCCTTCCAGTCTTATTTTTATTTTATTTTAATTTTTTTTGTAGCCCATGATCGAGGAATGGCCTCCCCAGTTTTAGAAATGAGAACCTTCTGGTTTTTTCCTTAGCTTCATGTAGTTTAAACTCTTGATCGAACCTTGCCTTAATCTGAAATGAGATTCCCAATGAGATTCCCAATGCGATTTCGATTTCATAGATGCTCTTCCTTGGATGAATCCTGATACCTAGGTATAGATTCGGCGATCCATCCTCTATTTGATCATGATTTGATCAATGAAAGGAAAAATCCATTCTCATCCACATCTGCTGACTGAATTCTGTTGCACATTTTCTGATTAGAGCACCACTTCGAGCACCAGTCCCCAGCATAAACCTGACTTAATCAATACTTGGTAATGCAAGGAACCTGATAAAAAAGAAGTATATAGAGAAACTGCGGGTGACTGGTACCATGGTACCTCTTCAAAGAACCTTAGGGCCCTTTGATAGCCTCGTAGAAATTTAGTCAAAAGTAATATGGGTACTGGAGATCCTCATACTTTCTGTTCCAGAATCTTGGTTCCTTGATGATGGTGAGCATACCAGTGGACACTCTCGCACTCTAGGTACCTCGCATTCCCATTCTAGGATCCTCGGTAATATGGTGAGTAGTCTGGCGAAACTAGAAACCTTGTCGAATGATTGAGTACCTAGCTTTCCTGTTTCATGGAACCTAGGTCTCCAGGTGAGTATTTTGGCGAAACTGGGCACCTCGCACCTCCGTTTGTAGGAGCTTTGGTGCCTTGGCGAACAAATTTGGCGAATCTCGGTACCACGCCTTCCTGCCGTAGGAATCCTAGTACCCTGGCGAAAATAATGGCGAGTATATACTGGTAGCAAGATTCAGGTAGGCGACTAAGGCCACTTTAGCACCTAGTCTTTCTTAGCGGGGGGTGGTACCCGGCTAAGGTCTTGATCTGGCTGGCAACTATGCTCTTACTATCCAGATTCTTCCCAGGGGGTGACACCTAGCCAAGGCAGCAGGAAGGCCATACGGTCCTTTCTGATCTTGAGGCGATCATATTTGGGTACCTTGCATTCCTGTTTGCAGGAATCTTGGTACTCTAGCGAAAACAATGGTGAAATAATACTGGCAGTAAGATCTAGGTAGGCAACTAAGGCCACTTTAACACCTGATCTTTCTTAGCGGGGGGTGGTACCCAGCCAAGGCCTTAATCTGGCTAGCAACTATGCTATTACTATCCAGATCCTTCTTAGCGGGGGGTGGTGCCCGGCCAAGGTCTGATCCATCGGGTAACTATGCTCTTACGTACTGGATCCTTTCTAACAGGGGGTGGTGCCCGGCCAGAGCAACAGGAGTGCCATGTGGCTTTTCCTGGTCTTGGGGAGATCCTCCTAGATGGATTAATCTGATCTAGGGTATCAGGAGTGCTATGTAGCTTTTCTGGATTTATGGATAGCCTCCTGGAGGGATCTACCCGGTCCAGGGCATCAGGATTGCTGTGTAGCTTTCCTGGATTCATAACAAGCCTCCTGGAGGGATCTACCCGGTCCAGGGTATCAGGAGTGCTATGTAGCTTTCCTGGATTTATGGAGAGCCTCTTGGAGGGATCTACCCGGTCCAGGGCATCAGGATTGCTGTGTAGCTCTCCTGGATTCATGGCGAGCCTTCTGGAGGAATCTATCTGGTTCAGGGTATCAGGAGTGCTATGTAGCTCTCCTGATCTTAAAGCAAAAATCATGGCAGATTCAATTGGCGACATAAAGCAATTAGATGTAGACAAATGTAGGCAAGGACAGATGGAGAACAAAATCTTCTTTATTGATGACCAAAGAAAAATGAATACAAGTACTCATGGTTATTAACATCTTCTAACATTCGTTTTGGAGTAATCCTGGCCGATTTCCATTGCATGACTTATGGGTAGAACCTCTTGAGATGATCAGCATTCCAAGTGTGGTCTACTGATGTCCGTCCATGTCATCCAACTTGTAGGCCCCACCCTGGATCACCATTTTGATTTGGTAAGGACCTTCCCAATTAGGTGACAGTACTCCGTCCGACCTCTTCCGGGTACTCTGGGTAACCTTTCTGAGCACTAGATCCCCTTCTTTGAAGCTTCGGATTCTCACTTTCTTGTTAAAGTAACGAGCAATCCGGTTCTGGTAGACTGCTACTATTTCTGCTATCTTGTCTTGCCTCTCATCTAGGAGGTCCAGGCTAGCCCTCAGCTTTTCTTCAATTCTATCGGGGTCAAAATGTTGTACCCGGAAAGAGACGAGCTTATGTTCTATAGGAAGGACAGCTTCTACCCTAAAAGCTAGTGAGTAGGGGGTTTCTCCAGTAGCGGTCCTTTTGGTGGTGCGGTATGCCCATAGTACGTCAGGGAGTTCATCAGCCCATCTTCTTTTCCTTCTGCTGAAGCTTTTTCTTTAGGAGCCTTTGATAGTTTTATTTGTAGCCTTTACCAGGCCATTAGTCTGGGGGTGTGCTACGGATGTGAAGCGAAGTTCAATCCCCATACTCCCATAGAATTCATGGAATCTAGCATTATCGAACTGCTTACCCAGATCTGTGATAATGACCATCGGAGTCCCAAACCAGCAAACCACATTTTTCTTGATGAACTCTGTTGTATTTGCTTCAGTAATTCTGGAGAGGGGTTCTGCTTCCACCCACCTGGTGAAGTAGTCAATAGCCACGATCGCATGCTTCTGCTGACCTGGCGCGGTTGGGAGAGGATCCAATTAGATCTACTCCCCAGAATGTAAATGGATACAGTGAGCTGATGGTTGATAACCGTTCTGGAGGTAGGTGATGCAGGTTGGCCGTTTTCTAGCATGGTTCACAAGACTGTAAGAACTGCCTCGCATCATGGAGCAAGGTCGGCCAGAAATATCCCACGCGTAGCACCTGGTAAGCCAATGCTTCTCCTCCGATGTGATTTCCACAGTCTCCCGAGTGCACTTCCCTCAATGCCCAATTTGCATCCTCGGGATGTAAGCACCTAAGCAAGGGGAGTGACCTACCTCTGCGGTAAAAGTGCCCCTCTACCAAGCAGTATCGGACTGAGGTTCTCTTGATCTTGCGAGCTTGATCGGGGTTTTCAGAAGCTTTTCTGACTGAAGGTAATCAGCGATAGGATCCATCCAGCATGGAAGTCGTTCCACGGGGTTGACTTCCTTGCCTTCAGAGATGCTTGACGCAGTGATTATCTGAAGCGGAACTCCTTTCGGCAGCGCTTGTCCTCCATTTGTAGCTATCTTGGCTAGGACGTCAGCTCGATGATTCTGCTGCCTAGGTACCTACTCGATCCTGAAACCCTTGAAAGCGGGGTAGCAAGTCCTGCACTTTTTCGAGGTAGGCTGCCATGTTATCCCTTTTTGCCTGGTATAGACTAGTTACTTGGTTAACTATCAGTTGCGAATCACATTTGGCAATGAGGTAATCAGCTCCTAGCTCTACTGTTGTTCTCATTCCTGCTAACAAGGCCTCATACTCAGCCTCGTTATTGGTAGTGTTAAACCCGAATCTGAAACAGTTGAAGCATTCGACTTTCTCTGGGTTGGTCAGGATGATCCCACCCCCACTTCCTGCCTGATTCGATGCTCCATCGGTATACAAGATCCAGATGTTTCGATCGGTAGGCCAATATGCAGGCTCTCGTTCCTTCGGAGGAGCTTGATTCGGGCTCGGGGTAGCATCTTGATCAGGAATTGCACTAAATTCTACCATTAAATCTGCCAAAGCCTGGGCCTTGATGATAGTCTTGGCTTTGTATTTGATGTCAAACTAGGTAAGCTCAAGGGCTGACAGCACGAGTCTTCCCGATACATCTGGCCTTTGAAGAAATTGTCGTAGAGGTTAATCAGTGACTACCAGGATTGTGTGAGCAAGGAAATAAGGGTGGAGCTTCCTGGCTGATACCACCAATGCAAATGCGAGCTTCTCCAGTAGAATGTAGTTCTTTTCTGATTTGGATAGAGGGCAGCTCACATAGTAGACAGGGCGTTAGGGCTCCATCTCCGCACTCTTTCACCAATGCTCTACTGACGGCGGTTTCAGACACTGCCAGGTATAACTGTAATTCTTCTCTTAGTACCGGGCTAGCTAGCAGAGGTGGGCTAGCGAGGTACCTCTTTAACGATTGGAAAGATAGCTCACTATCTTGATCCCATTTCATATTCTTCCCTTGTTTGATTGCCTTGAAGAACGGGGTACACTTGTCAGTGGACCATGATATGAAACGGTTCAGGGCTGCGATTCGCCCAGTCAAACCTTGCACTTGTCTGAGTGAGGTAGGAGATTCAAGATCTAGGATGGCTTTAATCTTTTCGGGATTAGCTTCGATCCCTCTCTCGAGGACCATGAATTCGAGAAATTTCCCGGTTGTAACTCCGAATGCACATTTAGCAGGATTCAAGCGCATCTGATTCTCTCTAACAATCTGGAAAGTCTGGCGGAGGTGGTCTTGGTGATGTTCAGCTACCTGAGACTTCGTGATCATATCGTCAATGTATACCTCCATTGACTTTCCTATCAATCCCCTGAATAAGCGGTTGACCAGGCGCTGGTAGGTAGCCTCAGCGTTTTTGAGTCTGAAGGGCATGACTCTGTAACAGTACAGGCCTTGCCCAGTTATGAAACTGGTTTTATCCTGGTCCCCTGGGTGCATCATGATCTGGTTGTATCCTAAGAAGGCGTCCATAAAGCTTAGGAGTTTGTTACCGACGGTTGAATCTACCAGTTGGTCAATTTTTGGTAGCGGGAAGCTATCTTTCGGGCAGGCGTGGTTGAGATCTGTGTCGTCAACGCACATGCGCCACTTCCCGTTTGCTTTGGTCACCATGACTACGTTGGCAATCCATTAGGGGTACCGAGACTCCCTGATGAATTCTGCCCTTAGTAGTTTGTTTACCTCCTCCTGCACCTCAGCATTTCTCGCTTGGTTGAAATGCCTTCTCTTCTGCTTGACTGGCTTGAAGGTGGGATCCACCTCTAACCTGTGTGTTGCTAAGGTAGCGGGTATCCCTGGCATCTCCTCATGACTCCACGTAAAAATGTCATTAAATTCTCGTAGGAGCTTTATCAGAGCCTCATTTATCTCTGTCTTAAATGTTGAACCTATTCTGACAACCTTAGAAGGATCGCCCTCCCTGATAGGTACCTCTTCTAACTCTTTTACAGGATTCCTTTCTCTTCTTCTCCTCTGATTTCTACATCGAGGAGTTCCGGCGTGGATTCCATTTCAACGGAGTTCGTTTTTCCTTCAAAATCTTCTTCTGGGAACTGGTGATCTTGGATGATGGTTATCTGTGCGTATTACTTAGCCAGCGCTGCTGGATTGGTAGACACTGCATAGCACTTACGAGCAGCCTGCTGATCCCCCCGTATTTCTCCCACTTTGTCTCCCACTGGGAATTTTAGGACGTTATGGTATATTGACAAGACTCCTTTGAGAGCAGATAGGTAGGGTCTTCCGAGGATGGCGTTGTAGGCGAACGGGGTGTCTACCATAATAAAATATGTCATTAGGTTCTGTTGTAGTGGCGATGTCCCTACTATTACTGGTAGGATCATAGACCCGGTGGGAATCATCGAGTCTTCTGTGAACCCATATAATGGGGTAGTGCAGCTGTTGTAACAAGGTCTCTTCAAGTTGAATTGCTCCAAAACACTTTTGAAGAGGATATCAACGCTGCTACCTATGTCAATCAAGACACGATGGACCAAGTTGTTGGCTATTTGAACAGTGATGACCATTGGATCATCATGAGGCTGGACGGTATTAAATACGTCCTCTTCTGTGAAGATGATCTGTGCAGCAGGAGGAGACCGAGGTGATCCTCTGGTAACCTTGAAAGCATTCTAGCTTGCTTCTACTCTAGGAATTTTCCTGGCGTTGTTCTTTCGAGCATTGTTAGAAGTTTCTGCCAGGGTGGGACCTCCACTGATGGTATTGACAATGTGGATCTGCTCCATCAGATCCTTCCCTTTTGCTTTCCTTCCTTCTTCATATGCTTTGATATCGGCATGCACATCTTTTCCAGTACGTATGTTGTCACGTACCTATTGGAGGAATTCCTCCAAGCAACCTCCCCTAACCAAGGCGTCAATCTGGTTCTGCAGACTATAGCACTCCGAGGTATTATGACCTACATCCTCATGGAAGTCACAATACTTGTAACGGTTCCGCTGATCAGCTAGTACCTTTATTGGATCTGGCTTCCTAAGCAATCCCTTATCGCAGATAGAGAGGTAGATGGTCTCGCGAGATGCATTCAAGGGGGTATAGTGGGAGTACCCTCTTTCATCTCTATCGACCCGGGCTACTTCCTTGGGTGGAGGTGTGGCTCTAGGCGGAGTCCGCCTGACAGGGTACCGGTTCCGCAGGGGCTGGTAGTGCGGCGACCGATATGTAGATTTGTTGGGAGGTCTGTTCTGACTTTTCTGAATTGGTGCCAGGCTTGGGCGCCTCCTTCTTCTGTCGCTTGGCAGTTCTCATATCATCATGCTCCATTTTGACTCGGAGCTGTTCGTCTATTTCAACCTGCTCTAGAGCTCTATTGTAGGCTTCCTGTTAAATCTCCGGGGGATGCTTGGGGAAGGATCATGAACAGCCTGCCTGCCCATAGGTTCCTTCTGAATTTGGCCAAGGTCTCCTTTTCCGCGAAGACCCCCATCTGGATCACTTCCTTATGGAATCTCTCTACATAAGCTCTGAAGCGTTTCACCTCACTCCTGGATCACGTATTGGAGGTGAATGGGATCATTGGGGTGAGGTTTGATGCCCTAAAACTGAGCACAGAAGTCAGTAGTCAACCTGGCGAATGAATAAACGCTCCCTGCTGGTAGCTTCCTGAACCATGTTTTGGCATAGTTAGTCAGCGTGGTAGGGAACATTCTGCACATGGCGGCCTTGGTAGCATTCTGGACCTCCATCTGGTGAACAAAGCTTTCTAGATGGCTTAGGGGATCCTCGGTCCCAGAAAATTTATCGGTTGGCATCTTGAATTTGGGAGGTAGTTCTGCCTCCTTGATCCTCTTAGAGAAGGGAGCATTCGTCTCTCCCAAAGGATTTTCCGGTTTTTCCGGTGTTTACCCTTCTTCAGCTCCTGGATCTCCTTTACCATTCTGGTGACCTGGTCCCAGATACGTTTGTTATCATCATTTTTTGATTCCACCTCAGAATCTCTATCGTCAGACCTCTCCAATATCGCAGAAGTTTCATCCTGCTTCTCTTCATGGGGAGGGTCTTCTCCGACGCCCCTGTTGCTACCTCTTGCCACTGAACGAGGGCACCTCCTGTTGAGGCTGTCTAGAGGAAGATCCAGGTTGGTCCAGATGGCGGCGCTCCCTAGGCGGGAGATCGATGGCGGATCTAGCTCGTCGGGGTTGATAACCTGTAAGATTCCCTGGAAACGGGGGCGCTGGTCCGAGTCTATCATGGACCGATGGTACTGAGGGCATGGGCCCGAGTCTATCATGGACAGGTACTTGAGGTGGTGGTCCCAATCTGTCGAAGGGAGGTATCCTGGTACCTTACCGATTGGCATCTCCCCTGGGAGCATCTCCCCTGGGAGCATCTCCTCTGGGATCTGGTACCGCAGGCTGACCGGTAATGCCTTCGGTGACAATTCGAAGGCTAATGCTCTCTATAAAGGCCGAGACCTGTTGGTCTAGATTGGCAGGTCCAGCTGCTGGCTTTGAGGCGGGTTAGAGACCCATTCCCCCCTTCTTCGGCTTTCGGCCCTTTCAGGTTGAAGCGTTTGACTGATGCCCCGACAAATCAAGAAGATCCTGAGAAGATCGGAGCTTCATCATGATAATATAGCAAGAAAACGAGACACACAGGCTTTCTTTTGAAGGTGTGGTTTTCCCACAGACGGTGCCAAAAACTGTTAACGGAAAAATTCACTCGGGATGAAAATCTCAGTTAACACCCTCCAGTGATTGTCAATGGAATCTCACTGGCTTCAGGGAATTTCTGAGATAATTCTCCCGGAGTCTCTCTCGTTATAGCGATCAAGAATCCTTCAAGCAATGCCCTTCCTTCTCTTTGTCTTTCAATACCGTTTATGTAGTATTCTCCCAAAATCCTCTCGAAATCCAGTTGTCATAATGAAGATCATTGAGAATCCTATTTTATGCGTTCAAAGCCATTTGAGTGGAGCTGAAGGCGCGGGATTTGATCCAGTTAATCAATTGCGAATTCAAATTCTGATTCGGTTGACCATTGGGTCATTAATGGCGCTTTATTTTGGCAATGGAGTCAACTTTCCTTCTTCGTGGAGCTTGGTGGTGATGGAGTTAGCTTTCCTTCTTCGTGAAGGGAAATTCTGATTTTGAGTTCTGATGGAGTATAACGCTGGTACCTCATTTTTGATGAGCGTCCTGCTGGAAGGGTGCTTGTGTCTTCGTGCTCTCTATCGTATTGCCTGGAAGGTAGGGTACTTGCCTTGGAGGAGCTCCAGATAGGCATACTAAGTACCAGGTGGGAGTCAGGGTGACACCAAGGAAACTATCGGGGTAGTACCAAAGTGGTATCAAGGTAGGTATCGAGGTACCAGGCGCCTTGATTGATGTAGAGATCCTTGCGGGATGCAAGTTATCATCGTACTGGTCTCGACCTGGTATCAGGAGCTTCAGTAGGGCGAGGTACAAGCTTTCGAAGCCGATGTCCTATCTAGATAGACGTATAGTCGAGGCTCCAACCTCGTTGGATATCGGTCCCATCTAGGTGGTGGTACCGATCTCCCTGGCTTCCTGAAGTATCTGGATGAGTCTTCCTGGGTAGGTCCCTGTTGGAAAATTCTCCCTTGGTCTCTTGCCAGAAAAATCAGTTAACATGTAATATTTATAAAAAATAAATAGCTACAATTTTGGTCCATCCTAGAAAAGCAAGTTGTTGACAGTGATTTTTGGATTATGTAAATTCAATCACGCGTCACAGAAGGTATCTAGAATTTGCAATTATATAATTAAATCAAGAAGAAATAAAAGAAATCATGCAAGCAAGTTTTTAAAAGGAAAACCCGAAAGGGGAAAAACCGCGGTTGCCGGCGACGGAGAGAGGAAAAATTCCCTATGAATAATATGACTTACACACTCGACCTTACTTTCTCTCTTGAATATCTAATGATTCGTTAACCCTTGTTGGGTATTTTTAAGGTATATTTATACATGTATAGAACCCTAATTCTTTTTGTACAAGTAAAAGAAAGGTGGCAGTGATTTAATAAAACTCTGACTTGTTGGAATCATTTCAATCGCATCAGGACTTTGCCTGTTTTGAATTCTGATAACTTTTAAGGAAATCTGTTTCCTTATCAGATGCTTCTTATAGCCTTATTTGAGGAAGATTCTTCTTTACGTGTTTAAGCCGTAATAATGTTATCAACATGCTAAGCGTCTGAACGTATCTAGACATTGTCCACGTGTGGCTTAGCAGACCATCTTACAAACCCGATCAGATATCTATTACCCCCAACCAGGGATCTTCACCTGATCAAGTAATTATACCTGATCATTTAGGTTTCCCCTGATCGTTGTTTTGATAACCCGATCAATCTAATTACCTTGGTTGAGTACTTTCAACCCGACCATCTAAGTAATTCTGATCAGTATTGTAAGGTTATTTTCTGATCATTTTAGGTTGGTTCAATTTAGTTGACATTTGTTGACACATCACTGGTTGCCCCCATGTAACACGATGTTTATGCTGACGTGATATCTTTCCAAATTATACCAATAACAAAAGTAAATTACATTTGTTTGAAATACAAGAAACCCTAACTTGGCGAACAAGTCATCAAGTTTCGGTCCGTCAAAACTCTTGTGCGCCGAAATCCATAGGCGGCTGCCCCATGCGCAGCACACGCGCTCGGAGCCATGCCCGCACTGGCCCGTGCGCAGCACCGCGCACCATGCGCATGCTGCCCATTGCGCTGCTGTTAGTAGAATGCTGCCTACCATCAGCGCACATGTGCGCAGCACCTTTGGTAGGTTGCGTGCTGCTGCCTTGGTGCGCACAGGCTGCTGTGGTCTTCCTCCGTTGTTTCTTTTTCTACTCCCAATTCTTCAATTCTTCGAATTTTCAAAACTTGAATATATTACTGCAGTTTTTTATATATAACAATAAAAGAAAATAAAACTTAACAACTATCAAGAAAGAAATTAGGGCGATGATAGACCACCCTTCTTGTTACAACTCCAAACAAAAATTACATTGAAATTCTAGGACCAAAATCGAGTAATAACAAACCATATTATAAAACATATATATCTATACATTCTCATGTAATTATATATGCGAATACCTAGAGTGCCATCTCTTTCTAAAACATGCATATTTACAATAAAAAGAAATAGATTCACGTATATATACATCAATTAATCAAGGGTACAACCTCGCTCTAATACCAATTGTAAGGAAAAACAAGCGGCAGAAGCGAAAAATTGGGTAGGTATATTTCAAAAAATTTCCTTTTTAAAAGAAAGAACGTTAACCCTTGATTAATTAACATATAATAAAAGTATCATACCTTTTTCACATGACGATTAATGTTGCGTCGATTTGAATCCGCTTGCTTCGAATTGAATACACAAGATCTTCCAATCCAATTACGAACGTGAATCACCTAGGATTGTGGGCTCCCTTTTCTTTGAATTGTAAACCTGAGGATAGAAAAACAAACCTTTTTCTTTTGTTAGTCACAATAATCCTCCTAGAGAAAATAAAGAATGTTTGGTCACTTGTGAACTCTTAATCGTTTTAATCAAGAACTCGCATGAACCCTAATTCGATTTTATGCATAAAGCCTTTTCGTGTAAAAGCTTCTAGTGCACTATCGAAAACAAAACGCTCCTTATTCTTCTTCTCTTTGGCCGAATTCTACACTCATTTCTTAAGTTGGAAGTTTTTTTATTATTATTCAAAAGCAAGAGACTCAAAAGAAAAACTTCTTCTTTGAACTAATCGTCAAAAACGAATTTTATGATATATATATATATATATATATATATATATAGGGTGGCCAAAATTCTCCTACAATGTCGAGGATTTGATTTCACCAAAACCTAATCAACTTAGTAGTTCAAACACACTCCAACTCATGAGTATATTTATCCAATTATAAATTATTGAATATCAATTAAAAATTATGACTTTATCAATAACTTCCTAATTGATTATCAATTAGAGTTTTGATAGATATCAAATACTTCCTAATTTGACTAGATAAATAAAAAATTCTTTTTAATTTATCTACTTATCAAATAAAGTATTTGATACTTAACATACTACTAACAATAGTATGACACTAAGAGTCCTTCTTCTAGTATACTACTATCAATAGTTATGATACTAAGAGTCATTCTCCTTGTAAACTATTTATAATAGTATGACACTAGGAATCCTTCTCATAGTTAGAAAAAGATTTTGACTTTTCATCAAACAATTAATTAATTAATTAATTTCCATTTTATTAATAATAAAATAAAATAAAACAATATATTAAGCCAATAACATAGCCTTGCCGCCCAAGTATATATATATGGGCAATATATATTGTTTTTATATTTTATTAAATCCATTGGACTTTAATAAAAAGTCCACGTGTGAACTAGAGTCATTCTTACTACAAAAGAAACAAGTCCACATGCCTTAATTTAATACATTAATATAATCTAGCAGCCCATTTATTTAAAATGTGCAAATTATATTCTTAATGTATTAATGGTATGCTAAACGCACCCCATTAAGGCCGCCTAAGGATTCCTACATCCTTGGCCGCCCATCCTAGGTATTTGAAGAGTTACCGCGTGTCTTGAACACACATGACTGTGCCTCTCCAAAACTTTTTGGATTCCAAAATCCAAAATCAATTCTAGATAGACCTATAAATTGGTCCGGTAGAATATATCAAGTGATTCATGCAAGTTCGTACGAATTGGGGATCTTGGCAGACTATTTAAATTTAAGCTTTAATAGACATAATATAATCACAATCAACAAATGATTCACTTAGGTTCAATCTATTAATTTTAACTCATTCCACTAAAGAGCTAAAATTGAACTCTTAAATAAAGATAGAATAAGATAATATTTCTCATTCATACCCTAGACAATCTTATTGGAGATAGTGTATCCTCGTGAAGAATATTAGTAATCGCCAAGAGCTCATAGACCGCCTATAGCTCTCCTAGTTACCATATTTACTCATATGACCATATTTTGAACTTGGATATTTTGACTTGTCCATAGTTACCATATTTTGACTTGTAAGTTAATGATTAGGTTGCGTTGATTCCGTGTCTAACAAGTAAGAGATATTTCTATGCAAATGGAATAAGCCGTTTTCCAATGTACCTTTGCATACAAATTTGTCATTCTTACCAATAATAAATTTTTAAAGTAACCGAATATCCAAATTTATTTAAACAAGAAACTGGAATTAAATTCCTCTTGAATTGAGGTACATAATAAACGTCTATCAAATCTAAATTCCTACTAGAATCTAAATTAACTCTAATATCTCCCACTGCACTGGCAGACACCAACGCTCTGTTGCCTAAACACAATTTGAATTCATTCTCATTCAGTCTTTTCCTTTACTGGAACCCCTTCTTGGTAGGCCCAAGTTGCTTTTTCTTCTGTTGTTTCTTGACCTTCTTACGGATCTTAACAGTAGCAACTTTACCAACAGTATGAATCTCTTGACCCTTGCCTTTCACAAAGATCTTCTCGGCGCTTTGAACATCTTGCATCAGGGCCTGCAAGGTGTATTCCTTATTGTTCAAGGTGTAGTCCAACTTAAACTGATCAAAGGAATCTGACAGTGAGTTGACAATCATGTCAATTTTCGTCTCACCGTCTATCTCAGCACCATTGAGTTCAGCAATGTTGAGAAGTGCTATGACCTTCATCATGTGATCTTTCACAGCCTATCCAGGTTTCATCCTAAGATTCATGAAAGCAGTCACTGCCTCTCTCTTAGTCATCCTGGACCTCATAGTAAACATCTCCTCTAGAGACATCATTATATCGGCAGCAGAACTCATCCTTTCATGTTGCTGTTGCAACACGTCGGAGATGGTGACCATAATGTAACATTTGGCCATCTTATATGAGGTCTCCCACTGCTTATACTCGTTGTAAGTTCCTCATATTTTGATTGGCTTATTTCGTTGACAAACCACATTGGGGATTATTCTTTGTAAGGGTATTTTAGGTCTCGTGAGTGTGATCAAGCTTCAAGGACATCATCTCTCTCAAAGAGCACTTCAAAGGTATCTCAATAGTTTAACTTTCCTTGAAGAGATCTAGTTGCACACACTCACTTGCATGCATTATTGTTCTTATCTTCATGTTATTGAATGATGTATTGTATGCCTCTCTTCACACTCCACTCTTGCACATTTTGCACATCTCTTAGTGTGTTGAGTTTGCCTAGAAAAGAGAATTTTTTCTCTTAGCGCGGCCTAGACCGCTTGGCAAGACATGCTTGCACCGCGGCATACAGAGCGGTATACCTCAGCAGGGCTATGCTCCCTGTACCGCTTCATGTTCTCTTACACGTAAAGCGACCCAAGTCGCGGTGTTGTCCAGTAGGCCTCAGTTGCCCATACCGCAGCCTGTGCACCTGCATGCATAGCGCCCTGCACCGCGTTGTTGTCCAGACGGTGCACTGCTGTGTGTACCGCGGTCTTGACACTTGCCTGAGACGCGGTCCATCTAGCAGTATTGACGGGATTTTGTGTCCTAAGTTCAAAACGACGCAGTTTTAACTAGGGCTCCCTTATATATACTCTATCTTCTTCCTTGCTCGTTTTTGATGAGTTCAAGAAGCCATTATTGAGAGGCCAAGCTTCCCTTAGAGAGAGAAACTCCCAAGAACTCATCTTTACTCAACCAAACACAAATCCATGTGCATCTAACCTCTTCAAGAATTATCTCATCATGGATTCTTCTTGCTTTCATTGACTAGGTAACTTGAACATGCCCTAAATCTCATTGTATTTATTTATGTTCTTGTTTGCCTAGGGTTAGCTCTTTTATGTGATTTTATTGCATATCTTTATGTTTATTGGCATTTATAACATGATTGGGTTGTTGTTTGTTGGTTGAGAGCTTTGTTCATTAATAGCTAGCATTTAGGACGATTTTACCCTTCTAGCTAAATCTTCATGCATTTGCATTTAGATATTGATATCTAGGATTTGCATTCATTGACATCTTTAAATCCTTAGATAAGCATTTATTGTTGCCTAGCATTAATTGCATGTTTGAATATCTTTTACATATTCACATAGGTTGTTTAACCGCTTCATTGGTTGTTAAGCTTTGTGACTAAGTTGGTTAGTGCACAAGCTTGTGGTCAAGAATCACTATTAAATGCCCGTTGGGTAGAGTGAAAGGGTTAGTGACCAAGTAGGTGTGACTTGAGGTCAACCTAGGTTGTAAACTTTCGTTCAAATAGTGGATTTGAGGACCGTATGTGGCTAGAAGGATAGCCCGTGAGTTTTGCCCAGTTGGAGGGTTTCTCACGTAAACCAATCCTTGTGTTTTTAGTGTTTTCCGCATATTTATATTGGATTGATTGATTGCTAATATGGAGTAGGTGTATTAAAATTGATTAAGTCGAAAAGTTGGTAATAAATCATCTAAAACCTATTCACCCCCCCCCCCCCCCCCCTCTCTAGGTTGTATTAGACACACTTTGTGTATTTTCACTCGTCTCTTTGCACCTCATTAGATTCATTAGTATGAGTAGGTGGTTTAGGTTTATACAGAAAAAACTTATGCTTTTCATATTGCAACAACTGCCCAATTTTCCTTTTTCCATGTGACATAATTATCACTAGTTAAAGTATTATCTTTTAGGATGTTTATTAGGGATGGGATCATGATTTCTTAATAAAACAAAAATTATATAAGTAAACAATCATGATAAAGCACTTTTGAATATTTATCTTGAATTAAATTAAGTAATTCAATCACAAAATTCAACGGTGATCCAACATCCATAAATGTCAAGCCTCCTTTGGGAGTTCGCACCATTTACTAGTTGGACTAGGTCCCACCTAATTGTTAACATAACAACCGGCGTTTTCAATTTAGCCTTGCCATTTATATTGACAAGAACTCTTGGGAGGATATCAATAAAACCACATTGAGTGTATTACCAAGTTATCGACCTTCAATATATTCCCTCGCGAAAATCCCTCCTTTGAGAGTAGATATCATTTGAGTCAATTGTCTAGTCTATCCTTGTAAGGAAGTGTCTTGCTAAATTCCATTCATGGATACCCCTTGGGGGGTTATCACACAAAGCATAAAGCTAAAATTATCATGGAGGCCATAGGTGTTCAAAACACATTCTCCCACTCAATTGTTTAAGGCGTGTGATAGAATTCCATAGAATGATTTACCAAGTTATCTAGATGCCAATTAGATACATAAACCATTCAATGCATGTTCATACCAAAAGAGATATATGAGTGGCACTCCTATTCTATATGACATGTTATCAAACATTGACAAACATTGTAATATTTACAAAAAATAAATAGCCACAATTTTGGTCCATCCTAGAAAAGCAAGTAAATTACATTTGTTTGAAATACAAGAAACTCTAACTTGGCGATCAAGTCATCAAGCTGTGGTCCATCAAAACTCTTGCATGCCAAAATCCATATGCAGCTGCCCCATGCGCAGCACCATGCTCGCACCCGAGGGCTTGCACGACTGCGTTGCGCGCACGGGCTACCACGGCCTTCCTCCGTTGCTTCTTTTTTTGCTTCCAATTCTTCAATTCTTCGAATTTTCGAAACTTGAATATATTACAGCAGTATTTTTTTTTATATTACAACGATAAAGTAAAAAAAAACTTAACAACTATCAAGAAGGAAATTATGGCGATGATAGACCACCCTTCTTGTTACAACTCCAAACAAAAATTATATTGAAATTCTAGGACCAAAATCGAGCAATAACAAACCATATTATAAAACATATAAATCCATACATTCTCATGTAATTATATATGCGAATACCTAGAGTGCCATCTCTTTCTAAAACATGCATATTCACAATAAAGAGAAATATATCCACGTATATATACATCGATTAATCAAGGGTACAACCAGGCTCTGACACCAATTGTAGGGAAAAATCGGTTCAAAAAAACGTGACGGAAGCGTGAAATAGGGTTTGTATATTTCAAAAAAATTTCCTTTAAAAGAAAGAACCTTAACCCTAGATTAATTGACATATAATTAAAAGTATCGTACCTTTTTCTCATGACGATTGAACTAGCGTAGAATTGAATCCGCAAGATCTTCCAATCCAATCACGAAGGTGAATCACCTAGGAGTGTGGGCTCCCTTTTTTTGAATTGTAAACCTGAGGATGGAAACAAAAATCTTTTTCTTTTTGTTAGTCACAATAATCCTCCAAGAGAAAACCCAAGAACATCCGGTCACTAGTGAATTATCAATCTATTTGATTGAAACTCGCGAGAACCCGATTCGATTTTGTACACAAAATCCTTTTTGATGTAAAGGATACTAGTGTACTATCGAAAACAAAAGTGCTCCCCTTTTCTCTTCTCTTTGACCGAATTCAATACACCAATTTCTTGAGTTGGAAGTTTTTTTTTATTCAAAAGCAAGAGAATAAAAAATTCTTTCTCTAAAAAAAAACTTTTTTTTTCTTCCTCACAAATTAATTCCAAATTTTAATAATATATATAGGTATACAAATCCTTTCCTAAAGAGGATTTACTTGGTGGTCAAGAATCCTATCTCTAGGTGGATTTACTTGGTGACAAAGAATCCTTTTTAAAAAAATATTTCTTTTCCACACCAAGATTCCTAATCCAACTCAAATAGTGTATTTATTCAATAACCAATTATTGAATATAATTAAATTGTGACTAAATCAAAAAAAAAACCTCCTAATAGAAATCAAATACTTCCTAATTTGACTAAATAAATAAATTCCTATTATTTATCTACTTATCAAATATAGTATTTGATACTTATCATATTACCAACAATAATATGACTCTAGGAGACCATCTCGTACTAGAAAAAAGATTTTGACTTTTAATTAATTAATTAATTAATTTTCATTTAATTAAATAATAAAATAAAAACAATATATAAGACTATAAATAATCCCTTGCCGCCCAAGCCAATATATAAGGGCCAATATTGTTTTTCTATTTTATTAAATCCATTGGACCTTAATAAAAAGTCCACATGTGAACTAGACCCATTCTTAATAAAAGAAATAAGTCCACATGCCTTAATACAATTCTAGATGGACCCATAAATTGGTCCGGTAGAATATATCAAGTGATCCATACAAGTTCGTGTGAATTGGGGATCTTGGCGGGCTATCTAAATTTAAGCTCCAATAGACATAACCTAATCACAATCAACAAATGATTCACTTAGGTTCGATCTATTAATTTTAGTTCATTCCATTAAAGAACTAAAATTGAACTCTTAAATAAAGATAGAATAAGTTAATATTGCTCATTCTTACCCTAGACAATCTTAATGGAGATAGTGTATCCTCGTGAAGAATACCAGTAATCGCCAAGAGCTCATAGACCGCCTATAGCTCTCCAAGTTACCATATTTACCCTGAAAATACACTCTAAGCGTGTGTCTAACAACCTAGAAGGGGGTGAATGGGTTGTTAATCGATTATTACCAACTTTTCGATTAGTCAATATTAATAATATAACCCAACATAAACAAACATACAAAATCAAGTGTAAAGTGCGGAATATAAATAACACTTGATTTTTACGTGGAAACCCTTCAACAAGGGAAAAACCACGGGCTATCCTTCTAGCCACACACGATCCTCAAATCCACTTTTGTAATGATGTTTACAACCTAGGTTGACCTCTAGTCACACCATTCTCGGTCACTAACCCACCACTACTACCCAACGGGCCTTTACAGTGAATCCTTGATCACTTTGCTTGCCAACCACACCTTGGTTGCAAGACTTCACTTGCTTGTGCACTACACCTTATAGTCACAAGACTTAACTCTCAAGAAGAGATTAACAACCTAAGTGAATATATGAATACTCAAAATGCAAATAATGCTAGGCAACACTAAATGCTTATCTAGGGATTAAATATGACACTAAGTACAAATCCTAGATATCAATGTCTATATGAATGCTCATAAAGACCTAACTAGATATAGATGTGCAAGTCTAAACTCTAGTCATCAAACAAAGCCATATCAACATATGTTGTCATTAATCATGGCAAGGACAATAAATGCAATTAACAAATGCAATAAATGAGTCCTAATTAGATAGAGGGCAAATATGTCCTATATGCAAGCTATCACAATACAAACCCAATCATACAAAGGAACTCATAAATAGATGCATTAAAAAGAGTCCTAGCATTTAATCAACTAATAAATGCAATAAAAACACAATCTTGGAAAGTATGAACAAATGATAAAGATGGGGTTTTTGTTCAACTTACCAAGTCAACTAATGTTGAAGACCCATGCCTTAAAGATGCTTAGAAATGCATGAAGATGATGGGTTTTGGGTTTGGAGAGTCAAGGAACAAAGATTGAAGCTTTCTCTCTCTAAGGGTTGTTCTCTCTCTTAAAAATGAGTTATTGAAGCTCTAAAACGAGTTGGGGAAGAAGAGAACATATATATAGAAACCCTAGACAAAACTGCATCGTTTTGGGCTTGGGAAACAAAATCCCGTCAATACCGCTTGCTGGACCGCGGCTCGGGTAAGTGCCCAGACCGTGGTACACGCAGCAGTGTGCCTACTGGACAACATCGCGGTTGGGGACCGCTTTGCATGCAAAGCACAAGCCGCGGTCTAGGCAGCAGGGGCCTACTGAAGTATACCGCGGTATGGACCGCCGCGCATACAAGTGCACAGACCGAGGTCTTTAACGCATGCACCTTCTGGAACCAACCGCTGTTGGGACCGCGACGGAGGCAGGTACCCAGCAAGTGACCTGCACCGCGGTAAAGAGGAAAATCCTCTTTTCCAGACAAACTCAACACACTAATTTAATATGCAAAAATGTGCAAGTGTGGAGTGTGATGAATGGCATACAATGCATCATTCAATAGCATGTAATCAAGAATATAATGCATGCAAGTGAGTGTGTGCAACTAAAATCTCTTCAAAAGAGTCAAGTCAAGTAAACTACCTCTCTTGAAGCACTATGGGATCTTGGAAGCTTGTTGATGAAGAACCACAATAATACCTAAGCTACCCATTACAAATAATCCTAATGTGATTTGTCATGAAATAAGCCAATCATAGAAATGAGGTTCTTACATACCCATATGACCACATTTTGAACTTGGATATTTTGACTTGTCTAGAAGCCATATTTCAATAGACACTATTGAAAACTTAACGTTAAGATTTAATATCCAATACCTCAAAACATCCATATGATGATATTCTACTCTCATTTATGAAATGGAGCCACGATGTCCATATCTATAAATGAAGTCCTCTATCGATTAACAAATGAATACCACCAAACTATCGATGATAGACTATGCTATATAATCGTACTCATTGATAGCTCAAATGATAACACTTGTAACCATAAGTCCATCATTTATCTCAGCATTAAGATAGACTCTCCGATTGTCTTCAAGTGAAGACTTTTATCCATTGACGGTTCTGGATAAAATATTTCACTATGATCCTATTCAATGCACCCAGTTCACTAGATTCGTTTGCCCAAAGACACCACACTTTGATGATTTTAGACTCATCATAACACATTTGATCCCACTCAAATGCTAGCAAAAGAATCTATAACTTTAACAAGATAAAGGCGCACAACCTTTATCTTAAGTTGTGAATATTATTCAAGACTAACTAAAGAATTGTGTCTACCTCATACATATCTAGATGTATGGACAATTCTTCTTTTCTCATAGTCTTTTGACCCTATGATTATTTACTTTTGACAATTATAATAATTAAACTATAAATGATATAAGATTTGTTAAACTAGAAATCACTTTATTAATATGAAAAGATTGTCAAATACATTATTACACTCTTGCTATTGAGCATAATCCTAACATTGGGTTGCTGTGAAGCAAATTCTCAAGTATCTTCAGAGAACGAGAAACTATATGTTAGTATATTCGGAACATGATATGATCCCGTTAGGATATATGAACTCTGACTTTCAGGCATATAGGGATTCTAGGAAATTCACGGCTGGGCCAGTTTTCACCCTTGGTGGTAGAGCCATAGTGTGGAGGAGTATCAAACAATCTTGTATTACTGATTCCACCATGGAGGCCGAATATGTAGCAGCTTGTGAAATAGCTAAAAAGGTTGTATGGCTCCGTAAGTTTTTGAGTGATCTGGAAGTTGTTCTAGATTTTGATAAGCCTATGACACTTTATTGTGATAATAGTGGTGTTGTGGCTAATTCCAAAGAACCAAGAAGCTATAAAAAAGGAAGCATATAGAGAGGAAGTATCATTTCATCACGGAAATAGTGCAAAGATGAGATGTGACTGTGACCAAGATTGCATCGAAGGATAATCATGCTGATCCATTTACGAAGACCTTAACGGTTAAAGTGTTTAAATGTCGCCTAGAGAGTGAGGGATTACGAGATATGTCTCACATGCATTAGTGCATGTGGCGAATTGTTGGGATTTATGCCCTAAAACTTATATTTTGTAAATGTTATAAATCCATTAATAAAAGAAGTAGTATTTTCATTCAATAAATATGACTCATACGTTTAAATTATATGTGATAAATATCCAAGATTGCTAGATGTAATCTCAAACTGAGTATATGAATGTCATATACAGAGGATTCAGTTTGAGACGTGCAATCTAAAGAGTCCGTAGAAAGCAAATAAAATTGGGTACTTTATTTGTGGTTAATCTACAGCTGCGGTCCATTCTGTAATGTACGGTGGTCTTATCCGAGACTACTCATATGGTGATATGAGAATAGAGGCACTTTATATGATGTGATCATATAGGACTGAGCCACGATCTATATAAATCTCTCACCAAGATCCGATACATGTTGAGATTCATATATATCGACAAATGATGGTTGTATATGTGTGATCTTAATCCTGAGTGTCTTACTGACTCCTTCAGGTTAGATCATGATTTTTGACATACCATGGGTGAGATCGGAATAGCATTCCCGATCAAAAACTCTGTATCTTGGAATCACGATTTGTCTTATGGCTGGGAATGTCTGTATACAATAGAGGAATCCACTCCTTCTTGTGAGAAGTAGAAGAGTAGTTCCCTTAAAGGTTGATTCGGGACTTAAACAATTAAGAGCGCTCTCTTTCTTCCATAAAGGAAGGAAGGATATAATTGTTCATTAGAGAATCAATGGTACTTAAAGAAAAGGATATAATTAGAAATATATAACGGACTTTATGACCTAGTTCTAATTATGAATTACTTGTGGAGGATCATACAGTATGATATAGCTATATCGATGGACACTTATATTTTAATTGTGTAAAACATCTACAATTACGAAAGTGTAACCACGGGTTTTTAGTGGAACAACTCTGAGGTTAATAATCGTGAAATATTAATTAAAGGGTTTAATTAGTTTTTCTAAGTATTGTTGGAGCTCAAAACTGTGGGTCCATTAGGTCCCCTTGCTAATCATTTACGATTATTGGTAACAAGGCTCACGGTGATTGGATGGTTCAATTAATTATGTTAGGAAAGTAACTTGGATATATTATGGGAATTAATTAAATTATATGATTATTTAATTAATAAATTATTTTATTGATTTTGATTAATTAAAGATAATTAAATAATATGATTATTTAATTGACATATTAATAATTAAGAATTATTAATTGTTATTTGGAGGTTACATGTTCGAACCTTGACAAAAGCAAAAGGAATAAAATAATAGAGATTATTTTATTTACTTTAAAGAGGTCAAAGGTTCAAATCCTAGTGGTGACCGAATTAAAAAGGATTTATAATCTTATGTTGACTTGGTTAACTAAACCCTAGGATCTTGGTATATAAGATATTCTTATCAGGAAACAAATGAACCTAACCTTAACACTGAGAGAGTGTGGTGCGGCAAAGAAAAGAAGAAAACCAAAAAGATTTTTTTTTCATTGGCTTAAGCTTGGCCGAACTCAACAAAGGAGACAAGGTGTTGTCTTTTCCTTCCCGGTAGCTTCCATTCAAGAACTCCCGAAATCCGTGACGTGCCCATACACAGTTGCTAGATCACGGGTCATAGCTCGGAAGGCTTTGTGGTGAAGGATCGAAAAGAAACGAAGGAGAGATCTTCAAAGGTATGAATACAAATCCCTCATCATATTTGTGTATACCGAAAAGGTCCAAGATAATTTTTAAAAACCTATCCTTTTTTCTGTTGCGCAAACAACATAGGTGGCTTTCGTAATGGTGGTAGAGCTAATGGAAAAAAAGGAGATATTCAACCATTCTCATTTAAAGATGAGGAATGTTATCAAAAGTGTTAGGATTATGCTCAGTGGCAAGAGTGTAATATTGTAATTGACAATCTTCTCATATTAATAAAGTGAATTCTGATTCTTACAATTACTTATAGCATTTATTATTATAATTGTCAAGGTAAATAATCATAAGGTCAAAAGACTATGAGACATGAAGAATTGTTCATACATCCGGATATGTATGAGGTAGACACAATTCTTTAGTTAGTCTTGAATAACGTTCACAACTTAAGTTAAAGGTTGGGCACCTTTATCTTGTTAAAGTTGTAGAATTCTTTTACTAGCATTTGAGTGGGATCAAATAAATATGATGAGTCTAAAATCATCGAAAGGTTTTCGAGTAAAAGAATCTAGTGCACTAGGTGCATTGAACTGGATCACAATGAAATACTTTATCTAGAACCGTCACTAGATATAAGTCTTTTCATTAAAGAGGACAATCGGGGAGTCTATCTTAATCCTGAGATAAATGATGGACTTATGGTTGCAAGTGTTATCATTAGAGCTATCAATGAGTACGATTATATAGCATAGTCTATCCTCGATAGTTTGGTGGTATACATTTGTTAATCGATAGAGGACTTCATTTATAGATATGGACATCGTGGCTCCATTTATTAAATGAGAGTATAATATCATCATATGGATGTTTTGAGGTATTGGAGTTGAGTTTTCCATAATGATTATTGAAAACATGGCTTCTGGACAAGTCAAAGTATCCAAGTTCGAAATGTGGTCATATGAGGAAATATGGTAACTTGGAGAGCTATAGGCGGTCTATGAGCTCTTGGCGATTACTGATATTATTCACGAGGATACACCATCTCCTATAAGATTGTCTAGGGTATGAATGAGAAACATCTCCTTATTCTATCTTTATTTAAGAGTTCAATTTTAGCTCTTTAGTGGAATGAGTTAAAATTAATAGATTGGACCTAAGTGAATCATTTGTTGATTGTGATTAGGTTGTGTCTATTGAAGCTTAAATTTAGATAGCCTGCCAAGATCCCCAATCCACACGTATTTGCATGGATCACTTGATATATTCTACCGGGCTGATTTAAGGGTCCATCTAGAATTGTTTTTAATATATCAAGAATATAATATGTATATTATTTAATTAATGGGCTGCACTATTATATTAATATATTAAAAGGAGACATGTGGGCTTGTTTCTTTTAGTAAGAATGGGTCTGGTTCACATGTGGGCTTTTATTTAAAGTCCAATGGATTAAATGAAATAAGAAAATAATATATGGCCCATTTATATAAGTGGGGTGGCAAGGTGTATATATTAACCTAATATATTATTTTGTTTCATTGTTTTAATTAAATAAGAATTAGTTAATTTATTAATTAATTGTTTAATTAAGAAACAAATCGTTTTCTGATCAGGAAATATATTTCCTAAAGTTATACTATTGGTAGTAGTATATTAAAAGTAAAAGACTTGTTTGATAAGAAAATAAATAATTAATTTTATTTATTTAATCAAATAAGAAGTCTTTTTATTTAGTCAATAAAAGAATAAAAATATCTATGAGTTGGATTAGGTTTTGAAGTCTAAAGGTTGATGGAAATTATGGTGCAACACAAACTCTTTTTGGTATGTGATTTGCGGCAACCCTAGTCCATTAAGAGGAAGATTTCGGCAATCCTAAATAGAAGAGGAAGCAAAATTTCGGCCACCTATATAATTCCACATAAGGAATTCGGCCACCATTGTTGATTGAATGATTCAATTTTTCTTCTTCTTCTCAATTCATAGAAAAGGATAATTTTTATTCTACTAAACATAAAAGAGAGAAGAGATTATTCTTTGATAGTACACCTGATTGCTTGTTCATCAATAAGCTTGTGTGTACAACATCGAATTAGGTTCACGTGAGTTTCGATCATTAGATTAAGAACTCAAAAGTGACCGGAATAATTTTTGTCTTCTTTTGATTGATTTGTGACTAACAAAAGAAAAAGAAAATTTGTTCATCCATTCTCAGGTTTGCAATTCAAAGAAAAAGGGAGACCACACTCCTAGGTGATTCACATACGTGTTCGGATTGGAAGATCTCGCGGTACTGTTCACGATCACTGTTCACGGCGGGGTGTACTGTTCACAATCACTGTTCACGCGGGTACTGTTCACGGGCATCGGAAAAGATTTTGTGGATTACCAATCGACGTAAGTCAATCGGATCACGCGTCAAGAGGTATTTAACTCTAACCGTATATATTTGAGTTTAATTAATTAAAAGGTTAAGGTTCAACTTTGAGAAAAATTTTAAAACCATACGAAATCTATTTTTCATTTCTTCCGCTGCATTTTATATCAATTTTTCCCTACAAAAAGAGCTTTTGGTGTGTTGAAGGCACGATTTTTCGATATTAAAAAGGATGTCTCCGTACTCGTTTCATACACAGAAGAATATAGTTATAGCAAACATAGCACTACATAATTTCTTGTGGCAGATATCAATTGATGATGAACTATATTCACAATAAGAAGATGAAGAACTTATAGTGGAGAATGACAATGCAAATCATCAACTACCAAATACAAACAATAGCTCTGGGACATCAAATGCAATTCATGCAACAATTTAGAGACCATATCGCTGAAAAACTTTAAGAAGTATCTCTGTAATTTTCTTATTATTAGTTTTAGTTATAGTAGAAAACGATATACATATTTTATATTGTCTTGTTATGCTACAAAATACATGGAGGTTGGTGGGGGTGTGTTTTCCTGGTTTGGGGTGCTTTGTGCGGGTTTTGAGGCTTGTTTAGTTGTGTGTTATGTGTTTGGTGTATTTTTACTTTAGGTGCTGTTGTGTTTTTCTGGTGCCTCTTTGTATTGGTCTTTGGAGGATGGTTGTTTCTTTGTTGCCTTTTTTTGGCTTTTATATAATATTGGATATGTTTTGTTTTATAATGTCACTAACAAAGAGCTTAGTAATTATTAGATTCTATACAAATTAAAGTGTGGTACAATTATAGATTTCCAAGGATACAATATTTATTATTATTATTAGTATTAGTATTAGTATTATTATTATTATTATATATGACACACACATATATATATATATAGTATAGCAAATAGGTCTTTTTAGTCAAAAAATTAAGGGCTTTACTAAATTTACCCAACAATAGTATTATTATTGTTTTTACCAAACTTTGCCTTGAAGAGACAAAATTGACCCTCATTTTCCAATTTTCTTTTTGCTTTTTATTTATTGTGTGAAATTGTCCCTTCTCACTCTCTTTTATCTCTCACGCCTCTCTCTCTTTTTTCTCAGCCATTCTCTTCTCTCTCTCTCCCCTTTTGCTCACGCCATTCTCTTCTCTCTCTCTCTCTCTCTCCTTTTTCTCACGCCATTAACACGATTATTTCTCTCTTCTCTCTCACACCTAAAACCTATTGCTATCTCTTCTCTCACGCATAAAATATAAAAGGCATGAAACCTATTACTATTTTTTGAAAGGTATGTATTTGAAACCTTTGTTTAATTAGTTTAAAAGGCATGAAATATATTGGGTCTTCATTTGCAGTAGATGCCATGAACTTGGGTTGAAGAAGATGACATCTGGTGTGTTTAATTTGGTCGAACTAGTGTGTTTAATTTGATTGATCTGGTGTGTTTAATTAAGTCAAATTGGTGTGTTTAATTTGGTTGATTTGAGAGATTAAACACACTAGAGATTAAACACTAGTGTGTTTAATTGATGTGAGCTGGTATGTTTAATTGATTTGAGCAGGTGTGTGTTTAATTGGGTTGAACTTGTATGTTTAATTGATGTGAACCGATGTGTGTTTAATTGATGAATTCAGAGATTAAACACACCAGAGATTAAACACTGGTGTGTTTAATTGATGAATTCAGAGATTAAACACACCAGAGATTAAACACTTGTGTGTTTGATTGATTTACGTTGGTGTGTTTAATTGATTTGAGCAGATGTGTGTTTAATTGATTTGAGCTTGTGTTTAATTGATGTGAACCGATGTGTGTTTAATTAATGAATTCAGATATTAAACATACCAGAGATTAAACACTGGTGTGTTTAATTGATTTGAGATGGTATGTTTAACTGATTTGAGCTTGTGTGTTTAATTGATGAATTCAGAGATTAAACACACCAGAGATTAAACACTAGTGTGTTTAATTGAAGTGAACCGGTGTGTTTAATTGATTTGAGATGATGTGTTTAATTGATTTGAACTGATGTGTGTTTAATTGATGAATTACTTGTGTGTTTAATTGATGTGAACCGATGTGTGTTTAATTGATGAATTCAGATATTAAACACACTAGAGATTAAACACCGGTGTGTTTAATTGATTTGAGATGGTGTGTTTAATTGATTTGAGCTTGTGTGTTTAATTGATGAATTCAGAGATTAAACACACCAGAGATTAAACACTGATGTGTTTAATTGAAGTGAACCGGTGTGTTTAATTGATTTGAACTGATGTGTGTTTAATTGATGAATTACTTGTGTATTTAATTGATGTGAACTGGTGTATGTGTTTAATTGATGAATTACGTGTGTTTAATTGATATGAACTTTTATGTGTGTTTAATTAATGAATTACGTGTGTGTTTAATTGATAACATCTGGTGTGTTTAATTGATATGAACTTTTATGTGTGTTTAATTAATGAATTACGTGTGTGTTTAATTGATAACATATGGTGTGTGTGTGTGTGTGTGTGTGTGTGTGTGTGTGTGTGTGTTATAATACACATCAGTGAGTTTTTAAGCCCTGAGAGCTAACACCTGTGTGTTTTCTCAGAGATTAAACACACCAGTTATTTATCTACCTCATCAATTAAACACACTAGTTTTAATACATGAACTGTGTTTAATGTGTGTCGGGTTTAGATTAAACACACCGGTTATTTATCTACCTCATCAATTAAACACACTAGTTTTAATATATGAACTGTGTTTAATGAGTGTCGGGTTTATATATTTCAGTCTAATTGTGAGATTTTTTATTTGTTGACATGTAGGAATGAACCCAACGAAATTGGTAACCACTTATGGTGGAAAATAGATGGAGAACTTTACGAGAGTTGCGAAAAAGTTTGTCAAAGTTTTATCCCACAAACTTTGAATGTTGTGGATTATGTAAAATACGGTGATGCCACGAAAATGCTATATTTATTTTGTAAATTACTGCCATGTAATATGAGATGCTTGATTAAATGCCGAAAAGAAATGTTTTTGAGGCAATTTTTCTTAATTGATATCAGGGTTGTAACTCACCCAAGTTCCCAGACAAAAACACAAACAAAGCCCTTGGACACAATACATTTGGTAATTATTTTTCGTCACATGATTACAGTTTGTAAATTTATGTATTCTTTAAGTAAGCATTATTAAACCAACAAACTATGTATTATTTTTCTTTTTTCAAAGAAACTAAATCCAAAGTACACCGCCAATAAAACTTGAACAAAATTACCAACATATCCCATAAAATTTAGAAAGGAAATAGGTTATACAACACATCCCATAAAATTTTCCAATTGGTACATACATAAGAAGATTATCCCTATAGAAGAAGATTATCCCTATAGACAAAATAATCAAACTCAAGAATCCATCTGATGATCCGATTTATCTCTATCCACCAGCATCACCACTTCTTCAGTTCTGAAACAGACCTGCATTTTGAACAAGCATTTCTTGAATCTACAATGCCAAGATACAAAAAAATGCCACTTGATTAGTGATTTTTGATGATGATGTCAAGATACAAAAAAATGCCACCAAGAGAAATGAGCACCGGATACCAGTTTCTAATATATATATATATATATATATATATATAATAACCTAGTCCCACGATACCATAACTGAACATAACCAGGTAACGCGATACTAGTTGCATTTTGAATTGTGTTATTGATCAATTAAACACATGTACAAATCAGTTAAACACACCAGCACTAAAGAATTAAACACACAAGAACTCATCAATTAAACACACCAGTATTAATGGTATTAAACAATTGAACACACCAAACCTAAATTAAAAACACTAGTACTAAACAATTAAACACACTGAAACTCAATTAAACACACTAGTACTAAACAATTAAACACACCAAAGCTCAGTTAAACACACCAATGTTATTGATCGATTAAACACAATTAAAATTCGTCACATATTTCAATTGTTCACAATAAATTCCAAAAGGATTGACAACTAACAATCCACCAAATGAACCTCAAATCCAAAGTTACATGCTTTATTGTACAAAATCCAACAATCCAACAAATGAAATTAACCGGCTATTCATCCACCTATTTCCAACTAAATTGCCATTTGATAGCTACAAAAAGCATCACCACCATCTCAGAAACCACAACAATGCAGCTGGAAAAATCCAACCACACACAATCTCAGAAACCACACACAATCACAAAAATTCAACCACGTATCTCATCCAATTTACAAAATAAAACCCTAGAAGCCTCAAAAATATGTAAATTTAATTCCAAGCAGTGAACAAATAAGTGCAGCTACTGCAGTCAAGCTATTAAGTGGTTTAATTTGAATTTGAACAAATTTAATTCAAATTTGGAGTTTGGTATGAATTCTAAAAAAAATAATTATGACAACTATATTAAGTAAAATATCTTTAATTCGATTTGAAGCAAGACAACTATTTGTTGAACATCTACCTGGCATCTATAAGTAAAATATTCCGGTTTCCTTATAAATACAAGACAGCTTATAATAGGAAATAAAGCTTAATTTCTAAATTACAATATAAATACATAAAAATCAAGTAACCCCTCTTTTTATAAAACCAACAATATTAAAGAGAATATTAAATTCCAAGAGCAAAAAATTAAATCAAGTTATCATAGGAATTGAAAAAAGAGCATCCAACTTTTTTTTTTCTTTTGAGAGAAATCAAAGAGAATGTTTTAATGAAAAGAAAGTGTAGAATTCATAACCACACGCAATACTAGTTTGTTTCATAAATCGAATTCGAACATAACATGAGTAAAATACCCACAGTACTTTACAACTATACAAAGCATAATGTCAACTGTATTAAATCAAGTTATCATAGGAATTGAAAACATAATCCCATTATGACACTAAATCATAGAAACTGTTAATGGATCCAAAAAGTATCGAAGCTCAGCTCAGATTTGATTTCATAAGATGCAAACAAAACAAATCAGTAATCAAACGCTACAGTGACAGCATTCAAGACAACAAAAATTAAAATTGCTTAAAAAAAATCCTCCAACATACTCAAAATTTAAACCCAAACCGAAAATCTTCATCATCAACCCAAACTGAGGCTGAACCCAACCCAGAAATCAGAAAAGAAAAAAAATCAACATCTAAATTCCATCAACCAGATTCACAAACAATCATCACCACCACCAAACCACCAGAATCTCACACCAAATTTAGAAAAATCTCCAACATGAATCATACAATAAAAATTACAATTGCTTAAAAAAATCCTCCAACATGAATTATACAAGAATTTCATAGTCAAAATTTAAACCCAAACCGAAAATCATCATCATCAACCCAAACTGAAGCTGAACCCAACCCAGAAATCAGAAAAGAAAAAAAATCAACAACTAAATTCCATCAACCAGATTCACAAACAATCATCACCACCACGAAACCACTAGAATCTCATACCAAATTCAGAAAAATCTCAACATGAATCATACAACAAAAATTAAAATTGCTTAAAAAAAATCCTCCAACATGAATTATACAAGAATTTCATACTCAAAATTTAAACCCAAACTGAAAATCATCATCATCAGCCCAAACTGAAGCTGAACCCAACCCAGAAATCAGAAAAGAAAAAAAATCAACACCTAAATTCCATCAACCAGATTCACAAACAATCATCACCCCCACCAAACCACCAGAATCTCACACCAAATTCAGAAAAATCTCCAACATGAATCATACAACAAAAATTAAAACTGTTTAAAAAAATCCTCCAACATGAATTATAAAAGAATTTCATACTCAAAATTTAAACCCAAACTGAAAATCATCATCATCAGCCCAAACTGAAGTTGAACCCAACTTAGAAATCAGAAAAGAAAAAAAATCAACACCTAAATTCCATCAACCAGATTCACAAACAATCATCACCCCCACTAAACCACCAGAATCTCACACCAAATTCAGAAAAATCTCCAACATGAATCATACAACAAAAATTAAAATTGCTTAAAAAAATCCTCCAACATGAATTATAAAAGAATTTCATACTCAAAATTTAAACCCAAACCGAAAATCATCATCATCAACCCAAACTGAAGCTGAACCCAAACCCAGAAATTAGAAAAGAAGCTGTACCTCTTTGACGGTTGGGTCTCTCCGTCGCCACTCTAGTTCGTCTCTCCGTCGTCTCTTGGGTCGGGGTTGGGTATCTCAGTTGTCTCTCGCTCGTCTCTTGGTCTCTTGGTCGTGCAAACGCCGCCGCACTAGGTCTCGCAGCAAACGCTGCACACACTGCCGGTCGATTGCCTCTCGTCACGTCGAAAATGCCGCACAAGTCCGTCGGTCGATTGCCTCTTGGTCGATTGTCTTTCAATTCAAATTCTAGGGTTTCTCTCTTCTCTCTCTCTCTCTCTCTCTCTCTCTCTCTCTCTCTCTTTTCTCTCTTTTTCACGATCTCCCTTCTCTCTCTTTTTCACGATTTCCTCTTCTGTTTTATTAATTCATTTTTCTTTTCTTTTTTTATTCTTTTAGAATGAAGGGCACTTTTGTCCCAAAAGGAGATTTTTTGGTAGAAACAATAAGTTTACTAATTCTGGGTAAATTTAATAAATCCATTAATTTTATGGTTAGTTTTAAAGTTTACCCTATATAGTATTATGGTTTGTCTCATTTAACATCATTGAGTGTACAGTTGTACTGGAGCATTTATCACTTAAGTAGTGTTGGTGGATGTAAATCAACAATAACAATGTTAAACTAAGCCTAAGTCGGCAAGTTTCAACTAATTGACAAAACTATTAACTATATAAAAGTTGATTGAAACAAAAATATTACTCTTTATATAAGAGTTGATTGAAAACAAAAAATTTGAAACTTAAAAAAATCCAAACATTTGTCTAAAAAATATCTAAATATATATACGTGATCAAATTCAATGTAAATATTAAGAGTTCATTGAACTTTAAAAAGTCCAAACATTTATAAATGACAAAAATTAAAAAAAACAAAATTCAAACAAAATTCAAACATATGAACGTAGTCAAATTCAGTTTCATAAAGCACTATATGGAGCTTCTTGAATTTAATTGAAGTTGCAAAGTGGACTTTAAGGATGATGAAAGAAATGAGAAAAAACAAGGTCAACCATTTGGAATATACTAGCTTGATGAGTATCATGAATTTTATATTTTGATAGTATAAAACCTGATTTAAAACGGTTTAAGAATGTGATTAAAGTAACAAAACATGAAGCAATTTTTGATATTGATACCGTATAAACTATACATTACGAAAAAATATATTATATAAATTCGTACGGAATTGAATAAATAAAGGAATTCATTTAAACATTTCATACCGTGCCTCTAAAAACTCAAGACCGGTTTTGGTTTGAGTGGACAATGCCACGTGGACAAATCTCCTTCTCCATGTGGATCTGGTGAGGTCGCCAAATAACCTTAACCATTGTTTGCTGGCTGATATGGCGAGTTGGATCGTCTGCAATATGGTTATTTACAATAAGAGCCTACAAAACATGTTTAAAATCGGCCAACAGTTTTTAGGGCAGAGTTTGCCGAGTAAAAGCTATGAATTGCTTACATTTTTCTGTCATAAATACTTGTATTTCTGATAGGGTATTGTCCTCGGTCTTGCTATATAAGTAAATGATCGATAAAATTTTATTCATAGAGTATCTTCAATGCATATGCTAATACCAATATCAAATTTGATACAAACGTAGTGAAATGTTATATATGTCGCGTTAATTTAGTATTGTACTCCGATGAACAATTATATTTAAAATGTTTTTTTTATTTTTTTATTATTTAAAAGTATGAAAGTCAATAAATATAATTAATACATTGAATATTTGTTTTGAAACCTTTTCTTTTTTATTTTCTATTTTCTTGTTGTATCAAATTTGCTAAAACTTTATTATTGTATTTATTGTTGTGTCAAATTTGACATCATATACAGAAAATGTCAAATTTGGCACAACATTTGACATTACAGTAGAGCATGTTTTTTTTTTTTTACTCTATACTAAATTATAACATTAGCATAATAAAATAGTATTGCATGGAGATGCTCTTACATGATTTTAATTTTTATATCCGTTTAGGACTTAGTTTATTGAAAAAGATTGATCTCTCCTTGATTTGTGGAATTATTTCCTATCCAGAAGTATGATTTGGAAAAATAAATAAATCCAAGGATTCCGTATTTACTGCAATCTTTGATTTGAGATTGGGTATATAGGTTGGATTTTTGTTTGTGATTCAAACCAATTGGGTTGCTCAAAAGTAACCGAATCAATTTTTTAATTATTTATTTAATAAAACCAAAACAACCTGTTTAAATTGGTTCGGTTTGAACAGATTGATCAGTTTGACGATTTGGGTGCTCACCCCTAGTAAAGACTTTGATGAAATTCATTAATTTTAATGTTTTGTTTTCTAAACTTTTTTATAAATGATAATTCGAATAAAATCTACTTTAAAACAAAATTTGCAAAATTCTTAAGCACTAATACTTGTTTTCTCAGTTTTATTGAAATGAAGTATAAAAAAACAGAGCCATAAAATAGGAAAATTTTGACCGTCCAAACAAAAGTGGGCATGCCATGTAAATCTGACGTGTCAATATCAGACCCATGTAAAACATAAACGATTGGATTTTCTTCTTCAACCTCTACTGCTCTACACTCTGTTCTTGAAAACACATAGAGATTTTGGTGAGAGCGAGAGACAGATAAAGAGAGAGATGACATTTTCTTTTAGTCTCTCAGCTTTTCCACAACTACTACCGTTAAACCCCAGAAGCTCTTTATACCACTGTAAGTTCTTTGAGCTTTCTTGATTACTGTCTTCAACATATCACTTCATTTGTGGAGCTTTTCGTTTTTTTTTTATTCAAAAAATTCCCATGTCAGTTCCATCTTTGTTAACTTGGTTGATAATTTGATTTGATATTCACAACTTTGAACCCCTTTTGTTTTCCTAGAATCTGCAGGATTGGGTTGCTTCTATTGTGCTTTGCTTATGTCATTTTTGTTTGTGGGTAAATTATGATTGTATTGATGGATTTTTATCAGCATAACAGAAGTTTGTGCCTTTTGATAATATCAATTTAATTTCTGTGAATGGTTTGAAGCATTGGATTCATGTGCATGACTTGTTATTGTTTGATGATGTAATTGTAATTGATATTCTTGCTTTTGTAATAAATGGCAGCTAAGTCGAAGTCAGTTAGAATTCGTGTCAAGTCAAGCTTGGAAAATGAGAGCTCTAGTCTAGGAGTTTCCGACTCCCCTTCAGAGGGAGACATGATTAAGGTTTAGAGATTTTTCCGTATCTCTAGTTTATTGTAATGCATCATTATCTGTGGTTTCGAAAATTTCAGCTATATCTGTAAAAATACTACTGTTTGTATCGATAGAGCACACAGAGAGTATCAGGGCTTATCTTTATGAACGTATTATTTCCATGATAATGAGAGTATGTACAAATTGAATATTAGGAGGCTTACATTCTTTCACTTAAAAGTTTCATTTTTCACCAGAGATCTCAAGTATCTAAGTCTCGCCGTTGGTGTCTTACATGTTTATGTTCAACTGTATCGTTGATTAACATTGCTGGCACATCAGTGTCTGTGCCAAAGGCAATGGCTATAGAAGGAATGGAAAGACCTGGATGCAGAAATTGTGGGGGTAGCGGTGCTGTACTCTGTGAGTATTATTTCGTGTTCGTTTATAATCTAACTTGCATGATCTGAACATCTTAATACTTTCCGTCTACATTCTTAAACAACTTGAAATAATATGTTCTCATCTTAACAATTGACACGGAACTTTCCCAGATTGCATCAGTGTGACTTTTGAAATTGCTAGATATTGTAGCTTCTGCGTAACTTTTACATGGGTGCATGAGTGGATACTTCGATATGAGTGTGGACATTTCTTTTATGTTAGTTTGGATAACAATAAACATAGGAGTCTATCCATTATATTATTTTGTATTTGCTAGCCTGTGGATACCTTTGTGTATCATTTAGACTTCCTTATCTTGTTGCCTTAGTGTGGATTAAATCTAATTTAGTTGTTTGTATACCTTGTTAGTTCAAGGAAAATCACAGGTTCATTTATCTGTTCAAATTACATGGTCTTTTAGTTATTGAAGGTGTGAAGTCTGAAAGTTCATATTATTTTTTATTTACAACTTAATAGAGAGAAATGAAATCCTCCTTGATAGCAACTTTTATTTTGATAACATTGCACATTGAATGGCCTGACTCTTTCTTATCTGATTGATTAGATAATAATTTTTGGCTGTAAATGAACCATAAATTGTTACTTGAAATTTTTCTATCTAAACATAACTGTTGTGTCAATTCTGACTTTCCTCCTCTTGTTTTCAAGATTTTAATTTGCTTTCTATTTAGGCGATATGTGTGGTGGTACAGGAAAATGGAAAGCTCTCAACAGAAAACGTGCTAAAGATGTTTACGAGTTTACAGAGTGTCCAAATTGTTATGGTATGTACTTTTCTTGTACTTCAACTATAAATATAGTGATCACTAAAAATATGGTATTCCTTTGATGCTTCGTATTGTAGTGCTGACAGTCAGTTCCAAGTATGTATTGGTGTGCAAATTACTTCATGTTAGTTGATTGATTAGTTCCCTAGGAGACCTTCAAATTTTGGACGGATTCTCATCTTGCTATAATGGCATTTGACACTTGAAGTATCCATAGCTATATCCGTAGATAGATACATTCTATGTATTGTTACAGTATGGAAGACATATGTCATTGGAGGTGTAGCTAAATGATGAATGGTTTCAAAGACCGATGATATAAACTCTTTTTGGTCCTTAAGAAAAGAAGTCTGTTCCCCTTTCAATCCTCAGACTTGGATTGATTTCAAGCCTCTCTCTACATAGTTGCTATTTTCAAACATAATTATGTTTATCATGTATTGTAAAGTTAAAATATCTATATATCACCCTTTGGACAGCAAGAATTCCGTGTTGAATAAACTTCGAAGAATTTATTAAAGAGGTAAGTTAAAAAAGAGTTGTGTACAGTGAAAAGCAATAAGGTGAATCAATGGCTGGCTGGTTAGTCTGATATGCTGATTTCCAATTAAAGGATCAAGTGTGGTTGAAACATTGACAATTTGGAATGAAATTTTGAAAAGAAGGGGATGTAAATTTCTGTTCAAGCTTTTGAATACGCTGATGAAATGATTTGAAGGCTTAATAATTGAGCCCCGTCTTTAATTAGGTCTGTTAGCATCTTTGGGGAATGACAAAAATTACTCTGGCCGCAACCATACATTGGTGCTTTCATCAAACTTTCGAATAGTCAAATTCTCCAAGAATTTCTTTGTAAATTTCCTCATAAATGCCATATGGATTCTTAATTGTTTAACACTGTTGACCTTGTTGCAGGGTTAGGTATATTCATCTGATTCTTGTTCTTACTTTGTTACTGTATGTCTACCCTATTTTATCAATAATTGTCAAATGAGTTTTCTTAGAGTTGTACTGTTTTCTTTTGCAATTACTATGGACCATTCACTTTGGTTTCTTACATGATTACTATATATTTCACTGGCAGGTCGTGGGAAACTTGTGTGTCCGGTTTGCTTAGGCACTGGTTTACCAAATAACAAAGGTCTTCTTAGGAGGCCTGGGGCGCGGGAATTACTTGATAAGATGTATAATGGTCGGTTACTGCCAAAATCTTGAGTATGTCCTCTTACTGTTTATAATTTTCTCTGCCAGATGTTGATTTTGAGCTGTGTAATCTTTCTTTATAGCAATAAAAATCATTGTTCACCGTATTGGATGGTCATTGGTCAGTGATACTTGTATGGATAATTACCGTGACAGCGTGACTAGACTAGCCTTTACAAACCACATCAACTTGATTGAAGTGTTTATGTTATTTTAATCTGTGTTTTGTGGAACTCTACAGTTGTGGGATTTATGACTGATTATGCTTCAACAAAAAGAACAAATCCGGGAGCAGTAGATACTGTCAAGTGTCGATGTTTTCCTCTACAGTTGTGGGATTTATGACTGATTATGCTTCAACAAAAAGAACAAATCCGGGAGCAGTAGATACTGTCAAGTGTCGATGTTACTCCTAATATAGTACACACATGAAGCTTTTTTGTCTGTAAAAATAGTCCTGAAAGAGGCCTAAGGTTGTTGTTTGCATGCAAGTGAAATATCATGTCCTCTTGGGCTTCCATATTTGCAATTTCATTTGACATTCGTACGATATTATCATTGGAACTTGAAGATGGAGATGAAGATGGGATATGAGATTAACCACCCCCGAAACTCATTATTGGAGAGAGATATGAAAGTAATTTTAATAAATTTGGGTGGTGAATTGAATGGTGAAATAGGTGGTGTTATTATCCATTTTATAGAAAATAAAACGATTGGTTGAGATGAATCAGATGAAATTTTAGGTAACAAATATTAGATGGAAAAGAAAGTTAGATGACAATTATACAATCAAAAATTTAGGTAAAAAATATTAGGTTTGAAATAAAATTAGATGAAATGTATACAATCTAAAATTTAGGTAAAAAAATATTAATCGTGAAAGAAAGTTAGATGACAATTATACGATCTACAATTTAGGTAAAAAATATTATGTTTGAATGAAAGTTAGATGAAATTTATACAATCTAAAATTTAGGTAAAAAAATATTAGCTGTGAAAGACAGTTAGATAAAAATTATACGATCTAAAATTTAGGTAAAAAAATATTAGTAGTGAAAGAAAGTTGGATAAAAACTATAGAATCTAAAATTTAGTTGTGTAAAATTAGATAAAAAATTAGATAAAAATTATAAATATTAAAATTTGTTTATTAAAATCATTACATGTAAAAATAGTTAGGTGTGATAAAGTATAAAAAAGATTAGAAAATTTTAGATTTAATAAAGGTGAGTAAATTTTTATCTAATAGGATAATGTGGAGAAAATAATGTTATTAAAGAAAGTTTGAAATATTATTTATAAAGTAAAATATTAATATTTTATTATTTAAAGATTTTAAAATGAAGAATGTTAGAGTATTAAAATTATGAAGACGGTATATTCCAGGAATATTCCATTTTCAGTCTTCAAGTTGAAGAAAAAAATGAATACGGGTTGGAGATGGCCTAAGCAATATATCACACAGGCTTTCTTCTTCTTTCTTCATTTATATTTTCATTTCATTTCTCTTAGCAATAGAATTCCAACTATTCAATGTACTTATGTTACGCTTGTAAGCAGATCACCTCTCATCAATGGCTACTGCTATAATTGAATTGTATCAGTTCTTGATGTTGATTCTTGTTATTTACAAGCCCAAGTATGAAAACTAAAGCAGAACAATATAAATGCAAAGAAATGTCAAATTTCAAATCATTGGAGTTGGAGGTTCAAAGTTCTATCATTTCAACTGGTGAATGAGTGCCTTGTTGTTTCATGATAAAGAAGTTAAAAGCAATTTAAGTAAATGATTCCAATGATGATCAATCTGTCAAAAGTTTTTCCCATATTCAGAAATTCCATGATCTTCATTAAATTGGATTCTACATTCTTAACAGTCAGAAAACTCATAGGATGTTATATATTCAAAATATGTGACTTCTAGAGGATTTAAAATACATGAACTATGGGTTAGAACCAAATCTTTTGCCACTTCTTCAACTAGAGCTTGACATATAATGTAGAACTGTTCTGTTAGGAAGTCCTGACCTATTTTACATCAAATCTTACAACCTTAATAGTCACGACAACACTCATAACCTTCGGATAATCCGTACACGGATCTTTTAATTGAAACCAAAAATCTTTTATCACTAACTTGAATAACACTTCACAACTTCAAATTGTAAAATTTTAGTTCTTGAAAATCCACAAGCAACTAAACTACCCACCTTATTTGCTTCTTCTAAAGAACAAAGTTTTGCCAAACATTATAAAAGCCGAAATTTACAACAAATGCCACTCCAGTCTCCTCCAACCAATCTCCATACACCTTAATCACCCACCAGCAACATAAACAGTTGCTGTGTGGAAACACCACCCACATCCTCCATCACAAATGCAAGGAATCTTAATGACAGGAGAGAACAAACAGTTCACGAAAGCCAAGTAATCTCATACGCCAGATGATGAAAGGATTAACCCTGACTGCTTGGGAGTTTGTTGAGAATTTTGTGCTCAGGCTTGTGTTCACATTCATAGTCAAGATGAACAAAAGCTCGTTCGACTTCAGGAAGTTTCTCAATCTTATTCTGCAATGTTTCTCCTATGGCATGTGCTTCTATTAAAGGCAAATCTTCAGGTAGCTCAATGTCGACCTGTTTCATGGGAGTGATATAGATTTACCAGCTTGCTTATAAGAACAAAACTGTTGATATTACATGACATGTATTCAACGTGATATTGTGGAATCCATAAAACCAAAAGAAATAAATTTCACAATTGCAAGATAGTTCCCAAAAAAATAGACCAGAAACTAGGGAAAATAGAACCAACCTCTACAAAATAAAGAACACCAAAAGTATAAGCACGGACTGTGTCGATGCGCTTGACTTTAGGGTGCCTTATGACAAGATATGTCAATTTCTGCATGATCTCGGGAGGGGCTGATTGTCCCACTAGTGAAACTGCACCAATAAGCCACATTTCAGTGACAATCAGTTGTATATACAAACTCAGCAAACAACTAAAATTTATTCTTCTCACCCTTTTTCCACAAGGATCATACAAGAAACTATTCGATCGAAGAAAACAAAAACGGGTGAAGAAGGTACCTGCATTTTCCATAACAGTTTCAGACCAATTTGTGATTGTGTAAACAGCAAGGAGAATGGCACCAGCAGGGTCGATCCACCAGAAGAATTCATCACCAAGAACAGCTGCAATTAATCCTACTACATTTGTTACCACATCGAAATAGTGATCCTGGGCATCAACACAATAAACAAGTAAAAAAATTGATCAATAGAAGGTAATTATTACAGAAGTAGTGATTATTAAAGACCTTCGCATAGGCACGAACAATCTTATTCCCTGAGCTTTTGCAGTAAAGCCAGAGAGCGAATTTTACTACAGTAGCTGAAATCATGATTGAGTACAGCCATATCAATTGGTCACTGGTCATCTTTTTCGATGCTTGATCTTTAATGAGCTGTTCTATAGCCTGAACCAACACCTGAAAGCCTATAACAAAATGGAAGGACATGAAAATTTTCTTTTCTTAAAAGACAAGTTAACAACTTTGTTTAATTAAGGTCAATAAATCTTGTATATTTGGTTACAGTGTTCACTGTTCAACCTTGTAAATCATCTACACCAAAAAGTAAAAACCTTAAACAAGGGACAAAATTTAGCTTAAACATTCAAGTGCGCTCGCAACAAATTGGAAGGCACTAGATGAACACATGTGGTGTATGAAACACAGGAAACTCACCATAAATATCACAATTAACAATCACGAAAGAGAAAGTAAAGGCTTGCTGACATACCGAGTGTTGCCATGATTGCAGCAAAGATGATTATTCCCACCGGTTGCACCCTCAATTTTCCAATAGGATACTTGTATATATTTATGTTTTTCATCGACAAGTGAGTAAACCAAAGTATGCCACCAGCCATTAGATCGAGTAAAGAATCAAGAGTTGATGCTGCAATTGCTATTGATCCACTCTTAATTGTAGCATAAATCTGCATCCCACACAACATTGATTGGAATAATTGACATTCACACATTGCATCATTTACAGCAAAAACAACTTCTATGAAGACATGACAGTTTAACATGTCTCAAATCTGTCAAACAAGTCCTAAAAGAGTTTAAACATACCATCATCAGAAAAACAAGTTGAAATTTGATTGAGATTGATTAGTAAATTTCAATTACCTTCAATGCCAGCAAAATAATATTTGCATAATTGGAAATCTTCATGGCTCTCTCTGCTTGGTTTTGTTCATCAAGATCATCCTCATCAACAACAGAGTCAGAATCTACCAAAGCATCCACCTCCTCGAATGATTTCAAAGTAGAAAATTGCTTCTCATAGTACTCCTTTTCTCCTACAAACAACACAACATTATAGGAAGGTTAAAAGAAAAAAAATAAATTAACTCAACCCCATAAACCATTACATCTGTTTGTTTCTCGAGAAAGTGATAGAAAACACATATACACACGTATGAGCGTGTCCGGTGTAAATATTTGAAGTCGGTTTTGATCCAGAAAATACAGAAAACCCAGATCAACCATCCCAATTTCCTTCACTTTCCCAGCAAGCAAACATTGAGAGAGAGAGAGAGAGAGAGAGAGAGAGACCTTGTGTTAAGGATTTAGTTTTAGAGGTATCGACATGAAAAGGAGACTCTGCATCGAGACCAGACAAGACCTTGTCTGGCAATCTAGAAACGAACTCGCTCCTCAATGAGTTGACGGAATTACGTCGACCCTGTCTCTTTAACAAAGGTGTCTTCGTCTCCGAACCCGAATATCCCTCCATTTTTTCAGCCTACAAGTCACCGCCCAGAGCTGAAATCCAATATATCTGTTTTCGTCCGTATTTTTTTTGTCGTTTAGTGTCGGATAAGAAGTAACAATTATTGTCACAGGATATTTGACTATTAGATTTATTAGATTTATATATTTTGATTCAGAGCGTATGTATTTATCAAAACTTTTTTTAATCTGTGGTCCATAAATATATTTTATATTAGATAAACCGATAGTAGAAATGATATATATAATATATATATATATATATATATATATATATATAATTTTTCTATTGTCAGTTCGTCCTGATATAAAATATATTAGAACGAAGAATGTAGACTATTAGATTTACATACTTTGACTCAAAGTGTATGCACTTATCAAAAATTTTCCATAATCTGTGGTCCACATTCTTCGTTCTGATATATTTTATATCAGGACGAACTGACAGTAGAAAGACTATATATATATATATATATATATATATATATATATATTATTTTTGGTTCGATCTAATATAATGATTGACATGTGTATGTAGCTATGTCAAAGCATTTAAATCTAATGGTCTACATACAAGAAACTGATATATCTTATATCAGTTTAAATTGACAATAGAAAAATTTTATAAATATTTTTTTTATACAATTTTTCTATTGTCAGTTCTTCCTGATATAAAATTTATCAGAACTAAGTATGTGGACCACATGATTTACATACTTTGACTCAAAGTGTATGCACTTGTCAAAATTTCTCTATAATCTATGGTATACATTTTTTGCCCTGATATATTTGATATCAGGACGAACTGCCAGTAGAAAGACTATATATATATATATATATATATATATATATATTCTTTTTCTTTTTGGATGTATCTGTACGGACTTGGGAAAACAAAATTAATTGAAATGTTATTTATTAGAGACTTAACCAGATTAATTGTTCGTAATCAATGTTTATTTTTTTGGGTTGGTCATGGAACTAAATATCAAAAGATACACCAAAATATTCATCGATATATCCATATTTTGAAGGGGCCGATATCGAAACAAGCAAACATTCAGCATCTGACAAAATATCTAGACAATTCGAAAAATCCATAAAAATATCCCGATATTCCCGAATTTTTATGAATTTCATCTTAAAAACCCATGGATATTTTGCAAATTATTAAAATATTTTTTTAATCTTAAACAGTTAAATTATCGTTCAAATAATATATATTGGAAATTATTTAGAAGAATCATTTCAAAATTTCTAAAAATTTCTAAGACAATAGTCAATAGTAAAATTATTGAAGTAGAATTAGACAAATAATGGATGCATAAAACATGTCCTACTATCTTTTGCTAAAGTTGAAGCAATATGGAAAAATAAAACTCCTTAATTATAGATGGAAACGATGATCCATCATTGCATGCAGTTGAGAGAGTGCAACTTCAGGTTATCAGTGGAATACTACCGGAGTTAATAATCAAGAAATATTAATTAAAGAGTTTAATTAATAATTTCCAAGATTATTGGAGCTCAAAATACTGTGGGATCCATTAGGTTCCATTTCTAGTCCGATCGATTTAGGTAACAAGGGTCACGGATAATTAATTGGACAGTCCAATTAATTGTGTTACGAAGGTGACATGTATTTTTTCGGGAATTAGTTGAATAATGAGATTATTTAATTAATGAATAATGGTGATTAAATAAATTAAATTATAAGATTATTTAATTATGTTGTTAATCACTAAATGGAGGATGATAGTTGATATTTAATTTTAAATAGAATAAAATAATATGATTATTTTATTTTATTTTATTAAATATTTGAAATTAAATTCAAAATGTTTAAATTCAAAAATAAATATTTAATTATCTTTTAAAATAAAAATATGAGATATCATTTTAAAAAATTTAGTTTTAAAATCTAAAAAGATATCAATTAAAAAGTTTTTAGTTATAATAATATATATGCAATATATATTATGTGTACAAGTGGGGTGCGTGAAACAAAAGGGAATAAAAAAGGCAAATTGTGCCGTGTGCATGATTGAAAGAAAAAAAAATTAATATTGTTTTTTGACCAACTAGAATAGTTCTAAGTTTTTTTTTTCTCTTAAAAGAAATTGTTTCTTCTTCTTCATTCTCTTTGAATCCTCCATTCAAGTTCCTGAGACCGTGACGCGTCCACACGCAGTTATCAGTCTCGGGATATAGCGAGGAAGATCGGTGGTACAGACCAGAAGCATATTGCATAAGTGAAAGAGCCTCAAAACGTTGGTAAGGTTCTAATTTTTTTTTTAATATATTGATTACAATTTCATGTATTTACATATTGTATGTATTAGTTCCGGAAAAGTAATTACGATCTCAAGTTCACTGGTTCCAGATTAATTATGGTATGTATAAAAAAAATTAAAACCTATTTCCGCTACGTTACCAGTGAACAGGGTTCCAATAATTGGTATCAGAGTCAATTCTTCCAGAACAGGAAATTATTTTCGATGCTCCTGAATGTATGATTGTGTAGGCACTATTTAAATTGACTGTATGTTGTTTTTATATGTATATTAAATTTGTTAATTTACAAAAACATGATTGATCGTTAATTATATGGTACTGTGGATTTAAGGTTCATAGGTTGTAATTAATTTTATAAATAAATTCTGCTGTAATTTTTTCGTTATAATTTCTACTGTAATTTTTAATGTAAAATATGGTCGATAATCTGATGAACAAGACGATTGATGGAAAGGTGAAATCTGAAATACAGGGCGACGGGGGCACTGTTCACGTACACTGTTTGTTGGCATTGTTCATTCAGTACTGTTCACGCGGACAATTCATGTGCACTGTTCACATCGTCTTGCATGGTTCCGTTGGCAAGTGTTGCCTAGTGTGTTCCATGCGGATTTCCTATTTCAGATTCATGAGATGAATCAGGAGTGACCTGAAGAGACTGGAAGCTTCGGAAATTACAAGAAGACCAAGGAATGCCTTAGGGGTATTTTTGTAATTTTAGATTGCAAATTTTTTTTAAGGTTAAATAATCCACAGTACTCAGTCAATTCATGTATGCTTTATATTATGTGATGATAAAAGCATTGTCATGCATACATATGTCATTTAGATAAAATGTGCCTATACAAATATATTTGATATGTCATACATGCATCATAGCCTAATATTTTATATATATTTTTTAATATGATTAAAATCAGTAAATACATTACTGGCTATGAAAATGAGATTAGTTTTTGTTTTAATAGTTAGAAAACTTGTTAATTCTCATTAATATTAATCTAGTTATTAAATTGTTAAATAAGTTAGATTAATAAGGTCATTTATTGTAATTAGGATTAATCTGATTAATGACCTAATAATAAATGAACTGAATAAAGTGTTAGAGTTATTAAATTGTTTAATAAGTTAGATTAATAGGGTCATTTATTGTAATTAGGATTAATCTGATTAATGACCTAATAATAAATGAACCGAATAAAGTGTTAGAGTTTTAATAGCTAAGACTTGGTAAACACTATCATAATAATCTGAGCTTAGTAAATAGTTTACAAAAGCTTAGATTATTCACTAATATATTAGATTTTTAATAGTTAAAAATCATTGATAATTTATTAGTTAATTAGAATTTATTTCTAATAATGAATTTGTTAATGCGCTAGATAACTTGATTAAAGTTAGTCGTTTAATTCTAAAAACTTAAATTTTAAAAAATTCTAAAGTCACTAAATTTTAAAATAATGAGTGGGAGAGGGATATATGACATATATATCCCGCAGTCTCCATCATTAGTTCAACACCGTGAGATCCGAGTAGGGCCTCGTGACGGCTTTGCTTTCAACCTCCCTAATCAGGGTTTCCACAAAGATCAATACCAAGATTGACTTCCTAACGAATAGGATTTCTGAGGGTATTTCGGGATTGACCGACCCTTAGGCGGCAATTCTTGAGTTAAGCTCGTGAGATCTGAAATAGTGGGTTACACTCATGAAGGTTTTGATTAAGTTTTGTTAATTAAAAACCTGACTGAATAAATGATGGCTGAATGATATGGAATAAGAGTTATTCTAGAATATCATTTGATTGAGAATGTCTCGGTCCAACATGCAAACACTTGACCGACTATAAGGCAGCACTTCTTTGTGGTATGTTGGATTGTCGTTGTATAGTAACTGTTTTTGGTTATTTCTAGATCGTTAAACATGTTCATGCATCATGTTTAAATTTATGCCAAAGCACTCGCACTTATTTTTTTTTAATAAATGACTGAATGAATGTTTTATTTATTTTAGCAATTATGTCTTCTGCATTACTTTAAATTCTCGCAAATGACAAATTAACTGGTGATAACTACACTAAGTGGAAACTTAATTTTAATGCAATATTGGTCACCAAAGACCTCAAGTTTGTGCTTACAGAGGAATGTCCTCCGGTGCCTTCTGTCAATGCCATACGAACTGTTCGTGAGGCATACCGGTGATGGGTGTCATCTGATGAGAAGGACCCGAACATATCCGTTGGCTTCTATGACAGACGTGCTTGTCACAAAGCACGAAGCAATGACTTCAGCATTCGATATCATGGAGTAATTACAAGCTATGTTCAGGCAGCCCTACGAGCAAAAGTGACATGAAGTTGTTCGTTCCGCTATGCTCGCTCGCATGAAGGAAGGTACATCAGTTCGGGAATATGTCCTAAGCATGATGTCATACTTCAACACGGTAGAAGTCAATGGCGGGGCCATTGACGAACCCAGTCAAGTGAGCATCATACTGACGACTCTTCCGAAGAGTTTCGATCAGTTTAAGAGCAACTGCGGGATCAACAAGTTAAGGTTCAATCTTATACAGTTGCTCAATGAGCTCGCTACTTTTGAGTCCTTGACTAAGGACAACAAGGGTAAGACCGGTGAGGCAAATGTTGCTGAGCCATCCTTCATCCTCTAATAATAATAAAAAGAGAAAGAGGTCTGCTGGGAAGGCAAAAGGTAAGCCCAAGCCCAAGAAGGCCCAAAGTAAGAAGATGGGCACCTCCACCTACCAAGACAAAGGAAAATGTTTCCATTGTAACGAGGTCGGGCACTGAAAAAGGAACTGTCCTCAGTACTTGGAGGAAGTAGCCAAGAAGAAGAAGAAGACGAAAGGTAAATATGATTTACTTGTTCTTGAATCTTGTTTAGTGGAAGATGATTCTTCACCCTGGATAGTTGATTCGGGGGCCACTAACCATGTTTGTTCTTCTTTGTAGTGGACTAATTCTTGGACACATCTAGAGAATGGAGCTTTCTCAATGCGTGTGGGGTCGGGGAATGTCATGTCGGCCAAAGCAGTGGGAGTAATAAAATTGCAATTTTGTATTAATAATAATTTTTTATTATTGAACAATGTTTTTTATATTCTTGGATTTAAACGGAATTTGATTTCCGTTTCTAAGTTGTTAGAACATTCGTATTATGTTTCTTTAAATCAGTAAGTCTGTTATTATTGGAAAAAATGGTTTGAATATTTGTTCAGGAATTAATGAAAACAATTTGTATGTGTTAAAACCGATAATACATACTACACTGCTTAACACCGAAATGTTTAAGGTTGAAAAACCAAAAACTAAACGATATAATATTTCTCCAAGTAATGACATGTATCTCTGGCATCTAAGGTTTGGTCATATCTGTTGGGGTTTATGCCATAAAGATGTAGTTTGTAAATGGATTTATGAAATAAATAAAAAGAAAAGTTCAATTCATTCGTGCTGTGTTGTTTATTTTATAACTTGTGCATATATTAACATCCTGGATTGCCGGATGTAATCTCAAACTGTGTGTATGAGTGTCATATACGGATGGATACAGTAAGAGACGTGCAATCTAAAGAGTCCATAGATAGCAAATAAAGCTGGGTACTTTATTTGTGGTTAATCTATAGTTGCGGTCCATTCTGTAATGTACGGTGATTCTATCCTGAATCATTCATATGAGATATGGGAATGGAGGCACCTTGTATGATGTGATCATATAGGACTGGGCCATGATCTATATGAATTTCTCACCAAGATCCGTTTACTGATGAGATTCATATATATCAACTAATGATGGCTCTATGTGGGTGATCTTAATCCTGAGTGTCTTATCGACTCCTTCAGGTTAGATCGTGGTCTTTGATATACCATGGGTGAGGTCAGATGCAATTCCTGATCAATATACTCCGTATGTTGGGATTGCGGTTTGGCTTGTGGTTGGGAAGGTATGTACACAATAGTGGAATCCACTCCTTCTTATGAGAAGTAGATGGTAGTTCCCTTAAGGGTTGATTCGGGGCTTGGACAATATAAGCGCTCTCCTAATTCCGTGAGGAAATAGGATTTATTGTTCATTAGAGAATCAATGGTACTTAAAGGATATATGTAATTAGAGGGGTATAACGGACATTATGACCCAGCTCTAATTATGAACTACTGTGGAGGATCACACTATGTGTAATAGCTATATCGATGGACACCGAGTTGTATCGGTCTGTGTAAAAGCGTCTGCAGTTGAGAGAGTGCAGCTTCGGGTTTTTAGTGGAATAACACCGGAGTTAATAATCAAGGAATATTAATTAAAGAGTTTAATTAATGATTCCGATGATTATTGGAGCTCAAAATACTGTGGGTCCATTAGGTCCCCTTGCTAGCTCGATCGATTTAGGTAACAAGGGTCACGGTTAATTAATTGGATTGTCCAATTAATTGTGTTACGAAAGTGACACGTATTTATTCGGGAAATAATTGAATAATGAGATTATTTAATTAATGAATAATGATGATTAAATAAATTAAATAATAAGATTATTTAATTTTGTTATTAATCACTAAATGGAGGATGTTAGTTGATATTTGATTTTAAATAGAATAAGATAATATGATTATTTTATTTTATTAAATTAAATATTTGAAATTGAATTTAAAATGTTTAAATTCAAAATAAATATTTAATTATCTTTTAAAATCTAAAGAGATATCAATTAAAGAGTTTTAGTTATAATAATATATATATGATATATATTGATAACAAAAACATAGCACACAAAGGATATACACAAGTGTTTGTATATGATACAAACTCATTATGCATAGAGAAAGAAGTGCAATGGTTACACTATTAAAAAAAACAATTATATATAAAAAAAAAAGGTGTTGTGCGTGAGTTTTTGTAAAGAGAGAAAAAGGTGCAAGTGTGTGCACAGGTAAAAAAAAATATATATATATATATATAATATATATTTTTTTGGAACAACTAGAATCGTTCTAGTTTTGATTTTCTTTTTGGAAGAAATAGTTTCTTCTTCTTTTCTCAACATCCTCCTAAGTTCCTGAGTACGTGACGCGCCCACACGCAGTTGCCAATTCCGGGAATAGCTAGGAAGATTAGTAGTACAGACCAGGAGCATATCGTACAGGTGAAGGAGCCTCCAAATGTTGGTAAGGTTCTAAATTTTCTAATTATATATTGATTACAATTTCCTGTGTTTACATATTGTATGTATTAGTTCTGGAAAAAGAATTGCGATACTAAGTTCACTGGTCCCAGATGGTTTATGATCTGTATAAAAATTTTAAAACCTATTTCCGCTGCGTTACCAGTGAACGAGGGTCCTACAATTGGTATCGGAGCCAATTTTTTTTTTTTCGGAACAGGAAATTCGTTTTCGATGCTCCTGTATGTATGATTGTGTAGGCACTATTTAAATTGACTGTATGTTGTTTTTGTATATATATTGAATTTGTTAATTTACAAAAACATGATTGATCGTTAATTATATGGTACTGTGGATTTACGATTTATGGGTTGTATTATATTTTTATTATTATTATTATTATTATTTTATGTTATTGTAATGTAAAAAAAATAAATAAATGTAACCTATATTGAAGACCTGGAAAAATCGCGAAGTCGGAAGGGCGAAATCGAAAATACGCGTGAGGGGTACTGTTCATGTACTGTTCACGATACTATTCATGCGGGGGGGGGGGTTCATGCACGGTACTGTTCATGTCGGGCACTATTCATTTCGTCTTGCACGGTTCCGTTGGCAAGTGCTGCCTAGTGCGTTCCGTGAGGATTTCCTATTTCGGATTCATGAGATGAATCAGAGTGACCTGAAGAGACTAGAAGACTCGAAAATTACAAGAAGACCCAGAAATTACAAGAAGACCAAGGAATGCCTTGAGCGTATTTTTGTAATTTTAGATTCCAATTTTTTTTAGGTTAAATAATCCACAGTACTCGGTCAATTCATGTATGCTTTATATTATGTGATGATAAAAGTATTGCCATGCATACGTATGTCATTTAGATTAGATGTGTCCTACACAAATATATTTGATATGTCATATATGCATCATAGCCTAATTTTTATGTATTATTTTTTTTAATATGATTAAAATCAGTAAATACATTATCGGCTATGAAAATGAGATTAGTTTTTTAATTGTTAGAAAACTTGTTAATTCTCATTAATATTAATCTTGTTATTAAAGTGTTTAATAAGTTAGATTAATATGGTCATTTATTGTAATTAGGATTAATATAATTAAAAACCTAATAATAAATGGACCTGCATAAAGTGTTAGAGTTTTTATAGTTAAAACTTGGTAAACGCTTACATAATAATCTGACCTTAGTAAAAAGTTTACAGAGATTTAGATTATTCACTAATAGATTAGATTATTAATTGTTAAAAATCATTAATAATTTATTAGTTAAATTAGAATTTATTTCTAATAATGAATTTGTTAATGCGCTAGATAACTTGATTAAAATTAGCCGTTTGATCCTATAGAGTCTAGGTGCATTAACGGATAATAGAAAACCTTAATATTTAAATAGTGAGTGGGAGAGGGATATATTACATATATATCCCACATTCTCCATTATTAGTTCAACACCATGAGATCCGAGTGGGGCCTCGTGACGGCTTTGCTTTCGTCCTCCCTAAGGAGGGTTTTCACAAAGATCAATACCAAGGTTGACTTCCTAACGGATAGGATTTCTGAGGGTATTTCGGGATTGACCGACCCTAAGGCGGCAATTCTCGAGTTAAGCGCATGAGATCTGAAATGGTGGGTTACACTCACGAAGGTTTTGATTAAGTTTTGTTAATTAAAAACCTGACTGAATAAACGATGGTTGAATGATATGGAATAAGAGTTATTCTAGAATATCATTTGATTGAGAATGTCTCGGTCCAACATGCAAGGACTTGACCGACCCTAAGGCGGCACTTCTTTGTGGTATGTTGGATTGTCGTGGTATAGTAACTTTTTTTGGGTATTTCTAGTTCGTTAAACATGTTCACGCATCATGTTTAAATTTATGCCAAAGCACTTGCACTTGTTTTAATAAATGACTGAATGAATGTTTTATTTATTTCAGCAATTATGTCTTCTGCATTACTTCAAATTCTCGCAAACGACAAATTAACTAGTGATAACTACACTAAGTGGAAACTTAATATTAATGCAATACTGGTCACCAAAGACCTCAAGTTTGTGCTTACAGAGGAATGTTCTCCGGTGCCTACTGCCAATGCCACACGAACTGTTCGTGAGGCATACCAGCGATGGGTCTCATCTGATGAGAAGGCCTGAACATATCTGTTAGCTTCTATGACAGACGTGCTTGTCACAAAGCACGAAGCAATGACTACAGCATTCGAAATTATAGAGTCATTACAAGCTATGTTCGGGCAGCCCTCCGAGCAAAAGCGACACGAAGCTGTTCGTTCCGCTATGCTAGCTCGCATGAAGGAAGGTACATCAGTTCGGGAACATGTCCTGAGCATGATGTCCTACTTCAACACGGCAGAAGTCAATGGCGGGGCCATTGACGAACCCAGTCAAGTGAGCATCATACTGACGACTCTTCCGAAGAGTTTCGATCAGTTTAAGAACAACTACGGGATGAACAAGTTAAGGTTTAGTCTCACACAGTTGCTCAATGAGCTCGCTACTTTTGAGTCCTTGACCAAGGACAGCAAAAGTAAGACCGGTGAGGCAAATGTTGCCGAACCATCTTCCTCCAATAATAAGAAGAGGAAGAGGTCTGCTGGAAAGGCGAAGGGTAAGCCCAAACCCAAGAAGGCCCAAAGCAAAAAGAAGGGCACCTCCACCGACCAAGACAAAGGAAAATATTTCCATTGTAACAATGTCGGGCACTAGAAGAGGAACTGTCCTCAGTACCTGGAGGAGGTAGCCAAGAAGAAGAAGAAAGGTAAATATGATTTACTTGTTCTTGAATCTTGTTTAGTGGAAGATGATTCTTCACCTTGGATTGTTAATTTGGGGGCCACTAACCATGTTTGTTCTTCTTTGCAGTGGACTGATTCTTGGACACAGCTAGATGAGGGAGCCTTCTCCATACGTGTGGGGTCGGGAGATGTCGTGTCGCCAAAGCAGTGGGAGCAATAAGATTGCAATTTTGTAATAATAATAGTTTTTTATTATTGAACAATGTTTTTTATATTCCTGGATTTACACGGAATTTGATTTCCGTTTCTAAGTTGTTAGAGCAATTGTATTCTGTTTCTTTTAATAATAAGTTTGTTATTATTGAAAATAATGGTCTCAATATTTGTTCAGAAATTAATGAAAACAATTTGTATGTGTTAAGACCGTTAATATATACTACACTGCTTAACACCGAAATGTTTAAGGTTGAAAAACCTAAAACTAAATGACATAAGATTTCTCAAGATAATGACACGTATCTTTGGCATCTAAGGCTTGGTCATATCAACCTTGACCGGATAGACAGACTAGTAAAAAGTGGACCTTTAAGTGAGTTAAAGGTTGGCACCTTACCTGTCTGTGAATCCTGTTTAGAAGGTAAGATGACTAAGAGACCTTTTACTGGAAAAGGGTTTAGAGCTATAGAGCCACTAGAACTCATACATACAGACGTCTGCGGGCCGATGAATGTTAGAGTTAGGGGGGGCTATGAGTATTATGTCACCTTTATAGATGACTACTCAAGATACGGATATGTCTACCTAATGCAACGAAAGTCGGAAACATTTCAAAAGTTCAAAGAATTCCAAGCTGAAGTTGAGAATCAATTAGGTAGGACTATCAAGTCACTACGATCAGATCGTGGAGGTGAGTACCTTGACCAAGAGTTTGAAGACTTCATGGTCGAGCATGGGATAGTTTCCCAACTCACAGCTCCTGGTACACCTCAGCAAAATTGTGTAGCGGAGAGGAGAAATAGAGCCCTGATGGAAATGGTGAGATCTATGATTAGTTTCTCATCATTACCAAATTCCTTCTGGGGATATGCGTTACAAACAGCTGCATACATTTTGAATGTAGTGCTATCCAAATCTGTTCCTAAGACTCCCCTAGAGTTGTGGAATGGTCGTAAAGCTAGTTTGCTACATTTCCGCGTATGGGGGTGTCCAGCACACGTGCTGAAAAACAGAAGTGGAAAGTTAGACTCCAGATCTGTGGTCTGCCTGTTTGTAGGATACTCCAAGGAGACCAGAGGTGGACACTTCTATAGTCCCGAAGATAACAAAGTATTTGTATCGACAAATGCAACGTTTCTTGAGGACAATTATATTAGGTGACCATAAACCTCATTCTAAGATTGTATTGAATGAGTTGGAGCCTGGTGAGACTAGTGCTTCATCAACAAGAGTTGTTGATCCATAAAAATCTGAGAGTCAGATGGTTTCTGATCAGGATACACTATCACCTAGACGTAGTGGGAGGGTTGTAAGACAACCTGATCGCTATTTAGGTATAGGTGAGGGACAAAGTGTTGTCTCTGCTGATAGTCTGGATGATCCATTGACATTTAAGAATGCAATGGAAGATCCTGATAAAGAGGAATGGCTTAAAGCCATGAATCTCGAGATGGAGTCCATGTACTCTAACTCAGTCTGGGATCTTGTAGACTTACCGGATGGGGTAAAACCCATAGGATGTAATTTGATCTACATGAGAAAGAGAGGAGTAGACGGGAAGGTAGAGACCTTCAAAGCAAGGCTAGTGGCTAAGGATTATACCCAGAAAGAAGGGGTTGATTATGAAGAGACCTTCTCGCTAGTAGCCATGTTTAAGTCTATTAGGATTCTCTTATCCATTGCTGCCTACTTCGATTATGAAATTTGGCAAATGGATGTCAAGACTGCATTCTTGAATGACAATCTTGACGAGAGCATCTATATGATGCAACCAGAGGGATTCGTGTCTCCAGATCAAGAGCAAAAAGTTTGCAAGTTGCAAAGGTCCATGTATGGACTTAAGCAAGCATCTAGATCTTGGAACATCAGGTTTGATGATGTGATCAAAACCTATGGCTTTGAGCAGAACGTCGATGAGCCTTGTGTCTACAAGCGCATCATTGACAAAAAGGTAGTTTTCTTGGTCCTATACGTGGACGACATCCTACTCATTGAGAATGAAGTGGGAGTGTTATCTGATGTAAAGGGCTGGCTGGCTAGCCAATTCCTATTGAAAGATTTGGGAGAGGCGAGTTATGTTCTAGGGATCCAACTTATAAGGGATCGTAAGAACAAACTCAAAGCATTGTCTCAGGCATCATATATCGATAAGATTCTTGTGCGATTTTCTATGTAGAACTCCAAGAAAGGTAATTTACCTTCTAGACATGGGGTTCACTTGTCTAAGGAACAGTGTCCTAAGACACCTCAAGAAGTTGAGGATATGAGACGTGTGCCATATGCATCAGCGGTAGGTAGTCTCATGTATGCTATGTTATGCACGAGACCGGACATCTGCTATGCAGTGGGAGTAGTCAGCAGGTACCAGTCCAACCCAGGATTAGATCATTGGGTTGCTGTCAAGACTATTCTCAAGTATCTTCGGAGAACAAGAAACTATATGCTAGTGTATTCCGGACAGGATTTGATCCCGTTAGGATACACAGATTCTGATTTTCAGTCAGACAGGGATTCTTGAAAATCCACGTCTGGATCAGTATTCACCATAGGTGGTGGAGCCATTGTGTGGAGAAGTATAAAGCAATTTTGCATTGCTGACTCCACCATGGAAGCCGAATATGTAGCCGCTTGTGAAGCTGCTAAAGAGGCTGTTTGGCTCCGTAAGTTCTTGAGTGATCTGGAAGTTGTTTCAGATCTGGATAAGCCCATCACACTTTATTGTGATAACAGTGGTGCTGTGGCTAATTCCAAAGAACCAAGAAGCCACAAGAGAGGGAAGCATATAGAGAGAAAGTATCATCTCATTAGTGAGATAGTGCAGAGAGGAGATGTGATCGTCACCAAGATAGCCTCACAAGACAATCATGCTGATCCATTTACGAAGACCTTACCGGCTAAAGTGTTTTCGGGTCACCTAGATGGTCTAGGGTTACGAGACATGCCTCACATGCTTTAGTGCAAGTGGGAGATTGTTGGGGTTTATGCCCTAAAGATGTAGTTTGTAAATGGATTTATGAAATAAATAAAAAGAAAAGTTCAATTCATTCGTGTTGTGTTGTTTATTTTATAACTTGTGCATATATTAACATCCTGGATTGCCGGATGTAATCTCGAACTGTGTGTATGAGTGTCATATACGGATGGATACAGTAAGAGACGTGCAATCTAAAGAGTCCGTAGATAGCAAATAAAGCTGGGTACTTTATTTGTGGTTAATCTATAGTTGCGTCCATTCCGTAATATATGGTGATTCTATCCTGAATCATTCATATGAGATATGGGAATGGAGGCACCTTGTATGATGTGATCATATAGGACTGGGCCATGATCTATATGAATTTCTCACCAAGATCCGTTTACTGATGAGATTCATATATATCAACTAATGATGGCTATATGTGGGTGATCTTAATCCTGAGTGTCTTATCGACTCCTTCAGGTTAGATCGTGGTCTTTGATATACCATGGGTGAGGTCAGATGCAATTCCTGATCAATATACTCCGTATGTTGGGATTGCGGTTTGGCTTGTGGCTGGGAAGGTATGTACACAATAGTGGAATCCACTCATTCTTGTGAGAAGTAGATAGTAGTTCCCTTAAGGGTTGATTCGGGGCTTGGACAATATAAGCGCTCTCCTAATTCCGTGAGGAAATAGGATTTATAGTTCATTAGAGAATCAATGGTACTTAAAGGATATATGTAATTAGAGGGGTATAACGGACATTATGACCCAGCTCTAATTATGAACTACTGTGGAGGATCACACTATGTGTAATAGCTATATCGATGGACACCGAGTTGTATCGGTCTGTGTAAAAGCGTCTGCAGTTGAGAGAGTGCAGCTTCGGGTTTTTAGTGGAATAACACCGGAGTTAATAATCAAGGAATATTAATTAAAGAGTTTAATTAATGAATCCGATGATTATTGGAGCTCAAAATACTGTGGGTCCATTAGGTCCCCTTGCTAGCCCGATCGATTTAGGTAACAAGGGTCACGGTTAATTAATTGGATTGTCCAATTAATTGTGTTACGAAAGTGACACGTATTTATTCGAGAAATAATTGAATAATGAGATTATTTAATTAATGAATAATGATGATTAAATAAATTAAATAATACGATTATTTAATTTTGTTATTAATCACTAAATGGAGGATGTTAGTTGATATTTGATTTTAAATAGAATAAGATAATATGATTATTTTATTTTATTAAATTAAATATTTGAAATTGAATTTAAAATGTTTAAATTCAAAATAAATATTTAATTATCTTTTAAAATCTAAAGAGATATCAATTAAAGAGTTTTAGTTATAATAATTTATATATATGATATATATTGATAACAAAAACATAGCACACAAAGGATATACACAAGTGTTTGTATATGATACAAACTCAATATGCATAGAGAAAGAAGTGCAATGGTTGCACTATTAAAAAAGACAATTATAAAAAAAAAAGGTGCTATGCGTTAGTTTTTGTAAAGAGAGAAAAAGGTGCAAGTGTGTGCATAGGTAAAACAAAAAAATAATAATAATATAATATATATATATTTTTTGGAACAACTAGAATTGTTCTAGTTTTGATTTTCTCTTTGGAAGAAATAGTTTCTTCTTCTTTTCTCAACATCCTCCTAAGTTCCTGAGTACGTGACACGCCCACAGCGCAGTTACCAATTCCGGGAATAGCTAGGAAGATCAGTGGTACAGACCATGAGCATATCGTAAAGTGAAGGAGCCTCCAAACGTTGGTAAGGTTCTAAATTTTCTATTTATATATTGAATTGATTCACGCACACCAATCAATATCAACCTTGACCAGATAGACAGACTAGTAAAAAGCAGACCTTTAAGTGAGTTAAAGGTTGGACACCTTACATGTCTGCGAATCCTGTTTAGAAGGTAAGAAGACTAAGAGACCTTTTACTGGAAAATGGCTTAGAGCTATACAGCCACTAGAACTCATACATACAGACGTCTGTGGACCGATGAATGTTAGAGCTAGAGGCGGCTATGAGTATTATAGTCACCTTTATAGATGACTACTCAAGATACGGATATGTCTACCTGATGCAACGAAAGTCGGAAACATTTCAAAAGTTCAAAGAATTCGAGCTGAAGTTGAGAATCAATTAGGTAGGACTATCAAGTCACTACGATCGGATCGTGGAGTTGAGTACCTTAACCAAGAGTTTGAAGTCTTCATGGTCGAGCATGGGATAGTTTCCCAACTCACAGCTCCCTGTACACCTCAGCAAAATGGTGTAGCGGAGAGGAGAAATAGAACCCTGATGGAAATGATGAGATCTATGATTAGTTTGTCATCATTACCAAATTCTTTTTGGGGATATGCGTTACAAATAGCGGCATACATTTTGAATGTAGTGCCATCCAAATATGTTCCTAAGACTCCCCTAGAGTTGTGGAATGGTCGTAAAGCTAGTTTGTGACATTTCTACGTATGAAGGTGTCCAGCATACATGCTGAAGAACAAAAGTGGAAAGCTAGACTCCAAGTCTGTAGTCTACCTGTTTGTAGGATACTCCAAGGAGACCAGATGTGGACACTTCTATAGTCCCGAAGATAACAGAGTATTTGTATCGACAAATATAATGTTTCTTGAGGACAATTATATTAGTGACTATAAACCTCGTTCTAAGATTGTATTGAATGAGTTGGAGCCTGGTGAGACTAGTGCTTCATCAACAAGAGTTGTTGATCCATAAACATCTGAGAGTCAGATGGTTCCTAATCAGAATACATTATTACCTAGACACAATTGAAGGATTGTAAGACAACCTGAACGCTATTTAGGTATAGGTGAGGGACAAAGTGTTGTCTCTACTGATATTATGGATGATCCATTGACATTTAAGAATGCAATGGAAGATCATGATAAAGAGGAATGGCTTAAAGTCATGAATCTAGATGGAGTCTATGCATTCCAACTCAGTCTGGGATATTGTAGACTTACCAGATGGGGTAAAACCCATAGGGTGTAAGTGGATCTACAAGAGAAATAGAGGAGTAGATGGGCAGGTAGAGACCTTCAAAGCAAGGCTTGTGGCTAAAGGTTATACCCAGAAAGAGGGGATCGATTATGAAGAGACCTTCTCGCCAGTAGCCATGTTTAAGTCTATTAGGATTCTCTTATCCATTGCTGCTTATTTCAATTATTAAATTTGGCAAATGGACGTCAAGACTGCATTCTTGAATGACAATCTTGACGAGAGCATCTATATGATGCAACCAGAGGGATTCGTGTCTCCAAATCAAAAGCAAAAGGTTTGCAAGTTACAAAGGTCCATCTATGGACTTAAGCAAGCATCTAGATCTTGGAACATTAGGTTTGATGATGTGATCAAAACCTATGGCTTTACGCAGAATGTTTATGAGCCTTGTGTCTACAAGCGCATCACTGACAAAAATATAGTTTTCTTTGTCCTATACGTGGACGACATCCTACTCATGAGGAATGATGTAGGAGTGTTATCTGATGTAAAGGGTTGACTGAGTAGCCAATTCCAAATGAAATATTTGGGAGAGGCGAGTTATGTTCTAAGGATCCAACTTATAAGGGATCGTAAGAACAAACTCATAGCATTGTCTCAGGCATCATATATCAACAAGATTCTTGTGCGATTTTTGATACAGAACTCCAAGAAAGGTAATTTACCTTCTAGGTATGGAGTTCACTTGTTTAAGGAACAGTGTCCTAAAACACCTCAAGAAGTTGAGGATATGAGACGTGTACCCTATGCATCAGCAATAGGTAGTCTCATGTATGCTATGTTATACACGAGCTCGGACATCTGCTATGCAGTAGGAGTAGTCAGTAGATACCAGTCTAACCCTGGATTAGATCATTTGGTTGCTGTCAAGACCATTCTCAAGTATCTTCGGAGAATGAGAAACTATATGCTAGTGTATTCCAGATAGGATTTGATCCCATTTGGATACACTGATTCTGATTTTCAATCAGACAGGGATTCTAGGAAATCCACATCTGGATCAGTTTTCACCCTAGATGGTGGAGCCATTGTGTGGAGAGGTATTAAGCAATCTTGCATTGCTGACTCCACCATGGAAGCCGAATATGTAACCTCTTATGAAGCTGCTAAAGAGGCTGTTTGGCTCCGCAAGTTCTTGAGTGATCTGGAAGTTATTTGATCGAGCCACGATAACACTAGAATTTAGGTCCCCCTTCCTATGCTTATTGCTAAATTCTCGGGTAAAATCGAGTGTTTAATGGCTCGATGAGATGTTTGCAGGTATTTTTAGATAACATGGGCAGTTTGGATGAAGGAAGAAGATTTGGGGCTTAAAGTGCAAATTCGGAAGTTGAAGCCTGAAGGAAGGAGTGTTACAGCCCATCTGCCGTCTTGGGGAACCGCGACACCATTGGCGATAGCAATTCTAACGAGGAAAGTGTCTCAAATGTCGCCTGGAAAGAAATGAGCTGAAATGAATGAAGAAGTGTCGTGGTCCATCTGCCGTCTTGGAAGACCGCGACATAGTAGGCGACAGTAACTCTCGTGCATGAAGTGTTGCGAGGCTGCTGCTGGATTCTCGCGCAAATTGGAATATTAAGTGTTGTCGATGTCGAACTGCCGTCTTGGAAGACCGCGACAACTAGACTTGCGGTAGCACATCATCACGATTTTCTAGGTTGATTCTTTACCCAGTTTGGTCCCGATATAAAAAGCTGGATGAGAATTTAGAAGAGAGAGCTACACAGAGAATATACCCAGCAGCCATCACCCTACACACATCAATCCACCACCATCCATCATCATTCATCATTGGAATTTGGAATCAAGAAGAGGGAACTCAATAGTCAAGAAGCAAAAATGACAAACTTTAGTTTCTCCTTAAACTCTTTTATGTTTTCTTTTATTCCTTTAATGTGTAACTAAACTTCTGAGTTAGGGGATTGATGTAACCAATTAAACAACTTTTGTAATCCAAGAGTCTAACCCTTTGATTTTAATTCATTATTAGTCTCATTTATTGAATTGCTTGCTCTAATCCCTTTACTCATATTCAATTGTGACATCAATGAATGTGTGTTTAGGATTAGTTTATACAAGAGGAAGAGGATTAAGTGTGGGTGACCATCCCATTTAAACCTTGACCCTAAGCTTAGTAATTGAGAGAGTTTGTATATGCATGACCTTGCTATGTTTAATTTGGCTTAGAGTTTTAATTAAGATTTAATTCTACCCATTGCTAATTACATGACCTTGTGTGAGTAGTGGAAGAGATTAAGAACTTCATGGTTGTAAAACAAGCCCTAATAATTGGATTAAAGAACTTCATAGGACTTAAGGATTACAATGAGTGGTTTAATTAGGTTGCATTAATTACCTAACGCTTTCTCCATATTCACCTCTTTGTGTGTGCTTTGCGATAACTAGTTTATTTACATTTTCCAATTAGTTAATCACTTGTCTCCTTCCAAAAACCAAGCATTATGCAATTTAGATTTCATGCACTTAGATTAGTTTTTAATTGAATTAATTAATTTTCAACCAATAGAATCACCGATCCCAGTGAACGAACTTTTCTTTAAATTGAGTAGAGATAAAATAATGCATCATTGTTGTAGATCTGGATAAGCCCATCACACTTTATTGTGATAACAGTGGTGCTGTGGCTAATTCCAAAAAACCAAGAAGCCACAAGAGAGGGAAGCATATAGAGAGAAAGTATCATCTCATAGAGAGATAATGCAGAGAGGAGATGTGATCGTCACCAAGATAGCCTCATAAGACAATTATGTTGATCCATTTACGAAGACCTTACCGGCTAAAGTATTTTCGGGACACCTAGATGGTCTAAGGTTACGAAACATGCCTCACATCCTTTAGTGCAAGTGGGAGATTGTTGGGGTTTATGCCCTAAAGATTTAATTTGTAAATAGATTTATGAAATAAATAAAAAGAAAAGTTCAATTCATTCTTGTTCTGTTGTTTATTTTATAACTTGTGCATATATTAACATCCTAGATTGACGGATGTAATCTCGAACTGTATATATGAGTGTCATATACAGATGGATACAGTAAGAGACGTGCAATCTAAAGAGTCAATAGATAGCAAATAAAGTTGGGTACTTTATTTGTGGTTAATCTGTAGCTGCGGTCCATTCCGTTTACTAATGAGATTCATATATATCAACTAATGATGGCTATATATGGGCTATAAAGAGTCAATAGATAGCAAATAAGATATGAGAATGGATGCACCTTGTATGATGTGATTATATAGGACTGAGCTATGATCTATATGAATATCTCACCAAGATCCGTTTACTAATGAGATTCATATATATCAACTAATGATGGCTATATGTGGGTGATCTTAATCCTGAGTGTCTTATTGACTCCTTCAGGTTAGATCGTGGTCTTTGATATACCATGGGTGAGGTCGGATGCAATTCCTGATCAGTATGATCCGTATGTTGGGATTGCGGTTTGGCTTGTGGTTGGGAATGTATGTACATAATAGTGGAATCCACTTCTTATTGTGAGAAGTATATGGTAGTTCCCTTAAGGTTTAATTCAGGGCTTGGACAATACGAGCGCTCTCCTAATTCAGTGAGGAAATATGATTTATTGTTCATTAGAGAATCAACGGTAGTTAAAGGATATATGTAATTAGAGGAGTATAACTGACATTATGACCCAGCTCAAATTATGAACTACTGTGGAGGATCACACCATGTGTAATAGCTATATCGATGGAACCGAGTTGTATCGGTCTGTGTAAAAGCGTCTGCAGTTGAGAGAGTGCAGCTTCGGGTTTTTAGTGGAATAACATCGGAGTTAATAATCAAAGAATATTAATTAAAGAGTTTAATTAATGATTCTGAGGATTATTGGAGCTCAAAATACTGTGGGTCTATTAGGTCCCTTTGCTAGCCAGATCGATTTAGGTAACAAGGGTCACGGTTAATTAATTGGACAGTTCAATTAATTGTATTACGAAAGTGACACGTTTTTTTTCGGGAATTAATTGACAAATGAGATTATTTAATTAATGAATAATGATGATTAAATAAATTAAATAATAAGATTATTTAATTATGTTGTTAGTCACTAAATGGAGGGTGATAGTTGATATTTGATTTTAAATAGAATAAGATAATATGATTATTTTATTTTATTTTATTAAATTAAATATTTGAAATTGAATTTAAAATGTTTAAATTCAAAAAAAAAATTTAATTATCTTTTAAAGTAAAAGATATGAGATATCATTTTAAAAGATTTAGTTTTAAAATCTAAAAAGATATCAATTAAAAAGTTTTTAGTTATAATAATAATAATATATATATATATATATATATATATATGAGATATATATATTTTGATAACAAAAACAGAAGAAAACGCATCAGTGCAATTTTATGTGTGGGGTGTATACATGACGCCGGTTCCGGTTCGGTTCCGGTTCCGGAGGGACTGGAACCGGAACCGGCCCCTTTTTTTTTTATTTTTTTATTTTTTTACAAACCAACCCAAAATCTCAAATACTAAATCAAACCCTACACCTAAAAAACCCAAAATCTGACCCCCACCCTAAATTCCCAATCCCTAATCATCTTCATCAATTCAAAGTGGTTTTAAACACACACCACCACCACAAAGGCAGAATCCCAAAATCACACACACACACACCGGTGACTACACCACCAATCAATCCACTCAAAACTCAAAACACACACACACATATCCACCAACCGGCGACCACCATCGGCCACCCCTAATCTCATCTCTCTCGTTCAATCCAAGTGACAAGAGGAAGAAAGAAGAAATAAGAAGAAACTGAGGAAGAAGAAGAAGAAACTGACGCAGACGAAGAAGAAAGAAGAAGATCTGAAGATGATGATCGATCCAAGGGAAGCTAATGGTGGTCTATCTGTCGAAAGAAGAAGATGGTGCCATGGCGGAGTGGTGGACTGGTGGTTTGGTCTCGATGAGTGTGTGTGTGTGTGTGTGTGTGTGTGTGTGTGTGTGTGTGTGTGTGTGTGTGTGTGTGTGTGTGTGTGTGTGTGTGTGTGTGTGTGAGAGAGAGAAAGTTGAAATGGTGAAACTGTGAAAGTGAAGTGGTGAAGGTGAAGTAGTGATGATGAATTATCAGATCTGAAAATCTGATTTTTTTTTTAAGTTGGAACCGCCAGGTTCGAACCGGAACTGAACCGCCGGTTCCAGTCCGGTTCGAACAGGACGGTTCATCAAAAATAAGAATCGGAACCGGAACCAGAACCGCCCCGGTCCAGTTCCAGAACCGAAACTGGAAAAAATCGGTTCCGGTTTCAGTTTTTTCTAAGCGGTTCCGGTTCGGTTCGGCGGTTCGAACCGAACCGGCGTCATGTCTAGTGGGGTGCATGAAACAAATGAGAAAAAAAAGGCAAATTGTGCTGTTTGCATTATTGGAAGAAAATAAAATTAATATTTTTTTTGAACAACTAAAATAGTTCTAAGTTTTTTTTTCTCTTAAAAGAAATTGTTTCTTCTTCTTCATTCTTTTTGAATCCTCTATTCAAGTTCCTGAGACTGTGACCGTGTCCACATGCAGTTATCAGTCTCGGGATATAGGGAGGAAGATCGGTGGTACAGACCATGAGCATATTGCATAAAGTGAAGGAGCCTTCAAACGTTGGTAAGGATCTAATTTTTTTTTTAATATATCGATTACAATTTCCTGTATTTACATATTGTATGTATTAGTTCCGGAAAAAATAATTACGATCCCAAGTTCACTGGTTATAGATTAATTATGATATGTATAAAAAATTTTAAAACATATTTCCGCTGTGTTACCAGTGAATGAGGTTCCAACAGAAAGCTTCAAAAATAATACAAGGTCTAGATATATAGATAGATAGATACAGTAAAGAAAAAAAACTCATGTGTAACATATATTTAATCTATTGGCATTTGACAAATTATAATATAGGAATGTTTGTCATTAGGAGATTGTGGGCAATGAAAGTTTGAGAATGTGATATGTAAAAATTTAAAGTGAAGAGTAGAAAAATGTAATCTTTATTCTTATTAAGCCACTAATAATGTATTATCACATAATTGCTTGAATCTGTTATGAGTGTTAATGAATTATTTTTTATGTGATGCATAAAAGTTGGTTTTATTATGTAATTCAATATGAGTTTCAATACTAATTAGGTTTTATATTGCAGAAACTTTTAAATTACTTACAGGTTTATTGTTTAAAAAATTTGTAATAATTTTACTCGTTAAATTCTATTTGGAAACAGTGATGGAGAACTATTAAAAAGATTTAGTCAAGTTTTTTGTCTGGCCTGGGGTATGCTCTTTGTAAACTTGTGATGTTTCATTTTCAATTAAATGCATTTTAAATAGTTCCAAAAAATTACCATTTTTATTATTATTTAATGATCCCCCCCCACCCCTAAATGAAATTCCTGGCTCCGTCCTTGGGGATGGGAAATGAGGTTGGGATGCTGGTGCATCAAGATGGAATGCTGATGCAACAAGTTAGGATGCTAATGCAGCAAGTTGAGATGCTATTGTAGGTAATATTGATCAAAATCGTGGTAGACAACAAGGAGAAATAAGTCAAATTGATGATGATTCTTTAACTACGACTCTCTACTCAATAAGTATAAACACATAAAATATATAGTTCTTTAGGGTGATTCGCTGATAAGGCCAAGTTCCTAAGTACTATATTATGGTAGTTATGATGGCTACAATATATTTGATTATTATTCACCACAAATGTCATTTACAATATCTATGCATGCAGATCAACAATTTTCACCAAGTTGGGTAAATCCAAACTACCCAATTCATGGATCCGCTGGAAGAGAGCAAGTAACATACATGCTGCATATTAATAATTATATTGAAAACTATGCAAGCACATTTTTCTGAGAAAATTATTGTTCAAATCAAGATGAAAATGTATATTATGTCTTTGAACCACCAATGAATTCATTTTGGTATTTAATTTCATATATGCATTGTATTATGTATGAATTATGATAGAATTACGGAACTATATATTTTTTATGATAATTTTGTTTATTAAATATTTAATTTAGTTATATTTTTTATATAATATTGTAAAACTGAAACAAGATATTATTCTATTAAATACATAATTTTAAAAATTATATACATACTCTTTTTTGTGTGTTATAATTTCTAATAAGTTCATAAGGTTATCTCCAATAAAGAGTTATATGCTCATTTTAAGTCTCAAAACCTTCCCCAATAGAGAGTTAAAGTAAGAGTTAAAATAGGTTGAGAGTTATTTGAATGAGTTATATTTAGTAAAGGTGAGGGTGAGAGTAAGAGTTATATGGTGGGATCCATGTGTAAGGTGGTAGGTCACATGTGTTGGATGAATAAAATAGTAATATTTTTGTTTTTTGTGGGACCCATACCATAATTAAGAGAGATGAATGTGTGGGTCTCAGTTGGATTTATTGACCGTTAGAGATGGATGGATCATATTTGTTGATCGTTAGAGCTAAACGATTTACAATTTTTCCGACATTAAAATTTGAAATAAATTAATTTTTTTATCACAAAAATACTAGAAAATCAACAAAAATTCAAAATAAATTATAAAAAATTGTAGAAAAATTCAAAAATTCTTCCAACAGCTAGTTTTTTGAAATTATTTATATACTTCATTCCCATATAATTTTACATCACATTCATCCATAATTTGAGTTTCTAATTTTTTCTTTCTTTCTTTCATTGTGTTTGTGATCAATATGGGTGGAAGGGCAGCAAATTGGTCCAATTTGGTAATAATTTAAAAATATTTAAAAATATTAAAATTTAGTACCATTTTAAAGATCTCATTGAGAAATTTACAATGGTATTATTTTTATCAATATTAAAGTTTATAAATTACAATTTATTAACCACTTATTATAAATTAGGCATAGTTAAATTTGTTACAAAAATATCACTCTCAGATCTCACTCTCAGCACCACTGGAGCAAAAATACATATAAACATCACTCCCAGCACTATTTGAGACCCAAATATAACTTGAGCTCTCACTCTCTTTTGGAGATGACCTAACTATGTCAATTTATTGTTAAAATATGATATGTATAATTACTTGTTTAAGATTGTCCTAAAATTTTACAAAATTTTTTTAAACTATAGATGCAAATATCCATATTTTTTTTTTTCAATTTTTGACAGAATATCTGCCGATATCGATATTATCCCAGATATATCCATAAATTTGAAAACCCGATATCGATACAGATACTGATACCGATATTTTCTACACTGGATTTGGTGCACCAATGTATTGACTATTTTATATATGCGGGCCTAGTTGTAATTATATATATATATATATATATATATATATATATATATCATTTTGACATTTAAATGGTGTAATAATTGTAAATCCTTTATGGTTTATGATTTTGTTTTGAAGGATATATAGGTTATGATTCAAGTAAGTAAAATTATACAAATGAGGGATGTGTTTTTTTTTTTCTTTTTCCTTCTAAGAGGGATGTTCATATTAGTTGTTGAGATAGTTGAATTGTATTCATGTAATTGAAAATTAAAAGCCTGTGTTATATATTATCACATGATTCTAGTAAAGTTATCCTAGCATAAAGATAGATCAATTTTAATTTAAGAACATAGTCTTACTCGAGTTAAATAAATATAAATATATTAAATAATGCTAGAAATCTCAACTTGTATTTATACTTCCGTTTTTTAATTCAGCAAATATATGGCAGTTAATTTTATACATTACCTTGTTCAAAAAAATATATATACATTACTGAATTATATTTACTACTAGTATGCATTTTTTTTTTTGAAAATATTGTTGAGATATTATGTTTAAATCAAATTTTAAATATTGCGAATATAACACAATTTAGAGCTCATACTATTATGACTAATAAACAATTCATCTCTAATTTGAACTTGAATTTTATCGAGCTTTAAATGAAGTTTTGAGTTCATATAGGCAAACTATTATAATCTTATATTATACTGAGACTCCAAACAATTATATATTTGGATAACAACAAATTTGAACTTATTCTTAGATCCTTCAAAACTAAAAAAATTGTTTTTTATTAAAACTGCCAAGGTTTTGAGTAACAAGAACCCTACTCCTGTTTTTCCGATACTTCCAAAGCTAGATTTTTTTTTAAGATAGATCTTAAGTTACTTTTTTCAAAAAGAAATTAACAAAATGATATGTTGAGTGAACTAATGTAAATAATAATAATAAACGAATGCAAATGCCTAGGATGGGTCAATTTTGCATTAACAAAACATGGAAAATGGGTTGTGCATCAATCAATTTCTTGACTCTTAAATTACGACAAGACAAGGTTGACCCAGCAACATACCCTTCACACCCACACCTAGGACTGGGCAGAAAAACCTATAAACTATTAAACCAGACCGGATCAAACCAAACCGCTTGGTTTGATTTGGTTTTCAAATTATATAAAAAAACGGTTCTGTTTTATTATAAAAAAACACATAGTTCGGTCATGTTTATGGTCCATGTCTAGCAAACCCAGACCAAATCGTAACTCGAATACATATATGACACTAGAGGTGTCCACGGTTTGGTTAAACCGGCGGTTAAAAACCGAAACCGAAATTGGAAAACCGAAACCGAAACCGACGGTTACAAAACCGGTTGGAAACCGGTTGAAGCCGGTTCGGTTTCGGTTTAACCTTTGGAAAAACCGTCCAAAACAGCCCAAAAACCGTCCACAACTGCCCAAAACTGTCCAAAACCGGCGGTTTAAATATATATATAAAAAAAACCGTCCAAAACCGCTAAACCGGCGGTTAAAAACCGAACCAAAACCGAAATTTTTCGGTTCGGTTTCGGTTCGAGCTGTCCACGGAACCGAAACCGGCCCGAACCGGAACCGTGGACACCTCTATATGACACATTTAATTTTACTGTATGTCAACCAATACTAGTCTATACAATAGTAAATATGTCACAAATTGTATTTACTTATCAGACCTTATTTATAATGAGTCCAAATTTTAATATAAATTTTAAATTATATAATCATAAATATAAAAAAAAAAACAAATCAAATTTAGTATCATCGGACCGAACTAGATCAATCTAATTTGGTTTGGCAGTCTGGTCTAGAAAATGGATTGGTCCAATCTAGCTTGTCCAATTTTTCATTGGACCGAAATGCTTGGTTTGGTCTGGTTCTAGTTGAAACCAGACCTATGCCTAGCCCTATCCACACTATTGAGTTTGTAAGTTTGAGTTATGTTTCTCTCCTTCAAACCTCCAATTAATTGTAATGGTTCAAAAAAAAATTACACTTATTTATGTACATCCACTCTTAGTTCAAGTGGTATGTACCTCCTATCTTACAATTGTGTTGGGAGTTTGTATTGTTCATCTTGATAAGTTCTGGCAGATCCCTAATACGTTTGTTGTTGGATTAAAAAAAATTACAATGATTAAAAATATAAATATCTTTCCAATTTTTTATGGATCTTTCCAAATATTATTGTTATTTATGTTTTTTTTCATAAAAATACTGCACATAAAATTTGACCGATTTAAAAGAAAAATAAAATATAATTGATAGTACATTCCATGTTAAACCGGTAGGTTTCTTCTTTCTTTCTTTATTTAATTTTTTTTTGAGACAACATATTTATTAATTGAGGTATTTTTTTAAAAGTTTTCGCCATTGGTAGGATTTGAACCGCTGACCTGGGAGTCATTTGCCTAAAGCACCAAACTCGTCCATCTACTAGCTGAGCTACACCCCTGTTGGCGTTTCTTTCTTTATTTGAAGTTTGCATCTAGAACCAAAAATTAAATGATTTGATTATTGGTAGTCAGCTGTCAGCCTTGGCAATTTCCAAAAAAAAAAAAAAAATGGTGACCAAACCCCACATAGAAAAAATACAAGCAGTTGTACTTTTAAGTTTTAATAATCAGTTAAATGTCTTTTCCAAAAATATAATAAATAAATAATCAGTTAAATGTATGTATCACAAGAGGATTCTACTACAATATAACAATAGACTTTATTTTAAAAAAATTATATATTTTTTTCCTCAATTTAGTTTAAATAAATGATAGATGTCAATAATTAAACTAACTCTATAATTTAATTAGATGCAAAGTATACCACCAATAAGGGGTGCCAAACATGCTTATTTATTATAGTTGTTTTATAATATTGATGATGATCAAAAGTCAATAATATAACTTAATTGTAATTTGTATTTGCTACCATCATGATGTTAGAATAATTGTTTAATATGGATTTAACAACTAATAAAATAAGAAATTGCAAGAAAAAAGCAGTTATCATCTGGACAAAATTTGTCAATTTGATATGATATAAGGAGGAGAATCTGACTTAATAAAACTTATGAGATAGGTGTTTTAATTTTGTTAACTTTATCTCTCAAATTATATTTATAATTTGGATTTTATTAATTTTTGATGTGTGACAGAAATAATAATAATAAAAAAAAAGTTTTGACACGTTCGGGTTCGGATTTTATCTTAAATCCAAACTGCTGATTAGTATTCAAAAGTTATATATTAAAGATGAGAACACAACTTTGATTACTATATATATTTTTATCACATTAAGTTGCCTGCCTCAAGGCTGTCCAAATAAAGGAAGGATACATGGTTCACTGTGTTATACTTATAAATTAAAGCTTTTTTTAGTGTGTCATCATCAATAAAAAAGAAAAAAAGAAAAAAAGAAAAAAAGAAAAAAGCAATAAAAAAGAAAAAAGAAAAAAGAAAAAAGAAAGAAGAAAAATAGAAACAGGGAAAAGTAAGTCATGTAAAAAGATTAGTAGCAAGGTGTTAAGATTTATTTCCTTGTCTCAGTAGTTCTATATTAACTACTAATCACAAAAGACACCCATACTCGAAGTGAAAGCTCGTATTGGATCAACGTGGACTGGTTGGTGTAAAATGTTGGTATACCAGACATGTTTATGAATCGAAGCCAATAGAAACAGAGAAAAGGATGTGAATGATCGATGGGAAAAGATACAAAAATGTGGCTACAAAACATTGAAAGGTAGACATCAAGCCTGGATCAACTTTATTGAGATGTGGCTTTGCTTCTTGCAGGAGTAATGAGTTTGAGGCCTATAATTCCTTAGAAGTTGATAGCAAACAGGATCAATCAGATCAATCAAAGCCATAATTTTAAGGCCCAATCAAGCTTGAGAGCCGCGTACAAACCAAACCTAAATTTTTTTGAAGCCCGGCCTGCCCGTGGCCCAAAATAATGATCTTAATTTGGCAATTAATCCATATATATATATATATATATATATATATATATATATAATTCTCCAATACCACATTTGAAAATTTTCATATAGTCTTAAGAATTATCACATGTGATAATCCGTGTAAATTGATGTCTAATGGATTACTACATTTGCTAAGCGTTGAAATCTTAAGAAAAATTTCAAGTATGGTCTTGATTGGAGAAATACCCTACCTTATATTTATGGGAAGGAAACGAAATGTGCAACTCCAACTGTAAGGGAATGATCATAGCGAGATCAACTAGCTAGCTATAAGCACGGCTGCGAATGTGCAACTCTGACTATAGAGGAGGGATGTCCATGTCCCACACTTTGGAATTAATGAGAAAATGTAGAACTCAAACCTTCGACTATAGGTGAGGGATCCGGCGAGATCAACTACTTCATATATACAGTCGAGAATATGTAACTCCGACTACAAAACAGGGATCTCTCCACATTTTGAAGTTTAATGAGGAAATATATATAACTTGAACCCCAATCACAGAAATAAAGCCATAAGTACAAAACCACTTTGCTAGGAGTACACGTGCATAATAATTTTCTACTCTAAATAAAAAGTATAGTAAGCAAACTGTTGTTATATATCTTAGAATATGTTTATTATTTTGTAGTTAGGATTTGCTCATCTCAAGGTTTTTTCCCATATTGATTATGTTTCATCTTTGTATGGTTTAGCCCCACCATTGCATCATTAGCTCAATACATGAAATGTTAAAATCACCCATAGTTTTTGCCATTCTATTATCTACATATTGATTATGTTTCTTCATTGTCCAAAACCAAACCGTGCCCACCCTAGTTTAATTTTTCCATTCTATTATCTAACATTGTAATTCACTCCTGATCAATTTTCATCAACATTCGACACCCTGCAGAGGCCAAAAGGCTCAACTTTACACATGAGATTATGAGAATCACTAGCAAAATCAGAAAAGCACATCCTAACTTTTCCTTGCTTGAAGGGTTGGCTTCATACGCAAATGACATGCAAACTTTATGCCTTACTATAGCTTTTGCTTAGATTGAAATGAAGGCATCCAATAATATATATTCCAAACATCGATCATTTCGAGGGGCTGCAAATGTTATATATATATATATATATATATATAATATTATCAAGTGCGGGATCCTGCACGATTTATCACATGTGATAAACTTTGATCTCGTACGAAAGATTCGTGAGGGATCCAGCATCGGAAAGCGATTATATATACATATACATATATATATATATATAGAGAGAGAGAGAGAGAGAGAGAGAGAGAGAGAGAGAGAGAGAGAGAGAGAGAGAGATTGTAGGCTGCAATCAATTTGGAAAACTTACCCACTCCAAAGAAGAGATAGATAGAGATATTATTGTTAACGGAAAATTACTCGGGATGAGAAATGTCAGTTAACACCCTCAAGACCACTACCACGGAGGTGATGGCCGGGGGTTGATTGTTTAAACGATTTGCTCGAATGGCGATTACTCATACAAGATGATGAAGAACAAAATGGCTTTATTATCTCTTGTGTGTAACGTACAAAAATCTCTCAAAATACTCTCGATCTCTCTAGGGTACAATAGGGTGGTCGTCTCGTGCCTGTCGAAAAGTAGCTTTTTTCTTTTCTTCTTCTTCAAGACCAAAATCCTCTATTTATGCATAGTCTTGATAGGTTAAATTCACGATTCTCCCGCCTTGATTCTCTCAATCCTCTCCCTCCTTATCGGGCGGGATCTTAAATTTAAAGGTCATTGACTTTGGATTAATAACGGATTCGAGAATATCTTAGGTGGAGATGAGTTTGTTTCCTTTCTAGATTCAATCACTTGTTCTACACGTAATGTTTCAATGTTGCAGATGTGATACCGTGTACTTTCATGGTGCTACTCCTCATAGAGGTCGTCGAGTAGGGCGTTTACTGTTTCTTGGAGCGAGGTAGATTCATGCACTGGTCTGGGTACTGGGAGCTTGGTCCTGCTTTCCCAGGTCCCTTGTAGCTTTAAATGCCCCCTGTGGGCGTTCTTCAGTGGCAACGGACTTCGATGAGCTTCCTCCTACTTATCCAAATAGGCCCGAAACTTACCTTGGTGAGATGGAGAAATATTGCAGTGTGGGTTTGCTGCCTAATAGGTTCCTCCCTGAGCTTGGAGGGAATGGCGGGCTTTTGGGGAAGCTACGAGGCAGTCTTGGCTTCGGGAAGCTTGGATCGTCATGCATTTGGCTCTCCCCTGAATTCTTTCTTTGGTGTTACGGGCTCGACTTGACCGGGCGGGGCTTCATCTCGGGTGTTTCCAGAGCTCGACGTCCTTTCCTCGCTTCTGCGAGGTGACTCCGTAGCTCAACCCCGAGACCCGCGGTTCCATGTTGGGTAATCATGGGCCTAAACTTCGGGCTAGGAAGGTGGAGAATTTCCCTTTGGTCCCAAACCAAATTTGGCTATTAACAATTATCATATTACAAATTCCAAGAGGTCACTGATCAGAGAGATTGGTATGCTTTTGTTCTTCCATATAAATTTATATATATACAGTTTTTTTCCTGTCAGTGCGCACTGATAGAATTATATAAAGACATTGAATGTGAGCCACTCATTTATAAAAGAGTTTTGACAAGTGCATACATACCAAGTCAAAATATATAAAATGAGTGACTCACATTCAATGTCCTTATATAATTCTATCAGTGCGCACTTATGTGAAAATTATTATATATATATATATATGAAAGAAATATTACCTTCCTGTCAAATTTGTACATAAGAGAAGTTTTTTGTTACGTAATAGTCTAATACAAAGTTATCGTCTCATTACATCTCATTCATTGATCATTTGTAGACTATTCCACAGAAGATTCGTCGTATGTATACTCTGCTTGGTTGATCAAGTATATCTCTCTCTGCAACTACAACATTGTCTACAAGCTGGTATGCTATTTCAAATTATTTTCTGATCAAAATCCCCTTTCATTAATTGCATGGACTGATATATGAAACCAGAATAGTTATAAAAAAAACCATATAACAATTTATGATTTCACTAATTAACTAGGAATTATGTGTTATCTTTCATGTAACCGAATAGCAATATAAGGCTTAAATCTTTTGTCTAAGCTAATTATATTAACTTCTAATAAATATTCTTTACTTCTAGTTCTCTCTCTCTCTCTCTCTCTCTCTCTCTCTCTCTCTATATATATATATATAATATATATATATATTATATATGTGTGTGTGTTTGTTCATGAATTTTGATATCATTCAGTCTAAAAACTCCTTTTGATGGAATTACACTTTATTTTCTGGAAATGTCTGGTTACAGACATCCTTAATCTCCATTCTGTCCTTTTGAATTAATAAATAGAATTAAGAAAGTAGATGATAAAATAGTGGATTTTTTTTTTAAATTTTACTCTAAAACAACTTCATGATTTTATCTTGGGAAAATTGCACAAACATTCCCAAAATTTATTCAATATTGCATGCAAAGGTAACTTTTGAAGGAATGTCAATAAATATTTGATTGTGATGACATTTGAAACAACAAATTAATTAAAAATTAAAAGTTACAGTGAAACAATTAAAACCTATTAAGCTATTTTTGTTTGTTTTATAAGTGGTCAAACAATTTAAAATACTCAAAAATAACTCAAAATAAAAAGTATAAAATCTTGATTTTTCACTTAATACCAAATCAATGAATTGCATTTAATATATTTTTTTTCTAAGAATATCCTACAAATATAACATATTTACAAAAATATCAAATGAAAATACATAGGAGTTAATAGTAAATAGAGTATAAACGTCAAATTGACAATTTTTAAATAATTTTATTTGTAAAAACAAACAAGTTAACACTATATTGAGAGCTGAGAAAAAAAAACAATCAAACATGTCATTCAGTTTTCAGATTCCAGTCCCTATTAATCTTCAGTAAAATTCAGAATTGTTCAATCTTCAGAAAAAAAAAACCGTTCCCTAACAAATACAATAATTGCAACTGACAAAAATATATTTTTCTTAAAAATAAATTTAAGGACTTTTTTAAAATGATTTTGAAAGCATTGATTTGGTAAAATTAGTATAATTTCTCTCGATGGATCTAACATTTGCCAACCCATCTTCATCCAACAATACGAAAATTGATAAAAAGAAAATGGATAATTATGAAATAAGTCATGAACAATTTTTAAAAGTTCAAAAATTTTGCGATTTTCTATTTTTTTTATCAAATTGATCCCTATATTTTTCTTAAGTGTGAAATTGGTCATTGACTTTTCAAAAGTGATCAACTTGGTCCCTTTGACCGTTAATTAAAACTTTGGACTTTAACCGAATATTATGAGTACCTTAATTCACCTAATTTGTCTTGTCTTTATAAAAACATTAAAATTACAATGACTATTAAGTTCAACACATCCCATATTCAAAGTCAACTTTACCCGTAGGAGAGATGGCCGCAAGCTAGGAGAGAGTTAGGCATACTATAATTCCCACAGACAGGTTGTGAGTTAAAACCTAGGAAGAATTTTAACTATTGTTTTTCTCTATCATTTCTGCAAGTAGTTCTAGGCCAGCAATAGAGTTTGACGATGACAATAGTGTCACAGGGCAATCTATAGAAAACTATGAGACTAATTGGAATGACAAAGACTTAGACAATTGACAATTACCTAATATTCAACAATATAGCATCTATAAGAAAAAGAACATCTTAGATTTTAGAACTTTACTCAGACAGAAAACCAAAGAAATCAATGTCAAATTCCAAAATAACACTTTTTCCACAAATCTATTAAACAAAAATAGCCTAAATCATTATCACAAGATCGGTTATAACGACATGCACATTGGCAGTGTGCAAGTTGATATCAAACCATTATCAAAGATGGCCTCAATAATTCTTTATTAGTTGTCCTTCGTGACAAAAGGATAACAGATTATAAAGAATCCATTCTAGGAATGGCTGAGACCACCCTGACTTATGGACCCATATATTTCCAATGTTATCTGAACTTCAACATTGCTCTAAACACAGATGAACACAAAGAAAAATGCCTTGTTATTGATATACAAACCCATAATTATAAATTTAGATCAAGCCCTTATAAACTTGTCTACAGAGTCCATTACCATGTCTTAACTTCTGGTCTAATACCCAACTTTATATCTCCTACTATTCCAGCAGGACAAACAATTTGTTTTAGTGCATCCCCCTCTGTCAATGTTATGGTCCCTATACCTGTAAGATGGGAAGATATCAACTTCCCAGAAGACTGGATAAAAGAGAAAGTTGACCAGCCTTGCTATAGACCACCTATGAGAAGCCTCCATAACTGTGTCAATGAGCAAGATGGAACCCTGAGAATATCATTTAGAAGGGATATGTCCAGATCTTATAAGGAACCAAGCACTCCCTCCAATGATGACTTCCAAACTACTCGAAACTCCCTATCAAGCCTATCAAGACTTAATATCCGAAACCAAATCCCCAGTCTAACACCAAACTAAGTTAACCAGATTCCAAGCTTGACCCCCAACCTGGTTGACCACTATAGACCAAGCTCCAGTGAAATTTCTGAACCTATAAATTTAGTCCCTAGATGCTGGCCCCCAGCAAATATAGAAATCCCCACTCATGTCACCAGTATACACAAAACATCAGAACAAGTAGCCGAACCCATCCACACCTATAACAATGAAGGACAAACATCTCCTACCCCATCCCAAGTCTTGACAGAAATCCTTGAACCAGAACCTGCGGTCCTTAACAAAGAGGATACTATTGATTATGACTCTCTGTTTGCAGAATATCATTTTCCTCATAACCAAAACGTGAAAGAAAAATATGAGACAAACTACAACAACAGAAAGAGGAAGCAACTCTTGACAGATGGATGCAGAGTATTAAAAAACTCAACAAAATCGGAACAAGTAGCCGAACCTATCCACACCTATAACAATGAAGGACAAACATCTCCTACCCCATCCCAAGTCTTGACAGAAATCCTTGAACCAGAACCCGCGGTCCTTAACAAAGAGGATACTATTGATTATGACTCTCTGTTTGCAGAATATCATTTTCCTCATAACCAAAACGTGAAAGAAAAATATGAGACAAACTACAACAACAGAAAGAGGAAGCAACTCCTTGACAGATGGATGCAGAGTATTAAAAAAACTCAACAAAGAAATACCATTCTTCGAATGGTATGCAAATAAAAAACAAATTGAAGAACAATGCCTTGTTCTCGACCAACCAAATTTTGAGACTTATAAAACTTGTCGGGGGAACGAACAACAACTCCAGCCTCCCCCTAGAAACTTTGAAATTAAAATGAATAATGAAGATCCAGAAAACCCTAATAAAATTACTGAATGTACTCCATTCATTATTTTTGATGAAACGCTTTCCCTAAATGTTTCTGCATCATCAAATCAGATTGGCATCGTTATGAAACAAAACAATTACATCAATGTTTTCCTCAACTCGATTGGAGAACAACTAGAAAAAATAGAACTCAAAATGACAAGCATAACTGCCATTCCTGGTGTCTCTCCCACTGAAGCACCTCAAGTCTATGTTCCCCAAAATCACAATACAATTGATAAAAAATTAAAATCCAAAATGCCAGAATACCAACCAGATATTCTCCTATTTCCAGACCCTACAGGTATCGAAAAATGTTTTGACCATTTTCTGGATGAAGCGGAATTGCTTAAAGTCTTAGAAGAAAGACTTAGGAACATTCCTAAGCTAGAAATCCAAAAGTTAGAAAACATTACTTCCTCCAGTGACGAAGATTTTGATAATATGGTCCAACATTTGACCTCAACTGATAAAGTTGATAGTCATACGTATACCAGATATTACCAAAACACAAAACCTTATTACCCAAAAGCCACTCCCCCTGAAAATTAATATGAAGAAATAATTCCTTACAGGGCCTATACATGCAATGCTTGTTATCAATTTAACATTGATGGTCTGTCAGAATATCAAATCATGATTGTCCTCAGACAAATGCACACTATTGAGTATAACTATATCAAAAAACAAAATATGACTCATGCAGATGCTGTAACCTCGCTAGCCACAGGGTTTGAAGGGCAACTGTTTGGCTGGTGGACTCATACCATGAGTCTAAATGCCCGAGCATATATTATCAACAATACAAAAGAAATTATCACCACCACTCCGGCTAGATCAGCTACTGACCCAACCTCTTTTATACTCTCCACATCAACCACTACTACCACCTCTCAACCAGATGGTATAGATGTACTATGTTACACCATATTGATGCATTTCGTTGAAAATCCTAACCGATTCCAAGGCAAAGAATTTTCAAAACTCCAAAATCTTAAATGCAAGAAACTCAGTGATTTCAAATGGTACAAAGACATATTCTTGACTCGAGTCCTTTAACGGGCTGACAATGCAAACTCTTATTGGAAAGAAAAATTCATATCAGGTCTGCCAATACTTTTCTCTAATAAAGTTAGAGACAAGATGGTTGAACAAATGACCAGCACTGACTGGTCTCAAATAGACCTCACCACTTGGACTTAAGACGAAATCATAAGTACTATCAACATTGTCGCCCTACAATTGTGTAATGGTATTAGACTAAAAAGCCAGCTCAAGAAGAAAAAATTAACCACAAAAAAGGAACTTGGTTCGTGGTGCGAACAATTTGGCTTTGAAAAACTCCCCAGCCAAAGAAAAATGAAACCCTCCAAAGACATCAAAAAATACAAGGGTAAGAGAGGTTTTAGGGGAAAAAAAACTTATAAGACTTATAAAAGAAAAGACAATGCCTCGTGTCCAAAACAACAACATTTTAAGAAATCCACTAAAAGAGCTTCAAGACAAAGGAACATCAGATGTTTCAAATGTGGTAAACAGGGACACTATGCCAACAATTGTCAAGAACTGAAAAACAAAATTCAGAGTTTAGATATTGATGATCATATCAAAGATAGACTCATCCAAGTCCTTTGCGACGAGTCTGACACTGATATCGAAATATCCAGCTTGGATAATGAAATCTTGATACTAGGAGATAGTGACACCACAGAAAAAACCAGTTCTGATGACCCATCAGAAGAAACTCCTGAAACTCAACTTTGCATTTGCAAGGAAATCAACGTCCTTGACCAACATGACTATTCTCTTATAATCAGTATGATTGATATCATTGAGGATCCCACACTCAAAGCTGGTCACACCAGACAATTACAAAAAAAATTTCGATAGAAAAACCACAGAAACCTATTCCCACATATCACACAGCTGATAGTCAAAAGTCCAGTTCACCTTTCATTACCCCTGATTTTGATGAAAACGTTATTGGACGATTTCAGTCAAAACCCAGGAAAGTGACCACTTTGGACCTACAAAAGGAAATCCAAAACATTAAAGATGAAATAAAAATTATAAAATCCAACATTGCGAAATTACAGGCCCAAAAGAAAACCACCAAGAAAAGCCTACCCAGTAAAATCCCTGAAAAACAATTTACTAGTCCCAAAAAACCCAGCTTCAATAGTTCTGATGATTTTGGTTCAGATCCACAACATTCTGACCATGAACATGAACTAGCAAACCTTCAAGAAAATCACAAATGTTCCAATATTGTCAAAAAATACAAGATTCAAAAATGGTATATGAAATCGATATCAGAATTTCCACTGACTATAACTTAAGGGTAAATGCTTTGGTTGACACATGAGCTAATTTAAACTGTATAAGAGAAGCCCCTGTTCCCATAAAATATCTTGAAAGGACCACTGAGTCCCTATATGGTGCCAACAGACAACAACTTGACATTCAATACAAGCTCGCAAATGCTAGGGTTTGTAACGAAGGAGTCTGTTATACTACTGATTTCCTTATGGTCAAAACACTATCTCAAAATGTGATCCTAGGTCTCCCATTCCTGCATCTAATTTCGCCCTTTAAAGTTACCGTTGAAGGCCTTGTCACTAAATATCTTAACAAAGAAATCCTCTTCCCTTTTATCTATCCGCTCATTATAAGAGACCTAGATACGTTAAATAGGGAATACATATACAAATAATCCAAAGATATATCTGTTCCCCTCGAACAATGTATCGCCAACCTTAACATTAAGCAAACCCAATTATCCTTCTCAAGGACGACTTAATTTTTGAAAAACAAAAGAAATATTTGGAAAATCCTAAATTCCAAGATAGGATAACACATTTTAAACATAAAATAGAAAAAGAAGTGTGTTCTTCTTTCCCTAATGTTTTCTGGGACAGAAAGAAGCACATCATTACCCTTCCTTATATCAAAGAATTCTCTGAAAAAGAGATACCCACAAAAGCCAGACCCATTCAAATGATAGCAGAATTAGTCAGATATTGCAAAACGGAAAGTGACGACTTATTACAAAAAAAGACTAATTCGACCCTCTAAATCACCTTGGAGCTGTCCTGCTTTCTATGTTCAGAAGAATGCTGAAATAGAACGCGGGGTTCCACGACTGGTCATCAACTAAAAATCCCTAAATGAAGCCCTCCAGTGGGTAAGATATCCTATTCCAAAAAAATCGGACTTATTGAAAAGACTTTATGATTCCAAAATATTTTCCAAATTTGACATGAAATCAGGATTTTGGCAAATTCAAATTGCTGAAAAAGACAGATACAAAACAGCTTTCACGGTTCCACTTGGACAGTATGAATGGAATGTTATGCCTTTTGGACTTAAAAATGCCCCTAGTGAATTTCAGTGCATTATGAATGATATTTTCAATCCTTATATTGAAATTTTCTTTGTTTATATTGATGATGTACTTATATACTCTAATAATATTGACCAGCATTGGAAGCACCTTGGCATATTTCCTAGGACTATTAAACATCATGGCTTGGTTGTTTCTGCTCCAAAAATCACTCTATTCTAAACACATATTCGATTTTTGGGTCACAATATCACTCGAGGAACTATTATCCCTATACAGAGGAGCTTAGATTTTGCTAACAAATTCCCCGATGAAATCAAAGATAAAAAACAATTATAAAGATTCTTAGGGTGTTTGAACTATATTGCAAATTTCTACAAAGAATTAAGAATTATTTGCAAACCCCTTTTCCAAAGGCTAAAGACAAACATCTCCCTTGGACAGATGTCCATACCTCAGCTGTCCAACAAGTCAAACGACATGTCAAAACACTACCCTGTATGTATATTTGTCATCTTACCGCTCCCAAGATTGCTGAAACTGATGCCTTTGAGTTAGGCTATGGAGGAATCGTAAAATAGGTCATTAATGGAAAAGAATGTTTAGTTCGTTATGTTTTAGGTTCATGGAACAATACCCAGCAAAAGTATTCCACTGTCAAAAAGGAAATATTAGCCATTGTTTTGACCATCCAAAAACTCCAAGATGACCTGATCAACCAAACATTTGTTTTAAAGGTTGACTTTCAATCATCAAATTTATTTTGAAAAAAGATGTTAAAAATCTAGCTTCTAAACAGATCTTTGCCAGATGGCAAACTCTATTAGCTGCTTTCTATTTTACCATTGAATATATTAAGGGGGCTGAAAATAGCCTTCCAAATTTTTTAACTAGAGAATTTTTGCAGGACAAAACCTATGAGTAACAGCCACAGAGGCCGAGGTGGCCGGGGAATCAGGCCACCACTATCATCTATCCTATTGGGCATCAAGCCCACTACGGATGCAGACTTATCATCAGACTTATCATTGACTTATAATACTTCCCCTAAACCAAATCACAAAGACGAATATGCCCTACCATTGGTATCACAACCTAGTACACCAGAATCAGCTTCCATTATTCCAGACCCAAATTTATTAAGCCCATCAAACCCAGGCCCATCAAACTAATTGCAAATATCAAACAGTTTTTCCCTTTTAAAAGCAGAATCTTCTTCATTTAAGACCATTACTTCATCCCATATTAGCCCACATTCTGCCAAACAAGACAAGTTGGCCCTAGACAAATCATCTCAACAAACCCAGGTTTCTCCAACCACATTTCCTAAAATTAATAACCCTACCTATCCATATTTGACTAAACCCTTTTTTGACAGATACTTCACGGTGGAAACACCATTATTACTGGACCATTATTTCAAGGAACGAAAGAAACTTGCGGATGTAATCATTGATCCCCTGTTTTTTCGGATCCCTCAAGACTTATCAAAAAGACACATATTTTATGAATTCATCCTTATAGATACAGACTCCATCTACCTTTTTGATTTTTTCGACAAAATCGACAAAGAAAAACTTATTTTTAGGAAAATAAAGCTCTGCAAAATTTTAACCCTATACCAATGGGGTGGAGATCTGAATAAAAGAATCAAAATTTCCAGACCTTTTCATATTTCAGATTTTGCCTACTAGGACTACATTGATGCATGGACTTATATGTTATATGGCCAGAACTCAGGCAATTCCCTGTCTTGGTTCATTTATTTCGATAAGAATTTCCCACTCATTATTCCTTTTTGTTTTTTAGAATGGTGGGATAAATATAGCCCCACTATTGATGTCGTTCCCCCATCTGTCAAGGAAGGATATGGATATTGGACCACCTATTTGTCCAAACCAACTGATTGGGATTTTATCCCAGACTTATTACTCTTTTTCAAATATTTCAATCTAACTTGGATTCTCATGCTCGAATATGCATTCAAAGACAAATTAATTGGGAATGTCAATGTCCCATACTTTGGCAGACAAACAAAGATCAAATGGTGGAATGGTATGACTATTGCAGATCATGGCACAAACAGAGTTGCTAGATGGTTTGCAGAAAGCCCTACCCTCTGTAGCAAAGTATCTGACCGATCCCTATTTTTAATGGCCAAATCCCAGAATTAGGCCAAGATTGCTGCAGATAACACCCCAGCAGAATTATTAAAAATAGCAGATGAAATGAAGAAAACCATGACCAGCATATCTCAAATTGATTCGGAATTAGATGACCAAGGAGATAGAAATGATAACTTTAGTGATGATGACCCCACAAATTATTTTGTCATTGAAAATACACTTTAAGCATGTGTCTAAACAACGTAGAGGGGGGGGGGGGGGGGGGGGGGGGGGGGCGGTGAATGGGTTGTTAATCGATTATTACCAATTTTTTTTGATTAGTCAATATTAAACATATAACCCAATAACACAAACATACAAAATCAAGTATCAAGTGCGGAAATATAAATAACACTTGATTTTTACGTGGAAACCCTTCAATAAGGGAAAAACCACGGGCTATCCTTCTAGCCACACATGATCACAGAAATCTACTATATGAGTAAAAAGTTACACCTTCAAGTGATACTCGGACTCTCACTCTCGACAACCTTAGGCTATAGACACTACCACTCGCCACTCTTGGTTCAATCCCTATTGATATCCCTTGATCCACTACTCTTGGTGTGAGCACCTCCTACTCTACCCCGCTAACCTTTTATAGTGGCACTTGACTAATGCTTGCCAACCACACATTGGTTGCAAGAATTGAATGCTTGTGAAACTTCACCCTGAAGCCACACGACTTTGACTTAACGAAGAGTATAAGGTCTAAGTGGGTGTGAGACAATATGCTCAAATGCAATAACGTGCAAGACCAAACACAAAAAGCTTAACTAGATGTTAAAATGCAATTTAACAACCTAGTTATCAACCAAACCACATGTACACACATGAGGTCTCAATTAGTTATAGAGAAATTCTAACAACCTAATTGTCAAATAAAACTCACATAAATATTCAAGAACTTGACTAGATGCACAAAATCAACCTAATCATCAATTAAGAATACATGAACATTTATGGATTAGTTATTTAGGCATAAATGACCTAATAATGCAAGCTATCACAAACCAAACCCAATCATGCAATTTTGACTAAATATATGCAATAAAGTGAGTCAAGGTATTTAATCAAGCAATAAATACCTAATCTAGAGTAAGTAGAACAATAAATGATATTCAATGAAGTTCTAACTTACCTAGTCATGAAACCATGAAGACCCATGCTTGAATGATGCTAGCAACGTAAGGTGAGGATGGGTTTTGGGGGTTTGGAGAGTTAAACACACTCAAAGGAGCTTTCTCTCTCAAGACTCTCTCTATCTCTCTCTAGGGTTTCTTTAAATTCAGAGGAGTTAGTAAAGAAGAAGAGATAAATGAGTTTATATAGTGGGAGACCCGAGCTGATGGGAAAAGACATTTTTACCCTGAAATCAGCCAGTGCGTGGGTCCCACTACACGGGTGCCTACCCACGCACTAACCAGCATACATGGGGTTTGCTGGTTCATGACCAGCGAACACACCAGCGAACCGGAGATCTCCAAACACCAGGGCCAACTATGTTGGTCCACTACGCGGGTAGAGACCCGCACACAGGCCCTGTCAACGTGCGAAAATATGCACCAAGACTTGCGAGCGCGGACACAACAACCACACATAAGTCTAGAAAAGAAGTGCAAGTGTGATTGTGAAGAATGCACACTAGGGCATTAAGAAATAGATGCATGTCAATACAAATGCATGTAAGTGTGTGCAATGTGTAAGTGATGCACACATATAAGCAATAAGAGCACAAATGCAAGATGAAACAAAGCATGCATGAAGTGTGTGTGTGCACCTATACTCTTCAAGAGACCAAGTCAAGTGAGTATACCTTTTGCTCTTGAAGTCATGGAGATGCTTGGAAGCTTGCCAACGAGGACCTAAGCTACCCATTACACAATCATCCCCAATGTGATGTGGTTTGTCATGAAATAAGCCAATCATAAAATAGAGGTCCTTACAATCTCCCCCTTTGGCTATTTCATGACAAAACAGCCACTCACAAACACTTCCTAACAAAAAAAAATCTACCTATTGTCCATGAGAGTCCATTCTACATTACAAAAAGAGATTCCTAGAATCTAAGTTTTCAATATCTTCAATATATTTGTAGAGTTATTATTATACCTACACACAATAGCAAGAAGCACTTTCCAAGAACAAGTGCATGTGAGGTGAACAAATAAAAGCAAGCATTGCACTAAAAAAAAAAGCAATACAAAGAATGCATGTGCAATGCTCCCCCTAAAAGGTTACTCTCTCTCTCTCTCTCATGATATCTCCCCTAAAGCATAATCAATGCTCCCCATATATTTCTCAAGACTTCTCCCCCTTTTTGTCATGAGATAGGCAAAGGAGCTCCCCATATCGGGTTGCTTTAGCAAAGAGAGCTATTAGCACAAATACGATGCATAATCATAAACACAAAATTTATGCAACTGAAATAATTGAGAGAGATTCAAAGAGTTTTATTTGAAGAAAAAATGTATGAAATTGTTGCTTTGCATGCAAGACATATAGCATTCAAGTTCAAGCAATGGTATTTGGCAAATCAAACATCAAAAGGGTTTCCAAATGAATTCAAACCAATTTGTACCCTTTTGTCAAAAGCAAACAAGATATAGTTTTTCAAAAGAATTTCAATTTAAAGAGCAACTATATCAAACTTTATAAGCGAAACAAGACATTAGTGACTATTGCACCCTTTTTTATTTTTCTGGGTAGGATACCCATATGATAGTAGCCTTGTTCAACTAATAAAGACATAGAGAAGACTAAATTTGGATGGGACATCCTTATTTATTGAATGGACACAAGGTCCTTATTACTTTTAGTCTTCTCATTTGCTTGCACACATCTTTTGCATATAAGCAATCAAAATTTTTTCATGCATATCATTTAAAGCATGTCATAAAAAAATCAAGTTCACATGTCATGGAGATAAATTTTAGGTCATTCAAATGTACTTTCCCAATCAAATCTCATAGTCCAAAAATCCATTGTTGAACCAAAATATGACATGGATTGCAAGTAAAGCAATGTTGCACACTTATTAAAAAAAACATATAAGCATATGTACAACCAATCATCTCAAGCAATTATAAAAGAGCATAAAATTAATCAACTTTTTGCATATAGAAAATCATGCAAGTTCGCTCTCTTTCCTTGAGATCCCCACATGGGGTCAAATCCAACCAAGTCAATGGGAGACATGAGCTTCTATAGACCTACCAAGTCCAACGGACCTAGTTGCATCTACGGGAATCACATGGGCACTAAGGTAAGCGGGTTCATTCTTTCTAACCCACCTAGGTTCCACTTTACCATTTTTAATGGTCATAGACATGTTTCTAGGTTCCCTAGGTTTATGCAAACTTGCCCTATTTTTCAACCATTTTTCTTTCATGCTCTCTAATCTACACCTCTTAATGTATTTAAAGCAATTTGGTCTTAAGTGACCAATCATACCACAAGAATGACAAGTAGGTATAAAAGAAGAGTTTAAACCATTACATTGAGATCTCATTGAGGCATCACCATGTTTATGAGGTTGTCTTTGATGGTGCTTCGGTTTGCTTCTCCTTAGAGCTTGAATCGATTGGCGGCACCTTTGTGGTTTAACTTGTTGAGGTGGTTGAGCCAGTTGATCTTGCCTCCTTGGTTGATGTTGTTTCTTATAATCACCTCATTTCTTCATAATTGGCTTGTTAGAGGAGGTGATTGACTTCTCAAGGACTTGTCCATTCTTCTTGAATTGCCTAGGCTTTGGTTGGGTTGCCAAGGCTTGTGTGGACTTTCCTTGAGTGGAAGATTGCTTGGATGAAGCCTTGCTTTTGCCTTGAGCTTGAGGTTGTTTCACGTTGGCTTTCTTTAATTCTTCAAGGCACCTCATCTCTCTTTCCTTGACAATCTTCAAGAAGTTTTCTTTGTTGGCAAGCTCTTCTTTCATGGCCTTCATACGTTGATGGCAATCTTCAATCTCCTTCTCATATTCGGACACATCAATCATGTCCGTCTTGGTATTTTTCACTTGGTATTTTTGTTTGTAGTTTTTTGGGTGTTTAGGTTTATGCAAGGTAGAGGTTCTTTGAGAGGCGAATTATTTCCAACCATTGACAACATTCATCAAGTAGGAAGATTGGTTCATCATTTCGAGAGAACTCGACTTGGAGAAGAAATGGTTGGAGAAGTGCCACAAGCTGTACCAGACCGAGTGGTCAATGATCAAGAACAAGATGAAGAGTTAGATTTGGGACTTACTATTGGGGAATACACCTTACTGTCCATAGGCAACCAGCCTACAACCATTGTCTTGGACGATGTGTCGGGCTAGTACGAGTTGAAAGGGATGCATATCAATCTCCTACCATCATTCTACAGATTGCCTACTGAGGACTGTTTGCAATTCATGAAGGAATACAGTGTGGTCCTAGAAACTTTCCCCATAGTGGCCCGAAATGCTGTGCTTACAAGGGAGCAACTACACCTTAGGTGTTTTCATTACTGCTTGAAGGAGCGTGCCAAACAATGGTACATGGCAGTGAGGCCGAGTTCGCTCTCTACTTGGGCGCAAGTCTGTAAGACATTATACAACAAATTCTTCCCTACGACAAAGGCAAAAGGCTTGAAGATCAAGATAGCCACATTCAGTGAAGAGGATGGAGAGCCTTTCCATGAGGCTTGGGAAAGGTTTCACATATTACTTGCACAGATTCCACCACATACTTATTTGAACAAGGACGAGTTGAAAGTCACATATTTCTATAGTGTTCTCTCTTCTATCACTTAAATGTTTGTCGACAATGCATGTGGACGGACTATCGCAGACAAGAGAGCTTCAGAGGCATATGAGATATTAGAGAAGTTGGCTCAAAACTTGTAAAAAAGGACCTCAAATATGAGGAGAGGCGAAAGACTAGAGATAGACGGAGGAACGGGCATGGCCATAAAGATGTCGAGAATGGCCAAGGAGATGCAATCTCTGAAGGAGTTTATGAAGAGTATGATCAAGCCAAGTTCAAATGTGAGCCAAGTGTCAGGAGAAGCAATGAATGGAGAAGAAAGAGATTTGGGCCAGAATGAAGAAGCCTAGGTTTTAGGAGGTTTCCAGAGGAAAAAAAATGACCCCTACTTAAATTATAACACTGAATGCGCTTTTTCAAAAGCTTGTGTTTGTGAACTCATGGGTAGTCTCCGCTGTAGAACAAGGTGCAAGAGCACCTAGTCCCCTCAACTTAAGCACAAAAAGGATGCGACTAGCCTATGACATGCAAGTGAGACCCGTAAAGTGACAACTAGCTGCTATACAAGCTCATAATGCATTCAAACACTCGCTACAAGCACACACTCAAGGCATCTCACTCAAGAGAGTGAAAGCTTAAAAATTTCTGGCCATGTGACAAATTTGAAATTTTTTGACCAAAAACGACTCAAAAGACAAAAGAAATGACAAAAAACATATAAAGACTAATCACAAAGGCATCTACACCCTCAAACCAAAACCCTACATTGTCCTCAATGTTAAAGACAAGAGAGCCCGACTTAGCAGTGGCCACCTAACTTATTGCCGACACACAAAACTAGGCACAAATCACACACAATCAATGCCTAGCAAAAAAAAAACAAAACTAGGATCAATATAAAATAAGGAAATAATGCAATATATCGTTAAGCAGAAACACCTAAATTCTTGCTCACAACCAACATCAAACATTTTTAACAAAATTGACGAAATGGGGGGCAATAACCTCCAAACCAAATCTAACTATATGTATGTATAAGACCTGTACAATATGTGAGCAATTGGATCCCCTAAACAGAATGGGGCTATATATGCAAAATGAACCTGTACACTCACATGTGCATTCAAAATAGCTTTCGGCTCATCCATCAATCGAAAAATGAATAAATTAATAAATGCAAAATTTCAAATCAAACTGAGTCAATATGCACCAAATATCCTCATTTACAAGCATATCCACAAGTTAACTCTATAAAAATATATCCACAAGCAAATTCATTCCTTACCAAAAATATTCAATGAAAACAATAAATCAAGAGGTAGAAACTCCCTTAGAGAAGACAAGGCTCTTTGCTCTTTTTATGAGCACTCTTGGTTTGCTTGTCCGTCTAGGACTTGCAAGTTGTTGGTGTTTCTTTCCAAGAGATGAAAAATCTTACTTGAAGCACATTTCATCTACCAAAATAGATCATCAACCACACAAAATGAAAATATATCAACCAAATAAAATCCCATCAAAATAGAATCTAACATCCACAAAATAATCTAACTAAACAAAAATAGCTAAAAAAGGTAAAAACAAAACAACTAAGAGCTAAAGTTGAAGTGAATACACCTCGGTGGGTTGCCTCCCACAAGTGCATTATTTAACGTCTTGGCAAGACATTGTTGCGGTGCTAAGCATCTTGTAGATCAATTTGAGGGGCTGGGGGCTTTTCTACAACATTTCCCCAATAAGGCTTCAATCGGTGACCATTAACCTTGAATCTCTCTCCCTTGCCATCTTCAACCTCGACAGCCCCATGCTTAAACACATGTATCACTATGAGTGGACCCATCCACCTATACCTCAACTTTCCTGGAAACAGCTTCAACCGGGAGTTATAGAGAAGTACCCATATTCCTGGACTGAACTTTTACCTGTATAAAGCCTTGTCGTGCAATGCCTTTGTTCTCTCATTGTAAAGCCTAGCACTTTTATATGCCTCGTTGCGTAATTCCTTAAGCTCACACAACTGTAGTTTCCTTTCTTCCCCAGCTTTGTCTAGCTCGAAGTTTAACTTTTTAATTGCCCAATAGGCTCAGTGTTCTAGCTCCACAGGGAGATGACTTACCTTTCCAAAAACTATCCTGTACGGGCCCATCCCTATCGGTATCTTGTAAGTAGTCATGTAGGCCCACATTGCATCATTTAACTTTAATGCCTAATCTTTACTTCCAGGATTCACTGTCTTTTCCAAAATATGTTTGATGTGCCTATTGCTTACTTCCACTTGAATAGACGTCTGCGGGTGGTAGGATGTGGCCACTTTGTGGCGAACTCCATATTTCTTCAGGAGGTTTTGGAATGCCCTGTTACATAAATGGCTTCCTCTGTCACTAATGATAGCTTTGGGTGCCAAACCGTGACAAAATGTTTTCCTTTAAGAATTTCACCAAAAAACCACTATCATTTGTCCTTGTGGCACTTGCTTCCACCCACTTTGAGATGTAATCGACTCCCACCGGTATGTAATTGTTTCGGTAAAATGGTGAAAAAGGGATCTCATAAAGTCAATTCCTCAGGTGTCAAATACCTCCACCACTAGGCTTCCTTTCTGTGGCATCTCGTTCCTCTTCCCTATGTTTTCTATACGGTGGCACCTATCACATGCTGCACAGAACTGGTACGCAATTCTAAACAGGGACTCCTAGTAAAAACCCGATTGAAGCACTTTCAGTGCAGTCTTTCTTGCACTGAAGTGACCCCCACACTGGAACTCATGGCAGAACTTGATAATATCCCTCTGCTCTAACTCTGGCACACACCTCCGAATTGCTTGATCTTGCCCATGCTTAAACAGATACGGTTCATCCTAGAAAACTGTCTAGCTCTAGTGATGAACCTCTTCCTTCCCTGCAAATTTAGCTCTAAGGGAATTACTCCATGAGTTAGGTAATTTTTCAGGTCTGTTTACCATGGCTCATCACCCTACACTGCCCACAACTGCTAATCTGAAAAACTCTCTCTTAAGGAAATCTCATCCTTTTCTGATGGACACTCCTCAACTAATCTACTAAGGTGGTCTACTACCACGTTCTTATAACCATTCTTATCTCAGATCTCCAAATTGAACTCCTGTAGCAGTAAAACCCATCTGATCAATCTTGGTTTTGCATATTTCTAGAGTAGGTACCTGAGTGCTGCGTGGTCTAAATACACTACCACTTTAGCCCCAACCAAGTACTGTCGGAACTTCTCCAGTGCAAATATGACTGCTAGTAGCTCATTCTCTATTGTAGAATAATTGAGTTGGGCATCATTCAAGGTCCATGACTAGTAATATATCACGTGCATGACCTTGTTAACCCCCTGCCCCAAAATAACACCTACTGCATAGTCTGATGCGTTGCACATAAGCTCAAATGGCATCTCCCAATTCGGTGGAGTTATGGCTGGTGCTGTGGTCAAGGCTTCCTTTAGGGTCTCAAATGCTGCCAGACACTCTGCATCGAATTCAAATTCTTTATCCTTCTAGAGCAGCACACATAGAGGTTTGGAAATCTTAGGAGAAGTCTATAATGAATCTCCTGTAAAACCCAGAATGTCTAAGGAAGAACCGGATGCCCTTAACAGTCCGAGGCGATGGCAAACACTTGATGACCTCTACCTTTGCGTTATCCATTTCTATTCCTCTACTAGAAATGACATGGCCTAAGACAATCCCATACTGTAACATAAAATGGCACTTCTCCCAATTTTGTACCAAGTTGTTTTCTCTGCACCTTTGGAGCACTAAGGACAAGTATGAAGGCATATGCTGAAGGAGTCGCAGTAAACTGAGAAGTTGTCCATAAAGACTTCTATAATTTCCATTACCATATATGAGAAAATAGAAACCATGCACCTCTGAAAGGTCCCCGGGGTATTGCACAACCCAAAAGGTATTCTCCTTTATACGTACGTCCTGAATGGGCATGCGAAGGTGGTCTTCTTCTGATCCTCTAGGGCTATTGTAATCTGGTTGTACCCTGAGTACCCATCTAGGAAGCAGTAAAAACTATGTCTAGCCAACCGTTCTAAAACCTAATGGATGAAAGGCAGAAGGAAGTGGTCCTTCTTGGTTGTAGCATTTAACTTTATGTAGTCAATACAAACATGCCACCCGATCTGAAGCCTCCGAGCCACCAACTCATCCCTCTTATTTTTCACTATTGTCTCCCCAAACTTCTTCGACACCATATGAATGGGACTCACCCATTTTCTATCTGAGATGGGGTAGATGATTCCCACATTTAGAAGCTTCAGGATCTTTTTTGTACAACTTCTTACATTATCGGATTCAGTCTTTTCTATGCTTCCCTTGATTGTTTTGTATCTTCCTCTAGCAGAATTTTGCTCATGCAGATGGTGGGGCTGATCCCCTTGATGTCTTCTATGGTCTATCCAATGGCTTCCCTATGTTCTCTCAAAACCTCAAGTAGCTCCCTTTCCTAATTGTCATACAAGTTAGTGACAATAATTACCGGGTTCTTTTTCTCCTTATCCAGGAACACATACTATAATTAGGATATGAGTGGCTTCAACTCAAGCTTCTAGGAGGTCTCTTCACGTGGTGCAGTGTCTTCTTCACTCAACCCATCATAACTGTCCCCCAAAGCATTTTTTTTTCTGAACTCCCGTCCTTGTCTTCTAAACTCATGTCCCCATCACTCTCTACCTTATCGAACTCTTCCTTCACTGCCTCTTTTATTTCTTCTTCTAGCATATCCACCTTGTAGCAGTCGTGAGACCCGACTGGGTAGGAGAAAGAGTTGAAGATGCTGAACTCCACTGTTTCATCCAACACCTTCATAGTCAGCTTGCCTTCATGCATATCTATAACAACCCACCCAAAAGTAGCTTCATATCTTTTTCATCCCGACCATCATCCATGTCAATTACTACAAAGTCCACCAGGATGATCAACTTCTTTATTTGTATCAAAACATCCTCCATAAAGCCCTTCATGTTCCTTGAAGATGAGTCAGCTAGCACAAGAGACATCATGATGGGTTTGAGATCATTACGACCAAGCTTTTTGTAAAATAAGAATGACATTAGGTTTATGCTAGCACCTGAGTCTAACATCGCTCTCTCATGATTCACTACTCCAATATTAGTGTCAATGATGAAGCTTCTTGGGTACCTCATCTTCTGAGGCAATGTCTTCTAAATTACCGCACTCACATTTTCATTCAAGCGCTCTTGTTGTCTTGGCCTAAATATCTCTTTATCCTTGCTTAGTTCCTTGAATAACTTCCTGTTATCGAGCATTTTTTAAAAGGCATCCAATAATGGTAGATTGTCGTTGACTATGGAGAGAAAATCATAAAGGTCTTGGAATGACTGCTCAAGCTTGGTATTCTTTAACCTTCCATGAAAAGGTATGGTGGGAATATAAGGATTGGGATACTTATGAAGTTGTGATCTCGCTTCCGGGCTTGGTATTTAGATCTCTTTATCTTTTTCTAGCTCTTTCTCACCCTTTTCTTCCATTTGCACTATTTTCTCTTCATTTGTAGTAGTCTCCTTGTTTCCATCCCCCAAAACTCTTCCACTTCGAAGAATTGCCATTGCTCTTGCTTGCTCTGATTTGATTGGAAACTTGCCTCTCTCTTTTTCTTGCAAAACTTCTGCCAACAACCCTATCTGCATCTCAAGACCTCTAATGGAAGCATTAATACAATTCGACCTTTTGTCATTCTCTTGGATGTACCTATTTAGATTCTCTCTTTTTGATCTATGTGAAGCTTAACTTTCCTATGTCATTTGTTAAGTTGATTGTATGAAGTTTCTCTTGTATACTTCAAATGATCCACTAATCGGCTTATAGGATTCAAAACACTTTTGGTTGTGAAAGCACTCATCATATGTTTGTTGTGATGCTTGTAAGGTCTGCATGGTCTTATGCTAAGATGACATAATCTCTTCACTTATCTAAAAACTGTGACATAAAACCCCTAATCTCTTCTTCAAAAGAAATGGCTTCGACCTTAATGTTGTCCCATTGGAATTCTTGGCTATTTCCGCATTCTTGATTATATGAACCATCATATGGCACAAAGTTTGGCCAAAAATATTGCCAAAAGTAATTCATTGAAACCTGAAATAACAAGAACTAAAACTACCCAACGCAATCACACGAAACCAAAAAGGCAAAAATACTACCACAAATACACAAAACAAACACAAGCACACACAAACAAGCTATCAAGACAATAGCGAGCTAAAGGAAGTTAAAGCACTAAATAAACAAAACTGAAGCAAACAAATTAAAAAAATAAAGAAACCCGAGTAAAGTAAAATCTAATCACTACTAAATATGCCGATCCCAGCAAGCGATGCCATTTCGAAAAGCTTTCCTTTTGCTATGTCATTTATAGAAAGTATGCGTTTAAACTAAATTTATAAAATCCGCAACTATGCCTCAAAATGTTTACAAAAATGAGTAAAGTGGCAAGTTAGGTATCGTCCCTAGGGATTAATCAAATAGCTATGGCCAAATTGAACTTTAATACTAAAAATGCAATAAAAGTAAAATGAATCTTGGCTCTTATCTGTTTCTCTAGTCATGGCAATTGCATGGTTAGGTACGCGTGTATGAACCCGCACACTGGCAATTTTTAACTCTCGGGTTTCAGTGAGCTGGTGGGTGCGCTGGTGGTTGCACGGGTTGGGAACCACGTAGTGGGCAATTTTGAGTTTGCTGATCCTCGGTGCACTGGTACAAAACACAGGTAGGGTCACCTGCACAGTACCTATGTAGTGACTACTCCCTTTACTCCATTTGTCTAGTTTTACGCACGAACATCCCACTTTCAAACACAAACACCTGGATTGCATCAAAAGCCCGAAATCACAATGAAAAAGCCTATGAGACATGAAAATACGCTTGAAAATGGGGCAAATGACATGGAAATGAGGGCCAAAATATAGCACAATTCTGGCACGATCACAAGAGCAGATGAATTTTGGGCACCCAGTTCTAAAGGATGTCAGTGTTGACAGAGTCCCATGGCAGAGGCTTATTGCTGGGATGTAGGATCTAAAGATGACCATGGATGGGATAAGCTCCAGCTCTAGTGACGAGATCAAGGGACTTCGCGAGGAGACCAAGAAGCGATATGATGACATCTAGGACAACCTGACTACCATGAGGCGAGACCTTGACTTGATGCCCTACTCTAGAAAGTAGAAGAGGGCATCATCGGCATTGTTTCCATCGGGTCCAGAGATCGATCTCAACATAGTTGATCTCTAGGCAGCTATGGAGATATCCAGGAGGGAGGTTGAGGAGAAAGCTAGAACAGAGCTGGATCCAAAAGGGAAGAGCACTTGGGTAGACACCGGAGCTGAGTCGTCAGATGATGATTGACCCATATTTTGCTTCATATCCCATTATCTTGCAACTATTGTTGAAATGTTTATTTTTTTAGTTTTTGGTTAGGATGAATTCTTTAGTTCCTTACTCTTATTCTGCTTTTCATTTATATGTTTTAGTTTAACAATGTTGGGTTTTGTGGATATATTAGATTTGGGATGATTTTATTTGTAGATGATTTTGGATATGCTTTTGATGGATTTATTTGGTAGATGTTGTACTTAAAACAAGGCTTTTCATCTCTTGGGAAGAAACAACAACAATTGCAGGCCTTGGATGGACAAGCAAGTCAAGAGTGCTTATACAAAGAGCAAAGAGCCTTATCTTCATTGAGGGAGTTTCTACCTTTTGTTTATATGTTTGATTGGTTCTTTCATTTGTGAATGAAGGTTATTTTTAATGCGGCATGAATTTACTTGTTGATATATTTGTGTGGATTCATTTTGGGATATACTTGTGAATGATGAAAGTTGGTGCATATTGATGACATTTTTTTTATTTGGATTTGACATTTATTGATTTATTCATTTTTGATTGATGGATGAGCCGAAGGCTATTTCGAATTATATGTGAGTGTATAGGTTCATTTTGCATATATAGCCCCACCTGAGTTGGGGGTTTTAATTAATCACATTTTTTTACAGGTCTTACTCATGCATATAGTTAGATTTTGTTTGAGGGTCGTTATGCCCCCATGCCGAAATTTTTTATGAGTAAAGTCTTGATGTTGGTTTTGAGAAATAATTTAGATGCTTATGCTTAATGTTAATATTGCAACTTATTGCCTTCATATTTTGAGCCTAGTTTGGTCTTTTTTGTTTTGTTGGGCATTGATTGTGTTTGATTAGTGCCTAGGTCTATTTTGAGTTGTGTAGGTGGGCGCCGCTAGGCCGGGCTCAATTGTTTCCAACACTGGGGACAATGTTGAGTTTTGGTTTGGGGGTGTAGACGCCTTGTTGAGTGGTCTTTTTGTGTCATGAGTTTTTTTGGTGTCAAAAATTTTCAAATTGTCGCATGACTAAAATTTTCGAGCTTTAACTAGCTTCGGTGTGATGCCTTGAGCGTGAGCTTTTGACGAGTGTACTTATGCATAGTGCGCTTAATTGAGTAGCTTGTTGTCGCTCTAGGGTCTCACTTACACGTCATGGGCTAGTCCCATCCTTTTTGTGCTTAAGTTGAGGGGACTTGGTGCTCTTGCACCTTGTTCTAATAATGGAGACTACCCAGAGAGTTCACAAGCACAACCTGTAAAAAGCGCGATTAAGTGTTTTCATTTCAAATCAAACACCTTTCTCGTCACACACATCATTTGCCATAGGACATTGCATCTCATATTTTGTGGATTGCTTGATGGATGCTTACATTCCCTTGATAGATGGAATTGTGGAAATGATTTTAGGCTATGTGTGTGCAATTAACTACTGAAATCAGCCTAAACACAATCCTAGTCCCTAATTGTGTGGTCTAGAGCAAAATTTGAGATCCTAGCCCTAATTGTGTGCTCCAAAGCAAAATTTGAGACCAAACACGTATCCTTTCAATTGGAACCACATACAACCATATAGCCAAAGCCTAAACACATGCCTACCTTTTATTGCCAATCATGGTAGGATGTGTGTAGTTTTGTGGTTGAAAGGTGGAAAAGCTCTAATATGTTAAATAGCTTGTTCTTAGGCAATATTGTAAATGTGCATGAAAAGGCTCAGAATGTAAAAGTGCCAAAAATGTGCACTTAAGAGCCTAATTGTCAAATGTAAAGTGTGCAGAAGAAAAGAAAAGAAAAGTATAAAAAGAAGAAAGAAAAAAAGAGGAAGAAAAAAGAAAGAAAGAAAAGCAAGAAGAGCTTTGAATTTTATATGTAAAGTACTCGTAAGTAGAGTACAATGTGAAGCACAGAGTTGTGTGAAAGTTGAACCTAGATGCCGATGTTCTTTAATGGGAAGAAAGTAGAGCTAATTACCGGGTGTGTGTAATGTAATCGAGTCTTAGCATGATTGGTGACCTTTGAATCCAATTGTCCCCATTTCTTTTGTTCACCACATTTCACCCCATTGCCCCATTACAACCAAAGGGAAAGTCCTTTTTGATCTATGACCCAAATCTTCAATAAAATAGTATCTTTCTTATCCTTCTGGTTCCTTTACATTTGTTCATATTAATCTCTAGTTTAAAAAGGAGCCTCTATACCGAAGGTACCTACGCTACTACCACCTACCGGTAGTGGACGAGGATGTTAACTGGAATTTCACTCCCTGAGTGGATTTTCCCGTTAACACTTTCTTATCTCGAATTTCGTGATCAAACTCTTGCAACAAAAGTATCCACTGGATAAGTCTTGGTTTGGCGACTTTCTTTTAAAGAAGATACCGGAGTGCCGAGTGATCCATGAATACAACTATCTTTGCCCCTATCAAATATGACCTAAATTTCTCCAAGGCAAAAATTACTGCTAACAACTCCTTTTCTGTGGTTGAGTAGTTGAGTTGCGCATCATTCAACGTACGAGATGCGTAATGGACAGCGTGCAGAATCTTCTCTACTCGTTGCCCAAGCAATGCCCCTATCGCATAATCTGATGTATCACACATAAGTTCAAAGGGTAGATTCCAATCAGGTGGTCTCATTACCGTTGCCGATGTCAACAATGTCTTAAGCTTCTCAAAAGCTTCTAAGCATTTATCTTCGAAGTCAAATTTGATATCTTTTTGCAACAATCTACATAAGGGTTTTGAAATTTTAGAGAAATCCATAATGAATCTTCTATAAAACCTGGCATGCCCCAAAAATGAACGCACTTCCCTCACTGTTCTAGGGGGTTGCAAACTTCTCATCACATCAATCTTTGCCTTATCTACTTCTATTCCTCTCTTCAAAATTATGTGCCACAAAACTATCCCTTGACGCACTATAAAGTGGCTCTTCTCCCAATTCAACACAAGATTGGCTTCATTGCATCTCCTTAACACTGAAATGAGGTTGCGAAGACAATCACTGAATGAACTCTCTGTTATCGAGAAATCATCCATTAAGACTTCTATAACTCCTTCCACCATGTCTGAAAATATTGACATCATGCACCATTGAAAAGTTTCGGGTGCATTGCACAAACCAAATGGCATACGTCTATAAGAAAATGTCCCGAATGGACATGTGAAGGTAGTCTTCTCTTGATCTTTCAGGTCGATTGCTATTTGATTGTATCCTGAATAGCCATCCATGAAACAATAATGGCTATGTCCAGCAAGCCGCTCTAACATCTGATCTGTAAAAGGTAAAGGGTAGTGATCCTTGTGAGTTGCATTATTAACCTTCCGGTAGTCTATGTAAACTCTCCACCCGGTTTGAGCTCTTTGAGGTAACAACTCGTAGTCCTCATTCCGTACAACAGCAATACCTAATTTCTTTGGCACCACATGTATCAGACTAATCCACTTACTATCCGAAATTGGATAAATGTTACCATTCTCTAATAGCTTGAGAACTTCTTTCTTGACCACCTCCTTTATAATTGGGTTGAGCTTCTATTGACCACTTGGACCCTTCTTCAAGAAGAATTTTATACATGCAAGTGGTTGAACTTATTCCCATTAGATCATCCAAACTCCATCCAATTGCTCCCTTTTAATGCCTCAAAACTTCTATGAGTTCTGCCTCCTCTTATGGACTTAAGTCTGATGTTACAATCACTGGTAGTGACTTCTTCCCCCCAAGAAAAATATACTTCAATGAAGATGGTAAAGGTTACTATTCATACTTTGGAGTGGAACTAGGGCTCGGAATCGATCCCTTGATAGGAATCTTTTTATTGCTTTCTTTCAGTGCAATTGAACCACTTGCCCATACTAAGGTCTCGATCCAATCATCTTCTGGATCTATTTTGTTGACAATCTGCTTGCTCACAAATGTTCCCATCCAGCAAAGTTGTTCATAATCATACATCTCTTGTTCTGAGAATTCTTCCATTCTCATACAAACAAAACACGTGGAGTCAAAAGAGTGCTTACACAATTACCTTTGTACAACTATAAACTAATATAGTAAGTAAGTAAGACTATTAGTGCAAATATTTAGAACACACAAGAGTTGATCATCTTTCAATCATGCTTATCATCTTAATCATCTTTCTCTTTTCATGAAAAATATTTGAATGTCATAATATCTCCTCTAGAATTAACACTCTATACTTCCTTCATGAGATAAACAAAATATTAAAAAGATTAAGGAAGATATTTATGAAGACTAAAAAGAAAAGATATTGAGTTAAATATTTATCTTGGATAAGATAATTCTAAAAAAAGTAAAGGAATGCATTACCAAATTTGAACTTAGGAGTTGAAATGAGTCAGTTCCTTATTTTTAAGGGAGATATTTTGTAAATCTACAAGTTGGACGTCGCAGCTCCATGTCGCAGAAGCTGACGTGGCATCTGTTCTGACCTAAAATATCTTCTTGGAAACTAGTGCTGGTACATTCTGTGACCTACTTACTCACAGATTCAACTCACAGATGGTGCCTAGTGGTCACTGCTATTTCACACTGCGAGTTCTTACTCGTAGCCTTTCCTCGCAGATTCTACCCGGAATGTTTATGCTAATTTCTGCTCGCATATCTACTCACATAAATTCTCCCAGAATGCTCTGCGAGTTCTTTCTTTCACCAATGCTACTTAGTTCTCGCAGTTCCACGTTGCAGATCTATCTTAGAATGTGATGCAGCCTCTTGCTTATTTATCTGCAAGTTCTTACTCGCACCTCTTGCTAGCAGATTTGTACACTGCGACTTGATGCTCGCAGTTGCTACTCGCAAATGATCTCCAGAATGTACTGGGAGTTCTTTTCTTTTCCTCTGGGAGTTCATACTCGCAGACCTATGTCGCATAATTACCTCAGGAGATATTGCTACTTGTTACTTTCCAGCTACGACTTCATGCTCACAGTCTCTACTCACAAATGATCTCCAGAATGCACTGCGAGGTGTCGCTGTGAGGTGAAACTCTCAGTCGAAGCTTGCAGCTGCGACTTTTTATGCTTATGAAAATTCCTTCTAAGTCTCTTGCTTCCTATCTGCACTAACAACATATTTACAATCCTCCAGGCATACCAGCCATCAAACATCAAATTCGTTCCAAAACATGCGCTTCCTTGACAAGCAACTTCTTATCTGCACACAAACAAAATCAATCAAAAAGTTCATGCAATCAATGGTGGAGTAACTCCACTTGTGCTTCCATGATGACTAACAATAAGGTGAAGAGACAAATCAAGAGTTTCCCTTCTTTTCAAGATGTACACCCTTGGAATATGTGTTGACTTTGTTGTAACTAAAGAAGTCCCCTTGGTTTGGTCATTTTTATCCCTTCGCATCCCTATGGGTATGACCCTCATTTGGTTCCCCATAACATTTTCATGTCTATTCTTACGACTCCTGATGTACTCATCGCATTGGGTCTTTTTGTGATCCTTAACATGGCAAAAATAGCATTTTAAAGGAAAATAGGGAACGTTACCTTTCATCTTCCGTGGGCGGGTTCTGTTGTTGCTTGTTTTGGTTGATTTTGAGGTGGATCCTTCTTTCTTTCTGGTTGTCTCCTTTATCAAGACTTTGATCGCGTGCTCGTCTTGCTCAAGTTCTATTATCAAATCACATTCCTTAATCTTAGAGACCTTGCGTGCATATTCTTTTGCTGCTAAGGAATCCTTAAGAGCTTGGTGCTCCTTGTCTTTCCTCTCTACCTCCGAACACAACTTTCCCATTTTTCGTGTAAACTCTTCCTATTGACTTTTGACAACCTGTGCCAATTCTTCACCTTTCTTAAGGGCTTCATCCCTCTCATTTATCAATATATCAATCCTCAAGGCAAGGTTAATATCTATTACATCTAACTTCTCATCTTCCTTAATGAGGTCCTTCTCTAGTTTAGCCTTCTTCTCTTCTTCAAGCATCCTTACTTCATTCTCAAATGCTTGAAAGAAGTCTTCCAAATCATCCATCGGTTCTTCAGTTGCTGTCTCAGCTTTTTTGGTTGTCTCGTTGAAACAAAACAAGTGTTCAACTCCATTTTTTCTTTTCTTGCAAACATATCAAACTCAACAACCTCTCCCAAGACTTTCATGGTTAGCTACCCGTGATGAACATCAACGGTGGTTCTTGCCGTAGCCATAAATGGCCTTCCAAGAAGTATGAGTTGTTCTCTACTTGTGTATTTCTCTCCAACATCAAGGACAACAAAATTTGTTGGAATGATTAGATTGTCCACTTCTAGGAGCACATCTTCAATAATCCCAAGAGGGTGTAGTGAAGATTGGTCCACCAATATTAATGACATAGAGGTGTGACATGAATGCGTGCTTGAGTTCTCCCAACTTCAACCGCTTGTAGACCGATGATGACATTAAGTTGATTCCCAATCCTAAGTCTAACATGGCTTTCTCCCTTGAAGTGCCCCCAACCGATATATCGATGGTGAAACTTCCAGGATCTTTAAGCTTTGGAGGGAGACCTTGCTGAATGACCATGGTCACCATATTTATCCCTTCGGTGTGGTTAATAGGCACCTTCCCCTTATCTTGCCTCTTAGAATTTTCTTGCAATTGGGCCAATTTCATAGAAATCTTCTTAAAGGTGGCCTCCAAGCTAACTATCCGTTGGTCTTCCTCTGGATTGTAGACTTAAGCTTGCTGATTGTTTGGGCTTGATTGGGCATTGTTCTAATTCCCCCATTGGTTTCCTTCATACCCTTGGTACTTCTAATTGTTTCCGTACTGTTGATTTCCACCTTGGAATTTCCCCATATTTAATTACCGCCTCATTGATTGTTTCTCCAATTAGGGTTGTAATCATTTCCATTTTGGTTATTCCGTTGATGATTTTGATTGTATTGGTAGAATGCTTGTGCTTCCTCCTCTTGAGGTGCTAAACCTTAACTGGGGCACATGTCCACCCAATGTCCATTTTGCCCATACACTTGACATACTACTGCTTGTACTTGTGGTTTCTCAGAATTGCTTGCCAACCCCCTCATCTCCTTTGTCAAATTGTCCAACTGGGCCACCAATTTCGTATGCCTCTTTCCTTCTTTGTCTTGCCCTCTTGAACTACGTTGTTGGGAGTTTTGCCCCAACATTTCGTATCTCTCTAACACTTCTTCCGCCGTCTTTTCTCTCAGTGCTCCCTCGTAACCATTGTCAACTATCGCTTGGGTGAGCTTTAGAAGTCCATCATAAAATGATTGCACTCGACTGACTAGTGTAAACTCATGGTGAGGGCATTGAGCTAGGAGTAACTTGAATCTTTACCATGCTTCGTGTAAAGGTTCTCCATTCTCTTCCACAAATGTAGCTATCTTTCCTCGGATCTCCTTGGTCTTCCATGCCGGAAAATACTTATCAAAGAATTTTTCGCTCAACCTCATCCCACGTGGTGAGTAATTCTAATGCTAAGGCCATAAGCCACTGCTTAGCCTTATCCTTTATGCAATATAAGAAACATCGCATCCTCAATTGATTCTCCGACAACACTCCTAACCGAATGGTTGTCATCACATTATAATACTCTTTCATAAACTGAATAGGATTCCCTACTGTCTTTCCATAGTACGTTGGGAGAGTATTATAATGGTTGTTCTTCAATTCATAATTCCTTTGTGCCATATTCAACAAGATTTCCAAAGGATGAGCTCCGACTCTTGGCAAGGAATAATCCTTCATATACCTACGATGTTCACCGCTTGTGATCTGACTAGTGACACATGTCTTTCTCCATCCCGTGACCTATCCGGTGACGTATCACGACTTGCCATTTCAAATGGTATCCTAAAAATTGACAATCAAAAACTGATCAAAGATCGAGTAACAAGTTAATTAACTCTACAACTAAACTGGGAAATTGTTCTAAAAAGAAACACAACAACGCCATAGAGAAGTTCCCCGACGGCGGCGCCAAGATTTTTTGACACACTCTGAGCGTACCTCTAAACTAATGGTACTTTAGAAACTAAGTTAAATGGAATGGAATGCGGGAGTCTAATTAACCCTTAGCAAGTGTACGAATCCCTGCTGTGTATAGCTGACACAAGTAAGGGTTTCGTTCCCACAAGGAACTCGAACGTGTTCTAGTGATCGGTCTAGTATAATTCACCTAAAGTTAAGCTAATAAGAAATTGTTTTTAAATGATAAGTTTAAATATTCTAAAGATATGTTGAGGAAGTAATGCTGCAATATGCTAATAACAAAGTTCACAACCCAAGTTCTAATCTTAAACCATCTATATGTAAGAGTTTCAAGTGCAAACTACTCAAGATTGGTCAACCAAGAGATAGATAAACTATTCATGCACAACAATTCATGCTTGGATGTTAAGTAAAGTTCATACCCAACAATTAACACATGATTATATTAAGCACAAGTGCAAACTCAAAATAGATAAAAGATAGACTAGATCATTACTAAAAGTATTCACATATATATAATCACTAAATCCTCAACAAAAAGGATTTATCCACTCATTATCAGATAAATACAAGTAAAGAAAAGAGAAAGATAAAGAAAGCTCATGGTGTTCTTGATGCTCTCCTCTTGCTTACTAAGCAAAACCTTGCTTGATTGACAAAGAGTAGATTTACTTACAACTATTTTAGAAGATTCTAATTCTAATTTATGTAAAACTAAAGTGTTTAAACTAAATTACAAAATCAAAATAAAGTGATTTGTGAAAAAAGGTGTTAACAGGGTTTTTTGGCAAGGGACCAAAGGAGAATTTTCCAACAAGAATCTACCTAGGAAGAACCATCCTGATATTCCAGGTAACTAGTGAGATCGGTACCACTACCTAGATGGAGTCGATACTTGATAAGGTTAGGACCTCGACTACCTATCTATCTAGATAGGACATCAGCTCCATGAGCTAACAAAGGCATGTACCTCGCCCTACTGAAGCTCTTTATATACACTCAAGACCAGTACAATGGTAACTCGCACGCCCAGCACCCCGTAAGTACCTCGACATCAGTCAAGGTACTTGGTACCTCGATACCCGCCGTGGTATTGCCTCAACTTCCACCTGGTACCTAGTACGTCTATTCGGAGCCCCTCCAAGGCAAGTACCTTACCTGCCAAGCAATATGAAGATGATCGTGAAGACACAAGCACCACTCTAGCAAGAAGCAAAACAAGCTCCATACTAGTGGGATCGAACTGATGTACCAGTGCCCTATTCCGCCAAAATTCAGAATCAGAGTTTCCCTCCAAGCTCCACGAAGAAGGAAAGTGGACTCTATCGCCAAAATGAAGCACCATTAATGAGACCAAATGGTCAACCAAATCAGAATTTGAATTCGACAGTGATTAACGGGATCAAATCTCGCGCCTTCAGCCCCACACAATGCCTTTCAATGCCTAAAATAGGACTCTCAATAATCCTCATCAATACAACTGAATTTTGAGGGAATTCTTTTAAGAACTATATTTACAGCTTTAAAGGGTAAAAGAGGGGAGGGTTTTTCTGGATGAAAAAAGGGCAGAGAGATTAATTCCCAGAAGAATTTCCTTTGAATTCTCTGAAGCCAGTAAGAGTCCATTGACGATCACTGGAAGGGTATATCTACTTATCGACGTAAACGAAGGTTCCACCACCTTCTTGTGTAAGAGCGACAAGAGAGTTAAGTGTGGAGAGAATGAGTGTTGTAACCATTATACAAGTTTCTGATTAATAAAACTGCATTTACCTATATCTCCTTAGTTCCTTCATTCTTGTCCGTATCATTTACATCTCCTTGGTTCCTTCATACTTGTCCGTATCAATTTTCAGCCCATGAAGGGACCCCCGATACCGAAGGTACCTATCCTGCTACCACCTACCGGTAGGGGACGAGGGTGTTAACTAAAATTTTGCTCCCCGAGTAGATTTTTTCGTTAACAAAAGGTATTTCTAACTCTAGCTACAAATTTCTTTTACTCTCTCACTTTTCATACATAATTTATCTGGAATGAAAAAGGTTTTTATATAGTGGTAAAAGTCTTGGATGAAATCCACTTATAGGGTGATGTGGAAAGGCTCCTGCGACTTGGATCTGTAACTTGGACCTCGTAGTCCCATGTCGCAGCTAGGTTTGTTAAATATCTAGCACCCCATTCTGCTGGTTATAATTCACAGATCTCCATTTGTGTTTTCTCTGCGACTTGGTTCTGTGACTTGGACGTCGCAGTCTATGCTCGCAGTGTCTTCTGGTACTGCTCTGCATGATGCTTCTGCGATGATGAACTCGCAATCTCAAGTTGCAGTCTTTTCTGGAACTGAACTGCTAGATGGCTTTGCTAGGTGTAACTCGCAGTCATGGGTTACAATCTGTTCTGGGATTGAACTACTAGATGGAACTTGCAGGAAAATATCTGGTTTCGCTGCTACCTCATTATGCTAGGTAGATCTTGCAGTGTGTTCTCGCAGTACTCTCTGCCTCTGTTCTGCTACCTAGGTCTGCAAGTTGGAACTCGCAGCTTTAACTAACAATTTGGTTATGCTAGGATAATGTCGCATCTTGAAATGGCAGAGTGAAAATACACAAAGTGTGTCTAATACAACCTAGAGGGGGGGTGAATAGGTTTTAGTTGATTTATTACCAACTTTTTGACTTAATCAATTTTAATAATCCTGCACCATATTAGCAATCAATCAATCCAATATAAATATGCGGAAAACAATAAAAACACAAGGATTGATTTACGTGAGAAACCCTCCAACTGGGCAAAAACTCACGGGCTATCCTTCTAGCCACATACGGTCCTCAAATCCACTATTTGAACGAAAGTTTACAACCTAGGTTGACCTCAAGTCACACCTACTTTGTCACTAACCCTTTCACTCTACCCAACGGGCCTTTAATAGTGATTCTTGACCACAAGCTTGTGCACTAACTCACTTAGTCACAAAGCTTAACAATCAACGAAGAGGTTAAACAACCTATGTGAATATGTAAAAGATATTCAAACATGCAATTAATGCTAGGCAACAATAAATGCTTATCTAAGGATTTAAAGATGTCAATAAATGCAAATCCTAGATATCAATATCTAAATGCAAATGCATGAAGATTTAGCTAGAAGGGTAAAATCGTCCTAAATGCTAGCTATTAATGAACAAAGCTCTCAACCAACAAACATCAACTCAACCATGTTATAAATGCCAATAAACATAAAGATATGCAATAAAATCATATAAAAGAGCTAACCCTAGGCAAACAAGAACATAAATAAATACAAAGAGATTTAGAGCATGTTCATGTTCAGTTTTCTAAATATTGTGTTAATTTTAGTATTTTTTTTATCTTTGAGTATCATCTGTGTTGAAAATATTGTGTTTAAAACACAACTAGTATGTTGTCATTTTTAGAGTTTTTCTGTCAATCTCATGAGCTTGTGTTTTTGCATTTGCTTCGAGCAATCTCTGGTATATATGATATTGTTATATGTAGTCATAACACTATCATGAAAATTTTGATCAATCTCTTAGTTCATTCATTATAACTTAGATAAATTTATAAGCTTCTTATTAGTTGTTTTGATTCTTTATTAGATATTTTGGATTTAAGATGAGAGAACTATAAACTATAAATAGAAAGGTGACAGAGATGGGGAAGAAAGAGAGAGGTTTTTTTTTTTAATTTTACCAAACTTTGTAGACATGTTGGATTTATGTGTAATGATATATAAAGGCATACATAAAGGCAATGAATGGATAACATATAAGGAAAAGAGAATGCGAAATGGGGTTGTTGAGTTATAGAAAAATGGTTGGGTGTTTTGTTGTTGGGTTATTGATGTAGAACCATGAGAGAAAACAGAAGGAGATTGGAAAACAACAATTCAATTCTTTGTTTAATTTATCCAAGCCACTTACAAAAGGCTCTGCTCTAAAGAGGCATTTTATAATTATCAAATACAAAGAAGTAGAAGATTTGAAAATAACAAACAACTAAAAAACAATCCTAACTCAATTATCTCTGAAGAAGTAATATCTTAAAAAAAAAACAAATAAACAAAAGGGACAATATCCCTAACTGACTAACTGTTTATTCTTAAATTTACGTCTAACATAAGTCCTAAAATCTCTAACAACTTCCCCATCATTCTCCCAGGTAGATAAGAACTCGTCTCCAGCAAGTGGTGTTGCAAATAATCCTTCAACAAGGATGGGGCAAGATCACGAATCTCGGACTCCGAAATCCAAGTGTCCTCGCTCAAAAAGCAGCTGTGCCAACAAACCAAAAATTAACGGCAACCACCTTGAGTAGAGGTAACAAGGCGAACAACCAGAATATGCTCAACCTGATCGACATGATTGGCTACAACAGGCGGAAGGCAAGGCAATAGGCTATTAGAAGGACCTACATAGACATCAGAGGAAATAACAGAAGGCTCGAACGTACCCCGATAAAGACACAAGTCTGACACGTTAAACACTGGACTAATGGTTAAATCAGCAGAAAAATCAAGTATATAAGCATTAGATCCAAGTCGTTTAAGAACACGAAATGGCCCAATGGTGTGGGCATGCAATTTTTTGACTGAATGCGGGGGAAACGGGCAGGACATTGGCGAACCATAGGGATTGGCATTTCCCCCACGGGGCCTCATCCCCATTTGCCCCCACTCCCATTTGGGGGCAAATTTTGCCCCCAAATGGGATTTGGGGGTGGGGATAGGGGCAAAATTTTCCCCCAAAACCTAAATGGGGATGGGGATGGGGATGGGGGGACCTACCCCCTCCCCCATTTCCCCATTTCTTTAAATGGGGGTGGGCCCCATTCCCCCATTTCCCCATATGTATATATATATATATATATATTTTAATACATATTTTTTTAAATAACTTTAACTTTATTATTCATGGTTCCACCACTAATTGACTACCTGACAGTTGAATGTACTTAGTTTTTTTATAAATTTGTCTAGACTTTTATGTGTAATACTAAATTACTATAGTTATTTCTATTAATTTTGGACAATTATATGGATTGGATATCGAAATATGGTGATTGGAATGATTGAATTTTGAATCCAGAATTATAAATTTCAGATTTCGGATTGAAAAATATTAGGATTAGAAATGGAGGAAATGGGGGAAATAGGGGACGGGGGTGGGGGCAAGGGAAGCTCCCCCCAAACACCCTCATCCCCACTTCCTCTAAATGAGGTTTGGGGGTGGGGATGGGGGGGAGGTTTCAGAAATGAGGATGGGGGTGGGGGGACCCTCCCCCTCCCCAATGGGCCCCCACGCCCATCCCTAGCGAACCATGACAAAATCACCCTCACCAAAATCTAACGGTTTACAGTGCACATCAGCGGCTAATTTATAGTTATCATTACTTAATGCAATTTGGCAACACACTTCAGTATGTAAGTCACAGATATGAGTGGAAAAACCAGTAGCAAATTCAGATATACGTGACTCAAGTGGTAATGGTGCTAGGTCAATAGGTTGAAGAGATGAAATGCCATGAACAATCATAAATGGGCTTTTCTGGTGGTTTGGTGAACCAAGTTATTGTAAACAAATTCAGCCATAAGATGAAAAAGGTCTCAATTATGAAGTTTATCACCCACTACACACCTAAGAAGGTTGTCTAAGCTATGATTAACGACCTCAGTTTGACCATCATTGTGGAGATGAAAGGTAGAGGAGAACTTAAGGGTAGTACCAAATAATTTCATTATTGTCTGCCAAGAATAACTCATAAAACGCACATCATGGTTAGACACAATGGTAATAGACAATCCATGTAGATGTACAATCTCTCTAAAGAACAATGGTGTGACAAGTAAAGCATCAACAGTTTTGGAACAAGGGATGAAGTGGGTCATTTTAGAAAATCTATCAACTACGACCAATATTGAATCATGAGTACGTACCACCTTAGGCAACCCTAAAACAAAGTCCATGCTTAAATCTCTACAAGGGGTGTGGGGAATAGGCAAAGGGGTATAAAGACCGGTGTTCTCTTTCACTGCCTTAGCTAAATGACAGGTTTTGTACTAGAAAAATATCCTAATAACATCATGTTTCAATGAAGGTCAATAAAACCTATCTTCGACCAAAGCCATGGTTTTATCACGACCCAAATGACTGGTTAACCCATCAGTGTGTATTTTCCAAATTATAAATTTACAAAAGAAAGTACGAGGGAGACAAAGGTGGGACCGACGGTAGAGATAACCATCTCAAATGATAAACTCTACATAGTCTCTATGATGGCATTCCAAAATTTCTTGGAATATAATGCCAAAGTTTGGACATGTGGAATACTCTGATTTGATTCAATCCAATCCTAGTACCGTGATACTTAAAGACTGGACTACAGTCAGATAACGACTAAGAGCATCCATTAACTTTGTTATCTACCTAAGGACAGTGTCTAATAACATAAGTGAATGTTTAAAGAAATTTAAACCAATTAACATGCTATGGTTTAATTGTTTTTGGGTCTGTAGATAACGTAAAGCCTGATGGTTAGAGTAAAGGATAAACTCATTAAGAAAAAGATAGTACTACCAAAAATGAAGAGCCCTAACAATGGCATATAACTCCTTATCATAGGTTGAATACTTTTGTTTGGCTGAGTTCAGTTTCTCACTAAAAAAGCCATTGAATATCCTTCTTGACTAAGTAACCCCCTCCCCCCCCCCCCCCCCCATACCTACCCTAGATGCATCACATGAAACCCCAAAGGCTTTCAAAAAGTCAAGGTGGCGTAAACAAGCTCCTCAGTCATTTTCTTCTTAATTTCAAGAAATGCTTTATTAGCTGCTGAGACTTATATGAACTCTCCTAGTTTTAAACAATTTAAGATTAGCATTATAATGGTACTAAAGTGTCTAATGAATCTTCTATGAAATGATGCTAGGCCATGGACGCTACGAACTTTTGTTAGGGTCCTAGGTGTGGGCTATTCTCGAATAACACTAACCTTAGCAAGATCTACAATGATACCTAAGGCCGTGATAATAAATCCTAGGAAAAGGACTTGAGATTGCCAGAATTGGCATTTCTTAAGGTTCACATACAACTTCGCTACCCTAAGTGTGAGGAAAACCTGCCTAAGGTGAGCTAGATGTTCCTTCTCAGTCATATTATAGATGAGGATGTCACCGAAGTAGACAACAAGAAACTTCCTACTATATGGGCGAAGCATATGTGTCATCATTCTGTGTCATCATTCTCATGAATGTACTAGGGGCATTGGACATTCCAAAGGGCATAACTAACCACTGATACAAACCATCAGAGGATTTGAAATTCACTCATTTACAAGCCGAATCCAGATTTGGTTATGCCCATTATATAGGTCTATTTTGGAAAACCATTGAGCACCAACTAACTCATCTAACATGTCCTGGAGTCTAGGAATAGGAAACGTATACTTGATGGATATCTTATTAATGGCTCGACTATCAACACACATTCGCTAAGATCTATCCTTTTTCGGAGTAAGTTGGATAGGGACATCGCAATGGCTAAGACTATGATGGACAAACCCTTTCTTTAAAAGACCATTTATCTATTTGTTCAATTCTGCTCGTTCAGTAAGGTTCATCCTAAAATGTGGAAGGTTGGGAAGTTGAGAACCTAGGACCAGGTCAATAGCATGTTGGATATCCCACATAGATGGTAACTCATTGGCTAAGTCCTGAAGAGTCACATTGACAAAGTCGTCTAGTAACTGTCCAAATGCAGAGGTTGGTTCTAGCTCTAAGGTAGAGGTGTCATGGGTTTGCTCTCACACCACTAATGTGTAAGCAATCCCAATCAGGTGGCTGTGTCGCACGAATTTCTTATGATCTAATATGTGAAGGTTACGTTTAGAGGACACAGTCATTGAAAGTTTGTCTACAGTTGATGCGTCTATCTATGTCGGGATGCTATCCTTAGGTGTAGCAGGTTGTAAGGTAATGGTCTTGCCTTTTATAGGAAAACATATGAATGTTAGCCCGACCAAAACTCTTAATGTCAATATCATATAACCAAGGGCGTCCCAAGAGGATGTGAGCAACTTCCATAAGAAGAATGTCACGGTATATGTTTTTCGAATAAGAGCCTAAGGTTAGGGGGAACAAGACACCTATGAATAAGGGGTAAATAAGTCTTATCTATTTAAGCAACTCGAAACGGGTGTGGATGAGGTTCAGGATTGAGTAGAAACCTAATGACGGCAGCATTAAACACAAGGAAAAATCGAATTTTAGTCCATATAGTTTGTCTTAATCTGTGTTTAGTCCGCAGTGTTTTGGAATGATAACTTTAGTCTATCATTATTCTGACAATATAAATTGTAGTCCCTAGCGTCTAATTCCGTTGCGGTTTCAAAGAATTCTGTTAAGTCAATGAGGGTAAAGATGTAAATTGACAAACCTGTTTCTAGAAGCTTGATTGTCTAAAAGGTATACTTGTCATTTTTGACATCAAATAATTAAAAAAAAAAGGATGTGGCTTCTATTGGGCACTGTCACTTCACACTATTCAGCAAGAATTTACAAACAAAAGGCAGTGGACCTAGAACATTTCCATAGAAATTCGATATGGTGAAAATTGTAAGAAACTTCAACAGTTAAGCTTCAGTGGCGCCATAACCAAACCCAGAACCATTTTTTTTCTTCATTTTCATCTTCATTTTTTAGTTTCTATCAACCCAAATCATCCCCTTTCTCTTTCTGTTAAAGTCGGTCTAAAGGTAGTGTTGCAGAGGAGTTTTTTTAAGTTTTTGGAAAGAAAGTGTCTCAAAGGTATGTTTTATTTCTCTACACACGGTTTCTCTTGATTATTGTTCATATTGTGTTGCATGGTGTGTATTCAAGGCTTTTATAATGATATGAAAATAGTTTTCTAGGAATTCAGAGATCAAAAATTGGGGGGTTTTGATTTAAAGGCATTCAAGTGTAATTTGTATGTTATTCAACCAAGTAGTGGTGTCTAATTCATAAAGAAGTTGCATGCAGTGTGATTAGTTGTGTTTGATACATGTATTTCGTAATAGGGTTTCAATGTTATGAAATTTGGGGGACATTTAAATGTAATTGAGTATTTTTTGAACTCATTTAACTTGTTTGGTTGATTAATAAGTTGCATGGACTGTATTTAGTTGTTTTTCATTGGTGTACTTTGTCAAATTAGGGTTTCAGTATTTGGAACTTTGGGTTTTTTTTCCTAAAAAGACATTAACATGCAATTGAGAGTTTTTTGAACCTATTTCACGTGTTTGGCTGATAAATATATAGTATGGAATTGATTATTGTGTTATGTTATGTATGTTCATAGATTTTTGTCCTTTTTTTGGTGTATGAACTTACATGTAACCTATTATGTTGTAGCTTGCACTTGCATTTAATTGGTGTTGCTTGAACTTGCATGTTTATGTTATGTTGTTTCTTGAATTTTCATGGTTCTGTTATATTGTTGCTTGCATGCTATACTGTTTCTTGCATGGTAATGTGAACTTGTATGTTTGTGTTATATTGTTCTTGCTGTTGTAGATGGATAACATTTTCAAAATCACTGTTTTGCATGGGACCAATGTAATTGAGTTAGGTAAATGTCATGTAGAGCACATAAGTTTGATTACTTTGGTCCATGTAATGACTGAGCAACTCACTAGAAGCTCAAAAGTACCATCAGAAGAATACTCGGTCTGGGTACAGTTACCATAGTGTAGTGATATAGTTGAGGTTTTCACAGATAAAGATTTACTATATGTATTTAGGGAGATATGTTTCCGGGTAGAACATGTCTGTTATAAACAGTGTCGTCCTGCACAGGAAAGTCCTAACCAACCTATAGAAGAGCCTGAGGTTGTTCAACAAATAGGTTGGTGTGAATTGGTATGTTTGATTATATAGTTCATAGTGATGAGGAGAGTACACAATCTGGTTTTGATGAGAAGAATGATGATAATGGGGATGGTGTAGGTTTAGATGATGAAAATAGGGATGTTGTAGGCTTAGATGGTGATAATGGGGATGGTGTGTTCGAGGATATGTTTGAACATGTGGTTGGGAATGATGAGATTACTAAGGAATGTATGGATTTATTTGAGGGGTATAAGTCCAGGTCAGATGATGATTTCTCTTCTGACTCAGACACTGACAAATCCCATGTGAAGGTGGATAAGTAGTTGGGAGGTGTACCATTCCCTAGAGAGGGGAATGAAATTAAATTTTCTGTAGGTTAAACCTTTGCCAACAAAGAGGTAATGAGAGACATTTTTAGGGAGTATGCAGTGTAGGAATGTGTAATTCTAGATAGAATTAAGAATAACAAACAAAGACAGACCTACCAGTGCAATGCTTCAAGCTGTCCTTGGAGAGCTCATGCATCATGGATGGTAGATAAAGCCACATTCATGATCAAAACCTTAGTTGACAAACATGAGTGTCAAAGGGTTTCTAACAACAAAGAAGCAAAAGTTAAGTGGATATCCTCTAAGGTTGATGATATAGTGAAGAGTAATCCTTCAATCAATGTGAAAGTCTTATCTGATTTGTTGCTGGATAAGTTCAATGTAACAGTTGATTTGAAAAGACATTATAGTGTAAAACACAGTCTTGAAATAATTAAGGAGTGAGCATGTATACAGTTTTAAGTACCTTAGGCAATATGCCAACAATTTTAACTAAACCAACCATGAGACAGCAATATATATGAGGGTCTAAAAGCCATTGTCAACCTTCCACAAATTGTTTTTAAGTTCTGAAGCACAGAATTTAGGGTTCCTAGATGGGTGTAGACATTTTATTGGTCTTGGTGGATGTAACTTAAAAGGTCTTTGTAGATGAATCATTATGTCCGTAGTGGCATTAAATGCTAACAATGACATGTTCCCACTTGTTGTGTGTATATGTGAGAAGGAGACAAAGTATAGTTGGATGTGGTTTCTCAACAACTTGAAGATGTACCAGTAATATCTTTCTGACAAACATCTATGTTTCATGTCTGATAGACAGAAAGGATTGATCAAGGCTTTGACAAACATTTCCCTAATGTTAGCAAAAATGTATGTTTTATGAGGTAAAACATTTTCCTAATCATGTGTCACCTTTAATTTATTTTTTTTGGGTTAGGTTTTGTGCTAGGCACAGATATGCAAACTTCAGAGGAAGTTATTGTGGTGACAGCTTTAAAAAGCTGTTATGGATGGCTAGTAAGAGCACTGATGACTATGGCTTCAACGATGCATTGAAGGATATAAATGAGATTAAACCTGGTGCCAATGAGTGGTTAGCTAAGATAGAGTCACATCTATGGTCACGGTTTGCATTTGACAAACTGGTTAGATGTGATCATGTTACTAACAACATGACTGAGGCCTTCAACGGCCTTTTAGGTACCCATAGAGCATAGACTTACCTGCAACTTCTGGAGTTTATTAAGAGAATGCTCATGAGGAAGTTTCAAGAGAGGAAGGAGGAGTGTGATGCATGGAGGATAGTATTACCCTCAGAAGTACATGAAAAGATACAGAGCATAGCAAAGTAAGTAGGCAAAAGACCATCATATCAATAGGAGACCAAGAAAATGAGATTATAGGTCCAGATGGGACTTTTGTAGTCAAGCTGAGGCAGTACAATTGTGAATGTGGCAACTGGCAGATCAGTAGCATTCTTTGCCCACATGCCATGGCTACGATAAGCCACAATTATGGTAGAGAAAAATTAAGGGATATGGTACCCATGTATGTCCATCAATCCCTCACCAAGAGTGCATACATGCAAACCTACAAGGGCATGATCCATCTACTGCCAGACCAAAAGATATGGCCAGAAATTGAAGCTGATGAGGTGCTTCCACCACCATTTCAAGTCCAATCTGGCAGAACAAAGATGCAAAGGAAGAAAGAATCTAGTGAGAAGAGCAAATGAGGCAGGAGAGGGACTGTTGTCTGCACATACTGTAAGATGCCCGAGCATAACACAATGTCATGCAAGAAAAAAAATGAGGCAGTAAAGGTAGTATTTTCATGCCATTTACTTTTCTTTAATATTTTGTTTCTTAACTTGAGTGTGATATTGATTTTTGTACTTGTCAGTCATCTTGAGGATCATCAAAACAACCACAAAGGAAGAAATCAAAGGTAGTCATTCTCCATCTCACCTCTTGTATTTTCAAAATTTGTAATGTAATTCAATTTAAATATCTTCAACAGAGAACACCATCAATAGCTGAAGCTTCAAGTTCTCAAGCAAAATGAGGTTCCCATAATCCATCCCAATCTCAACCACAGTTACAGCTTACTCAAACCTTATATTGAAGGATCTAGCTTGAAGTAGGACTTTTGCAGCAACTATCTGGTTTGATGTAGGACTTATTGTATTTTTGGTTTCCTAGTTAACATGTTGTCTTGCATGTTAACATGCTCAGTATTAAGAATTACTTGATGTATATGAACTGGAATAATGAATTGTAGGACTTATTATAGTTACTTATTTTTTGTTTCCTTCCTGACATGTTTTCTTCCATGTTAACATGCTAAGTGTTAGGAATTAGTTGTTGTGTGTGAACTGGAATGATGAATATATAAGTAGTTGTTTCATGCTTTTGTTAACTGAAATATGAATACTTATCATAATGGTTCTTTTATTACATTCAATGTCTTCTTTAAATAGGTTAACATAACTAGGTTTACAAGTAGTTATAAGCCATAAATACCTAAACTAGGCTAACACCCACAGTTAGCTTTGACACTCCTTGAATAGACTCTATGTGTTGAATTCTTCTATGGAAGCTGAAAGGTACTGCACAATTTCCCACAACATCTCCAGCCTCTGTAACCTTCCATTTAGATTTGCCAATTCCTGTTGAACCATCAAATTACCTCTACCATCATTCCTTTGTGATACACTGTAATTGTATTGTCCTAGGTTAAATTCTTCATTATCTGGTTCCCAAAATTATGGAATTTGCATTTCCCTTTCTCATATAGGAAATACAACTTGTAAGGGTTGGGATTCAGAAATCTTCACAGCGCTTTAACAACACACAAGAATCTTCTGTTTTTGAATTTTATAAGCACTCCATTGATGTTGGTTGTTGAGCTTGATGTAGCCTCCAATGTGTGTATGTTGCCAAAGTGGTTTGTGTATGGATTGATGAAGGAATTTTGAATGTGTATGGTTTATGAATGGAATGATGGAGAAATGTGTATGTGAGACTTGTTAATGAATGAGTGAAATGAATGTGTGTGGAGTGAAGAATTATGAGTGCAGGTGTCACCCTATTTAAAGGGGAAAAATTATAAGATCTTCTATGGGAATCTCTACGATCATCATAAGGGTTCTTATATAGGTCAATATTTTGGTGAAGAAGAAGATTAGGTGGACGACTAACGCCATGATCCTCAATAGATAGACCTCTAAAGGCATGCCTAGGTTGTCTGTATTCATCAGGTTCATCATCAGAATCAAGTCGAAAGGTTTGTGTATTCCTAGGTAATGGGAGGACCTCATAGAACGAAGCTCTAAGGCATATATTGGATGGACCCGGATGTCGATGACCTAGAACAGATGTACCTTGACCCATGGTAGGCCCATAACATGTTTTTCCATATGTTGTTTACCTTTATCCCTCTGAGAGTGGTGAGCGGTAAAGTTAGTGAATCAAGCCTCGAGAAGGGGCAAAGTGTCACGCATTTCGTTCGTAAGGTCAAGTATTTGTTTTCCAAGGTCATTCTGGACTGCAGTGATTTTTCCATTAAGGTTGGATTGTTCAAAGTCTTGTTTGGATACCATTGTGTATATGATTAATGTGAAAACACTTAATAATACAAATAAATTAGCCAAATGTGCACAACAAACCACCTATGACTCTAAAAGGGTTTTTTTTTATAGGATAGTGTACGCAGTCGCGAACAATACACAAGGTAAGTTCCCAGGAAAGGGTGGATGGTCGCAACGGACACACTTAAGTATCAGTCTCCTTCTGACAAAACTTTCCTAGACATATACGTCCATAACCAAATACATAATTCCAATAAACTGTTGAAACTAATACTAGGGTTTTTTTTTTTACGTTTTATGAAATTGTTTGTGTTTTCTGAATATGCAATTGTTTTATGAAAGACAATTAAAATAATAATAATAATAGTAAAAACAAAAAATTTAAACACAAATATAGTATAAAAAAAATAAACTAGATCGACGCAAATAAATAAGAAAAGTCTGAGAATATAACAAAAAACCAATGTATTTTAAAATCAGAATAGCCAACCTCTCCTCCGAAGTGAGCTAGCCGTGGAGGAAAATGAAATTTGCTGTAATAAAAAATTTGTTGAAAAGTCTCTTTAGAATGTACAAGTACGAAAATACCCCTTAAAGTATGAGTAATTACGAAAAGCCCTAACAGGTTACAGAATTCACACGACAGCCCAAAAAAATTTCCACTACACCTTCTAGCTATCGGGAATTACTGAGAATAGTCCTGGTCGAAAAACTACCACTTGGACACCTGCAGACCGGTAACTGGACCTCCGACTAGAAGAAGCAACAGCCGACGCATCGTTTGGGACCGGCGGTAAGGTACCACATGCCGGCGATCGACGATGATGGTGAGGCGGCGGTGGTCCGCTTTTCATGCGTAGATCTGCGTTGACAGAGGTATATATGGAGTTCGGCAAATAAGAGAAAGGTGTTGGTTGGCAGTGTCCGATTCTAATGGGATCGTCGGTGGCGACCACACAACAATGTCGGCGGTGGCACATGAGTGACTATGTGTGGGCACGTGTACTTCTGGTGTGTGAGGTTTGGGGCATGTGTATATGGTCTGGTTAGGTGTTTTTTGAGTTTGGAGTGCAGATTTGTGTGAAAAAAAAATGATGGAAGTGAATAGGAACGAAATATTGGCTCTAATACCAATTTGTTGTAGAACCAAGAAAGAAAAGAGAAGGAGACTGGAAAACAACAATTCAATTCTTTGCTTATTTCATCGAAGCCACTAAAAATGATCAAATACAAAGAAGTAGAAGTTTTGAAAATAACAAACAACTAAAAGATAATCTTGACTCAATTTTCTCTAAAAGAGATAATATCTAAAAAAAAACAAGTAAACAAAAGGGATAATATCCCTAATTGACTAAATGATTAATCTTAAATTTACGTCTAACATAAGTCCTAAAATCTCTAACCAGTTCCCCATCAGTTATCTACAATTGGGTGTTTTTTTGTTGCCTTGTTCTAGCTTTGTTCTTACTTTGTTAGTGTGTGTTTTGTTTGAGGGAGGTGCCTGTGGGATTTTGCAAAGTCTCTAGTTCACACTTTATCATATATCAATATTCAAAACATATATGGTATATATACATTTTATAGAGATAACCAATTTTAGGAAAGTTAACAGTTAGGACAAATGTATATGTGTTGTAAATCATCAAAGAATAAATGAATGCCAAAGTGAGAGATGGAACAAGAGAAAGAGAGAGATGAGAGAGGCGAGAGAGTGAGAGAAAACGTATTGATGTCTGAGATCTTCTATCTAAATAGAGAGAACGTTGTAAATATATATAGGCGGTGGGGAAGGGCAAGATATTTGTGGAAAGGGAGGATATTTGTGTTAATTACACATGTGGTAAAATCCACATATTATAACACTCGCCCTTGGATTTATACTACTTGTATTAATATTCTAAGAAAAACCCAATGGGACAAAATCTGATAAAAATGTATACAATGATCTCTCTGGATCTTGTGGTGTTGAATTTTCTCAAAACTCTCTCGTTAAAAACCTTTTCAGGAAAACCCAGTGAGATAAAATCTGATCGAAGGGAAAAAGAGTATAGTGTATATATGTCCAGATTTATTGTTTTCTTCAAAACATTTCTCACATTTATACTTTGCTAGGGAAAACCCAATGAGATAAAAAAAACTTGAGCAAAGATATTCATTGATCTGTCGGATCAAAGTAATATTTATGATGATCTTCTGGATCAAAGTAACATATATACGATGATTAGCAAGATCAAAGTAATATTTGCAATGATCTTCTTGATCAAGTCAACATATATACGATGATCAACTGGATAAATGTAATATTTATGATGGTCTTTATGGATCAAATAATTTTTAGGTGTGCTTATAGAATTACCTTATTAAAACCTTTATTAGGAAAATCCTAATGGGACAAAAACCTGATTGGAAGGAAAAAGAGAAGAATACGCATATGCCCCAATATAATTAATATACTTCATTTGATATGCTCCTCTTGATGGGATGCTCCCCATGATGGAACTCTCCATCTGATAAAAGTTCTTTTGAAGCAATCTTCTAGATAGCTGAACTGAAACACACTGATGTTTATTTCATGAAATACAATAACATCATGAATGATTGGAGGGAGTATGGGCAAAGACTTGCTTTATGGAGCAATATCCATATGTAATCTTTTCATAATCTTTTCAACATATTCTAATTGATGGACAATCATTCCATTTGATCTATGTTCGATCTTCAAGTCGAGACAATATTTTCTTTCTCATTCCTTTATGAAGACACGTGAGTATATAATATGATTATTATACTCTTATCTTATCGAATATTAACTGAGACGGTTATACCACATCCGTTCATATTGTTTTTAATCCATATAAGGATTTTGTATGTTCATCAAATACAGATTACGAGATCTCGATTTACATGCTTATAGCATTTTAAATCCTTCAGGATTTATAAATATCTGTATTGAGTGAATCATATAGATAAATGATTACTACGTCTAGAAGACGTATTTTAAGCCTTTTAAAGGCAACCAAACTTATCAACAACATAATCATATTCATTAGTAGTGAATACCAAGTTCCTATACGAAACCTCGCATTGTGAGTGGTGCCTCATATCTCACGATCTCGTTTTTCTCATTACTTTTTTCGTATAAATATCCATTAGTATCTAACTAGTTTGACATCTCCAGGTGTTTGGAGTACTATTGATCTAAACACTTTATATTTGGCTTATGAAGTCAATTCTTCTTGAATTGCTTCTTTCATCTAGGCCAATCATGCCTTTTATCTACAATCATTGATATTATGAATATCACAATTATCATTTATAATTACAGTAGCGCTACTGTTTGTAAAATACATCATCAATGACTTTTTCCTTATTATTCCACATTTCTCTCATATGACTTTATAGAAATTTTTGCAACTTTTATACTTTTGTATATCTGTTGAGATTACTTCCATTTCAATGGATTTAGTCATTTCATAAACTCTGTATGATTTATAGAATTTTTCTCAATTCTATATTCTTATATCTCTGTTGAGATTTCTTCCATTTCAATGGATTTAGTCATTTCATCAACTCCATATGATTTATAGAATTTCTCTCAATTTCTATATTCTTGTATCTCTGTTGAGATTTATTCCATTTTAATGGATTTAGTCATTTCATAGACTTGTGTCTCTTTAGATATATCAGACTCCTATAGAGTTGATTTAGAGAAAGTGATTTTATTTATAACTCAAGTTTTGTTTACTTTTGGGATCCTAATAACAGTACCTTTCAAAAAAGTTCATAAGCTTATGATATGCATCAGATAATTTATTTGTTGTCATTCACTCAAATCATTCTTCAAGAACAATCACCGGGCCGGGGTTTATGAAATAGCAACTTATAAAATCTTGTTACCTTTAATATATCAGGTAACAGATTAATAATTATCTGATGATCAATTATCTTTCGTATTTGAGAGATACGAAGATTTAAAATGAGACACATTTATATATAGAGATCCGAACCGGTATATCTATTTTGTATATAAGTAACTTTTCATTTACTTTTCTCTTTTAGAGAAATTTTCCCATTTGGAAATTAATCAATATGATAATATGCAGATTGTGCGTAAAAATATAAACTATCAAAAGTTTAAATGATATAATAGCATATTAATCAAATCAATATTAATCTCATAATGATGTATAAGCTTTATCTTAGATCATACCAGAGATTCAATAAGGAGATATACAACACAGTCAAATATCTTCCAAAATGAGTAAGGGGTCGTTTGTTTTTTTGTCTGAAGACTGAATAGTCCTGAATTTTTTTGAAGACTGAATATGGACTGAAATCTGAACTTGAATGACATGTTTTTTTTTTCTCACATCTAAATGTATTGTCAACATGTTTGTTTTTTTAAAGTAAAATTGTCTGAAACTAAGTAATTTTACATGTATACCCACGTTAAACAATTATACATATAATATGGAATAAAAAAATCTAAAAATTATAATTATATATGAACACATATGATCATAATCTTCTTCTTCAATTACAAATGAACTTCATTTTTATTAAGAATTTTTTTTTCAAAAATAAAAGGGGCAGCATGAAAACTCACACAAAACACTCTAAAAAAATAATATATAAATACATAACCATAATATCATAATAAATTATTGATATTAAACATCAATATGAGAAATGATTAGGGTTCTTTTTTATTGTTATAAACTATTTAAAATAAACAATATATTAAAATAAAGATTTTGTACCATATATAATTAAGATAAAATTGGAAATATGTTATATAAAGGGGATAGTATCGGAATAAAAGATTTTAGATTGCATTTAATGCAATTCAATGATTTGCAATTAAGTGAAAAGTCAGAATTTTTTACTTTTTATTTTAAGTTGTTTTTTTGGCATTTTTAAACTGTTTGACCACTTATAAAAACAAACAAAACAACTTAATAATTATGATTCAGACCCATTAAGTTTTAAGTGGAAAAAACAAACGACCCCTAAATCCCTATATAGAATTTAATAACTACATCGAAATAATGAAGTTCTGGCAATTACCTGGAGATGTTTGATAAGTGATCCCCCTGATCCATTTTAGTTATAAGTATATCTGAAAAACTAATAATCAGTGCAAGTAATATGGAGATATTTGATAATAAAAAAACATGCAATCATCTCGTAGATGCATCAATTAGAACCATATAATAATGAAAGAGATCATTTGGTGGATGAATATATCCACATATATCTCGTTGAATTCTTTGTAAGAATGATGAGGATTCAAAACCAACTTTTAGAATAAGATGGTTTTACTGCTAGTTTCTTCTGTGAACATGCAGTTCATAAGTTCTCATTGGATAAAGAATCTTCTAGTTTTTTAATGGATATCAATGAGAGTTTTCAATGATTATATGCATCATTGTAGATCCTGGGTAACCGATAGGATCACGCCAAAATACAAACATTTTTGGATCTAGGAACCTTTGATTAATAACTGCATAAACATCTACACTCTTTATAATAGTGTAATAGAATCCAGATAATAAAGTACGCAGCTTTTCTATAATGAGTTTCTGACCTGAATCATGAGAAGTAATGTATAAATATTAAACATTCTCATTTCTTATAGTTTCAATATGATATCCATTCCTCTGTGTATTTTTGAAACTAAGCAGATTTCTTTATATTATATTTGGATGATATAAAGTGTCATTGATACACAGTTTAATACCATCTAGTAATAAGATTGTGGCTCTTATAGAGCCTTTAATCATATCCACTGGATCTGATCTGGTATTAACTTTATATGCATTTGAACTGAGCATATTCCTTTATGTTCTGTTTGAATAATATTAAATATCACTGATACATGATTTAGTATTGTTTGATAACAATATCTTGACTCTTCCAGAGCTTTCTATCAGATCCGTTGGACCTGATACAGTATTAACATTTGCTCAGAGCAAAGCCAAATTCATAAAATATATCTGACTCCGCAGAACTGTATGAGTCGTTGCACTCTAAGCAAGACATATATTTCCCTTATGGGAATTTTATGGACATTATGTGTAACGTCATTTTATATCTCATCTGAAATGATAATAATCTTTTCAATAGGTTTATTCTATAAACTTTTTCTCTTGTCATTTACAAACATCCACTTCTAAGGTATGTTTGATATCTCATGAATATAAATATATCCAAATTTACTCTCTTGATATTGCTCCTTCAGGAGTAAGTATAAAATGGAAAAAATATCTCTTACAATCTCATTATATGTGATATTAGGATCTTAAATCCTTTTATAATAGTGATGAATGCTTAAATAGATACGGTTCATCCTAGAAAACTGTCTAGCTCTAGTGATGAACCTCTTCCTTCCCTGCAAATTTAGCTCTAAGGGAATTACTCCATGAGTTAGGTAATTTGTCAGGTCTGTTTACCTTGGCTCATCACCCTACACTGCCCACAACTGCTCATCTGAAAAACTCTCTCTTAAGGGAATCTCATCCTTTTCTGATGGACACTCCTCAACCAATCTACTAAGGTGGTCTACTACCACGTTCTTATAACCATTCTTATCTCAAATCTCCAAATTGAACTCCTGTAGCAGTAAAACCCATCTGATCAATCTTGGTTTTGCATATTTCTAGAGTAGGTACCTGAGTGCTGCGTGGTCTAAATACACTACCACTTTAGCCCCAACCAAGTACTGTCGGAACTTCTCCAGTGCAAATATGACTGCTAGTAGCTCATTCTCTATTGTAGAATAATTGAGTTGGGCATCATTCAAGGTCCGTGACTAGTAATATATCACGTGCATGACCTTGTTAACCCCCTGCCCCAAAACAACACCTACTGCATAGTCTGATGCGTTGCACATATGCTCAAATGGCATCTCCCAATTCGGTGGAGTTATGGCTGGTGCTGTGGTCAAGGCCTCCTTTAGGGTCTCAAATGCTGCCAGACACTCTGTATCGAATTCAAATTCTTTATCCTTCTAGAGCAGCACACATAGAGGTTTGGAAATCTTGGAGAAGTCTATAATGAATCTCCCGTAAAACCCAGAATGTCTAAGGAAGAACCGGATGCCCTTAACAGTCCGAGGCGGTGGCAAACACTTGATGACCTCTACCTTTGCGTTATCCATTTCTATTCCTCTACTAGAAATGACATGGCCTAAGACAATCCCATACTGTAACATAAAATGGCACTTCTCCCAATTTTGTACCAAGTTATTTTCTCTGCACCTTTGGAGCACTAAGGACAAGTATGAAGGCATATACTGAAGGAGTCGCCGTAAACTGAGAAGTTGTCCATAAAGACTTCTATAATTTCCATTACCATATATGAGAAAATAGAAACCATGCACCTCTGAAAGGTCCCCGGGGTATTGCACAACCCAAAAGGTATTCTCCTTTATACGTACGTCCTGAATGGGCATGTGAAGGTGATCTTCTTCTGATCCTCTAGGGCTATTGTAATCTGGTTGTACCCTGAGTACCCATCTAGGAAGCAGTAAAAACTATGTCTAGCCAACCGTTCTAAAACCTGATGGATGAAAGGCAGAAGGAAGTGGTCCTTCTTGGTTGTAGCATTTAACTTTATGTAGTCAATACAAACATGCCACCCGATCTGAAGTCTCCGAGCCACCAACTCATCCCTCTTATTTTTCACTATTGTCTCCCCAAACTTCTTCGACACCATATGAATGGGACTCACCCATTTTCTATCTGAGATGGGGTAGATGATTCCCACATTTAGAAGCTTCAGGATCTTTTTTGTACAACTTCTTACATTATCGGATTCAGTCTTTTCTATGCTTCCCTTGATTGTTTTGTATCTTCCTCTAGCAGAATTTTGCTCATGCAGATGGTGGGGCTGATCCCCTTGATGTCTTCTATGGTCTATCCAATGGCTTCCCTATGTTCTCTCAAAACCTCAAGTAGCTCCCTTTCCTAATTGTCATACAAGTTAGTGACAATAATTACCGGGTTCTTTTTCTCCTCATCCAGGAACACATACTATAATTAGGATATGAGTGGCTTCAACTCAAGCTTCTAGGAGGTCTCTTCACGTGGTGCAGTGTCTTCTTCACTCAACCCATCATAACTGTCCCCCAAAGCATTTTTTTTTTCTGAACTCCCGTCCTTGTCTTCTAAACTCATGTCCCCATCACTCTCTACCTTATCGAACTCTTCCTTCACTGCCTCTTTTATTTCTTCTTCTAGCATATCCACCTTGTAGCAGTCGTGAGACCCGACTGGGTAGGAGAAAGAGTTGAAGATGCTGAACTCCACTGTTTCATCCAACACCTTCATAGTCAGCTTGCCTTCATGCATATCTATAACAACCCACCCAAAAGTAGCTTCATATCTTTTTCATCCCGACCATCATCCATGTCAATTACTACAAAGTCCACCAGGATGATCAACTTCTTTATTTGTATCAAAACATCCTCCATAAAGCCCTTCATGTTCCTTGAAGATGAGTCAGCTAGCACAAGAGACATCATGATGGGTTTGAGATCATTACGACCAAGCTTTTTGTAAAATAAGAATGACATTAGGTTTATGCTAGCACCTGAGTCTAACATCGCTCTCTCATGATTCACTACTCCAATATTAGTGTCAATGATGAAGCTTCTTGGGTACCTCATCTTCTGAGGCAATGTCTTCTAAATTACCGCACTCACATTTTCATTCAAGCGCTCTTGTTGTCTTGGCCTAAATATCTCTTTATCCTTGCTTAGTTCCTTGAATAACTTCCTGTAATCGAGCATTTTCTAAAAGGCATCCAATAATGGTAGATTGTCGTTGACTATGGAGAGAAAATCATAAAGGTCTTGGAATGACTGCTCAAGCTTGGTATTCTTTAAACTTCCATGAAAAGGTATGGTGGGAATATAAGGATTGGGATACTTATGAAGTTGTGATCTCGCTTCCGGGCTTGGTATTTAGATCTCTTTATCTTTTTCTAGCTCTTTCTCACCCTTTTCTTCCATTTGCACTATTTTCTCTTCATTTGTAGTAGTCTCCTTGTTTCCATCCCCCAAAACTCTTCCACTTCGAAGAATTGCCATTGCTTTTGCTTGCTCTGATTTGATTGGAAACTTGCCTCTCTCTTTTTCTTGCAAAACTTCTGCCAACAACCCTATCTGCATCTCAAGACCTCTAATGGAAGCATTAATACAATTCGACCTTTTGTCATTCTCTTGGATGTACCTATTTAGATTCTCTCTTTTTGCTCTATGTGAAGCTTAACTTTCCTATGTCATTTGTTAAGTTGATTGTATGAAGTTTCTCTTGTATACTTCAAATGATCCACTAACCGGCTTATAGGATTCAAAACACTTTTGGTTGTGAAAGCACTCCTCATATGTTTGTTGTGATGCTTGTAAGGTTTGCATGGTCTTATGCTAAGATGACATAATCTCTTCACTTATCTGAAAACTGTGACATAAAACCCCTAATCTCTTCTTCAAAAGAAATGGCTTCGACCTTAATGTTGTCCCATTGGAATTCTTGGCTATTTCCGCACTCTTGATTATATGAACCATCATATGGCACAAAGTTTGGCCAAAAATATTTCCAAAAGTAATTCATTGAAACCTGAAATAACAAGAACTAAAACTACCCAACGCAATCACACGAAACCAAAAAGGCAAAAATACTACCACAAATACACAAAACAAACACAAGCACACACAAACAAGCTATCAAGACAATAGCGAGCTAAAGGAAGTTAAAGCACTAAATAAACAAAACCGAAGCAAACAAATTAAAAAATAAAGAAACCCGAGTAAAGTAAAATATAATCACTACTAAATATGCCGATCCTAGCAAGCGATGCCATTTCGAAAAGCTTTCCTTTTGCTATGTCGTTTATAGAAAGTATGCGTTTAAACTAAATTTATAAAATCCGCAACTATGCCTCAAAATGTTTACAAAAATGAGTAAAATGGCAAGTTAGGTATCGTCCCTAGGGATCAATCAAATAGCTATGGCCAAATTGAACTTTAATACTAAAAACGCAATAAAAGTAAAATGAATCTTGGCTCTTATCTGTTTCTCTAGTCATGGCAATTGCATGGTTAGGTACGCGTGTATGGACCCGCACACTGGCAATTTTTAACTCTCGGGTTTCAGTGAGCTGGTGGGTGCGCTGGTGGTTGCACGGGTTGGGAACCACGTAGTGGGCAATTTTGAGTTTGCTGATCCTTGGTGCACTGGTACAATACACAGGTAGGGTCACCTGCACAGTACCTATGTAGTGACTACTCCCTTTACTCCATTTGTCTAGTTTTACGCACGAACATCCCACTTTCTAACACAAACACCTGGATTGCATCAAAAGCCTGAAATCACAATGAAAAAGCCTATGAGACATGAAAATACGCTTGAAAATGGGGCAAATGACATGGAAATGAGGGCCAAAATATAGCACAATTCTGGCACGATCACAAGAGCAGATGAATTTTGGGCACCCAGTTCTAAAGGATGTCAGTGTTGACAGAGTCCCATGGCAGAGGCTTATTGCTGGGATGTAGGATCTAAAGATGACCATGGATGGGATAAGCTCCAGCTCTAGTGACGAGATCAAGGGACTTCGCAAGGAGACCAAGAAGCGATATGATGACATCTAGGACAACCTGACTACCATGAGGCGAGACCTTGACTTGATGCCCTACTCTAGAAAGTAGAAGAGGGCATCATCGGCATTGTTTCCATCGGGTCCAGAGATCGATCTCAACATAGTTGATCTCTAGGCAGCTATGGAGATATCCAGGAGGGAGGTTGAGGAGAAAGCTAGAACAGAGCTGTATCCAAAAGGGAAGAGCACTTGGGTAGACACTGGAGCTGAGTCGTCAGATGATGATTGACCCATATTTTGCTTCATATCCCATTATCTTGCAACTATTGTTGAACTGTTTATTTTTTTAGTTTTTGGTCAGGATGAATTCTTTAGTTCCTTACTCTTATTCTGCTTTTCATTTATATGTTTTAGTTTAACAATGTTGGGTTTTGTGGATATATTAGATTTGGGATGATTTTATTTGTAGATGATTTTGGATATGCTTTTGATGGATTTATTTGGTAGATGTTGTACTTAAAACAAGGCTTTTCATCTCTTGGGAAGAAACAACAACAATTGCAGGCCTTGGACGGGCAAGCAAGTCAAGAGTGCTTATACAAAGAGCAAAGAGCCTTATCTTCATTGAGGGAGTTTCTACCTTTTGTTTATATGTTTGATTGGTTCTTTCATTTGTGAATGAAGGTTATTTTTAATGCGGCATGAATTTACTTGTTGATATATTTGTGTGGATTCATTTTGGGATATACTTGTGAATGATGAAAGTTGGTGCATATTGATGACATTTTTTTTATTTGGATTTGACATTTATTGATTTATTCATTTTTGATTGATGGATGAGCCGAAGGCTATTTCGAATTATATGTGAGTGTATTGGTTCATTTTGCATATATAGCCCCACCTGAGTTGGGGGTTTTAATTAATCACATTTTTTTACAGGTCTTACTCATGCATATAGTTAGATTTTGTTTGAGGGTCGTTATGCCCCCATGCCGAAATTTTTTATGAGTAAAGTCTTGATGTTGGTTTTGAGAAATAATTTAGGTGCTTATGCTTAATGTTAATATTGCAACTTATTGCCTTCATATTTTGAGCCTAGTTTGGACTTTTTTGTTTTGTTAGGCATTGATTGTGTTTGATTAGTGCCTAGATCTATTTTGAGTTGTGTAGGTGGGCGCCGCTAGGCCGGGCTCAATTGTTTCCAACACTGGGGACAATGTTGAGTTTTGGTTTGGGGGTGTAGACGCCTTGTTGAGTGGTCTTTTTTTGTCATGAGTTTTTTTGGTGTCAAAAATTTTCAAATTGTCGCATGACTAAAATTTTCGAGCTTTAACTAGCTTCGGTGTGATGCCTTGAGCGTGAGCTTTTGACGAGTGTACTTATGCATAGTGCGCTTAATTGAGTAGCTTGTTGTCGCTCTAGGGTCTCACTTACACGTCATGGGCTAGTCCCATCCTTTTTGTGCTTAAGTTGAGGGGACTTGGTGCTCTTGCACCTTGTTCTAATAATGGAGACTACCCAGAGAGTTCACAAGCACAACCTTTAAAAAGCGCGATTAAGTGTTTTCATTTCAAATCAAACACCTTTCTCGTCACGCACATCATTTGCCATAGGACATTGCATCTCATATTTTGTGGATTGCTTGACGGATGCTTACATTCCCTTGATAGATGGAATTGTGGAAATGATTTTAGGCTATGTGTGTGCAATTAACTACTCAAATCAGCCTAAACACAATCCTAGTCCCTAATTGTGTGGTCTAGAGCAAAATTTGAGATCCTAGCCCTAATTGTGTGCTCCAAAGCAAAATTTGAGACCAAACACGTATCCTTTCAATTGGAACCACATACAACCATATAGCCAAAGCCTAAACACATGCCTACCTTTTATTGCCAATCATGGTAGGATGTGTGTAGTTTTGTGGTTGAAAGGTGGAAAAGCTCTAATATGTTAAATAGCTTGTTCTTAGGCAATATTGTAAATGTGCATGAAAAGGCTCAGAATGTAAAAGTGCCAAAAATGTGCACTTAAGAGCCTAATTGTCAAATGTAAAGTGTGCAGAAGAAAAGAAAAGAAAAGTATAAAAAGAAGAAAGAAAAAAAGAGGAAGAAAAAAGAAAGAAAGAAAAGCAAGAAGAGCTTTGAATTTTATATGTAAAGTACTCGTAAGTAGAGTACAATGTGAAGCACAGAGTTGTGTGAAAGTTGAACCTAGATGCTGATGTTGTTTAATGGGAAGAAAGTAGAGCTAATTACCTGGTGTGTGTAATGTAATCGAGTCTTAGCATGATTGGTGACCTTTGAATCCAATTGTCCCCATTTCTTTTGTTCACCACATTTCACCCCATTGCCCCATTACAACCAAAGGGAAAGTCCTTTTTGATCTATGACCCAAATCTTCAATAAAATAGTATCTTTCTTATCCTTCTGATTCCTTTGCATTTGTTCATATTAATCTCTAGTTTAAAAAGGAGCCTCGATACCGAAGGTACCTACGCTACTACCACCTACCGGTAGTGGACGAGGATGTTAACTGGAATTTCACTCCCTGAGTGGATTTTCCCGTTAACACTTTCTTATCTCGAATTTCGTGATCAAACTCTTGCAACAAAAGTATCCACTGGATAAGTCTTGGTTTGGCGTCTTTCTTTTAAAGAAGATACCGGAGTGCCGAGTGATCCATGAATACAACTATCTTTGCCCCTATCAAATATGACCTAAATTTCTCCAAGGCAAAAATTACTGCTAACAACTCCTTTTCTGTGGTTGAGTAGTTGAGTTGCGCATCATTCAACGTACGAGATGCGTAATGGACAGCGTGCAGAATCTTCTCTACTCGTTGCCCAAGCAATGCCCCTATCGCATAATCTGATGTATCACACATAAGTTCAAAGGGTAGATTCCAATCAGGTGGTCTCATTACCGTTGCCGATGTCAACAATGTCTTAAGCTTCTCAAAAGCTTCTAAGCATTTATCTTCGAAGTCAAATTTGATATCTTTTTGCAACAACCTACATAAGGGTTTTGAAATTTTGGAGAAATCCATAACGAATCTTCTATAAAACCTGGCATGCCCCAAGAATGAACGCACTTCCCTCACTGTTCTAGGGGGTTGCAAACTTCTCATCACATCAATCTTTGCCTTATCTACTTCTATTCCTCTCTTCAAAATTATGTGCCACAAAACTATCCCTTGACGCACTATAAAGTGGCTTTTCTCCCAATTCAATACAAGATTGGCTTCATTGCATCTCCTTAACACTGAAATGAGGTTGCGAAGACAATCACTGAATGAACTCTCTGTTATCGAGAAATCATCCATCAAGACTTCTATAACTCCTTCCACCATGTCTGAAAATATTGACATCATGCACCATTGAAAAGTTTCGGGTGCATTGCATAAACCAAATGGCATACGTCTATAAGCAAATGTCCCGAATGGACATGTGAAGGTAGTCTTCTCTTGATCTTTCAGGTCGATTGCTATTTGATTGTATCTTGAATAGCCATCCATGAAACAATAATGGCTATGTCCAGCAAGCCGCTCTAACATCTGATCTGTAAAAGGTAAAGGGTAGTGATCCTTGTGAGTTGCATTATTAACCTTCCGGTAGTCTATGTAAACTCTCCACCCGGTTTGAGCTCTTTGAGGTAACAACTCGTAGTCTTCATTCCGTACAACAGCAATACCTAATTTCTTTGGCACCACATGTATCAGACTAATCCACTTACTATCCGAAATTGGATAAATGTTACCATTCTCTAATAGCTTGAGAACTTCTTTCTTGACCACATCTTTTATAATTGGGTTGAGCTTCTATTGACCACTTGGACCCTTCTTCAAGAAGAATTTTATACATGCAAGTGGTTGAACTTATTCCCATTAGATCATCCAAACTCCATCCAATTGCTCCCTTTTAATGCCTCAAAACTTCTATGAGTTCTGCCTCCTCTTATGGACTTAAGTCTGATGTTACAATCATTGGTAGTGACTTCTTCCCCCTAAGAAAAATATACTTCAATGAAGATGGTAAAGGTTACTATTCATACTTTGGAGTGGAACTAGGGCTCGGAATCGATCCCTTGATAGGAATCTCTTTATTGCTTTCTTCCAGTGCAATTGAACCACTTGCCCATACTAAGGTCTCGATCCAATCATCTTCTGGATCTATTTTGTTGACAATCTGCTTGCTCACAAATGTTCCCATCCAGCAAAGTTGTTCATAATCATACATCTCTTGTTCTGAGAATTCTTCCATTCTCCTACAAACAAAACACGTGGAGTCAAAAGAGTGCTTACACAATTACCTTTGTACAACTATAAACTAATATAGTAAGTAAGTAAGACTATTAGTGCAAATATTTAGAACACACAAGAGTTGATCATCTTTCAATCATGCTTATCATCTTAATCATCTTTCTCTTTTCATGAAAAATATTTGAATGTCATAATATCTCCTCTAGAATTAACACTCTATACTTCCTTCATGATATAAACAAAATATTAAAAAGATTAAGGAAGATATTTATGAAGACTAAAAAGAAAAGATATTGAGTTAAATATTTATCTTGGATAAGATGATTCTAAAAAAAGTAAAGGAATGCATTACCAAATTTAAACTTAGGAGTTGAAATGAGTCAGTTCCTTATTTTTAAGGGAGATATTTTGTAAATCTACAAGTTGGACGTCGCAGTTCCATGTCGCAGAAGCTGACGTGGCATCTGTTCTGACCTAAAATATCTTCTTGGAAACTGTGCTGGTACATTCTGTGACCTCTTACTCACAGATTCAACTCGCAGAAGTTATGGATGTAATCAATGAAGTTTTGGAGGAAGATCCAGCTGATCATCCGATAGAGCCTCTAAACGGAGGAGCGGTCGGCGAGGATAACCCAGATGGGCAGCTACCTGTTGAGGGGGTTGATACTGAGGATCAGCAGGAAGGAGGAGGGCCAGCGGAGGGGAGCCATGATAGCCCCAAAGCTTGAAGCGGATGACTTGTTTCTGATTGCCCGAAAAAGGGGGTGGGCACCCTGCTTTGCCATTGTTAGTTTTTTTTTTTCCTTCTTCTTTTTGTAGCCCGAATTTGGGGGTTGGGCTCCCCATTTGGATGTAGCCTTATCGGGGGATAGGCTCCCCTTGCCCTTAATGATAAATTGACGCGCCTTTTTGAGGACTTTATTCTGCTTCTGGTCTTGAATGGTATCCAAAGTAGCATCGGTAGCATCAATTAAGATTCCTGTAGGCAATTATGATGATTTTGATCCTGCACACGAAAGCAAACATTATATATATGGGGCGATAACCCAACCAAGACATCAGGAATGCTACTTAGCTATTTCCTAGTCTTTGAAATCTGGCGGGCGACTATGCCTTTACACTCGGATCCTTCTTGGGGGTGGTAGCCCGACCAAGGCATCAGGAGGGCTATCGAGCTATTTCCTGGTCTCGAGATCTGGAAGGCAACTATGCTCTTACACTCAGATCCTTCTTGGGGGTGGTAGCCCGACCAAGGCACCAGGAGGGCTATCGAGCTATTTCCTGGTCTTGAGATCTGGAAGGCAACTATGCTCTTACACTCAGATCCTTCTTGGGGGTGGTAGCCCGACCAAGGCATCAGGAGGGCTATCGAGCTATTTCCAGGTCTCGAGATCTGGAAGGCAACTATGCTCTTACACTCAGATCCTTCTTAGGGGTGGTAGCCCGACCAAGGCATCATGAGGGCTATCTAGCTATTTCCTGGTCTCGAGATCTGGAAGGCAACTATGCTCTTACACTCAGATCCTTCTTGGGGGTGGTAGCCCGACCAAGGCATCAGGAGGGCTATCGAGCTATTTCCTGGTCTTGAGATCTGGAAGGCAACTATGATTTTACACTTAGATCCTTCTTGGGGGTGGTAGCCCGACCAAGGCATCAGGAGGGCTATCGAGCTATCTCCTGGTTTTGAGAGGTTTATATCGAATTCCCATACAAGGGTATAGTCTCTAACGTCGAACATAGTTGGAGACAAAGATGGAATAGAAAAGGAAAATGACTTTATTGATGATGGAGATGTAGTACATCTTTATTAGGACCTGTAATGAAAACTAAGTGGGGGTAGTCTGCTTGAGAACTCCTTTCAAGGGTAGAATTTCTTCAAATGGTCTGCATTCCAAGTGTGGTTGATGGGTCGTCTGTCCATGTCTTCGAGTTTATAAGCTCCATTGAGAACAACTAGCTTTATCAAATATGGCCCTTCCCAATTTGGACTTAAGACTCCATCCGACCTTTTATGAGTATTCAGTGTTACTTTCCTAAGTACCAGATCCCCTTTCTTGAATTTTCGGGCTCTAACCTTTTGGTTGAAGTATCTAGCGATCCTACTCTGGTAGATCGCTACTTTCTCTGCTACCCGGTCTTGCTTTTCTTCTAAGAGGTCTAGGCTAGCCCGGAGCTTTACTTCGTTACTTTCGGGCTCAAAGTGCTGTACCCTGAACGAGGTCAATTTATGCTCGATGGGGAGGACTGCTTCAACCCCGAAGGCCAGGGAGTAAGGCGTTTCTCCAGTAGCTGTTCTTTTGGTAGTCCGGTATGCCCAAAGGACTTCTGGTAGCTCTTTCGGCCCATTTACCTTTCCTCTGCTGAAGCTTCTTCTTCAGAAGTTTCTTGATTATCTTGTTGGTGGATTCCACCAGCCCGTTAGTCTGGGGATGAGACACTGAAGCGAGCCTGAGGTTGATCCCCAATCCCTTGCATAAGTCTTTGAATCGGGCGTTGTCGAATTGCTTCCCTAGGTCGGCTACAATGATGAGAGGGGTCCTGAACCTGCATACTACGTTAGTCTTGATGAACTTGGTTGTATTCTTTTCTGATATTCGAGCAAGAGGCCCTGCCTCGACTCATCTTGTGAAGTAGTCAATAGCCACTATAGCATGTTTCATCTGTCCAAGAGCGGTAGGAAGTGGCTCAATTAGGTCGATTCCCCACATGGCAAAGGGGTAAGGTGAGCTGAGGGACGACAGTTGCTCGGGTGGCTGGTGGCTCAAGTTTGAGGTTCTTTGACAAGGTTCGTAGGATTGCACAAAACTCTTTGCATCTTGATGGATGGTCGGCCAGTAGTACCCCATATGAAGCACCTGATAGGCTAGAGCTTCCCCACCTATGTGGTTCCCACTGTCCCCAGAATGGACCTCTCTCAATGCCCACTTAGCATCATCGGGATGTAAGCACCTAAGTAAGAGGAGGGATTTGCCCCTACTGTAGAGGTATCCGTCCACCATACAGTATCGAACTGAGAGTCTCTTAACTCTTCGGGCTTGGTCAGGCTCTTTAGGAAGCTCTCCTTCAAGGAGGTAGGCAACAATTGGGTCAATCCAGCAAGGTAGGCGATCCAGGGAACAAATTTCTCCATTTGTGGCTATGCTTGGCTGGGTGATCACTTGGAGGGGAATTCCCCTTGGCAGGGATTGGCCTCCGTTCGCCGCTATTTTAGCCAGAACATCTGCGCGATGGTTTTGGTGTCGAGGCACCTGATCGATCTTAAGTCCCTTAAATTTGCTTTTCAGCAGCTGAGCTAGATTTAAGTAGGCAACCATATTATCTCCCTTTGCCTGGTAGACCCCAGTCACCTGTTTTACAACAAGCAACAAATCGCTCTTGATATGCAGGTAGTCGGCCTACAATCCTTAGCCAAAGCCCCGCTTACTGTAGTTTCTGATACAGCCAGGTAAATCTGCAGCTCATCTCCGAGAACCGGCTTGACTAACAAAGAGGGGCTTGTTAGGTATTCCTTCAAAGCTTGAAACGCCTGCTCGCTTTCCTGGCTCCATTTCATGTTCTTTCCTTGTTTGATGTCCTTAAAGAAAGGGAGGCATTTATCGATAGAGCGAGAGACAAACCTGTTGAGTGCTGCCACCCGTCCAGTCAGAATCTGTACTTGCTTGAGCGAGGTCGGGGATTCCAGGTCCAGGATAGCTTTGATTTTTTCTGGGTTGGCTTCGATACCTCTCTCATGAACCATGAAGCCCAAAAACTTTCCTGCCGTTACCCCAAAAGCACATTTGGAGGGGTTCAAACGCATCTGGTTTTCCCTCAGTATGAGGAAGGTTTTGCGAAGGTCTTCTTGATGTCCCTTTGTGGTTGGGGATTTTGTGATCATGTCGTCGATATATACTTCCATCGTCCTTCCTATCTCGGGCTTGAACAATTTGTTAACCAGCCGCTGGTATGTGGCCCCTGCATTCTTCAAACCAAACGGCATCACCTTGTAGCAGTTAAAGCCCTGCCCAGTAATGAAACTGGTCTTATCTTGGTCGGCCGGGTGCATTTTAATTTGGTTGTATCCTGAGAATGTGTCTATAAAACTCAAAAGTTTATTTCCGGATGTGGAGTCAACCAGCTGGTCGATCTTTGGCAAAGGAAAACTGTCTTTCGGACAAGCCCGGTTGAGGTCGGTGTAGTCGACACACATACGCCATTTTCCATTCGCCTTCGTGACCATGACTACGTTGGCGATCCATTCGGGGTAATGTACCTCTCTGACGAACCCCGCTTTGATCAATTTATCAACCTCTTCCTGTACCGCCGCGTTCCTATCAGTGTTGAAATGACGCCTCTTCTGCTTGACGGGCTTGACGGTTGGATCTACTACTAGCTGGTGGGTGGCCGACGATGCCGGGATTCCAGGCATTTCATTATGGTTCCAGGCGAAGATGTCTCTGAATTCCCTGAGAAGATCAATCAGTCCTCTTTTTACTTCTGGATCGAGGGCGGCTCCGACCTTGACGACCTTGGAGGGATCGTCAGTCCTGACGGATATCTCTTCTAGTTTATCCACGGGCTGCCCACTGGCCCATTCCTTACCTCTTCCTTCCTCGTAGGGCATGATAGGTTCATCCTCCGGATGCCCAGAATGTTTTGAGGGCTCCTTCTTCTCCTGGATTATCCGGGATGTATCCATGTCTTCCTGGATTACTGTCACCTGTACACACTGCTTTGCTAGGGCTGTAGGATTGGCAGATACTGCGTAGCATTTCCTGGCTGCCTGCTGGTCTCCGCGTACCTATCCTACCTTGGTTCCAACCGGGAATTTCAAAACGTTGTGGTATATGGACAAGACTCCCTTCAGAGAGGACAGGAAAGGTCTCCCTAAGATGGCGTTGTAGGTCGATGGGGTGTCCACCACAACAAAGTCGGTCATTACGTTCTGTTGGAGCGGGGTGACCCCGATGACTACTGGGAGGATCATCGACCCCACTGGTATGATCGAGTCCCCAGTGAAACCGTAAAGTGGAGTGGTACAGCTGTTGTAGCAATGTTGCTTCAGGTTCAGTTTTTCCAGGGTATCTTTGAAGAGGATATCTACACTGCTTCCTGTATCCACGAGCACGCGAAGGACCAGACGGTTGGCGATCTGTATCGTGATGACCATAGGATCATCATGAGGTTGTACAGTATTTAAGACATCTGCTTTGGTGAACACGATCTGAGCTGACTGGGCGGGCTCTGGCTGACTTCGAAGATCCCGTGGCTTTCTCCAAGGCGGGGAACCTTTCTTGCGTGGTTTTTCCAGGAGTTATTGGAAACGCCGACCAATGTAGGACCTCCGCTGATAGTATGTATCACCTGGATCTGTTGCATTAAGTCAGCCTGCTCCCCTTTCCTCTTTTCTGCGTCCTCACGGAATTCAGCTTGTACCTCCCTTCTAGTTCTGATATTATCTCTTACCTGTTGTAAAAATTCAATCAAGCATCCTCCCCTTATCAGGGTCTCAATCTGGTTACGCAAGTTATAGCACTCCAAAGTGTTGTGGCCCACGTCTTCATAAAAGTCACAGTACTTGTACCGGTTTCTCCTGTCAGCTGGGGCCTTCATGGGAGCGGGCTTTTGGAGCAACCCTTTATCTCGTATGGCAAGGTAGACCATTTCCCTGGATGCATTCAATGGGGTATAGTGATCAAACCCTTTTTCCCCTTGCATTACTAGAGCCACGGTCCTGGGAGGCGGCGAAGCCCGGGGAGGGGTTCGTTTTGCTGGATATCTTTCTTGCCTATGCGGAGGAGCAGGGGGGCAATAGGTCGACCTGTTGGGAGGTTTATTCTGAGCTCTCTGCACCGGCTCAAATTTGGGGGCTTCTTTCTTCAAACATTTTACCGTTCTCATGTCGTCATGTTCTATCTTGACCTTGAGTTGTTCGTCGATCTCGACCTGCTCAAGAGCCCGGTCATAGGCCTCCTGGTAAGTCTCAGGAGGTCTTTTGGCAAAAGAACGGAAAAGCTTTCCTACCCAGAGGTTTCGTCTGAAGTTGGCGAGGGTTTCTTTTTCAGTGAAAACTCCCATCTGTATGACATCCTTGTGAAACCGCTCCACGTATGATCGAAGAGTTTCACTCCATTCCTGGATCACATATTGGAGGTGTATGGGATCTTTCGGGCGAGGTTTAACTCCCTGGAACTGTGAGCAAAAATCGGTTGACAATTTTGTGAAAGAATCCACGCTACCAACGGGTAGTTTCCTGAACCAGGTTTTCACATAGTCGGTCAAGGTTGTTGGAAACATTCTGCACATAGCTGCTCTGGTAGTGTTCTGGACCTCCATCTGTTGAACGAAGCTCTCTAAATGGCTTAGAGGATCTTCCGTTCCAAAGAACTTATCTGTTGGCATTTTGACTTTTGAAGGGAGCTCTGCTTCCCGGATCCTTCTAGTGAAGGGAGCGTTCATCTCGCTCAGGGGATTCTTTTTGTCCTCCTTACTCTTTCCCTTCCTTATCTGCTGGACCTCTTTTTGTAGCTTTGCCAGCTGATCCCTCAGTCGCTTATTTCCAGGTCTCTTCGAGTTAGCCTCAGATTCCTCACTGTCGAACCTTTCTGATGAACTGGCAATTTCTATCTGGTCCTCCTCCTGGACATGATCCATTCGGGGAGTTTGTCTACTTTCCTCCTCTAGGGCCCGGGTAGTTCTCCTAGATGTAGTTGGATGAAATAGCCCTCGCGGCTTCCGGGCAAAAACATCCGCGGCAGACTTAACTAGCCGGGGTTGATATTGTGAAAGTCTTTTAGGAACTGGGGGCATGGGTCCCAGCCTATCCCGGATCGAACGTTGGGGCCCTGATCTATCTCGATCCGGCTCGGGAGGAGGAGGGCCTAGGCGATCCGAAAGCAGGTGGTCTAGCTCTGAGCCTGCTCGGCTCTCCCTGATCATTCAGGTTGGTCAGGCTGGACTGTGATGCCTTCAGCGAGGAGGCGGACGCGGATGGATTCTACGAAGGCCGCCGCTTGTTTGTCGAGCGCTGCCTGGCTCACTATGGGGTGGCTAGCAGTTCGTGTATTGGTTGTCTGGATCGGAGCTTGACTACTATATCCAGACTTTCTCCCCCTTCCTGGAGCCTTTCGGGTCGGCCTCGCCGGAGATTGCTCTGAGACTCTGTGTTGGCCTTGGGAGGAGCGGAGCCTCATAGTTCCTATAAAACAATGAAAATATAAATACAAACGATTGGTTAGTTGGGTGTAGGATTTGTTCCCACAAACGGCGCCAGAAAGTGTTAACAGAAATTTTGCTCGGGATGAGAAATCTCTGTTAACGCCCTCGAGACCACTACCACGTAGGTGGTGGCCGAAATTCTTTATATATGTGACAATGGTTTATATAGTGACAAATAAACAAGAACGTTTTTATTTAGCATGCATGGTACACGAATACAAAGATTTTTCTCTCTTTTCTCTCAACTCTCTTTGGTGAATGGTCGATTGCTTGTCGTATGCCTGTCGAATAGTAGTCTCCTCTTTTCATTTCTTTTCTTTTCTATTTATACATGGTTTGTAGGTCAACAGACTTATTCTCCCTTGATTGTCTCAAGTGATTGTCTCAGTCTCTTCCTTATCGGGCGGGATTTCTTGCGTTAATATCATTTGACTTTTAGATTGACGTCCGAATTGAGAGTATCGTGGTGGAGATCAGTTTGTTTCCTTTTTGGATTTCATTACTTGTTCTGTATGTAGATAACGCTTCCAGGTATGATTTAATGCATTCCTCATATCCTTTCTGTATGATCCTTATAGAATTCGCGGGACATGACGATATGGTATGATGCATAAACCAGGGAGGTTGTTTAGTATTTCGACCTTGATGTCTGAGAAGTTTCATCCAGCTTGGAACCAGTTCTGGCTTCTCTTGACTTTTTCGAAGCTAGATGTGGCCTCGACTGACCTTTTTAAAGCTAGGTGTGGCTTCGACTGATCTCGCGGCCTTCTAGGGACATTCTTCTGTGTCAATCGAGGTACAGACGAGTTTCTTGAGCATTTGCGAGATGACCTTGACTTCGGGGAGCTTCTAGTTTTGATGATACGGGCTACGTCCGATCATTCCGGGCTCTATCTCAGATGTTTCCGGAGCCCGCCCTTGTTCCTAGGGTGGTATTGCAGTTCGGCCCTGGATAGAGAGGTCTCCTGGTGGAAGCTCTCGGGTCCGGGCTTTATCCTAGATGTTTCTGGAGCCCGCCCTTGTGCCTGGGGTGGTATCGTAGCTTGGCTCTGGATATAAAGGTCTTCAAGTGAAACTTTCGGGTATGGAACCAGGTCTAGGAAGTGGAAAATTTCCCTTTGGTCCTTAGCCAATTTTGGCTATTAACACCTATAAAGGAGATCCTGGTACTGAAGGTACCTATCCCGCTACCACCTACCGGTAGCGGACGAGGGTGTTAATTGGAATTCTACTCCTCGAGTGAATTTCTCGTTAACACCTTGTTATCAACATATCCAATGCCCCTCTTATCATTGGACTTCTTTCCAATGCTCAACATATTGTCAAACATTTCGGTGCCAAAGGTCATTTTGGCAAGCTTCTTCATCTTGTCTTCACTTTCCTTTTCTCTCCTCACTTCATCACTCAAATGAGTCACCTTGGTTGAAAGCTCGAGATTCTCCTCCTTCAATTTTTGAATCTCTATTTTCTTCTTCAACCTTGAGTTTTCAAAGTAGTTGATGAAGTCTTCAAGGTCCATGCCTTCACAAATTCCTCTAGAGTGAGATAATGACTTCCCATCACTATAGTCACTTTCTACACTTGCAACTTCCTCATCAAGACTTTTAACTTGGTCACTTGTTGCTACACCAACAACTTCTCTATGTGTAGCTATATCAATCACACATCTAGCTACCACTTCATCTATCCCTTCTTCAAGGTAACAATTCAGGGCACTCTTGCCTTCTTTTTTAACTTCCACATAGGAGGCTCCAAAGGTCGTGTAGTTAATTGCAAGTTCTTCATCATCAAGAGAATCATCTACACTCTCACTATCACTCGATGAGATGGCCATCGCCTTTCCTTTTCTCTTGTCCTTCAAGTTACTATAATCATTGGAGATATGCCCGAATCCTTCACACTCAAAGCATTGGATCCTCTTTCTTGAAGGCTTCTCATGACTTGGCTCAATTTTCTTGAAGTGGGTCTTCTTCTTCAAGTCATTCTTGTGAAGCTTCATTAACTTCTTGAATCTCTTCACCGTTAGAGCCATGTCTTCATCCGAGTCATCATCCTCCTTCTCAACCTTGGAGGTCTTCAAAGCTAACCCATTTTGCTTCTTAGGAGGTGTGGAGGTAGGAGCCCATCGAGATTCATAGGCTAGGAGCCTTCCAATCACTTCACTCGGCTTTATGTTCTTGTAATCGTTATTTTCTTCAATAGCTGTCACCTTGGATTCGAATCTAGCGGGAAGTGACCTCATGATCTATTGATTGATCCTCCTATCCGAGTATGGGTCACCTAGTTGATGGCTTTGATTCACAATGTCCATCAACTTCACTTGAAAATTATTGAAGCACTCGTCCTCCTCCATCCTAATCATCTCAAATTGCATTTGGAGGACTTAGAGCTTGGAGTCTTTAACCACCTCGGTTCCCTCATGCGCTATCTCTAAGATCTTCCAAGGTTCATGTGCATTTTTGGTGATTTGGATGCGTTTGTATTGACTCTCATCCACTGCATAAAACAAGGCATGCATCGCCTTGTTGTTCCACTTCGAGGCTTCAAACTCTTGGGTACTCCATTGAGCCTTGGACTTGGGCACACTACTTCAATCTTCGGCGGTCATGGTGGGTGGTGAGTATCCATCCTCAATCACCATCCACACTCTATCATATATCGCCGATAGATAGGACTCTATCTTCCCCTTCCACAATGAGTAATTATCACCCTTAAGCAATGGTGGTCTTACACTCGATGCTCTCTTTTTACTCACCCCAATTTCACTCATAGTGTTTGTGTCAATGAATGAAAATGAATGCAACAACCAAAATGCACACAAATGCAAGATGCACAATCAAGAGCTAGGATCACCTAAGTATGTCTAGAAACCCACTCTGATACCAATTGAAAATACTGCAAAGCGTGTGTCTAATAACCTAGAGGGGGTGAATAGGTTTTAATCAAGTTAATTACCAATTTTTCTTGACTAGTCAATATTAAAAATTTACCCCATAAACAAACATACAAAATAAAGTGAAAAGTGCGGAAATTAAAATGACACTTGATTTTTACGTGGAAACCCTTCAACAAGGGAAACACCACGGGCTAACCACTTAACCACACCGATACTCAAATCTACTATTGTAATGATGTTTACAACCTAGGTTGACCTCTAGTCACACCATTCTCAGTCACTAACCCACCACTACTACCCAACAGGCCTTTATTGTGAATCCTTGATCACTTTGCTTGCCAACCACACCAAGACTTCACTTGCTTATGCACTACACCTTTTAGTCATAAGACTTAACTCTCAAAGAAGAGATTAACAACCTATGTGAATATATGAATATTCAAAATGCAATTAATGCTAGGCAACACTAAATGCAAATCTAAAAGTATATGATGGCAATAGATGGAATCCTAGATATCAATGTCTATATGAATACTCATAAAGACCTAACTAGATAAGATATGCAAGTCTAAAATCTAGTCATCAACCAAAGCCATATCAACACAATTTGTCACACAAAATGGCAAGGACAATAAATGAAATTAACAAATGCAATCAATGAGTCCTAATTAGCTAGAGCGCAAACATGTCCTAAATGCAAGCTATCACAATACAAACCCAATCATGTAAAGGAACTTATAACAAGATGTAATAAATGAAGTCCTAGCATTTAATTAACTAATAAATGCAGTAAAAACATCATCTTGGAAAGTTTAAACAAATAACAAAGATGGAATTTTTGTACCAAGTCAAGTAAAGATGAAGACTCATGCCTTAATGATGCATAAATGATGATGGGTTTTGGGTTTTGAGAGTTAATGAAACACTCTTGGAGCTTCTCTCACTAAAGGAAATATTTTCTCTCATTAAAAACCAGGTCTGAAGCTCTAAAAAAAGAAATGGGAGAGAAAGAAACATATATGTAGAAGCCCTAGACAAAACTACGTCGTTTTGAAAAATCAGGCCCAAAACAAGGCACTGCGCTGGTCCAGTGCGCGGGTAAGGGACCCTGCTCACTGCCCACATAAAAGGGAAACCTGAGAAACATCATGCTCGGTGAACGGGTACTGCACGGGTAGGGTACCCGTGCATAACCGGTGTAAAAACAGACCAGAGAAACCCCAAGGTCAGTGCGCGGGTACTACGCAGGTAAGAGACCCGCGCATAAACCCGCACACTAGGAGAAACCTGAGGAAACCAAGGGTCATTGCGTGGGTACTGCACGGGTAAGGGACCCGTGCACACCTGCACACTAGAGACCTTTAGGAAGGTCACTCATCGTGTTAAGAAAAAGCACACCACTATGCGAGCGCGGACGTTTCCGAACAAACAACAGGAAAAGAATTACACCACACACAAAAACCACACCTAAGACTAAGAATGAAGTGCAAGTGTGATTGTGAAAAGAATGCACACAGGAGCATTAAGGAACCCATGCATAACATCACAAGTGCATGTAAGTGTGTGTGTGTGTGTGTGTGTGTGTGTGTGTGTGTGTGTGTGTGTGTGTGTGTGTGTGTGTGTGTGTGTGTGTGTGTGCGTAATAACAAATGCATGTCAATACAAATGCATGTAAATATGTGTGTTCAACTAAATCTCTTCAAGAGTTAAGAACAAGTGAACTACCTCTCTTGAAGTTCTTTAGGATCTTGGAAGCTTGTTATTGAAGAAACACAATTGGACCTAAGCTACATGTTACAAATAATCCCAATCTGGTTTGTCATGAAATAAGCCAATCAAAAATAGAGGTCAATACAATGGGAATATCTCTCTTTGCTAAAGCAACCTAATAAGGGGGCCTCTTTTGCCTATCTCATAACAAAAATGGGGAGAAGTCACGAGAAATTTAAGGTGAGCATTGTGTATGCTTTAGGGGAGAAGTCTTGAGAGAGAGTAACCATTTAGGGGCAGCATTGCACATGCATTTATTTATATTGCTTTAATGAGTGCAAATGTCTTTTATGTTTGATCACCTCACATGCACTTGTTCTTGGAAAGTGCTTTCTTGTTATTGTGTGTAGGTATGATGATCTATGAAGAGATTGAAGACCTTGAAGACTTAGTATCTTAGGGTTCTCTTTATGTAACGTAGAATATACATTTGTTGACCAACAGCTTCTTTTTTGTGAGGATTATTTTTATGAGGGGTTGTTTTGTCATGAAATAGCCAATGGGGGAGATTGTAAGGACCTCTATATATGATTGGCTTATTTCATGACAAACCACATTAAGATTATTTGTAATGGGTAGCTTAGGTCACCAATTGCAATTCTTCATCAACAACCTTCCAAGATCCCAAAGAGCTTCAAGAGAGGTAGTTCACTTATTCTTTACCTCTTGAAGAGAATTAGTTGCGCACACACACTACTTCATGCATGCTTTGATCATCTTGCATTTATGTGTCCTTCCTTATATGTGTGATTTCTTTACACTACTCACACCTTGCACTTCATTGTTAGATCTAAGTGTGGTTGTGTATGTGGTGTAATTCGTTTCCGATTATGTGATCGGAAGCGTTTGCACTTGCACTGATGGTGTGCTTATGTCTTTAGCGCGAAGCTTTTTGTTTCCCGATGGTTGTTTGGAAACGTCTGCACTTGAACGTTGGTGTGCTTGAGTTTTTTAGCTTATTGTTTGACTATTCTGGAAGCTGTCCCTTCCAGGTGTTGTTCGGCAGTCATGATTGGCGATCATGGTTACCGCCCGAATGGACCGCCGAATGGACCGCCATTTGAAATCAAAAGTTTTGGTTTGTGATCAGCGGTTAGTGATCAGTGGTTGGGGGACCACCGAATTAGGCACCATTTGAATCCATTGGGATTCGGCGGTTTGATCGGCGGCCTTGTGACCACCGAATGTGATCACCGAGTTACGTCTAAAATGTCAGGTGTAAAACGATGGTTGTATCGGTGGCCACAATGACCGCCGAATGTGACTGCCGAATGGCACCTAACAAGGCATATTTTTCTTTTCGCGTCAACTAGTTTTGGGCCTCTATATATACCCCCTTATCTCATCTTTTTTAGACAACTCTCTGAACAAAAAGCAATCCTATAGAGAGAGAGAGAGATTCTTGAGAGAGAAAGCTCCATTGAAGCTTGTTTAACTCTTCAAAACTCAAACCCATGAGCATCCAACCATATACATGCATCATTTCATCATGGGTCTTCATCATTAAGTGACTTGGTAAGTAGAACAAATTTCATCCTTCATCAATTGTTCTATCTAATCAAGAGATAGTCTTTATTGCACTATTAATTGCAAAACTCATGATTTAATTGCTTATTCACATGAGTTATGACTTGATTAGGTTTTGTTTTGTGATAGCTTACATTTAGGACATTATTCCTATTCGCGCAGTTACCAACAAACAGAAGAAAAGTGTGCTAAAGAGTGTCAGTGCGCGGGTCACTACACGAGTTCACTACATGCGCACCACCCGCGCACTATGTGCATCAGATTTGCCACATTATCATTTAAGACCTACTTATGGAATCCTATAAATACATCCTTTTCTAATTTTGAACACTCTCTCTCTATATATCCACACACCCACACTAGCATTTGACACGCATTTGCCGTGTATACAGTGTCAAAACAAAATTAATAAATCCCCAGATGCACTAAAACTCTATAAAACAAGTATATGGCAAGCAAGGTATCCTTCCACGGGGATTGATCTAACAAGCAATGACTAGATTACACCCTAGCACTACAAATACAATAAAGTAAATGAGATGCTTTTTATTGAACTAAAATAACTACTAAATAAGCACTAAGATTAAGCTAAAGTGAAAACTAGACTAAGATAGTAAAAATGCAAATGATAAATTATTATGAGAAATATGGGAGTTTATGCATTCTCATACATGAAATGTAGGTGATCTGTCTCTTAAGACCAATTCGATTCTATATGGGCTTATCTTCCTAACTTGAGTTTTCGGGATGGCTCGGATTGGAGAGCTCACAATCCACCCATTTCACTCTTGCTTTGGATAGATTCCGCGACTGGGATGGCTTGGATTGGAGAGCTCACAATGTTGGGGTTTATGCCCTAAAGATGTATTTTGTAAATGGATTTATGAAATAAATAAAAAGAAAAGTTCAATTCATTCTTGTTATGTTGTTTATTTTATAACTTGTGCATATATTAACATCCTGGATTGCCGGATGTAATCTCGAACTGTGTATATGAGTGTCATATGCGGATGGATACAGTAAGAGACGTGCAATCTAAAGAGTCCATAGATAGCAAATAAAGCTGGGTACTTTATTTGTGGTTAATCTATAGATGCGGTCCATTCTGTAATGTATGGTGATTCTATCATGAATCATTCAAATGAGATATGGGAATTAAGGCATCTTGTATGATGTGATCATATAGAACTGGGCCATGATCTATATGAATCTCTCACTAAGATCCGTTTACTGATGAGATTCATATATATCAACTAATGATGGCTATAGGTGGGTGATCTTAATCCTGAGTGTCTTATCGACTCCTTCAGGTTAGATCGTGGTCTTTGATATACCATGGGTGAGGTCAGATGCAGTTCCTGATCAATATACTCCGTATGTTGGGATTGCGGTTTGGCTTGTGGCTGGGAAGGTATGTACACAATAGTGGAATCCACTCCTTCTTGTAAGAAGTAGATGGTAGATCCCTTAAGGGTTGATTTGGGGCTTAGACAATATGAGCGCTCTCCTAATTCCGTGAGGAAATAGGATTTATTGTTCATTAGAGAATCAACGGTACATAAAGGATATATGTAATAAGAGGGGTATAACGGACATTATGACCCAGCTCTTATTATGAACTACTGTAGAGGATCACACCATGTGTAGTAGCTATATCGATGGACACCGAGTTGTATCGGTCTGTGTAAAAATGTCTGCAGTTGAGAGAGTGCAGCTTCGGGTTTTTAGTGGAATAACACCGGAGTTAATAATCAAAGAATATTAATTAAAGAGTTTAATTAATAATTCTGAGGATTATTGGAGCTCAAAATACTATAGGTCCATTAGGTCCCCTTGCTAGCCCGATCGAGTTAGGTAACAAGGGTCACGGTTAATTAATTGGATTGTCCAATTAATTGTGTTACGAAAGTGACACGTATTTATTCGGGAAATAATTGAATAATGAGATTATTTAATTAATAAATAATGGTGATTAAATAAATTAAATAATAAGATTATTTAATTTTGTTATTAATCACTAAATGGAGGATGTTAGTTGATATTTGATTTTAAATAGAATAAGATAATATGATTATTTTATTTTATTAAATTAAATATTTGAAATTGAATTTAAAATGTTTAAATTCAAAATAAATATTTAATTATCTTTTAAAATCTAAAGAGATATCAATTAAAGAGTTTTAGTTATAATAATATATATATGATATATATTGATAACAAAAATATAGCACACAAAGGATATATACAAGTGTTTGTATATGATACAAACTCATATTGTGTGTAACACAAAAAAGAGAAACAAGAGAGATAATGTGCGGGTGATTAAAAGATATAAAAGAAAAAAAAGAATAAAAAACACACAGATGTGCGTGCGAAGCAAGAGAGAAAAAAACAAAGGGGTTCATGCTGTGCACCATTAAGAAGAAAAAAAATATTACATTGAATATTTTTTTTAAGAACAAGAGTTGTTCTATGAAATATTCTCTTGGAAGAAATTGTTTCTTCTTCATTCTCTCTACATCCTTCTAAGTTCCTGAGTACGTGACGCGCCCACACGCAGTTACCAGTTCCAGGAATAGCTAGGAAGATCAGTGGTACAGACCAGGAGTATATCGTAAAGTGAAGGAGCCTTCAAACGTTGGTAAGGTTCTAAATTTTCTTTTAATGTATTGATTACAATTTCCTGTGTTTACATATTGTATGTATTAGTTCTGGAAAAAGAATTGCGATCCTAAGTTCACTGGTCTCAGATCGTTTATGATCTGTATAAAAATTTTAAAACCTATTTCCGCTGCGTTACCAGTGAACGGGGTTCCAACACACAATCACCCCGTTCACACTAGCCGTGATATATTGGATTGGAGAGCTCACAATATATCCATTATGATTCAAGTGAGCTTGTTATAACACCTTAGGTGTGGATGGTTTATGAAAATACACAAAGTGTGTCTAATACAACCTAGAGGGGGGTGAATAGGTTTTAGTGTATTTATTACCAACTTTTCAACTTAATCAATTTTAATAGTCCTACCCCATATTAGCAATCAATCAATCCAATATAAATATGCGGAAAACAATAAAAACACAAGGATTGATTTACGTGAGAAACCCTCCAACTGGAAAAAACTCACGGGCTATCCTTCTAGCCACATACGGTCCTCAAATCCACTATTTGAATGAAAGTTTACAACCTAGGTTGACCTCAAGTCACACCTACTTGGTCACTAACCCTTTCACTCTACCCAACGGGCCTTTAATAGTGATTCTAGACCATAAGCTTGTGCACTAACCCACTTAGTCACAAAGCTTAACAACCAATGAAGAGGTTAAACAACCTATGTGAATATGTAAACGATATTCAAACATGCAATTAATGTTAGGCAATACTAAATGCTTATCTAAGGATTTAAAGATGTCAATGAATGCAAATCCTAGATATCAATATCTATATGCAAATGTATGAAGATTTAGCTAGAAGGGTAAAATCGTCCTAAATGCTAGCTATCAATGAACAAAGCTCTCAACCAACAAACAACAACTCAAACATGTTATAAATGCCAATAAACATAAAGATATGCAATAAAATCATATAAAAGAGCTAACCCTAGGCAAACAAGAACATAAATAAATACAATGAGATTTATGGCATGTTCAAGTTACCTAGTCAATGAAAGCAAGAAGAATCCATAATGAGATGATGCTTGTAAGATGTTAGATGCACATGGATTTGTGTTTGGTTGAGTACAGATGAGTTCTTAGGAGTTTCTCTCTCTAAATGAAGCTTGGCCACTCAAAAATGGTTTCTTGAACTCACAAAAACGAGAAAGGAAGAAGAGAGAATATATATATATATGGGAGCCCTAGTCAAAACTGCTGTGTTTTGAACTTAGGGCACAGAAACCCGTCAATACCGCTTGATGGACCACGTCGAAGGCAAGTGTCCAGACCACGGTACACACAGTAGTGCACCGTCTAGGACAACAACGTGGTGTAGGGCGTTGTGCATGCAGGTGCACAGGCCGCGGTATGGGCAACAGAGGCCTACTGGACAACACCGCGACTTGGATCAGCTATGTGTGCAAGTGTACAGGAAGCGGTACAGGAAGCATAACCCTACTAAGGTATACCGCTATGTATGCCGCGGTGCAAGCATGTCTTGCCAAGCGGTCTAGGCCGCGGTAAGAGAAGAAATTCTCTTTTCGGGGCAAACTCAACACACTAAGTGATGTGCAAAAAGTGCAAGTGTGGAGTGTAAAAAGTGGCATACAATACATCATTCAATTACATGAAGATAAGAACATAATGCATGCAAGTGAGTGTGTGCAACTAGATCTCTTCAAAGAAAGTTAAACAAGTGAGATACCTTTGAAGTGCTCTTGAGAGAGATGATGTCCTTGAAGCTTGATCACACCCAAGAGGCATAATTTACCCTTACAAAAATAATCCCCAATGTGGTTTGTCAACGAAATAAGCCAATCAAAATATGAGAAACTTACAATCTCCCCCTTTGGCTATTTCGTGACAAAACCACCACTTACAAAGCATCCTCACAAAAAAAAATAAAAACTAGAGGTCAACAAAAAGATATTCTACATTACAAATAGATACCTAGATACTAGGTCTTCAAAACTTCAAGCTCTTGTAGAATAGCCACCTTCCCTACAAAACAATGAGACTACACTTTCCAAGACAAGTGTATGTGAGGTGATCAAGAGAGACAATAAATAAAAGCAATTTGCATAATAAAAGAAAGCTGCAACATGCAACATGCAAATGCTCCCTCTCAATGGGTTACTCCCCCTCAACGGGACAATCTCTCCAAATATGCAACCCCCTTAAATAAACCACACTACTCCCCCTTTTTGTCACGAGATATGCAAGGGAGCTTTCCCAAATTGGTCACTTTAGCAAATAGAGTTATTTGCAAGATAAGTGCATAATCATATACAACAACTTTATGCAACTTAATTAATTGAGAGAGAATCATTGAGGGTTTATTCTTAAGAACAAAATGTGTGACTTAGTTGCTTTGGATGTAAGACATGTAACATCATAGTTCAAGCAAATGGTATTTGGCAAAGAGAACATCAAAAGGGTTCCAAAGGAATTCAAACCAATTTGCACCCTTTTGCCATAATTAAACAAGATATAGCGTTTAAATTTTTGAGCACACACAAGCAACCATGTCAATCCTTAATGGTCAATCAAGACATGGATATAAAATCTTTATTAATTGAATGGATATAAAATCCTTATTGGTTGTTGTCTTGTTCAACCATTAAGAAAAGACCCAAAGCTAAATTGGATGAGACATCCTTATTTATTGCATGGACACATGGTCCTTATTGAGTTTAGCTTTGTCAAGGTGCTTCCACACACATTTGCACACACAATTCATGCATAATATTTTAGCATGTCAAAATCAAGTCATATGTCATGGAGATAAATTTTAGGTCATTCAAATGTACTTCCCAATCAATTCTCCTAATCCAAAAATGCATGTTTGAACATAGAGGTGACATGGATTACAAACCAAGCAAGACACACTTATTGAATAAAAAGCCATATAAGAATATATATAAGCACAACCAAGAATACTCAAGCAATTAATAAAGAAGCATAAAGTTGATCAAGTTCTTGCTTATTCCAACATGCAAGGTTGCTCTCTTTACTTGAGCTCCCCATAAGAGGTCAATCACCAAAACTCATCAAGGCATATGACAAATTCCAATAGACCTACTAAGTCACTTGAACCTAGTTGAGTCTAAAGGCTTTGTAAAATAAATCCTCTAGTTGATCATTAGTGCCCACATGCTCAAGTGTAATGCATTTGTTTTCAACTAGTTCTCTAATGAAATGATGTCTAATGTCTATATGCTTTGTCCTAGAGTGCTGAACCGGATTCTTTGAAATGTTAATTGCACTCATGTTATCACAATAAAGGGTTAGAATACCTTGATCAAAGCCATAATCAACAAGCATTTGCTTCATCCAAAGGAGTTGTGTGCAAGCACTCCCGGCGGCTATGTATTCCGCTTCAGCTGTGGATAGAGAAATGGAATTTTGCTTCTTGTAAAACCATGAGACCAAGTTGTTGCCTAGGAAAAAGCAACAGCCTGATGTACTCTTCCTATCATCACAATTTCCTGCCCAATCTGCATCACTAAAGCCAACTAAGCTAGCATTAGTGTCAAAAGAGTACCATATCCCATAGTTGGATGTCCCATTTAGATATCGAATGATTCTCTTCACGGAGGAGATATGGGATTCCTTGGGATCCAATTGGTACCTAGCACACACACACCCACACTAATGGCTATATCGAGCCTACTTGCGGTCAAGTAAAGCAAGCTACCAATCATGCCACGATAAAGACTTTGTTCCACACTCTTGCCACTAGCATCCTTACTTAGTTTCAAGGTGGTACTCATGGGTGTGTCACAATGTTTGGCATTCTCAAGGCCAAACTTCTTCACTAGGTTCTTAGCATACTTAGCTTGGGATATGAAAATCCCATTATGCAATTGCTTGATTTGCAAACCTAGGACGTAATTTAGCTCTCCAACAAGACTCATCTCAAACTCATGAGACATGACATCAACAAATTGTTAGACTTTGGATTTGTTGGTGGAGCCAAAAACAATACCATCAACATAAATTTGAGCTATGAGAAGCTCATCTTTGTTTCTCTTGATGAATAAAGTTTTGTCAACACTACCCCTAGTGTAGTCATTGTCAACAAGAAATTGTGAGGCGCTCATACCAAGCCCTAGGTGCTTGTTTCAACCCATATAAAGCCTTCTTGAGGCGATAGATATGATTGGGGTGCTGTGGATCCACAAACCCCTTGGGTTGCTCAACAAACACTTCCTCATGCAAGAAACCATTGAGAAAGGCACTATTAACATCCATTTGATGCAATTTGAACTTGTGCACACAAGATATGGATAAAAGAAGCCTTATGGACTCAAGACGAGCAACCGGAGCAAAAGTCTCATCAAAGTCAATACCCTCAATTTGAGAGTATCCTTGTGCTACAAGTCTAGCCTTGTTGAGCACAATGTTGCCATTCTCATCCGACTTGTTCCTATATACCCATTTGGTACCTATGACATTAGTATCCTTGGGTCTAGGAACAAGAGTCCAAACCTCATTTCTTTCAAATTGGTTTAGCTCTTCTTGCATTGCAAGAACCCAAAACTCATCATTCAAGGCTTCATCAACCTTTTTGGGTTCAATTTGAGAGGTGTAACAAGTATAGCTAATTTGATTAGCTATTTGACGCATAGTCCTAACACCCTCATTCATATCTCCAAGAATGTCATTCTTGTTGTGGAGATGTCTAACCCATGGAGCGGATTCTTTAGAGTCCAATGATGGATCTCTATCAAGAGGTTGAATGACCTCTTCATCAAGACTTGACTTCACATCAATTAAAGTCTCACCATTCTTCTCCAAGGAAGAATCATCAAGCACAATGACCTCCTCATCATGGTCTCTAGTCTTAGGCCTACAATCATCTATGACAACATTAGATGATTCCATGACACTCCGAGTTCTTAAATTGAAAACTCTATAAGCCTTACTATTAAGGGCATAGCCAATGAAATTCCCCTCATCACTCTTGGCATCAAACTTGCCAAGTTGATCTTGGTCATTTAGAATGTAGCATTTGCTCCCAAATGAGTGGAAGTAGCTAACATTTGGCTTCCTACCCTTCCATAATTCATAGGAGGTTTGCCTAGTACCGAGCCTTAGGAAGACTTTATTTCCTATGTAGCAAGCCGTATTGACGGCCTTGGCCCAAAGGTTCCTAGGGACATTGTTGTCAAGCAACATCACACGGGCCATCTCTTGAAGGACCCTATTCTTCCTCTCAACAACCACATTTTGTTAAGGAGTTCTAGGAGCCAAAAACTCATGGGAAATGCCTAAGCTATTGCAATAGCTTTCAAAACAAGCATTTTCAAATTCCCTCCCATGGTCACTTATAATCCTTTTAATGCTTTTAATGTGTGAGTTCTTTTCATTTTGAATTTTAGTACAAAGCATTTAAATTTTTTCAAATGTTTCAGATTTTTCTCTAAGAAAATATGTCCATGTAAATCTAGAGAAATCATCAACACAAACAAAAATGTATCTCTTGCCACCGAGACTCTCGGTTTGCATGGGACCCATAAGGTCCATATGTGGAAGCTCTAATGGCTCCTTGGTGGCGAGATACTTGCCTTTCTTGTGCATACTTTTGGTTTGTTTCCCTTGTTGACAAGGTCCACAAACGCCATCGACTTTCTTCCCAAGCTTAGGGAGGCCACGCACAACCTTGAACTTATCTAAGATCCTCAAATCTCGATAGTTCATGTGGCCAAGTCTTTGATGCCACAACTCAACTTCCTCACACTTGGACATATTGCAAGAGATAGCACTAGCTTCAAGACAATAGCAATTGTCACTAGATCTCTTTCCTTTAAGTAAGGTTTGTCCATTGGGCATTAAAATAGAGCAATCATTTTTGTTAAACAAGACGGAGAATCCATCATCATTAAGATGAGAAATGCTTATAAGATTGGCTTACAAGCCATCAACAAGTAAAGCATTGGACAAGGAGGGTAAATCAGGAATAGAAATGGTTCCTTTCCCTGTGACTTTCTTTCTAGATCCATCACCAAAGGTGACAAATCCTCCATCCTCCAAGACAAGGGATTTAAAGAAACTCTTGTTCCCCGTCATATGCCTAGAACACCCACTATCCAAATACCAAGTGTTAGAGGCATTTGCCTTCAAGGCGATTTGAGCCACATAGCAAAAATAATAGTCCATCTCTTCTAATCCACCTAGGTGAAATGTTCTCATTCCTAGTGGTATTAGTCACATTGGCTCTAGATTTCCTAGGATCATGCAAATTGGCTCTAGATCTCCTAGGAACATGCATTTTGGCTCTAGCTCGATTTCTTTCAATCATGCTCTTGATTCTACACATTTCAATGTATTTGAAGCAATTAGGTCTAATGTGACTATCAACACCACAAAAATGACAAGTGGGAATGAAATAAGAAGATATACCATGCCCTTGTGAATACAAAGGGGCTTTCCCACGCATTTTAGCTTGCCTTTGGTGTTGGATTGGTTCTCTCCTTCTTTGTTGTTGAGTTGGAATAGATTGCTTCCTTGGTTGAGATTGCATGAATTGCTTCTTGGCTTGGTGATATTTGGGTTGAGGAAAGCTTGCTTGTTGAACCCTTGTTAGTTGAGCTTGAGCTTGTTTCCCTTGTGCCACCTTGACTTGGGAATCCTTAGAGCACTCTCCTAGTTCAATCTTCTTTCTGGGATGTTGTGGAGGTGAAGGCTCTTTGTTATCCAAGCTCTTGACAAACACAGTCTTGCTTGAGGATGAGGTCTCCTTGTCATCTTCATAGCCAAGACCTTTCTTATCACTTGGCCTCTTGCCAACTCCCAACATGTGGTCAAGTTTCTTCGTGCTTGAAGTCATCTTAGCAATGATCTCGCTAGCTTCTTCAAGCTCCTTTTCCATCAATTCCTCATTCCTTTTGGCTATCTTCACTTCTTTATTTAAGTGAGTAGCTTCGGTAGATAGCTTGAGATTCTCTTCTTTTAGCATTTGAATCTCTTTCTTCATCTTCAATCTTGAGCTTTGAAAATGCTCAATGAAGCCTTCAAGATCCATTCCTCCTACATCTATATCTGTTGAATGGGATGAAGAGTCACCATCGCTAGAGTCATCTTCACTTTGTTTCTCTACCTCTTAATCATCTATTGCTTCCTTACTCTTAAGAGAAGATGCGAAGGCAATAAAGTTTGCCACATGATCCTCATCATCCGAGGATTCTCCTTCTTCTTCCAAGTCATCACCATCGCTCCACGTGGCGGCCATGGCCTTTCCTTTCTTCTTGTTCTTTAAATTTCCACAATCCGTGGAGATGTGTCTGAAACCTCCACATTCGAAGCATTGAATCCCCTTTTCTTGTGGGCTTGTCTTCACTTGACTCAAACTTCTTGAAAGGAGTCTTCTTCTTCATTTTCTTTCCTTTGGATCCAAATCCCCTCTTCTCAAAATTGATGAACTTCTTGAATCTTTTCACCATGAGGGCCATCTCCTCATCTGAATCATCTTCCTCTTTCTCTACTTTGGAAGTTTTCAGAGCAATACTCTTTTGCTTCTTTGGAGGTGTAGGTGTAGGAGTCCACCTAGACTCATATGCTAGAAGTCTTCCTATAACTTCACTTGGCTTCATGTTTTTGTAATCATTGTTCTCCTCAAGAGCCGTCATTTTTGACTCAAATCTTGCTGGAAGCGACCTCATAATTTTTTGCTTAATTCTCCTATCCGAATAGGGGTCACCAAGTTGATGGCTTTGATTGACTATGTCCATCAACTTCACTTGAAAGTCGTTGAAGCACTCATCCTCCTCCATTCTAATTTGCTCGAATTGTGTTTAGAGGACTTGAAGCTTGGAGTCCTTAACCACCTCGGTTCCCTCATGGGCCATCTCTAGAATCTCCCATGCCTCTTTTGCAATTCTTGTTGTTTGGATCAATTTGTATTGATTGTCATCCATCGCACAAAGAATGGCATGCATAGCCTTGTTGTTCCACTTAGATGCTTCAAACTCTTGAGTTGACCATTCCGACTTTGGCTTGGGAACTACACTTTCGTCTGCAAGAGTCTTTTCCAGAGGAGTGTAGCCATCTTCAATTGCCATCCATGCTCAGTCATTTATTTGGCAAATGTAAGACTCCATCTTGCCTTTCCAAGAGGCATAGTTTACTCCGGTGAGCAAAGGGGGTCTTGTGCTAGAGGCTCTCTCATTACCACTTCCGTTCCCACTCATAGTGTTTGGGTATGAATGAGATAAATGTTAATGATGCAACAAACACAAACAAAATGCAAGACACACAAAGAGCAAGGATCACCTAAGTGTATCTAGGAACCCGCTCTGATACCAATTGAAAATACACAAAGTGTGTCTAATACAACCTAGAGGGGGGATGAATAGGTTTTAGTTGATTTATTACCAACTTTTCGACTTAATAAATTTTAATAGTCCTACCTCATATTAGCAATCAATCAATCCAATATAAATATGCGGAAAACAATAAAAACACAAGGATTGATTTACGTGAGAAACCCTCCAACTGGGCAAAAACTCACGGGCTATCCTTCTAGCCACATACGGTCCTCAAATCCACTATTTGAACGAAAGTTTACAACCTAGGTTGACCTCAAGTCACACCTACTTGGTCCCTTTCACTCTACCCAACGGGCCGTTAATAGTGATTCTAAACCACAAGCTTGTGCACTAACCCACTTAGTCACAAAGCTTAACAATCAATGAAGAGGTTAAACAACCTATGTGAATATGTAAAAGATATTCAAACATGCAATTAATGCTAGGCAACACTAAATGCTTATCTAAGGATTTAAAGATGTCAATGAATGCAAATCCTAGATATCAATATCTAAATGCAAATGCATGAAGATTTAGCTAGAAGGGTAAAATCGTCCTAAATGCTAGCTATCAATGAACAAAGCTCTCAACCAACAAAAAACAACTCAAACATGTTATAAATGCCAATAAACATAAAGATATGCAATAAAATCATATAAAAGAGCTAACCCTAGGCAAACAAGAACATAAATAAATACAATGAGATTTATGGCATGTTCAAGTTACCTAGTCAATGAAAGCAAGAAGAATCCATGATGAGATGATGCTTGTAAGATGTTAGATGCACATGGATTTGTGTTTGGTTGAGTAAAGATGAGTTCTTAGGAGTTTCTCTCTCTAAAGGAAGCTTGGCCACTCAAAAATGGTTTCTTGAACTCACAAAAACGAGCAAGGAAGAAGAGAGAATATATATATGGGAGCCCTAGTCAAAACTGCGTCGTTTTGAACTTAGGGCACAGAAACCCGTCAATACCGCTTGATGGACCGCGTCGAAGGCAAGTGTCCAGACCATGGTACACATAGTAGTGCACCGTCTGGACAACAACGCGGTGTAGGGCGTTGTGCATGCAGGTGCACAAGCCGCGGTATGGGCAACAGAGGCCTACTGGACAACACCGCGACTTGGATCGCTATGCGTGCAAGTGTACAGGAAGCGGTACAGGAAGCATAACCCTACTGAGGTATACCGCTATGTATGCTGCGGTGCAAGCATGTCTTGCCAAGCGGTCTAGGCCGCGGTAAGAGAAGAAATTCTCTTTTCGGGGCAAACTCAACACACTAAGTGATGTGCAAAAAGTGCAAGTGTGGAGTGTGAAAAGTGGCATACAATACATCATTCAATTACATGAAGATAAGAACATAATGCTTGCAAGTGAGTGTGTGCAACTAGATCTCTTCAAAGAAAGTTAAACAAGTGAGATACCTTTGAAGTGCTCTTGAGAGAGATGATGTCCTTGAAGCTTGATCACACCCAAGAGGCCTAATTTACCCTTACAAAAATAATCCCCAGTGTGGTTTGTCAACAAAATAAGCCAATCAAAATATGAGAAACTTACAGTTTAAAACATTAATTGACATCAAGTTTGGGTCAAGGGTTAGAGAGCCAACTTAACCCTCTTAGACATCACAATTCAACCTCTACAATGGAATGGAAGTTGGAATGCCTACCCAACCTAAGGTGAGTATCAAATGCATTACGAACAAATTAAACCTCTAAGTGAAATGAGAGTTGGAGAGCCTACCCAATTCACAAAGAATTTCAATTAAAGACTAATTACTTAAATAAGTTAATCAATCAACAAGAATTAAGAGTTGGATAGCCTACTTAATTCGAGAGAAGATTAAACACAATTAAGCACAATGAATGGAACTATATTGATCAAATCTAAATATGGTGGAATACCCACTATCCAGGAATTAATTACATCAAACTCCTAATTTGGGTTTAGTTACTCATGATAAATATAAACAAATAACAAGGAGAAAAGAGATAGAGAGAACCCATGCACATGCCTCCTTTCTTTAAGCTCAATTCCAATCTCTAAGTGTCATTGTTGAGTAAAAAATCCAAGAATTGGTGTATGACTTAGGGATGATTAAGGGAGAAAGTGATTCCTAGATCTAAAGAGAGAAAATGTGATGTAAATGGGTATGTGGTCCTGTGGCTGAAATAAAAAATGAATCCTTATTTAGGATTCCCGAAAATAGGTTTGATTGTTGATGTGGCATCTTCAAAACGCACATAGTGCACGAGTAGTGCGCGGGTAGGGACCCGCGCACATACCAGCGCACTGGCAGTCTTCAAAACATCAATCTTCAGTTCGTTGGTAACTGTGTTGGTAGGATCAGAGCAGTTACCAGCAATCTGGGCACTTGCACATTTTGTATGATTTCTGATCTCCGGTTTGCTGGTTTGTGCGCTAGTGGGATCAGCAAAGTTCTGGTTCTTTGGACTGCGCGGGTAGGGTACCCTGAGCACACACCAGCGCACTGCAGCCTCTCTTCTTGCTTCATTTAGCTTGTTTTTTGACTGAATTCTCCGCTCTCTTGCCCAAGGCTAGAATTACATCTATTGCCTGCAAACATGATAAAAGAGCCCATAAGACACAAAAACATGCTCAAAAATAAGATAAAGAACAAGGAATGAGGGCTAAAATATATAACAATTTTGGTACGATTAAATACCCCCAAAACAAACCTATGCTCGTCCTCGAGCAAACTCAAAACAAAATAATGATACGACAAAATAGATAACTCGATCTAAAATTTTCCTAGACTCGGAAACAAACAATTCAAATTGCAGCATGTCCAACCGTTGATAAAATGCAAGGATGTGTGATAGAGAGAAGTAAACATATACAATATCTTCTAAAGCAACTCGAATGCACTAAAGGGGAACTCGCACGCACATGAATCCCACACCTAAGAGTGCTCTTGTATCAAGAACTACTCACTCTCACACCTAGAGGATAATTCGCTTTGACTCTAGCCTCTCGTGGAGTCTCTCTTTTCTTCCCGCTCAGAGTCCTAAGTTCACACTCAAACAAGGTATGCAAAGATGGAATTTGTTCATAGAAATCCAATGCATTGCATACATGTAAATTGGAAAACCGATAATGAACGTGGAAGATCAAGCTTCAGCAAACATTCCCAATCAAGACTCATCATGGATCAAAAAGGACTTTCCCTTTTGTTGTAATGGGGCCATGGGGTTTAATGTGGTGAAACAAGAAAATAGGAAGAATTAGAGTTCAAAGATCACCAATCATGCTTAAACATACTCACACACACCCCATACAAAGCTCTATTAACAGCAATTTACGTACTAGCATTTAGGCATTTAAATACACACTTGTGCTACACAATTGTACTCAATTTTGTGAGTACTTTACCATTACATTGCAAGGCTCTTACTTTGCCTTTTGCATTGATATTTTTTTATTTTTCTTCTTGTTCTTTTCCTTTTCTTTTGCATTTATTTTTTTTATTTTTCTTTTTCTTTTCACATACTGTACACTTCACACTGACAATTTGGCTCTAACTGAAATCTTTGGCACTTTTACATTTTGAGCCCATGCTTGCACTTTTACATCATTTCCTAATTACATACTATTTCATATAAGAGCTTATACCTTTCAACCGCCTTACACACACACACAACCCACATGATTTTCAATTAAAGGGTTGGTTTGTGTTTAGCTTATGGCTATATGGTTAATTGTGATTCCAAATGAAATGGTAAGTGTTTGGCCTCAAATTCAAATTTGGCTATGGAGCACACATAAGGGATTCAGGAATGTGTTTAGGCATTTTTAGTAATTAGTGCACACGCATTCCCTAAGATCATTTCCATAATAAGTCTATCAAGGGAATGAATGCATCTATCAAGTAATCCACTAAATGTATGAGATGTATGTTCTATGGCATGTGACGCATATAACGAGAAAAGTGTTTAAGAATAGAAAAATTCAACACTCAATGCGTTTTTTAATAGGCATTGTGAACTCTCGGGTAGTCTCCACTATTAGAACAAGGTGCAAGAGCATCAAGTCCCCTCAACTTAAGCACAAAAAGGATAGGACTAGCCCATGACGTGCAAGTGAGACCCTATAATGACAACTAGCTGCTACACAAGCTCAACATGCATACACACACTCGCCAAGAGCACACGTTCAAAGCATCACATCCAAGCTATTTAAAGCTCAAAATTTTGGCCAATGCGACAAATTTGAAAAGTTTAGACCAAAAAGATAACAAAAATGACTTAAAAACAAAAAGACAACTCAATAAGGCTTCTACACCCCCAAACCAAAACTCAACATTGTCCTCAATGTTGAAGACAAGAGAGTCTGGCCTAGCGACGCGCACCTAACTAGACATAAAATACAACAAACCTAGGCACTAATCAAGCACAATCAATGCCCAACAAAAACAAAAGGACAAAACAAGGCTCAAAATAAGCTAAGCAATAAGATGCAATATGACATTAAGTTCAAATCAATCATCAAGCAACTTTTACCAAAATTGACGGAATGAGGTCATGATAACCCCCAAACCGAATATCTCTATATATTCAAAATTAACATGTACACTATGTGAGCAAACAAAACCACCCCCAAACCAAAAGGGGCTATATACTCAAAAATAACCTGTACACTCACATATGTATTCAAAAAGAAAGCCTTCAACTCTTCTCATCATCCAATAGTTGATAAATCAATAAATGCAAAATTGGAAAGCAAAATTTTATCTACATGTTCAAAATATATATCCACATGTGTAATTCTACAAAATTGTATTCAGCAAGTATATCCACACTATCCACTCATTCATCATAGCAAAAAGGATTTGAGTTAGAGGAACTCCCTCTTGATGAGTGACTTTGTAGTCTCTAGATTTGCTGTAATGACTTGACCTCCTTCTCGACCTTGTCTAGTTGAGCTATGAAGTCACACTCTTTCACTTGCGCTATCTTGAAAGCCTCCTCTTTTTTTCTAAATGCCTCTTTCACTTCCTCGAGGGCATTATCTTTTTGTACAACTTCCTTTTGCATCTTCTTTGACTTGCGAGCTATGTCATCTTTAAATTCCTTCGATATCCTCGCTAAGCCAGCCAAGTCTTTCAATGCCATATTCTTTTTAGCTTCAAGTCTCTCAATTTGCGCTTCTAATTCTTTGTTCTTGTCAGAGACTTTGCCATTCTTCTTCTTGAGTGTATTAATTTCCACTATGAGCATCTTTACTTCAAGTAAGAGTTCCCTGTTTCTTAGAGCTCATTCTTTTTTGTTGTTTCTAAGGTTTCCTTGCCTTCTAACTACTTCTTTGTGAGCTGCTACTTCTTCCCTCATATCTTCTTTTTCTCTGGAAGTTTTCTCTATTTTCTCTTGAAGCGCTTCATTCTCTTTCTTCAACAACTCCATTATTGCCATTAACTCTTTTCCGGCACCCATCATCTCCCTACACATCTCTTACATCATTGTACTTTGTTCTTCCTCAAGATTTGAGGGTTGCACTTATTTGGGTACTCCAAGATGGAGGCGATACTCATTGGTTGAGTTTTGGGGTGTAGAGGGCTATTCTTTCTTTAATTCAAGCGAGAGCTCCTTAAGGCTTTGATTTGCGGCTCTAATGGAGTTGATGAGATTATCTTCGTAAGAGGATTCTATTGCTTGGTTTGGCCAGCTAGTTGACTCATATTTGTTGAAAATTCTGCTCGGTTGCCTGCTGAAAAGCTATAATTAGCTCATTTGTATGACAGGAATCTCGCATGAGCTGTCTCAACTCATCTTCCAATGATCTGCTCATTGGCTGGTAACATGGTCTTGAATTTTGCATGTAAAACTCCATAGAATCCTGAAACAAAGAGAAACAAAAATACCAAAAGAAATAAAATGAAACAAAAGAAAACTAAAATAATAAATAAACTAAACTAGAGCTAAACCTAATCACTACTAAGTACGCGGATCCCCAGCAGCAGGCACCATTTTTGACACGCATTTGCCGTGTATGCAATAGCAAAATAAAATTTATAAATCCTAAGATGCACTCAAACTGTATAAAACAAGCATGTGGCAAGCAATGTATCGTTCCATAGGGATCGATCTAATAAGAAATGACTAGATTTCACCCTAGCACTACAAATGCAATAAAGTAAATGAGATGGTTTTGATTGAATTAAAATAATAACTAAAAAATGCACTATGATTAAACTAAAGCGAAAATTAGACTAAGATAGTAAAAATGCAAATGATAGAGTATGATGATAAATATAGGAGTTGATGCAATCTCATACACGAACGGTCGGTGATCTATCTCTTAAGACCAATTCAATTCTAATTAGGGCTTATCTTCCTAACTTGTGTTTTTGGGATGGCTCGGATTGGAGAGCTCACAATCCACTCATTTCACTCTTGCTTTGTATAGATTCGGTGACCGGGATGGCTTGGATTAGAGAGCTCACAATCCACCCCATTCACACTAGCCGGGATATATTGGATTGGAGAGCTCATAATATATCCATTCTGATTCAAGTGAGCTTGTTATAGCACCTTAGGTGTGGATGGTTTAAAACATTAATCGACATCTAGTTTAGGTCAAGAGTTGGAGAGCCTACTTAACCCTCTTAGACATCACAATTCAACCTCTACAATGGATTAGGAGTTAGAGTGCCTACCCAACCCAAGGTGAGTATCAAATGCATATCAAATGCATTAAGAACAAAGTAAACCTCTAGGTGAAATGAGAGTTGGAGAGCCTACCCAATTCACAAAGAATTTCAATTAAAGATTAATTACTCAAATAAATTAATCAATCAACAAGAATTGGAATTGGAGAGCATGAAAAATACAAACACGGTTAATTTGCCTTAAGCTAACCTAGAGGGGGTGAATAGGTTACTACACCTTTCAAATTCCCTTGAAACAAACAAAAGTTTGTCCCTCTAAGTAGTTTGTATCACACATTAAAAGACAAGGACAAGCATTATCAATTCAATTAAAGATATGCTTGATCAAACAAAGTCAATGTAAGCTATAACTCGTATCTGATACAAACTCAATTTATAAATTGGCTTTTAATCATAAAGCTCTAACATATACAAATTTGATATAACATGATTTTCAATTACAAAGATATCAAACAAGATATATACCAACACATACACAAATATCAAGAGATAAGGATAGAGAAAATTAACACATGATTTTTACGTGGTAAAACCTTCGAAGAGGAAACATCCACGGGTTGATTCCACAACCGCCGGCAAACACCTTTCACTAGTAAGATAGAAAGATACAATCTCTCAATTGACCACTTCACCTAGAAATCTACCCTTCAACCCTACACAATGAAAGAGGTGACTTATTGCTTAACTATCCTGATCACCTCGGTCCTAGTCAAGACTTCCATGCACAAATCGAAGAATCACTCTCCAAAATGTGACTTCCACTCTCAAATCGAAGAATCACTCTCAAATATGAGGCTTCCACGCTTAGCTATCCGGATCACCCCAATCCTAGCCAAGACTTTAATGCTTAGCTATCTAAGACCTCACATCTCTAGCCAAGACTTTCAATTCTTATTTATCCAATACCTCACGTCACTATCCAAGACTTCCAATGCTCAAATCAAAGAATCACTCTAAGAAATAAGACTTCTAACCTCTTCACAAGGCATGTGATCTAAGTGAATGCAACTGACGCAAACACACACAACATAGCATATATGATCAATATATCCTATGGAAACTAGAATTGAATCAATATGCACATGTCACATGTATTCTAGTTTGCAATCTTGAAAATGATGCAATCACACTAATGATGCATGTACATATGAAATGTGTGGATTAGGCACAAAACATGAAGAACTAGATTTTTAGCAATAAATGCACAAATCAATTTTATCTAGAACTTATAAAATAATCAAACAATCTAGAGTATGTGAAACACCTAACACACACATAAAGACTAGATCATGTTCAATCACAAAAAAATGCTAGAATCAATCAATAAATTCAAAGATGAATTTCTAGAAAAATATTAGAGCTTAGAATAACTAGATAATCACTTAATTTCAATCAAGCTGTAAATCCACAAACAAATATGCCATTTTCACAAATATTCAATTAAAGTGACCTAGCATATGAAAAGAATATCAATCATTAAAATCATGTCAGTTAACACACAAGATATTCCTAGATATAAAGCTAGCACAATACAACTCCACAAACATGTGAAAACATAGATTTGAAAAATCTAACTCAACATATAAGTCAATTAAAGCTCAATCTAGCTTTATTAGAGTTCATTACTCTAATAAATGATTACATATCAAACATACATATATTGAAGAAGAAAGCCCAAGGTGATTGAAGACTTGAAGATCATACTCAAGAGAGAAATCAATACCTTAAGTGAAAAACGTGCAGCTTCGTTTTTATGAGTGAATCTACCAGAAAATTCAATCTATTGATTCCAAAATCTTATGAAAATGATAGAGCACTGATATATGAAGAATATCCAATTTGAATCACTCAATTCGGACTCCAAATGAGAAAGTTATGGTGTTTGGAAAATAAGAAAATTGGAGAGAAGAATTCTGCACTAGTTTTTTCAGGTTTTTCTTCTTCTTTATAGAATGAGAGGGAAAATGAGATATTTAAAGGAAAGAGAAGAGGAAAAATAACTAACCAATGGGAAGGAGCCACCTCTACTTTCCCATGGAGGTGTGTGGCCTCCACGGGGGCAGAAGGCATCCTTTCCCGCAAGGCCCACTCGCCTCCACGTGAAAGGGTGTTTTGGCTCTTCTCATTTGCTTTGAGTCCCATTGCGTTCTTCAACCATTTCTCCAGCCTCCGAACTTCGATTTCAAATCCGTTTTTGGATTATGAACTATAACTCCCTCATGCACAAGGATGTTGCAAAAAATTTCACAAAAAAATATGGAATTCAACTTGAAACTCAATAGTGAAAACCAAGTACGATTAAGACACGAAAAAATTAGTAACTTCCTATTTTAAACTTGAAACTTGAAACTTAATGAATGAGTAACTGAAAAATCCAGAACTCAACGAGGAATAATGTAAGCTCAAGTTCAAGTTCAATACCGCACAAACATAAACATATCAACACAAGAACACATGAGTATGCAATTCCCGAGAGATAGTCCTAGAACATGCAATTTACAAAAGTTGTCAACTTTAAATCTAATGCATGTGCATACATATATAAGTGTGTGTATTGTGTTAAACCAAATTTTGCACAACAATGCAGGCACAAGGCCTTGCAAGAGGAAAGAGGTCTCGATATACATTTTGCTAAGCAATTTAGCTTTGTTCCTCTTGTATCACCACTTTGTTTGAATGTTGTCCAATCTTCCTTGAAGCTTAATCATCCAAGAACTATAGACAACTAATCAATACAAAGCAAATGTCATTTTGATATAGAATTATGCCAATACTAACCTCAAAAACCCAACAGAGCCTACTTAATTCAAGAGAAGATTAAACACAATTAAGCAGAATGAATGGAACTATATTGATCAAATCTAAATATGGTGGAATACCCACTATCCATGAATTAATTACATCACCTCCTAATTTGGGTTTAGTTACTCATGACAAATACAAACAAATATCAAGAAGAAAAGAGATAGAGAGAACCTATATAGAGACCTCATTTATTCAAGCTCAATTCCAATCTCCATGTATCATGATTAAGTAGAAAATCCAAGAATTGGTGTATGGGTTAGGGATGATGAAGGGAGAAAGTAATTACGAGATCTAGAGAGAGAAATTTTGATGTAAATAGGTGTGTGGTCATGTGGCTAAAGTCAGAAATGAATCCTTATATAGGATTCCTAAAAATATGTCTGATTGCTGATGTGGCATCTTCAAAATGCACGTAGTGCACAGGTAGGGACCCGCGCACATACCAGCGCACTGTTAGTCTTCAGAACATCAATCTTATGTTCACTGGTAACTACACTGATAGGACCAGTGCAGTTACCAATGATCTGGGCAGTTGCTCATTTTGTATGATTTCTGATCTCCAATTTGCTAGATGGTGCACTGGAGGGATCAACAAAGTGCCGGTGTATTGGACTGAGCGGGTTGTGGGCGGGTAAGGTACCCACGCACACCAGCGCACTACAGCCTCTCTTTTTTCTTCATTTAGCTTGTTTTTCGTCTGAATCTTTCGCTTTCTTCCCCTAGGCCAGAATTACATCTATTGCCTGCAAACATGATAAAAGAGCCCATAAGACATGAAAACATGCTGGAAAACAAGACAATGAACAAGGAATGAGGGCCAAAATACATAACAATTTTGGCACGATCAATATTTTAAATCATTTTCTCTCTCTAGATCTAGGAATCTAAATCTCCCATCATCATCCAAAACCCATATCATTTCCTTTGATTTCTACTTATCAAGAACACCAAGGGGATTGGATTTGAAGTTTTGATCATACCAAAATTAGTGCTATATTTTGGCCCTCAATTTCATATCCTTTAGCTTGTTTTCTAGTGTGTTTTTGTGTCTAATGGCTCTGTTCTAGTCCATTTTAGGCGTACAATGTATTTTAGGTATCGGAGATGCAAAGCAAGATTTTTGGGCACGAAAAGAGCAAAATCACTTGTGGGTGGTCAATTCCTTAGTTCCCACTATCGTATTTTAACACACATTTCTTATTAACATTAGTTGCATGTTATATTAACTAGCCTAATTGTAGTTTGCATTGTAGTATTAACTTTCAAAACAACCATCTTTACATTTTCATGCTTTGTTTTAGTTTAAAAGTAGTCAACTAGTTTTAGCCATTTGGTTTCTCTTTCCCTGTGGACGATACCCTAGCTTATTGCTATACTTGTTTATAGAAATTTCAAGCACATAGCTAAGGCCTTTTATAAATTCTTTGACTGACATTTTCTAATGATAAAAACGTTACTGTCAAGCTTCAATGAAGGAGAATCTCTACATGGGTCTTTTCTCTATCTTTTCTCTTAGTTTTTGCTTTGTAATGTTTATGATCATGAGTAGCTGAATCCCCACTAAGGGGTTGATGTGATTCATTTGTGAACTTTGGGCTTTATAATGAACTCTATCTATATTTCAATCTATCAATTATGTCTCTTTCTTTGATTTAATTGATTTCAAAACAAATGGGTATTTGATTGTACACTCCTCTCTTTGCTTGCTTGTGGAGAAATGATTTGAGTAGATGACTAGGTATACACTCTATTTGGTTTTCTTAAGCTCAATTGAATGAAAGAATCAAACTAGAGTACACTCTTCAAGTGAGATCCGGACTTAATAATCTCAATTCTTATCTAATCTCAAATGGGTCATCAATTCTATACACTATAGGTTGATAACTTGTGAGAGACTAAGCACCAATTCTATACACTCTAGGTTGGTGACTTTAAAAGAGATTAGTCTCTTAATTTGATAGATGTGCATTAAGGTGAAAATCACTTGTGGGTGGTCAAGCTATACACTGTAGATTGGATACCCATAAGGGATATACAACCAATTCTATTCACTCTAGATTGGTCACAATAGATTAATGTACATTCATGAGAGTTCATAATTTGCCCATTGTTTGCTTATTGGATCCATCAACTTTTTAGTTCATTACCATTCATTCACACACCTACTAACTTAGTTGCATTTTTTAAGTTTTGGTATTAGTTTATTGTGGGCTTACCTTTTGTTAGTCAATTTTCCAAATCAATCAATTTACTCTATTACATTTTTAGTACTAGAGTTTGATTTAATCATTGCTAGTTAGATCAATCTCTATGGATGATACCCTAGCTTATCGCTATACTTATTTAGAGCAATTTCAAGCACATAGCTAAGGTATTTATAAATTTCTTTGATGAGCATTTTCTTACGACAAAAAAGTACTCGTCAAATGGTGTTGCTACCGGGGATCAGGGTGTTTAGTTGTGATTAAATTTTCTTTAGTTTATTTTTTGTTTTTGTTTTCTTTAGTGTTTTTCATTTCGTGTGGTAGGATTGTTGTGTTTTTTATTTTGTTAGTGCCAGCCATGTTTTAGTTTCTTTTGTATCTTTTTACTTCGTTTAATAGTTTTTGTTTTTGTGTTCAAGATTCTATGGATTTCATTTGGCAAAATTCAGGGTCGAGCTACGAACCTTATGCAAATTCGTACCATACGGATTGGAGGATTAACCAAGGCTCCATCTCATCATACCAATCAAAATCCTTTGAAGATGAGATGAGAGAACTCATGAAGGATAGTCTTCGAACTAATGAGCAAATTCAAGCCTTTCAAAACGAAACTATAAAGATGCTCCAATATGCATGCGAGCATAATTCCAACAATTGTTTGTCAACTAGCTGGTCGGACCAAGCAATAGAATCCATTTTTGAAGATAGTTTTATCAATTCCATCAGAGCTGCCAATCAAAGCCTTAATGAGGTCTCACATCAATTGAAGAATGAAGAGCCCTCTCAACTCCAAAACTCAACCAATGAACATTGTTTCCATCTGGGAGTACCCAAACTGGGGAATTCCTCAAATAGCTCGAAGGATGTCGATGATGAAGCGCTAAGGAATTTTGAGGAAAAACAAAGTAAAATGATGGAACAAATGAACAATGAACTTATGAGTAAGAGGAAAGAGTTAATATTGGCGATGGAATTGTTGAAAAAAAAAAGAATTAAGCACTTCAAGTGAAAGTAGAGAAAGCCTCCCAAGAGAAAGAAGAAATGAAGGGAGGTTATGAAAAGAAGTTGCAGCTCATGAAGAAAGAGCTAGATGACAAGAAAGTCATAGAAACGGTGAAAATAGAATAGCTTGAGATGCAAAACAAGAAGCTTGCACTTGAAGTGAAAATGATAAAGGTTGAGAATGGTATACTCAAGAAGAAGAATGACCAAGTCTCTGACAAGTGCAAAGAATTGGAAGCACATATTGAGACATTTGAAGCTGAAAAGAGTATGGCATTGAAAGAGTTGGAGAACTTAGCGAGGCTATCGAAAGAATTTGAAGATGAGATAGCTCGCAAGTCGAGAAAAATGCAAGTGGAAGTTATGCAGAAAGCTGTAGGGAAAAATTGCTTAAAACCGCAGCGGAAGGCGAAAAAATAATTTTCGTATAGTTTAAAATTTTTCTAAAGATTTGAACCTTAACCCTTTAATTAATTAAACTCAAATATACGGTTAAAGTTAAATACCTCTTGTCGCGTGATCCGATTGACTTACGTCGATGGTAATCCGTAAGATCTTCAATCCTAGCACGTACGTGAATCACCTAGGAGCATGGTCTCCCTTTTTCTTTGAATTGCTTACCTTAGAATGGATGTATGGAATTTCTGATCTTGATCTTCAATAGTAAAACACCAAGAGCCTAAAAAAATAGTTCCGGTCACTTTTGAATTCACAATCAATATGATTGAAACTAGTGTAACCCTAAATCGAAAGTGTGCACAAAACCTTTTGATGTTAAAGGCTTGTAAGTGCACTATCGAATGAGAACTTATTTTCTTTTTCTCTCTTGGCCGAAAATCTATGTGTATAGAGTAGGATTTTTTATTTTCAAAACAAACAAAAATCTCTCTCTATTTTGCTTCTTAGTGGCCGAAAATTCATAACCTTATATTTATAGGTTGGCCGAATTTTCTCCTTCAACAAGTAAGGTTGGCCGAATTCATTGAATAGGAAATCTAGGGTTGGTTAATTTCCTTACTTGAAAAGGAATTATCCTTTTCCCTAATTCCTATCAATTCAAGAATCCAAACCCTTGTAGGACTAGTGGTGGCCGAATTCTTTGTATAATAAGGAGTGTATGTGAACTTAATCCTTATCACATTAGGACTCCTATCACATAAAAGAATTCCAACCCTAATCCAACACATAGTATTTAATTTACTGATCAGGAAAAGATTTTGATTTAAACTATTAATTAATTAAATAATTAATTAATTCCCATTTAATCAAAACAATAAAATAAAATAATATCTTGGGCTATTTTATTTAGCCTTGCCGCCCACACCATGTATATATGGGCCCAATATTATTTTTCTTATTTTATTTAATCCATTAGACTTTAAATAAAAGCCCACATGTGAACCAGACTTATTCTTACTAAAAGAAACAAGCCTACATGTCTCCTTTTAATATATTAATATAATAGTGCAGCCCATTAAATAAATAATAGACATATCATATTCTTAACATATTAAATGCAATTCTAGATGGACCCATAAATTGGTCCGGTAGAATATATCAAGTGATCCATGCAAGTACGTGTGGATTGTGGATCTTGGCGGGCTATCAAAATTTAAGCTTTAATAGACATAATCTAATCACAATCAACAAATGATTCACTTAGGTCCGATGTATTAATTTTAACTCATTCCACTAAAGAGCTAAAATTGAACTCTTAAATAAAGATAGAATAAGGAGATGTTTCTCATTCATACCCTAGACAATCTTATAGGAGATGGAGTATCCTCGTGAATAATATCGGTAATCGCCAAGAGCTCATAGACCGCCTATAGCTCTCCAAGTTACCATATTTCCTCATATGACCACATTTTGAACTTGGATATTTTGACTTGTCCAGAAGCCATGACTTCAATAATCATTATTGAAAACTCAACGTTGAGATTTAATATCTAATACCTCAAAACATCCATATGATGATACTATACTCTCATTTAATAAATGGAGCCACGATGTCCATATCTATAAATGAAGTCCTCTATCGATTAACAAATGAATTCCACCAAACTATCGAGGATAGACTACGCTATATAATCGTACTCATTGATAGCTTAAATGATAACACTTGCAACCATAAGTCCATCATTTATCTCAGGATTTAGATAGACTCTCCGATTGTCCTGATAATGAAAAGACTTATATCTAGTGGCGGTTCTAGATAAAGTATTTCATTGTGATCCAGTTCAATGCACCCAGTGCACTAGATTCTTTTACTCGAAAACCTTTCGATGATTTAAGACTCATCATAACTCATTTGATCCCACTCAAATGCTAGTAAAAGAATTCTACAACTTTATCAAGATAGAGGTGCCCAACCTTTAACTTAAGTTGTGAACGTTATTCAAGACTAACTAAAGAATTGTGTCTACCTCATACATATCCGGATGTACAAAAAATTCTTCATATCTCATAGTCTTTTGACCTTATGATTATTTACCTTGACAATTATAATTATAAATGCTATAAGATTTTGCAGAATCAGAAATCACTTTATTTATATGAAAAGATTGTCAATTACAATATTACACTCTTGCTATTGAGCATAATCCTAACAATCTCCCACTTGCGCTATAGCAAATGTGTCATATCTCTCATTCCAATGTTCTCTAGGTGCCCATCAAAACTCTTCTGAGGTAGAGCATTTGTTAAGGGATCTGCTAGATTTTCTGCCGACATGATTTTGGTAATCGTCACGTCTCCCCTATGAACAATCTCCCTTAAAAGATGATACTTTCTTTCAATGTGTTTTCCTCTCTTATGACTTCTTGGTTCTTTTGAATTAGCCACTGCTCCATTGTTGTCACAGTAGATAGTGATATGCTTATTCACACTAGGAACTACTTCTAAGTCAATCAAGAATTGGCGAAGCCAAACAGCCTCCTTGGCAGCTTCGTATGCAGCTACATACTCTGCTTCCATGGTGGAGTCAGTAATACAAGATTGCTTGATACTCCTCCAAATGACTGCTCCTCCTCTAAGAGTAAACACAGATCCTGATGTGTATTTTCTAGAGTCAGAATCCGATTGGAAATCAGAATCTGTATACCCAACGGGGATTAAATCCCCTCTAGAGTATACAAGCATATTATCTTTCGTTCTCCTAAGATACTTGAAAATATGCTTGACTGCCGTCCAGTGATCAGGACCAGGTTTCGATTGAAACCGGCTAACTATGCCAACAGCAAAACAAATATCTGGTCTAGTACAGAGCATTGCATACATGAGACTTCCAACTGCCGAGGCATATGGAATTCTACTCATGAATTGCTCTTCATGCTCATTCTTAGGAACTTGTTCCTTAGAAAGTTTGATTCCATGTCTAAAAGGTAACATACCTTTCTTGGAATCTTGCATGGAAAACCTAGACAAGATTTTGTCTATGTATGAAGCTTGGGATAGTGCAATCATTTTATTCTTTCTATCCCTTATTACTTGGATACCTAGAATAAAAATTGCTTCTCCTAAGTCCTTCATATCAAATTGTTTTGCTAACCATTCTTTTACTGATGTCAATACTCCCACATCGTTTCCAATGAGTAATATATCATCTACGTAAAGAATAAGGAAAACCAACTTGTCACCTTTGATCCTTTTGTATACACAAGGTTCTTCAAGGTTCTGTAAAAATCCAAAACCTTTTACAGCTTGGTCGAACCTTATGTTCCAGGATCTGGATGCTTGCTTTAATCCATAAATTGATTTCTGCAACTTGCATACCTTTTCCATTTGGCCATTTTCAATGAATCCTTCTGGTTGCATCATATAGATGTTTTCGTCAAGACTTCCATTAAGGAAAGCTGTCTTGACGTCCATTTGCCAAATCTCTAAATCTAAAGATGCTGCAATGGATAAGAGTATCCTAATGGATTTAAGCATGGCCACAGGAGAGAAGGTTTCCTCGTAATCGATACCTTCTTTCTATGTGTAACCTTTAGCTACCAATCTAGCTTTAAAAGTTTCCACCTTTCCATCCATACCTCTTTTCCTCTTGTATACCCACTTGCACCCAATGGGTTTTATCCCTTTAGGTAAGTCTACAAGGGACCAGACTTTGTTATCGAACATGGATTCAATCTCATATTGCATTGCCTTTTGCCAATGGTGACAATCAACATCCTCCATCGCTTCCTTGTACGTGTAGGGATCATCGTCGTCAGGGAGATTCTCAACAGATTCTCCTAGACCGATGTATCTTTTAGGTTGGGTTCTAACCCTCCCACTACGACGAGGAATGGTAGGTTGTTGATTTTGTGTTGGAGTGGAAATTACAATTGGGTTAGGTTGTGAAACCTCTTGTGGAATTGTATCTCCTGACATATAATTCAGGACAATTCTACTTTTGGGAACAAAATCATTCATATAGTCCTTTTCTAGAAATGAAGCATTTGTTGAAACAAATACTTTTAGATCATTAGGACTATAGAAATAATATCCTTTAGTTCCTTTTGGATACCCCACAAATATGCATGTTTCCGAACGGGACTCCATCTTTTCTGTCTTTCCTTTTAACACATGTGCATAACAACCAAATATCCTTATGTGTTGTAAACTAGGCTTTCGCCCAGTTCACAACTCATATGGTGTTCCAGGAACCGATTTCGATGGTACCACGTTTAGAATATATATTGTAGTTTGTAGAGCATATCCCCAAAAAGAAATAGGAAGTGTTGAATAACTCAACATAGGCCTAACCATGTTCAAAAGAGTTCTATTTCTCCTTTCTGCTTACCCATTTTGTTGAGGTGTACCTAGTGCAGAAAATAGAGAAACTATCCCATTATCAATAAGATATTGCTGAAACTCACCAGATAGATATTCTCCACCACGATCAGATCTCAAGATTTTTATGCGTTTCTCAAGCTGATTTTCTACTTCAGCTTTGAATGCTTTGAACATGTCAAAAGCATCCGACTTATGTCTCATGAGATACACATAACCAAATCTTGAGTAATCATCTGTGAAGGTGATGAAGTGCTCATATCCACCTTTAGCTTGAATGCTCATAGGACCACATACATCAGTGTGTATTAATCCTAAACATTCAGTGGCTCTTGCACCTTTGGTATTGAATGGCCTTTTGGTCATTTTACCTTCCAAACAAGATTCAAAAGTTGGTAGATCAGCGACCTTTAAGTCACTTAAAGGTCCGTCACATATCAATCTTTTAATCCTATTAAGGTTAATATGACCTAGGCGTAAATGCCAAAGGTAGGTTTCATCTTTTGATAATTTTACTCTTTTATGATTAGGTTCCGTTATTTCTGTGTCTAAAGAGTGAGAGATATTTCTATGCAAAAAGAATAGACTGTTTTCCAATGTACCTTTGCAAACAATTTTTTCATTCTTACTAATAATAAAAACTTTATTAAAAGTAACCGAATATCCAAATTTATTTAAACAAGAAACTGAAATTAAATTCCTCTTGAATTGAGGTACATAATAAACGTCTATTAAATCTAAATGCCTACTAGAATCTATAATAACTCTAATATCTCCCACTGCACTTGCAGACACTAACGATCCGTTGCCCAAGCGCAAATTGATTTCATTCTTATTCAGCCTTCTCCTTTCTTGGAACCCCTGCAAGGAATAACAAACATGATTAGTGGCTCCAGAGTCTATGATCCAAGAATCTATAGAATCTGCCAGAAAACATGTTTCAAGATAATTAATATTACCTTTTTCCTTCTTGTTCTGGGACTTTGGGCAATTTCTTTTCCAATGTCCCTTTTCACCACAAAGGAAGCATTTCCCTTTGATCTTGGTTACTTTCTTGGTCTCCTTCTTGCTAGGCCCAAGTTGCTTTTTCTTCTGTTGTTTCTTGACCTTCTGACGGGTCTTAACTGTAGCAACTTTACCAACCATATGAATCTCTTGACCTTTGCTTTTCACAAGGATCTTTTCAACGCTTTGAACATCTTGCATCAGGCTCTGCAAGGTGTATTCCTTTTTGTTCAAGGTGTAGTCCAACTTGAACTGATCAAAGGAATCTGATAGTGAGTTGACAACCATGTCAATTTCGGTCTCACCATATATCTCAGCGCCATTTAATTCTGCAATATTTAGATGTGCTATGACTTTCATCATGTGATCTTTCACAGCCTGTCCAGGTTTCATCCTAAGATTCATAAAAGCAGTCACTGCCTCTCTCTTAGTCGTCCTAGACCTCATAGCAAACATCTCTTCCAAAGATATCATAATATGAGCAGCAGACCCCACTCCTTCATGCTGCTGTTGCAACACGTCGGAGATAGTAGCCATAATGTAACATTTGGCCATATCATCTGAGGTCTTCCACTGCTCATACTCATCTCTTTGCAAAATACTTGATTCATTATTAGGAGCAAGTGGTTTAGGAGTAGTTAGAACAAACTTATGTTTTTCACTTTGCAGCAACAACCCAATTTTCCTTTTCCATGTGACATAATTATCTCCAGTTAAAGTGTTATCTTTCAGGATGTTCATAAGTGATGGGGTCATGATTTCTGAATAAAACAAAAAGCATATATAAGTAAATAATCATGATAAAGCACTTTCGAATATTTATCTTGAATTAATTAAATAACTCAATCGTGAAAAATTCAACGGTGATCCAACACCCATAAATGTTACGCCTCCTTCGGGAGTTCGCACCATTTACTAGTTGGACTAGGTCCCACCTAATTGTTAACATAACAACCAGCGTTTTCAATTTTAGCCTTGCAATTTTATTAACAAGAACTCTCGGGAGGATATTAATAAAATTACATTGAGTGTGTTACCAAGATATCGACCCTCAATTTTCTCTCACGAAAATCCCTCCTCTGGGAGTAGATCTTGTTTGAGTCAATTGTCTAGTCTATCCTTGTAAGGAAGTATTTTGCTAAATTCCATTTATGGACGCCCCTTGGGGGGATTACCAATAAATAATAAAGCTCAACTAACCTTGGAGGTCATAGGTGTTCTAACACACCTTCTCCCACTCAATTATTTAAGGCGTGTGATTAAATTCCAAAGAATGATTTTACCAAGTTATCTAGATGCCAATTAGATACCTAAATCATTCAATGCATGTTCATACCAAAAGAGATATATGAGTGGCACTCCTATTCTATATGACATGTTATCATACAATAACAAATATTGTAATATTTATACATAAAAATAAATAGCCACAATTTTGGTCCATCCGAGAAAAGCATGTAAATTACAATTGTACGGAATACAAAAAACTCCTTTCTTGGTGAACAAGACTTCAAGCGACCATCTCGAGCATATAACTCGCGCGCCCGAAGATCACCAAACAGCCCATGCGCACGCCTAGCCCATGCAAGGGCATGAGCTGCCGCATGGCTAGCCCATGCATAAGTTGCGCGCGCTGCTGCACCGCAACAAGCGCAGCTGCACGCTTGGTTGCGTGCGCGCTTGTTGTCTCGGTGCGCGTGGGTGCCAAGCTCGGTTCCGAATGCTCCAATTTCTTCAAATCTTCGAGTCTTCGAATCTTGAATATATTACAACTTATTTTATACAATAAAATACTGCAGAAATATTTTTTTTTATTTAAACTACTGCAGTATTTTTTTTTACAAATAAAAAAACTGCACTTATTTTAATACAATAAAAACTGCACTAAATTTTAATACAATAAAAAACTGCAGTATTTTTACAATAAAATTAATAAGAACTTAGCAACTACCAAGAAGGAATTATAGCGATAATAGACCACCCTTCTTGTTACAATTCCGAAACAAAAAATACATTGAAATTCTAGGACCAAAATCGAGCAATAACAATTCACTTTATAACAACATATATAAATCCATACATTCCACATGTAATTATATATGCGAATACCTAGAGTGCCATCTCTTTCTAAAACATGCATAATCACAATAAAAAGAAATAGATTCACGTATATATACGTTAATTAATTAAGGGTACAACCAAGGCTCTGATACCAATTGTAGGGAAAAATTGCTTAAAACCGCAGCGGAAGGCGAAAAAATAATTTTCGTATAGTTTAAAATTTTTCTAAAGATTTGAACTTTAACCCTTTAATTAATTAAACTCAAATATACAGTTAAAGTTAAATACCTCTTGTCGCGTGATCCGATTGACTTACGTCGATGGTAATCCGCAAGATCTTCAATCCTAGCACGTACGTGAATCACCTAGGAGCGTGGTCTCCCTTTTTCTTTGAATTGCTTACCTTAGAATGGATGTATGGAATTTCTGATCTTGATCTTCAATAGTAAAACACCAAGAGCCTAAAAAAATAGTTCCGGTCACTTTTGAATTCACAATCAATATGATTGAAACTCGCGTAACCCTAAATCGAAAGTGTGCACAAAACCTTTTGATGTTAAAGGCTTGTAAGTGCACTATCGAATGAGAACTTATTTTCTTTTTCTCTCTTGGCCGAAAATCTATGTGTATAGAGTAGGATTTTTTATTTTCAAAACAAACAAAAATCTCTCTCTATTTTGCTTCTTAGTGGCCGAAAATTCATAACCTTATATTTATAGGTTGGCCGAATTTTCTCCTTCACCAAGTAGGGTTGGCCGAATTCATTGAATAGGAAATCTAGGGTTGGTTAATTTCCTTACTTGAAAAGGAATTATCCTTTTCCCTAATTCCTATCAATTCAAGAATCCTAACCCTTGTAGGACTAGTGGTGGCCGAATTCTTTGTATAATAAGGAGTGTATGTGGACTTAATCCTTACCACATTAGGACTCCTATAACTTAAAAGAATTCCAACCCTAATCCAACACATAATATTTAATTTACTGATCAGGAAAAGATTTTGATTTAAACTATTAATTAATTAAATAATTAATTAATTCTCATTTAATCAAAACAATAAAATAAAATAATATCTTGGGCTATTTTATTTAGCCTTGCCGCCCACACCATGTATATATGGGCCCAATATTATTTTTCTTATTTTATTTAATCCATTAGACTTTAAATAAAAGCCCACATGTGAACCAGACTTATTCTTACTAAAAGAAACAAGCCTACATGTCTCCTTTTAATATATTAATATAATAGTGCAGCCCATTAAATAAATAATAGACATATTATATTCTTAATATATTAAATGCAATTCTAGATGGACCCATAAATTGGTCCGGTAGAATATATCAAGTGATCCATGCAAGTACTTGTGGATTGTGGATCTTGGCAGGCTATCTAAATTTAAGCTTCAATAGACATAACCTAATCATAATCAACAAATGATTCATTTAGGTCCGATGTATTAATTTTAACTCATTCCACTAAAGAGCTAAAATTGAACTCTTAAATAAAGATAGAATAAGGAGATGTTTCTCATTCATACCCTAGACAATCTTATAGGAGATGGTGTATCTTCGTGAATAATATCAGTAATCGCCAAGAGCTCATAGACCGCCTATAGCTCTCCAAGTTACCATATTTCCTCATATGACCACATTTTGAACTTGGATATTTTGACTTGTCCAGAAGCCATGTCTTCAATAATCATTATTGAAAACTCAACGTTGAGATTTAATATCCAATACCTCAAAACATCCATATGATGATATTATACTCTCATTTAATAAATGGAGCCACGATGTCCATATCTATAAATGAAGTCCTCTATCGATTAACAAATGAATACCACCAAACTATCAAGGATAGACTATGCTATATAATTGATAGCTCAAATGATAACACTTGCAACCATAAGTCCATCATTTATCTCAGGATTTAGATAGACTCTCCGATTGTCCTGATAATGAAAAGACTTATATCTAGTGACGGTTCTAGATAAAGTATTTCATTGTGATCCAGTTCAATGAACCCAGTGCACTAGATTCTTTTACTCGAAAACCTTTCGATGATTTTAGACTCATCATAACTCATTTGATCCCACTCAAATGCTAGTAAAAGAATTCTACAACTTTATCAAGATAGAGGTGCCCAACCTTTAACTTAAGTTGTGAACGTTATTCAAGACTAACTAAAGAAATGTGTCTACCTCATACATATCCGGATGTACAAACAATTCTTCATATCTCATAGTCTTTTGACCTTATGATTATTTACCTTGACAATTATAATTATAAATGCTATAAGATTTTGCAGAATCAGAAATCACTTTATTTATATGAAAAGATTGTCAATTACAATATTACACTCTTGCTATTGAGCATAATCCTAACAAAAGCCAATGCCCTCGTGGAAGTAGAAGAAGCACTTAGTAAAAAGGAGTAGGCCTTCAAGATAGCGCAGGTGAAAGAGTGTGACTTCATAGCTCAACTAGACAAGGTAGAGAATGAGGTTAAGGCATTACAAGAGAAGCAAATCCAACGGCTTTAAAGTCACTCATCAATAGGGAGTTCCTCTAATTCTAATCTCATTTGGTATATGTTTTCAAAGAGAGAGTATGTTAAGGCTAAAAATTACAAGTTTTATCAATATAGGACAATGAGAGGTCCTAGGAATATGAGGAGTCCACCTGGAGTAAAGAAAATATGGGTGAGGAAAGACTTAATGAACCAAGTGACGATCATAGGGAATGAAAAGATGGGGAAATTACATAAATTTGTTAGGGTTACCAAGAAAAGAGAACTTTTTAACTTGGTAAAACCACCCTTAGTGGATCCTGGACCCTCAGTGAATGCATCACATTGATTATTTTCAATGTATGATTAGATTGCATAATTCAATTCCTCTTGTAGACTAGTTTTTGCCCTTTTTTAATTTTGACTATCATGAGCATGTAAATGTGGGGTAGATCTAGGTGTGGGGGAGAAATTGCATTGTGGATCTCTTTTAAGTTTTATTATACTTTTAAATTTTATCTTGTTTTAGTTAATATTTTATTAGTCTAATAACTTGGGTTGATGATTTGGTGGATTTTTGGATATGTGGGAATTTTACTTGGTTGATATATTTTCGTGGTTGATGATTTATTTTGGTAGATTTTGTGCCTAATGCAAGGTTCTTCATCTCTTGGAAAGAAACACCAACAACTTGCATGTCTTGGACGGACGAGCGAGCCAAGAGTGCTCATAAAACGGGTGAGAACCTATTCCAATCTTGGATGCAAGAAAGCAGCCACCTTGGTTTAATTTCTTAATCTCAAATTTTGAACTTTTAATTTTTCCTATCTTTTATCTTCATGGAATAATTGTGAATATGTGTGAATATTGAAAACATTTCATGTGGATGAGTTTATAAAGTGATTATCAAATTTGTTTGGATATACCTTATTGATTTAGATGGATATAATTGGTGCATATTGATGAAATTTTGATTCTTGAGTTTTGCATTGATTGAATCATTTTTGATGAGATGAGATGAGCCGAAGGCTAATTTTGGAATACATATGTGAGTGTACAAGTTAATATTGCAAATGTAAAGCCCTATTTGGTTTGGGGATTGTTTTGTTTGCTCACATTTTGTACAGGTCTTTTGCATGCATATAGTTAGAATCGGTTTGGGGGTCATCATGCCCCAATTCTGGCAATTTTGTTTATGGAATGCTTGATGTTGGTTTGTGCTTAATGTCATATGCATCTTATTGCTTACCATAGTTTGAGCCTTTTTGAGTCTTTTTATTTTTGTGGGCATTGATTGTGCATGAGTAATGCCTAGATTTGGTTTTAAGTCAGTTGGGTGCACACCGATAGGATGGGCTCTATTGTCTTCAACATTGAGGACAACAATGTTGGGTTTTGGTTTGAGGGTGTAGAAGCCTTGTTGAGTTGTCTTTTGTTTCTTGAGTCATTTTTTTGTCAAGTTTTTCAAAAGTGCTGCTTAGCCAAAATTTTTGAGCTTAATTAAGCTTGGTGAGATACCTTGAGCAAAGTGATTGTGGCGAATTTGTGCATGCTTAGTATGCTTGTTCAATAACTCTTAGTCACTTTAGGAGTCTCACTTGCACTTCACAGGTAAGTCCAATATTTTAGTATCTAAGTTGAGGGGACTCGCTGCTCAAGCGCCTTGTTCTAATAGTGGAGACAACCCTTGAGAGTTTCACAAACACAAGCCAAAAGTGTGCAATTTGAGGGAAAATGTTTTCAAATCTTTAAACACTTTTCAAACACCATGCATAGTCTCATTACCCCAAAATCATCAATGTGTGTTTTAGCCACTTAAAATGCCAAATACTTCCCATTCCATAATGTGTGTGTTCCCAAGCCAATTTTGAAGCCAAACACATTTAAATTTGTTCATTCTACCACAACATTACCCATAACCCAAGCAACCAAAACACTAAGCCAACCTTTACTTAATTGATCTTGTTAAGGCTTAGGAATGAATGTAAAATGTGCTCTTATTATCGAATGGCATGTACCTAGGCTATAAGCGATGAGTATGCTTGTAAAAATGCGCAAAAGTCAAAAGCAAGAAAACAAAGAAAAAGAAAAGAAAAGAAACATTCAAAAGAAAATAAAATATGAAAAAGAAGAAACAAAAGAAAGAAAAGAAGCAAGAATGAAAAGAAAAGAAATTTGCTTCAATTGCCATGTTTAAATTGTAAACACTAATCAAAGGAGGAACAAGAATAGTTAGAGATTGCACTTGTTGGAATTTATGGAAGCATGGACACCATATTGTACTTAAAGTGGTATTGCTTGGGAAATTAAATGCTAAAGTGTAGAATGTATTGCCTTAACTTGGTTGATTAGTGCTTTGTGCCTAAATTCCCATTCTTGTTAATCACCAATCACCTTGGCTCCATTACAACCAAATGGAAAAGACCTAGTTGATCCGAGGGGAAGTATAACTTGGGAATATTAGTCAATGCATGCTCTTTCCAAGTTCGTGGCACCTGATTCTTTCATGAGACTCATTCACTCAAAAGAGTGTTTCTTTTATACGAAATGTATGCAATTATTTTGATTCCAGAACATAAACTCATTTGCATACATCTTGCATTATTGTGAACCTAGGTTCAGAGAGGAAAGATAAGACAGAATCCATGTGAGAACCTAGCATCGAAGCGAATTATGCTCGAGGCGTGAGAGTGAATGATTTCTAAGGCGATGGCGCTATAAGTGTGGGATACATGTTGTGCGAGTTTCCCTTGGGGTGCCTTAGGGTTATTTTAGAATATTTTGCATATGCCTATTCCTCATTCCCACTCTCTTTTACTTATCGCTCTACTAGTTGGCTTTGCAACAAATGTTATGTCTAGGACATTTTTAGGTTGAGTCATGTTGTCGTGTCTTTGTTTTGTTTTGAGTTTGCTCGAGGATAAGCAAAGGTTTGGTTTGGGGTTTTTTGATCGTGCCAGAATTGTGCTATATTTAGGCCATCATTCCTTGTCCTTTGTCTTGTTTTCGAGCGTATTTTAGTGTCTTATGGGCTCTTTTGTCATGTTTGCAGGCAATAGATGTAATTCTGGTCTTGGTAAAGGAAAGCGGGAAATTCGGGAGCGAAACCAGCCAAAGGAAGCAAGAAGGAAGATTTCAGTTTGCTGGTATATGCACGGGTCCCTACACGCTCCCTACCTGCGCAGTCCAAGCCACAGAACTTCGTTGGTCCATATCAGTGCATCAACCCACGAACCAAAGACAAGAAATCCTCTTGAAAATACCAAACTGCCCAGATCCCAGATATTGCGCGAGTCCCTACCCCCGCAGTTCCCAGCGAACTAAAGAAAAGTGTGATAAAGAGAGTCAATGCGCTGGTCACTGCACAGGTTCCGTACCTGCACACCACCCGCGCACTACATGCATCAGACTCGCCACATTAGCATTTCAGACCTACTTTTGGAATCCTATAAATACATCCTCTTCTGATTTTGAACTCTCTCTCTCTCCACACACATACACTGATATTTTACATCATTTTCTCTCTCTAGATCTAGGAATCTAACTCTCCCATAATCATCCAAAACCCACATCATTTCCTTTGATTTCTACTCATTAAGAACACTAAGAGGATTGGATTTGAAGCTTTGATCGTGCTAAAATTGTGTTATATTTTGGCCCTCAATTCCATATCCTTTAGCTGGTTTTCGAGTGTGTTTTTGTGTTTAATGGCTCTATTCTAGTCCATTTTAGGCATACAATATATTTTAGATATTGGAGATGCAAAGCAGAATTTTCGGGCACGAAACGAGCAAAAAATCAAGAAATACAACTCAGTGCTCAGATACTGCGTGGGTGACTGTACCAGCGCACTTCCAAGACTACGCTGGTCCACACCAGCGCAACAATCCGTGAACAGGGGACCAGAAATCCTACATAAATGACCAGACTGTCCAGATCGTAATGCGCGGGTCCCTGCCAGGGTAGGGTACCTGCGCACTGCGTGTTTCGGGATCGCCACGTCAGCATGTTTCAGACCTATTTTTGGCACCCCTATAAATATATCTTGTTCTGATTTTCTAATGGGGGGCTTGTCACGCCCAAAAGTACTCTCTCACACCCTTTTGACATCACTAACCACTGACCTAGATCTAGGAATCATACCTCACCAAATCCTAACCATCTTACATCATCTTCATCATCTCTACTCAACAAAGGACACTTGGAGATTAGATTGAAGCTTGAAGGAAGGAGAATCTCTTCATGGGTCTTCTGTATCTCTTTTCTCCTAAATTTTTGTTTGTATTTGTCATGAGTAGTTAAATATCCCACTAAGGGATTGGTGTGAAACACTTGTGAACTTTGATCTTTCTAATGAACTCTATCTTTATATAAATCTATCAATTATGTTTCATTCTTTGGTTTAATTGATTTCAAGAATTGATTTGTCTTAGTTTGTACCCTCCTCTCTTTGCAAGTTGTTTGAGAAATTATTTGAGTAGATTAACTAGGTATACCCTATACTTGGTTTCCTAAAGCTCATATTTAGTGGAAGGATCAAACAAGAGTACCCTCCTCAAGTGAGATCCGGACTTAATAATCTCAATCTCTATCTAATCTCAAATGGGTAATAAATTCTATACACTCTAGGTTGATGACTTGTGAGAGATTAAGCACCAATACTATACCCTCTAGGTTGGTGACATTATAAAGATATTAGTCCATTAATTTGATAGATGTGCATTCATGAACAATCACTTTGTTAGGATTATGCTCAATAGCAAGAGTGTAATATTGTAATTGACAATCTTTTCATATAAATAAAGTGATTTCTGATTCTGCAAAATCTTATAGCATTTCTAATTATAATTGTCAAGGTAAATAATCATAAGGTCAAAAGACTATGAGATATGAAGAATTGTTCGAATATCCGGATATGTATGAGGTAGACACAATTCTTTAGTTAGTCTTGAATAACGTTCACAACTTAAGTTAAAGGTTGGGCACCTCTATCTTGATAAAGTTGTAGAATTCTTTTACTAGCATTTGAGTGGGATCAAATGAGTTATGATGAGTCTAAAATCATCGAAAGGTTTTCGAGTAAAAGAATCTAGTGCACTGGGTGCATTGAACTGGATCACAATGAAATACTTTATCTAGAACCGTCACTAGATATAAGTCTTTTCATTATCAGGACAATCGGAGAGTCTATCTAAATCCTGAGATAAATGATGGACTTATGGTTGCAAGTGTTATCATTTGAGCTATCAATGAGTACGATTATATAGCATAGTCTATCCTCGATAGTTTGGTGGTATTCATTTGTTAATCGATAGAGGACTTCATTTATAGATATGGACATCGTGGCTCCATTTATTAAATGAGAGTATAATATCATCATATGGATGTTTTGAGGTATTGGATATTAAATCTCAACGTTGAGTTTTCGATAATGATTATTGAAGACATGGCTTCTGGACAAGTCACAATATCCAATTTCAAAATGTGGTCATATTAGGAAATATGGTAACTTGGAGAGCTATAGGCGGTCTATGAGCTCTTGGCGATTACTGATATTATTCACGAGGATACACCATCTCCTATAAGATTGTCTAGGGTATGAATGAGAAACATCTCCTTATTCTATCTTTATTTAAGAGTTCAATTTTAGCTCTTTAGTGGAATGAGTTAAAATTAATAGATCTGACCTAAGTGAATCATTTGTTGATTGTGATTATGTTATGTCTATTGAAGCTTAAATTTAGATAGCCCGCCAAGATCCACAATCCACACGTACTTGCATGGATCACTTGATATATTCTACCGGACCAATTAATGGGTCCATCTAGAATTGCATTTAATATATTAAGAATATAATATGTCTATTATTTATTTAATGGGCTGCACTATTATATTAATATATTAAAAGGAAACATGTAGGCTTGTTTCTTTTAGTAAGAATAAGTCTGGTTCACATGTGGACTTTTATTTAAAGTCTAATGGATTAAATAAAATAAGAAAAATAATATTGGGCCCATATATACATGGTGTGGGCGGCAAGACTAAATAAAATAGCCCAAGATATTATTTTATTTTATTGTTTTGATTAAATGGGAATTAATTAATAAATTAATTAATTAATAGTGTAAATCAAAATCTTTTCCTGATCAGTAAATTAAATACTATGTGTTGGATTAGGGTTGGAATTCTTTTAAGTAATAGGAGTCCTAATGTGGTAAGGATTAAGTCCACATACACTCCTTATTATACAAAGAATTCGGCCACCATTAGTCCTACAAGGGTTAGGATTCTTGAATTGATAGGAATTAGGGAAAAGGACAATTCCTTTTCAAGTAAGGAAATTAACCAACCCTAGATTTCCTATTCAATGAATTCGGCCAACCCTACTTGGTGAAGGAGAAAATTCGGCCAACCTATAAATATAAGGTTATGAATTTTCGGCCACCTAAAAGAAGAAGCAAAATAGAGAGAGATTTTTGTTTGTTTTGAAAATAAAAAATCCTACTATATACACATAGATTTTCGGCCAAGAGAGAAAAAGAAAATAAGTTCTCATTCGATAGTGCACTTACAAGCCTTTAACATCAAAAGGTTTTGTGCACACTTTCGATTTAGGGTTACGCGAGTTTCAATCATATTGATTGTGAATTCAAAATTGACCGGAACTATTTTTTTAGGCTCTTGGTGTTTTACTATTGAAGATCAAGATCAGAAATTCCATACATCCATTCTAAGGTAAGCAATTCAAAGAAAAAGGGAGACCACGCTCCTAGGTGATTCACGTACGTGCTAGGATTGAAGATCTTGCGGATTACCATCGACATAAGTCAATCGGATTACGCGACAAGAGGTATTTAACTCTAATCGTGTATTTGAGTTTAATTAATTAAAGGGTTAAGGTTCAAATCTTTAGAAAAATTTTAAACTATACGAAAATTATTTGTTCGCCTTCCGCTGCGGTTTTAAGCAATTTTTCCCTACAATTGGTATCAGAGCCTTGGTTGTACCCTTAATTAATTAACGTATATATACGTGAATCTATTTCTTTTTATTGTGATTATGCATGTTTTAGAAAGAGATGGCACTCTAGGTATTCGCATATATAATTACATGTGGAATGTATGGATTTATATATGTTGTTATAAAGTGAATTGTTATTTCTCGATTTTGGTCCTAGAATTTCAATGTATTTTTTGTTTCAGAATTGTAACAAGAAGGGTGGTCTATTATCGTCATAATTCCTTCTTGGTAGTTGCTAAGTTCTTATTAATTTTATTGTAAAAATACTGCAGTTTTTATTGTATTAAAATTTAGTGCAGTTTTTATTGTATTAAAATAAGTGCAGTTTTTTATTTGTAAAAAAAATACTGCAGTAGTTTTAATAAAAAAATATATTTCTGCAGTATTTTATTGTATAAAATAAGTTGTAATATATTCAAGATTCGAAGACTCGAAGATTTGAAGAAATTGGAGCATCCGGAACCGAGCTTGGCACCCCCGCGCACCGAGACAACAAGCGCGCACGCAACCAAGCGTGCAGCTGCGCTTGTTGCGGCGCAGCAGCGCACGCAACCCATGCATAGGCTGGCCATGCGGCAGCTCATGCCCTTGCATGGGCAAAGCGTGCGCATGGGCTGCTAGGTGATCTTCGGGCGCATGAGTTACGTGCACGAGATGGTCGCTTGAAGTCTTGTTCACCAAGAAAGGAGTTTTTTGTATTCCGTACAATTGTAATTTACATGCTTTTCTCGGATGGACCAAAATTGTGGCTATTTATTTTTATGTATAAATATTACAATATTTGTTATTGTATGATAACATGTCATATAGAATAGGAGTGCCACTCATATATCTCTTTTGGTATGAACATGCATTGAATGATTTAGGTATCTAATTGGCATCTAGATAACTTGGTAAAATCATTCTTTGGAATTTAATCACACGCCTTAAATAATTGAGTGGGAGAAGGTGTGTTAGAACACCTATGGCCTCCAAGGTTAGTTGAGCTTTATTATTTATTGGTAATCCCCCCGAGGGGCTTCCATAAATGGAATTTAGCAAAATACTTCCTTACAATGATAGACTAGACAATTGACTCAAACGAGATCAACTCCCAGAGGAGGGATTTTCGTGAGAGAAAATTGAGGGTCGATATCTTGGTAACACACTCAATGTAATTTTATTAATATCCTCCCGAGAGTTCTTGTTAATAAAATTGCAAGGCTAAAATTGAAAATGCTGGTTGTTATGTTAACAATTAGGTGGGACCTAGTCCAACTAGTAATTGGTGCGAACTCCCGAATGAGGCGTATCATTTATGGGTGTTGGATCACCGTTGAATTTTTCACGATTGAGTTATTTAATTAATTCAAGATAAATGTTCGAAAGTGCTTTATCATGATTATTTACTTATATATGCTTTTTGTTTTATTCAGAAATCATGACCCCATCACTTATGAACATCCTGAAAGATAACACTTTAACTGGAGATAATTATGTCACATGGAAAAGGAAAATTGGGTTGTTGCTGCAAAGTGAAAAATATAAGTTTGTTCTAACTACTCCTAAACCACCTGCTCCTAATAATGAATCAAGTATTTTGCAAAGAGATGAGTATGAGCAGTGGAAGACCTCAGATGATATGGCCAAATGTTACATTATGGCTACTATCTCCGACGTGTTGCAACAGCAGCATGAAGGAATGGGGTCTGCTGCTGATATTATGATGTCTCTGGAAGAGATATTGGCTATGAGGTCTAGGACGACTAAGAGAGAGGCAGTGACTGCTTTTATGAATATTAGGATGAAACCTGGTCAGGCTGTGAAAGATCACATGATGAAAGTCATAGCACATCTAAATATTACAGAATTAAATGGCGCTGAGATAGGTGGTGAGACCAAAATTGACATGGTTGTCAACTCACTATCAGATTCCTTTGATCAGTTCAAGTTGGACTACACCTTTAACAAAAAGGAATACACCTTGCAGGTCTTGATGCAAGATGTTCAAAGCATTGAAAAGATCCTTGTGAAAAGCAAAGGTGAAGAGATTCATATGGTTGGTAAAGTTGTTACTGTGAAGACCCGTCAGAAGGTCAAGAAACAACAGAAGAAAAAGCAACTTGGGCCTAGCAAGAAGGAGACCAAGAAAGTAACCAAGATCAAAGGGAAATGCTTCCTTTGTGGTGAAAAGGGACATTGGAAAAGAAATTGCCCAAAGTCCCAGAACAAGAAGGAAGAAGGTAATATTAATTATTTTGAAACATATTTTCTGGCAGATTCTACAGATTCTTGGATCATAGACTCTTGAGCCACTAATCATGTTTGTTATTCCTTACAGGGGTTCCAAGAAAGGAGAAGGCTGAATAAGAACGAAATCAATTTACGCTTGGGTAACGGATCGTTAGTGTCTGCAAGTGCAGTGGGAGATATTAGAGTTATTATAGATTCTAGTAGGCATTTAGATTTAATAGACGTTTATTATGTACCTCAATTCAAGAGGAATTTAATTTCAGTTTCTTGTTTAAATAAATTTGGATATTCGGTTACTTTTAATAAAACTTCTATTATTAGTAAGAATGACAAAATTGTTTGCAAAGGTACATTGGAAAACGGTCTATTCTTTTTGCATAGAAATATCTCTCACTCTTTAGACACATAAATAACGGAACCTAATCATAAAAGAGTAAAATTATCAAAAGATGAAACCTACCTTTGGCATTTACGCCTAGGTCACATTAACCTTAATAGGATTAAAAGATTGGCATGTGACGGACCTTTAAGTGACTTAAAGGTTGATGATCTACCAACTTGTGAATCTTGTTTGGAAGGTAAAATGACCAAAAGGCCATTCAATACCAAAGGTACAAGAGCCACTGAATGTTTAGGACTAATACACACTGATGTATGTGGTCCTATGAGCATTCAAGCTAAAGGTGGATATGAGTACTTCATCACCTTCACATATGATTACTCAAGATTTGGTTATGTGTATCTCATGAGACATAAGTCCGATGCTTTTGACATGTTCAAAGCATTCAAAGCTGAAGTAGAAAATCAGCTTGAGAAACGCATAAAAATCTTGAGATCTGATCGTGGTGGAGAATATCTATCTGGTGAGTTTCAGCAATATCTTATTGATAATGGGATAGTTTCTCTGTTTTCTGCACCAGGTACACCTCAACAAAATGGGGTACCAGAAAGGAGAAATAGAACTCTTTTGAACATGGTTAGGTCTATGTTGAGTTATTCAACACTTCCTATTTCTTTTGGGGATATGCTCTACAAACTGCAATATATATTCTAAACGTGGTACCATCGAAATTGGTTCTTGGAAAACCATATGAGTTGTGGACTGGGCGAAAGCCTAGTTTACAACACATAAGGATATTTGGTTGTCCTGCACAAGTGTTAAAAGGAAAGACAGAAAAGATGGAGTCCCATTCGGAAACATGCATATTTGTGGGGTATCCAAAAGGAACTAAAGGATATTATTTCTATAGTCCTTCAGATCTAAAAGTGTTTGTTTCAACAAATGCTACATTTCTGGAAAAGGACTATATGAATGATTTTGTTCCCAAAAGTAGAATTGTCCTGAATGATATGTCAGGAGATACAATTCCACAAGAGGTTTCACAACTGATCGGACGATTTATGTACCTATTTGAGGTCCCCATTTCCTATCGTTTGTTCTCTTTTTCGAGCGTATTTTTGTATATAAGTGTTTTTTGAACCTTGTGTAGGTACATATTCCCTATTTCAAGGTTTTGAGCTTAAAGTCAAGTTTGGGAAGCCAAAATGAGCTAAAAAGTCAAGATTGGAAAGTATTCAGAGTTGTCGTGGCCTCGTCGTCGACCGAAACCGTGGTGTGATTCATGGTCAACCACGGTAAGCAAACCATTTTTCTGTGGTGGATCCTCTATTGAGCTAGAACGCGACATAGAGACCGCGGCATAGGTCAACTCTGTTTTCCAAAAGTTGATGGGCTGAAAGTGTAAAATGCCCATACAGAACACTCAACTTTCAGGGCCCATATCTCTCTCCTCAAATATAATCACGATGATTTCTTTATATATTTGGAAAGCTCCAGAAGTCTACTTTCCAGCGGTTTTTACGGATTGCAATTACGAGTTTTCTAGAGAGAGATATGCATGCTTTCGTAACGGTGCGCGAGGCTGGAAACACTGTCGCGGCCGCGACGCCGTCTTGATAGACAGCGACACTTAAACCGCGAAAATTGCTGTCGCGTGGTATGCCTTCTTGCATGACCGCAACACACCTAATTCTGGACCACGGCAAGTCGGTTTTAGGCCATTTTTTAAGGGGCAAATGTGTCCTTTCGCACCCCATCCGTCCCTAAACTTTCCCTAACTATAAATACATATTTTTCCTCTCTTCTCTTCAGACCAGACAGCAGCTGCAAACTTCATCTTCTTCATTTCCTAAGAGAGAGAGAAGCTTTCAAGCTTCCATGGAGGTTTTCCTCCATGGAAAGCTTCCCATTTCCATTTCTAACCATCACCCACCACATTGAGAGTAGATTGCAGAGATTAGGAGTGGTCCTTGGACCAATTTCGGGCAAGCAATGGATGGGGCTCTTGGAGGAATTCTTCAAGGGTTGTATCTATTAACTCAATCTCTTGTATTTCTTGTTTTCCTTATGTGTAACCCCCATTTGGGTAATATTGTAAACTTACATTAGTGCTCAATATATGTATTGTTGTTTTATATTCATTTGAGTTGTGATTTATTCTTGATATTATTGAGTAATCTCTTGTCTTGAAATGCATGTGTGTGGAGATTGGAAATTGATATGTGCTTATGGATGGGATTAGGAGTAGATTATTTTAATTATAGGAGTAGTTGTAATTAAATATCCCATTTGTGTGTATATGTCTTTGGAATGTCAAAATGCATTGTATGGATGGATTTGAGTGTTTGTGGGTTTCGGTTGTGCCTAGGAGGACTAATCCGGGTATGATCGGAATCACTTAGCTCTGAAGAATAGATGAAACTTGTTTTATGCATGACCGTGCTAGAATAGGTTTTGGCTATATGTTCATATGCTTAATGGTAGGGACTAGAGAGACAATTGCTCCATCCATGACCTTTGGGGAGTGATTTGTGTTTGTGAGTCTCTTAATAGAAAGAACAAGCCCTTAACTTGAATTAGAAGTGCTTAATGCTTAGGTTGGCTCTACGTTCATGAGCTTAATGGGTCTTTGACCTTAAGACACAGTCGCTCTATCCATGACCTTTGGGGAGTGATGATTGGATTTCGGTATTCCTTAATCAATGAATGATTCGTAATAATAGATGATTTGGTTTTGGAATCCCTTAATCGTGAGAACGAGCCCCTAACTAATTAGATGTCATTCATTACCTAACAACCACTATTGTGCACTTATGTATGGTGAATTTGTTGCCTCTTGTGTGATCATTTTCATGCATCTCTCCTAATCCACCCTTTTATTATTTATCTCTTTAAACACCATTCTCACCCTTTCATATTCCATTTATTTTATTTGCATTCTTCTCATTTCCCTTGCACACACAACACCGCAATATACATACATTTCACACACACCATTCTCACCACATCTGTATTCTATTTACATGCTTTCAACAAACACTAGAACTTGAGACGGTTGACGGATACCACCTCCCTGTGGACGATCCCCTTACTTGCTGCTATACTAGTTATTAGTCACTAGCACCCGTGAGGTTGAACTTATAAATATCTTTTGACGAGAGTACAACGACGCTCTCATCAACAACCTAACCCAATTGTAATTTCCACTCCAACATCAAAATCAACAACCTACCATTCCTCATCGTAGTGGGAGGGTTAGAACCCAACCTGAAAGATACATCGGTCTAGGAGAATCTGTTGAGAATCTCCCTGACGACGATGATCCCAACACGTACAAGGAAGAAATGGAGATGTTGATTGTCACCATTGGCAAAAGGCAATGCAATTTGAGATTGAATCCATGTTCGATAACAAAGTCTGGTCCCTTGTAGACTTGCCTAAAGGGATAAAACCCATTGGGTGCAAGTGGGTATACAAGAGGAAAAGAGGTATGGATGGAAAGGTGGAAAATTTTAAAGCTAGATTGGTAGCTAAAGGTTACACACAGAAAGAAGGTATCGATTACGAGGAAACCTTCTCTCCTGTGGCCATGCTTAAATCCATTAGGATACTCTTATCCATTGCAGCATCTTTAGATTTAGAGATTTGGCAAATGGACGTCAAGATAGCTTTCCTTAATGGAAGTCTTGACGAAAGCATCTATATGATGCAACCAGAAGGATTTGTTGAAAAGGGCCAAATGGAAAAGGTATGCAAGTTGCAGAAATCAATTTATGGATTAAAGCAAGCATCCAGATCCTGGAACATAAGGTTCGACCAAGCTGTAAAAGGTTTTGGATTTTTACAGAACCTTGAAGCACCTTGTGTATACAAAAGGATCAAAGGTGACAAGTTGATTTTCCTTATTCTTTACGTAGATGATATATTACTCATTGGAAACGATGTGGGAGTATTGACATCAGTAAAAGAATGGTTAGCAAAACAATTTGATATGAAGGACTTAGGAGAAGCAAGTTTTATTCTAGGTATCCAAGTAATAAGGGATAGAAAGAATAAAACGATTGCACTATCCCAAGCTTCATACATAGACAAAATCTTGTCTAGGTTTTCCATGCAAGATTCCAAGAAAGGTATGTTACCTTTTAGGCATGGAATCAAACTTTCTAAGGAACAAGTTCCTAAGAATGAGCATGAAGAGCAATTCAGTGAGTAGAATTCCATATGCCTCGGCAGTTGGAAGTCTCTTGTATGCAATGCTCTGTACAAGACCAGATATTTGTTTTGCTGTTGGCATAGTTAGCAGGTTTCAATCGAAACCTGGTCCTGATCACTGGAAGGCAGTCAAGCATATTTTCAAGTATCTTAAGAGAACGAAAGATAATATGCTTGTATACTCTGGAGGGGATTTAATCCCCGTTGGGTATACAGATTCTGATTTTCAATCGGATTCTGACTCTAGAAAATCCACATCAGGATCTGTGTTTACTCTTGGAGGAGGAGCAGTCATTTGGAGGAGTATCAAGCAATCTTGTATTGCTGACTCCACCATGGAAGCAGAGTATGTAGCTGCATGCGAAGCTGCCAAGGAGGCTGTTTGGCTTCGCCAATTCTTGATTGACTTAGAAGTAGTTCCTAGTGCGAATAAGCAGATCACTATCTACTGTGACAACAGTGGAGCAGTGGATAATTCGAAAGAACCAAGAAGTCATAAGAGAGGAAAACACATTGAAAGAAAGTATCATCTTTTAAGGGAGATTGTTCATAGGGGAGACGTGACGATTACCAAAATCGCGTCGGCAGAAAATCTAGCAGATCCCTTCACAAAGGCTCTACCTCAGAAGTGTTTTGATGGGCACCTAGAGAACATGGGAATGAGAGATATGACACATTTGCTATAGCGCAAGTGGGAGATTGTTAGGATTATGCTCAATAGCAAGAGTGTAATATTGTAATTGACAACCTTTTCATATAAATAAAGTGATTTCTGATTCTGTAAAATCTTATAGCATTTCTAATTATAATTTTCAATGTAAATAATCATAAGGTCAAAAGACTATGAGATATGAAGAATTGTTTGAACATCCGGATATGTATGAGGTAGACACAATTCTTTAGTTAGTCTTGAATAACGTTCACAACTTAAGTTAAAGGTTTGGCACCTCTATCTTGATAAAGTTGTAGAATTCTTTTACTAGCATTTGAGTGGGATCAAATGAGTTATGATGAGTCTAAAATCATCGAAAGGTTTTCGAGTAAAAGAATCTAGTGCACTGGGTGCATTGAACTGGATCACAATGAAATACTTTATCTAGAACCGTCACTAGATATAAGTCTTTTCATTATCAGGACAATCGGAGAGTCTATCTAAATCCTGAGATAAATGATGGACTTATGGTTGCAAGTGTTATCATTTGAACTATCAATGAGTACGATTATATAGCATAGTCTATCCTCGATAGTTTGGTGGTATTCATTTGTTAATCGATAGAGGACTTCATTTATAGATATGGACATCGTGGCTCCATTTATTAAATGAGAGTATAATATCATCATATGGATGTTTTGAGGTATTGGATATTAAATCTCAACGTTGAGTTTTCGATAATGATTATTGAAGACATGGCTTCTGGACAAGTCACAATATCCAAGTTCAAAATGTGGTCATATGAGGAAATATGGTAACTTGGAGAGCTATAGGCGGTCTATGAGCTCTTGGCGATTACTGATATTATTCACGAGGATACACCATCTCCTATAAGATTGTCTAGGGTATGAATGAGAAACATCTCCTTATTCTATCTTTATTTAAGAGTTCAATTTTAGCTCTTTAGTAGAATGAGTTAAAATTAATAGATCGGACCTAAGTGAATCATTTGTTGATTGTGATTAGGTTATGTCTATTGAAACTTAAATTTAGATAGCCCGCCAAGATCCACAATCCACACGTACTTGCATGGATCACTTGATATATTCTACCGGACCAATTTATGGGTCCATCTAGAATTGCATTTAATATATTAAGAATATAATATGTCTATTATTTATTTAATGGGCTGCACTATTATATTAATATATTAAAAGGAGACATGTAGGCTTGTTTCTTTTAGTAAGAATAAGTCTGGTTCACATGTGGACTTTTATTTAAAGTCTAATAGATTAAATAAAATAAGAAAAATAATATTGGGCCCATATATACATGGTGTGGGCAGCAAGGCTAAATAAAATAGCCCAAGATATTATTTTATTTTATTGCTTTGATTAAATGGGGATTAATTAATTATTTAATTAATTAATAGTTTAAATCAAAATCTTTTCCTGATCAGTAAATTAAATACTATGTGTTGGATTAGGGTTGGAATTCTTTTAAGTAATAGGAGTCCTAATGTGGTAAGGATTAATTCCACATACACTCCTTATTATACAAAGAATTCGGCCACCATTAGTCCTACAAGGGTTATGATTCTTGAATTGATAGGAATTAGGGAAAAGGACAATTCCTATTCAAGTAAGGAAATTAACTAACCCTAGATTTCCTATTCAATGAATTCGGCCAACCCTACTTGGTGAAGGAGAAAATTCGGCCAACCTATAAATATAAGGTTATGAATTTTCGGCCACCTAAAAGAAGAAGCAAAATAGAGAGAGATTTTTGTTTGTTTTGAAAATAAAAATCCTACTCTATACACATAGATTTTCGGCCAAGAGAGAAAAAGAAAATAAGTTATCATTCGATAGTGCACTTACAAGCCTTTAACATCAAAAGGTTTTGTGCACACTTTCGATTTAGGGTTACGCGAGTTTCAATCATATTGATTGTGAATTCAAAAGTGACCGGAACTATTTTTTTAGGCTCTTGGTGTTTTACTATTGAAGATCAAGATCAAAAATTCCATACATCCATTCTAAGGTAAGCAATTCAAAGAAAAAGGGAGACAACGCTCCTAGGTGATTCACGTACGTGCTAGGATTGAAGATCTTGCGGATTACCATCGACGTAAGTCAATCGGATCACGCGACAAGAGGTATTTAACTCTAACCGTATATTTGAGTTTAATTAATTAAAGGGTTAAGGTTCAAATCTTTAGAAAAATTTTAAACTGTACGAAAATTATTTTTTCGCCTTCCGCTGCGGTTTTAAGCAATTTTTCCCCACACACTTGTAGGTGGAAAATACTATACACTCCAGGTTTGACACCCATAAGGGATATACAACCAATACTATACCCTCTATGTTGGCTACATTAGGTTGATGTTCATTCATGAGAGTTCTTGCTTTGCCCATTCTTGTTGGATCCGTCAATTCCTTAGTTCTCACTATCATATTTTAACACACATTTCTTATTAACACTAGTTGCATGTTATATTAACTAGCCTAATTGTAGTTTGCATTGTAGTATTAATTTTCAAAACAATCATCTTTACATTTTCATGCTTTGTTTTAGTTTAATAGTAGTTAACTAGTTTAAGCCATTTAGTTTCCCTTTCCCTGTAGATGATACTCTAGCTTATCGCTATACTTGTTTATAGTAATTTCAAGCACATAGCTACGGCCTTTTATAAATTCTTTGATGGATATTTTCTAACGACAATAACGTTCCCATCAAGCTTCAAGGAAGGAGAATCTCTACATGGGTATATTCTTTATCTTTTTTCTTAGTTTTTGCATTGTAATGTTTATGATCATGAGTAGCTAAATCCCCATTAAGGGGTTGATGTGATTCATTTGTGAACTTTGGGCTTTGCAATGAACTCTATCTATATTTCAATCTATCAATTATGTTTCATTCTTTGATTTAATTGATTTCAAAACAAATGGGTATTTGATTGTACACTCCTCTCTTTGTTTGTACACTCCTCTCTTTGCTTGTTTGTGGAGAAATTATTTGAGTACATGACTAGGTATACACTCTATGTGGGTTTCTTAAGCTCAATTGAATGGAATGATCAAACAAAAGTACACTCCTCAAGTGAGATCCGGACTTAATAATCTCAATTCTTATCTAATCTCAAATGGGTCATCAATTCTATACACTCTGTGTTGATAACTTATGAGAGATTAAACACCAAATCTATACATTCTAGGTCGGTGACTTTATAAAGAGGTTAGTCCTTTAATTTGATAGATGTGCATTAAGGTGAAAATTACATGTGGGTGGTCAAGCTATACACTCTAGATTGGACACCCATAAGGGATATACAATCAATTCTATACACTCTAGATTGGTTACAATAGATTAATGTACATTCATGAGAGTTCGTAATTTGCCCATTAGTTTGCTTATTGGATCTTTCAACTCTTTAGTTCATTACCATTCATTCACACACCAACTAACTTAGTTGCATTTTTTTTAGTTTTGGTATTAGTTTCTTGTGGGCTTACCTTTTGTTAATCAATTTTCCAAATCAATCAATTTACTTTATTGCATTTTTAGTACTAGAGTTTGATTTAATTATTGCTAGTTAGATCGATCCTTGTGGACAATACCCTAGCTTATCGCTATACTTGTTTAGAGCAATTACAAGCACATAGCTAAGACCTTTTATAAATTTCTTTGACGAACAATTTCTAATGAAAAAAAAAACGTACTGGTCACCGGCTCCCCCTCCTCTAAGTTAGTAATTTGGCCACTAATTAATCAGCCAAATCGGCTAGGTGGAGTCAAAGAGTCAAAGTCGTTGACTCCGCCTAGTCCCTTTTTTAAAAAAATATAAATAAAAATGCATATGTAAGGTTGTCAGTGAAATACTTGCCATTTGAATTTCTAGGACAAGACTTTCTCATGGGTTATGGTAATTTAACTTGGATAGATAATTGCAGAATTTGGTTTCAGTTCTTGAATTCACATGGCAATCATATAATACTTGATGGATTTTAATCAAGCCATAGAACAAAATTATCAATAATTATTACCATTAAAAAAGTTAGAGTAGTCATTTTGATTAACTCATGAAAACAGAGAATGAAGTGTTGCACTGCACTGCACTTCCAGTTATTTCAAACTCAAAACTTAAATAGATGAAAACATTAAGTAGTCTCTTATATAATCAATGCACGTAAAACTTCCTAATTCTGAAATGAAACACTTCCATTCAAAACATCCTACTGATTTTTCACCCATATCAACCTATCCTAGTTTAATTTTTTACTGATTTCGGTTTTAGTTTTTACTGTAAGAACCTCATTTCTGTGATTTGCTTATTTCATGACAAATCACATTGGGGATGTTTGTAACGGGTAGCATAGGTTCTCCAAGTGAGGTTTTTCTCGAAGACATGCTTCCGGTCATCCCAAAGAGCTTCAAGAGAGGTAGTTCACTTGTTCTTAACTCTTGAAGAGATTTAGTTGCACACACACACTTACATGCATTTGCATTGTCATACATTTGTTGTTGCACACACACATACTTACATGCACTTGTGATGTTATGCATGTGTTCCTATTATTCTTGTGTGCATTCTTTTCACAATCACACTATGCACTTCATTTCTATATTTAAATATGGTTTTGTGTTTTGTCCATGCTTGCACGATGGTGTGCTTGTCTTAGAGCATTGAGTGACCATTTGAGAAGGTCTCATTCTTCTCTTGTTTTTGTTTGGTTGTTTGGAGTAAAGTGTCTAGTTTCAAAAGAGTGGATTTCAATGATTTAAATGTTTTTCAAAACTGACCTTTGTATGGTCTTGTGACCATAACATTTTATACAAAGATTCAAAATGAGTTTTGAAAATTTATGTACAAACTAGACACCCATACCTTTCCAACGGTATATTATTCGTAATATTTCATGACCGTTTGGATTGGTTTTGAAATCTCCAAAGTGATCACCAAAACTGGACAACTCTGTTGCTGTCCGCTTTTGACCTTTGGTCACTCAAATGACCATAACTCTTTCTACAGACCTTGAAACGTCATTCCGTAAAAAGGAGTAGAAATCAGATATCCATACCTTTCTAACGGTATATTATACAAAAGGTTTCAATGTCGTTTGGTCATATACTGGGTCGCTTGAAACTTGAGCTGATGCAGTGTCTCGCAAATGCGCCCTTTGGGAGTGCGCACAAGGTGCGCAAATCATTCCAGCAATATGCGCTGTTCGTGCGCACCCTATGCCCCCTCCACAGGTGTGCAAGTCGCTGGAAAATTTTAGAAACTTCTCAAAACGACGTAGTTTCCTTTAAGGCTTATATATATATATATATATATATATATATATGTTCTCTTCTTCCCCAACTCGTTTTAGAGCTTCAAGAACCCATTTTTATGAGAGAGAACAACCCTTAGAGAGAGAAAGCTTCAACCTTTGTTACTTGACTCTCCAAACCCAAAACCCATCTTCTTCATGCATTTCTAAGCATCTTTAAGGCATGGGTCTTCATCATTAGTTGACTTGGTAAGTTGAACAAAAACCACATCTTTATCATTTGTTCATACTTTCCAAGATTGTGTTTTTATTGCATTTATTAGTTGATTAAATGCTAGGACTCTATTTAATGCATCTATTTATGAGTTCCTTTATATAATTGGGTTTGTATTGTGATAGCTTGCATTTAGGACATATTTGTCATCTAGCTAATTAGGACTCATTGATTGCATTTGTTAATTGCATTTATTGTCCTTGCCATTTTATGTGACAACATGTGTTGATATGGCTTTGGTTGATGACTAGATTTTAGACTTGCATATCTATATCTAGTTAGGTCTTTATGAGCATTCATATAGACATTGATATCTAGGATTTGTACTTAGTGTCATCTTTAATCCCTAGATAAGCATCTAGTGTTGCCTAGCATTATTTGCATTTTGAATATTCATATATTCACTTAGGTGTTAATCTCTTCTTGAGAGTTAAGTCTTGTGACTATAAGGTGTAGTGCACAAGCAAGTGAAGTCTTGCAACCAAGGTGTGGTTGGCAAGCAAAGTGATCAAGGATTCACTATAAAGGCCCGTTGGGTAGTAGTGTGGGTTAGTGACCGATAATGGTGTGACTAGAGGTCAAC